>CAWUFW010005714.1:0-1283595 GCA_963921515.1 Calotriton arnoldi
GGGTACCCCCACTTTTGCTGATGCTTCACTGGTTTTCGACATTAGTCTGGCTGGGGCCCTGCTATTCAGAACCCCAGCCTAGCTGTTTCCTCTTTAAAAGGGTCTCCATGTGCCTTAGGCACATCACTGATTGGGATCTGGAGTGCCCTTGTAAGTCCCTAGTATATGGTATACTATGTACCAAGGGCATAGGTACCTCAGAGGCCTGCCAGGGGCTGCAGCATGTATTATGCCACCCCTGGTAGGCCATCCAAACTGACACCGCAGGTCTGCTACTGCAGCCTGGGTAAGGTGGTGCATGCACCCCTTGCTGTGGTATAGGTTACCTATATCACTAAATGCATACACACATATAAACCTATAAGTCACTCCTAAGGCAGGCCTTATCAATCCTAAAGGCAGAGTGCATGGTTCCTATGTGAGAGGGTGCCCTGCATGAGCAGGGCCCCTCTGCAGCGTTCGGAGACCATCTCTGATGCTGTTTGTAGTGCAGCCTGACCATATACTCTTAAGCGCATTATATCCTAGCGGTAAAATGCTAACTATGGAATGGCTGCACCTAAACATGTCGTGTTTGGTGTCAAACATCTTGGAATACTACCCCCCGCCAATCCTGGCGGCGGGGGTAGCATTCCACCCTTCTAGAGGGAAAGGCATGTTAACTCTGACGAGTCCGGTAACTTCTTTCCAGAGCCCTGGCATCACAAAATGGATGCTGCTGCCACAGACACGAGTCTGGCCTCCTGCTGCTGGACGAAACTCCGGCAGGGGAGGCCTGGACAATAGGTTTCCTGTCCCAGGGAGGTGTGACCACCTCCCCAGACAGGACAATGTGTATTGGGGCTGGGCGGGAGCACTTTCGGGTGCTTTGAAGTCCTGCACTGGGGGCACATTTGGTGTCCCTGTGCATACCCCAGTTCAAACCGGATCAGGGGCTTGCAGCCCCTGCTTTGGCGCGAACTGGACAAAGGGAAAGGGGTGTAGCCACCCTCTGCCCTGACCCACCCATAGGTGGGGCCACAGAGTAGTCCATCCCCTATTTTTAGAATAAAGGTAGGAACCCAGTCCTTAGGACTTTAGATTATACCTGGACGAAACTCTGAAACTGAATCCTGGACCTTCGACGCTCTACGACAAGATTAGAGGACTGAAGAATCTCCCTTGGGGTCAAGGAGTGACTCCCTGCTTGGCAGGCACCAAAGAAGCATCTGTCCGGTTCGCATCACTGAAGCTCCTGCCGGACGCCGAAGTCATCGCATCACCAGAGGTGGATTCTCAGACTTCCCCGAGGCTACCCTGAGTCCCCAGCAAAGCTGAGGCCCGTGGCTATCGTGGGTGACTTGAGACCGTGACCCCTGGACACCGAGCACACTTGCAAGTGCACCATCTTCTGGGTCTCCCAAGAAGTCGTGCTTTGGGCTCCGAGTAGCCCTAGCCTCCAGCACCACCTGCACGAAGATCACTGGCCCCCACTCCACGAGTGTCCTGTAAGCCAGCTCCACGTGCGGCGTCACGAGGCTCCTTCGCGGTCGCTAGCCCGTTGGCTAGTAGCCCTTGACGAAGGCCAATCTTTTCTTTACTTGGCATCCTGGTTGCTCCAGGCCTGCCCTCACTTACCCTCGCTGGGTGAGTTCCCCAGACCTTGCTGGTCTGCATCATCGATGATCTACATCTTACTCGAGACTTGCCGTTGCCAAGGCTTGTTGGGTCCAATCCGGTCGCCGACACCTCAGCACTCGACAGACATCGAGCACCAGCCCGAATCCTGCTCCTGGTCGCCGACAACGCCTCCCGGACCTCGTGGCTGAAGAGTCAAGACGACCGTCACCGCACCTGAAGCACTCGACATCGGTGGGCATCTGTCCATCGCCTTCCTGGTCACTGGCTAGTGACCCAGACTCTGTCCCCTCTGCTTTCAGGTTCTTCAGAACTCCGATCCACTCTTGGATCCACCCGGACACTTTTCTCCTGGTCGCCAGCAGCACTTTGCAGCAGATCGCCATACGAAACGACGACGAAACCCGACCCCGAAAGGCACCTATGCACCCGGCTTCCCTGGGTGAGGTAACACGAGTACTCCAGTGCTCCCGTGGGTAGAGACTCTTCAAAGTCCTAGATCTCAAAGTGTTTTGTCCTAGTCCTATTTTAAGTGTCCCTTTCCTCTATTTTCCCGATCCCGACTTTCTCCATAGAAGTTAACGGCGTATCGCGGTTGTGTATTTACACTGCACGCGTCTCCCGTGGGTCCCCTGTGTCACTACCTTGGGTGGTTCCTTGTGGTCCAAGCACTTCTAGAGGCTCTAGGCCTAGTGTCTAGTTCAGTCGTGGTTCGCATACCACTTTATTGGTATATGGTTTGGTACGCCCCTAGGGCCCAAACGTGTATTTGTGCTATTACTGTGATTTAAGATCTTATAACCTATGTATTTCGAACTCTAGCCTCATAAAGAGACTAGAGGGGTGTGTTTAGTAATAAATACATATATTTTGAATATATACCTGGTGTGGTGCTCTTTCATTTGGTCACTCAAGAGATTATAGACTGGTAAAACAAGCTGCTTTACATTCCTTCAAGACTTAGCCTGAAGGCTGCTCTCCATAGCTACCACTAGGATAGCTTTCAATAAGGTTGTCTTTAACCTATCTACCATAAGAGTCGATTTGGACTGGTGCAAGGTGCCCACTATAATTAGTGGACAGCATATGCCAGGCCAACTTCTCACATTGGTGTGCAGCGTGTGGGATTCCAGCTTGCTATTGTTTTACCAGATAATCTCAATTGAATTGATCAACTGAAAACCACTAAAGGTACCTAAGGTACATATAATTTAAGCTTAGAATATCAGTAAGTTCTACTGAACTTAGAGTTGTGTGTTAAGGGATAGCACAACCCTTTCTACAACTCAAGAGAGTTTAGTAGGCCACACTAGAGTAGGTAGTGCATACACCACACCTAGTAATGTCTTTAAAAGCAGGATCCAAAGATACCTTGCAGGAAGCCATGGAGCTTCCACCCTCCAAGTATGACACACTCCCATTCTTGGAATTGAGAGCTTTGTGTAACGTGAGGAAATTAAGGACAGGCCAAAGTCCCACCACCCAACACCTCCAGGAGTTGTTGGTGGCTTATGATCTTAGTAAGTCCTCAGAGACTGAAGGGGTAGGAGCAGAGGGTGGGCCAGCAGATGAGGAAGGGGCCAGGGGTACCACTACCCCCAGCCCCCTCTGAAACTGACCAGGAGGGTGACAATGACCCTGACCTGGAGAACCCAATCCCTTCTGGGGAAGATGAAGATGAGGATCTAGAGAACCACACCTTTGTCCCCCCAGGAAGGATTATGAGTGTGCACAGAAAGTCTAGGTCTCCTTCTCAGGAGTCTAACCACTCTGGCACCTCAATAGGGAGCTCTGTTTCTTCTCACAGGAGGGAATCCTCTCATGAGAGAAGAAAGAGACTGGTCCAGTATGAGGAAACTCAACTAGAGATCAGGAAGAAGCAATTGGCTTTAGATAGAGAATCCCTAGATCTCCTTAAAGAGAGAAGAAAGTTGGGACTAGAGTCCCATGGTGGCAGCCATGTCCCTAGAGATAGGGAAAGGTCCTATGACCATAGGAACCTGAGCAAGATTGTCCCTCCCTACCAGAGTGGGGATGATATCCACAAATGGATAACTGCTTTAGAGAGGGCCTGTAAAGTACAGAAGGTCCCTCAGGAGCAGTGGGCAGCAATCTTGTGGCTCTCCTTTGCTGACAAAGGTAGAGACAAGCTCCTCACTGTTAGAGAGGAGGATGCTGACAATTACAAGGTCTTGAAGAGTGCTCTTATTGATGGGTTTGGCCTAACCACTGAACAGTACAGGTTGAAGTTCAGAGACACCCAAAAAGCACAGACTCAAGACTGGGTAGACTATGTGGATTGTTCTGCCAAGGCTCTGGAAGGCTGGTTGATGGGCAGTAAGGTGTGTGACTTCTCAGGATTGTACAATCTGATAATGAGGGAGCAGATTCTTAATAACTGTCAAAATCAGCTGTTGCATCAGTACCTGGTTGACTCTGATCTGACCTCTCCCCAAGAATTGGGAAAGAAGGCAGACAAATGGGTCAGAACCAGGGTGAAGCAGAAGGTACAGAACCAAGGTGGGGAAACCAAGAAGCAAGATGCTAAGAACTCTGACAAGGGTGGGGAGAAGGGTAAAGATCAAAAGTCTTCATCAGGCCCCCAAAAATCTTCTTCTGGTGGGGATTCCCAGTCTACCAAGGGTAAAGGCCAAAGAAAACCATGGTGCAAGGTCTGTAAGCAAAAGACCCACTGGACCAGTGATTGCACCAAGTCCAAAGACTCCAGTCCAGCACCCACCAATGCCCCTAAGGCACCTGTTCCCCCTAGTACAGTTGGTGGAAGTGCTCCAGCAAAGGGTTTAGTAGGGTTCACCCTGGGAACTGAGTTGGGCTCTGACCTAGTTAGAGAACTGACTCAGGCTGTGTTAGTCTGTGATGGAGGCATGGACGTGCCCTCCTCTATGAGTCCCAGTAATCTGGGCAAGTACAGACAACAGCCTTTAATCAATGGACGAGAGGCTTTGGCATTTAGGGACACAGGGGCAAGTGTCACAATGGTGACACAAGACCTTGTGCTACCTGGGCAAGTTATGCTTGGTGAAATGTACCAAGTGACCAATGCTAGCAATGTCAGAACAGACCATACTCTGGCAGTTGTTAACTTCTCCTGGGGAGGGGTAACTGGCCTTAAGAAGGTTGTGGTAAGTGCAAACCTACCAGTCGAATGCTTGCTTGGCAATGACTTAGAGACTTCTGCTTGGGCAGAAGTGGAGCTCAGGACCCATGCAGAAATGCTGGGGATCCCTGCAGATGTGTTTGCTGTGACCAGGTCACAAGCCAAAATGTCTAGCACTGAACAGGCCTTGGATTCTGGAAGAATGGACCAAGTGCCTTCCAAGAGGAGGAGTAGTAGGGTTAAGGCAGTGCCTTCCCCTTGGCTCAGGAGGAAGATCAGTCCCTTGAGGGGGATGATCTCAGCCCTGAAGAAGGAACTGTCCCAGAGGAACTTGAACCTGACCAGGTTGAGTTCTTGGGGACAGGGGGACCTTCTAGGGCAGATCTGAGCCAGGAGCAGCAGAGCTGCCCCTCCCTTGAACCCCTCAGACAGCAAGCTGCTGCTGAGGCTGCTGGGAAAGCTAGTGGTCCCCATACAGTGTATTGGGATGATGGACTCCTGTACTCAGAGAGTAGAGACCCCAAGCCTGGTGCTACCAGGAGGTTGGTAATACCTTTGAAGTTCAGGGGCTTCCTATTGACCCTAGCCCATGATATTCCCTTAGCAGGACACCTGGGCCAGAACAAGACTTGGGACAGAATTGTCCCTCACTTTCACTGGCCCCACATGTCTGAAGACAGTAAGGAGTTTTGTCGCTCCTGTGTAACCTGCCAAGCCAGTGGCAAAGCAGGTGGCACTACAAAGGCCCCCTGATACCACTACCTGTGGTGGGGGTGCCCTTTGAGAGGGTAGGGATTGACATTGTTGGTCCCATGGATCCCCAAACAGCCTCTGGGCACAGGTTTATCCTGGTGGTAGTGGATCATGCCACCAGGTACCCAGAAGCTATTCCCCTCAGGACCACTACAGCACCTGTGGTGGCAAGGGCCCTCCTGGGAATCTTCTCAAGAGTGGGCTTTCCTAAGGAGGTAGTATCAGACAGGGGTGCAAACTTTATGTCTGGGTACTTAAAAGCAATGTGGAAGGAGTGTGGAGTTACTTATAAGTTCACCACACCCTATCACCCACAATGCAATGGTTTAGTTGAGAGATTCAACAAAACCTTGAAGGGCATGATTAAAGGGCTCCCAGAAAAGCTTAGGCGTAGATGGAACATACTCTTGCCCTGCCTTTTATTCGCATATAGGGAGGTGCCTCAGAAGGGGGTTGGTTACAGCCCTTTGAACTTCTGTTTGGCCACCCTGTGAGGGGTCCACTGTGCTTGGTGAAGGAAGGATGGGAGTTACCTCTCAAGCCCCCAAAGCAAGATATAGTGGACTATGTACTTGGTCTCCGCTCCAGGATGGCTGAGTACATGAAAAAGGCAACCAAAAACCTTGAGGCTAGCCAGGAACTTCAGAAGGCCTGGCATGACCAAAAGGCTGTTCTGACTGTTTACCAGCCAGGACAGAAGGTGTGGGTGTTGGAGCCAGTGGCCCCAGCAGCTCTCCAAGACAAATGGAGTGGACCCCACACTATTGTTGAGCAGAAGGGTGAGGTCACTTACTTAGTGGACCTGGGAACACCCAGGAGTCCCCAAAGGGTTCTCCATGTCAACAGACTTAAGCCATATGTGGACAGGGCAGACATGGGCTTGCTCATGGCTACTGATGAAGGGCAGGAGGAAGAGAGTGACCCACTCCCTGACCTGCTCACAGAACCCTGACGATGGGTCAGTTGATGGTGCAGCCTTGGCAGGCAGCCTCACTACTCCAGCAACAAACTGATTGCAGGCAAGTCCTCAATCAGTTCAGACATATGTTTTCACTGACACCCAGTCAGACCACCTGGTGCACTCATGAAGTGGACACTGGGGACAGTCTGCCTATTAAAAACAAGATTTATAGGCAACCTGACCATGTCAGGGACTGTATCAGGACTGAAGTCCAGAAAATGTTGGAGTTGGGAGTAATTGAACCCTCAGATAGCCCTTGGGCTAGTCCAGTAGTCCTGGTACCGAAACCTCACACCAGTGGTGGGAAAAGAGAGATGAGGTTTTGTGTAGACTACAGGGGTCTCAATGCAGTCACTAGGACTGATGCCCATCCCATACCCAGGGCAGATGAGCTCATAGATACTTTGGCCTCTGCCAAATATCTCAGCACATTTGACCTAACAGCTGGCTACTGGCAGATCAGACTAGCTGATACTGCAAAGCCCAAAACAGCATTTTCAACCCCTAGTGGGCATTATCAATTTGTGGTAATGCCCTTTGGTCTGAAAAATGCACCTGCCACTTTCCAGAGGTTGGTGAACACAGTTCTCACAGGACTGTAAGCCTATAGTGCAGCTTATCTAGATGATATTGCTGTCTTTAGCTCCACCTGGGAGGATCACCTGGTCCACCTCAGGAATGTTTTACAGGCCCTGCAAAAGGCAGGCCTGACTATCAAGGCCACTAAGTGCCAGATAGGGCAGAGTCAGGTTGTGTACCTGGGCCACCTTGTGGGTGGAGGCCAGGTTCAACCTTTGCAGAGCAAGATCCAGACCATCATGGACTGGACTGCTCCCACTACCCAGACTCAGGTGAGAGCCTTCTTAGGCCTGACTGGGTACTATAGGAGATTTGTCAAGGGGTATGGATCAATAGTGACACCCTTGAATGACTTAACTTCTAAGAAAATGCCCAAAAAGGTTCAGTGGACAGCTAGCTGTCAGAAGGCATTTGATGACCTCAAGCAGGCCATGTGCACTGCTCCAATTCTGCAGAGTCCTGATTACTCCAAGAAGTTCATTGTTCAAACAGATGCATTGAATTGGGGGTAGGGGCTGTACTGTCACAATTGAATGAAGAAGGTCAGGATCAGCCAGTAGCTTTTATTAGCAGAAGGCTGACCCCTAGAGAGAAACGTTGGTCAGCCATAGAGAGGGAGGCCTTTGCTGTGGTCTGGGCTCTGAAGAAGTTGAGGCCATACTTGTTTGGTACACACTTCCTGGTTCAGACAGACCATAAGCCCCTCTTATGGCTAAAACAAATGAAGGGTGAAAACCCCAAACTGCTTAGGTGGTCCATTTCCCTACAGGGGATGGACTTTACAGTGGAACATAGGCCTGGGAGTAACCATGCGAATGCAGATGGACTCTAGGTATTTCCACTTAGAACATGAAGACTTAACTGGGCAAGGTTAGTTTAATGTCCCTACGTTTGGGGGGGTTGTGTAGGAGAGTAGGATCTGCTTCACAGGGGTACCCCCACTTTTGCTGATACTTCACTGGTTTTCGACATTAGTCTGGCTGGGGCCCTGCTATTCAGAACCCCAGCCTAGCTGTTTCCTCTTTAAAAGGGTCTCCATGTGCCTTAGGCACATCACTGATTGGGATCTGGAGTGCCCTTGTAAGTCCCTAGTATATGGTATACTATGTACCAAGGGCATAGGTACCTCAGAGGCCTGCCAGGGCCTGCAGCATGTATTATGCCACCCCTGGTAGGCCATCCAAACTGACACCACAGGTCTGCTACTGCAGCCTGGGTAAGGTGGTGCATGCACCCCTTGCTGTGGTATAGGTTACCTATATCACTAAATGCATACACACATATAAACCTATAAGTCACTCCTAAGGCAGGCCTTATCAATCCTAAAGGCAGAGTGCATGGTTCCTATGTGAGAGGGTGCCCCTGCATGAGCAGGGCCCCTCTGCAGCGTTCGGAGACCATCTCTGATGCTGTTTGTAGTGCAGCCTGACCATATACTCTTAAACGCATTATATCCTCGCGGTAAAATGCTAACTATGGAATGGCTGCACCTAAACATGTCGTGTTTGGTGTCAAACATCTTGGAATACTACCCCCGCCAATCCTGGCGGCGGGGGTAGCATTCCACCCTTCTAGAGGGAAAGGCATGTTAACTCTGACGAGTCCGGTAACTTCTTTCCAGAGCCCTGGCATCACAAAATGGATGCTGCTGCCACAGACACGAGTCTGGCCTCCTGCTGCTGTACGAAACTCCGGCAGGGGAGGCCTGGACAATAGGTTTCTGTCCCAGGGAGGTGTGACCACCTCCCCAGACAGGACAATGTGTATTGGGGCTGGGCGGGAGCACTTTCGGGTGCTTTGAAGTCCTGCACTGGGGGCACATTTGGTGTCCCTAGTGCATACCCCAGTTCAAACCGGATCAGGGGCTTGCAGCCCCTGCTTTGGCGCGAACTGGACAAAGGGAAAGGGGTGTAGCCACCCCTCTGCCCTGACCCACCCATAGGTGGGGCCACAGAGTAGTCCATCCCCTATTTTTAGAATAAAGGTAGGAACCCAGTCCTTAGGACTTTAGATTATACCTGGACGAAACTCTGAAACTGAATCCTGGACCTTCGACGCTCTACGACAAGATTAGAGGACTGAAGAATCTCCCTTGGGGTCAAGGAGTGACTCCCCTGCTTGGCAGGCACCAAAGAAGCATCTGTCCGGTTCGCATCACTGAAGCTCCCGTCGGACGCCGAAGTCATCGCATCACCAGAGGTGGATTCTCAGACTTCCCGAGGCTACCCTGAGTCCCCAGCAAAGCTGAGGCCCGTGGCTATCGTGGGTGACTTGAGACCGTGACCCCTGGACACCGAGCACACTTGCAAGTGCACCATCTTCTGGGTCTCCCAAGAAGTCGTGCTTTGGGCTCCGAGTAGCCCTAGCCTCCAGCACCACCTGCACCGAAGATCACTGGCCCCCACTCCACGAGTGTCCTGTAAGCCAGCTCCACGTGCGGCGTCACGAGGCTCCTTCGCGGTCGCTAGCCCGTTGGCTAGTAGCCCTTGACGAAGGCCAATCTTTTCTTTACTTGGCATCCTGGTTGCTCCAGGCCTGCCCTCACTTACCCTCGCTGGGTGAGTTCTCCAGACCTTGCTGGTCTGCATCATCGACGATCTACATCTTACTCGAGACTTGCCGTTGCCAAGGCCTGTTGGGTCCAATCTGGTCGCCGACACCTCTGCACTCGACAGACATCGAGCAACAGCCCGAATCCTGCTCCTGGTCGCCGACAACGCCTCCCGGACCTCGTGGCTGAAGAGTCAAGACGACCGTCACCGCACCTGAAGCACTCGACATCGGTGGGCATCTGTCCATCGCCTTCCTGGTCACTGGCTAGTGACCCAGACTCTGTCCCCTCTGCTTTCAGGTTCTTCAGAACTCAGATCCACTCTTGGATCCACCCGGACACTTTTCTCCTGGTCGCCAGCAGCACTTTGCAGCAGATCGCCATACGAAACGACGACGAAACGCGACCCCGAAAGGCACCTATGCACCCGGCTTCCCTGGGTGAGGTAACACGAGTACTCCGGTGCTCCCGTGGGTAGAGACTCTTCAAAGTCCTAGATCTCAAAGGGTTTTGTCCTAGTCCTATTTTAAGTGTCCCTTTCCTCTATTTTCCCGATCCCGACTTTCTCCATAGAAGTTAACGGCGTATCGCGGTTGTGTATTTACACTGCACGCGTCTCCCGTGGGTCCCCTGTGTCACTACCTTGGGTGGTTCCTTGTGGTCCAAGCACTTCTAGAGGCTCTAGGCCTAGTGTCTAGTTCAGTCGTGGTTTGCATACCACTTTATTGGTATATGGTTTGGTACGCCCCTAGGGCCCAAACGTGTATTTGTGCTATTACTGTGATTTAAGATCTTATAACCTATGTACTTCGAACTCTAGCCTCATAAAGAGACTAGAGGGGTGTGTTTAGTAATAAATACATATATTTTGAATATATACCTGGTGTGGTGCTCTTTCATTTGGTCACTCAAGAGATTATAGACTGGTAAAACAAGCTGCTTTACATTCCTTCAAGACTTAGCCTGAAGGCTGCTCTCCATAGCTACCACTAGGATAGCTTTCAATAAGGTTGTCTTTAACCTATCTACCATAAGAGTCGATTTGGACTGGTGCAAGGTGCCCACTATAATTAGTGGACAGCATATGCCAGGCCAACTTCTCACAACAGAGGTCATGCCAGGCTCCTTAGAGCTGGCAGAGGTGTGGTGGACACATTGCCAGTCTATCGTCAGGATCCTTAGAGCTGGCAAAGGTGCGGTGCTCACATTGCCAGTCTAGTGTCAACTGACAGAGGTCATGCCAGGCTTCTTAGAGCTGGCAGAGGTGTGGTGCACACATTGCCAGTCTAGCGTCAGGCTCCTTAGAGCTGGCAGAGGTGTGGTGCGCACATTGCCAGTCTAGTGTCTACTGACAGAGGTCACGCCAGGCTCCTTAGAGCTGGCAGAGGTGTGGTGCGCACATTGCCAGTCTAGTGTCAACTGACAGAGGTCACGCCAGGCTCCTTAGAGCTGGCAGAGGTGTGATGCACACATAGTCAGGCTTGGGGCAGCTGATAGGGTCTGAAGTATCATTATTGCCAAACTGCGTACTGATGACGGCAGTCTAATAAACCCATTGCCAGTCTAGTGTCTACTGACAGAGGTCATGCCAAGCTCCTTGGAGCTGGCCGAGGTGTGGTACACACATTGCCAGTCTAGTGTCTTCTGACGTAGGTGATGCCAGGCTCCTTGGAGCTGGCAGAGGTGTGGTGGACATATTGCCAGTCTAGTGTCTTCTGACTTAGGTCAAGCCAGGCTCCTTAGAGGTGAAGTACACACATTGCCAGTCTAGTGTCAACTGACAGAGGTCAAGCCAGGCTCCTAAGAGCTGGCAGAGGTGTGGTACGCACATTGCCAGTCTAGTGTCTACTGACAGAGGTCATGCCAAGCTCCTTGGACCTGGCAGAGGTGTGGTACGCACATTGCCAGTCTAGTGTCTACTGACAGAGGTCATGGCAGGCTCCTTAGAGCTGGCAGAGGTGTGGTACGCACATTGCCGGGCTCAGGGCAGCTGATAGCGTCTGAAGTATCAGCCAGACTGCGCCCTGATGGCCATGGTCTAGTGTTCCTATTGCCAGACTCGAGTCTGCTGATAGGGGTTCTGACATATCAGTACCGCCAGACCGCAGTCTGATGATGATTGTGGTCTAGTGCATGCATTGCCAGTCTGGGGTCAGCTGCTAGCGGCCCCATGTATTGTAATCACCAGACCTCAGCCTGACTTTGGTCTAGTGCAACAGGGTGGAGTTTTCACTGAGTGTCTCATCTCTCTCTCTCTCTTTCCCTCTCCCCCACAGACCTCCCCCGTGATTGCCATGAGGTCTTCCATCAGTCAGAAGGCGCAGCCAGCGATGGCCTGTATATCATCCAGCCCGCAGCAGTGGCCATTGTGGTGTTCTGCGCCATGAGTGATGGTGGCTGGACTGTCCTGCAGCACCTCACGGCCAACAGCACAGAGGACTTTGACCGTGGCTGGCAAGACTACAAAACTGGCTTTGGGAGGACACTTGGGGACCACTGGATTGGCAATGAACATATGCATCAGCTGACCCGAGCCCCGCGGCGATACACACTGGGAGTTAAGCTGGTGGACATGGATGGTGAGGTCAAGTGGGGCGAGTACGATCCTTTCCAGATCGAGTCTGAGGACTTGGGCTACCGCATCCGGCTTGGGCTCTTTTCTGGCACTGCAGCCGATGCCTTGACCCAGGACACCGAGGCCTACCTACATGACAACCAGAGGTTCACCACCAAGGACCACGACAACGACAACTACTTTCAAAACTGTGCCAAACTTGAGTACAATGGGGTCCCAGGTGGTGGCTGGTGGTATGATGCCTGCGCCGGCGCCAATCTCAACCGCCGCAACGTCATCTACTGGCAGAAGGATTGCAACAAAGAGCATCCATGCAAGTACTCCTGGATGATGGTGCGGCCTGCAACACAGCCACCATGCAGCCAGAGCTGCCGCTGCAGCAAAGATGAGCTGTAACTTGCATGGGTGGTGTGGGCTTCTGACACTACCATAGGGCACAAGGCTGCAGGGAGGTCCTGGAAAGATCTGGATGCATTAGGACATCAAGGATCATCCTCTTAACACGGCATCCCCCAGTGACTTTGTCGCACGTCCCGCAAACAACCAATAGTATGCCCACAAACAACCAATAGTATGCCCACAAACAACCAGTAGTATGCCCACAAACAACCAGTAGTATGCCCACGAGCAAGCAGCACTATGCCGATAGAGGACCTAGTGCATGCCCATGAACAACCAGTAGTATGCCCACGAACAACCAGCAGTATGCCCACGAACAACCAGTAGTATGCCCACGAACAACCAGTAGTATGCCCACGAACAACCAGTAGTATGCCCACAAACAACCAGTAGTATGCCCACAAACAACCAGTAGTATGCCCACAAACAACCAGTAGTATGCCCACAAACAACCAGTAGTATGCCCACAAACAACCAGTAGTATGCCCACAAACAACCAGTAGTATGCCCACAAACAACCAGTAGTATGCCCACAAACAACCAGTAGTATGCCCACAAACAACCAGTAGTATGCCCACAAACAACCAGTAGTATGCCCACAAACAACCAGTAGTATGCCCACAAACAACCAGTAGTATGCCCACAAACAACCAGTAGTATGCCCACAAACAACCAGTAGTATGCCCACAAACAACCAGTAGTATGCCCACAAACAACCAATAGTATGCCCACAAACAACCAATAGTATGCCCACAAACAACCAATAGTATGCCCACAAACAACCAATAGTATGCCCACAAACAACCAATAGTATGCCCACAAACAACCAATAGTATGCCCACAAACAACCAATAGTATGCCCACAAACAACCAATAGTATGCCCACAAACAACCAATAGTATGCCCACAAACAACCAATAGTATGCCCACAAACAACCAATAGTATGCCCACAAACAACCAATAGTATGCCCACAAACAACCAATAGTATGCCCACAAACAACCAATAGTATGCCCACAAACAACCAATAGTATGCCCACAAACAACCAATAGTATGCCCACAAACAACCAGTAGTATGCCCACAAACAACCAGTAGTATGCCCACAAACAACCAGTAGTATGCCCACAAACAACCAGTAGTATGCCCACGAACAACCAATAGTATGCCCACAAACAACCAGTAGTATGCCCACGAACAACCAGTAGTATGCCCACGAACAACCAGTAGTATGCCCACGAACAACCAGTAGTATGCCCACGAGCAAGCAGCACTATGCCGATAGAGGACCTAGTGCATGCCCACGAACAACCAGTAGTATGCCCACGAACAACCACTAGTATGACCACGAACAACCAGTAGTAGGCCCATAGAGGTCATAGTGCACGCCTACAAACAATCAGTAGTATACCCACGAACAACAAGTAGTATGCCCATAGAGGTCATAGTGGATGCCTACAAACAACCAGTAGTATGCCCACGAACAACCAGTAGTATACCCACAAACAACCAGTTGTATGCCCAAGAACAACCAGTAGTATCGCCACAAAAAAAGCAGTATGCCCACAAACAACCAGTAGTATACCCACGAGCAACCAGTAGTATGCCCACAAACAACCAGTAGTATGCCCATGAAGAACAAATAGTATGGCCATTCACGACTTAAAGCATTCCCACAAACAACCAGTAGTATGCCCACAAACAACCAGTAGTATGCCCACGAACAACCAGTAGTATACCCATAGAGGACATAATGCAATCCCACAAACAACCAGTAGTATGCCCACGAACAACCAGTAGTATACCCATAGAGGACATAATGCAATCCCACAAACAACCAGTAGTATGCCCACGAACAACCAGTAGTATTTCAACAAACAGGTAGTATGCCCACGAACAACCAGTAGTATGCCCATAGAGGACCTAGTGTACGCCTACGAACAACCAGCACTATGCCCTCCAACAACCAGCAGTATGCCCACGAACAACCAGTAGAATGCCCACAAACAACCAGTAGTATACCCATAGAGGACATAATGCAATCCCACAAACAACCAGTAGTATGCCCACGAACAACCAGTAGTATTTCAACAAACAACAGGTAGTATGCCCACGAACAACCAGTAGTATGCCCATAGAGGACCTAGTGTACGCCTACGAACAACCAGCACTATGCCCTCGAACAACCGGTAGTATGCCCACAAACAACCAGTAGTATGCCCACGAACAACCAGTAGTATTTCAACAAACAGGTAGTATGCCCACGAACAACCAGTAGCATGCCCACGAACAACCAGTAGTATGCCCATAGAGGACCTAGTGTACGCCTACGAACAACCAGCACTATGCCCTCGAACAACCAGTAGTATGCCCACGAACAACCAGTAGTATGCCCACAAACAACCAGTAGTATGCCCACAAACAACCAGTAGAATGCCCACAAACAACCAGTAGTATGCCCACAAACAACCAGTAGAATGCCCACAAAAAACCAGTAGAATGCCCACAAACAACCAGTAGTATGCCCACGAGCAAGCAGCACTATGCCGATAGAGGACCTAGTGCATGCCCATGAACAACCAGTAGTATGCCCACAAAAAACCAGTAGTATGCCCATAGAGGACCTAGTGTACGCCTACGAACAACCAGCACTATGCCCTCGAACAACCAGTAGTATGCCCACAAACAACCAGTAGTATACCCATAGAGGACATAATGCAATCCCACAAACAACCAGTAGTATGCCCACGAACAACCAGTAGTATTTCAACAAACAACAGGTAGTATGCCCACGAACAACCAGTAGTATGCCCATAGAGGACCTAGTGTACGCCTACGAACAACCAGCACTATGCCCTCGAACAACCAGTAGTATGCCCACGAACAACCAGTAGAATGCCCACAAACAACCAGTAGAATGCCCACAAACAACCAGTAGAATGCCCACAAACAACCAGTAGAATGCCCACAAACAACCAGTAGAATGCCCACAAACAACCAGTAGAATGCCCACAAACAACCAGTAGAATGCCCACAAACAACCAGTAGTATGCCCACGAGCAAGCAGCACTATGCCGATAGAGGACCTAGTGCATGCCCATGAACAACCAGTAGTATGCCCATAGAGGACCTAGTGTACGCCTACGAACAACCAGCACTATGCCCTCGAACAACCAGTAGTATGCCCACGAACAACCAGTATCATGGCCATAGAGGACAAAGTGCAAACCTACAACCAGTAGTATGCCCACGAACAACCAGTAGTATGCCCACGAACAACCAGTAGTATGACCATGAACAACTAGTAGTATTTCAACAAACAACCAGTAGTATGCCCACGAACAACCAGTAGTATGATCACAAACAACCAATTGTATGCCCATAGAGGACATAGTGCACACCCACAGCCAGTAGTGTGCCACAAACGACCAACAGTATGTCCATAAAGGACGTAAGGCATGCCCACAAAGAACCAGGAGAATGCCCATGAACATCCTAATGCATGCCCACAAGGAACCTGTAGTGCACCTACAAACAACAGAGTACTAATGAACAGCATGCACGAATCTCACAATGAACATATAGAATGAGCATAGATAAACTAAAATCTTTCCATAAGCAACCTACAGGAGGCCTGTAAACAACCTATACCGTGCCATAAGCTACCTGTAATGAGCTCATACAAAATCTACAGGGGAGGAAATAAACATTCTGTAGCATGTTCATAACCAAAAGGGTCCATAAACATTGACTAGCATGCCCATAATCAGTGGCTAGCATGTCCACAAACAGTGGCTAGCGTGCCCACAAACAGTGGCTAGCATGCCAATAAACAATGGCTAGCGTGCCAATAAACAATGGCTAGCGTGCCCACAAACAGTGGCTAGCATGCCAATAAACAATGGCTAGCGTGCCAATAAACAATGGCTAGTGTGCCCATCAACAATGACTAGCATGCTCACAAACACAGGCTAGCATGCCCACAAACAATGGCTAGCATTCCCACAAACAATGGCTAGCATGCCAATAAACAATGACTAGCATGCCCATAAACAACTGCTAGCATGCCCACAAACAATGGGTAGCTTACCCACAAGCAATGGCTAGCGTGCCAATAAACAATGGCTAGCGTGCCCACAAACAATGGCTAGCATGGCAATAAACAATGGCTATCGTGCCCATACACAATTGCTAACTTGCCCTCAAACAATGGCTAGCGTGCCCACAAACAATGGCTAGCATGCCGATAAACAATGGCTAGCATGACCTCAAACATTGGCTAGGGTGCCCATAAACAATGGCTAGCGTGCCTACGACCAATGGCTAGCATGCGCACAAACAATGGATAGCGTGCTGACAAACTGGCTAGCGTGCCCATAAAGAATGGCTAGGTGGCCCACAACCAATGGCTAGCATGTCCACAAACAATGAGTAGCATGCCAACAACCAATGACTAGCATGCCCACAAACAATGGCTAGCATGCCAATAAACTGTGGCTAGCATGCCCATAAACAATGGCTAGCATGTCCACAAACAGTGGCTAGCGTGCCCATAAGCAATGGCTAGCATGTCGATAAACAATAGCTAGTATGCCCACAAAAATTAGCTAGCATGCCCACACACAATGGCTAGTGTGCCCATTAACAATGGCTAGCATGCCCACAAAAAATAGCTAGTGTGCCCATAAAGAAGGGCTAGCATGCCAATGGTTAGCGTACCCACAAACAATGGCTAGCATGCCCACAAACAATGGCTAGAATGGCAATAAATAATGGCTAGCGTGTCCACAAAGAATGGCTAGCATGCCCACAAACAATGGCTAGCATGTCAATGGCTAGCGTGCCCACAAACACCCCATTGGTGGCCTAGAGACACCATACAGTTTGCCCAATCATAAGCTGTAGAGTTCCTATGCTCGCAAACAGCCAGTAAAAGCTGTAAAGAAGGGGCAGCCTGCCCATAAAAGCCCAGTGGGGCGCTCTAAACAGTCATTGCTGATTGGTGGGAGGGTTCGAGTCAAGGTCGTCTGGAGCCAAAGTTTGACCTTGAGAGCCAAGTGAAGGAGACCACGGGCAGCACTCTCTGCCCCCTCCCTTCACGCCATTTTATAAACCCAGCATTTGCCACAGAGCATGAATCCCAACCTAGAAGTACGTTACACTCCTCACTCCAATGTTGTAATACATTCAATGCAGAACAGAAAGTAAACCTAAGTGTTAAATGCTGTGCTTTGATCTGTTTATTACTCTGCTTTGCACGTTCTCTTTATTTTGTGTCCTGTTTGCTTGACATTTCAGTGCGTCTCTTGATGGAGGTTCCAGACTTGGTTCAGTCACTGAGGGCACCTGAAGCCTTGTCTGTGAGGCGTAGGCGCTGTACTAGGGTTTTCTGCTGAATAAACCCATCTCCTCCGTCTGCGCCTCTCGTGGCTCGTTTACACCCCTTGAACTCTGACTGCTTACTTTGTTTTCCGCAACCTTTGCCAGCCTCAGCTTGTTCACCTACTGAATCTTCCACTTTGAGCGTCACTTGTCTCATTTTCTACTTTTAGAGATGTCTTTCGCTTCAGTGACTGTGCCACGCAGCTGCTGCAGCTCATGCCCGAACATCGCTACTACCACCCGGGTGCCTTAGTACTGGAAGTGCCCTAGGACTGAGTTCCTGGTCTTTGGAGTGTCCCAGTACTGAGAGCGTCCTGGTACTGGGAGTGTCCCAGTACTGAGAGTGTCCTGCAACGACGTAGGAGACACTAAATTTCTGTGGGGACAAGGACAACCTTTTGGACTTTCCAGTGACCCTATACAAATCGCCCATTGTCTGAGAGCCGTACGCTCAGTTAAACGGATACAATCGTATAGTTTTGTAGTGAAACATTGATAAAGGCAGGCATGTAGTCACAGTTTGCAAGTATGCTTTATTTCTTATTTACTTTCACAACGTAATTAGACCAAATGTGAAAAACCATGTTTTTGAATCTTCCATCTTCATTCACTAAGCAAACAAAGGTGAGGCGAAATAAAGGAAGAATAAACTGAATGCTCTTCGCGTCATTCCTAAACCTCAAAATGCAATTGGACTAAAATTGGAGTGTATTGGAGACAGGCTGCAGGCACACAGAGCTGTAAGAGCAGAGAAATGTCCACTTTCTAAAAGTGGCATATCTAAAATAGTAATGTGAAATCCAACCTTACCAGTAAAGATGATTTATCATTGCCATTCCAAAGACATAAAACATGACACAGATACTCCTTTCTAACCAGGAATTACAGCTTAAAAGGGTGCATTAAGGAATTCCCAATGTTAATCTATGAGAGAAGTAGGCCTCACAGTAGTGAAAAATGAATGTAGATGTTTTTCACTACAAGGACATGCAAAACGTAAAAGTACATGTCCTACCTTTTAGTAACAAAGCACCCTGCCCTATGGGCTACCCAGGGCCTACCTTAGGGGAGACTTATGTGTAATAAAAGGGAAGTTTAAGGGTCGGCAAGTGGTTTTAATACCAAGTCGACATGGCAGTAAAACTGCACACACAGGCTCTGCAGTGACAGGCCTGAGACATGTTTAAGGGGCTACTTGTGTGGGTGGCAGAATCAGTGCTGCAGACCCACTAGTAGCATTTAATTTACCGGCCCTGGGTATATGGTATAACATTGTGCAAGGTACTTACAAGTAAATTAAATATGCCAATTGTGTATACATCAATGTTACTATGTTTAGGGGAGAAGCACATGCACTTTAGCACTGGTCAGCAGTGGTAAAGTGCTCAGTGTCCTAAGCCCAACAAAAAGAATCGCCAAAAAGAGGAGGTAAGCAGGCAAAAGGTTTGGGGGAAGACCACCCTTGGGCTGAAAGTTCTAGTAGTATGGTATATGATTCTGTGTGTCTGTTTGAGTATTGAAGTTTGTTGGATCCCTTTTGGAAACCCCTTGTCTAGCAGGGCACAAGAAGGAGAGCGAGAATACTTTATCAAACACTGTAAGTTTATCGCCTGCATTCCTTTGACTGGAGGTGGAGAAACCCTTATTGCATCGCAAAGTATACAACACAATACAGCAATGTTTGTTATTTAATCTATGAGAAGTGTTATTACAGATGGATGATGCGAGTGTGGAGTGCACTCAAACCGCATTATCTTGCACAAAAATATAAGAGATCCTATGAGATAAATTTGCAATAAGAATTATCCTTGCGTAAGATGCTCACAAAAATGAGATGGACAGTGTTTTTGTGGAAGAGAGACGCTTACCAATGTAAAAAAGCCTGCTATGCGAGACACATATGAGATGCTCACAGAAGATAGGTATAGTTAGATATACAGAATGAGGTGTGTGGCAAAGATCAGATATGAGGTGCTAGTGATGAACACCAGAAAGATGGTGTTTGTGTGTGAAGCTTACAAATAAATACAGAGGGTGGAAGGTCACAAATGAGCAGTGCATGGGATTCACTAAAGCACAAAAACTTTGTTATATGGGAGGCTCACAAAAACTATAAAATGAAAACTAGCAAATATGCCTCGTGCTAGGATTATTTGAGCCAAAATATTGAGCATTTTATTGAAACAAAGAATGAAGGCATGGAGGCCTTGCTCAAGACTATGATGATTTATTTACAAGTGACATTTGAAGAGTTTAGTATTAACAGTGAAGTAATCTTTGGGGAATAGTTATTGCTATCACGAAAAGGAGTGACCTGGTTTGGTAGCTCTGATACGGACATCATTTTCTCGAAGCGCATGTATGGTTGGTATATTTGCTTTTATGTTAAGAAGCGCAGAGGAAAAACACACCCTTTGTGTGATAACATTGACAATATTGGGATGTGAGGGGGAGGATTATTAGTTCAACACAAATGGGGCCGCTCCCAGTAAAGTGACCAAAGGTGCTCAAGGGTTAAATTGTGAGTGTAGACATCTCACAAAAAGTGAAGGACTGGCCTCACACACCACCGGGTGTCATGCTTCATCATCGGCAGTCCTCGCCCTCTAGAAACTCGGTTTGGTAGAGGGCGGGCATTCACCTGACGACAGGGATGCACTTCTAAACTAAGTGGGGGCCCGTGGAGAGTGAGTGAAGTTTAAAAACCATTACAGTTACCAAATTAAATTTTTAATAAGGTAGGTAGCTGTATGGTATTAAAAAAGGTGGAACGGTGAAGTGGGGAATTTATTATCCCCTCACCGTAGTGAAGAGGGTCAACATGTTTCTGCCCAGTGGCCCAGAAGGGTCCGTGGCATTCATCAGGACCTATATCATGCGGGCTCCGTTCTTACCAACTTCGTGGTGAGAAGGTACCACTTGGTGGGGTGACCTGTGTCACACTCCACCGCAGAAAGGAGGGTTCTCAATAAGCCTGTAAAACAAAAATATACACAAGAGTACCATCAGTAGTAGGCTCGGTCATGTAAATAGAATCATTCAGGACCACATACACATATATTAACGTGGGTGGCTAAATGTGTGTAACACGTGACACTCATCTGTGTACACACTGAAATACAAAAACATAATATGTGAGACAAAATCTCACACCTTACCCTAGAAACACAACCTACGTGCTCCATGAGAGGAGGATGGAGGGAAGACCCCTGTAGTCAGACTCTGGAAAATTAAAAACAGTAGTAGCCATGGTAAAAAAGGATATTTACCCACATTATGCAATTTCTCAGAGCATGGAGCAAAAATATGCTCCTTTCCAAACGCACACACATTCATCTTAACCTGCATGCATTCCCTTACTGCCTCAAGGTGCGTCTTCCGTGGTGGCACCTAATCGTATCCTTCTGTCCTCCCCGGTGGTGACTGAGCGAGGGGTGAACATGGTTTAAATAGTGCTCTTAATTGGGCATGTTACGGGAACTTGCACCATAATTAGTGAAAGTGCCTGTTCGTTTGTGGGATCCGGTGTCCCAAATTGCGCCGAAGGATGTATGCGGTCTCTATGCCTGGCCTGCTCAGAGCGTTGTAACGCGTGTCGCTTAGCCTGTGATCAAGATCCGGTGTCTGCGAGGTAAGCGTGCAAGAGCAGTCAGGCTCACGCCTGGCTGTGGGTGTGACCTCGTTAGCAGCCAAAACAACAATGACCCGCGGGGGGGATGTGGTTTAGGACCGCGTGTGAGCGTCCCATAGCGCTGGTCAGGCATTGCCTGATCCTCGCGTCAGATACGTCCATAACCAATGGGGTGATTGCAGTCATACTACCGGAGTTGACTAACCAATTGGAGGGGGGCTGAGCCTCCGGCCATAGTGAAATCCCAAAGGTTATTGTACGTTTAATCAAAAGCCGAGGCATGTCAGAACCTCATACTGAAACCCCGATACGTGGGGATCATGGGTGCTGATAAAATAAAGGGGGTGTAGTACGATTGGCAGACCACTTAACATCCTGTTCTATCAAAAAAAAATTATTATTTAATAAAGGAATCTGCGATGTCCAGAACTGGGGCCATATGAGGTAAAGAATGAAAATTGCTCGTAATGGCATGGACAGGGATGTGCCAGCTTAAAATTATGCCAGTAAAGAAGGATTATAGTGAAGTAATATGAATATAAGGAGAAAAAGAGATATCCTCCTTATGTTCAAAAAGGTTGTGTGTATCATACTACGTAGCTCACTACCTCTGATGTTATTACATGATTATACTCCTAAATAGCAATAACATGGCGAAAAATTGCTCGGAGTCCAATATATCAGGTGAACAGCATCCTAGTTTAATCATTATGTATCAGGATGGAGAGTCATCTAGTGTGGGCAATGTATGGTATATGGTCAACGTCCCATCTGTAGCCTGGGAATTTCATCGTTGTTCTCTAATGTGCAGTAATTTGGCGATATCTGTTTTCTGCCTTTTCATGACTTCCAGGACCACCCATTTTAAATCGGTGTCTTTATGGTTTTGTTCTAGGAAGTGTTTTGTTAGTTTGGTATTAGATTTCTTGCAATGTTCATTAATACGGACCTTGATTTTCCTTGTGGTCATGCCTACATACACGAGTTTACACGGGCGCGTAAGCAAGTACACCACATTCTCAGTGTTACAGTTACTGAAATCCTTCAGCTTCCATGGGTTATTCGTGCCTATGTCCACTTCTTTGGTAGTGTAAGTGAGTGGACAGGCCACACAGCTTCCACATGGAAAATGTCCTGTGGGTCTTTGATGATTCCAGAGTGTAGATTGTTCTACTCTTTCCTGGGACTGTGTTTTTGCATGAACCAAGTCGTCGCGTAGACTCCTGTTCCTCTTGAAGGCGAAAAGTGGGGGGGCCCACTGTTTCTGTGCACTATTCAAAATGTGCCATTTCTTCTGTATGATGTTCTGGACTTTATTTGATACAGGAGTGTATGTAGTTACACACACAACTCTGTCTATTTTCTCCTTAGGTGTTACTTCCAGAAGTGCTTCCCAATGGTTATTCCTGGCTCTCTTCTTCGCCTTTCTGACCATTTTTTTCGGGTAGTGTCGATCAAGTAACTTCTTCTCTAGTTGTTCTGCTTGCTCATTGTAGGTTTCTGTACTTGAACAGTTTCTACGTACACGGAGAAATTGGCCAACAGGAAGGTTTTGTCTTAAAGCCTTCGGGTGGTAACTTTCGTATAGCAGTAGACTGTTTTTGTCGGTGGTTTTATTGTGTACTTTGGTACAAATACCCTCTGTTGTCATTGATATATCAAGGTCCAGAAAAATAGCGTGGTTTTTATTGATGGAATGTGTAACTCTAAGATGTTCATCCTTGGTATTCACCCATTGTACAAATGCTGTTGCTTCTTCTTGGTTCCCATGCCATACGATGAACACGTCATCTATATAACGTTTCCAGGTTTTCAGTTGTGCCGCAAAGGGATTGTTCTGGTTGAAGATGTGATCCTCCTCGAACTGGTGTACATAAAGGCACGCCATGCTTGGGGCAAAGGTGCTGCCCATGGACGTGCCTTTAATTTGATGGTATATGACCTCTTCGAATTCGAAGTAGTTCTCAGTAAGCGCCACCTCTGCGCATTCCATGATGAAATGTCAGGGAGTGGCGAATTCCCCATCCATGTTCTACAACAGCCAGAGTGCGTCTCTGAGGGATGCTGGTGTAGAGCGCCTCTATATCCATTGTTATGAAGAGGTCCTCAGTGATGTTAATCTCCAAGTCCCGTAGGAGACAGAGAACATCTTTCGTGTCCCTTAGGTATGAGGGCGATCCATGTACAATGGGTCTGAGGAACCGATCGCAAAACTGCGAAAGAGGTTCCACAACCGATCCAATGCCCGACACTATTGGTCTTCCTGGTGGGGGCATTTTATCCTTATGGATTTTTGGCAGTGTGTAGAACCTTGGGGTTCTAGGATTGTCATGGATGAGAAATTCTGCCTCGTGTCTGGTGATCCAGTCGTTGGTAAGTCCTTCATCAACCATGTTTTTGATTCTGTTCATGAGACGAGTGGTGGGGTCACTGCGATACACTTCATAACTGATCGTGTAAGCAAGCAATCGGTTACATTCCTCTTGGTACATCGTCTGGTTCATGAGGACGATGGCGCCGCCCTTATCCGCTGGTTTGATGATCAGATCCGTGTTGGTTTTGAGTCTTTGGAGTGCCGTTCTTTCTCCTTTCGTTAGGTTTTGGAAACCTTTTGTGTTCTGGAAGTCAATCTCCTCCACTTCTTTCAATACCGCCTGTTCAAATGCTTGTATGTGGCATGGAACGCTTTGTGTTGGTGGTGAGAAGGTGGATTTCTTCCTAAGGCCTGTGTTGGTATTCGCTTCCTGCTCGTCTTCGAAATCCCCAAAATAGTCCCTGAGTTTTTATTTTTCGGAGGATTATTAGTGCCTGGCCTCTTTGAGGACAATAGTTTCCCAAAGGTTACAAAACTTAGAGATGCGAGTTTTGATTGCTTGAAGAAGCTTGAGTGAAGATGCCCTTGATCTGGTAGAATGGAAAACATTGGGCCATGGAGGGGTTACTGAGTCACTATGCCATTGTGAAACACTAGTTCCCATATTTTATGGAATAATGCATTATAGTTACAACCAAATAACGTCTCATTTGTGGCTGCAGTACTTGATGGACTCGTGTATTTAGCCACCTCTTTGTAGAACTGTGTGTGCTGCACTTAGGCTGATTATTTGTGTCTTGTGCGACACATAATGTTCATCAAGTTTACTATGAGTAAATACCACATATATATATATACCTGCAAGTTTTGGGAAGTGTAAAGAGGAAGATCCAGCAGCAGGAAGACAAAGAATTGTATTTGACTTTTGATCAGCTTTGCAGTACAAGAAAATTGTTTGTAGAGGAAGCTGGAATAAGAAGACGTTGAGAAACAGTACTTGGGCCATGCTTCAGGGAAGAAAACAAAAACATGGAGACAAAGTGAAGCCGGCATGCGTAGAGATGCGCTCGTCAATGAAAAGGATGAAAAAAAGGGTGACAAAAGGAAGTAAGGGGGGGGGGCGCTAAAAGACACTTTATATGTGCCTCTTAGTGGCCACTTTCTAAGAGTTTAGCAGTGCCTGAAGCTAAGTTAGATTGAACAACGTGTCCACGATCACACTACATTGAGTGGAGGTGGAAGGGGAGCCAGAATTAGAATAAAAAGTTTCGCCCTCACACTGGCTGTAGTGAAGACCTTGTCTTTTCCTCTCATTAAACAGAATTATTTAGATACAAACAGCAACGAGTAAGGGAAACTCTCAGAAGTGTCAAGAGAAATGTCTTACGTTGTCTCGGAAGCGAGCAACTAAAATATGAGTTTATCTGAGGAGGAGCTGTCGCACAACACAACATATTGTTTTTAAACAAATATATCACTTCTTCTAATCTGTGCAGATAACTGAATGCTGGTGAAAAATGGGTAGTTTTGTCTACACGAAGAAAAAGCAATGAAGAACACCACAAAAGTTTAACTGACAAATGTGAACTTTACAGTATCACTGTGGAAAATGAGAACATGTGTGCATTACAGCGTCACTGTCAACACTGGGCAAAAGTGCCCTACGACTCGCCTCTGGATAGTGTAAACCTAGGCAGACGACCATTCATATAGGATTCTAGAAACAGAGCACATGCATGTCATGGTGGTGTACTCTGTTCGGACTATGTTCAGAATGTTTTAATAATGGGTGCTAACTTGAGCCATCATGAACACTAGTAGCAAAGACAATGTGATGTGCTGGCAGTGACATCTATTATATCTAATCTTAAGTAAAGGTATGTCACTGCTGTCACCTCCTGTGACATACAGACAAGTGTGGTAAATTCTGAGGAAGGTTAAAGAGGAGCAAGGTTCGCTGAGGATTTGGGACAGCTATCTGTTGTAGTGGGGTCTCATTTTACGTCTTTGCATTAGAACCCAGGGTCACCAAGTTATATAGCTGGTGGAAAGAGATCTCTCCATCCAACAATCCCTATTTGACACCCTAATCTACCTTAAAACATCTTCACCACTGGACATGCTCTTTCTGTACTTGTAAACATTTACAACATTTAAAGGGTGTTGAGACAGAATATCGAGTTGGAAAAGTCGACTTACACAAATAAGGAGTTGGAAATATCGTGACACACAAATATCGACAGCAAGAATATCGTGGTCAAGAATATCGAATTTAAGGGAAGAAATATCGTTTTTAAAAATATCGAAGTCATTAATATCGTTTGCAAAAATATAGATGTTTAAAATATCGATTTTTTATTTAGTGTTATGTATTTTAGTTTATATTTTAAATGTATGTGATGTATTTTTTTGTATAAGTATTGTTTATGTTTTTTAATATATGTGTTAAAATGTTTGTAGTTATCAATTTTATTTTAATTAAATTTTGCGTTTTTAGTTCCATAGTGGGTTGTGGGTTTATAGGGTAATAGGGTGGGAAGTAATTTAATTATAATAAATAATGATTATTTTTTATTTATTTAATTTAGATTTTATAGTGGTAATTGTGGGAAGTAATTTAATTGTAATTAATTATTAATTGGTTGTTAATTAATATTCATTAATTAATTGATAATTATGGTAATTGTATAACTTTTTTAGGTGCGGGTTGTGGGGCTTATAGGGGTAAAGGGTGGGAAGTAATTTATGTTTAATTAATTAATAATTAGTTGTTAATTTATATTAACTAATTAATTGATAATTATGGTAATTGTGTGATTTTTTTAGGTGTGGGTTGTGGGGTTTATGGGGTAAAGGGTGGGAAGTAATTTATTTTAAATTAATTAATAATTATTTCTTAATTAATATTGATTAATTAATTGAAAATTAAATATGGAATTTGCGTAATTAATTTTAGGTGTGGGTTGTGGGGTTTATGGGGTAAAGTGTGGGAAGTAATTTATGTTTAATTAATTAATAATTGGTTGATCACTAATGTTAATTAATTAATTGATATTTAATTAGGGTAGTTGTTTATATTTTTTCGTGTGTGGGTTTTATTTTTTAGGGGTAAAGGGTGGGGAGTAAATACATTTTACTTATTTATAATTAGTTTTTATATATTAGTTTTTTAATTGAAAATAAAGTTTTAATTGTGTAATTAATTTTGTTACAGTTTTATTTTACCAATGGTGTATAGGGATTATAGGGGTAAAGTGTGGGAAGTTTATTCATTTTTATGAGTTTTAATTTGTTTTTAATTAATAATATTTCTTTAATTGGTAATTAATTATGTTAATTGTGTAAGTACATGTTCTTAATAAAAATTTAGATGTGGGTTGTGAATTGTGTGGTGTTATAGGGTAGGAAATAAAAAAAGTAAATTTATGTAATAATTAATGTTTTAGATTCTAAATAATTTCTAATTAAAATTATTTATTTGTTTGAATTTTTTTATTTTTTATTTAATATAATATTTGTAGGTATTTGCCATATGCATTTAACATTATAATATGTTATTATTTAAATTTGTAATATTAAATATATTTGTATTTTAATTTTTAAAATATTTATATATCTTTTTATTTATTTTGTTTTTTAAATATTTTTGTTGTTAATATTTTGTTTGCTTTTACTTTTGAACTGACTGGAGTGAGAATAATAATTGTTACCCCTCCACTATCCAACATTTTCTCTACTGTTGTACTGATTGGAGTGGGAATAGTAAATTTTATCCTGCCACTATCCAACACTTTCCCTACTGTTGCACTGATTGGAGTGGGAATAGTAAATGTTATCCCGCCACTATCCAACACTTTCCCTACTGTTGCACTCACTGGAGTGGGAATAGTAAGTTTTACACCTCCGCTATCCAACACTTTCCCTACTGTTGCACTCACTGGAGTGGGAATAGTAATTTTTACACCTCCGCTATCCAACACTTTCCCTACTGCTGCATTCGCAGGAGTGGGAATAGTAAATGTTATCCCGCCACTATCCAACACTTTCCCTACTGTTGCACTCACTGGAGTGGGAATAGTAAGTTTTACACCTCCGCTATCCAACACTTTCCCTACTGTTGCACTCACTGGAGTGGGAATAGTAATTTTTACACCTCCGCTATCCAACACTTTCCCTACTGTTGCATTCACTGGAGTGGGAATATTAATTTTTACCCCTACGCAATCCAACACTTTCCCTACTGTTGCACTCACTGGAGTGGGAATAGTAAGTTTTACACCTCTGCTATCCAACACTTTTCCTACTGTTGCACTCACTGGAGTGGTAATAGTAAGTTTTACACCTCCGCTATCCAACACTTTCCCTACTGTTGCACTCACTGGAGTGGGAATAGTAAGTTTTACACCTCCGCTATCCAACACTTTTCCTACTGTTGCACTCACTGGAGTGGGAATAGTAAGTTTTACACCTCTGCTATCCAACACTTTCCCTACTGTTGACTCACTGGAATGGGAATAGTAAGTTTTACACCTCTGCTATCCAACACTTTCCCTACTGTTGCACTCATTGGAGTGTGAATAGTAGTTGTTACCCCTACGAAATCCAACACTTTCCATACTGTTGCACTGACTGAAGTGGGAATAGTAAGTTTTACCTCTCCGCTGTCCAACACTTTCCCTACTGTTGCACTGATTGGAGTGGGAATAGTGATTTTTACCCCTCTGCTATCCAACACTTTCCCTACTGTTGCACTCACTGGAGTGGGAATAGTAATTTTTACACCTCCGCTATCCAACACTTTCCCTACTGTTGCACTCATTGGAGTGGGAATAGTAATTTTTACCCCTCCGCTATCCAACACTTTTCCTACTGTTGCACTCACTGGAGTGGGAATAGTAAGTTTTACACCTCCGCTATCCAACACCTTCCCTACTGTTGCACCCATTGGAGTGGGAATAGTAATTTTTACCCCTACGAAATCCAACACTTTCCATACTGTTGCACTGACTGAAGTGGGAATAGTAAGTTTTACCTCTCCGCTGTCCAACACTTTCCCTACTGTTGCACTGATTGGAGTGGGAATAGTAATTTTTACCCCTCTGCTATCCAACACTTTCCCTACTGTTGCACTCGCTGGAGTGGGAATAGTAATTTTTACACCTCCGCTATCCAACACTTTCCCTACTGTTGCACTCATTGGAGTGGGAATAGTAATTTTTACCCCTCCGCTATCCAACACTTTTCCTACTGTTGCACTCACTGGAGTGGGAATAGTAAGTTTTACACCTCCGCTATCCAACACTTTCCCTACTGTTGCACCCATTGGAGTGGGAATAGTAATTTTTACCCCTACGAAATCCAACACTTTCCATACTGTTGCACTGACTGGAGGGGGAATAGTAAGTTTTACCTCTCCGCTGTCCAACACTTTCCCTACTGTTGCACTGATTGGAGTGGGAATAGTAATTTTTACCCGTCCGCTATCCAACACTTTCCCTACTGTTGCACTCACTGGAGTGGGAATAGTAATTTTTACCCGTCCGCTATCCAACACTTTCCCTACTGTTGCACTCACTGGAGTGGGAATAGTAATTTTTACCCGTCCGCTATCCAACACTTTCCCTACTGTTGCAGTGACTGGAGTGGTTAATTTAAGTTCAAAGATTTTTAACTAGTTTAATGTTTTAATTGATAATAGAATGTTTTTTCTAAATAGATTTTATGTAATTGGTATATATATATATCTACATAATATATATATTATATATATATTTATATATGTGCAAATGTTTATATAATTTAAAAATTATAAAATAAATTAAAATGAATAGTGTATTAATTGTTTTAAAGTAAATATATATATATATATTGATTATTATGTATGTGTGTTTAATTTTTTTAATTAAGTTTATTTGTTATATTTATATTAAATCTACTTTATTTATTTTAATTCATTTTATTATTTAATATATTTAATATGTATTATTTAATTTTATATATATATAAATATCGATATTTTGTACAACTATGGGGCTCATTACGATGTCGGGCGGAAGCACAACCGCCGTGCTGGCAGATGCAAAAACCACCAGTTACCGCCGGCACGCAGCAGTCCACACGCCCGCCCAATTACGATGCGAAAAGTAGGCCAAACACCGCCGGCAAGCCAGCAACACCGTCCGCCATCAAAGTGCGCCCGTACACGTAGCGGCGCAGCCCAATTGACACACACCGTCCGACGAAACACGTCCCGCCCGGCGTATAAATTACGATGCCGCAAACAAACGGCTCCCACGGCCAAGAGATACCGTACGACAAACCGAAGCGGTAACACGGACGCCGAGCACGGACAACGAAGAAGCGGCTCCCCGAGCATGAATCCAGCACTGCAGGCCCTCCCCATGCTCCTGCTGATGCACCACCAAGGACGCAACGTACCGCGGAGACGCAGGTAGGCACACACACAACAAGTGCACGCAAACAGCGCACACAGTGCAAGGGCGGAAAAAGCGGACAACCCCCCACCAGCGCGTGTACACTACACATCCACCATTGCATCCACATATGACACACAGGCCAAATCGTAACATCGCGTAACACATGTGTACACACCACCTGGGACTAGAAACCAACCACCCCGTCACGGCCCCAAAGCGCCGATGACGCCGCCACACATGCGCACAACGCAGAGGCCAACCGCAGCGCCATGCATGCGTCGCACACAGACACAGGGACACAACCAAGCAGCACACACATCAGCCCCACCCCGAACGCACATGACACGTGACAGGCCTGCCACAGACATGTCCCCAACGCCCAATTCACGGACAACACCCAACGCCACACAACCGACGCACACATGTCAGTGAAGTCACGCAACAGCAGGACACACCCCAGTGTAACAAACATGGCGTAGCACACAGCGGCGGCAACACCAACTAGGAGAAGCAGGGCCCCTTCGGGAAGAGGAACGTCAGTACCACACTGAAACACCCATACCACCCTGCACATATGAACAAGACATATAAAACGGAACACCAAAGAGCCCGGGGACCGACAACAGGTGGCCCAAGAATAACATTCACACACAAGGCCCAACGCAGAGCGGAAAGGCAGCCTGCCGCCCACACAAGGGAGAGCAGACAGCACTGAATGACCTTCCATTCCAACTCCGAAACCACAGCCCTACGACAGAAGCCGGTGAATACAGCCATTGTCCAAGAATAGACCAACACAGGCATGCCGAGGAGACCGACCACAGGGCAGATAGCGCATATCACAGAAGCACACAACGGACGGGGAAGAAAAAAGAAAACACTCCCCCATGTCGGCCACATGCAAGTTAATTGGAAGGAGTCACACATCACTGACCTTGAACTGTCTGAGAAGCATGTGGGATGAGGGCCCGTGTCCTCCAAACAAGCCAACAGAACACAAGTCCTGTCTCCCTACGACTACACAGAGCTCACAGCAACCTCGGAGCGTGCACATTGCAGACTGCACACACAGCCGGAGCACGCCACCACAACGCACCGCTGCGAAATGGCAACCGCAACACACCTACCCAACTACGCCGGACAGCTCAAGCTGTACAAAACCAACCTGTTACATACATTGGGATGCGATCTCCTGTCCCTGCTGAACGTAAGTTACCGACTGACTTACCGCATCACATTGTTCAGCTGCGTCATGCCCGTCTTCTACTGTCGGAGGTGTCCCTACCAGCATCCAGTGGAGATATGCCTCTCCAACCCGGCATGTCTGAAGGCGGACCTGCTACCACTACTCCTCCCTCTGGACGCACACGACAGGGCCTGCTCTGCCTATGGGGGCATGGCGTATGTGGCCAACATCGCACCCGCACTGAAATGGGACCACTGTGCCTCCACACGACGGATCATCAAGAACAGCTACATCGAATGTCACCCAGCATGCCCCATCATGGTCCTCCAAGGGACAACTTACGAACAACACCTTGACAGCCACCATCCGCTACATTGGCTGGCAAACATGTACACCACCAATGACATGGAAGCCCTGCTGGACGGCATCGCATACCTGACAACCTGTAAATTCGTCGGACCACAACGCAGGTTCCCGATTGACCTATGATGTCCAACCCCGCACCCATGCTTAGCTTCCGCACGGACTGGCCAGTCACCACCACAACAGCCATACCAAACGACCGGCAACTGTAACCACACCATCAACGACATCGCCATGACATCGGATATGACCGGGACATGCACACTGTTCCCCATCACATCCAGGAACACCGCATGCATCGTGGGAGGCAGTGGCATGGGGTCTGTGTATCGCACCCACATGGACGGAACTGCACGAACAACCAGGACACGACATGGATCCAGCGCCCATGGACACACACACCGCTCAGTGGACATGAATAGGTCGCCTGGAGTCTGTGGGTGCTGCACCCCTCCCACCCCCGCCCCGGGAAACCCATACCAGGACCTTTGCATGGAAGACAAGTGCATACAACAACAACACGACCCCAGTGACTGTGACATGTCCAGTAACCACCACATTGCAACAACAAGTGGCACGCCGCTGCATGCACGCAAGCCCATGCCCTGATGTCATCTCACATGCACGCGTGCATGAGGAACAACCGCAGCAAACCTGTCACATGGAACTGAGATGGACTGTGCCCATGATGCCAAGCGGTCTGGTAGGCTACATGTATACCGTCTGTGTCAAAGTCCGCAGCTCCGCAGCTATACGTAAATGTACATTAGCACAGCCTTGGCCAAGCAGATGTAACTCTGAAGCCCACATCCCACATGCAACAGCCAATCACATGTAACCCCACACCCTATCCCATTTGCAATCATGCTCAGTATATCCTCAACATGTATTCCGCTGCCAGTAGTGTCCACTATACTGCATCACAGAGGACAGAAGACTCAATATAATGTTTGAAACCAAAACTGTCTCCGCTGACTCATTTCACAAGTACGAATGAGAGAGGATGGGAGTATGTGAAGTACACGGCAGTCGTGACATGACCATGTAGTCCACTGGTATTGGATGTCAACGCAAATGAGTAGCACAACTGTGGAAGACACACATGTGTCGTGTGAAGTCGTATGGACGCAGTGCTCAGGTGGGTGGGTGTGACGGGTAGATGCGCACATGCCAAGTTGGAGCACGCCGTGTTGGGAGGGGTCATGAACAGTACACCACCGCTTCCCTGGGCATTGTGAGAGGACACCTGTCGGGGGGAGTGAACACGTGTGTGCACAGCAGCCGGGCACACGTACAAAGCGGTACCAGGCGCACCTCAGCCCACCCTCTGTGGACAAGCTGGATCCTGTTATGCGCCCGCCATGCCCCTTGACAAGGCACACACAGCCCCAGTCGACCAGGTGTAACCCCAACATAGTCAATCCGCACAGGCGATACAGGGCACGGGATGGCAGTGGAGCATGGTGTGTGAGAGGTCTCCTCGCGCTCCTCCTGGTCATATCACGCAGGCAATAGAACCTCAACGTCTAGCATGGCACAAGTCAGATGGACGTGTAGGGGGACGCACCACAGCACGAGCAGCACTGACGTCACGGGAGGTGGCTCGCACCATCCCATCCATTGCCCATCATACCAACCACGACACATGCCATTGCGACTAAGTGCAAGCGCGTGCGACACCACCCCCGAGCCCTCCCCAGAGAGGCCGAAGAGTGAATGTGTGGGCCATCAGTCACAGACGGACGCGGCCTGGCCGCAAGGGCTGCCACAGCCACTGGGTGTCGCAGGTGGCGGATCCGGAAGGCGAAGACTGTGATGCATAGTCCATGCAGTCCGGGTCTCCATTTGGGGCACCACGCAGGTGGACGGCGTCCCGTAACACATCATACCCTGAGACAGCCCACTTGTGCAACTGGACCCACACATACACTCCTTGCCCTCTCTGGTGCGAGCTTGGGGCTGCCTGTGCAAGCGCTAGCCTCGCAGGTGCACATGCATATTGGGGGAGCGAGGGGAGGACATGAGGGCTGGGGCGAAGATGACTGTATCACTGTCAGTGAGTACAAGGGATGACCCAGATGTGGAAAGGAAGAGACGTGTCCCGTGTGTACTGCAACTAGTCGCCAATCCAACTACCCCCCATGTCCGGAATGTAAGCCCGCACCTAGGCCCGCCCATCCGCCACATCGAATATACCACCAGCACGACAACCTTCCCATTCGGAACACTGACTGGGGGTGGCGACCAGTGAACAATCATGTGTAGCCTACCCACGCGTACATGTGGGCCCTCCATGATCCATGTCACCTGCGGCAAAGTCATGACATGCGCAATGAGGGAAGTGAGGAGAGCTGTCCGCCCCACGCACAGAAGGTGCATCAGCTCCACAGACCCAGCAGCGAGTCCAGCAGGGGTCACATGTGCAGGGGCAGCTGTGCCTGGTGTGAAGGCACATGCATATAGACAGCACATCGACCAATGTGTAGTCTGCCCACATCTACAGTCCATCATCATGCGGACATAGGAATTGAACACAGGGCAACACATCTTAGTGGGTGCACCCACCGTGACCAACAATGCGCAATCATCGACGTACCCGCCCTGTGCATGGCCCCCCACCCAACGGAGGCACATCCAGTGCCACCATCCCACACACAAGCCTTCCACGGAACATGCTGTGTCCAATGCTCAGTACAGAGTCAGCGCCCATCTGGTGGATCCTGAACAGGAGACACATGCACACACATGCCAGCTCCCACTATGTACGTCTGCCACCTGGCACGTGCAATGTAACCTCTCACCTGTGACGTGTGACTGCAAGCACACAGCCGTCTTGGCATGGGGCTGTCAATGTGGACACCTGTCAATGTTTCGGGAGGTGTGATCCGTACAGTGCTGTACATAGGGTGCAGTGCTGACACCTACTACTGTCTCATATCCCCTCGTGCCACAGGTCCCACTTGTTTTGGCCGCTCAGCCTGTGCCCACATCGTCGTCGTCGTGTGCCATACTCATCCAGCCTCGGAAGCAGTTCCATGCTCAGCAGACATTCATGTTGCCGTGGCGTTGCCGCTTGACGAATATGCAGTCAGTCGCCATCAGCACGCCCCGCAAGTCATTGGGGCCTAGATCCCCATGTGCATGCACATGGCAGTGGTCTGTATCACTAGCCATTGCCATTGTTGGGAGACCTGTGTAAGTGTATTGTGGCCGTGCCGTCCCAGCTTGACAGCTGGGCTGTGGCTCATGTGCTTGCTCAGTCATGTCAGTGATGTGTATGCGAAATTGCTATGTGTCGTGTTGCTTTGACATGTGTCCACTGCCATTTTCCCTAGGCGGAGACCGAACATTGACCGCCCATACCAATTGCTGGCGGACATGGACGATACAGAGGTCATTAGGAAGTTTCGGCTGGACAGGCCAACCCTGCATCGACTGTGTGCCATGTTGGAACCCCATCTCCGTCCCCGCAGGGTGTATCCGACAGCTGTCACCCCCACGGCTAAGGTGATGGCCGCCATGCATTTCTTCGGCACTGGGTCATTCCAGCACACAGTGGGCAGTGGAGGAGGGATGTCCCAGCCCATGTTCAGCAAGGTGCTGAGGGATGTACTGGCAGCCATGATGCTGTACCGAAACAGGTACATCCGCTTCCCCAGGGCTCGTGAATTGGCGGCAGTGAAGGGTGCATTCTATGCCCATGGCAGAATCCCACACGTCGTTGGAGCCATTGACTGCACACATGTTGGCCTTGTTCCACCACAGGCCACTGAGCACCTGTACCGCAACAGGAAGCACACGCACTCCTGAATGTGCAAGTGGTGTGCCTTGCGGACATGGTGATCACCCACGTGTGTGCAAAGTTCCCAGGCTCGGCCCATGACGCACACATAATGCGCAACAGCATCTTGCCACGACTGATGTCCAATCTGCAACAGGATCGTGGCTGTATTGTCGGTGAGTATGTGGAGTGGTGTAGCGTGCTGGTTGTGCGATGCTGTCCCCTGTCCAGTTGGAATAGCAATGGTTCTCTGTGTCCCTCACACCCAGGTGACTCTGCGTACCCGAATGGGGCATGGCTGCTCAGTCCATTGAGGAATCCTCGCACCCCAGCAGACGATCGCTACAATGAGGCACATGGGAGGACCAGACGTGTGGTCGAGCGTACCTTTGGCCTCCTCAAGTCCAGGTTCAGGTGCCTGGACCGCACCGAGGGTGCGCTGGCGTACTCCCCACAGAAGGTGTGCCAGATAGTGGTGGCGTGCTGCATGCTGCACAATCTGGCCATTCGGAAGCAGATCCCCTCATCGTGGATGACGGAGATCAACCAGGGCCCCAGCCCGCAGACCAGGACAGCTCGAGTGAGGAGGACAGCGGAGAGGAGGAAGCTGGGAATGTGCGGCAGCAGCTCATCGCCCGCTACTTCACTTGACGGTGAGTGTCCATGTACGACGGCTGATGTGGCTGTATCTGTGCAGGTGTGTGTGTGCTGTGTCAGGGTGGCCGTTTGTTCACTGCGTGCTGTGTGTCAACGCTCCATGGCCAGGGTAGTATGCCACTGTTGGTGGCTGTGGCATTGTGCCCTATTGCTCTGTGCGATGTGTGTACATTGCTTGTAGTTGTTGACATGTACTGTGTGATGGGTGTGTGACACACTCATTGAATGTGCTCCTGTTCTGTCTCCCACCCCTAGGTCCCTACAGGCTCCTCCGGTTCCATTGCCATGCCACGCATCAGGTGCCTTTCCGCCCAAGGTGGCCGTTGTATTCCGTACAAATAAAACACAGGGCACAAACAGCAGTTTGTGTAAGAGGTGCATTTATTTCAAACTGTGACATGTGATTGTGTGTAAGGTGATGACAAAAGTGGTGCGTGCAGTGACAATGAGCTGTCGGTCATGGCTGCGTGATGCTCAGGCTGTACCCACTGGTTCTATGTCCATAGTCCAACACACACATGTATCCAGATGGCTGTGTGGAGTGGGATCGTAGTCCAAGTCAATGCAGTGGCTGGTCAAGGAAGGCTGGCTGGCTGCCTCACTTGCGTCTGGAGCGTGCGAAGTCCTCCCGGGAGATCTGTTTCCACTTCGGACGGCCCCTTCCACATTTGCGAGGGGGTGCCTGCTTGCGACATGCTGGTGGTTGAGGTGTGCTCACTGGCTGTGGACGCAGGGGAACTGGACACTGCTGCTCGACCCTGCGCCCCGGCAGGTGGTGGCGGAGGGGGAGCTGCTGTCCCTGGCTGTGACCTCACCGCCACCACCAGCTGGCCCATGAGGTCCACGAGTTGGCCCATACGGGCGTCCATGGACCTCAGCACCCCCAGCACCTCCCGCGTGTCTGTAGCTGACCTGGCCCATTGTCCTTGGGCCTCTTCATAGGCCCCAAGGACTCTGGCCATTTGAGGCAGGGCATGGCTCCCAGGGAGGCTGGCGTTTGCCTGACCCTGCTCCTCCGACCAGTCCTGCTGCCACCGGCCTGCCCACTAGCCACATTGCTCACCACGGTCCTCGCTGTGGCTCCCAGGGTGGATCCAGTCGGCCGGGCCACCACCTGCGCTGGGGCTGGTGCCAGCGAAGACGTGGTGGTGGTGGCGGCGGTGGTGGTCGGTGCGGCGATGGTGGCGGTTGCGGCAGTGGTAGTGGCCGCAATGACCGTGGGTGTGGCCGCAATGACCGTGGGTGTGGCCGCAATGACCGTGGGTGTGGCCGCAACGACAGTGGCAGCAGGGGGCTGGGAATGTTCAGCAGCCCTGGATGATGGGTTGGTGGGTAGGAGGAGTCCTGGGGAGCGGCTGGGCCCTGCCACACCAGATGGGCCTGCTTGGTGGTCCGTGTCCGAAGAGGAGGACAGATCCTCCACATCCGTGTGTCCTCGTTGGGGGCTTGTAGGCTGGCTGTGCTGGCTGCTGGCTCCATCCCCAGCATCCAGCAGTTCGTCACCTGTGGAGAGAATGAGATTTGTTATTGTGTTTCACCTTGCGAAGTATGTATTTGTCGTCTGACATTAACAGTTCGTGCAATCTCGTACATGGGTTTCCCGGAGGCGTGTGTGTGGCTGTACCATTTGTAGTTGTGTGTGCTTGGCAATGGGACTGTGTGCTGTGCACATGTGGCATGGGACGGATTGGCCATGCCGATGGGTGTGTTGCTGTGCCCCTACTTATTGTGACTCTGGTGTATGCGGGCTCCTGGCCCATCCTGGGTCTGGTTTGTACTTTGCTTTTGGGGTTCAAATGGAACGCTTAGGAACGCATATGGCAACATGGGGGCCATGCCCCAGATTCGCATTTGGGAGGGAATATGCTTTTGGGGTTCAAATGGAACGCTTAGGAACGCATATGGCAACATGGGGGCCATGCCCCAGATTCACATTTGGGATGGAATATGCTTTTGGGGTTCAAATGGAACGCTTAGGAACGCATATGGCAACATGGGGGCCATGCCCCAGATTCACATTTGGGAGGGAATATGCTTTTGGGGTTCAAATGGAGCGCTTAGGAACGCATATGGCAACATGGGGGCCATGCCCCAGATTCACATTTGGGAGGGAATATGCTTTTGGGGTTCAAATGGAACAGCTTAGGAACGCATATGGCAACATGGGGGCCATGCCCCAGATTCACATTTGGGATGGAATATGCTTTTGGGGTTCAAATGGAACGCTTAGGAACGCATATGGCAACATGGGGGCCATGCCCCAGATTCACATTTGGGAGGGAATATGCTTTTGGGGTACATGCTGTGAGCCATGGGTGCCGAACGTGACATGTGTTGTGGCAGCATGACAGTGCATGGTCTGAGGTGTGTGCATGCCTGACATGGCCTGCATATTTGCTGTCTGTTGTGATTACTGGACATGGCATTGGACGCATCGTTATGAGTGAGTGTTGGTTGTGTGCCAGCCAACGTATTGCAGTTGTCCCATCTCCTTGGTGTGCGTGCTGCCCTGTGCCATGTGCATCACTGCAGTGCTCGTGGGGGGTGTGGCCCATGTTGTGTGTTGTTGCTCACAGTGTGGCGTGCGCTTCATTGACTTCTGGCACATGGTTGGTCATGGGCATGTATCTTAGCGTGACTGCTGTATGTGTGGCAGCTGTGCGGATGACATGCCTTTCATGAGACTGGGGCTGACGGATGGGATGGATGGTATGTTGTATGTGCATGGTGTGTCTGTGTGTTTGATGGGTTCAGTGGTGTTCGTGTGCATTTATGTTGTTCCGCTCTGTTGCGTCTAGTGTTGTTTGTCTTACATAGGCGTAGTTGTGGGGTGTGTGGTTGACAGGCAGTAGGGGCTACATGGACAGGACTTCAATGGTGTTTCGGTTGTGTGTGATGAGTTGCACAGTGGCTGCCGTGTGGTACTATATTCAGTGTGGCTTGTGCATGCAGACGTGGCTCCTTGGGTGTTGCTGTGTCTGTGATGGGTCATGTGAGGTGTGAGTCTGTGGTTCATGTCCGTGTGCACATTGTTCACTTGTTCGTGACGGTGGGCGGTGCTGCGTGTTCGTCTGCTACGTGACATGTCCCATGTGTTGGTCGTGTTACGGTCCTCATGCCTCCAGTTATCCAGCCCTGTCCAGTTTCCCACCTGCAGGTTGTTCGTGCGTGCACTGTACTGGATGCCACATGGTTCTAAGCGGGCGGAGCTCCATGTTGCAGGTCTGTGGGGGTGGGAGGGTGTTGTGGGTCGTGGTGGTGGCTGGACACCCACTGACACCGATTGCTGTGGACCGTGATGTCTACCTTTTGGCTGTCGTTGTGCACTGCGGTGGCTGACACGTGGCTGTGGGGTGGGGGGATGCTCCTCCTTGCTGTGCTGTGGGACTAGGGGCCTGGTGTGTGTTGTACTTGGGCTGTCCACCCTCCCACCCACTGCACTTTGTGTTCCTGCCACTTACCTGTTAGTGCAGCTGTGGCAGACACATGGGTGTGGTGGGTGCTCGTTGTGGCGCTTCTGGCATATTTGGGGACCTGTTGGTGGTTACGTGGCTGGCTGAGTGTACACATGTCCCCACGCATCTTACAGTTGTTCTGTTTGGGCTGTGTGTGGTGGTGTCTGTTGCATGTGTGTGTGATGTGTTGTGTATTGTGTGCTGGACATGGGGGTGTTTGTCCCTGGGAGCTGTGGCATGGTGGTAGTGCATGTGAGTACATAGCGGTGTGCTGGTATACATTAGTTTGTACTTACCAGCCTCCACTCCCCCTGCTAATCCGGCGAGGATCTCGGGATGTATGATGACTCGCACCTTCTCCTCCCACGCTTTGAAGGTCTTGAAGAGCGCGGGATTCCCTCCGCCAGTGACGGCTGCCAGCTCTCTGTTCTTGGTCTCCTTCTTCTTGACCAGGCTCTTGACGTCATTCCACCGTTTGTTAATTTCTACTCTGTTCCTGGGCAGGGTCCCGACTGCATTGACCTGGTCTACGATCCGGTTCCACATTCTGTTTCTGGTGGCTAGTGGTGTGTGCTGGACCATGTTCCCATAGATTTGTGGGTGCACCTTGATGATCTCGTCGACCATGACCGTCAGCTCAATGGGCGTGAACTTGGGCATTCTTTGTGGTGCCATGGTGTTTGTGGTGCTGGTGCGGTGTGTGTTGTGTAATGTGCAGGGGTTTGTGGTGGTGGTGGTGGTGGTGGTGGTGGTGATGTGTGCGTTTCTGTGGTGTGCTGCTGTCCTTGCTGTGTCACTGTGTCCTCTCCTCTCCTCTCTGGTTTGCAATGTTGCAAGGGGTTGTGGTCTGTGGGAGTGCTGCTTTTGTACTTACCTATGTGGGTGTGTCCTCATGGTCTGTTGTTTTCAGGTGTGTTGTGTCTGGGGTTCTGGCCTTTGTAGTTTTTGTTTGTCCAGGGGGTGTTTTCGGGATGTGTACTGTGCTTGTGTATTTGTGCGTGCCTTGCTGTGTGGACTTGTTGGCCATGTTGTGTGCGATTGGTTTTGTGAGCGGATGGTTTCTGTGCAGGGACGTGGGCGCCATGGCTTCTGCCGTGTCGATTCTCATCGGCGTTGTTTGCGCTGGCGGGCGGTATATTTGTAGTTTTCCCGCGCTCATGGCGGTGCGATCGTAATCTCACGTGCGGTGTGTCGGCCGTGAGGGCGGGCGGTTTTGTGTTGTCGTGCGTGTTTCCGTCCGTGGCGGGCGGTTTGACTCCGACTCGGACGATGGCGGGCGGTATTTTGTGTGATTTTTCCGCCGATGGCGGTTTTCGGTTTGTGTCATCGTAATGGCGTGGTCGGTGTTCAGACGGTGTGTGCGGGTGGATTTTTGCCGCTTCCATGCCTGGCGGATTTTTTACGCCGGGTATCGTAATGGGCCCCTATATTTTTAACATCAATATTTTTCCCGATATTTTTGTACTTACCTGTTTAAGTATAGGGAGTCGATATTTTTGCATTCTATATTTTTTCATCGCTATTTTTTATTTCTATATTTTTTACATTGATATTCTGTCAGTAAACCATTTAAAGAACTTCTTTATTCAAAATCCTCAAAAAAATAATTCATCCTGTTCTTCTCCAAAGATAAAAAGTCTTTCAACCCTAACCTGCTGAATCAATTACACATTATTATTATTTAAAGATTTTTAAAGCACAACAGTTACACACTAGAGTGTCCTGGCGCTAAGCTGCAAGTCTGATCCCTAAATAACAGAGGAACTAAAAGGCAGAACCAAAGAGCCAGGTCTTAAGAGGTCTGTTAAAGGTCAGAATGTCCCTGGAGACAGGGAGCTGAACTGGGAGGATTTCACTTCCTGGCGGCCGGGTACGAGAAGGAGCTACTGCTCCACTTTTTTCGACTGGAATGAGGAATTACTACCAGCGAGGAATTGGATGACCGAAGAGACCGAGCTGGGTGGTGAGGTGTGAATCTGTTGACAAATACTGAGGGCCTTTGTGATAAAAACCTCTGTGTGCCAGAGTCAAACCTTTGAACCTCACACATTCTTTTATAGGTGACCGGTGCAGTTCCTTTCCGCCTGGCTGAATCTGGGCTCTCTTGGGAAGGCGTAGTAGAAGCCTGGCAGCAGCGTTCTGCACCAACTGTAAACTCTTTAGGAGGTAGGCAGGTAGGCCCCAGGACAGAGGGTGAGCATAATCCAGCCATGAGGTGATCAAGGCCGGGATCACTGTTTTCTGCTGCGGGAGGGGGAGGAGTTAGAGGAACTTTATCGTTTGTAACAGGCCGAAGCAGGTGCCTCCTACCCCCCCACCTGGGGGGCAAAAGAAGGAGTAGTGTCGAACTTTACCCCAAGATTGCACACTACAGTGGTAGGAGGAGGTGGCGGAGGGACATCCTTGGGCCAATGGTCATTGTCCCAGCTGGGCAGGGGATCCCAAAGATCAGAATTTCTGTCTTGTTAATATTACATTGGAGGCCACTATCGCGCATCCACTGAAACTGACATCAAGCAGGTCTGAAAGTTTTGCAGTGGATTAGGTGAATTTCTGTCATGGGTGAGGAGCAGTTAAGTATCATCTGCATAAGATATTGTCTGTACTCCAAAGGATCCAATTAAGGGTGCCAAAGGGGTCATATCCACATTGAAAACAATGTGGGGCTTAGTGCAGACCCCTGAGGGACCCCATAACCCAGTGGTTCCCAAACTGTGCACCGTGGCTCCCTGGGGAGCCGTCAAACCTAGCCAGGGGAGCCGCACACCAAGCACTTGAATGCATTTATTGTTGAAGGGTCTGTTGGCTTCAGTTAAACTAATTAGACTAAAACGCATGATGTTGATGATTTGTAAGTGACATGCCTAAAGCTGTAAATGTAGTGCTTCATTGATGGCACGTCGAGGGAGATGACCTCCATATTTCACTGGATCCCCACGTTCCAACACTCCCAAAGTAAGCGCAAGATGCCTGATTTATTTTGTTAGACTCTTTAATAGTTTCGTTTTTTCCAAATGCATTTTAACCCAATGCAAGTTATCAGGAAAGTACAGTTGTGCTGTCTATTAAACACACTAAGCGGCTGATTACGATGTCAGTCGGAAACTCTTCCGACCGAATCGGGTTCGGAATGGTTTCCGACTGAATCGGGTTCTGCGAGTCCGACCGATGATTACAATGCTTCCCAACATTGTTCGGTCGAACACGCATTGACTTCAATGGGAGCCTGTGTTTCGAACGAGAACACAGGCTCCCATTGAAAAAAAGGGGTGGTTGGGAAAAACCTTGCACCCTGTGGCGGGCACCTCATGGTGCCAGCCACACTGTACATGGTTGGAAAGTGGGGTCCCATGGGTACCCCCACGGGCCCCAACCGGAGGCCTACGGGTGAAGGGGGGCCTTCAACAGGCCTCCAAAGTCAGATTCCAACAGCCTTTTCGTGTTGGGCAAACCAATTCGGACCGGCTGTCCGAATCGGTCATCGTAATCGCTCAGTCGGAACCGTGTCCATAGAGCTGTACAATTCGGCTCCGAATGACTCAGACTTTCTGAATGCTGAGCAGCTGTGGCTCTGAGCAGCAAGGCTCTGAGCAGCAAGGCTCTGAGCAGCGAGGCTTACACAGAGGAACATCTTTAAGGCATTTAAAAAGCACCAAAACAATTGAAGTAAAAATCGACAGGACACGAAATCTGACACCAATTTATAAACCTAGACTGTACTTTTATAAGAAGATACCAGAACAAAAAAGATCCGCTGGAGGGTTCCGGAGACGTAGAGTTTACAAGCAAGAAACAATCAAAGCAATGTCACTCAACCGCGAACAAACCGTGGCAAAGTCAATGCACTGGACACTCAGAAACATTTTCAAAGAAACTTAGGTGAGTGTCAATGTGGTCGGTTAGGAGTACTTGGGGTGCCCAGCTCCAGCAGGGAGCTAGTCAGGGGGACTAGCAAGTTCCTCCAGAACAGCTACCTCCACAGAAGAAAGAGTCTTCAAAGAGTTTGTCCGCGTTGCAATGGATTCCTATGGAATGGTCCTGATGCAAGCGTGGGCGTTCTTTAAATGAGGGCGAAGGGCTCCGCCCAGGACATATTCCTACCTTCTATATTGTTTTTACATTATGTCTGTGGTGCAGTACGGCACTCGTCCATTTATCTTTGTGTGTGGGTCAATCAGGCAGGATCAGGCAAGTTTCACTGGCCATGTGGCACTTGTTGCAGGATGTACAGGGCTTACATTCTTCTAGCCCTGGTCCTCTGTGGCTTCGACACTATAGAGCCACACCCCTCTGTGATGAAAGGCGTGCCTCGCTGATTGAACACAGAGTGGGCACTATAGGCTTAAGCCCTGTACTGCCCCAGGCTGTGTGTCACTGTCACTCAGCCAGGGTGTCAGAGGGTGGGCTTTACTGCTGCTTTTTTAATTCTGAATACCCCTCCCTTCAAGAGGAGAAAGGCAAACTGTCAATAGTTTGCATGTGACTGCCGTCATATCTGACGCTAGTCACATGCTGTAAATGCATGGAGCACTGAAGCATGCAGAGTGTGGCTGCCCGCGGCCCCCGTAGGGGGCCACCCTAAATGGGCGGCCCCTTTAGTGCCATTTGGGCACTTCCCCACCCCCACTACTAATGCGGGACTCTAGGAGAAGTCCCCTTACCAGGCGCGTCACTTCCGGCGTGCCGAGGAGGTGGGGAGGTATTTATGCCTCCCCCGGCCATCTTGACTTCCTCTTTGCGCCGGACACGCCGTCTCCCACCCTACCGCTTACCCGGCATGGGGTTGGCAGGCGAAGTACATAGAACGTTGTAATGTTTTCTTTTGTCGTTGCAGGCGGAGTTACAGGGCGATCTGGAAGCAGATGGGTACAGAAGGGTACCTCTGCGTGGGCACAATAGGGGTGCCAGAGCCAAATACCAGGAGCCTCATGGGAGGGTCCTGGAACAATTACGTTGGCGCCCCGTTAGTCCTTTGGACGGTTGTGGGCCTGAACAACTGGGGGCTTTCCTTGCTACGCTCCGCCCTGAAAGGGGCGTGAGTAATAAGGGACCAATGTGTCATGTGATCCAGTAAGGGGATCACCCCCATAAGGGTAGCGCTGATTGGATTCTCCACAGTGCTTGGCTCATCAGGCGGGCAGGGCAGCATAGAGTGGTACAGCTGCCTGCCCTTGGATCGCCCGTAAGATAACCCACCATATTTGCATACTTTTGTATGGAATAAACCTGCAGCAATATTTTTCCCAAACAAAAGTTGTGTTGTGTATTTATTTATGCATGCATACTCTGTTGTGGTGTGGGTGGGGTGTGTTGCCAATAATGGGACTATGTATGTGGCTGCCCGCGGCGCATGCAGTGTGCCCAATTAAGAGGGCAGCCACCTTAGTGCCGCATTCCCGCTCTTCCCCGCGCTCCACTCACTGGGACCCCCTCGGGAGTCCCCCATGTCCGGCACATTAGCCGGGTCATTTTCGGTGCTCAAGGGGCGGGGTCAGGTATTTATACCTGCCCCCACCCACTGGCCGTCCTCGAGCCCACCCAGCTAGCATTGTCCCAAAAGGCCCCCCATCCACACAATGCCTTGTCAAAATCACGCTCAGGCCTCCTCCCCCAGGTGCTGACCGCTCGTTACAGATCCTGCGTGGACTGAGGTGAAAATAATGCGACAAACATAAAGGTTTGCCCATAATAGCAGCACTGTTACCCCAAAACTCAAGTTTTTACCTCTGAAGTGAGAGCCTACCACATAGCGAATAGAAAACATGAAAACTAGGGTGAAGGGAGGAACAACAGTGCAGCAGTGCCAATTAGTGGCCTAAACACCTTATGGCACTATAGAGGATGGAAGAATAGGATGGGCTCCGTGTTTTAACTGAACGCACAAACCATGTGGAAACCTTCCCTTTCAGCCATTCCGAGAATTGCAATGTGACATGATTCAAAAGCAACTAAACAATATGCACTGATGGGGCAATCAGGCTGTTTTACCCCCCACCCCTGCCCCCACCCCCACCCGAAACCTCTGCCTATACATTATACGACATATGATTATAAAGAAATACAACTACACACGTGACCCCCGCAGCACTCGAACCACGTAAGCACTGCACCATGGACCAGACAAATGACTCTTCCCGACGCCATCGGGCCGATGCGATAAAAGTCTCACGCCCTCTGCCAGTCACGGGTCCCAGAATCAATCAACAACCACTTCCAGCACTTTTTGCTCCTCCACATAGCACGAACTGGACCCGAAGGCACAAACAATAACTTATTAACAAATATACTCATGGCCTTGGAGGCGAACTCCACAATGATTACTAGTGAATCCTGATTTCGGGGCCGGTGCAGTGAGGGGTAAAGACGGGGCTCAGCCAACCCCTAATCAGAAGGCACAAATTGGCACAGAGGGCACCATAGGGACGTCACTCGGAACTGTGGTTAAAGCAGAGAACAGCAGTTCCGTACTTCTGGGGAGGCCATCGAACATTCCTACAGAAGGGTAACTAAAGCCATGTATGAGCCCACCAAGCAGGAGGGCTTGGTTCAACTCAAATTTAAAATCAAATAAATAAGAAGGGCTTGGTAAAATGAGGTGTGGTCTCATTAGGGCAAACACCTCATGGTACCCCGACAGGGACGGGGCACACCTGCCAGAGGTTGATTGGGAACAGGTCCAGCTAGAAGGACTTGTAACTGCAGGTTGCAGGAGGTTACGGACCCTGCCATGGTGGGGCGACCCCAGATATGACGGCGGCCACATCCTGGGCGTTGGCGGAGTTACAGGGCGATCCAGAGGCTGAGGGGTACCCTCTTCAGGAGCGCAATAGGGGTGCCCTATGCCAAATCCCAGGAGTCATTTCGGCAGGACCCTAGATGAAAACGTCGGCACCCCACTAGTCCTTCATGCGGTTGTAAGCCTGAGCAACCGGGGGCTTGCCTTACAACGCTCCGCCCTTAAAAAGGCGTGAGTAAAGTCATGGACTGGTGGTCCACGGTATTTAAGGGGGATAATCCCCACATAAATGGTAGCACTGACTGGGTTGGCCACGGGGCAGTTTTGCTCATCAGGCGGGCAAGGCTGATTAAGTCAGTCACTGCTGCCTGCCCTTGGATCGCCCGTAAGTTAACCCACCATGTCGGCATACTTCATATATGAAATAAACCTGCAGCAAACAGTTTTCCAACAAAACTTGTGTGGCGTGATCATTTATTGCAGTGCGTACTAAGTACCTTACTATGCTCGGGGGAGGGTTGCCGTTATCGGCACTATGTGACTGGCTCAGCTTCTTTCTAGTTAAGAGTTCTGGCTGTCACATTTGACCTGTCTGGAGCCCTCACTGCTATGCTGTGGGCTCGGTTCAGCTCCCCGGTGCTGGGAATGGTGCAGGCCCTGTCGTGTTATCTAGGATCAGTGAGGACAGCTGACATTTGGGTATGAATTGCCTCTCCCTGTCAGCAGTGTGAAGCTGTGCACCCCGTGAAAATGTAGCTCCGCGCTCTTCCCTGGCACCTTTCCTATGAGCAGAAGAATTACTTCCCTAAATCGGATCAAAGCTGAGTTACTTCACTAACTTGGATCAAAGCTGACAGTAACTGAAACGAGGTGAAAAGACTTGTAACAGTGCAGCGCTTGCTACCCGGCATATGTTTCTTGGAATGCCTTGAACACTTTAATTAGGGAATGCTTAAAATGTATGGGGCTTTGGAACAGTGGCGGCTGGCAGGGAATGGGGGGGGTCATAATCAGTGGCGGCCGGCACAGGTAAGAGTGGTGAGCGGGGGTGAGACAGGGTTGAGGCAGGGTAGGGGAGGCAGTCGACTGTCGACGGGAGAGGTAAAATTAAATAAATAATAAATAGGGCTCCTGGTTTTATGGTATTTTTTTTTTTTTACATTTCTGCCTGTATTTATCCATATTTATTTTTTACCCATGTTATTGGTATTTATCTGTATTTATTTTGTGTTTTGAGAGTAAATGGAATTGTAAAATGGTACGTTTCCACATTTATTTACCTGATTAACTTGCACTCATACTTTGATGTCTGTCACTTTTTAGCAAATTAGGAAGCCAAAAATAACAAAACACTACACCCACAGGTAAATATTATCATTATATACAAATATATGTTAAGCTATGCCTGTATTTAAGGACATCTCATTCCATTTGTTTACCTCCTCATGCTGTCTTTGTGCTCAGCTGTTGGCCTGGAATTTATGAAGGACAGCATAGTGAGTCACCCACAAGAAGCACAATTTTCTGTATTTATCTGCATTTAAAAATAAATACAGACAGGAGACACTTTGTTTTCTGTCTGTATTTATCTGTAAAAATCAGTAAAAATGGAAAACTGGGAGCCTTAATAATAAATAAACCCACTTACCTTGCGCTCTCCGCATTGCAGACTCGGCGATGCGGCGAGCGCAAGGTAAGCGGTTTTATTTTTTTTTAAATTTAATTTGACCTCTTCTATTGACTGTTGACTTCCTCCCCATCCTGCCCAGCCCCCGCCCTACCCCACCGCCAGCTGCCTCACCGCTCTTACCTGTGCCAGCCACCACTGAACAAAATATATTTTTAAAAAAACACTTACCACCTCACGAGTGCCTCCATCTCTTCTCCGTCGTTGCTTCGCTGATGAGCCCCGAGAGCACCCATGCTCCCCTGAGCCAGTTACAACGCTGCAATGCAGCGTTGTAATTGGCCTGAGTGCCGTGGTTCGGCACTCAGACGGGGACTGGGAGCCTGGGCATGTTCTCCACCCAGGCTGTGTATTATAGACAGGTGGAAAACATGCTAAGTGCGCATGACTGTTTGGCTGGCCAAACAGTCATTCACACTTAAGTGCTTGAACCACTCCTCCCCCTGTGGCGCCAGCCCTGTCCTGCCCTAACCCAGCCCCGTAACTCCGAAAAATAAAATGATAATAACAATGTAATTAGCATTTTATTTTTATTTTTTCCTGCTCTGAGACCAGTGGGGTGACGCTCCTCTGCCTTAGCGGAGGAGCCGCCGCTGCTTTGGAATACTGCAAAGTTACTCAAGGTCTGGAATACGGACGGTTCGTCACATCGAGCACTGTTCACAATTAAAAGTCTGCCTTGCTTTATAGAGATTGTAAAGTCGAATAAGCTGCAAAGGACCAGAGGTTCCTTAATACGTGTAGCGAGCGCCGGGATTCTGCTAGACTGAAGCCTTTCTTACACTCTCACCCACGCACATAGGCTGAGTGTGCAGCACCTGTGCGTGCCTGTGCATTTCCAAAGAGAGTTTCCTGGACTCCGTGCGTGAAAACCCAGGACCCGCAGGTATCCCTCCAGTCCCATGTCTCATCACCGTCCACCCTCAGTCTTTGGCATGTGGAACCTCCACCGCCTCCCATCTGCCAGGCCACTTGCTGTGTCCAAACTCTTTCCTGGACTGAAAAGCATTTCACACTGAATCTGAGAGATCCCCACAATGGCACATGTTCTTCTAGTTCTTCTGATAAGTGTGCTATCATTAGGTGGGTCCCATGACACTCCAAGGGAATGCTTACGTAATACTTCAGACACAGTGTCTACATCTTGAAGTAGGCGTCATCAGGATGGCAGGTGTTCCTTGCTCTACTTGTAGGAGAACTGAATAGGTGGAAGTATCAGTAAAACACAGCCTGCCACCTACAGGCCACCGTCTGAATCCCTTCAGGACTGACTCAGACCTTCAGCTTCCCAAGAATGAGAAAATGAGCGCCACTGAGTGGGTAAAAGTGACAAATGCAGGCGTCATTGTAGGAAAGTAGGATCTGCTTTCATGGTTACCCCCACTTTTTGCTGGTGTTCAACTGTTTTCTGACCAGTCTGACTGGGATCCAGCCATTCTGGACCCCTCCCTAAATTGGTTATGGTGCATTAATATTTGGCTACTAGGGCACCCTGGTAAGTCCCTAGTATATGTACTAAGGTACATAGGGCATGGGTACCCAGGGATCCCCTATGGTCTGCAGCATGTGTTATGCCACCCATAAGGGACCCTCCAAACTACCCATACGGGCCTGCAATTGAAGCCTGTGTGAGTTGGTGCCTGCAGCACTCACAAATGATGTAAGTTTCCTTATATCTAAAACTCACTTCACTTGAGACCTATAAGTCACCCCTCTAGCAGGCCTTTCAGTCCCAAGGGCAGGGTGCTCGGTTCAGAGTGTGAGGGTGGCCCTGCATGATCAGACCACCCCTACAAACTCCGGAGTCCACTCTCCAGACTTTGTAAGTGAATCAGCCATTACGGTATAGAGAGTCTATGCGTCATTACGCGATGATCATCTCTAGACTGGCTGGAAAGAACCTGGGAATGTTTGGTATCAAACATGTTGGAATCATACCCCAACATCGTATCCAGTGTTGGAGGTATGATTCCATCCACAGTAGGTCCCCTCCGGGAGGCCCTCCATCCATGCTCCAGGAACCGATCTTACAGAGCCTAACAGCAACCTAGGGCTGCTGCCGACCACAGACCCGATTCTACCCTCCTGCTGCTGGGCCAAGCCCGAGAGGGGAAGGTAGGACAATAGGTTTCCTGTCACAGGGAGGTGAGACCACCACCCAGACAGGACTTAGTGTATTGGGCCGGGGTGGGGGCGCTGGCCAGCACCACATAGTCTGCTGGAAGGGCTCATTTGGTGCCCTCCTTGCATACCCCAGTTCAAACCAGAACAAGGAACCGTTGGCTCCCGCTCTGGTGCAAAACTGGACAAAGGACATGGGAGTATCCTCCCCACTGTCCGACCCATTCCTCAGGGAGGGACCCCTGAATCGTCCCAACCCTCACCTTAGGGTACTTAAGGGCTTACCTGTGGGTGAGTCCCTAGATTCCTCGTGGGATTTGATTCAGATCCAACTTCACTTCTTCTTTGACCGTCTGGACATCTTGGCCATGTCGTGCTGAGCGTGCCAAACAGATTGCATCATCCTTTGCTCTGGGACCAAGAATGCAATGAAGAAGAGACTCTGTCGACTCCTGACCTTGTCGTCCTGCAAGCCTGCTGCACCATCAGTGTCCGTGCTCCATACAGTTCCGTCCTGGGCCTGTGGATATCTAAAGGAATCTCCCTTGGAGTGAAGGAGTCACTCCCCTGCATCTGCAGGCACTGTAACACGATTGACTGGTTTGCCGAACCTGGGCTCCCACTGACTCCACAAGGCTCTGCAACACAGGTGGTGGATCGACGTTCCCTCGAGGCCTGAGCTGTCCTCTCGTCGAGTTGAGGCCAGCATCCTTCGTAGAACGTCCCATAACCAAACCCTGTGCACCGTATCGCAGCATCGCTTCAATCACCCGGTGACCGCAAAGGTTATCACGACCGACTCGTGCCAACAGAGCTGGACGCATCGAGAGGTTCTGTCAACGAGTCTGTCCCCACTATAACTGACCCGTGCTGACGCGGTTGGTTGGACGGACCGATTCTGTTGTCTTCAGCATCCCGGTGACTCGGGCAGAGCTACCAATTCGGTGTACCCAAACTTGAAGCCTCTTCACCTAACTTGTTTTGTTGAGCTCAAGTGGCCTTCGTCTTCCGTGCCTCCTGGACTTCCCGGTGTGGCATAGACTCTGTCCCCTCTGCTTTCAGGTACTCTTCGACTCAAACTCACTTCTGGGTTCCAACAGACTCTTTCGTCCTTCTGTGGTAAAACTTCAACCGCGACGTACCAGCTGATCTGTATTGAGTGCACGGTTGGGTATCGCTTCTCACCTGACCGTTGGGGGTTACACGACTCTCACCTGGGGTGGTTCCTTGGGTCCCCGACTCTCCTACATCTCCTGTGTCCAGTCTCGACTTAGGTCGTGGTTCACTCCCTACTTATTTGATATATGGTCTGTCTCCCCTCTGGGGACCACTGTGTATTGGTTCTTACTGCTGTTCTATGTTCAAAGTATTGTGTGAGTTGTGAATATCTCCGGGTAGGAGATACTATACCTATTTTTATAAATACACTGCGTGGTTATTTTTCACTTTGCCTATACTAAGGGATTAGATACTGGTAAACCGAGCTGCTTTGCACTCTTCCTAGATTAAGCCTGAAGGCTGCTCTCCACAGCTACCACTTGGAGAGCTTTCTATGGTTATCTAAACCCCTAAAATCACCATAAGGGTCGCCCGGGTTAGTGCAGGGTGCTACACTTACATAAGTGAGCACCATATACTGACCCGGCTTCTCACAGTCATTAAGAGCTATAGATCACAAAATGGCATGTGAGGGTGGACGCCATGTGCAATTGGAGTGAGGCTTTCATACAAAGCTTCATGCTGTTTGCTTTCTGCAAGCACTAGGTGAGACAAACTCAGGACCAGGCACTAGACGAGACCTGTGTGCACAGCAGGCAACAGCACTACACTGTTGTATTTACCTAAATAAAGGCCGAGGGCCTCATTTATGAGGCTCCTTTCACCGCCAGAACGTCAGTTTTTGCGATGTGGCGCAGGAGCCTGCTCCATATTTACGAGGCATCACTAAGCCACTTTTTTTTAGCTTAATGCTGCCTCGTAAATATTGTCCCCTTTAACGCAGTTTTCTGCATTAAAGGGGAGTGCAGTGGGTGTTCCTGGGGGCGTTCCCAGCAACATCCATGGAATTTTGGCACTGCCACACATTTACGAGAAATCGTAAATCTGAGGCAGTGCCAAAAACTTACGCCTCCCCAGGGGAGGCGTAAGGGAGGCACAACGAGGAGAAATATCTTTATTTCACCTCGTTTTTCCTTTTTCAATGTGTGCTGCATTCTGCAGCACACATAGAAAAAGGAAAAGACCTCTTCTGATTGTTTTTGTGCAGGAACGTTTCCCTTCCTGCACAAAAACAATCATCCCCTCAACACAGGCACCTTTGCACCAAGGTGCAAAGGTGCCTGCGTAGGCGCACGGCAGCCCATTGTGCGCCAGCGCAGGGGAAAAGGACATGAATGCGCCGTATCTCATAGATACTGCGCATTCCTGCCCTTTTCTTTTACCGTAGGGCAGCACTGCAGGGAGGCCCCTCATAAATGAGGCACCGAATGAGGTGAGGCCGACACAGTCGTCCACTGTGCAGTGTCTCTTCCAAACATGACGACTGCAGGAAAGGCACATGTAAAGGCAAGGAGCAGTGTGTGCATTTTTATGATACTCCGTTTGCCAAGAATAATAAGTCAATACCCATACAGTCCATGGTCATTGTTCACTCTTCTCCACATCAGCCATCCTACGCTCACTCTCGGCTTTGACTTCTATCTATTCTCCTCTTCAGCCAACCTCAGCTTTTCCCTGCATGCATGCCTTTTGTTCAATCTAATATCCAGTCTTCCTTGAATATTCTATCACAGCTGTCTGCCTTTTCCCTGCAGCCACACATCTGCTTTTCTCCCCTCTGAACCTTGTGAGAAGTTGGCCTGGTATATGCTGTCCACTAATTATAGTGGGCACCTTGCACCAGTCCAAACAACCCCTTATTGGAGATAGGTTAAAGACAACCTTTATTGAAAGCTATCCTAGTGGTAGCTATGGAGAGCAGCCTTCAGGCTAAGTCTTGAAGGAATGTAAAGCAGCTTGTTTTACCAGTCTATAATGTCTTGAGTGACCAAATGAAAGAGCACCACACCAGGTATATATTCAAAATATATGTATTTATTGCTAAACACACCCCTCTAGTCTCTTTATGAGGCTAGAGTTCGAAATACACAAGTTATAAGTTATTTAAACACAGTAATAGCACAAATACACGTTTGGGCCCTAGGGGCGTACCAAACCATATACCAATAAAGTGGTATAAGAACCACGACTGAGCTAGACACTAGGCCTAGAGCCTGTAGAAGTGCTTGGACCACAAGGAACCACCCAAGGTAGTGACACAGGGGACCCACGGGGGACGCGTGCAGTGTAAATACACAACCGCGAATCGCCGTTAACTTCTATGGGAAAAGTCGCGATCAGGAATTTAAAAAAAGGGACACTTAAAAGAGGACTTGGAGCAAACCCTTTGAGAACTAGGTCTTTCTAGAGTCTCTACCCACGGGAGCACCGGAGTACTCGTGTTACCTCACCCAGGGAAGCCGGGTGCATAGGTGCCTTTCGGGGTCGGGTTTCGCCATCGATTTGAATGTCGATCTGCTGCAAAGTGCTGCTGGCGACCAAGTGGAAAGTGTCCGGGTGGTTCCAAGAGTGGATCGGAGATCTGAAGAACCTGAAAGCAGAGGGGACAAAGTCTGGGTCACTAGCCAGTGACCAGGAAGGCGATGAGCAGATGCCCACCGATGTTGGGTGCTTCAGGTGCGTTGACAGTCGTCTTGACTCTTCAGCCACGGGGTCCAGGAGACGTTGTCGGCGACCAGGAGCAGGATTCGGGCTGGTACACGATGTCTGTCGAGTGCTGAGGCGTTGGCGACCGGATTGGACCCAACAAGCCTTGGCAAAGGCAAGTCTCGATGAAGATGAAGATTGACGATGGTGCAGACCAGCAAGGTCTGAGGAACTCACCCAGCAAGGGTAAGTGAGGGCAAGCCTGGAGCAACCGGGGAGCCCAAGAAGAAAAGGATTGGCCTTCGTAAAGGGCTACTAGCCAACGGGCTAGCGACCGCGAAGGAGCCTTGAGACGGTGCACGTGGATCTGGCTCACAGGACACTCGTGGAGTGGAGGCCAGTGATCTTCGGTGCAGTTGGTGCTGGAGGCTGGGGCTACGCAAAGCCCAAAGCACGACTTTGTGGGAGACCCAGAAGAGGATGCACTTGCAAATACGTGCAGTGTCCAGGGGTCACGGTTCCACGTTACCGACGACAGCTACGGGCCTCAGCTTTGCTCGGGACTCAGGGCAGCCTCGGGGAAGTCTGGAAATCTACCTCTGGTGATGCAAAGACTTTGGCATTCGACGGGAGCTTCAGAGATACAGACCGGACAATTGCTTCTTTGGTGCCTGCCAAGCAGGGGAGTCACTCCTTGACCCCAAGGGAGATTCTTCAGTCCTCTAATCTTGTAGTAGAGCGTCGAAGGTCCAGGATTCAGTGTCAGAGTTTCGTCCAGGGATAATCTAAAGTCCTAAGGCCTGGGTTCCTATACTTATACTAAGTTTAGGGGTTGGACTACTCTGTGGCCCCACCTATGGGTGGGTCAGGGCAGAGGGGTGGCTACACCCCTTTCCTTTGTCCAGTTCGCGCCAAAGCAGGGGCTGGAAGCCCCTGATCCGGTTTGAACTGGGGTATGCACTAGGGACACCAAGTGTGCCCCCAGTGCAGGACTTCAAAGCACCCAGAGAGTGCTCCCGCCCAGCCCCAATACACATTATCCTGTCTGGGGATTTGGTTACACCTCCCTGCGACAGGAAACCTATTGTCCAGGCCTCCCCTGCCGGAGTTTCGTCCAGCAGCAGGAGGCCAGACTTGTGTCTGTGGCAGCAGCATCCATTTTGTGATGCCAGGGCTTTAGAAAGAAGTTACCGGGCAAGCCAGGGTTAACATGTCTCTCCCTCTAGAAGTGGGGAATGCTACCCCCGCCGCCAGAATTGGCGGGGGGGGGGTAGTATTCCAAGATGTTTGACACCAAACACGACATGTTTTGGTGCATTTAACGCGAGGTTATAATGCGCTTAAGAGTATATGGTCAGGCTGCACTACAAACAGCATCAGAGAAGGGTCTCCGACCGCTGCAGAGGGGCCCTGCTCATGCAGGGGCACCCTCTCACATAGGAACCATGCACTCTGCCTTCAGGATTGACAAGGCCTGCCATAGGAGTGACTTATAGGTTTATATGTGTGTATGTATTTAGTGATATAGGTAGCCTATATCACAGTAAGGGGTGCATGCACCACCTTACCCAGGCTGCAGTAGCAGACCTGTGGTGTCAGTTTGGATGGCCTTCCAGGGGTGGCATAATACATGCTGCAGCCCCTGGCAGGTCCTCTGAGATACCTATGCCCTGGGTACATAGTATACCATATACTAGGTACTTATAAGGGCACTCCAGATTCCAATCAGAGATGTGCCTAAGGCACATGGAAACCATTTTAAAGAGGAAGCAGCTAGGCTGGGGTTCTGATTAGCAGGGCCCCAGCCAGACTAAGGTCGAAAAACAGTGAAGCATCAGCAAAAAGTGGGGGTACCCATGTGAAGCAGATCCTACTCTCCTACAAACCTCATTCCTGCTTCCCTTCCAGCATCCACGCTCCCCTCCATTCCCTTTTCAAATATTTTTCTCCCTTGTCTTTTGTCTACTTATCTCTGCAGGGGCGATGCTTCGTGGGTGTGATTGCGGTGTTCCACCCCTTAATAAATCTATTCTCTAGTGAATAGTTGGGTGCAGGTGTTTTCAGTCGGGTATGGTGAGGAGTCTGTAGAATCCTGCACACTTGCTGTGCACCCTGGCACATGTACATTCAAGATGAAGTCTTAACTCCTCACCACTTTCAAAGTTCGCCAGCCGCCACTGGATGCAAGGGATGGAGGATGCTGAAGATGCTCTAAGGGTGCGGTGGATGCGACACCGTCCATGGGGGTCTTCCTACATCTATTCCCCGGTCCATGAAGATGGTGAGAGCAGCCCTGGGTGCAGCTTCCACATCCCACAAAGTCCTTTCTGGTTTGGCCGAAGTCCAGCCACCACTGGACTACCAGTCACACGTTGTCACGATCACTGGCCAATCCTTCCAGAGCCTTTAACTCGCCTCCTGAGGGTCCCAGCACCTCTCCAACAGCACACCCGGGCTCAGCAAACTCGGGTGCAACTCTGTGTGTCAGGCCTTGGGGCTGCACGGCAGCAGCGTTAGCGGCTTAAAAACTTTGGGCTACCAACTTGCCCCAGCAGGCTTCTTCAGCTGTTGTGTCCCTGTGCTGATAACAGGAGGCCTGCCAGCTGGCCCTTGAAGCCTCTTGGCTTGACTGGGCTCTTGGAGGCGACTTCTCCTTGAGCAGGACATGGCAGACACAGTCCCTCTCTCCACTAGCCACAGGTGCAGCAGCCACAGTCCCTCTCTCCACTAGCCACCAGGTGCAGCAGGCGCAGCCCCTCTCTCCACTAGCCACCAGGTGCAGCAGGCACAGTCCCTCTCTCCACTAGCCACAGGTGCAGAAGGCACAGTCCCTCTCTCCACTAGCCACCAGGTGCAGCAGGCGCAGTCCCTCTCTCCACTAGCCACCAGTTGCAGCCGGCGCAGTCCCTCTCTCCACTAGCCACAGGTTCAGCAGGCACAGTCCCTCTCTCTACTAGCCACCAGGTGCAGCAGGCGCAGTCCCTCTCTCCACTAGCCACAGGGGCAGCAGGCACAGTCCCTCTCTCCACTAGCCACCAGGTGCAGCAGGCGCAGTCCCTCTCTCCACTACCCACAGGTGCAGCAGGCACAGTCCCTCTCTCCACTACCCACAGGTGCAGCAGGCGCAGTCCCTCTCTCCACTACCCACAGGTGCAGCAGGCACAGTCCCTCTCTCCACTACCCACAGGTGCAGCAGGCACAGTCCCTCTCTCCACTAGCCACCAGGTGCAGCAGGTGCAGTTCTCGTCGGTGCAGCGTCTCTTTGCTGATCACTCGGTGCTGCAGGGCAGTCCTCCTTCGGTCCTTCTTCCAAGTCAGTTAAGATCTGAGGTCTGGGTGCCAGTGGTGCTCCCTTTATGCTCGGAAAGTGCCCACAGGACAGAATGTGGTTTGTAGCTAATGGGCTACCAGGTTCCCTCCCACTTGATGACCACTTCCTGTTGTGTGTGGCATCTGGCTATCCCCGCATGCGCCATTCTGCCCACTTCCAAGATGGCGGGTCCCTTTTTCGGTGTTCAGATCTCCGTAGCCTACCTCTGGGGTGTTGCTACCTCAGGGCTACACGCCTCTGGGGAAATTGGTTCGGCAACTGGTTTCCCGACTCTGCTTTCCATGCCAGTCTGTCCACCTCAACAGTGGGGCAGCCCTCCCCCCTGGTGTCCCACATCTGCCCTTCAAAGGCGGCTTCAGCTTTGAACCCTGCCCTTTGGAGGGCTAACACCGAAGTGGCTTTCTGTAGGAGGGAGGTGACACCTACCTGGTCTGCAGCCTCATTGTTCTCCTGCCAGAGAGTCGTCGGCACGTCTCTCCAGGAGGGCAGACAGATGTCTCGTGGAGCAGGCTCCGTGTATGCCTGACGAGGGACAGGAGTTTTAAAGGCAACAAAGTGGCACTGCAACGTTACATTACTTTTGATTTGAGATATAAGTTGGGCTGAATGTATCGAGTTGTGTGATAAGCTGGAGCGTCTACTTTGGTTGCACCATTCAGGAGTTACCACAGCTGAGGGGTCAATGTGTTTTACCCTCTACTCGCCAATTGGGTGACCGAGTCTTTTCACAGTGAAAACAACAGCTTTGCGTGTTTTACTGTCAGGGCGTGCAAAATACATGTCATGCCTGTATCATGTTGCACCCTGCCTTTGGGGTTCGGTAGGCCGGCCAGAGGTGAGATTTAAACAGATGTCCAGGGGAAGTCGTGGCTTTGCCATTGTTTTCGATGGCAAAGTTGGGCGAGCAGTACACGACTGCTCAACCAGTCGGCAGTGGTGGACTGGGGGGCTTGTTTTACTTGGAGGACCTCCAGGGTGGCACAACCGGTGCTGCAAGCCCTGGGGTACCCCTCTAACTTGCATGCCCTGGGTACCAGGGCATTATTTACTAGGGACTTAGAGGTAAGATAGCCATCTCCAATTAGATACAGCCAATTCGACATCCACTTTAGGGTCAGGGCACTGACTCTGAGGTCTGGGTAGCAGGCCTCAGGGCACTGACTCTGAGGTCTGGGTAGCAGGCCTCAGGGCACTGACTCTGAGGTCTGGGTAGCTGGCCTCAGGGCACTGACATTGAGGTCTGGGTAGCAGGCCTCAGGGCACTGACTCTGAGGTCTGGGTAGCTGGCCTCAGGGCACTGACACTGAGGTCTGGGTAGCCGGCCTCAGGGCACTGACTCTGAGGTCTGGGTAGCAGGCCTCAGGGCACTGACACTGAGGTCTGGGTAGCGGGCCTCAGGGCACTGACACTGAGGTCTGGGTAGCAGGCCTCAGGGCAATGACTCTGAGGTCTGGGTAGCGGGCCTCAGGGCACTGACACTGAGGTCTGGGTAGCAGGCACTGAGGTCTGGGTAGTGGGCCTCAGGGCACTGACACTGAGGTCTGGGTAGCAGGCACTGAGGTCTGGGTAGTGGGCCTCAGGGCACTGACTCTGAGGTCTGGGTAGCGGGCCTCAGGGCACTGACACTGAGGTCTGGGTAGCGGGCCTCAGGGCGCTGACACTGAGGTCTGGGTAGCAGGCCTCAGGGCCTGACACTGAGGTCTGGGTAGCAGGCCTCAGGGCGCTGACACTGAGGTCTGGGTAGCAGGCCTCAGGGCTCTGACACTGAAGTCTGGGTAGCAGGCCTCAGGGCTCTGACACTGAGGTCTGGGTAGCAGGCCTCAGGGCTCTGACACTGAAGTCTGGGTAGCAGGCCTCAGGGCTCTGACACTGAGGTCTGGGTAGCAGGCCTCAGGGCTGACCCTACAAAAAGAGGCATTTCCTTACCCGACTCAGCTACTGCGGGAGTCTGGAGCAGTCCTCTGACAGCCGCTCTGTGCTGTAAGGTTTCTACTTCATAAACCTATCGCCTCTACTTCTTGTGCGTCATTTACAACTGTAACACTAAGCCTAGGAGTCTGCCTCCTGTTACACCCCACACTGCAGCCTGTAATAGAGAACCCCAACGCCACTCACTGGCAGCCTGTAATACGAGAACCCCAACGCCACTCACTGGCAGCCTGTAATACGAGAACCCCAACGCCACTCACTGGCAGCCTGTAATACGAGAACCCCAACGCCACTCACTGGCAGCCTGTAATACGAGAACCCCAACGCCACACACTGGCAGCCTGTAATATGAGAGCATCCCCACACCATGCACTGGCAGCCTGTACTATGAGAGCAAACCCCACCCCACACACTGGCAGCCTGTAACACGAGAACCCCAGTGCCACTCACTGGCAGCCTGTAATGCGAGAACAGCCCCAATGCCACACACTGGCAGCCTGTAATACGAGAACACCAACGCCACTCACTGGCAGCCTGTAATACGAGAACCCCAACGCCACACACTGGCAGCCTGTAATATGAGAACCCCAACGCCACACACTGGCAGCCTGTAATAGAGAACCCCAACGCCAGTCACTGGCAGCCTGTAATATGAGAGCATCCCCACACCATGCACTGGCAGCCTGTAATAGAGAACCCCAACGCCACTCACTGGCAGCCTGTAATACGAGAACCCCAACGCTACTAACTGGCAGCCTGTAATATGAGAGCATCCCCAGACCATGCACTGGCAGCCTGTAATAGAGAACCCCAACGCCACTCACTGGCAGCCTGTAATACGAGAACCCCAACGCCACACACTGGCAGCCTGTAATATGAGAGCATCCCCACACCATGCACTGGCAGCCTGTAATATGAGAGCAAACCCCACCCCACACACTGGCAGCCTGTAATATGAGAACCCCAATGCCACACACCGGCAGCCTGTAATATGAGAACCCCAACGCCACACACTGGCAGCCTGTAATATGAGAGCATCCCCACGCCACGCACTGGCAGCTTGTAATATGTGAGCAAACTCCACCCCAGACACTAGCAGCCTGTAATACGAGAGCATGCACTGGCAGCCTGTAATTTGAGAGCAAACCCTCCTCAAACACTAGCAGCCTGTAATACTAGAATCCCCACCCCACACACTGGCATCCTGTAATACAAGAACCCCAACACCACACACTGGCAGCCTGTAATATGAGAACCCCAATGCCACAAACTGGCAGCCTGTAATACGAGAACCCCAACGCCACTCACTGGCAGCCTGTAATACGAGAACCCCAACGCCACTCACTGGCAGCCTGTAATGCGAGAACAGCCCCCCGGCACACCCAAGCCACACACTAGCAGCCTGTAAAGCGAGAGCAGCCCCACGCCTCACACTGGCAGCCTGTAATACGAGAACCCCAAAGCCACTCACTGGCAGCCTGTAATGCGAGAACAGCCCCAATGCCACACACTGGCAGCCTGTAAAGCGGGACCAGCCCCCTGCACCCCCAAGCCACACACTGTCGGCCTGTAACTCGAGTTAGTTTTGTTGTATACTTTGAATTAAACTTGGATTGTCCAGAACTGACTTGCCTGGTCGATAGATATTATGCGAATACATAAAGCCAGTTGAATGATTGTTGTTAAAGTTACGGCTTTTATAAAAAAAAATAACGAGGTCAAAACAGATGCTACTAATCACCAACAGCTGGGCACATATGAACCAGTGGAAACCGGCTCTGGCAAAACGAAAGGCAAGTGAGATACGAGGGGAAGAGATGGGGGGGGGCAGCTAATGCCGGCTGGACGGATGCCGTAGTGATTATAGCGCCTAGAGCGGACCGTGCAGGATGCTGAGCTACCTACCCGGCCATGGGACCGTGGAGTGTGCTATGGTGGTGATAAGCAGCGCATAGGAGCCCGCAGGGAGTATAAGCCGCAGCGTGGGGTGGCAAGCGCCATCCTACAGATCCGCGGCCCTTGAGACACGTCACACGGTTCAACCTTACACACGAGTGGTGGGGCAGCAGGGGGTTACAGTAGGGGCCGTCGCTGCTCCGTTACACAGAAGGCTCGACTGGCGCCCATGGGGGGGGCAGATAACAGACGACACCATCGCACGGCTTCAATCCGTGTAACCGGATGTCTGCACAGAATCCGCCAGAGCCGTGCACTCACGGGTGAATTCACTGCACTGAATCCACCAGAGCCATGCACTCACGAGTGAATTCACTGCACGGAATCCACCAGAGCCGGGCACTCAAAGGGTGAATTCACTGCACTGAATCCACCAGAGCCATGCACTCACGAGTGAATTCACTGCACAGAATCCGCCAGAGCCGTGCACTCATGGGTGAATTCACTGCACGGAATCCACCAGAGCCGGGCACTCAAAGGGTGAATTCACTGCACTGAATCCACCAGAGCCATGCACTCACGAGTGAATTCACTGCACAGAATCCGCCAGAGCCGTGCACTCACGAGTGAATTCACTGCACGGAATCCACCAGAGCCGGGCACTCAAAGGGTGAATTCACTGCACTGAATCCACCAGAGCCATACACTCACGAGTGAATTCACTGCACCGAATCCATCAGAGCTGTGCACTCACGGGGGAATTCACTGCACGGAATCCATCAGAGCCGAGCACTCACGGGGGAATTCACTGCACGGAATCTACCAGAGCTGTGCACTACCGGGGTAATTCACTGCACGGAATCCATCAGAGCCGAGCACTCACGGGGGAATTCACTGCACGGAATCCACCAGAGCCGTGCACTCACGGGGGAATTCACTGCACGGAATCCATCAGAGCCGAGCACTCATGGGGGAATTCACTGCACGGAATCTACCAGAGCTGTGCACTCATGGGTGAATTCACTGCACTGAATCCATCAGAGCCGAGCACTCACGGGTGAATTCACTGCACGGAATCTACCAGAGTCGTGCACTCTCGGGGGAATTCACTGCACGGAATCAATCAGAGACGAGCACTCACGGGTGAATTCACTGCACTAAATCCACCAGAGCTGTGCACTCATGGGGGAATTCACTGCACGGAATCCACCAGAGCCGTGCACTCACGGGTGAATTCACTGCACGGAATCCGTGAGAGCCGAGCACTCACGGGTGAATTCACTGCACAGAATCTTCCAGAGCCGTGCACTCACGGGGGAATTCATTGCACGGAATCCATCAGAGCTGAGCACTCATGGGTGAATTCACTGCACTGAATCCATCAGAGTCGAGCACTCACGGGTGAATTCACTGCACGGAATCCACCAGAGCCGTGCACTCACGGGGGAATTCACTGCACGGAATCCACCAGAGCTGTGCACTCACGGGGGAATTCACTGCACGGAATCCACCAGAGCCGTGCACTACCGGGGGAGTTCACTGCACGGAATCCACCAGAGCCGTGCACTCACGGGGGAATTCACTGCACGGAATCCACCAGAGCCGTGCACTCACGGGGGAATTCACTGCACGGAATCCACCTGAGCCGTGCACTCACGGGGGAATTCACTGCACGGAATCCACCAGAGCCGTGCACTCACGGGTGAATTCACTGCACTGAATCCACCAGAGCCGTGCACTCACGGGGGAATTCACTGCACGGAATCCACCAGAGCCGTGCACTCACGGGTGAATTCACTGCACTGAATCCATCAGAGCCGAGCACTCACGGGTGAATTCACTGCACTGAATCCATCAGACCCGAGCACTCATGGGTGAATTCAGTACACAGAATCCACCAGAGCATACATCATGACTGGAAATTTACTGCACTAGTACCTCTAGATCTACCGTCAGTAGACAACCTTGTTGTTAAACTAGAATCTGACGCAGCCCCTCTGATCTGTGTTTTGCTCTACAGGGCCCCTTATAGTATGCCTCTATTCCCACAATCCCTGGGCGAACAGGTAGCTCACCTTATAACTAACTATGAAAAATCCTGCTGATTGGTGATTTCAACTACTGGGCCAACGACAGATCGGGTGGTCCCCAATCCGCCAAACTATCCGATCTACTCACAGGACTAAACCTTACTCAGCAGGTATCCTCTGACACACACAATAAAGGGCACACACTTGATCAAGTTTGGACAGCCAACCTTAACATGTCTGATCATTACTTAATTAAATTTACCATCTATAACATCACCATGGCCAAAACCCCTACCACTGAAGGGGGCACAGCAAGGAACTGGAATAAAATTGACAAAACTTTATTCCTCAATTCATTGGCCAACACTGTTCCGCCCAATCAATTATCCATTAATCTTAGCGCCGCAAGTTTAACAGCATGGCTGTCAGCTGCTAGCAACAAACATGCACCTCTCAGGAAAACAAATCTTGCCCGACGTCATGAAGCACAGAGATGGTTTTCTGCCAGTCTCAAAGCCCTGAAATTAGCTCTCTGGCAATTTGAAAGGAGGTGGAGACGCAATTACTCGCCCGAGGACAAAAGGATTTTTTTAGATGCAATGAAAATTTATAACAAGCATTTGCAATGCAATAGGTCTTGCATTTGCGAGCGTTTGAGCTATTGGCTTTGCAAATGACAATGCATTTTATTTGTGTGTTTTGAAAACCTGCGAAGGCGCACTTTGTACATATAGTCCTTGCTTACGAGAAGCAAAGCTGGCAATAACTGCGCCTCTTTTACTGCCAGCCTTGCTTCTCGTATGCAAGGACTAGAAGTACAAAGTGCGTGTTTATGCACCGCTTCCAGCTTTTCAAACTGCATAAATAAAAGGCATTGTCATTTACAATGCCAATAGCTCAAAGTCTCGCAAATGCGCGACCTATTGCATCAAATGCTTGTTTTTTGTAGGCATAGGGAGATTAAGTGATTTGCCCAGAACCACAGGATGTTGAGGGGAAGCCGGGACTCGAACCCAGTTTTCTAGTTCTAAAGTTGGCAGCTCTGGTTACACCACGTACTCGCCACATTGATTAAGTATTTCATATACCACTGGTAAGTATTGTGAATTTGAAACAGTCAATGCAATTTCCAACTCAGGTGCATTGGTGACATATCATTCTTTAGCTCATGGCCATTCCTACTCAGGGTACATAATAGATAGTCATTTCCGGCTTTGCATCTAACAAATAATAACTGCAGTTATGAGCAAATATTTAAAATAGGGTCAGCCCCAACTGCATATTTTCCCGATGACGGAATGTAAAAGAGCTAGATTCGATATGGAGATATCTGCCCCAAAGAAATGTTTGGAATCAGCCTTTGCCTCAGCGTTGAGTATTAGGAAGGTGTAGTGGAATCATTCAATATGTTGTACCGCACGAGACCCATAAAAGCATTCACTGCCTTCTGCCCTTGCCTGTTAGTTATGCTTCTCCCAGGAGCATATATTATTAACATATATACTCACGGACACAAAACTGTGTACCTTCTCGCGCGGTTCTTGACCTTCGACCAAGACCCACATACAAACTTATTTTCCCCCCAAATGACATGGCCTGTTTTTTGCAGTTATATTTATTTCATTTTGCAAAAGCATTTCTTTATATATAGCCATCCAATGCGTTCAGTTGCTCTTGGAGTTGCTCTTGGAGGCCCTTTTGAGGCTGTATTCTGAAGGATACATTGGGGAGTCGGTGCCTCACACAAGCAGTGACTTTGTGAGGAGGGCTAGATTCAATAAAACCGTTTTAGCACACTGTAACAATTTGTTCTGGATCTCAAGCGAGGAAGTTCTGCACTCGTGCCCGTTTACCTTAATTTGTGAAAAAAAAAGTATTTGTCAAGTGTACCCTCCGAGCATGCTCCTGAAGCAGGGCTGAGTGAACAAGACAGATGAACAATTTGCTTAATTGGTTGAATGGAGGCTTGATTTGAAGCAGGGATTTACTCGAGCCCAGTCTCCAATTTGTACTAGAATTCATGTTGAAAAGGTCTTTCCGTCTGTATCCAGCAAATATAATAATCGACAATTAGCCAAACCAGTGTTTGGGTCTTGTCTGTGTGTGGTGTGTATCCTAACTTGGTTCTAGAGGTTGAAATCACGGGGCTCTGGATGAAATAAACACGCCACGAAACATAAACAACCACTTCCAGTTCACTACACAGCACTGAGAGACATCACAAAGGGTTCGAGCAGTTTCATTTTCTTCACATTCCTGCTGAATGAATCTAAATCGATCACAGATCACGAGGAGGGAGGGAAAGTGAAAGCACGGGGAGGAGATGTAGGAAGGTGGAATCTGACTATATGGTTGCCCCCACTTTTTTTAATGGTGTTTTGCTGGTTTATGACTTAGTTGGACTGGGATCCTGCTATTCAGGGCCCCAGTCTATCTGCTTTCTCTGTAAAATGGTTTCCATGTGCCTTAGGCACATCTCTGATTGGAATCTGGAATGCCCTTATAAGTCCCTAGTATATGGTATACTATGTACCAAGGGCATAGGTACCTCAGAGGCCTGCCAGGGGCTGCAGCATGTATTATGCCACCCCTGGAAGGCCATCCAAACTGACACCACAGGTCTGCTACTGCAGCCTGGGTAAGGTGGTGCATGCACCCCTTACTGTGATATAGGCTACCTATATCACTACCTACATACACACATATAAACCTATAAGTCACTCCTAAGGCAGGCCTTATCAATCCTGAAGGCAGAGTGCATGGTTCCTATGTGAGAGGGTGCCCCTGCATGAGCAGGGCCCCTCTGCAGCGTTCGGAGACCCTTCTCTGATGCTGTTTGTAGTGCAGCCTGACCATATACTCTTAAGCGCATTATAACCTCGCGTTAAATGCTAACTTTGGAATGGCTGCACCTAAACATGTCGTGTTTGGTGTCAAACATCTTGGAATACTACCCCCCGCCAATTCTGGCGGCGGGGGTAGCATTCCACCCTTCTAGAGGGAGAGACATGTTAACCCTGGCCTGGCCGGTAACTTCTTTCTAAAGTCTGGCATCACAAAATGGATGCTACTGCCACAGACACAAGTCTGGCCTCCTGCTGCTGGACGAAACTCCGGCAGGGAGGCCTGGACAATAGGTTTCCTGTCCCAGGGAGGTGTGACCACCTCCCCAGACAGGATAATGTGTATTGGGGCTGGGCGGGAGCACTTTTGGGTGCTTTGAAGTCCTGCACTGGGGGCACACTTGGGTCCCTGTGCATACCCCAGTTCAAACCGGATCAGGGGCTTGCAGCCCCTGCTTTGGCGCGAACTGGACAAAGGGAAAGGGTGTAGCCACCCCTCTGCCCTGACCCACCCATAGGTGGGGCCACAGAGTAGTCCAACCCCTAAACTTGGTATAAGTATAGGAACCCAGTCCTTAGGACTTTAGATTATCCCTCGACGAAACTCTGAAACAGAATCCTGGACCTTCGACGCTCTACTCACGATTAGAGGACAGAAGAATCTCCCTTGGGGTCAAGGAGTGACTCCCATGCTTGGCAGGCACCAAAGATGCATCTGTCCGGTCTGCATTTCTGAAGCTCCCGTTGGACGCCGAAGTCTTCGCATCACCAGAGGTGGATTCTCAGACTTCCCCGAGGCTACCCTGAGTCCCCAGCAAAGCTGAGGCCCGTAGCTATCGTGGGTGACATGAGACCGTGACCCCTGGACACCAAGCACATTTGCAAGTGCATCCTCTTCTGGGTGTCCCACGAAGTCGTGCTTTGGGCTCCGAGTAGCCCTAGCCTCCAGCACCAACTTCACCGAAGATCACTGGCCTCCACTCCACGAGTGTCCTGTGAGCCAGATCCACGTGCGACGTCTCGAGGCTCCTTTGCGGTCGCTAGCCCGTTGGCTAGTAGCCCTTAACGAAGGCCAATCTTTTTCTACTTGGCATCCTGGTTGCTCCAGGCCTGCCCTCACTTACCCTCACTGGGTGAGTTCCCCAGACCTTGCTGGTCTGCACCATCGACGATCTTCATCTTCATCGAGACTTGCCGTTGCCAAGGCTTGTTGGGTCCAATCCGGTCGCCGACACCTCAGCACTCGACAAACATTGTGTACCAGCCCGAATCCTGCTCCTGGTCACCGACAACGCCTCCTGGACCTCGTGGCTGAAGAGTCAAGATGACTGTCAACGCACCTGAAGCACTCGACATCGGTGGGCATCTGTCCATCGCCTTCCTGGTCACTGGCTAGTGACCCAGACTCTGTCCCCTCTGCTTTCAGGTTCTTCAGATCTCCGATCCACTCTTGGATCCACCCGGACACTTTCCACTTGGTCGCCAGCAGCACTTTGCAGCAGATCACCATTCAAATCGACGACGAAACCCGACCCCGAAAGGCACCTATGCACCCGGCTTCCCTGGGTAAGGTAACACGAGTACTCCGGTGCTCCCGTGGGTAGAGACTCTAGAACGACCTAGTTCTCAAAGGGTTTGCTCCAAGTCCTCCTTTAAGTGTCCCTTTTCTTTAATTTCCAGATTGCGACTTTCTCCATAGAAGTTAACGGCGTATCGCGGTTGTGTATTTACACTGCACGCGTCCCCCGTGGGTCCTCTGTGTCACTACCTTGGGTGGTTCCTTGTGGTCCAAGCACTTCTAGAGGCTCTAGGCCTAGTGTCTAGTTCAGTCGTGGTTCTTATACCACTTTATTGGTATATGGTTTGGTACGCCCCTAGGGCCCAAACGTGTATTTGTGGTATTACTGTGTTTAAATAACTTATAACTTGTGTACTTGAACTCTAGCCTCATAAAGAGACTAGAGGGGTGTGTTTAGCAATAAATACATATCTTTTGAATATATACCTGGTGTGGTGCTCTTTCATTTGGTCACTCAGGAGATTATAGACTGGTAAAACAAGCTGCTTTACATTCCTTCAAGACTTAGCCTGAAGGCTGCTCTCCATAGCTACCACTAGGATAGCTTTCAATAAGGTTGTCTTTAACCTATCTCCAATAAGGGGTTGTTTGGACTGGTGCAAGGTGCCCACTATAATTAGTGGACAGCATATACCAGGCCAACTTCTCACATTGGTGTGCAGCGTGTGGGATTCCAGCTTGCTATTGTTTTACCAGATAATCTCAATTGAATTGATCAACTGAAAACCACTAAAGGTACCTAAGGTACATATAATTTAAGCTTAGAATACAGTAAGTTCTACTGAACTTAGAGTTGTGTGTTAAGGGATAGCACAACCCTTTCTACAACTCAAGAGAGTTTAGTAGGCCACACTAGAGTAGGTAGTGCATACACCACACCACACTAGTAATGTCTTTAAGGGTAGGATCCAAAGGATCCTTGCAGGAAGCCACTGAGCTTCCACCCTCCAAGTATGATACACTCCCATTCTTGGAATTGAGAGCATTATGTAACTTGAGAAAAATAAGGACAGGCCAAAGTCCCACCACCCAACACCTTAAAGAGTTGTTGGTGGCTTATGACCTTAGTAAGCCCTTGGGGACTGAAGGGGTAGGAGCTGAGGGTGGGGCAGAAGATGAGGATGGGACCAGGGGTAGAAATACCCCCAGCCCCCTCTGAAACTGGCCAGGAGGGTGAAAATGACCCTGACCTGGAAAACCCAATCCCTCCTGAGGAAGATGAAGAGGATGATCAGGATGATGCCCTCTTTGTCCCCCAGGAAGGATTATGAGTGTGCCCAGGAAGTCTAGATCTCCTTCTCAGGAGTCTAACCACTCTGGCACCTCAATAGGGAGCTCTGTCTCATCTCATAGGAGGGAATCCTCTCATGAGAGAAGAAAGAGGCTGATTCAGTATGAGGAAGCTCAGCTTGAACTCAGAAGGAAGCAAGTAGCCTTAGACAGGGAGTCCCTAGATCTCTTTAGAGAGAGAAGAAAGTTGGGACTAGAGTCCCATGGTGGCAGCAATATCCCTAGAGATAGGGAAAGGTCTTATGACCATAGAAACCTAAACAAGATTGTCCCTCCCTACCAGAGTGGGGATGACATCCACAAATGGATAACTGCACTGGAGAGGGCCTGTAAAGTTCAGAAGGTCCCCCAGAGGCAGTGGGCAGCAATCTTGTGGCTCTCCTTTGCAGACAAAGGTAGAGACAAGCTCCTCACTGTAAGAGAAGAGGATGCTGACAATTACACAGTCTTGAAGAGTGCTCTGATAGATGGGTTTGGCCTAACCACTGAACAGTATAGGTTGAAGTTCAGAGACACCCAAAAAGCTCAGACTCAAGACTGGGTTGATTTTGTAGATTGTGCTACAAAGGCTCTGGAAGGTTGGATACATGGCAACAAAGTGCATGACTTTTTAGGATTGTACAATTTGATTATGAGGAGCAGATCCTTAATAGTTGTCAAAACCAGCTTTTGCACCAGTATCTGGTGGACTCTGATCTGACCTCTCCCCAAGAATTGGGAAAGAAGGCAGACAAATGGGTCAGAACCAGAGTAAAAACTAGAAATCAGGGTGGTGACCAGAAGAAAGATTCTACTAAGTCCCAAGAGAAAGGTGGGGATAAATCTAAGGATAAGTCCACTACAGGGCCCCAAAATTCCTCTTCTGGGGGTGGGTCCCAAACTCCTTCCTCTCCTGAAAAGAAACCATATTGCCATGTCTGTAAAAAGCCTGGGCACTGGAAATCTGATCCCAGTTGCCCCAGGATTGGCAATAAAGAAAATGTTCCCCCAGCAACTACTACACCCCATCCTGGTACTACCAGTAGTAATCCTCCAGTTGGGAGTAGTGCACCCAAAAAGTTAGGTGCTTTTGCAACAGGAACAGAGGTGGGCCCTGGTTCAGACAGGGACCCCTCAACAGACTCCTCTGACTCTGATGGTGGTGTAGGATTTGCCACCTTTACCATGGGTCCCACCGCATTGGGCAGGTACAGACTGGAGCCAATGATTAATGGTCAGAAAGCTGTGGCATTTAGGGACACAGGGGCTAGTGTCACCATGGTGGCAGGGAAACTAGTCCCCCTCACCAGCTTTTACCTGAGTTTAAATACCAGGTGACCAACATTGATGGTGTCAGAACAGATCACCCCATGGCCATAGTCAATCTCAGCTGGGAGGGGTCACAGGCCCAAAGAGAGTGGCAGTGTCCCCCACCTTACCTGTAGATTGCCTGATGGGCAATGATCTGGAGATTTCAGCCTGGGCTGAAGTTGAACACCAAACCCACCTTAGGATGTTGGGCGTCCCTGTAAAGGTTAGTGGGGCTGTAATGGCCACAGCCCCAGCCCAAGAATTTGGAGAGATGGAGCCTGAAAGAATGGCCCACTCTCCCCCAAAAGAGAGCACAAGGGTTGAAGAAAAGTCTTCTTCCCTCCAGACAGTAGGTAAGGGTCAGCCTCCTCAGGGAACTGACCCTACCCCTAGTGAAGGAACTGCCCCAGAGGTAGTCAGGCCTGGCCTGGCCACTCCCCTGATGGCAGAGGACCCTTCCAAGGTGGTACCCAGTCTGGAGCAGGTAACCTGCCCCTCTCTACCCTGCCTCAGCCAGCCCAGGGCTGCAGAGGCCAGGGAGGTCAGTGGACCCCCAGGGCCCCCTGTCCAGAGGAACCCCCCATCAGCAGATTAGGGGCACCCAGTCTAGTAGCCCTAGCCAGGTGAAAACTCCTCTACACCACGGAGGGATCCCCCATGCCTTTATGTAGGGACCTCCCCCAGAAGGACTCTGGTAGGCAAGGGCAAACCTGGGACCTGAAGGTTCCACACCTGCCATGTCCCTCCAGTAGTCCATCCAAAGGGACCCAACCCCCAGCTGTAGGCAGCCAAAGGTTGACCCTTAGAGCAAAGTGCAACTCAGTCATGGAAAGACAGGCATACATAGTGACCAGTGATCTGAGGAAGCTGAGGCCAACATTCCTAGGGTCTCCCTTCCCTACTCAGACACCTCACCAGCCTTGTACTTTACCTAAGCACACCACAGGTAGTGATTCCCCATGGTGGAGATCCTCTCATACCCTTAGGGTGAGGGATTGCTTAGTGGACCATAAGACAGGGGGCAACCATGCTAGTGCAGGTGCTTCCTTATATGACCACTTAGTCAATGAAGGCTCAACTGGCCAAGGTTAGCCTTATCTCCTTTCGTTTGGGGGGGTTATGTAGGAAGGTGGAATCTGACTATATGGTTGCCCCCACTTTTTTATGGTGTTTTGCTGGTTTATGACTTAGTTGGACTGGGATCCTGCTATTCAGGGCCCCAGTCTATCTGCTTTCTCTGTAAAAGGTTTCCATGTGCCTTAGGCACATCCCTGATTGGAATCTGGAGTGCCCTTATAAGTCCCTAGTATATGGTATACTATGTACCAAGGGCAGAGGTACCTCAGAGGCCTACCAGGGGCTGCAGCATGTATTATGCCACCCCTGGAAGGCCATCCAAACTGACACCACAGGTCTGCTACTGCAGCCTGGGTAAGGTGGTGCATGCACCCCTTACTGTGATATAGGTTACCTATATCACTAAATACATACACACATATAAACCTATATGTCACTCCTAAGGCAGGCCTTATCAATCCTGAAGGCAGAGTGCATGGTTCCTATGTGAGAGGGTGCCCCTGCATGAGCAGGGCCCCTCTGCAGCGTTCGGAGACCCTTCTCTGATGCTGTTTGTAGTGCAGCCTGACCATATACTCTTAAGCGCATTATAACCTCGCGTTAAATGCTAACTTTGGAATGGCTGCACCTAAACATATCGTGTTTGGTGTCAAACATCTTGGAATACTACCCCCTGCCAATTCTGGTGGTGGGGGTAGCATTCCACCCTTCTAGAGGGAGAGACATGTTAACCCTGGCCTGGCCGGTAACTTCTTTCTAAAGCCTGGCATCACAAAATGGATGCTACTGCCACAGACACAAGTCTGGCCTCCTGCTGCTGGACGAAACTCCGGCAGGGAGGCCTGGACAATAGGTTTCCTGTCCCAGGGAGGTGTGACCACCTCCCCAGACAGGATAATGTGTATTGAGGCTGGGCGGGAGCACTTTTGGGTGCTTTGAAGTCCTGCACTGGGGGCACACTTGGTGTCCCTGTGCATACCCCAGTTCAAACCGGATCAGGGGCTTGCAGCCCCTGCTTTGGCGCGAACTGGACAAAGGAAAGGGGTGTAGCCACCCCTCTGCCCTGACCCACCCATAGGTGGGGCCACAGAGTAGTCCAACCCCTAAACTTGGTATAAGTATAGGAACCCAGTCCTTAGGACTTTAGATTATCCCTGGACGAAACTCTGAAACAGAATCCTGGACCTTCGACGCTCTACTCACGATTAGAGGACAGAAGAATCTCCCTTGGGGTCAAGGAGTGACTCCCCTGCTTGGCAGGCACCAAAGACGCATCTGTCCGGTCTGCATTTCTGAAGCTCCCGTCGGACGCCGAAGTCTTCGCATCACCAGAGGTAGATTCTCAGACTTCCCCGAGGCTACCCTGAGTCCCCAGCAAAGCTGAGGCCCATAGCTATCGTGGGTGACGTGAGACCGTGACCCCTGGACACCGAGCACATTTGCAAGTGCATCCTCTTCTGGGTCTCCCACGAAGTCGTGCTTTAAGCTTCGAGTAGCCCTAGCCTCCAGCACCAACTGCACCGAAGATCATTGGCCTCCACTCCACGAGTGTCCTGTGAGCCAGATCCACGTGCGACATCTCGAGGCTCCTTCGCGGTCGCTAGCCCGTTGGCTAGTAGCCCTTAACGAAGGCCAATCTTTTTCTACTTGGCATCCTGGTTGCTCCAGGCCTGCCCTCACTTACCCTCACTGGGTGAGTTCCCCAGACCTTGCTGGTCTGCACCATCGACGATCTTCATCTTCATCGAGACTTGCCGTTACCAAGGCTTGTTGGGTCCAATCCGGTCGCCAACACCTCAGCACTCGACAGACATTGTGTACCAGCCCGAATCCTGCTCCTGGTCACCGACAACGCCTCCTGGACCTCGTGGCTGAAGAGTCAAGACGACCGTCAACACACCTGAAGCACTCGACATCGGTGGGCATCTGTCCTTCGCCTTCCTGGTCACTGGCTAGTGACCCAGACTCTGTCCCCTCTGCTTTCAGGTTCTTCAGATCTCCGATCCACTCTTGGATCCACCCGGACACATTCCACTTGGTCGCCAGCAGCACTTTGCAGCAGATCGCCATTCAAATCGACGACGAAACCCGACCCCGAAAGGCACCTATGCATCCGGCTTCCCTGGGTGAGGTAACACGAGTACTCCGGTGCTCCCGTGGGTAGAGACTCTAGAATGACCTAGTTCTCAAAGGGTTTGCTCCAAGTCCTCCTTTAAGTGTCCCTTTTCTTTAATTTCCTGATCGCGACTTTCTCCATAGAAGTTAACGGCGTATCGCGGTTGTGTATTTACACTGCACGCGTCCCCCGTGGGTCCCCTGTGTCACTACCTTGGGTGGTTCTAGAGGCTCTAGGCCTAGTGTCTAGTTCAGTCGTGGTTCTTATACCACTTTATTGGTATATGGTTTGGTACGCCCCTAGGGCCCAAACGTGTATTTGTGCTATTACTGTGTTTAAATAACTTATAACTTGTGTACTTCGAACTCTAGCCTCATAAAGAGACTAGAGGGGTGTGTTTAGCAATAAATACATATATTTTGAATATATATCTGGTGTGGTGCTCTTTCATTTGGTCACTCAGGAGATTATAGACTGGTAAAACAAGCTGCTTTACATTCCTTCAAGACTTAGCCTGAAGGCTGCTCTCCATAGCTACCACTAGGATAGCTTTCAATAAGGTTGTCTTTAACCTATCTCCAATAAGGGGTTGTTTGGACTGGTGCAAGGTGCCCACTATAATTAGTGGACAGCATATACCAGGCCAACTTCTCACAGGAGATCACAGGGGGAGGGAGGGAAAGTGAAAGCGCGCCATGCGCGCGTTGTCCTGAAAACGCCACGAGCCGTGCATGTGCACATCGCCTGTCCGGGCGCGTGCACATCTCCTGTCCCCCTTCCGAAGCTAAATCGACAACAATAGATCTCGCCAAAGCGAGCAGCGCATGCGCTGCGTCGCTGGGCGAGACCTAAAAAAGCTACTCTGACCGCCAAAGCTGCCTACTTCTCTTCTAAAATCTTAACTGCCACTAATAAATCTAAAGAAATCTTCTCGATTGTTAACGAGCTGTCCAATCCTGACAGAGTCACAATAAAACCCACTCCCTCTCAAAGCCCTTGTAACTCCCTGAATACCTTCTTTATTGATAAGATTATGAAAATCAAGGACATCATTCCGACATGCCCCAACCCTGAGGCTAGCCTTATTGCACCTAAAAACTATTGCATCTTTAATCAATTCTCGACAATAAGGAACCTGATTTTTCTGGATCTCCTATCCAAAATAAAATCAGGCTCCCCCAGGGATTGCTGCCCCCCCGGCATCCTGAAAGAAATATTTACCGCTCTTCCCAGACCAGCCCTTTGCCTCCTGAATGAGTCACTGGCCCAGGGCTGTGTTCCCGAGACCTTCAAGGAGGCACTTGTCGTCCCCCTCCAGAAGAAACCAGGAGCTGACCCTCAAACCTTGACGAATTACCGCCCTATATCCCTACTCCCATACTTGGCTTAGGTCTAGGAAGCCTATGTGACTAAATGCTTATCCGTATTCCTGGAACAGTCTGAATATCTTGATCCCCATCAGGCAGGGTTCCACCCAGCACCTTCTACTGAGGCCGTTGTACTGTCGGTATTGGATACTCTCCGGATGGAGGCCGACAGGGGCTCCCCGCAGGCTCTAATATTGCTTGATCTCTCTGCAGCTTTTGACACCATCGACCATGGTATATTGGTCGGTCGTGTCAGAGATGCAGGGATTCAGGGATTAGCCCTAGACTGGATAAGTTCTTTCTTGGAAAACCGCTATCAATCGGTTTGCATTGCTCAGTTCACTGCTCCAAAGATGGTGACCACATGTGGAGTTCCGCAGGGTTCATCACTTTCCCCCCTCCTGTTCAATCTCTATCTTCTCCCACTGATTCGAGCCTTGAAAGAGAGGAAGGTCTGCACCTTCAATTATGCTGATGACTTCCAACTAATACTCCCCATCAGCAACACCCCTGACTCTGTCCGCAATTTCCAGACCACCATGCTGTTTATCAGCGAGTGGATGAACTGCAATCACTTAAAACTCAACCCGGATAAAACTGAGCTAGTCCTAAGCGGGGACAGCTACAATCCTTGGAGCCCACACTTTTGGCCAAGAGAATGGGGTTAATCCCCCTCTCCATCTGCCTCAGCCAAAAGTCTTGGAGTAACAATCAATTGTGATCTCACCATGAAGTCTCAAATAGGATCAGTGATCTCAACTTGCTTCTATCAGCTGAGGAAAATAAGAAAGATCAGGAGATTTCTCTCTCAGGAAGCCCTGATCCAGGTGGTTCTTGCCATGGTTATGTCACATATTGATTATGCCAATTCCCTATACTTCGGCATCCCACTCTACCTGGTCAAACGACTGCAACTGGTTCAGAACCAGGCTGCAAGACTGATTTTCCAGCAACCTAGACAACAACATGTTACCCCCCTCATGAGGAAGCTGCACTGGCTCCCCATCACCCAGCGATGCGCCTTTAAGGTATGCTGTCTCATCTTCAAGTCTCTGAACGGAAGGAGCCCTAAATTTGTCGATAGCCTTATTCAAAAGCACTTACCCTTGCGCAACTTGCGCTCGGCACACAAGCACCTTCTGTCAACTCCCTCCTTCAAACTGAAGTGTCTGGGCGGCGCTAGGTTTGCCGTCTTAGCTCCAAGATATTAGAACTCTCTTCCCCTTGAAATCCGATCCTGCACTGATCTCTTGAGCTTCAGGAAGCTCCTTAAGACCTGGCTGTTTACTCAAGCCTACGAGTAAGTTCCCTGGGCTTCGGCACCCCTCAGAGTAGCGCCATGAAACCAATCCGGTGTACCTGCGCTTTATAAAAATGTTTAACATAACATAACATTTAACATAACATTCACTGCACGGAATCCACCAGAGCCATGCACTCACGAGTGAATTCACTGTACGGAATCCACCAGAGCCATGCACTCACGGGGGAATTCACTGCACGGAATCCACCAGAGCCGTGCACTCACGGGTGAATTCACTGCACGGAATCCATAAGAGCTGTGCACTCACGGGGGAATTCACTGCAAGGAATCCACCAGAGCCGTGCATTCACGGGTGAATTCACTGCACGGAATCCATCGGAGCTGTGCACACACGGGTGAACTCACCGGTGAATTTACTGCACGGAATCACCAGAGCCATGCACTCACGGGTGAATTCACTGCACGGAATAGACCAGAGCAGTGCACTCACAGGTGAATTCACTGCACAGCATCCATCGAAGCTGTGCACTTACAGGTGAATTCACTGCACGGAATAGACCAGAGCACTGCACTCACGGGTGAATTCACTGCCCAGAATCCATCAGAGCTGGGCACTCACGGGTGAACTCAGGGGTGACTTCACTGCACGGGATCCAGCAGAGCTGTGCACTCACGGGCGAATTCACTCCAAGGAAAACATCAGATCCGTGCACTCACGTGTGAATTCACTGCATAGAATCCATTGAAACCGTGCACTCACGGGTGAATTCACTGCACTGAATCCACCAGAGCCGTGCACTCACGGGTGAATTCACTGCACTGAATCCATCAGAGCCCTGCACTCATGGGTGTATTCACTGCACTGAATCCATCAGAGCCGTGCACTCATGGATGAATTCACTACGCGGTACCATCGGAGCTGTGCACTCACTGGTGAATTCACTGTGAGGAATCTATCGGAGCCATGCACTCACGGGTAAATGCACTGCACTGAATTCATCAGAGCCGTGCACTCACGGGTGAATTCACTGTGCGGAATCCATTGGAGCCATACACTGATGTGTGAATTCACTGCACAGAATCCATCAGAGCCGTGCACTCACGGGTGAATTCAGTGCATGGAATCCATCAGAGCTGTGCACTCATGGGTGAATTTACTGCACGGAATCCACCAGAGCTGTGCACTCATGGGTGAATTCACTGCAAGGAATACATCAGACCCCTGCACTCACAGGTGAATTCAATGCATGGAATTATGGTGGGGTTTCCCACGCAACATCCATGGAACCTGACACATTCCGAGACTTTCAACGTTTTGTAAAGCTGGGAATGTGTCAGAATCCTACAACCCCCCCCCCCCAGACTGTGTGACTCCTTTGTGTTTTGAGACCTGTGGGTGAACTTCCCAAGTGGCTGCTAAACTCCTAATTAAAACTGCTACACATCCCCACCTGCTTCCCGAGGACCCAGACTAAGTGTGACTTCGGCCACGTGCAGCCTAGTATCTGGGAGGAAGGGTTGCCTATCTTTCATCCGGGGGTATATAAGAGAATCAGGTAAACTAGAGGGTGGAGGGAGGCTGGGGCCACAGAGTCTGTAGGGTGTTATCTATTGACCCACTGGGAGCCAGTAGCACGGCATTAGGGTGCTGAGTGCGTATGTGTGCGAGAGTGATCTGTATGGACTGAGCGGGTAGCTGTCGCTCCTTGCAGCGGAGCGGAGTGAGTGTGTGTGAGTGGGAGTGAGCATCTGCGGACCGCCTGTGATTCACAACACTGGCCGGCGGTGCCGCTGTATACATTGATTTCCTGCCAAAGGCACAATACCATTGACATTGGCTATACCCGCGTGGCTCCGGCCTGCAGTGCTGCTAAAAAGTGTTCTCGTTCCATGTATGTACATATCTTTGATATCGTTGTGACCCAGGGGGTACCCTAAAACTGTGCCGGACTGTACCATCAGCATTGCAAGGGTGGGCCTGGGGTAGACAGCGCGTTGCACCGCATAAGGGTGCTCTCTCTCTCATCTGGGGGGGGTGGGTTAGATTAGGAATTGTTCACAGTGTGCATGTGATTGATATCATAACAATACGAGTGGGCCTAGTACTGCTAGTAATATTCCCAAATGTGCTTAATGCCCAAAAGTATATGATGCTCATGTTACATTGATTGAATATGTGCTGAATATAAACGTTCTTTACATACATCCTGTGTGAAGCCTCTTGTGACGCTCAGTGCATTTATCGTGAGTGACTGCTTTGCCTTTGCGTTGCACATTGCCTCTGTAGTGAGCCTTACTGCTCAGTGCCAAGCTACCCAAGGGTGAGCACGGGTTATACAGTAAGTATAATCGCCCGCCCTTGACGGAGCGGTGCCTTCTGCCTGGCCGGGGGCGTCTCTTCAGCCAACCAGACGCTGCCGGGTCCAACAATCCCATTTGGGGAATTCTTAATCCCATTTGGGGAATTCTTGCGTGTGCGGTGTAATTGCAGCAATGAAGATGAATTTGAAAATGTGGCAAAATACATTACAGAAAGATTCAGAGAAGGGGGTATGACACGTAAGTAATTCTCAAAGCAACAAAGAGAGTAGAAAATATACACGGTAAGAACTCCTTGGAGACAGAACTAGAACTAAAACCCCTGAGAAGAGAACTTTGAGATTCATTACCACATACAGTGAGAGCAACAAAACGTTTACAACAGTCTCACTAAACATTGGGGTATCCTCAGCTGGGACACAGACAAGAAAGAGATTTTACTTCCGAAGCCAGCACTAGTATACAGAAAGGTGCCCACACTTAGTCCTGGTGATGGTAAGAGAGGAGACAAAGGGGAACAAACATGGCTATCGAGGCTTCCTAAAGGCTCACACAGATGCAGCAAGTGCGGCTGTTGTTAATATGTAACAGACCACCAAGACATTTTCAGACAGCAGAGGGCGAGTGCAGTATCATAGCTCCTCACTCATTAACTGTAAGACGTGCGGCTGCATATATGCAGTGATTTGCATTTGTGGCAAAATGGAAGTAGGCTCCACGGAATAGTTTTATAGACTATTAAATCAAACATACGAGATGCTTGTACAGTGCACATTCCAAACTCAAGTATTTTAAAGTGTTCTGTTACGTAATAATAAAGAAAAAGGACACTGTTTGTCTAGGATCACACTGTTTGCAAAAGCAGAGTAGTGGTAATGATTCCAGGTTATCTAGTCACTCATTTTAAATTTAAATTCAACCTCCAGGGGCAGGATTTATCAAGGTTTTGCGTCGCCCTGGCGCCATGCAAGAGGGCACAAGGGCGACATCAACTCTAGGCGAGATTTATCAAGCCACGCAAGGCCACCTTGCCAGGCGCTGCATGGCTTGATAAATCTAAATTTATGTAATGCAACGCAGATCGCTACAGTGCGTTACTCTGCGGCATGGAGGCGTTGCACGGATGCAGCATGGGTGTCCCGACGCACCCACCCATGAATTTTGACGCATTCCCAGATTTACAATTAGTGGTAGCCCTGGGAATGAGTCAAAATGCTACGCCTTCCCAGGTGAGGAGTAACGAGGAGAAATCTCTTTATTTCTTCTCGTTTTCTCATCTTTCTATGTGTGCTGCCTTCTGCTGGATACATCGAAAGAGGAAACTGCCTCTTAGGATTGTTTCTGTGCAGGAAGACGCCCCTTCCTACATGAAAATAACCCTGTCTGCAATGCAGGCAACCTTGCACCAGAGTGCAAGGGTGTCTGCGTTGGCTCCAAGCAGCCAAAAGTGCACCAGCGCTAGGAAAGAACGATTTGTGCCATATAATGGTAATTCCTGCCCTTTCACGCAGTGCAGCATGGTGGCTTGCTGCGTTGCGCTGCATGAAATATTGATTAATCTGCCCCCAGATGTCTCTCTATCTCTCATTTTACATCAAAGGTAACAGTTTTGACTTTTATACTCAGCTCACAACAAAAAAATCGACACAGATACAGCAGATCCGACTCGGTCTCCCAGACTCAACTACCAAGGCAAAAATGCATGTATTTGGGGGGTGTCACACCCCAAACACCCCCTGAAGCTACGCTACTGAATGTAAGGGAATTCGTAATTTCAAGAGGGTGATCCCCTTATGGTAAATAGAGGCTAAAAACAGTTTTAAAGTATGGTGCAGGATTGAAAAGCACACCCAATGGGCCCCGGTGCCACTGCATCTGCCAATCCTCCTAGCCCTGGGGAGGGTCTCACCCAGTGGTCGTAGTGGTGAAAAGTAGGGGAACTGTGGGCGAAGAATCAGAGGGCGGGAATAATCTGAGGATTGGGTCAGTGGGGGAGTCAGGTGAGGCCAGAAAGAGCAAACATCCCAATTTTTAGTATTTGTTTGGCATTTTACTGACCAGTTACAGCTTTTTACGTTATTTAATCCAACCAATGGATACACATGTTTATTTAAGGTTTAATATGAGTTATTGACATTAAAATACATTCAAAAAGTGGGATACATTTCCAATCGCGGTGGTTAAAAGTGGAAGCACAAGCCATTTGTCTCTGAGCCATGCAGGTTCTGTCATCAGCATTTCTCCTCCTTTTTGACACAAGAGAAGTTCAAACATGAATAGCAAAATATCCTAGTTTGTAATTTTGTTCCACATAATTATGGCTCTGCCATATTATCCAAATAATACATCATCTGTTGCATAATCTGACGATTTTAACAAAAAAATTGTTTGTAGCTCAAACGGATCAAAAGTTTCTAAAAAATGTGTTGCTGTGAAGTAGAGGGCCCTTTGCAAAGGTTGACTGGTCACCTTTCTCACTGCTGCAGTTGTATGTTCCACTGGTACTAATAAGGCAAAATCTTTGCAGAGACTGTTAGTATGTGTAAAAATGTCAAAATAGTAAAGTATCATAAAATGTACCGCATTACGCTGCAAAGCAGGCACCACATGTTAAAAGTGTTTGTGCATGAAGCAGAGACTGTAAAGTTTACAAACTGAGGGGCAGATTTACAAGCCCCTTGCGCTGCCAGTATGTTACTTTTTGTGACGCACTGTTATGTCCCGTATAGAGGCCCTAATGTAGACCCGTTCGTACATGCCCTAAAATGGACGTATTCATCTTTACCCTAATATGGTCATATTCGTACTTTGCCCAATTATGGTCATAGTCGCATATGCCCAATTAAGGTCAGAACTGTACATGTCCTATTATAGTCATGATTCCTTATATAGGCATGATCTGTCACCTACATTGGTCCTTGCTAGTACACAACGTGCTCTGAGGGCTGAACGTTATCTATCCTGTGGTTTTGAATCCAGCAGGGTTTTTCCCAAACACAGGCCCACACTGTACTCATTAATTATGCATGTTTCTCTAAGCAATATAGCACCTGCATAATTTGTCGGTACAAAGTTCACCCCTGACGTCTTCCTCAAGACTGACCAGACCCGATACAAACCACACAAAGGGATGAGAGTCTCCTGGGTATAAATATACCACATCTTGCCCTGGTAAGGCAGAGGGAACCGAGACTTTCATGCTGACACACTGACCAGAGACGCTGAGGCTCCTGCATGCAGTCGCTCCAGCTGACAGCGGTCTGACACAGCCCTTGCGGGGTGTCCAACTCGAGACCAGGACGGGGTCCCACACTCTCTCTATTCAGGTATGGGGGTTCGACTAAATCCTAGGAGGATTCTTGGCTCTTAGCTTTTAGACCTACACAAATGCTAGGTACACTCAGGTACATCTAGTTAGGCATCGTAGGAGTACGCACACTTTGCATAATGCTTTTATATTCATGTATGTATCAATGACTATTGCAATATGATAAAACTGTTCTATCCCTTTGCTTTTATCGTACTGCTGATAATATATCTCTGCTATTGCCTGCTGGTCTCTGCAGCACATATATTTTACACTAGAATAACAACTGTTCAATAAATACTTATTGAAACGCCCAGACTGTTTATTCTGTGTAACTCTCTGAGACAAACCGACTATGTAAGCACGAGTGACTGAGCGAAAGGTAGTACATTGTTTCCACGATTCTGAGGGATCAGGGTTCTCATGATCTAAGGTTGCCAGAAACTAATCTCTCCCCGATAAGAGGAGACACTAGTGGCACTGCGAGCTAGCTAATGCAAAACCCGGCTAACATATACGGTGGGGGTGCTCAGAGCTAGTCTGCCACCAAGCCCGCAGTATATGTTATCCAAACGCGCAGGTCCTGCAGGGGTACTATAGGTGCTACACGACAGCACTGGCAGCGCATTACACTGCCCCATATTTACAAGGACAGGTCCTTGTAAATATGGCCCCTTTACACACAGCACTTTGCGTGAAAGGGGCGTTCCATGGGTGTTGCTGTGGGTGTTCCCACGCAACACCCATGGAACCAGACACATTTCCAGATTTACGAGGAATCGTCAACCTGGAAATGCATCAGTATGCTACGCCAGTGGCGTAGCAAGGCGCAACGAGGAGAAATGTTTTCATTTCTCCTCGTTTTTTCCCTCTTTCAATTAATCAATCAATCAATCAATCAATCAGGGGTTTATATAGCGCGCTACTCACCCGAGAGGGTCTCAAGTTGCTGGGGGGGGGCAGCTCCGGATCAGTCAAAGAGCCAGGTCTTGAGGTCCTTCCTGAACATGTGCAGGGTCGGGGAGCGTCTGATGTTCACAGGGAGTTCGTTCCAGGTTTTGGCTGCGATGTAGGAGAAAGCTCTCCCGCCGGTTCTGTTTCTGCGGATGTGGGGGACCTCTGCCAGGGCGAGGTCGGCGGAGCGGAGGTTCCTCTTGGGTACGTGGAAGGATACTCTCTCGTTGAGGTATTTGGGTCCGATGTTGTGGAGGGATTTGTAGGCGTGGGTGAGGAGTTTGAAGGTGACCCTCTTCTCGACGGGGAGCCATTGGAGTCCTCGTAGGTGTTGGGTCATGTGCTCATGGCGCAGTCTCCCGAGAACGAGTCTGGCTGCGGTGTTCTGGATGGTTTGGAGTTTGTGTAGAAGAGTTTTGTTGATTCCGGCGTAGAGGGCATTGCCGTAGTCCAGTCTGCTGGTAATGAGTGCATGGGTGATGGTCCTTCTGCAGTCGGGGGGGATCCATTTGAAGGTCTTACGGAGGATGCAAAGGCAGTTAAAACTAGTGGAGGCAACGGCGTTGATCTGGCTGTTCATGGAGAGGGAGGAGTCAAGGATGATGCTGAGGTTCCGAGCGTGGTCTGTAGGGCTGGGTGGGCTCCCTAGGGCGGAGGGCCACCAGGTGCTGTCCCAGGCGGAGGTGCAGGGACTGAGGATTAGGACCTCGGTCTTCTCTGAGTTTAGCTTCAGGCAGCTGTCCTTCATCCAGGCTGCCACGTTCTTCATACCTTCCTGGAAACAGAGTCTGGTGTCTTCGGGATTCTTTGTGAAGGGTGTCGTCGGCATAGGATACAATGCTGAGCCCATGCTGTCTGACGATTGCGGCGAGGGGGGCCATGTAGATGTTGAAGAGCGTGGGGCTGAGTGATGATCCCTGGGGTACTCCGCAGTTGATTTCCGTGGGTGTGGAGAGGAAGGGAGGGAGTCGGATCCTCTGGGTTCTGCCGGAGAGGAAGGATTGGATCCAGTCGAGGGCGGCTCCTTGTATTCCCGCGTCGTGCAGTCTGGCTGCGAGAGTGCGATGTGACACAGTGTCGAAGGCTGCGGAGAGGTCTAGAAGGATGAGGGCTGCGGTGTGTCCCTCGTCGAGTAGCATGCAGATGTCGTCAGTGGCGGCGAGGAGGGCGGTCTCGATGCTGTGGTTGCTGCGGAATCCAGACTGGGAGGTGTCTAGGATGGAGTTCTGTTCTATGAAGGCGGTCAGCTGGGCGTTTACGAGTCTCTCAGTGACTTTGGCCGCAAAGGGGAGGAGAGAGATGGGCCGGTAGTTTTTCAGGTCCGTTGGGTCGGCCGATGGTTTCTTGAGGAGGGGTTTTACCTCCGCCCAGGCCAGTCGTCTGGGCAGATGCCGGATCTGAGGGAGGCGTTGATGGTTCGTCCTAGTTCGGGTGCGATGACGGTGGCGGCCCTGTGGAAGATGTGTGGTGAGCAGGGGTCTGTTGGGGCTCCTGAGTGGGTTTTCTTCATGGTCGCGGTGATGAGTTCAACGGTAGCGGGATCCCAGGATGTGATGGTCGGCTTATCGGCGGCGGTGGGTAGGGGGGTGGTGCTCGTCTTTGGTTCGCTGAAGTTGTCGTAGAGGGCCTTGATCTTCAGATGGAAGTAGGAGCTGAGCTTGTCGCAGAGTTCCTGGGAAGGTGTGACATCCATGGCTTCGCAGGTGGGTTTTGCAAACTGCTGTATGACGTTAAACACTTCCTTGGCGTTGGTCACGTTGGTCTGGACTTTGTCTCTTATCCATTCTACAGCACGCATTGAAAGAGGAAAATGGCTGTAGTGATTGTTTTCGTGCAGGAAGGTGCCCCTTCCTGCACAAAAACAATCTCCCCATGACGCAGGCATCCTTGCACCATGGTGCAAGGGTGCCTGCGCTGGTGCATGGCAGCAGTTTGTGCGCCAGCGCAGGGGAGAGCACAGGAATGCGACATATCATTGTAAATATGTTGCATTCCTGTGCTCTGAAAGTGCTGCAGCGTAGCGCAGCCAAATGGCTTGCGGTGCCGCGCTGCGGCACTTACTTGTAAATCTGCCCCTTAGTTTGGTGTGCGTGCAAATCCTGCATTGCCGATCCCTGCACATAAACAATCATTTTGTAAAAATGCCATTTTGCAACTTCTGTGTGTGCTGCATTAAGCAGCACACATAGAAGTTTCAAAACAGCATTTAAAGATTGTTTATGTGCAGGAAGGGGGACCTTCCTGCACATAAACAGTCTTCCCCTGCACACAGACACCCTTGCACAATGGTGAAAGGGGGCCTGCATTGGTGCTAGGCTGCTAAGTGCAGCGCCAGCGCAGGGGGAAACGCAGGGTTGCACCATATTCTTGTAAATATGATGCAGCCCTGTGTTTCTGAAGTGGCAGAGTGAGGCGTTAAGCCAGGAAGGCTAACGTCTCACTCCACGACTTCCCTTGTAAATATGCCCCCCAGTATCTCGCATATAGGGCTCGCAGCTCTTAGGAACTACAGGTCAGGCTGAGGGATACCTGTGACGTGTGGACCCCACACCCGGTGAAGGAGGACTCCTTGAAGCTGTGGGCGAGCCTGCTAAGGCGCTAAGCGAAGTCTGCTATGTACTCTCCAGCTGGAAAGGTGCCCTTATCTCAGCACCTAACCGGCTGTTTGTAGCTACTTAGTGACAAGGGGGCACTAATGGGGCACTACTGGAGCACTGCTGGGGCACTACTGAGCACTACTGGGGCACAATTACGAGCACTACTGGGTCACTGCAGGAGCACTGCTGGGTTACTACTGGAGCATTACTGGGGAACTACAGGAGCACTACTGGGGACACTACTGGGTCACTACAGGAGCACTTCTGGAGCATTACTGTGGAACTACGGGAGCACTATTGGGGGCACAAATAGGACTCAACAGGGAGCACTACTGGGACATTACAGGGGTACTACTGGAACACTACTGGAGCATTACTGGAGCACTATTGAGGTACAACTGAAACACTACTGGAGCACTATTGGGAGCACTACTGGGGCACACCTGGGAGCACTACTGAGACACTACTGGGGCATAACTGGAAGCACTACTGAGGCACTACTGGAGCACTACTGGGAGAACTACAGGGACATCACTGAGCACTACCGAAGCAACACTGGAGCACTATTGAGCACTACCAGAGCACTACTGGGAGCACTACTAGAGCACTACTATGAGCAATACTGAAGGACTACTGGAGCACTACTGGGGCACTACTGGGGCACTAGTGGGGCACTACTGAGCAATACTGGAGCACTACTGGGAGCACTAATGGGACACCGCTGAGCTGTACTGGGAGCACTACTGGGGCACTACAGGGGCACAACTTGAAGCACTATTGAGTCACTACAGGAGCACTACTGGAGCACTACTGGGGCACTACAGCAGCACTACTAGGGGCACTACTGGGGCACAACTGGGAGCACTACTGGTGCACTACTGGGAGAACTGTGAGAAGTTGGCCTGGTATATGCTGTCCACTAATTATAGTGGGCACCTTGCACCAGTCCAAACAACCCCTTATTGGAGATAGGTTAAAGACAACCTTTATTGAAAGCTATCCTAGTGGTAGCTATGGAGAGCAGCCTTCAGGCTAAGTCTTGAAGGAATGTAAAGCAGCTTGTTTTACCAGTCTATAATCTCTTGAGTGACCAAATGAAAGAGGACCACACCAGGTATATATTCAAAATATATGTATTTATTACTAAACACACCCCTCTAGTCTCTTTATGAGGCTAGAGTTCGAAGTACATAAGTTATAAGTTAGTTATCAACAGTAATAGCACAAATACACGTTTGAGCCCTAGGGGCGTACCAAACCATATACCAATAAAGTGGTATAAGAACCACGACTGAGCTAGACACAAGGCATAGAGCCTGTAGAAGTGCTTGGACCACAAGGAACCACCCAAGGTAGTGACACAGGGGACCCACGGGGGACGCGTGCAGTGTGCTAACACAGCCGCGAATCGCCGTTGACTTCTATGGGGAAAGTCGCGGTTGGAAGTTTAAAGAAAAGGGACACTTAGAGGAGGACTTGGAGCAAACCCTTTCAGAACTGGGTCATTCTAGAGTCTATACCCACGGGAGCACCGGAGTACTCGTGTTACCTCACCCAGGGAAGCCGGGTGCATAGGTGTCTTTCGGGGTCGGGTTCCGTCGTCGATTTCAATGGCGATCTGCTGCAAAGTACTGCTGGCGACCAAGTCGAAAGTGTTCGGGTGGATCCAAAGGTGGATCGGAGATCTGAAGAACCTGAAAGCAGAGGGGACAGAGTCTGGGTCACTAGCCAGTGACCAGGAGGGCGATGAGCGGATGCCCACCGATGTTGGGTGCTTCAGGTAGGTTGACGGTCGTCTTGACTCTTCAGCCACGAGGTCCAGGAGGCGTCAACGACAGCCAGGAGCTGGACTCGAGCTGTCCCACAACGTCTGTCGAGTGCTGAGGTGTCGGCGACCGGATTGGACCCAACAAGCCTTGGCAACGGCAAGTCTTGTGGAAATAGAAGAAGGACGGTGGTGCAGACCAGCAAGGTCTGTGGGACTCACCCAGCGAGGGTAAGTCAGGGCACGCCTGGAGCAACCAGGGAAACCCAAGCAGGATAAGATTGGCCTTCGGGAGGGCCTACTAGCCAACGGACTAGCAACCGCAAAGGAGCCTCGAGTGGACGCACTTGGAGGTGGCTCACGGGACACTCGTGGAGTGGAGGCCAGTGATCTTCAGTGCAGTCAGTGCTGGAGGCGGGGGCTACTCGGAGCCCAAAGCACAACTTCGTGGGAGCCCAGGAAGAGGATGCACTTGCAAATGTGCTCGGTGTCCAGGGGTCACGGTTTCACGTTACCCACGACAGCTACGGGCCTCAGCTTTGCTGGGGACTCAGGGCAGCCTCGGGGAAGTCTGGAAATCCACCTCTGGTGATGCAAAGACTTCGGCGTCCGGCGGGAGCTTCGGCGATGCAGACCGGACAATTGCTTCTTTGGTGCCTGCCAAGCAGGGGAGTCACTCCTTGACCCCAAGGGAGATTCTTCAGTCCTCTAATCTTGAAGTAGAGCGTCGAAGGTCCAGGATTCTGTGCCAGAGTTTCGTCCAGGTAAATCTAAAGTCCTAAGGACTGGGGTCCCATACTTATACTAAGGTAGGGGGTTGGACATACTCTGGGGACCCACCTATGGGAGGGTCAGGGCAGAGGGGTGGTTACACCCCTTTCCCTTTGTCCAGTTTCGCGCCAGAGCAGGGGCTGGAAGCCCTAGAGCCGGTTTGAACTGGGGTATGCACAGGGACACCAAATGTGCCCCAGTGCAGGACTTCAAAGCACCAGAGAGTGCTCCCGCCCAGCCCCAATACACACTATCCTGTCTGGGGAGGTGGTTACACCTCCCTGGGACAGGAAACCTATTGTCCAGGCCTCCCCTGCCGGAGTTTCGGTCAGCAGCAGGAGGCCAGACTCGTGTCTGTGGCAGCGGCATCCATTTTGTGATGCCAGGGCTTGGAAAGAAGTTACCGGGCAGGCCGGTGTGTACATGTCTCTCCCTCTAGAAGGGTGGAATGCTACTCCCGCTGCCAGAACTGGCGGGGGGTAGTATTCCAAGATGTTTGACACCAAACACGACATGTTTCCGTGCAGCCATCCCAAAGTTAGCATTTAACGCGGGGTTATAATGCGCTTAAGAGTATATGGTCAGGCTGCACTACAAACAGCATCAGAGAAGGGTCTCCGAACGCTGCAGAGGGGCCCTGCTCATGCAGGGGCACCCTCTCACATAGGAACCACGCACTCTGCCTTCAGGATTGATAAGGCCTGCCATAGGAGTGACTTATAGGTTTATATGTGTGTATGTATGTAGTGATATAGGTAACCTATATCACAGTAAGGGGTGCATGCACCACCTTACCCAGGCTGCAGTAGCAGACCTGTGGTGTCCTTTGGCTGGCCTTCCAGGGGTGGCACAATACATGCTGCAGCCCCTGGTAGGCCTCTGAGGTACCTATGCCCTGGGTACATAGTATACCATATACTAGGGACTTACAAGGGCACTCCAGATTCCAATCAGAGATGTGCCTAAGGCAGATGGAAACCATTTTAGAGAGGAAGCAGCTAGGCTGGGGTTCTGATTAGCAGGGCCCCAGCCAGACTAAAAGTCGAAAAACAGTGAAGCATCAGCAAAAAGTGGGGGTACCCATGTGAAGCAGATCCTACTCTCCTACACACCCCCCCAAACGTAGGGACATTAAACTAACCTTTCCCAGTTAAGTCTTCATGTTCTAAGTGGAAGTACCTAGAGAGTCCATCTGCATTGGCATGGTTACTCCCAGGTCTATGTTCCACTGTGAAGTCCATCCCCTGTAGGGAAATGGACCACCTAAGCAGTTTGGGGTTTTCACCCTTCATTTGTTTTAGCCATAAGAGGGGCTTATGGTCTGTTTGAACAAGGAAGTGAGTACCAAACAAGTATGGCCTCAACTTCTTCAGAGCCCAGACCACAGCAAAGGCCTCCCTCTCAATGGCTGACCAACGTTTCTCTCTAGGGGTCAGCCTTCTGCTAATAAAAGCTACTGGCTGATCCTGACCTTCATCATTCAATTGTGACAGTACAGCCCCTACCCCCAATTCAGATGCATCTGTTTGGACAATGAACCTCTTGGAGTAATCAGGACTCTGTAGAATGGGAGCAGTGCACATGGCCTGCTTCAGGTCATCAAATACCTTTTGACAGCTAACTGTCCACTGAACCTTTTGGGCATTTTCTTGGAAGTTAAGTCATTCAGGGGTGTCACTATTGATCCATACCCCTTGACAAATCTCCTATAGTACCCAGTCAGGCCTAAAAGGCTCTCACCTGAGTCTGGGTAGTTGGAGCAGTCCAGTTCATGATGGTCTGGATCTTGCTCTGCAAGGGTTGAACCTGGCCTCCACCCACAAGGTGGCCCAGGTACACAACCTATGTGGGTGGAGGCCAGGTTCAGCCTTTACAGAGCAAGATCCAGACCATAATGGAATGGGTTGCTCCAACCACCCAGACACAGGTGAGAGCCTTCTTAGGCCTATCTGGGTACTATAGGAGGTTTGTCAAGGGATATGGATCTATAGTGACCCCCTTGAATGATCTGACCTGAAAGAAAATGCCAAAAAAGGTTCAGTGGACAGCTAGCTGTCAAAAGGCATTTGAAGACCTAAAGCAGGCATGTGCACTGCCCCCATCTTACAGAGTCCAGACTACACCAAAAAGTTCATTGTCCAAACAGATGCTTCTGAGCTGGGTGTGGGAGCTGTACTGTCTCAACTGAATGATGAAGGTCAAGACCAGCCAGTAGCTTCATTAGCAGAAGGCTGACCCCTAGAGAGAAACGTTGGTCAGCTATAGAGAGGGAGGCCTTTGCTGTGGTGTGGGCCCTGAAGAAGCTGAGGCCATACTTGTTTGGCACTCACTTCATAGTTCAGACTGACCACAAGCCCCTCCTATGGCTTAAGCAGATGAAAGGTGAAAACCCAAAACTTTTGAGGTGGTCCATTTCCCTACAGGGGATGGACTATACAGTGGAACATAGACCTGGGACCCAACATGCCAATGCAGATGGACTCTCAAGGTATTTCCACTTTGAACACGAAGACTCAACTGGTCAAGGTTAGTTTAGTGTCCCTGCGTTTGGGGGGGTTGTGTAGGAGAGTAGGATCTGCCTCTTATGTTGCCCCCACTTTTTTTCTGATGTTACACTGGTTTCTGGCTATAGTCAGGCTGGATCCCTGCCAATCAGGGCCCCAGCCTCTCTGTTCTCTCTAAACGATTTGGAGTGCACTCTAGGTGCACTAGTGATTGGATACTGTGGTGCCTTATGAGTCCCTAGTATATGGTACCTTAGGTGCCAAGGGCATAGGTACTTCACAGGCCTACCAGGGGCTGAAGCATGTATTATGCCACCCCTGGGAAGCAGACTAAATCTGACACTACAGGCCTGCTACTGCAGCCTGGGTGAGGTGGTGCTAGCACTCCTCACTGAGGTATAGGTTCCCTATATCTCTCCAACACACACATATTAACCTATCAGTCACCCCTAAGGCAGGCCCTATCAATCCTGAGGGCAGGGTGCTTGGCTTCTATGTGAGGGGGTGCCTCTGCCTGAGCAGGGCCCCTCTGCAGCTCTCAGAGTCCATTCTCTGGTGCTGTTTGTGGATGCGGTTAAACCATATACTCTTAAAGTGCATTATATCCTCGCGGTAGAATGCTAACTTTGGTATGGCTGCATCAAAACATGTTGTGTTTGGTGTCAAACATCTTGGAATACTACCCCCCCCCCCGCCAGTCCTGGTGGTTGGGGTAGCATTCCACCCTTCTAGAGGGATAGACATGTACCTACTGTGGAAACACGGTAGAATCCTGAAGAGCCCTGGCATCACAAAATGGATGCCACCAGTCACAGACACCGGGCTGCCCTCCTGCTGATGACCGAAACTCGCAGTGGAGGAAGCCCAACAAAAGGTATCCTGTCACAGGGAGGTGTAACCACCTCCCAGACAGGGTTTAGTGTATTGGGGCTGGGTTTGTGCACTCTTAGAGTGCTTTGAAGTCCTGCACTGGGGGAGCAGAAGGCTCCTCTGTGCATATGCCAGTTCAAACCGGCTCAGGGGCTACCTGCCCCTGCTCTGGCGCGAAACTGGACAAAGGGAAGTGGGTGTAGCCACCCACTCCCCTGACCCTCCCATAGGTGGGGTCATAGAGCTAGTCCCTCCCTTCTTTACAGTATAAGATAGGGAACCCTTGAACTTGTAAGTTAGATATCCCTGGACGACGCTCTGAAGAAGAATCCTGGCCCTTTGACGTTCCACTACCTTTGGAAGACAGAAGAATCTCCCTTGGAGTCAAGGAGTGACTCCCCTGCTTGGCAGGCACCAAAAACTACAAACGACGGTCGCAAACTACGCCGCTCCCGCCGGAGTCCGAAGTCCCTGCAGCCCAAGAAGTGGATTTCCTGACTTCTCCAAGGCCATCGTGAGTCCCCAGCGAAGCTGAGGCCAGTGGACCCCGAGAGTAACGAGGAACCGCGACCTCTGGGTACCGTGCACTATTGTCGAGTGCAACCCCTTCACAACGTTCCACGAACTTGTGCTTTGGACCACTTGTGGTCCCAGCCTCCAGCAGGAATCCCTCCGAAGATCAGCGGCCTACACCGTCCCGAGTGACCGTGGGCCCCTGTTGAGTGAATCCGACTGAGGCGTCTTCGCGATCCCTTGCCAGCCGGCTCGTGGGTCCCCGGAAGACTTTTTCAAGAAACCAAAGGGCCCCACTGGTTGCTCCAGGCCTGCCCTGACTTACCCTTTCTGGGTGAGTCCCTCAGACCTTGCTGGTCTGCGCCATTGCCTTTTCACACCTTCCACGAGACTTGCTGTTACCAAGGCCTGTTGGCTCCAATCGAGTTGCCGACACCACAGTAAGCTACAGACATCGTGGGACACACCAAATCCAGCTCCTGGTTGTCGTCGACACCTCCTGGACCTCGTGGCTGAAGAGTCAAGGCAACCGTGAACGACCTGAATCCTGCGACGACGGTGGGCATTCATCTTCCTTGCCCCGAGTCACTGCCAAGTGACTTTGAACACTGTCCCCTCTGCTTTCAGGTCATCCTTCCACCGAATCCAGGCTTGGATTCCACCGGACACTTCTTCAAACCATCACAAGCAGCAAGTCTTCTTTGTTCGCCATTGAAAACGACGCCGCGACCCGACACCAAAGGACACCTGTGCACCCGGCTTCCCTGGGTGAGGTAACTCCAGCACTACGGTGCTCCTGTGGGTGTGGGCCCTAGAACTACTTACCCTGTAAGTGACTTGCTTGTAGGTTCCCCAGAAGTATCCTGAAACTCCTATTTTCCTCATGCGATTCTCGCACTGACTCGTACAGGGTTCGCGGCTGTGTTAGACACACCGCGTCCAACTCCCTAGTAAATCTACCAGTATCCGCGTCCTTCGACTCGTACTGACCGATCGGTGTGTTCGCCTCGAACACGCCAGGGGCCTGTAACATTGATAACTCAATCGCGTCCGCTTACATAGACTCGTACAGGACTCGCACTAGTGTCTGAACACCGTGTCCGTCCCCTGTGGGTCTCCTACAACTACCTGGGTGGTTCTCTGGGGGTCCCTCGATTCTATGTGCTCTAGACCCCGGTCTAGCCAAGATAAGATTGTGATATTTACCGTGCTAACTTATTCTGATAACAATTGACTTGTACATATGTTCCTAACTTCTAATCTCATAAAGAGATTAGTAGAGAGTTGTTTATTAATAAATACATATATATTTGATATATATACCTGTGTGGTGTCTTTTCATTTGGTGATTCAAGAGATTGTGTGGTAAAACAAGCTGCTTTACATTCCTTCAAGACTTAGCCTGAAGGCTGCTCTCCACAGCTACCACTAGGATAGCTTTCTATAAAGGTTGTCTTAAACCTATCTACCATAAGAGTCGAATTGTTCTGGTGCAAGGTGTCCACTTTAATTAGTGAACAGCATATACCAGGCCAACTTCTCACACCATGCCAATATAGCACACTTACAGATACTCTTTCACCAGGCCATCAGATACAGCCTCTGGGGGTACCTCTCTTACTGATGGTGTCATGTCCCTGGTACCCATGCCAGCGTTCCACACTTACAGCTACTCTTTCACCAGGCCCTCAGACACAGCCTCTGAGGGTACCTCTCTTACTGATGGTGTCATGTCCCTGGTACCCATGCCAATATAGCACACTTACAGATACTCTTTCACCAGGCAATCAGACACAGCCTCTGAGGGTACCTCTCTAACTGATGTTGTCAGGTCTCTGGTACCCATGCCAGTGTACCACACGTACAGCTACTCTTTCACCAGGCCATCAGATATAGCCTCTGGGGGTACCTCTCTTACTGATGGTGTCATATTCCTGCACCCATGCCAGTGTACCCCACCTACAGCTACTCTTTCACCAGGCCATCAGACACAGCCTCTGAGGGTACCTCTCTTACTGATGGTGTCTGTGAGAAGTTGGCCTGGTATATGCTGTCCACTAATTAAAGTGGGCACCTTGCACCAGTCCAAATGACCCTTATTGATGATTAGGTTAAAGACAACCTTTATAGAAAGCTATCCTAGTGGTAGCTGTGGAGAGCAGCCTTCAGGCTAAGTCTTGAAGGAATGTAAAGCAGCTTGTTTTACCAGTATATAACCTCTTGAATGACCAAATGAAAGGAGAACCACACCAGGTATATATAAAATATATGTATTTATTACTAAACACTCTCTACTAACCTCTTTATGAGATTAGAGAACAAGGCACACAATTACACAGTACTAGAACGACAGTAAATAGCACAATAAACAGTGGGCTCCAGGGGGAGACCAAACCATATACTAAGAAAGTGGTATAAGAACCACGACTTGACTAGACACAGTGCCTAGAGCACGTAGAATCGCTGGGACCCCAAGGAACCACCCAAGGTAGTGACACAGGGGACCCACGGAGGACGGGTGCAGTGTGGGAACACAGACGCGAGCTCCGTACAACTCTATGGGAAAGTCGCCGTTGGAATTTTAGAGTTTAAGGACACTTCAGAGAGGACTTCAAGCAAACCCAGCTAAACTTAGAAGGTTCAAAGGCCAGCACCCTTGTGAGTACCGAGGTACCAGTGTTACCTAGCCCAGGTAAGCCGGGTGCATAGGGGTCAAGTGGTATCGGAAACCCTTGTCGTTTTCTATGGGGTGTTGCGAAGAAGAGCTGCTGCCGTGGAGAAGAAAAGTGTCTGGTGTGATCCAAGCCTGGATCGAAGATGTGAAGAACCTGAAAGCAGAGCGGACAAAGTCTGGGTCACTTCAGGTGACCAGGAGCGGAGCAATCAAATGCCCACCGATGTCGGGTGCTTCAGGTGCGAAGAGGTGAAGCTTGACTCTGCAGCCACGGGGACCAGGAGATGTCGACGATGACCAGATTCTGCAGGCAAGGTGTCCTACAAAGGATGTTGATTGCTGAGGGGGTCAGTTTCCGGATTGGAGACCAACAAGCCTTGGCAACTGCAACCCATGCAGTCAGAGTAATTATGTTTCTGTGAGGACCAGCAAAGTCCTGGAGACTCCCCAAGCAATGGAGAGTCAGGGCATATCTAGAGCAACCAGGGAAGCCCATTGAAAGTTAGAGTTACCTTCACAGGGACCCACAGGTCAACGGACCAGGGATCGCGAAGGGACCTCAAGAGGAATCACAAAATGGCTGCCCAGGAAACACTCGTGGAGTACAGGCCAGCAATCTTCGGTGTGATTACTGCTTGGTGCAAGGGCTACAAGTAACCCAAAGCTCAGCCTCAGGGGTTGCCGGAAAGCTGATGCTTCTGCAAATAGATGCAGTGTCCAGGGGTTCTAGTTGCACGGTCACTACGAGGGATACGGGCCTCAGACTTGCTGTGGGCACAGATCAACCTCTAAGACCTTGGGAACCCACCTCCTGTGTTGCAATATTCTTCGGAGTCCTCAGGAGCTTCGGAGATGCAAACCGGTCAGATGCGTTAAAGGTGCCTGCCTTGCAGGGGAGTAACTCCTTTACTCCAAGGGAGATTCTTCAGTCATCCAGCGTAGTGTAGATCGTTGAAGTACTTGGTTTCTGTAGCAGAGTTTAGTCCAGGTAAAATATAAAGTCCTGTAGTCAGGGTTCCTACTTTATATCCAAGGAAGGGGTGGGACAAACTCTGGCGACCCACCTATGGGAGGGTCAGGACAGAGGGGTGGCTACACCCATGTCCTTTGTCCAGTTTCATGCCAGAGCAGGGGCTGAGTGCCCCTGCAACCGGTTTGAGCTGGACTATGCACAGGGACACCAAATGTGCCCCCAGTGCAGACATCAAAGCAATCTTGGAGTGCACCCACCCAGCCCCAATACACTAAAGCCTGTCTTGGAGGTGGTCACACCTCCCTGTGACAGGAAACCTATTGTCAAGCCTTCCCCTGCCGGAGTTTCGTCCAGCAGCAGGAGGGCAGACTCGTGTCTGTGGCTGGCAGCATCCATTTTGTGATGCCAGGGCTCTGTGAAGCTGGTACCGGGTGTACCGGTGCTGTCATATTTCTCCCTCTAGGAGGGAGGAATCATACCTCCCACACCAGTTACTGGTGTGGAGGTATGATTCCAAGGTGTTTGACACCAAATACGACATAATTCCTTGCAGCCATTTTAAAGTTAGCATTTACCGTGAGGTTATAATGCACTTAAGAGTATATGGTTGGCTGCATCACAGACAACCCCGGAATAGTGGTTCCGAAGGCTGCAGAGGGGCTCTGCTCATGCATGGGCACCCTCTCACATAAAACCCAGCACCCTGCCTTCAGGATTGATAAGGCCTGCCATTGGGTGACTGATAGGCTTATATGTGCAGTGATTAGGATAGATATAGTGAACCTATATCTAGGTAAGGGGTGCATGCACCACCTTACACAGGCTGCAGTAGCAGACCTGTTGTGTCATTTTTGATGGCCTCTCAGGGGTGGCATAATACATGCTGCAGCCCCTGGGAGGCCTCTGGGGTACCTATGCCCTGGCTACATAGTATACCATATACTAGGGACTCATAAGGGTACCCCAGACCCCAATCTGGAGTGTACCTAAAGTACATGCAATCAATTTAAAGGGGATAGCAGATAGGCTGGGGTCCTGAATAGCAGGATCCCAGCCAAACTAAGTCGAAAACCAGCAAAACACCAGGAACAAAGTAGGGGCAACCATGCAGTCAGATTCCATCTTCCTACAGTGTCATGTCCCTGGTACCCATGCCAGTGTACCACACTTACAGGTACTCTTTCACCAGGCCATCAGGCACAGCCTCTGAGGATACCTCTCTTACTGATGGTGTCAGGTCCCTGGTACCCATGACAGTGTACCACACGTACAGCTACTCTTTCACCAGGCCATCAGATACAGCCTCTGGGGGTACCTCTCTTACTGATGGTGTCAGGTCCCTGGTACCCATGCCAATATAGCACACTTACAGATACTCTTTCACCAGGCCATCAGACACAGCCTCACGAAGGATCGCGCTGTTTCCCCCACGCTCCACGATTTAGGGGGCATGCTTTAAGCTGACACAAAGGAGTACAGCTGATGTGAAGCTAGTGACCTGGAGTTTGTCGTTCTTCCTTCTCCTGCTCAAGGGGTTCCTCTGGTTGGCCCCCAGCTCAGCCAAGAGGTGGTTCAGTACCCCCTGGCCTGCTCTGCTATAGGAGCACCAGCATTAGTTGCTGCCTTTGGAACACATGCGTAAAGCAACAGGACTGCATAATTAGCAACGTATGTCCACTTTACTTTCTTTCTTTCCTACGCCACCCTGCAGAGCCCAGTTCCAACCTGCAGCATCCTGTCCAGATGTCTAGACAGCTGCTGTCCCAGTGCATCTCTTCATCACTGGCCCCAGGTTCTGATATTCGGTTGTAATCTCCGTAGACAAAAAAGTCTGGCACAATTTGAGTTTGACAGTGGTCTTCTACGCGCGTTTCGGCACAGGGACGGGCCTTCGTCAGGAAAAGAGGGCCACAAAGCTTCAACAATGATATCCGGTTTATATCCAATGTACTCGAACTGTGTCTACTGATGGTGCAGCACTGTATTTCGTTTTGGGTGTGACTGAGAGAACTAATATGATGTTGTTGTTGGGATCTAGACGATTACTTCAAGTACGTCAGTGCAGTATATGACTGACATTTTATTCTTTATTTAAAACGTCCATGGCTCAAAAATCACAGTGTTGAGCTCGATACATGAAGACGATTATATTTTCTGCTTAATGTCAGGTGCCAGATTTGGAGTTCTGCCCCACGCCGATATTGCGTGCGAGGTCAATGATTATGATCAGCTCTGCCATTAATATCAATGTTTTTTAATAGAGCTTAGGTTGTATGACATTGTATGAATGCAGACATGAATGGATCAGTAGGATTGAGTTGTTTCATTTTATTTTTGTCACATGATTATCAATAAAATAATTTTTGTACTTTTCTAAGAAAGATAGCTATGTTGGTTCTTTCTTCTTTTTATCTGTTATTTTCATTATATCGACTGTAATAGGATTGTTATATATATGTTGCCTTAAGTATTTACATTGAGAGTTTACTCTGTACCACGCTGTTTGCAGACAGTGAAACTCCCATGAGAAATGCACCACAGAGTATTAAAAAATATCTACTAAGAACAGTGTGCACTGTGCAAAACTTGTCCAAAGTATGACTCATCACTTAAAATAACCAAGGGCCAAAGGTGCTAAAGGTCGTATGACCTGCAGCCTTCATACTGTGGGGAACACTTTACGGATAGTCCATCTACTGAAACAAAACAAGCACATGTACATGGGTTAGTCCCTGGTGCACAGTCTTCTGTGTTATGGAGACTTTGTCATGTTGAGGCGATTCTCTTCAATAACTCAAGGCTGCTTACAATACTTATGTTGTAATACAAAATCCATTCGCCAAGATGTATATTCTGTAAGATGGTTTATTTAAGCTTAGTTACAAGGTAAGTTCCAGGTAAGTAGATAGATGATAACAGATGGTCCCACCGGTAGCAGCCTCCCTGCTTCTCAGCCTGCACACTCCAACTGACACTCAGCACATCATCAGGCACCCATGCATTGTATGACATCACCAGGCACCCATACATTCTATGACACCACCAGGCACCCATGCATTCTATCACATCACCAGGCACCCATGCATTCTATGACATCACCAGGCACCCATGCATTCTATGACATCACCAGGCACCCATACATTCTACAGCATCACCAGGCACCCATGCATTCTATGACATCACCAGGCACCCATGCATTCTATGACACCACCAGGCACCCATACATTCTACAGCATCACCAGGCACCCATGCATTCTATGGCATCACCAGGCACCCATGCATTCTATGGCATCACCAGGCACCCATGCATTCGATGACACCATGAGGCACCCATGCATTCTATGGCATCACCAGGCACCCATGCATTCTATTACATCACCAGGCACCCATGCATTGTATGACATCACCAGGCACCCATACATTCTAACACATCACCAGGCACCCATGCATTCTGTGACACCACCAGGCACCCAGGCATTCTATGGCATCACCAGGCACCCATGCATTCGATGACACCACCAGGCACCCATGCATTCGATGACACCACCAGGCACCCATGCATTCTAACACATCACCAGGCACCCATGCACTCGATGACACCACCAGGCACCCATGCATTCTAACACATCACCAGGCACCCATGCATTGTATGACATCACCAGGCACCCATACATTCTATGACACCACCAGGCACCCATGCATTCTATCACATCACCAGGCACCCATGCATTCTATGACATCACCAGGCACCCATGCATTCTATGGCATCACCAGGCACCCATGCATTCTATGGCATCACCAGGCACCCATGCATTCTATGGCATCACCAGGCACCCATGCATTCGATGACACCACCAGGCACCCATGCATTGTATGGCATCACCAGGCACCCATGCATTCGATGACACCACCAGGCACCCATGCATTCTAACACATCACCAGGCACCCATGCATTGTATGACATCACCAGGCACCCATACATTCTATGACACCACCAGGCACCCATGCATTCTATCACATCACCAGGCACCCATGCATTCTATCACATCACCAGGCACCCATGCATTCTATGACATCACCAGGCACCCATGCATTCTAACACATCACCAGACACCCAGGCATTGTATGACATCACCAGGCACCCATGCATTCTATGGCATCACCAGGCACCCATGCATTCTAACACATCACCAGGCACCCATGCATTGTATGACATCACCAGGCACCCATACATTCTATGACACCACCAGGCACCCATGCATTCTATGACTTCACCAGGCACCCATGCATTCTATGGCATCACCAGGCACCCATGCATTCTATTACATCACCAGGCACCCATGCATTGTATGACATCACCAGGCACCCATACATTCTATGACACCACCAGGCACCCATGCATTCTATCACATCACCAGGCACCCATGCATTCTATGACATCACCAGGTACCCATGCATTCTATGACACCACCAGGCACCCATGCATTCTACGGCATCACCAGGCACCCATGCATTCTATGACATCACCAGGCACCCATGCATTCTATGACATTACCAGGCACCCATGCATTCTATGACATCGCCAGTCATCCATGCATTCGATGACACCACCAGGCACCCATGCATTCTGTGACACCACCAGGCACCCATGCATTCTATGACATCGCCAGTCACCCATGCATTCTATGACATCACCAGGCGCCCATGCATTCTATGCCACCACCAGGCACCCATGCATTCTATGACACCACCAGTCACCCATGCATTCTATGACACCACCAGGCACCCATGCATTCTATGGCATCACCAGGCACCCATGCATTCTATGACTTCACCAGGCACCCATGCATTCTATGACATCACCAGGCACCCATGCATTCTATGACACCACCAGGCACCCATGCATTCTATGACACCACCAGGCACCCATACATTCTATGACTTCACCAGGCACCCATGCATTCTATGGCATCACCAGGCACCCATGCATTCTATGACACCATGAGGCACCCATGCATTGTATGACACCATGAGGCACCCATGCATTCTATGACATCACCAGCCACCCATGCATTCTATGACTTCACCAGGCACCAATGCATTCTATGACACCACCCGGCACCCATGATTCTATGACACCACCCGGCACCCATTCATTCTATGACACCACGAGGCACCCATGCATTCTATGGCATCACCAGGCACCCATGCATTCTATGACATTACCAGGCACCCATGCATTCTATGACACCACCAGGCACCCATGCATTCTATGACTTCACCAGGCACCCATGCATTCTATGGCACCATCAGGCACCCATGCATTCTACGGCATCACCAGGCACCCATGCATTCTATGACATCACCAGGCACCCATGCATTCTATGACACCACCAGGCACCCATGCATTCTATGGCATCACCAGGCACCCATGCATTCAATGACACCACCACCCACCCATGCATTCTGTGACTTCACCAGCCACCCATGCATTCTATGACTTCACCAGGCACCCATGCATTCTATGACACCACCAAGCACCCATGCATTCTATGACATCACCAAGCATTCAGCATTCCACTCATCACCAAGCACTCTAGCACTCATCCTGGCTGGGCAGTAGGGAAGATGTAGCTAAGTGAAAGGAATGGCAACAGTTAAGTCACAACAACTTAGTATGTAGTAATTAGAATCTTTGCCCTGCTGGAAACGTTTTCTGCAGTACCAAAAAACTTGTGTGGAACATAATGAACACAAGTCAACTGTCACCTGCTCACAAAGTGACAAGCTCCCACCGCGTAGCATTACCGAATCACTTCGTTCCTACCAACTAGCTTGGCTAATTATTATTCTCAGGCTTGTAACTTATGTTGTCCTGATGATGATCCCGTGTATTTCTGTAAATAGGGATCGAAACGTCGTCGACTTGCTAGACACCATACACACAATTTTATTTTATTATTCAAGTGTAACGGCTGTTGTCACCTTTATCTTGCTTGTTTCATTGTTCACACTACAAAACAAGCCTCTTGCCCTGCCTGAATGTTTGCTGTCTTTTTCTTATGTTTAATGTAATATGTAGGACGCAGGACTGTGTCCCACTTTATCTGTTTTGCTCTGATCTGGAAATTGAAATACCATTAAATGTACTGTCCGGCTGGACAGTAGTAATATAGTACTGATTTGAGTCTATATTGATTGCTTATTTGTATTAGACTTCTGTCAAGGACCACTGTCCCTGTAAATCATAGAATGCATGGGTGGCTGGTGATGTGATAGAATGCATGGGTGCCTGGTGGTGTCATCGAATGCATGGGTGCCTGGTGATGTAATAGAATGCATGGGTGCCTGGTGGTGTCATCGAATGCATGGGTGACTGGTGATGCCATAGAATGCATGGGTGCCTGGTGATGCCATAGAATGCATGGGTGCCTGGTGATGCCATAGAATGCATGGGTGCCTGGTGATGCCATAGAATGCATGGGTGCCTGGTGATGCCATAGAATGCATGGGTGACTGGTGATGTCATAGAATGCATGGGTGACTGGTGATGCCATAGAATGCATGGGTGACTGGTGATGTCATAGAATGCATGGGTGCCTGGTGATGCCATAGAATGCATGGGTGACTGGTGATGCCATAGAATGCATGGGTGACTGGTGATGCCATAGAATGCATGGGTGACTGGTGATGCCATAGAATGCATGGGTGCCTGGTGGTGTCATCGAATGCATGGGTACCTGGTGATGCCATAGAATGCATGGGTGGCTGGTGATGTGCTGAGTGTCAGTTGGAGTGTGCACGCTGAGCAGCAGGGAGGCTGCTCCTGGTGGGGCCATCTGTTATCATCTATCTTCTTACCTTGAACTTACCTTGTAACTAAGCTTAAATAAACCATTTTACATAATATACATCTATCGTGGTTGGATTTTTAAAGATTAAGGACCCTTCCCAGTGGACCCTGAAGAAACTCCGTGGAAGACAGAAGGTTGGAGAGCCACCCCACCTGCCGATACCGTGGTACCCAAGTTACCTATCCCAGGGAAGCCGGGTGGATAGTTGTGAAGTGGCATCAGAAAACCGCCGTCGAACCCAATGGCGGACTTCAGGAAAGTGCTGCTGCTGGAAGAGGAGAAAGTGTCTGTGGGAATCTAAACATGGATTCTTGATGAAGAGTACCTGAAAGCAGAGGGGACAGAGTCTGGGTCACTTGAGAGTGACTAGGGGCTCGGTAGACGAATGCCCACCCATGTCGGGTGCTTCAGGATGATGTCGATGACCTTGACTCTGCAGCTGTGGGGACCAGGCAATGCTGAGGACAACCAGGAGCCGGATATGAGCTGCTCCATGAAGGATGCTGAGTGCTAAAGGGTCGGTGTCCGGCGGGAGCACCAACAAGCCTTGGCAAAAGCAACCCATGCAGGAATTCAAGACGTTGCAGGAAGAGGACCAGCAAGGTCCAGGAGACTCACCACAAGCCGGGGAGTCAGGGCAAGCCCGGAGCAATCAGGGGATCCCAAAGAAGATGTAGTTGATCCTCCGCAGGACCCACAGGTTGAAGACACTGGAGTCGCAGGAGGACCTCGGGCAGCTTTACAAACCAACAGGCCACAGAGCACACAGTGCGATGTGACTGAAGATCTTTGCAGGACAAGTTGCCAGAAGTTGGGGCTACTTGGAGCCCAATGCACTTGCTGTAGAATTGCCAACGAGCATTTGCACTTGCAAAAGTACGCGCTGCACAGGGGTTCAGGTATTGCAGCCCCCACGAGGGATTCTGACCTAAAACTGGGTGAGAGGGCAGCTCGGGCCTCAAGGGACATAGAAATCCACCTCCTGTGTTGTTGAACCCTTCGGAGTCTGTAGGAGCTTGGGATCTGCAGACCGGTCAGCAGTGTTGCGGTGCCTCCGAATGCAGGGGAGTGACTCCTTCCCTCCAAGGGAGATTATCTTCAGTTGTCTTGGATACTCCACAGGTCCTACATGGATCCTGTATGGTGCACGGGCACAGACGAGGCAGCAGACTGAGAGGGAGACGAAGTCAGGCCCAAACAAATGTCCAGCGAATTCCAGAGTGCCCAGACGGTCGAAGTGCAGTGGTTTCAGTTCTGAATCTTGTCCACGATTAATCTAGGGACCTACAGCCAGGTAAGCCCTTAAGTACCCTAAGGAAAGGGTTGGGAAGATTCAGGGGACCCTCCCAGGGGAGGGTCTGGACAGGGGGAGGTTACTCCCATGTCCTTTGTCCCGTTTCGCGACAGAGCAGGAACCAACGGCTCCCAGGACTGGTTTGAACTGGACTATGCACAGGGACACCAAATGTGCCCCTCATGCAGACTTTCAGTCGCTGGAAAGCGCACCCACCCGGCCCTAATACACTAAATACTGCCTGGGAGGTGGTCAAACCGGTAAAGGTGTGGGGGTATGATTCCAACATGTTTGACAGCAAACATGACAGTGTTCGTTGCAGCCATTTTCTAGATGGTCATCGCGCAGTCACGTAATGCCCCTCTATAGTAGCATGCTTCACTGACAACCCGGGAGAATGGACTCCGTAGGCTGCAGGGGTGTCCTGCTCATGCAGGGGCACCCTCTCACTTAGAACCAAGCACCCTGCCTTCAGGATTGTAAAGGCCTGCTATAGGGGTGACATAGGTTTTAAGTGCAGTGACCCTTAGATATAGTAAACCTATATCTTTAGTAAGTGGTGCATGCACCATCTTACGCAGGCTGCAATGGCAGGCCTGTAGTTCCATTTTGAATGGTCTCCCATGGGTTGCATAATACATGCTGCAGCCCATGGGAGACCTCTGGGGTACCTATGCCCTGGGTACATGTGTAAAATATACTAGGGACTGACACGGGTACCTGAGTATCCAATCTGGGATGTACGTAAGTACTGAACACAACAGATAGACTGGGGTCCTGATTAGCAGGATCCCAGCCAGACTAGTCAAAAACAGTATCACATTTAGCAAAAAGTGGGGGTAACCATGAGAAGCAGATCCTACTTTCCTACAGCCCTAGTATACTTTCCGATTAGCAATTGCTAATTCACACATTGCTCAACTGTCCCCAGGCCCTTCCTGAATCCAAACTGCTTCTGATAAAAATGGAATTATCCTGAGCGCGTTCCTCTAATCTCTCTAGTAGAATCTTGCTCATTCATTTTACCGACGAGTCTACGAGAGAGAGGGGGCGATAGCAGCTGGGGTCTGATTTATTTCCCTTCTTAAAAATGGGCATAATTGTTGAAACAGCCCAGGAAGGGGGGATCATACATCCCGCAGCTGCATTACACACCCGAGTCAAGAAGGGCCCCATAAATCCAAGGCTGTTTTAAATGCGTCTGCTGGTACCCATCTGGGCCTGGTGCTTTCCCGGCTGCACTTTGATGTAAGGCAAGGTGGACCTCCTTGAAGGTAATGTTTAAAGGGAGGGGTCTCCTATGTTAAATCCCCCTCGCACATAGTTGAACTGCTACTCACTAAATTAGAATACAAACTTTGCCAGAAAATGGGTTACCAATGATTTACAGGAGACAAAAGAATTAAACTCCGGGATTGAATCATTTTTTAAAAACACAGACCGTGTCCTAAAAAAGGTGAGCATCCTTAATTTCAGCAGCTGTGATCAGTTTGGACCAAGCCTCGTCCTGTGACACTTTCTTCCTGTTTGCTTTGGCCACATTATCAATTTTCCGAAGGATTTTGATAGTCATAGGGTCACTAGGGGAGCAATGTAAGGCTGATTTCAGACTCTGCAAAGCCTGGGCACATGAGCTGTCAAACCACCCATTGTTGCCAGATTTTGTAGCTCTCAAGCTAGAATGAGAAGTGAAATTATTGTACAAATAATCTGATTAAAACTAGACAATAATTGTCCATGTTCGACCACCTCCCCCAGACAGCAGCCAAACTCAACCCACCTCCCCCAGACAGCAGCCAAACTCAACCCACCTCCCCCAGACAGCAGCCAAACTCAACCCACCTCCCCCAGACAGCAGCCAACCTCAACTGGGTTCTTATTTCCTACTTGACAAAGGACTCTAGCGGGATCAATTCCAGCACCCTTAATGCTCACACCACTAGGCCTTACCGGGGCATTATTGACTACACATACAGATTCTCCAATGGTAATGTCCCAAACGAAAAAAGGTAAAACGGTTGGATTATGAGCACTAATAGCAGTTGGAATGATATTGGGAGAACAAGCTAAAGGGTCATTAGGATGGCGGGCAGACTTTCGTCCGTCCGCCATCCAATCGTATTTGGGACCGCCCGCCTACAAGGTGGCGGTCCCACAGGGCAAATTAGGATGCGACCGCTACCGTGGCGGTAGCATCTCCCATGATTTGTATTGCAGCGGGTGCTGCGCTCTGCAGCACCCACCGCAAGACAAAATAGACACCCCACACATATCCCTGCACTACGTGGCAGGCACCATGCGGTGCCTAGCACATGGTGTAGGGATATGTCCCTGGCCCTGGGAGTTAGGGGCACCCGCTACGGGCCCCCAAATACATTTCCGCCTGCCGTTTTGCTGCAGTTTGACCGCTGCAGAACGACCGGCAGAAAGGGATATTGTAATCTCTACAGAGGTGCCTGACAGGCACTGCCGCCATTCTGGTACTACAGGGAGGTCCGGAAGGCGGTTGGATACATACCGCCTGTCTAGACCGTGGTGGTCGGAGTTTCACCCAGAAGCCATTGTAGTATGGTGGACGGAGATCCCTGTTTCGATGGCGGGGAGACCGCCACTGACTGGCTGTCAGTGGCGGTCCCTCAGCCATTGTAATCAGCCCCTAAGTCACAAGCTGAGTTAGAAATCAAGACATGATCAATAGAGGTGCGAGCATGTACCGGCTCCCCGTCATCTACATGTTTAAAATCTGGCCGATGAAGATTATATTTAAAAATTAATTAATTTAATGCATTCCCATAGTATTCATGGGGGAAATGTGAAAAGCCATATCCATCAGGGGCAGAAGCTGCACATATCTGTTCTGCTGGAAGAGGACATGTCTGAATATTGAAATCACCTGCCCATATAAGGGTAATGTTTGACTTGGTGGAGCGCAGAAAGGCATCCAATGCCCCCTCAAGGGCGTAAACCCCTGGCTACGAGAGGAGTCATGTACATTATTATAAAAACTGACCACCACTAGACCAGGGCCGCGCTTTGATGACAGCCACAGAAACTGGGAGTGGGCGCCACAGCAGAATACTTTTTAACCGTGACATGGATTTGTTATGGTTGTGTAATTTAGGTGTGTTTGGCACAAATAAGATATACATAAGTGCGTAAGTGGTGCAGAAATCATAACTTAAAGATATAACTATAACTTTTGAATTTCTAATGTTTGTGTAGTTTAAGTTGGGCTTATATACCAAACATAACGTTTCCCTAACTATAACTAGTCTTTATCCTCTGCTTTTTGTATGGGGAAAAAAAATATATATATATGCACAACTTTGTGTGTATAAGTATATTATCTACTGGCGGTCGCCAGTAGATAGTTATAGTTACAACCTATTATCCATAGGAAATCCGCGACATTCTATTTGAAATAACTCTCTTGCCGGTTGACGTATCTTCGCAAACTTTTCGAACTTTATGGCCCGCTCCGGTCCGCTCCTACCCTGAAAGTCTCGGGGGATTCGTCAAGCGGGGGCCGAGAAAAAGGGGGTCCCAAAACACGTTTTCCCCATGCAATTTTCCATAGGAAACTTTAGACACGGCTACAGCCCGAACTGCTGAACGGAATTACACCAAATTTGGCAAAGAGGTAGTTCTTGGTTCAGAAAGAACCCTTTTTGTTAAATGGTGTAAATCCGTTCAGTAGTTGCTGAGAAAATCAAAAGTAAAAAGATAGTGATATCTAGGGCCGCGGATCCTCCCGAGCACGAGCTGCATGTTAATTGGCTGTCAGCTGGCTGTCAACATTCCGATTCAGGAAATGTTGGCAGCCATTTTGTCCCTCGGTAGAACCGAGGGACAGAAACAAGTGCGCAAAGCGCACAAAGGGGGCAGGGTAGAAACACCCTGACCCCCTAGGTCTGCTCAGGGGGTCCCACAAGGACCCCTGGGCAAAAAAGTTTTTGTTTTTTTAAAAATCGGCAGGATGCGCTCAGGAGCGCAAACCCTGCCGAAAAAATCGAAGCGCGGTCTCCGCGCTTCGATAGCTACTGGCCCCCGGGTGGGCCAAGTCCCGGGGGCATGCTGGGGGGTTAATTTTATGTGTGGGGGGCCTCTAAGGGCCCCCAAGCCCCGGGGACCACCACCCCCGGGGCTTTATGTATAATGAAGCGGGAGGGCTCTGAGCCCTCCCGCAGCCCCGGGGACCACCACCTCCCCGGGGCTTCTTTTTTAAAATTAAAAACCTGTGTGGGGGGCTTCAGCCCCACACGCCCCGGGACCACCACCTCCCGGGGCACTAAGAAAAATTAAAATGGGGGTCCGTTTTGGACCCCCAAGCCCCGGGGACCACCACCTCCCCGGGGCTGTGCTGATGTAGGGAGGGGGCCGCGCGGCCCCCTCCTGGAGCCTGTGGTGGCCCTGGGGACCACCACCCCCAGGGCCGGCTCCTGCAGTGTCCCGGGTGCCTACCCCCGGGACACTGCTGTTTGCAATGACAGGACGGGAGCCTCGCGGCTCCCGTCCTGCCATAGCAAACTGCTTTGGATATTGGAAGAGAGAGCAGGGAAACCTGCTCTCTCTTCCAATATCCAAAGCACATTGCTTTTCCACATGGGGAGCAGCATGTTAGCTGCTCCCCATGTGTAAAAGCAATACCGGCTCCCGTAGGACACGGGGAGCCGGCGGGACTGTGGGGGGTTTGGGGACCCCCCCACAGTCCCCAACGAGAGGCCAGGCCCCGGGGGATGGGGTCCCCGGGGCCATAAGTGGCCATGGAGGGGGGCCACGCAGCCCCCCTACCCAAAGGAAAAAAAAAAAAAAGTGCAAGGCCGGCCCGGGGGATGGGGTCCCCGGGGCCTTAAATGGCCTGAGGAGGGGGCCACGCAGCCCCCCTCCAAATAAGAAAAAAAGAGGCCATGCCCCGGGGGATGGGGTCCCCGGGGCCAATACAGGCCCAGGGAAGGGGGGCCACGCGGCCCCCTTCCCGTTTTTTTTTTTTTATTTTAATTAAAAAAAAAGGGTAAGGCCCTGGGGGATGGAGTCCCCAGGGCCTAAAAATAGGAAAAAGGAAGGGGGCCAAACAAAAAAAAACGATCGGGAATTAAATCCCCTTCAATCCTGAGGGTCCCTGGGGGCCAACTAGCCCAACAGGTACGTCCAGAAAGCGCCACAGAGCTGCGTTGCAGAGAGGTGTAAAAGGGGTGTGGCCTCTGTACATGTCTCTGCAACGCAGCCCCCTGGCGCATACTGGAGGTTCCTGGTGGGCTAGTTGGCCCGTAGGGACCCTCATGATTCAAGGGGACTTAATCCCCCAACTTAAAACGCGCGTTTGCACAGATGTTACCTCAGGCCCCGCCCCTCCCTTCACCATTGTGCAAATATTCCTCTAAAATCAGCCGAAATCCGAATTCTGATTTACTCACCTGTTATCAGGAGAGACCTCAGTGCTGCATCTTTCAGCCCAGTACTGGTCCTGAAAAGTAATTTTAACCGTACTTACCGGTAACTTGAATTTCCTTCATAGGCTAACATTGACTGGTTTCACTTGGAAATTCTTCTAAGTGTGGAGTTTTGGAACTTTAAAATATTCCTCTAAAATCAGCCGAAATACGAATTCCGATTTACTCACCTGTTATCAGGAGAGACCTCAGTGCTGCATCTTTCAGCCCAGTACTGATCCTCAAAAGTAATTTTAACCGTACTTACCGGTAACTTGAATTTCCTTCCATAGGATATCATTGCCTGCTTTTTGCTGAAAAAGTTTCTAAGTGTTGATTTTTGAAACATACAAATATTCCTCTAAAATCAGCCGAAATCCGAATTCTGATTTACTCACCTGTTATCAGGAGAGACCTCAGTGCTGCATCTTTCAGCCCAGTACTGATCCTCAAAAGTAATTTTAACCGTACTTACCAGTAACTTGAATTTCCTTCCATAGGCTAACATTGACTGGTTTCACTTGGAAATTCTTCTAAGTGTGGAGTTTTGGAACTTTAAAATATTCCTCTAAAATCAGCCGAAATCCGAATTCCGATTTACTCACCTGTTATCAGGAGAGACCTCAGTGCTGCATCTTTCAGCCCAGTACTGATCCTGAAAAGTAATTTTAACCGTACTTACCGGTAACTTGAATTTCCTTCATAGGCTAACATTGACTGGTTTCACTTGGAAATTCTTCTAAGTGTGGAGTTTTGGAACTTTAAAATATTCTAAGTGAATTTCCTTCCATAGGATAACATTGGTGATTCTATGAGAAAAAGTTTCTAAGTGTGAACTTTTAAAATACAATAATATTCCTTAAAAATCACGACTGTAACCAAAACGCTTTTACTCAACTGTTTACAGGAGATGTCCCAGGACTGAATCTAGGATCCAGTCCTGTGGTTAGAAAAGTAATCCATAAAGTAACTAATTGCATTTAACTAGAAATTCACATTGAGCTGAATGTTGCATTGTGTTTGAAAATGTGTTGCCCATTGCAACAACTGTAACTACTGTACTTAAAAGTCTATTGCCTATGTGCAAAGTAATTAAACTAAAGTAATTCATTCTGAGAAAGTATTTTTTGTAATGTAATGTATAATGTAATTACAATGTAATTTAAAAAATAAAATATGTAAAAAAAAATTGTTTCTAAAAATGTAGTAAATCAGTATGAAAAAAATTAATATAACAATTAATACATTTAAAAATTGTCATTTACAAAACCTTTGAAATTCACTGAAAAAACCATAGGTTTTAGGGACAGTTATAGTTAGTTGGACATTTCACTCGTACAAAACCCGTGAAATTCCCCCGTTATAGTTAGTCCAGCTAACTATAACTCGCGCCCCCGCAATGCACTACTGATGACGTCACATATTACATCACTCATGACATGGTCAGTGACATCACTGATGACATCACTGATGACATCTCAAATGACATCACTGATGACATCATCAACGTGATAATCTCATGCACCTCCTCACACCTTAATATAACCTTTGATACACCCACTCTAAATTACAGACTGCCATTCGCAAAACCATAGACACTCCAACACCAATAACTACATACCCACTCACTGATTCTTAGGTCTACGCACACATCCACTCACTCACCCGTACAGTCACTCATACTTACGGTCACTCAGTACAGGACTATCATATGCACTCATACTCCTATATAGACACTCAAACACCGCCACTCATCCATAGAGGTACTCACACACCTAGTCAGTAATGCAAATAATTAAACACACTACCATTTACTCACCTATACAGTTATACACACACCAGCTCACTTACTCATACAAATACTAGCACATTCTTACGCTCTTATACAATCACTGATACAAGCACACACTCATCCATACAGCCACTATCACAATCACTCACTCTCGCTTATAGCTATTTATATACTCCAACACACATATATACTGCCTTTCACATATGTAGTTACTCACACATGTACCACTGGGACATACATTCACTCACTAACACACTCTTACACACACTTACCCACCCATACAGTCTATCACAGTTGCACTCTTGAAACCATCCACCCAGTGAATCACCCACTCACACATCTATGCACAGAGTTGCACACACCCCTCCCACACAAACACTCAGGCACCCATACAGATACTCAGACAAGCATTCAATAACTCATATAGACACTCATGTAGCTATTCACAAACACATGCAGCCACTTACACAGCAACAGACAGACGGATACAGACATTCACCCAGTTTAGTCACTAACCCATGCATTCAGTAAGATACGTTAAATCACTCACTTATAGAGTCAGTCACGCACCTACTAAATCATCCATACAGACACTTACACACCCACTCATTCTTCAATACGTCTTTTCCTATATATATTAAAAATATTTAAACTTTACAGAAACACACAGTCACTGGATGATGTCATCAGTGATGTCATCAGTGATGTCATCAGTGATGTCATCAGTGATGTCATTTGAGATGTCATCAGTGATGTCATCAGTGATGTCACTGACCATGTCATGAGTGATGTAATATGTGACGTCATCAGCAGTGCATTGCGGGGGCGCGAGTTATAGTTAGCTGGACTAACTATAACGGGGGAATTTCACGGGTTTTGTACGAGTGCAATGTCCAACTAACTATAACTGTCCCTAAAACCTATGGTTTTTTCAGTGAATTTCAAAGGTTTTTTAAATGCTAATTTGTAACTATAACGTCCCTGAAACCTATGGTTTTTTCAGTGAATATTTATATGTTTATATATTCTCATGACTTTGTATGTGTGTATGTTTACACACACATACACGCTCGCGCGCACACAGCCAGATTTGAGGATTTTAAACAAACACACACACCCCATGTATCGCTTCAAGCGATGGCTGCAAACATTAACGGGCTCAAGGCTCAGCGCCTGGTTTTCTGTGCTGCCTCTTGACACATTCATCAGCTGTGGTGGTGGGGCCCAAGAGGCACTAGAACCAAGGAGCGGGCCACAGGCCCCATCTGGCCCCCTCTACAGACTCCAATACGAAGATGCCAGGTTGTAAGCATGAGGTGGGGCCACGAGGCCTCTGGCCGGTCTGGAGGGCTGGGGAAGGGTCAGCTGATGGTGGTGGACCCAAAGGGGCACCAGAACCAAGGAGCGGGGGCACAGGCCCCATCTGGCCCCCTCTACAGACTCCAATATGAAGGTGCCAGGTTGTAAGTATGAGGTGGGGCCACGAGGCCTCTGGCTGGCCTGTAGGGCTGGGGCAGGGTCTGCAGCTGCTGGTGGGACCCTAGGTGGGGAGCAGAACCAAGGTGCTGGGGCAGGGCCCCATCTGCCCGACCCCCCCTCCAGAGACCAGATATGCCAGCTTGTAAGCATGAGGTAGGGGGGCAGCCTCTCGAGGGCTGGGGGCGGGGGCTGCTTGTGTCTCGGCTCATTGGAGGGGGGAGGCGTCGGCAGAGTTTGTGGGCACAAGCCTGTAGTAATATTACTGTCATAACTACATGTTCTCCTGTTGAATGACAGGTGGGCAGTGTAACACTGGCACTTCAAGCGCTGCCTTTTAAAGCGCTAGACTCCCGCCCCCCCTCTTCCTTGGCTGGCATCTTAAGACCTGGACAGATCACAGATCCCTCACACTGCAGCCTCTGGCACTGCGCCCTGAGGCGAGCGCTGTTTATTTTGGGCGCTGCGCGTGGGAAACGTTTCTTGACCTTTGAATGTTGTGTCATTTTCTCGCCTTGTGGAAGCTCAGAAGGAGGGGGGGGGGGGGGGCTCAGAAGGAGGGGGTGGGGAATGATTCACCAGCGGCGGGTACAGAGCCGGGCTCTTCTCACCCGTGCAGGCAGGAGGGGTGGCAGGTGGCACAGCGCCTCGAGGTGTGGGGACGGCCTCCTGTGGGACAGCTGCCGAGGTCACGTCAAGCGTGAGTAGCGGCTTGAAGGTCTCCCTGGAGTGGGCAGCGCTTTCTAGTGCTCACACAGCCTGGTGGGGGCAGAGTCTGAGGGGGGGGGGGGAGGGTTCCCAGTGAAGTGAGGTCACTCACTGCTCCTGTGGGTAGAGCGTTGGCTTGTCCTCGTGATTGTGTTGGCACGGCCTCCTGTGGGACAGCTGCCGAGGTCACGTCAAGCGTGAGTAGCGGCTTGAAGGTCTCCCTGGAGTGGGCAGCGCTTTCTAGTGCTCACACAGCCTGGTGGGGGCAGAGTCTGAGGGGGGGGGAGGGAGGGTTCCCAGTGAGGTGAGGTCACTCGCTGCTCCTGTGGAAAGAGGGTTGGCGCGTCCTGGTGGTAGTGTTGGCACAGTCTGGTGAGGGCAGAGGCTGGAGGTCCCTCTGCTGTTGTGGGTAGAGGGTTGAAGATTTACTTGGTGCCATGTTGGCACAGCCTGCTGTGGGCAGAAGTTTGAAGATTTCCATGGGGGCCATGTTGGCACAGCTTGCTCTGGGTAGAAGTTTGAAGATTTCCTTGTGGCCATGTTGGCACAGCTTGCTCTGGGTAGAAGTTTGAAGATTTCCTTGTGGCCATGTTGGCACAGCTTGCTGTGGGCAGAAGTTTTTAAGATTTCCTCGGTGCTTGCTATGAGTAGAAAGGTGAGGACTCTGGAGGTGTTGGCATACCCGGGTGTGGGCAGAGGGTAAGGTTTTTCTGAAGTGCTGCTGTCGCAGCCTGGTCACTACGAGATTTGTAAGGTCGCTGTAGTGTTGTGTTGACACAGTTGTGCATCTGCACACATCCTCCTTGTTTGGAGTTGTGCTGTCATTGCTGGTGTTAGTTGCAGTTTGAAGCATCTCTGGTGCTGCGTTAGCACACACAGTGCAGGCTGGAGGGTGAATGCCCATGGGTTTTGTGTTGCTAACCCCTGGGCAACGGCTTGGAAGCTGTCTTGCCCCAAGTGCACGTTCTGCTGTGGGCAGTGGTTTGTTGTCTCTCACAGGTGTGTGTGTATGTGTGTCTGTGCGTGTGTGTGTGTGCGTATGGGTGAGTGTGTGTGTGATGTGGCAGCCTCGAGTGAGTAGAAGTCTGCAGATCTTCTTGGCATGGTTTTGGCAAAGTCTGGTGTGGACAAATGTTTGAAGTTCTCCTGGTCCTCTTCTGCTGTAGCTTGGTTTGTGCAGAGGGCAAGGTTTGCTCAGCTTTACGTTGGCACAGCTTGGCATCGACAGAACTCTGAACCAGTCGCCCCTGACGTTGTACCGGTGCAGGCTTTTATAAGCAGGAGTTTGAATGTCTCTCTGGTGCTGTCTTGGCAAAGCCAACTCTTTGAAGACATCTCTACGTGTCTCTTCGCTTCATTGGCACAACATCTAATGTGGGCAGAAAACGGATGGTGTCTCTGCTGTTGTGTTTGTAAGGTTGTCATCGTCAGAAGGTGACCGGTCTCCTGATATTATGTTCACACAGGCTGGTGTGTATAGTGGCTTGAAGGTTCCCTTGGTTGTAAGTTGGCACTGCCTGCTTTGAAAGCATGTAAGATGCTATCTATTGTGTGGTGTTTGCAGAACCTGCTGTGGGTGGTAGTTTAACTTTCTCCTGATGTTGTGTTGATATAGCTTGTTGTGTATAGTGTGTTGAAGGTTCCCTTGGTTGTAAGTTGGCACTGCCTGCTTTGAAAGGATGTGAGACAGTATTTTTGGGGTGGTGTTGGCAGAGCCTGCTGTGGGTGGTGGTTTAGGGTTCTCCTGATGTTGTTTTGATACATCTTGGTGTGTATAGTGGCTTGAAGGTTCCTTTGGTTGTAAGTTGGCACTGCCTGCTTTCAAAGGATGTAAGATGGTATTTTTGGGGTGGTGTTGGCAGAGCCTGGTGAGGGTGGTGGTTTAACGTTCTCCTGATGTTGTGTTGATACAGCTTGTTGTGTATAGTGGCTTGAAGGTTCACTTGGTTGTAAGTTGGCACTGTCTGCTTTGAAAGGATGCAAGATGCTATCTATGGTGTGGTGTTTACAGAGCCTGGTGTGGGTGGTGGTTTAACGTTCTCCTGATGTTGTTTTGATACAGCTTGGTGTGTTTAGTGGCCCGAAGGTTCCCTTGGTTGTAAGTTGGCACTGCAGGCTTTGAAAGGATGTAATATGCTATCTATGGTGTGGTGTTTGCAGAGCCTGGTGTGGGTGGTAGTTTCACATTCTCCTGATGTTGTGTTGATACAGCTTGGTGTGTATAGTGGCTCGAAGGTTACCTTGGTTGTAAGTTGGCACTACCTGCTTTGAAAAGATGTAAGATGGTATTTTTGGGGTGGTGTTGGCAGAGCCTGGAGTGGGTGGTGGTTTTACGGGCCCCTGAATTGCGTTGATACAGCTGGTGTGTATAGTGGCTTGAAGGTTCCTTTGGTTGTAAGTTGGCACTGCCTGCTTTGAAAGGATGTAAGATGGCATTTTTGGGGTGGTGTTGGCAGAGCCTGGTGTGGGTGGTGGTTTAACGTTCTCCTAATGTTGTGTTGATACAGCTTGTTGTGTATAGTGGCTTGAAGGTTCACTTGGTTGTAAGTTGGCACTGCCTGCTTTGAAAGGATGTGAGATGGTATTTTTGGGGTGGTGTTGGCAGAGCCTGGTGTGGGTGGTGGTTTAACGTTCTCCTGATGTTGTGTTGATAAAGCTTGGTGTGTATAGTGGGTTGAAGGTTCCCTTGGTTGTAAGTTGGCACTGCCTGCTTTGAAAGGATGTAAGATGCTATCTATTGTGTGGTGTTTGCAGAACCTGCTGTGGGTGGTAGTTTAACTTTCGCCTGATGTTGTGTTGATACAGCTTGTTGTGTATAGTGGGTTGAAGGTTCCCTTGGTTGTAAGTTGGCACTGCCTGCTTTGAAAGGATGTAAGATGGTATTTTTGGGGTGGTGTTGGCAGAGCTTGGTGTGGGTGGTGGTTTAACGTTCTCCTGATGATGTGTTGATACAGCTTGGTGTGTATAGTGGGTTGAAGGTTCCCTTGGTTGTAAGTTGGCACTGCCTGCTTTGAAAGGATGTAAGATGGTATTTTTGGGGTAGTGTTGGCAGAGCCTGGTGTGGGTGGTGGTTTAACGTTCTCCTAATGTTTTGTTGATACAGCTTGGTGTGGACAGACTCCTTTCAAGGGCTCCTTGGTGTTCTCCTGCACCCCTTGCTGTGGTAGTGTGTGTAAGGTCTGACCTTCAGGAAGATATGGCGACCCTCATTAAGGTTGTGGCCGCCACCTTTGCTGTCATCACTGTGTTCGTGATGGGACTCATCATCGGGAAGTTTGCCATCGCTCCAGACCTCCCCGATTGGCTGCAACGTATGAGTCAGGATGGGGACCCCAAATACAGCCGGAGGCTCCTGGAGGAGATCAAGGCCGAGAACATTGACAAGAACCTCCGGTGAGTACCACGCGGAACCAGAGAAGTACCGGTCATAGGAACCAGGGGGGAAGGGCTTTACTGTGAGCAACATAGGACAAGAGCATTACTGTCGGCAACACAGGAAGAGGGGTCTTGCTTTCAGCAACACAGGAACATGGACTTACTGTCTGCAACAGAGGAAGAGGGGTCTTACTGTCAGCAACACAGGAACAGGGACTTACTGTTAGTAGCACAGGAACAAAGATTTTACTGTCAGCAACACAGGAACAGGGGCTTTTTCTGTCAGCACTAGAGAAAGAGAGGTCTTACTGTTACACACCACAGAAACAGGGACTTACTGTTTGTCACACAGGAACAAGAGTCTTACTGTCAGCAACAGAGGAAGATGGGTCTTACTGTCAGCAACACTAGAACAGGGACTAACTGTTAGTAACAGAGGAACAAGGGTCTTACTGTTATCAACACAGGAACAGTGACTTAATGTTAATAAAACTAGGGCTGGGCGTAGTTGGCGTAGCGCCACTATGCAGAATTTTGGAAAAAATGTGTGGAAAACGAGCTCACGTCCTGAGGGTCCGTGTGCCCAGGAAAGGGGTCCCTCGTGCCTGGGCAGGCTCCCCGATCTCCCCGGCCTGGCTGGGTTGAGAAGCAGGGACCGGCCCCGGGGACTGCGTTTCGGTCAGGGCCTGGGGTTTGGGAGCTCCCGTCCTGCCGCCTGCCAAGTGTCCATCTGCCTGGGACAAGGGTCCCTGGTGCAGAGCCCCGGAGACCTGCAAGGGCAGGCGGGAGCCCTACCGCTATGGCTCGGCTCGGGGCGGGCAGATGGCAGTCCTTTTGGTCCCGGCCATCTGGTCGCACCTCTCCCCTCGGCCATCTGGTCACATGCAATGCTTTCCAATGGGGCGACCAGATGGCCGGGCCACCCTGGAAGTCCCGATGAGGGCTCATTTGCCTCCCGGATCCCAGCCAGGGCTCCAGGAGGTCGGGCACGTTCGTGCCCAGGGTCCCCTGAGCCTTGCGGTGCGCACAGATTCCCAGAAAGCGGGGTAGCCTTCCTCCGGATTACTAGGGGCAGGGTATGCCGGGACACCCCTCCCAGGCTGGCGGTTCTCTGCCGGGGACCAGATGGGCTATGCCCGTACAACACCTCCTGAGCCATCCGGGGCTCCCTCCTCCGGACCACGGCGTGGCAAGGTGCCCGGGACGGGCTCCATGGGTCCCGGGCAGTCCTCCCCCGGGCGCCCGGGCCCGAGAGCTCCGGTGGTCCTCCCCGTGCCTGAGGCCCAGCCGGGGTCTCTGAGCCCCCCTGGGACGTGGAGCCCCGGAGCCCTGCGTGGGCAGGCGGGAGCCCTACCGGGAAGGCTCGGCTCGGGGCAGGCAGATGGGAGTCCTTTTGACCCCGGCCATCCGGTCGCACCTTTCCCCTCGGCCATCTGGTCGCACGCAATGCTTTCCAATGGGGCGACCAGATGGCCGGGCCGCCCTGGAAGTCCTGATGAGGGCTCATTTGCCTCCCGGATCCCAGCCAGGGCTCCAGGAGGTCGAGCACGTTCGCGCCCAGGGTCCCCTGAGCCTCGCGGTGCGCACGGATTCCCAGAAAGCGGTGTAACCTTCCTCCGGATTACTAGGGGCAGGGTATGCCGGTACACCTCTCCCAGGCTGGCGGTTCTCTGCCGGGAACCAGATGGGCTATGCCCGGACAACACCTCCCGAGGCATCCGGGGCTCCCTCCTCCGGACCACGGCGTGGCAAGGTGCCCGGGATGGGCTCCATGGGTCCTGGGCAGTCCTCCCCCGGGCGCCCGGGCCCGAGAGCTCCGGTGGTCCTCCCCGTGCCTGAGGCCCAGCCGGGGTCCCCAAGCCCCCCGGGACGCGGAGCCCCCGAGCCCTGCGTGGGCAGGCGGGAGCCCTACCGGGAAGGCTCGGCTCGGGGCAGGCAGATGGACGGGCCAGGATGCTGCCCCAGCCTGGGGTCCGTCCCCGGGCCAGCCGTGTGGCAGGATGCCCGGGACGGGGTCCCGTGGGCCCGGGGTGCCTCCCCCTGCTCAGCTGGGTCCAGGGGCTCCCAGGGGCCCTGGGGAGGGCGGCCTCCCCACCCTGGGCTCCGTCCTCGGTCCTGCCGCGTGGCAGGGTGACCAGGACGGGGTCTTGCAGGCCTGGGGAGGCTGCCCCTTTGCTCTGGGAGCCCCAGCTGGGTCCAGGGGCCCCACTGGGCCCCGGGTCAGGTGCTCCAGCCCTGGGCCCCGTCCCCCGGCATGCTGCCCTGCCAAAGGCCCGGGACGGGGTTCCGTCGTGCCCGGGGAGCCTCCCCCTGCTCGGCTGGGTTCAGGGGCTCTTAGGGGCCCTGGGGATGGCGGCCTCCTCACCCCGGGCTCCGTCCTTGGTCCTTCCGCGAGGCAGGGAGCCCGGGATGGGGTCCCGCGGGCCCGGGGAGGCTTCCCCAGCGCCTCCGGGCCCGGTAGCCCCGGCTGGGTCCAGGGGCCCCTCCAGGCCCCGGATCAGGTGCTCCAGCCCTGGGCCCCATCCCCCAGCCTGCCGCTATGCTAAGCGACCAGATGGCCCTGCAGGCTGGGTGACCAGATGGCCGGCCTGCCGGCCGGCCGAGCTAACTCCAACTCCACTACGTGGGGGCTTAATAGTCGAGAAAAATGGGCTCCCCGGGCAGGCCGTCGGGGAGAGGACGTGGCCTGGGCTTAACCCTCCTTGGTTCCAGCCGAGGGTCCGGGTGCTGGGGACCGGGGGGTCCCCCGGGGCCCGTGGAGGCTCTCCCCAGCCTAGCTAGGGTTCGGAAGCTGGGACCGGGCCCGGGGCTTGAGCTCCGTCTGGCAGGCCCTGGGGTGCGGGAGCCCCCCATCCTGCAAGCCAGCCGAGGGTCCGGGCGCTGGGGACTGGGATCCACCGGGGCCCGTGGAGGCTTTCCCCAGCCTGGCTAGGGTTCGGAAGCTGGGACAGGGCCTGGGGCTCGAGCTCCGTCTGGTGGGCCCCCGGGTACTGGAGCCCCCCTGTCCTGCAAGCCAGCTGAGGGTCCGGGCGCTGGGGACGGGGGTCCACCGGGGCCCAGGGAGGCTCTCCCTGGCCTGGCTAGGGTTCGGAAGCTGGGACCGGGCCCGGGGCTCGTGCTCCGTCCCAGGGTGCGGGAGCCCCCAATCCTGCAAGCCTACTGAGGGTCCGGGCGCTGGGGACGGGGGTCCACCGGGGCCCGGGGAGGTTCTCCCCAGCCTGGCTAGGGTTCTGAAGCTGGGTCCGGGCCTGGGGCTTGAGCTCCATCCGGCAGGCCCCGGGTGTGGGAGCCCCCATCCTGCAAGCCATCAGAGTGTCCGGGCGCTGGTTACGGGGGTCCATCAGGGCCCGGGGAGGCTCTCCCCAGCCTGGCTAGGGTTCTGAATCTGGGTCCGGGCCTGGGGCTTGAGCTCCATCCGGCAGGCCCCAGGGTGTGGGAGCCCCCGTCCTGCAAGCCATCAGAGGGTCCGGGCGCTGGTTACGGGGGTCCATCAGGGCCCGGGGAGGCTCTCCCCAGCCTGGCTAGGGTTCTGAAGCTGGGTCCGGGCCTGGGGCGCGAGCTCCATCCAGCAGGCCCCGGGGTGCGGGATCCCCGCATCCTGCAAGCCAGCCGATGGTCCGGGGGTCCCATCGGGGCCCGGGAAGCCTCCCCCCGGCCTGGCTAGGGTTTGGAAGCTGGGACCGGGCCCGGGGCTTATGCTCTGTCCGGCGGGCCCCGGGGTGTGGGAGCCTCCTATCCTGCAAGCCAGCCGAGGGTCCAGGCGCTGGGGACGGGGGTCCATGGGGCCCGGGGAGGCTCTCCCCGGCCTGGCTAGGGTTTGGAAGCTGGGACCGGGCCCGGGGCTCATGCTCCGTCCCAGGGTCCCAGGGTGTGGGAGCCCCAAATCCTGCAAGCCTGCCGAGGGTCCGGGCGCTGGGGACGGGGGTCCACCGGGGCCCGGGGAGGCTCTCCCCGGCCTGGCTAGGGTTCGGAAGCTGGGACCGGGCCCGGGGCTCGTGCTCCGTCCGGCAGGCCCCGGGGTGCGGGAGCCCCCCGTCCTGCAAGCCAGCTGAGGGTCCGGGCGCTGGGGAAGGGTGTCCACCGGGGCCCAGGGAGGCTCTCCCCGGCCTGGCTAGGGTTCGGAAGCTGGTACCGGGCCCGGGGCTCGTGCTCCGTCCAGCGGGCCCCGGGGTGCGGGAGCCCCCCGTCCTGCAAGCCAGCCGAGGGTCCGGGCGCTGGGGACGGGGGTCCACCGGGGCCCGGGGAGGCTCTCCCCAGCCTGGCTGCTTTCAGAAGCAGGGACCGGGCCGGGGAGCAGGGGTGGCTGGCTTTATCCGCTACGCTGGCGGAGCGTAGTTTTCTGCACACCCCTAAATAAAACAGAAACAGAGACTTACTGTTAGCAACACAGGAACAGGGACTTACTGTGAGCAACAGAAGAAGAGGAGTCTTATTGTCTGCAGCACTGAAACGGGGAATTAATTTAAAAAACAGAGGAAGAGGGGTCTTACTGTCAACAACACAGGAAGGGTGACGTACTGTCAGCAACACAGGAACAGGGGCTTACTGACAGCAACACTGGAACATTGGTGGTGCTCACAGGCTGCAAAGAGAAGTCTTGCTGGAAACAACTGATATTCCATGGCATACTATGAAGAATCAGCCACATGGTATAGTTTGACATGTTCAATGGAGACAAAGCGCATGGCCTTATAACCCAGGAGAGGTGGAAAAATCAGTTTGTGTACCTTGAAAGTCAAGGACTGGAACAGGAGCACGGTACGTTGGGCCGAATTCCTTTTTTTGATAGCCACTTTTCTTGAACTTGATCTCCGATTTTTGGAAGCCAGCCGGAAACCGGAATTTGATCCGCAGAACTGGAAGAGTGAGACTTAGACAAGTGTTTGCGAGATTGAGCTTCATGGAACATTTGTAGGTCCTTTAAGACAGCACAACGGTTATCTACGTCAAAGGTTGCGGCAGCCGCCATAACGTCTGGACAATCAAGGTCCGGAACATACATTCTGATGCCAAAAAGCACTTTGTACTTGGTCCGCCCACCCAGAGATCTTTTAGTTCAACATTGACTGCCGACCAGACGATACTAATAGGACGGTGTCTCCAGAGACACAACCACCAGGTACTTATCATGGTAGCCTTCAAAGCATAGCACTTGTGCGTCGACAGCAGGAACTTGGAACATAGACGTACGTCATTGGGCCGAATGCATGCCCTCACATCCGAACGCCTCTTCCAATGATCCCAGACCTAAGGATCTGCATTGCCTCTTTGTTCCTGCGTCTTCTTCACATCACCATTTGCCCTGAAGAAGTTCATTTTATGTATGAACGAAACGCGTTGGCTGGAATCTGTATATTTTGATATTGAAAATAAAGGATTGATCACCATTTAACCAACTGAACATTTGGATTTATTGAAAAAAACTCTTTGGTAGTGCACCGCTCCGCCACTTTCACAGTTTTCTCTCTGCCTGGCAGCTGGCATCCAACAACGGCAGGTGCAGGAGCTGTATGTGCACACCCAATCATACTACCCGCTACAGTTTCATATACAAAAAAGGAACAAAGCAGGGAGGTGCGGTTACTCAGATCCGCCGTTGCTAATCTATTCCCCATCTTTTAGGGAGGTTATTTAATGCTGGTTGAACCCCATAAAGGTGGTTCAACCAACCACGTCCTGTACCTAATACTCTAGTCACTAAGGACTGCTTTAAGTCACAGTTCATTCTCTCCACAACAAAAGTACCCTCAGGTCTATACGGAGAAGAAAAATGCACGTGCACATGCATGGACTTCATCAAATCATGGTACGCTTTAGAAGCGAATGCCGGGCCTTGGTCCGAGTGGAATGCGTAACAGGCATAAGTCCCGATGAAGACTCACAAGTCTTTAATAACAGTTTGAGTGCCAGCCGAGCGCTGTGGCAAAACCCAGAGGAATCTAGAGCAAGAATCAACTGCAACCAAAATATATTTGAATGCAGTATCTGACAATGATCCAAGTAAATGAAGCCAAAAGGCTGGTTAGAAATAAACAGATGTGTCTGTGGTGGACGAGACACAGTGGAACTTCTGATTTGTTGACCGATGTCACAAGTGGTTTGTTGGTATAAACCTTGCCACCAATAGCATTGCAGTAAGAGCGAAATAGTGGCAGCCACATCAGCATGAGCGGAAGCCACACCTTCGTGTGCAGCCACAATTAAATCATGTCGGCAATCAGCGTTGGGAATCACATGATCAAAACCTGGAATAGTAACCAAAGGAACATTCTGGCCATTTAAATGATAAGAATACTTAGATGGAAAGCCCTTTGGCAAAGGGGTGCCGTTTTTAAAAGCAGTCACAGTAGCCAAGATATCAATGTTGATACGAGATTTAGAGTGTGTTATTGCTGCTATTTTAGCTGTGGTTACTGCAAGTTTGGCAGCATTATCAGCCAATGACTCAATGTATGTATACCATGAGCCAGTGGCCACTTATCCTTAAGATCTGCCACTTTAATACAAAGCAGTTTGTGCTTTATTTTGCTACCCTTGGAATCCTTAAAATCATTTCGTCCTAAAAAATGTGAGTTCACATTAAAGGAATGTACACAGTAATATGAATCACACACAACAAGGGTAGGGAATTCAGGATCCGTATTTTCAAGTGCAAGAAGTACAGCCTTCAATTTAGCCAACTGCGCCGTACAGTCCCAAAGGGTCTCTGTGCAAGCAGTTTGTGGGTGAAAATTGGCATCTAACAGAGCCAATAACGATGGCGCTTGTGGCAGAATATTGCTGCTTAGAACCTATAGCAGGTTGAGCAGAACCATCAGTATAAATGACTGACATATTGATCAAGGGGCCGAATCGAAGAAGGCAAAGGATATACATGTTCATATTGCAAAAATTCTTGTGTTTGCAAGGAAGGTTCAAAGACAAAGTCTACATCTACGGCTGTTAAGGACATAGCCCATTGTAGCCATCCGGGATGGAGGGCTTTCGTGGTAAAAGACAGTTATTAGTTTTTTTTAACCTTGTCTCTCCCTTGGGATTCACAGTTCCAAATTCCTTGACCACGAATCCTTGCATGGTGGGTGATACATGGGTTGGTGAGGTTTGCCCTGGGTTTGCAGTGCAGTGCAGGAAGTTCCCATTGTTCATGTATGAACCCTTCACCCAATGCGCACTGATGGTGTTTTAGACAATACTGAAAGTGAAAAGTGGAGATTGGCAAAGTAATGTACCCATGGATTGTCCAATCTGAGGACGCTATTTCTGCCACAGTGTAAGATAATTTCTCTAGCTTCTCAATGTGTAACATTGTGTATTTAGCACCTTTCCATGCCATAGCAATCAGTTGTTCTTAAAGATGGTATAGTGAAAACAGATCCGTTATATTAATATATCGCCATGGCACGTGGCCAGAATGCAGTGTCTGTAGCATCCAGGTCAACAATAGAATCGACCTAAGCTGGGACTACTCATGTTGTAATGCAGACAAGTCTTGCTGAAGCATGTCTATTGTGGATGAGGGAATGTTACCCAGGGAATACATTCTAGACAATGAGGTGGTCATGCCATTGTCAACAACTGACAGAGTTTGTTCTAAGTTAGCACTGTCAATCTCACACAGCCTTTCAGTAGCTTCTTGTTGAGATATTTTCCATATCTTGTTATAGACAGCATATAAGAAGTGCTTTTGACATGGTTTCCGAGGACCTAATAGAAAGTCTCGTAAGTCCAGGTTATGCGTAAAAAAAAAGTGCTGTTTTACCTGGGACATTGTAGAGGTTTATAGCCAATAAAGGCACAACTTACCTACACTGTAAGTTGTTGCCATCCTTGAATATTCATTTTGTACATAATGCATGTCAGGTCCATGGGCACTGAATCTCCCGATGCTACCTAGGAATCTTTCATGACATTTGTTAGTATCTAATGGCCATCCCTTCCAATTGGGATCCGATGAGTTACGCAGCATAGTATCAATGGTGTGTTCATCATACAGTGTTAATTGCTGTCAGTTGTCAAAGTGTGTAAGAGTGGGAACCTGTGGTGTGTTCAAGTCTTTTATCGTGGCCAGGCCAAGACACATAATTACATAATTACAAGTCCCTATCGCCACAGGCGATAGGAACTTGTCGATATGCCCTTATGTGACGTTCCTGTGGCGATATGTGCTTTGCCATATTTACAAGGCAGCGTTAAGTCACTTTATGTGGCTTATCGCTGCCTTGTAAATAAGGCACCCTTCACGCTGTGTTTAGCGTGAATGGGGAGGACAATGGGTGTTGCGGTGGGCGTTCCTCCGCAACACTCATTACTTTTTGAAGCTGACCAAGATTTACAAGGGCAGCGTAAATAGGAAACAGCACCAAAATTAAGACCAGGGAAAACCTCGTCTTAAACAGGCAAAATGAGGAGAATGTTTTACATCTCCTTGTTTTTGCTGGTTCCATGTGTGCTGCGTTGTGCAGCACACATAGAAACAGCAAAGGCCATTGATTGTTTATGTCCAGGAAGGTGACCTTTCCTGCACATAAACAATCTTTAAAAAAATGACATTTTGTAACTTGTATGTGTGCTGCATTTAGCAGCACACATAGAAGTGCAAAGCCATTTAAAGATTGTTTATGTGCAGGAAGGAACACTTTCCTGCACATAAACAATCTTCCTCTCAATGCAGACACCCTTGCACCGGTACAAGGGTGCCTGCATTGATGCTAGGTTGCTAAATTTAGTGCCAGCGCAGGGGGAAATGCAGGGCTGCACCATGCTGTTGTAAATATGGTGCAGCCCTGCATTTCAGAAGTGGCGGAGCATGGCGTTAAGCCAAGGAGGCCAACGCCACGCTCTGCCACTTCATTGTAAATATGCTCCATAGTCTATTGCACAGTGTTGTTCAGGAAAGTCATCTGCTGAGTTATTAAACAGACCTTAAATAAAGCCTCAGTTCCCTGAACCTGCCAATCTTTAGTCCCCCAAATAGATTTTACATCTACTGTGTCCCTCCAACAGTCAAAACCTTGTACAGAGAGTTGGGAAAGAAAGGAAGCAGAGTAAATCAGCTTAGTGTCAGTTAACATATTTTTCTTTGCAGGTGATCGTGCAAGCCTATAATAAAATGAGGCTGGGTCGGATGTGTCATATCCAGAAAAATAGTCAAACTATTGTGCAAACTCTTTTAGACTACCCTTCAGTAGTGTAGAGCAATGTTCCCATTGAGTAAAGTTAAAGACCTCACGAGGTGTACTAGCTTTATGCAGAAAATGATCACCGTAATGTAGATAACAGAACATTTCCTCAAAATTAGCTGTACCATCATACAACTCATCAGAAGAAAATAGAGTAGACTGCTCAAGATCTTCTAACATTTGATATACAGTATTAATGTTCCAATCTTCAGAAATGGTACTAGGGGTGATAATGTCATTCAATGAAATTTTAAACAAGTGTGGAATTTGTAAAAGTTCAGTGGGACCATACACATCAAAAGATACCTTGTCCCACACAATCCCATCCGGAACTGGAACAGCTGAAATGTTCACCAGGGACAAGTCTCTTTGCTCATGATGTGATGATGTGTGTGGCTTTAGAACCAAGTTTATAGTGTGTAATGCACAGTGTTCTGGGACAAAATGTCCATTCAAGAGCAAGAAGAACACAGTCACAAAACCAATGCAAAGTAGTAGGAAAAGTAATGCAATTGTAATTCATGGAGAAACAAAGGGGCATATTGACAAGCCCCTTGCGCCACCGGTATGCCACTTTGTCCTATATTAAAAATTACATATGTTCTTTTTAGCCAACAATAGAAGACATGCACCTTTGGTGCGAATGACAGGAGAGGTGGGGGCGGACGAACCTCCGATGCGTCAGAGGAGAAGTCATCAAAGTTGATGAAGTATCCAGATGCTGTCCTGAATATCTTGGGCAGCTCTGCAGACTGGTTCGAATTAGATGAAGACTTGATCTGTGATCTGTTGACGTAGGTCTTGGTCTCCGGATTTCGAATTGAAATCTGTGTTTCTGTACTTGTAAACTGCACAGTAGCTTTTGTTTTTGAAACAGGTAGAAGGCATACTTCATTGTTGTTTTTAGTTGTCTCATGTTGAAGAGAACAGGTTTTGCTTGTAATCAAACATTCCATCTGAACTTCCTGCACGGCAGCCATAGGAGATTGGTTGCTACCCAGGACCCCCCTTGGCTTACTGTAGAGAATCGGCCACATAGGGGGGTTTGATCAGATCGATGAAGACAAACTTTTTGTCTCTGCGTCCAGCAAGGGGCGAAAGAAGTACAGTTCATGTACCTTCAACAGCTAGGACAGGCACAGCCACTTTGTAGGATGGCCCAGATCCCTGATCTTTGGGATCCAGCCGGTTCTTCCCAGAGCAACCTTCACTTCTAGTAGCAGTGCGTTTTACTTGGACGTTGCTTTGTTCATCCCGGAAATCGTTCAATTCCTGTAAAACAGCCAAACTTTTATTTATGTCAAATGGTGTTTCCGCCGCCACTGCGCTGGCATTACTGAGGTCTGGGACCCACATCTTAACCCCAAACAGGATCTCATAAAGAGCACAATCACCCAGGGACCTTTGTGGAATATTATTCAGGTCCCTCTGGACCCCATATAGGTGATGGACCCAACTGCGACCTGAGCCTAATACCCTTGCTGTTAAAGACTGCTTTAAGTACCGGTTTTTCCTCTCAATGACCCCGTTTCCCTCAGGATGGTATGGAGAAGAGAAATGCAGCGTCAATCCCGTACTTTCCATGGCCTCTTTGTAAGCCAGAGAGTTAAATGCTGGACCCTGGTCGGAATATAATGTGCCAACTGTGTATGTCCTGATGATGGCTCGAAGGTCCTTTATAACAGTTCGGGCGTCACCCAATTGCTGTGGCCATACCCACAGGAATCGAGAGCAGGAATCCTCTGCCACCAAGATGAATTTGTAAGCCCCATCAGATGCTAAGGGGCCACAGTGGTCCGAATACACACAAGCCAAAGGCTTGTTTGAAATCAAAAGAGGTGTCTGGGGATGGACGTGCCACGGTGGAACCCTTCATCTGCTGACAGATGTCACATCTCAGGAAAAAGTCTTTGGTCTGTTTGTTTAGACCTGGCCACCAGTAGCATTGCTGCAATAGTGAAAATGTAGCAGCCAACCCTGCGTGAGAAGAAGCCAGGCCCTCATTTGCAGGTAGTATCAGACCTAGTCTGCGATCACTGCTTGGTAATACTCTGTCCCCCACTGCTAGAATCTGAGCATAAGGTATGTTTTGTGTATCTAGCTTGTTGGAGTACTAAAGTGGAAATCCTTTTGGCAGGTGTGTGTCATTGTGTGCAGCATGGGCAGCCACCATGATGTCTCTGTCTATTCTCGTACTTGAACGAGTTATTGCAGCAACTGCGGTGGTGCAAACAGTCGCTTTTGCGGCCTCATTGGCCAATGAATTCCCAGCAACGTGTATGCCAACACGTTGATGACTCAATGTATGAATGACATGAGCCCTTGGTAAGCATTCTTTCAGCTTTGCCACCTGTTCCCAAAGCATCTTATGCTTCAATGTGCAGCCTTTCGAATCCCTGAATCCATTCTGACTCCAATAATGAGCATACTTGTTATAGGACTGCACATAGTACTATGAATCACACGCAATGAGTGTAGGGAATCCAGCATCCGTATTCTGTAGTACAAGTACTAGAGCCTTTAGTTCTGCCAACTGTGCCGTACAATCATCTAGTAGCTGCTTGTAGGTTTTTTCAGGATGGAAGGTTCCATTGTGCATACGGCCTTTCAGGACTGCGGACACGGCAGAGTTTTTAAGTTTTGTGCCTACGGCACTGAACCATCAGTGTAAATGATGTAGTCATAGAGTTCAAGAGGCAATATTTAATTAGGTAGAGAATATTCTTGTTCATACTGGAGAAATGTTTGTGTTTGTAATGTAGAGTCAAATCTGTAATCTACATCTGTTGCAGTGAGGGCGTTTGCCCATTGTATCCATCTTGGATGTAGAGCTTTAGAGTTCGGAACACTTGCTCTGGTAACTGCCTCTAAGGTCGGTACTGGGGTCACGACAATAATTTGTTTCCTTTGAGCCAGGGCACACTCTCTCACTACAGCAGTCTGAACAGCAGTCCGAATTTTTTCTGTTGGTGCAAAATGCATTTCAGCTTTTGTATAGAGATGCAATTTATATGCAATCGGTGCTGTGATTTGTATAGAGATGCAATTTATATGCAATCAGTGCTGTGCCACCTTAATTGAACGTGACATATGTGCACCCAGATGCACACGCGATTACACAGATCACCAAAATGGTAGCATTCACAAGTTGTGTGTAAGTGTCTGGAAGCTATCATATCAGCTTGTACGGAACGTAAAATTTCTGTATGTTCTTGTGTCCAATGTGTACTCGAAAATTCTGGACATAGGTTGTAGAATGGTTTTACTGGTTCTGCGTAATTAGTAATGTATGTTCTGCCAACATTTAAAAATCCTGATATGGATTTAGCCATTTCAGAGACGTTGGAGGTTGGAGCAATGCACATTTTTCTAAAAAAAAAATGGGTTGCCAGGCTCTTGCCTTCACTTGACAGTTCATATCCCAAAAATAAGACACTGAGGTGGGCAATTTTTGATTTTTTTAAAAGTGAATCTATGACCCATGTGAGCGAACCCAACATTATGCGGTTCACTGTGGTTAAGTGTTCCATTACATCATCATCTGTTAAGTAAATGTCGTTGACATATGACAATACCTGATCATCGAAGTTCTCAAGTAATTCTGTGACTCTGGCTGAAAACAGTCCAAGGTTATTCTTATACCCCTGGGGTAAATGGCAGAATTGTTTCTGTGAGCCTAGCGCTGTGAAGGCGGTCAAATACCTGCTTCCCGGAGTTATGGTTTGGCAGAAGAATTCATTAAAGATATCTAGCTTTGTTTTGTATTTCTTCCGTACAATGTTATTCATTAGTGCGGCTATGTGTGCATTTTGTACTGTAAATGTGCAAGTAGCTGTGTTCAGGTGTCTGTAATCTAATACTAGACAACATCATTGATCTGGGTTCATTACAGGAAACAGAGGGTTATTCATGGAGGATGTGCAACTTTCAATAACACCTTGATATTCAAGTTGTCTTAGGATCTTCCTAACTTGTTGTTTTGCTTCATTTTTAATCGGGCATTGTCTCTAGGGTTGTGGGGTCGTCCTCAAAGGTGTGTCATGATAAGATGAACCATCATCCCAACCTACATGGTTGCAGTATAACGTTGGAGCTAGCGCTAAAGCTCACTTTCTGCTCTAATGAATGTTTACATGATTCTGGAACGAGGTCAGAGAAAGCAGGCAAAATTACAGTTTCTTGTTTTGGGCAATCCATTACGAATTCAGGTGGCCAATCTTTTTCGGTCCGCAAAATGTCATAACCTTGAGTGAGTTCCTCCCAAAAGAGGACATTTATAAATCTCGGTACGTCCCACTCCAGCCGTAGTTAAACTTTGTATAACCGATGCAGGACACTTACCCTGGTATCAGGGGGTTCCACCATGATATACTCAATCAGTGATACTCCCACCGGACAATCCATCAGGTTCTGGCGAACTATTGTGACTTCTGCCACACTGTCCAGCATTGTCACTGCCCATTCCCCGTTCAGAAGCAGAATCCTCAAAATCCGGGGCATGCCTGACCTTGAGTACGGCTACTTTCTTATTGTTAAATTGAGGTTTCAATATTTTTGTTGTATCTTCTTTTTAAAATATTTATTCAGATGAGCGTTGTGGGTCCTTTCTTTGTTTCACGTGCTCTGCCGATCTCCGCTCTGACCGTGTCGTGTAGTTCCTATAAACCTACATAGGATCTGCGCGTTTAGACAACATAGACTGTGGGATCGGTGTCCAGACTGATATCAGACACCCCCACCGGGTATGTGCGCCTTTATACCAGCTAGCTCACAGTGCCACTAGAAACTCCTCTTACCAAGGAGAGAATAGTTCTTTGCAACTATTGAACATGACAACCCTGTCCCATCAGGGATCATAGAAACAGTACAGTACTTTTTGCTCAGTCACTCGTGCTCAATTTTCTCAGAGAGATACACAGAATAAACGATATGGACGTTTTTCAATAAACATTTATTGAACCAGCATTATTCTAGTGTAAAATAGGTGTGCTGAAACAACTATAAGACGGAAACAGATATAAATGATTATAAGAACCAATAGAGTAAATGGATGGTAGATTCCTACCATAGTGCTAAAACAATCAATACAGGCAGGTATATAAATACATGACAGTAATAATGCGTACTCCTACGATGCAACCCTAACTAGATGTACCTAAGTGTACCTAGCATGTAAGCAGGTGTAGAGCCAAGAATTTCCCTAGGATTAAGCCAACCCCATTACCTGAAGTGAGAGACTGTGGAACCCCGTCTTGGTCTCGAGATGGACACCCCACAAGGGATGTCAGACCACTGCGAGCTGAAGTGTCTGCGTGCAGGAACCTCAGCGTCTTGCGTCAGTGTGTCAGCATGGAAGTCTTTCTCCTCTGCTCGCCCCAGCAAAGATGTGGTGTATATATACCCAAAAGGTACCCTCAGGCGTTCTACCTTGCTGTGTCATGTCGGCCGAGGATGACTGAAGGGATGACCCTTATACATAGTTATTATGCAGAAGATAGTTATCCTGCTGTGATTCTGAGAATCCTTATGCATAATTAATGAGGCTAGTTTTCGGGGAAAACCACACAACATTTATGCAGCGCTTAACTAGGTAAAAGGTCAATACCAAAACCCGTTATGTAGTGCAATGGTACGGTAAATGTAGGTGAAGGGTCAGGTGACTACTCAAGCCTATATTGGGGTGCCCTATGAAACATAACACCCACTCCTCATCCGACCGGACAACATATTAAAAAGGAAAAGTCCTTCTAATCAAGCATGAAGCATTGCTAAAAAGACGTTTAAAAATTGTCTAAAAAGTTCATAAAACTCTGAAAATAAACTCTAAAAATCCCGTAAAATATGTTCATATATATAGTCTGAGCAACTGAGTACGTCTGAAAGCCATGGTGGTCAGCAAGAGTAAATACAAGAGGGAAAAAAGTTTTGTTTAAAATTCCAATTTCGGTTGTTTTGGAAAAAAGGCTGAACTCTTCCCAGCACACGGAGAGCCAAATGTTTATGTGTCCTGTGTGGGAGACGCAACATCACTGTTGCTTGCCTTCACAGACGACGGTCCCTTGAACACCTCACAGGTCAATCGAGCAAAGATGATCTTCTTCAGTTCCCACAGCCAATGCTGAGGAAGCCTTTGAAACATCCAAAGCCTGTGTGCCTGTAGTGGAGCCGGTATCCAATCCAACAGAAGTTGAAGCATCCCGTGGTGGCTCCAAGAATGCTGCTGACATCAACATGGCAATACGCTGAGGACACTGCACTACGTGGACCTTTAGCGGGTCCAGTAACACATCTACATCCGGTGGCTCAACCGATGGAAGTGTGAGACAGAAGTCCAACACGCATTCTTGTCCACAGAACAAGCAGCGGAGAACAGGCAGAACACAGTCAATCCAGACTGGTTGAAATAATAGGAACCAAGACTCGCTTAGCTCCCGAAGTCGAGGCGTGCCAAGATGGAATACCATGCGATCACGGTAACATCGCTCCAAGAGTGTTTTTTCCATTTCTTTGGTGGCTGGGATGTCCACTGCAAGCAGAAAAATTAAAATCAGGATTCCAACTACCAGTAGCAGTATTAGCAGAAGCCCTCCAAAAATGCTTCCGAACCCTGAGTGTATGAATGCTGGAATCACTCCGAAGACTGTCTGAAAGGTGCTTAACAGGCCAGAACCTATGGTCTTAAATAGGTGTACTATACCCTTCATATCAGACATGTTAAAGACACGTTGTACTATTTCTCCTAAATGGAAAGGGCAATTTGTTCGTACCAGTGTCTGTATCTCAGCTGAGGACCTTGCAACCTGGAGATCAAAAGTCTCTCGGGGTGAGGTTAAGGGCACATCTTTCTGTAAAAGCATGGCTTTCATTCGGCTCAGAGTATCAAACCGTATAAAGGAAACATTCAACGAAGGCCATAACGGCGCCTCCCTGACTGCGTGGGTCGGTGAAAACAATACTTGCATACAACAAGTAACCCTGGAACTTACAGTGACAAGATATGCAATGCCTGGAAGCATCCCACAACAACCTTGATCATTCAGCATTAAGTAACTCCCATTTGAGAGCAGCCTGAACACATGATTAATCACGGCAGCCGGGGCACCCTTTAAATGACAGGATAAGTTTGCAACTGTACCATTACATGCCCCGTGAAGCATAATATCCTGGCAAATGAGAGATCCACTCACAGAATTCTCGCAGTCTGTACCGCTGAGAAACACTTCAGTGTCCCCGTTCCTGCATCTAAATCTATACGGTAATTCCTAAGATTCGTGGATGAATTCCCTACCCATTGCTTCATACCTGCCTACCTGATGGTGTTCTAGGCAATATTGAAACTGGAAAGTTGTTACTGGCAATGTTATATGGCCATGAATTAACCATTCAGTGGACGGTGCCTCTGCCACGGTGAAAGGTAATTGGTCTAATTTTTCAATGCACAGCATTGTATATTTCGCATCCCTTTGTGCCATTGTTACCTGATTTGTAGTCAAATTATAAGCAGACAGCAGCGATGTAGTGTTGATATATTGTCAGGGCACATAACCAGAGTGCAGTGATTGTAGCGTCCAGCTTAATGACACAATAGAACATAACATGTATATTTGTAAAGCGCACGTTCACCCCAGCAACGGGGCATCTTGGCGCTGAATAACAGATGTTTATTGTTACCCAACTCAATGGTACTCATTGTATTGACCTCAAATGGATGAAAGGCTGAGTGGACCCGCCGGGATTCAAACCTGTGACCATGAGGTCGAACACAGGCCCCTGCAGTGGATGCATTAGTCCACTGAGCCACCAGACCCGGCACTGTGATTGTCCATGTTGTAAGATGGACAGATCCTGTTCCATTATATCTATAGCAGACGATACAATGTTGCCCAGTGAATAAATCCTGGATGTTAGTGTGGTCATGCCATTGTCAACCACAGCCAAAGCCTTTTCTAAGTTAATTCTGTCAATTTCACGCAATCTCTCCGCAGCTTCCTGTTGAGAGATTTTCCGAATTTCATTACAAACAGCGTATAAGAAGTGTTTCTGACGTGGTTTTCGGGGACCTAATAAAAAATCCCTACGATCCATGTCTTCTGAGAGTAGGGCCAAGTGTTGTTTCACCTGAGACAGTGTCGAGGTTCTTAGCCAATCTAGGCATAATTTCCCACCACTGTATGATGTCACCATCCCCAGATGTTCTCGTTGTACATAGCGTAAGTCAGGCCTTTGGATACTAAACCCTCCGGCGGTACCCCTGAATCTTGACTGACACCTATTTGTGTCGATAGGCCAAACTAACCATCCCTTCCAATTGGGGTCTGTAGAATTGTATAAAACACCTGCATGATGTCATCTAGTGTACCCTTAACATTTTCTGTATAGTTTTGCCATCCCTCCAAGTGTGAAAGCGAGAAAATACGAGGTGTGTTCAAGTCCTTAATCTTGGCTAACCCAAGACAGGAAGTCTGTTGCACAGTGTCGTTCAGGAAGATGATTTGTTGTGGCATGAGGCATGCTCTAAATAGTGCCTCGGTTCCCTGAACCTGCCATTCTTTAGTCCCCCAGAATGATTTAATGTCTATAGTGTCTTTCCATAAGCCGAAACCCTGTTCAGACAGTTGGGCAATAGAGGATGCAGAGAATATCTGTTTTGTGTTAGTGAGCATACTTTTCTTTGCAGATGTAGGTGCAAGCTTATAATAATATGAGTGTGGATCAGATGTATTGAATCCAGAAACATAAGCAAACTTTTGAGCAAACGTTAGTGAACTACCTTTCGGTGGTGTTGGGCAATGTTCCCATTGGTGGTATGTGAAAACTTTACGGGGTGCACTTGGTTTATGCAAAAAGTGATGACCATAGTGTTGATAACAGTACATTTCGTTAAAACCAGAAGAGTCATCAAACATTTCATTTGTTGAAAATGCTGCAGACAGTTCTAAATCAGACCACATATTATTAACAGTTTCAAAATCCCAATCGTCAGAATATGTACTTGAGGTGATGATATCATTTAAAGAAATGTTGAATACATGTAGTATTTTTAAAAGTTCAGTGGGACCAAATACATCATATGAAACTCTATCCTAAACTATTCCGTCAGGAACTGGAACTGCATTAATGTTCACATAGGACAGGTCTCTTTGTTCACAATTAGATGACGTATGAGGTTTCAGTACCAAGTTCACTTTTGATACTGCAAAGCGTTCTGGGAGATAGTGTCCATTCACGATCAAGGAAAAGACAGTCACTAAACCTATCAAAAATAGTAGGAACAGTATCCCTGTTATTATCCAGAGCTGTAGCCATGGTGAAACTAGGTATGTCTTTTTCAGAAAAATGTAAAAATCATGAAGTTCTTTTTTGCGGGAAACTGGAGCTGGCGGTGACTCAGGTTCACTTGGATCCAGAGAAAATGTGTCGAAATCGATGAAGTAGCCAGGTGCAGTTCGATCAATCTTTGGTAGCTCAGCATGTTTTGTTGAACTGGCAGATGTCTCCTGTAGAGGCGTATTGATGTAGATGTCGGTGTTAGGCCGAAATGATATCTGTGTTTCATTTGTGTTTTGATGTTCAATTTCCATAGGAACAACTTCCATTTCATTGTTGGAAACTCCATTACTTCGAATTGTAGACTCTTCGAATGTTATAAGTCTTTCTGTCTGAACTTCCTGTAGCCAGAGGAGAGCGGCGGCTACCCAGGAGCCCACGTGGCCTGCTATTAAGGATAGGCCACATAGTGTGGTTTGATCAGATCAATTGAGACGAATCTCTTCTCTTTCTTGCCGGCAAGAGGCGGAAGAAGTACTGTTCTTATTCTTTGGACAGCTAGGACAGGTACAGGATTTCTGTATGATGGCCCAAATTCTTTCTTGTCCACAATCTTTTCTCTGACCAGTTCCTCGACTTTTGGGATCCAGGCAGGTCTTGCCATGACTGATTTTGCTTCCCCAGTGGCAGTGCGTTTTACTTGCACGTTGCTTTGTAGTGCCCGGAATTCATTAAGATCCTGTAAAACAGCCAAACGTTTATTGATGTCAAAATGTTTTTCATCTTCCACTGTGCTTTCATAATCGAGATCAGGTATTTATTTTTTTAATTTATTTTAGGAGCTTGTATAGCGCGCAGCTACCCCCAACGGGGGTGTCCCGGCGCTTGGACAGGCGAAGGAGGTGAGTAAGTTCAGTGGTATTTAGGCGCTGGAGAAGAGCCAAGTCTTAAGGTCTCGGCGGAAAATAGATTCTGACTTAGTTAAACGCAATGGCAGAGGCAGGCTGTTCCAGGTTTTTGCGGCGATCACCGCAAATGCTCTGCCGCCCATTCTGGCGCGACGAAAGCGGGGGGATATGAGGAGGCACAGGTGGTTGGATCTAAGAGCGTGGCAAGACTGGGCAAGTTTGAGCCGGGCTCTTAGGTAGGCCGGGCCCGTATTCCGTAGTGATCTGAAGACCAGAACCATTGATTTAAATTGGATGCGTTTGGCCACTGGGAGCCAGTGAAGTTTCTTAAGGTAGGGGGAGATCGAGTGGCGATAAGGGATGTTGTATATCAGCCTAGCCGCCGCATTCTGGACCGTCTGTAAATGTCTGATCAGGTACGCGGGAGCCCCTGCATACAGACTATTAGCGTAGTCTAGGTGGGAAGTGATGAGTGCGTGGACAACGGTCCGGCGAGAGTCCTGAGGGAGGAAGGGGAAATTTTTTTGGATCATGTGGAGTTTCCCGAAACAGGCTGCACAAACTAGGTCGATTTGATTTTTGCAAGAAAGTTCGCTATTGAACCTGACACCTAGATTCCTGGCCGATGACACAGGTTCCGGAGGGGGGTACAGTTCTGATGTCCACCAGAGGCAAGGAGGGGGGGGCTGGGTTGATTGAAGAACATCACCTCCGTTTTATCCGAATTTAGTTTGAGGGTGTTAAGGGCCATCCAGGAGGAGATGTTAAGCAAGCAGCGTCTGAAATTGGAGAAGGTAGCTTCGGAGTAATCTCTGAATGAGAACACAAGTTGGGTGTCGTCAGCGTAGGAAATCACTCGGACTCCACAAGATTCAACTACTTTAGCCAGGGGGGATAGGTAAACGTTAAAGAGTAAAGGGCTAAGTGCCGAGCCCTGAGGGACGCCGCAGTTGAGCGGCTTCTCGCTGGAAACCCACATTCTCGCCCCAAATTGGACTTTGTAAGGGGTGACACCTCCTAGGGAACTTCTTGGCATATTATTTAGTGCCCTCCGGACCCCATATAGGTGATTGACCCAACTACCACCCAAACCAAATTCCCTTGCTGTTAAAGATTGCTTTAAGTCCCGGTTTTTCCTCTCCACAACCGAATTTCCCTCAGGATGGTATGGAGAGGAGTACCACAGTGCAACACCCAAACTTCCCATGGCTTCCTTGTAAGCCCTATAGCTAAACGCGGGGCCACGGTTGTAATGTGCCAACTGCGTATGTCCCTATGAAGACTCGCAAATCTTTTATAACAGTTTGAGCGTCAGCCGAGTGCTGAGGCCAAACCCACAGGAATATAGAGCATGAATCCACTGCCACCAAGATGTACTTTTAAGCCCCATGAGATTGTAAGGGGCCGCAGTGGTCCAAGTAGACATAGGCGAGAGGTCTGTCTGATATTAGTAATGATGTTTGCGCTGGACGTGCTACAGTGGTACCCTTCATCTGCTGACAGATGTCACACTTAAGTACAAATGATTTTGTTTGTTTAGTTAGACCTGGCAACCAATGGCGTTGTTTTAATAATTAAACAGACACAGTAATCCCTGCATGTGCAGAACCCAGACCCTCGTGTGCAGCTAGAATTAACCCTAATCTGCAATCCATGTGTGGTATAACTCTATCCCCCTCTCCTGGAATTTGAGCATACAGAATCTTTTTTTGCATCTAACTTGTAGGAGTACTTGAGTGGAAAACCTTTCGACAAGGCTGTGCTGTTTTTGCGTGAAGCAATAACAGCTACCATTGTGCTTCCGTTGATTCTCGTGTTAGAACAAGTGATTACAGCTACGGCAGCAGTTTGCACTGTCGACTTGGTGGCTTTATCAGCCAATGAATTCCCTTCAACGTGAACGCCATCACGTTGATGATTCAGCGTGTGTATCCTTTGAGCTCTTGGCAAGTCTTTTTTCAACTCTGCCACTTGTTCCCAAAGCATTTTGTGCTTTATTGTGCAACCTTTTGAGTCTTTAAACCCATTCTGAACCCAGTAGTGGAGATATTCATTGTATGACTGGACACAATAAAACAAATCGCACACTATAGGTGTGGGGAATTCCCGATCAGTTTGTATTAGTGCCAATAATAGTGCTTTTAATTCTGCCAGCTGTGCTGTGCAATCTCCTAGAGACTGCATCTTCATTCTGCTAGGATGGAACTTGCCATCCTGCATACGTCCTTTCACAATCGCACAAGCTGCGCTGTATTGCTGTTTACTACCTATGGCAGGCTGAGCAGAACCGTCAGTGTAAACAATGTATTCATACTGATCTAGAGGCATTATTTCATTCGGGAGAGGATATTCTTGTAAGTATTGCAGAAATTCTTGTGTTTTTAGTGTAGCATCACATTTGTAGTCTACATCTGTTGCAGTGAGAGAATTAGCCCATTGTATCCATCATGGATGTAGCTCTTTTACATTTGGAATGCTATCTTTTGTAACAGCTTTTAAGGCCAGTACTGGGGTAACGACAATTATTTGTTCCCCCTGAGCCAGTGCTCTTTCTCTCACTACAGCAGTCTGTACTGCTGACAGAATTTTTTCTATAGAAACAAAGCGCATTTCAGCGTTTGTGTACAAGTGTGATTTGTATGCAATGGGTACAGTTTCGTCTTCATTGAAAGTTTGGTAAGTGTACCCTGATTGACCTGCGATTACACGGATCACCAAATTTGTGGTATTTACATGTGTGTGTAGATGTTTGGAAGCTATCATGTCAGCTTGTAAGGAACAAAGTATATCTGTGTGTTCCTGTGTCCAATGTCTAATTGAAAAATCAGGTCTGATTAAATTGTAGAAAGGTTTTACTTTTTCTATACAATCTAAAATGTATGTTCTGCCAAAATGTAGGAATTCTAAAATGGATTGTAAATTTTTCAGAGCCTTTGGAGGTTGGAGCAACACGCACTTTTCTAAAAAGTTAGCTGCCAGGCTTTTCTCTTCACTTGATAACTCATATCCCAAAAATAGAACATTGAGTTGAACTCAGACATTCTTCTTGTCTGTGTTCTGACCGGCCTTCCCTCTCGGAGTTTTTTGATGAACCCTGAAAGGCACAAGAGGAACGTGTATCAGTATCCTGAGACCTGTCAGGTTTTTTAATGTTATCACGATTCCTATGGATGTATCTCCTTTCGGAGGGCTCCTGTTGAGGAGACCCACTCCTGGACTGAGATCTATTCTCTCTATTCTTTTGTTTTTTATTGTCCCATTTCTTCTTGGAAGAATCAGGTGCTTGCTTGGTGTTATCCTTTTCAGGTCCACCCATGAGTTGAGGTTATTTTATGTTATGTTAATTTTAATTTGTAAGGCGCAACAGCTACCCAAAAAGGGTTTCCCGGCGCCAACTAGAAAGGACCAGAAGGAAGGGACGATTATTGGTTAAACAGCCAAGTTTTTAAGCTTTTACAGAAATTCTCATATACAGTTTCATTGCGAAGCGGCGCAGGGAGAGAGTTCCACAAAGTGGGGCCTAAGTAGGCAAAGGATCGACCGCCCATGCGTGACAGTCTAATTCTAGGAACAGAGAACTTCGCCTGAGTGGCAGAGCGGAGCGCACGTGAAGGCAAGTAGGGGTGAACCATAGCCTGCAGGTATTGAGGGGCCACTTCATATTTGATTTTAAACATATAGCTCAGGGATTTGAATTTAATTCGGCTCTCCACCCTGAGCCAATGAAGGTCACGCAGAGAGCCTGAGATTGAGGCAGTTCTGGGAACCTGACAAATCAGTCTGGCGGCTGAGTTCTGGACCACCTGTAGCTTGCATGTCACATCCTTATTTGCCCGCAGATAGAGGATGTTACCGTAGTCCAGTCTCGAGGTAACAAGAGCCTGGACCACAGTTCTCTGGGTAGAGATGGGCAACATCCAGATAATCTTTTTAAGCCATTTCAGTATGGTAAAGCAAGTTGCAGCCACCTTCACTGCTTGGTTTTTCATAGATAATAAATCATCTATGATGAAGCCTAGATTGCGAATATGGCAAGAAGGCCGTGTTGCTCTAGTTCCCAAATTATCTCTACCTAATTCGGCGTATGTATCTTCGATAATTTCAGGTAACTCACGCTCCTGTTGTAAAGGAGTGAAGTTCCTTAGGCGTTGGCGTATTGCCACTGCTGCTGCCTCCCCTTTTATGTTTGCTAATATAATAGTTGATACCTGGGAAAAATGTTCTAATAATTCCATCCCTACGTTAAGAGCAGGTTCTGCTCCATATTCATTCTGTATTTGTCTTAATACATCTGGTATTACTGCTATTGAAGGGATACCATGTGTTCTGGTATATATGGCAGAAAAAACTGTACCCCAAGAGGTACAATCCTCTATCTGGGGGAGCTATCCCCATTGGCAAGCAGATTGTTACAATTCTGTGTTTTTCTTGAGGGCTGTGTGTGGAAACACTGACTCTAGCTGTGTTTTCTTCTGAGCTATCCAGAATGGCATTTGCTCATGTCTAGTGGGCATCTTACCCATAACTGCGTGTAGATTTTGTGGAGTTATTTTAGTTGCAGACCCCTGAATTTGTCCTGCATGTGTAGCCCTTGTTGGCTAAAGTGTGAGTGTTCTCCTAACGAACTGTGTCAGATTTCTGTAAAGTTTTGTTATTTCTTTGTGTAGCGGACGTAAGTCTGCTACCTGCATTGTGTCAATGTATGGATGCGGTGTGTAAGCCGCTAGGACCGGCCAAGTCGCTCCGTCTCTGCCGAGCAGACCAAGTCTTACTTTATCTTTTGTGTGTGGGAGGGCACCTTTAAACCAGTTTAAGTGCTCTTGGTAGGTGAATGGAACTTCAATGTCCTCGTATGGACAGTATTTCTCTGGTATTTCATCTTCAGTGTCAGAATGAAATGTATTTGTGCATGCATCTGCTGGTGGGAATTCGACCCATGAATAGAATGCCTCTGTCCTGTAGGACTCGTGTGCCTCAATCATGAAAGTTACTGTCCCACCTCTTGCTGTGACTCCATAGTCTGCTAACTTTAAAGTAAGGGCAGTTCTGACATTTTCCGAAATGTTAATTTCGTCTTCTTGTTCTTCTTCCTACACTGCATTCGCAGGCTGTGCAGGCGCAGCGATGTCTTCATCAGCCATTGTTGAAAGAGTTTCATGGAAACTGAGATAAGGCTTTATGCACAATAGGAACTATTTGTCCTTCAAGCTTGATAAACCTACAGCCAATACATAGGAAATGCCTACTCAGCTGTGGCGGATGTTTTCCTTCCCACTCCAGACGTCTCTGGGTAAATGTGAGTAGGGGTCTCTGAGAAAAGCACGACTGAACCACTCAGATTTGACCGTTAAATAAGTACCAAACCAATGTTCGTGGCATTTGCGCGTGTAGACAACATAAACTGTGGGATTGGTGTCCAGACTGATTCCAGACACCCCCACCGGATATGTCAGCCTGTATACCAGCTAGCTCACAGTGCAAACTCCTCTTACCAAGGAGGGAATAGTTCTTGGCAACTATCGAACATGACAACCCTGTCCCATCAGGGATCGTGGAAACAGTACAGTACTTTTCGCTCAGTCACTTGTGCACACTTTGTCTCTGAGAAATACACAGAATAAACGGTGGGGACGTTTTCAATAAGCATTTATTGAACCAGCGTCATTGTAGTGTAAAATAGATGTGCTGAAACAACCATAAGACAGAAACAGATATAAATGATTATAAGCACCAATAGAGCAAATGGATGGTAGATTCCTTTCATAGTGCTAAAACAATGAATACAGGCAAGTATATAAATACATGACATTAATAATGCGTACTCCTACGATTCAACCCTAACTAGATGTATCTAAGTGTACCCAGCATGTATGTAGGTGTAGAGCCAAGAATCCCCCTAGGATGAAGCCAACCCCATTACCTGGTGTGAGAGAATGAAGGACCCCATCTTGGTCTCGGGATGGACACCCCGCGAGGGATGTCAGACCACTGCGAGCTGGAGTGTCTGCGTGCAGGAACCTCAGCATCTCGCGTCAGCATGGAAGTCTTTCTCCTCTGCTCGCTCCAGCAAAGATATGGTGTATATATACCCAAAAGGTACCCTCGGGCTTTCTACTTTGCTGTGTCATGTCGGTCGAGGATAACGGAAGGGATGACCCTTATACATAGTTATTATGCAGAAGATGGGAATCCTGCTGTGATTCTGAGAATCTTCATGCATAATTAATGAGGCCAGTTTTCGGAGAAAACCACACAACATTTATGCAGCGCTTAACTAGGTAAACAGTCAATACCAAAACCCGTTATGTAGTGCAATGGTACGGTAAATGAAGGTGAAGGGTCAGGTGACTACTCAAGCCTATATTAGGGTACCCTACAAAACATTAGTCGGATGGACCCTGAAAGGAACGAGAGGAGCATGTATCAGTTTCCTGATACCTGTCAGTTGGTTTAACATTATCACGGTTACATAAGTTGTAATGTTTTTCTGTAGATTCCCGCATAGGAGACCCACCCCGTGGTTTTGTTTTGTCTTTATTTTTCTCATCCAACTTATTCTTCGTGTTAGAGTTGGGTGCTTGCTTAGAGCTATCCTTCTCAGAATTACTTTTTACCTGTAGTTTCCCAGGTTTGGCTCCCAAATTATCTCTTTGGCGTTTAGCTAACACTGCTGCTTCCCCTTTTAAGTTGTTCAACATTATGGAAGATTGCAGAAACATTTCCCATCAGTTTCATTCCTAAATCCAGGGCAGGTGCTGCCCTGTGCTCGTTCTGTACCTGTTTTAATACCTCAGGTAGAACCGCCAAGGAAGGGGTACCATGTGTTTTGGAATAAACTGCAGCAAAGATTGTACTCTAAGTGGCACAACCTTTTACTGGGAGAGCCATCCCCATTGGCAAGGAAATTGCTAATATCCTATGCTATTCCTGCGGGCCCATATGGGGAAATACTGCTTCAAGCTGGTTTGTTTTTTGTGCGATCCAAAACGGAATTGTTTCCCTTTTGGTGGGAACCTTTCCCAATACTGCATTTAATGTTTGAGGGCTGATGCCTGGTGTAGCTAATTGTGGTGCTACTGCTTGAACAGTCTGTGCAGGAGACAGTCTTAATGTTCGCATCCCTAATTGTGTAAGACTTCTATGCATTGCTACTAGATTATTATATAATCCTCGTATCTGGCCTGCAGTCAGACGATCAACATTTGGATGTGGTGTGTATCCGGCTAGGACTGGCCATGTCGCCCCCTCATTGCTGAGCAGGCCCAGTCTCACATTTTGTATACAATGGGGATGGGCGCCTTTAAACCAGTTGGTATGTTCTTGGTAAGTTAGAGGAATTTCTACCTCCTCGTAAGGACTGTATTCGTCTGGTATTTCACCTACTTCATATTCGTGAAATAGCTGTGTATCATCGTCTACAGCAGGGAATTTAACCTGTGAGTAGAATACCGCCATCCTAAATACCTCGTGCACATCTACCACAAAGGTAACATCTCCACCATAAAGTGTGAGGCCATGTTGAAGTAATTTTTGAGTGACTGCATGTCTGCAGTTCTCAGAAATGTTCTGTGCCACGTTTTATAAAATGAATTTTACAGAATTCCGCTAGCACAGTGGGAACTACAGCCTTCCAAGCTTGATTTTACCTATGGCCAATACATAGGATATACCTACTCTGGCCAGGAGGACGTTCCCTACAACCACCACAGACGTCTCCAGTTTGAAAGGCATGTAGCGGTCTCTGAGGAAGCACGATTGAACTACTCAGTTGATCCATATAAAATAAGAAGCCAACCAACGTTGGTGGCTCCATGTCGTGTAGTTTCCACCAATCGATAGGAACTGCGCGTTTGTAGACAACATATATCAGAAGCTAGGTAAAAGCTTCAGCATGGAGGGACCCCTCGAGATCAGCAGAAGTGTCTCCTCTGATTATGTTAGGAAACAAAAGGATATACATAGAAAATGGCATCCTTCCCTCAGATTGTAATCAGGCAACCATTGTTGTGTGTTGCCGTATGGATGTAATAATAAAACACATTTGTGTTACGTACGTGAGAGGCCTCGCACCATGCCAAGGCAGCGTGATTGGATTCTCATGAAGTGTTCTGTGTAAGCAAGGTCGGTGTTTCTGCGCAAACCAATCCAAGTGTCACAAAGGCAAAATGTGTGCCAAATGTTAATGTGGCAAAGAGAGGACAACTTTAGGAAAATGGTTTGGTTGTATTCAAGAATGACATTATTTCCTAATGGCCTAACTCAGGCACATGACATTACTGTTAGTAACACAGGAACATGAGTCTTACTGTGAGCAACAGAGGAAGAGGGGTCTTACTGTCAGGAACACTGAAACAGTGACACAGTTAGTAACACAGGAACAAGGGTCTTACTGTTAGTAACACAGGAACAGGGACTTACTGTTAGTAACACAGGAACAAGGGTCTTACTGTCAGGAACACTGAAACAGTGACACAGTTAGTAACACAGGAACAAGGGTCTTACTTTTAGTTACACAGGAACAAGGGTCTTACTGTTAGTAACACAGGAACAGTGATCTACTGTCAGCAACACTGGAACAGTGATTTACTGTCAGCAACACTGGAACAGCTGGAACAGTGACTTAGTGTTAGTAACACAGGAGCAGAGGCTTACACAGGGTCAACACAGGAACAGTAGACTCACTGTCATCAACATGAAAACAGGGACCTACTGTCAGCAACACATGAACAAGGGTCTTACTGTTAGTAACACAGGAACAGGGACTTACTGTTAGTAACACAGGAACAAGGGTCTTACTGTCAGTAACACAGGAACATGGACTTACTGTTAGTAACACAGGAACAAGGGTCTTACTGTTAGTAACACAGGAACAGGGACTTACTGTAGTAACACAGCAACAAGGGTCTTACTGTTAGTAACACAGGAACAGGGACTTACTGTTAGTAACACAGGAACAAGAGTCTTACTGTTAGTAACACAGGAACAGGGACTTACTGTTAGTAACACAGAAACAGGGACTTACTGTTAGTAACACAGGAACAAGGGTCTTATTGTTAGTAACACAGGAACAAAGGTCTTACTGTTAGCAACACAGGAACAGGGACATATTGTGTGCAACTGAGGAAGAGGGGCCTTATTGTCAGGAAAACTGGAACAGTGACTTCCAATTAGTAGCAGAGGAACAAGGGACTTACTGTAAGCAAAACAGGAACAGTGACTTAGTGTTAGTAACACAGGAGCAGATGCTTACACAGGGTCAACACAGGAACAGTAGACTCACTGTCATCAACATGAAAACAGGGACTTACTGTCAGCAACACAGGAACAAGGGCCTTACTGTTAGTAACACAGGAACAAGGGTTTTACTGTTAGTAACACAGGAACAAGGGTCTTACTGTTAGTAACACAGGAACAGGGACTTACTTTTAGTAACACAGGAACAAGGGTCTTACTGCTAGTAACACAGGAACAGGGACTTACTGTAGTAACACAGGAACAAGGGTCTTACTGTTAGTAACACAGGAACAGGGACTTACTGTTAGTAACACAGGAACAAGGGTCTTACTGTTAGTAACACAGGATCAGGGACTTACTGTTAGTAACACAGAAACAGGGACTTACTGTTAGTAACACAGGAACAAGGGTCTTATTGTTAGTAACACAGGAACAAGGGTCTTACTGTTAGCAACACAGGAACAGGGACATATTGTGTGCAACTGAGGAAGAGGGGCCTTATTGTCAGGAAAACTGGAACAGTGACTTCCAATTAGTAGCAGAGGAACAAGGGTCTTACTGTTAGCAAAACAGGAACAGTGACTTAGTGTTAGTAACACAGGAGCAGAGGCTTACACAGGGTCAACACAGGAACAGTAGACTCACTGTTATCAACAGGAAAACAGGGACTTACTGTCAGCAACACAGGAACAAGGGTCTTACTGTTAGTAACACAGGAACAAGGGTTTTACTGTTAGTAACACAGGAACAAGGGTCTTACTGTTAGTAACACAGGAACAGGGACTTACTGTTAGTAACACAGGAACAAGGGTCTTACTGTTAGTAACACAGGAACAGGGACTTACTGATTTTTACGTTTAGGTGGACGAGTTATTCTGTCACAACGGTGACGGAATTAATATTTTGGCGGATGGGATATCCATCACCGTTGTGACGGACTAACTCGTCCACCTAAACGTAAATCCCATAGGATATAATGGGATTTCTATTTTGGCGGACGGGATATCCGTCACCGTTGTGACCATTGTGACAGAGTAATTCATCCGCCTAAACGTGAATCCCATAGGATATAATGGGATTTATAGTTCGGCGGACAAGATATCCGTCACCGTTGTGACGGAGTAACCCGTCTGCCGAGTTCTAAATCAGGCCCTTAGTCTGGGGAAAATGGAAATCGCAAGTAGCCAAACAGAGTGACTGGGCAGAAAGAGTCCCAGAGAGAGAGTCCGAAAGACCTCATCTAGTCTAGGAACATGCACTTATATAAACAACACTTTTCATGATTATCAACAAAAGTTGCTCTTCTCGTCCTCTTCCGACCAATCATTTGGCGAGTTGGTCCCGGGAACGGGAGCACGCCAGTTGTCTTCTTCCAGTCGAACAATAGTTATTCTAAGAAACGAGTTCACTTGTGATACAATGTCAAACATGGTGCAGTAAAGATGAACTCGTTCTGGTTCCCAAGCAATATCCCTACAATATGGCAAGTTCCCGCAATAGGAGTCTTACGGAAGATCTGAAGCATTCCTTCCAACAAAACATTCTCCAGAATGACATAATTCTGGAAAGGAAATACAGGTTATTTGAAGAGGTCAAAATTCATACTTAATGCTACAATTTATCCGTCATTGCACTCTTTTTCCATCTACAGCTGAATATTTTAATCGAACGAAACGTTTAAACTTTATTAAATGAGAAGAATAAGTAGAAAGTGTGATAACATTATAAGTTGACAACGTTTTGTGAAAGGCGTTCTTGTGCAGAGGTCAGGGGTCAAGCATTCTTCTGATATCTGCATTCTTGTCTGAACGTCTCATTTTAGGAGGATGGAGAAGAACAGCAAAAAAACATCACCATCTGGTGGGATCGGGCAGTTTGTACATGAATCATGTCTTTCCATGGGTTACTTTACCCTCTGAGGCCCAGTAGGGGTCAGTATGACAGATAAGCGCAGCTCTCAAAGACATTTTCAGCATTCTGTAGAAGCTTGCAAGTCAATACTACACGTTTATTATTTCCTTATTATATATTTATTCTGAACAACATCTCACTTTCAACAACAGAGGACAAAAGCCTTAAAGTCAGCAACAAAGGCACAGGGGACTTAGAGCTAGATGTACAAAGCCTTTTTGAGGTCGCAAACGGCCCGATTCGCAGAATCGCACTTTAACACCCACTCAAAGTTGGTGCTAGCCCATTTGGAAATGGGAAGGGGTCCCTAAGGGTTCCCTTCCCCTTTGGTAATGGTTGAAAACATATTTTTTAAGTGCAGGCAGTGGTCCAAGGGGCTACTGCCTGCACTTAAAAATGAAACTTAAACATTTATTTTTTTTCCTTTTTAAATGCATCCTGTTTTCCTTTAACCCCTTCGCTGCTAGGCCTTTTCCCCTCCTGTGCTAAGCCTTTTTTGGCTATTTGGGGTAGTGCGCGCTTAGGCCCCTGTAACTTTTTGACCACATAAGGTATCCATGCCAAATTTGCGTCCTTTTTTTCTAACATCATGGGGATTGTAAAGGTACCCAGGGTTTGTGGATTCCCCTGGAGGGGACCCAGAAATTAGTCAAAATACAGCTAAATTTTGTTTTTTGGGGAAAAATGCGAAAAAAGGGCTACAGATGAAAGCGTCTTGATTTTTCCCTGCAAATGGCATCAAAAAGGGGTTGTGGGGATGAAATCACCATTTTCCCAGCTTTCAGGGACAAGCAGACTTTTGTCAGAAAACCAACTTTTTTACACAGTTTTGGCATTTTTCTGGGACATAGCCTATTTTTGCTATTTTTTGTGCTTTCAACCTCCTTCCAGTTAATGGTAGAAATGGGTATGAAACCAATAATGGATCCTGGAAAGCCATACATTTCTGAAAAGTAGACAAAATTCTGAATTCAGCAAGGGGTCATTTGTGTAGATCCTTAAAGTTTTCCTTATAGAAACTAACAGTTAAATAAAGGAAAAATTGAAAATTAGTTGAAAAAAACAGCCATTTGTGTCAACGTTTTCACCTGTAACTTCTTCTAATTATGACAGCTATTTGAAGGCAATATACCGTTATATCCGCTGGACCTTTCTGGTTGTGGGGATATATAGGACTTGTAGGTTCACCAAGAACCCGACGAACCCAGAGCCAATAATTGAGCAGCATCTTGCAATGGTTTTTTATTATGTACCGGGTATATAGCAATTATTTTGGGAAAATGTATACATGGAAAAATTGTTATGAAAGACACCTATGTATTTCTGAAATGGGAACAAAATGTAGATTTTAGAAACAGTAGATATTTGCACATTTCCGAAATTGGGAGTACCCATACTAGCATGAGAATTATAGGTCATTTTTCAAAATGACTTATTTTTTACACATTGTCTTTCATTTGGAAGGCAGAAATGCATCGAAAGTCAATAGGTAATAACAGTTGCTCTACAATTCTGTGTTACCCTAAGTCTCCCGATAAAAATGGTACCTCACTTGTGTGGGTAGCCCTTGTGCCCACAACAGGAAATGGCTCAAAATGCAACGTGGACGCACCACATTTTCACAATGAAAAATTACCCTTTTTTTGCAAAGTGCCTAGGTGTAGTTTTTGAACCCTAGCTCTGCCGGCACCTAGGGAAACCTAGCAAACCTATACATTTTTGAAAACTAGACACCCAGGGGAATCCAGGATGGGGTGACTTGACTGCCTCCCACCAGGTTCTGTTACCCAGAATCCCTTGCAAACATAAAAAATTGTCAAAAAAAACACATTTTCCCCACATTTCTGTGGTGGAAAGTTCTGGAATCTGCATGGATCCACAAATTTCCACCCACCCCGCGTTCCCCAAAGTCTTACGAGAAAAATGGTACCTCACTTGTGTGGGTCGTCCTAGTGCCTGCGACAGGAAACTGTGCAAAACGCAACGTGGTCACACCTCAATTTCGCAGTGAAAAATGACCCTTTTTTGGCAAAGTGCCTAGCTGTAGTTTTTGAACCCTAGCTCTGCCGGCACCTAGGGAAACCTAGCAAACCTATACATTTTTGAAAACTAGACACCCAGGGGAATCCAGGATGGGGTGACTGGACTGCCTCCCACCAGGTTCTGTTACCCAGAATCCCTTGCAAACCTAAAAAATTATCAAAAAAACCACATTTTCCCCACATTTCTGTGGTGGAAAGTTCTGGAATCTTAGTGGATCCACAAATTTCCACCCACCCCGCGTTCCCCAAAGTCTTCCGAGAAAAATGGTACCTCACTTGTGTGGGTCGGCCTAGTGCCTGCGACAGGAAACGGCGCAAAACGCAACGTGGTCACACCTCAATTTCGCAGTGAAAAATGACCCTTTTTGGCAAAGTGCCTAGCTGTAGTTTTTGAACCCTAGCTCTGCCGGCACCTAGGGAAACCTAGCAAACCTATACATTTTTGAAAACTAGACACCCAGGGGAATCCAGGATGGGGTGACTTGACTTCCTCCCACCAGGTTCTGTTACCCAGAATCCCTTGCAAACCTAAAGAATTGTCAAAAAAACCACATTTTCCCCACATTTCTGTGGTGGAAAGTTTTGGAATCTGCGTGGATCCACAAATTTCCACCCACCCCGCGTTCCCCAAAGTCTTACGAGAAAAATGGTACCTCACTTGTGTGGGTCGGCCTAGTGCCTGCGACAGGAAACGGCGCAAAACGCAACGTGGTCACACCTCAATTTCGCAGTGAAAAATGACCCTTTTTTGGCAAAGTGCCTAGCTGTAGTTTTTGAACCCTAGCTGTGCCGGCACCTAGGGAAATCTAGCAAACCTATACATTTTTGAAAACTAGACACCCAGGGGAATCCAGGATGGGGTGACTTGACTGCCTCCCACCAGGTTCTGTTACCCAGAATCCCTTGCAAACATAAAAAATTGTCAAAAAAACCACATTTTCCCCACATTTCTGTGGTGGAAAGTTCTGGAATCTGCGTGGATCCACAAATTTCCACCCACCCCGCGTTCCCCAAAGTCTTCCGAGAAAAATGGTACCTCACTTGTGTGAGTCGGCCTAGTGCCTGCGACAGGAAACGGCGCAAAACGCAACGTGGTCACACCTCAATTTTGCAGTGAAAAATGACCCTTTTTGGGCAAAGTGCCTAGCTGTAGTTTTTGAACCCTAGCTCTGCCGGCACCTAGGGAAACCTAGCAAACCTATACATTTTTGAAAACTAGACACCGAGGGGAATCCAGGATGGGGTGACTTGACTGCCTCCCACCAGGTTCTGTTACCCAGAATCCCTTGCAAACATAAAAAATTGTCAAAAAAACCACATTTTCCCCACATTTCTGTGGTGGAAAGTTCTGGAATCTGCGTGGATCCACAAATTTCCACCCACCCCGCGTTCCCCAAAGTCTTCCGAGAAAAATGGTACCTCACTTGTGTGGGTCGGCCTAGTGCCTGCGACAGGAAACGGCGCAAAACGCAATGTGGTCACACCTCAATTTCGCAGTGAAAAATGACCCTTTTTTGGCAAAGTGCCTAGCTGTAGTTTTTGAACCCTAGCTCTGCCGGCACCTAGGGAACCCTAGCAAACCTATACATTTTTGAAAACTAGACACCCAGGGGAATCCAGGATGGGGTGACTGGACTGCCTCCCACCAGGTTCTGTTACCCAGAATCCCTTGCAAACCTAAAAAATTGTCAAAAAAACCACATTTTCCCCACATTTCTGTGGTGGAAAGTTCTGGAATCTGCGTGGATTCACAAATTTCCACCCACCCCGCGTTCCCCAAAGTCTTCTGAGAAAAATGGTACCTCACTTGTGTGGGTCGGCCTAGTGCCCGCGACAGGAAACGGCGCAAAACGCAACGTGGTCTCACCTCAATTTCGCAGTGAAAAATGACCCTTTTTTGGCAAAGTGCCTAGCTGTAGTTTGTGAACCCTAGCTCTGCCGGCACCTAGGGAAACCTACCAAACACACACATTTCTGAAAAGTAGACACCCGGGGGCTTCCAGGGAGGTATGGCTTGCGTGGATCCCCCAACGTTTCCTTACCCAGAATCCCCTGCAAACCTCAATTTTAGCTGAAAAAATCACTTTTTTCACACATTTGTGTGTGGGAAAGTGTGGCATCACTGGCCTCACACAAATTTCCTACCACCCAGCGTTCCCCCAGGTCTCCCGATAAAAATGGTGCCTCACTCGGGTGGGAGGCCCAAGTACCCGCGACAGGCAAGGGCCCACAACGTATTGAGGCGACCTCAAAATGGCCTATCACAAAACTACCTGGTTTTGCAAGGGGGGTCCCATGACGTTTTGGCCCGGGGCTCGGCGGCCACCTAGGGAAACCTACCAAACCTACACATTTCTGAAAAGTAGACACCCGGGGGATTCCAGGGAGGTATGGCTTGCGTGGATCCACCAAAGTTTTCTTACCCAGAATCCCCTGCAAACCTGATATTTTGCTCAAAAAATCACTTTTTCGCACATTGTTGTGTGGTAAAGTTGTGGAATCATGGGGCTGACACAAATTTCCTACCACCCAGCGTTCCCCAGGTCTCCCGATAAAAATGGTGCCTCACTCGTGTGGGAGGCCCAAGTACCCGCGACAGGCAAGGGCCCACAACGTAGTGAGGCGACCTCAAAATGGCCTTTCACAAAACGACCTGGTTTTGCAAGGGGGTCACCTGGGTTTTTGGCCCCGTGCTCGGTAGCCATCTAGGGAAACCTACCAAACCCACACATTTCTGAAAAGTAGACACCCGGGGGCTTCCAGGGAGGTATGGCTTGCGTGGATCCCCCAACGTTTCCTTACCCAGAATCCCCTGCAAACCTCAATTTTAGCTGAAAAAATCACTTTTTTCACACATTTTTGTGTGGGAAAGTGTGGCATCACTGGCCTCACACAAATTTCCTACCACCCAGCGTTCCCCCAGGTCTCCCGATAAAAATGGTGCCTCACTCGGGTGGGAGGCCCAAGTACCCGCGACAGGCAAGGGCCCACAACGTATTGAGGCGACCTCAAAATGGCCTATCACAAAACTACCTGGTTTTGCAAGGGGGGTCCCATGACGTTTTGGCCCGGGGCTCGGCGGCCACCTAGGGAAACCTACCAAACCTACACATTTCTGAAAAGTAGACACCGGGGGATTCCAGGGAGGTATGGCTTGCGTGGATCCACCAAAGTTTTATTACCCAGAATCCCCTGCAAACCTGATATTTTGCTCAAAAAATCACTTTTTTCGCACATTGTTGTGTGGTAAAGTTGTGGAATCATGGGGCTGACACAAATTTCCTACCACCCAGCGTTCCCCCAGGTCTCCCGATAAAAATGGTGCCTCACTCGTGTGGGAGGCCCAAGTACCCGCGACAGGCAAGGGCCCACAACGTAGTGAGGCGACCTCAAAATGGCCTTTCACAAAACGACCTGGTTTTGCACGGGGGTCACCTGGGTTTTGGCCCCGTGCTCGGTAGCCATCTAGGGAAACCTACCAAACCCACACATTTCTGAAAAGTAGACACCCGGGGGCTTCCAGGGAGGTATGGCTTGCGTGGATCCCCCAACGTTTCCTTACCCAGAATCCCCTGCAAACCTCAATTTTAGCTGAAAAAATCACTTTTTTCACACATTTTTGTGTGGGAAAGTGTGGCATCACTGGCCTCACACAAATTTCCTACCACCCAGCGTTCCCCCAGGTCTCCCGATAAAAATGGTGCCTCACTCGGGTGGGAGGCCCAAGTACCCGCGACAGGCAAGGGCCCACAACGTATTGAGGCGACCTCAAAATGGCCTATCACAAAACTACCTGGTTTTGCAAGGGGGGTCCCATGACGTTTTGGCCCGGGGCTCGGCGGCCACCTAGGGAAACCTACCAAACCTACACATTTCTGAAAAGTAGACACCCGGGGATTCCAGGGAGGTATGGCTTGCGTGGATCCACCAAAGTTTTCTTACCCAGAATCCCCTGCAAACCTGATATTTTGCTCAAAAATCACTTTTTCGCACATTGTTGTGTGGTAAAGTTGTGGAATCATGGGGCTGACACAAATTTCCTACCACCCAGCGTTCCCCAGGTCTCCCGATAAAAATGGTGCCTCACTCGTGTGGGAGGCCCAAGTACCAGCGACAGGCAAGGGCCCACAACGTAGTGAGGCGACCTCAAAATGGCCTTTCACAAAACGACCTGGTTTTGCAAGGGGTCACCTGGGTTTTTGGCCCCGTGCTCGGTAGCCATCTAGGGAAACCTACCAAACCACACATTTCTGAAAAGTAGACACCTGGGGGCTTCCAGGAGGTATGGCTTGCGTGGATCCCCCAACGTTTCCTTACCCAGAATCCCCTGCAAACCTCAATTTTAGCTGAAAAAATCACTTTTTTCACACATTTTTGTGTGGGAAAGTGTGGCATCACTGGCCTCACACAAATTTCCTACCACCCAGCGTTCCCCAGGTCTCCCGATAAAAATGGTGCCTCACTCGGGTGGGAGGCCCAAGTACCCGCGACAGGCAAGGGCCCACAACGTATTGAGGCGACCTCAAAATGGCCTATCACAAAACTACCTGGTTTTGCAAGGGGTCCCATGACGCTTTGGCCGGAGCTCGGCGGCCACCTAGGGAACCTACCAAACCTACACATTTCTGAAAAGTAGACACTCGGGGATTCCAGGAGGTATGGCTTGCGTGGATCCACCAAAGTTTATTACCCAGAATCCCCTGCAAACCTGATATTTTGCTCAAAAATCACTTTTTCGCACATTGTTGTGTGGTAAAGTTGTGGAATCATGGGGCTGACACAAATTTCCTACCACCCAGCGTTCCCCAGGTCTCCCGATAAAAATGGTGCCTCACTCGTGTGGGAGGCCCAAGTACCAGCGACAGGCAAGGGCCCCAACGTAGTGAGGCGACCTCAAAATGGCCTTTCACAAAACGACCTGGTTTTGCACGGGGGGTCACCTGGGTTTTGGCCCGTGCTCGGTAGCCATCTAGGGAAACCTACCAAACCCACACATTTCTGAAAAGTAGACACCGGGGGCTTCCAGGGAGGTATGGCTTGCGTGGATCCCCAACGTTTCCTTACCCAGAATCCCCTGCAAACCTCAATTTTAGCTGAAAAAAATCACTTTTTCACACATTTTTGTGTGGGAAAGTGTGGCATCACTGGCCTCACACAAATTTCCTACCACCCAGCGTTCCCCAGGTCTCCCGATAAAAATGGTGCCTCACTTGTGTGGGAGGCCCAAGTACACGCGACAGGCAAGGGCCCACAACGTATTGAGGCGACATCAAAATTGCCTATCACAAAATGTTTTGGGCCCTTGCCTGTCGCGGGTACTTGGGCCTCCCACCCGAGTGAGGCACCATTTTTATCGGGAGACCTGGGGAACGCTGGGTGGTAGGGAATTTGTGTCAGCCCCGTGATGCCACAACTTTACCACACAAAAATATGTGAAAAAAGTGATTTTTTCAGCCAAATTTCAGGTTTGCAGGGGATTCTGGGTAAGAACCGTTGGGGGATCCACGCAAGCCATACCTCCCTGGAATCCCCGGGTGTCTACTTTTCAGAAATGTGTAGGTTTGGTAGGTTTCCCTAGGTGGACGCCGAGCCCCGGGCCAAAACGTCATGGGACCCCCTTGCAAAAACAGGTAGTTTTGTGATAGGCCATTTTGAGGTCGCCTCAATACGTTGTGGGCCCTGCCTGTCGCGGGTACTTGGGCCTCCCACCCGAGTGAGGCACCATTTTATTGGGAGACCTGGGGAACGCTGGGTGGTAGGAAATTTGTGTCAATCCCATGATTCCACAACTTTACCACACAAAAATGTGCGAAAAAGTGATTTTTTCAGCAAAATATCAGGTTTGCAGGGGATTCTGGGTAAGAAAACGTTGGTGGATCCACGCAAGTCATACCTCCCTGGAATGCCCCGGGTGTCTACTTTTCAGAAATGTGTAGGTTTGGTAGGTTTCCGTAGGTGGCCGCCGAGCCCCGGGCCAAAACGTCATGGGACCCCCTTGCAAAACCAGGTCGTTTTGTGATAGGCCATTTTGAGGTCGCCTCAATACGTTGTGGGCCCTTGCCTGTCGCGGGTACTTGAGCCTCCCACCCGAGTGAGGCACCATTTTTATCGGGAGACCTGGGGATTGCTGGGTGGTAGGAAATTTGTGTCAGCCCCATGATTCCACAACTTTACCACACAAAAATGTGCGAAAAAGTGATTTTTTCAGCAAAATATCAGGTTTGCAGGGGATTCTGGGTAAGAAAACGTTGGTGGATCCACGCAAGTCATACCTCCCTGGAATGCCCCGGGTGTCTACTTTTCAGAAATGTGTAGGTTTGGTAGGTTTCCGTAGGTGGCCGCCGAGCCCCGGGCCAAAACGTCATGGGTCCCCCTTGCAAAACCAGGTCGTTTTGTGATAGGCCATTTTGAGGTCGCCTCAATACGTTGTGGGCCCTTGCCTGTCGCGGGTACTTGGGCCTCCCACCCGAGTGAGGCACCATTTTTATCGGGAGACCTGGGGGATTGCTGGGTGGTAGGAAATTTGTGTCAGCCCCATGATTCCACAACTTTACCACACAAAAATGTGCGAAAAAGTGATTTTTTCAGCAAAATATCAGGTTTGCAGGGGATTCTGGGTAGGAAAACATTGGGGGACCCACGCAAGCCATACCTCGCTGGACTCCCCAGAGTGTCTAGTTTTCAGAAATGTGTGGGTTTGGTAGGTTTCCTAAGATGGCCGCCGAGCCCAGGGCCAAAAACCTCACTGGTGTGGGTGGTTCAAGTACCCGCAACAGGCAAGGGCCCAAAACGTATTGAGGAGACATCAAAATGATCTATCACAAAACAAGCTGGTTTTGCAAGGGGAGTCACCTGGGTTTTTGGCCCCGGGCTCGGCGGCCATCTTGGGAAACCTACCAAACCCACACATTTCTGAAAACTAGACACCCGGGGAGTCCAACGAGGTATGGCTTGCGTGGATCCCCCAACGTTTTCCTACCCAGAATGCCCTGCAAACCTCAAATTTAGCTGAAAAAAATCACTTTTCTCTCAAATTTCTATGTGGGAAAGTTCTGGAATCTACGTGGATCCACAAATTTCCTCCCACCCAGCGTTCCCCCAGGTCTCCCGATAAAAATGATACCTCACTTGCGTGGGTGGGTCAAGTACCCGCGACAGAAAAGGGCCCAAAACCTATTGAGGCGACATCAAAATTACTTATCACAAAACAACCTGGTTTTGCAAGGGGGTCCCAGGAGTTTTTGGCCCTGGGCTCGGCGGCCATCTTGGGAAACTACCAAACTCAAACATTTCTGAAAGCTAGACACCCGGGGAGTCCAGCGAGGTATGGCTTGCGTGGGTCCCACAATGTTTTCCTACCCAGAATCCCCTGCAAACCTCAAATTTAGCTGAAAAAATCACTTTTTCCATACATTTTTGCGTGGGATCACTGTGCCGGCACAAATGTCCTACCACCCAGCGTTCCCCTTGTTCTCCCGAGTAAAATGATACCTCACTTGTGTGGGTGGGCCAAAGGCCTGTGACTGGGAAGAGCCCAAAACATAGGGATTTAGGGTATAGCACCGAGAATTCTAAGCGCTATATTTTTTTAAAAATACGTTTTTAGCCAGTTCTGCTTCGGACACCCACACAAGTGAGGTATCATTTTACTCGGGGAACAAGGGCAACGCTGGGTGGTAGGACATTTGTGCCAGCACGGTGATTCCACGCAAAAATATGTGGAAAATATGGTTTTTTCAGCTAAATTTGAGGGTTGCAGGGGATTCTGGGTAGGGAAACGTTGGGGGATCCACGCAAGCCATACCTCATTGGACTCCCCAGGGTGTCTAGTTTTCAGAAATGTGTGGGATTGATAGGTTTCCCTAGATGGCGGCGAGCCCGGGGCCAAAAACCAGGTGCCCCCCCCAAAACCAGGTAGTTTTGTTATAGGTAGTTTTGAAGTCTCCACAATACGATTTGGGCCATTTCCTGTTTCAGCCACTATGCCTACCCACACAAGTGAGGTACCATTTTTATCGGGAGCCCTGGGGGAACGCAGGGTGGTAGGAAATTTGTGGATCCACGCAGATTCCAGAACTTTCCACCACAGAAATGTGAGGAAAATGTGTTTTTTGGGACATATTTTTAGGTTTGCAAGGGATTCTGGGTAACAGATCCTGGTGAGAGCCAGTCAAGTCACCCCATCCTGAATTCCCCTGGGTGTCTAGTTTTCAAAAATGTATAGGTTTGCTAGGTTTCCCTAGGTGCTGGCAGTGTTAGGGTTCAAAATCTACAGCTAGGCACTTTGCAAAAAAAGGGTCCGTTTTCACTGTGAAAATGTGGTGTGTCCATGTTGCGTTTTGGGCCGTTTCCTGTCGCGGCCACTAGTCCTACCCACACAAGTGAGGTACCATTTTTCTCGAAAGACTTTGGGGAACGCGGGGTGGGTGGAATTTTGTGGATCCACGCAGATTCCAGAACTTTCCACCACAAAAATGTGAGGAAAATGTGGTTTTTTGGGACAAATTTTTAGGTTTGCAAGGGATTCTGGGTAACAGAACCTGGTGAGAGCCAGTCAAGTCAGCCCATCCTGGATTCCCCTGGGTGTCTAGTTTTAAAAAATGTATAGGTTTGCTAGGTTTCCCTGGGTGCCGGCAGAGCTAGGAACCAAATTCAACAGGTAGGCACATTCCGAAAAAAAGTCAGTGCCTAGTGGGCTTTCTGCCGCCCTGGGGAGGGGGAAATCAGGGGCTATTGCCCCGATATGCCCCCGAGGGGGCAGAAAGACTGTGGCTATTCTTTTGGGGGGTCGGGGGCATTGGGATGCCTATGCTGGTCAGCCCCCACCCCTCCGTATAAAAAAGCCAGCATAATCGCTGGCACATAGTGGGCTTTCTGCCCCCCGGGGGGCAGATCAGGGGCTACTGCCCCCATCTGCCTCCTGGGAGGGGCAGAAAGACAGTGACATCTTTTTTGGGGTGGGTGGGGGCATTGGCATGTCCATTCTTGGCAGCCCCCACCTCGAACTTTGTAAAAAAAAAAATCCCTGGTGGCTAGTGGGCTTTCTGCCCCCCGGGGGGCAGATAAGGTGCTATTGCCCCATCTGCCTCCCAGGGGGGCAGAAAGACTGTAGCATTTTTTTTGGGTTGGGGGCATTGACATGCAAATTCTGGGCAGCCCCCACCCCTACCTATATAAAAAAAAAATCCCTGGCGCTTAGTGGGCTTTCTGCCCCCTCCCCGGGGGGGGGCAGATCAGGGGCTATTGCCCCCATCTGCCTCCTGGGGGGGCAGAAAGTTTTTTTTTTTCTTTGGGGGTAGGGTGGGGGCATTTGCATGCCCATTCTGGGCAGCCCCCACCCCGGGCCTATAAAAAAAATAATCCCTGGCATCTAGGGTATTTCTGAACCCCCGGGTGGGTGCAGATTGGTGGCCGCTGCCACCATCTGCCCCCCCGGGGGGGCAGAAAGACTGGAATTTCGTGGGGGAGGGGTGGGGGCATTGGCATGCCCATCTTGGGCAACCCCCACCCCTAAATGTATCGAGGGGAAAAAAAACCTGGTGTCTAGTGGGCTTTCTGCCCCCCCGGGGGGGCAGATTGGGGGCTACTGCCCCCATCTGCCCCCCAGGAGGGGCAGAAAGACTGTACCTTTGCGGCGGGGTGGGGTGGGGGCATTGGCATGCCCATATTGGGCAGCCCCCACCCCAAATTATAATTTAAAACAAATCCCTGGTATCTAGTGGGCTTTCTGCCCCCCCGGGGGGGCAGATTGGGGGCTACTGCCCCCATCTGCCCCCCAGGAGGGGCAGAAAGACTGTACCTTTGCGGCGGGGTGGGGTGGGGGCATTGGCATGCCCATATTGGGCAGCCCCCACCCCTAACTATAATTTTCAAAAAAATCCCTGGTATCTAGTGGGCTTTCTGCCCCCGGGGGGCAGATTGGGGGCTACTGCCCCATCTGCCCCCAGGGGGGCAGAAAGACTAATTTTGTGGCCGGGGGGATGGGGGCATCGGCATGCCCGTTTTGGGCAGCCCCCACCCCTAAATATAATTTAAATAGAAATCCCTGGTGTCTAGTGGGCTTTCTACCCCCCCGGGGGGGCAGGGGGGCAGACCCCCCAGGGGGGGCAGACTAATTATGCCAAAAAATTGTATGGGGGGAGCAAAGGCCCTTGCCCAAGGGGCCGCTCCCCCCTCCCTGGTGCCTAGTGAGTGGATCCCTGCTTGGGGATCGCCCTCCTAGGGCGATCCCCAAGCAGGGATCCACTAGTGAGGGGTACCATTGGAAAGGGGAGATTCTCCCCTTTCCAACGATACCTCTCCTGAGTTTCTACGTGCTCAGGGGGCTGAGATAGCCCCCTGAGCACGTAGAAACTGAAACTGTAATGAGCCTCTTGGCTCATTTCAGTTTCAGTTTCACTGAAATGAGATCAGCGCGACGTGCGCGCCGATCGTCATTTCAGGGAAACCAGGGGGGGGGCCTCGGGAGCTGGGGAAGCTCTTCCCCAGCTCCCGAGGCTTTAGGGGATGAAAGGGAATCCCTCTGGTGCCCGCACCAGAGGGATTTTCTTGACTGGGTTCCATGACGAGCTGGACTCGTCATGAGCACACGAGCACTGTGTGCCATGACGAGTCCAGCTCGTCATGAGCATGGAAGGGGTTAAGGAAAATGGGCTACATTTAAAAACAAACAAAAACAAAAGGATTGCTTTCTTTAAAAGCAGTCACAGACATGGTGGTCTGCTGACCCCAGCAGGCCACCATCCCTGTGATGGTAGCGAATCGTAGTGGGTTACAAATTGTGACCCACCTCATTAATTCATGTGGTAGGTCTATTTGCGACCCACTACGAATCGCAAAATGAAACTCAATGAGTTTCATACTTTAGGAATAATGATTTCCTAATTGAGATTTGCAAAAAATCGCTATTCCTGATCTTCGTACATCGAGCCCTTTGTGTCATTAACACAGATACAGAGCCTTACTGTCAGCAGCACAGAACCAAGGCGTTACTGTCAGTAACACAGGAACAGAGCCTTACTGTCAGCAACACAGAACCAAGGCGTTACTGTCAGTAACACAGGAACAGAGCCTTACTGTCAGCAACACAGGAACAGAGCCTTACTGTCAGCAACACAGAAACAAGGCCTTATTGTCAGTAACACAGGAACAGAGCCTTACAGTCAGCAAAACAGGAACAGAGCCTTACTGTCAGCAACACAGAAGCAAGGTCTTACTGTCAGTAACACAGGAACAGAGCCTTACTGTCATTAACACAGGAACAGAGCCTTACTGTCAGCAACACAGAAACAAGGCCTTACTGTCAGTAACACAGGAACAGAGCCTTACTGTCAGCAACACAGGAACAGAGCTTTACTGTCAGCAACACAGAACCAAGGCCTTACTGTCAGTAACACAGGAACAGAGCCTTACTGTCAGCAACACAGGAACAGAGCCTTACTGTCAGCAACACAGGAACAGAGCCTTACTGTCAGAAACACAGAACCAAGGCGTTACTGTCAGTAACACAGGAGCAGAGCCTTACTGTCAGCAACACAGGAACAGAGCCTTACTGTCAGCAACACAGAAACAAGGCCTTACTGTCAGCAACACAGAACCAAGGCCTTACTGTCAGTAACACAGGAACAGAGCCTTACTGTCAGCAACACAGAATCAAGGCCTTACTGTCAGTAACACAGGAACAGAGCCTTACTGTCAGCAACACAGAACCAAGGTGTTACTGTCAGTAACACAGCAACAGAGCCTTACTGTCATTAACACAGGAACAGAGCCTTACTGTCAGTAACACAGGAACAGAGCCTTACTGTCAGCAACACAGAACCAAGGCGTTACTGTCAGTAACACAGGAACAGAGCCTTACTGTCAGCAACACAGAACCAAGGCGTTACTGTCAGTAACACAGGAACAGAGCCTTACTGTCAGCAACACAGGAACAGAGCCTTACTGTCAGCAACACAGAAACAAGGCCTTATTGTCAGTAACACAGGAACAGAGCCTTACAGTCAGCAAAACAGGAACAGAGCCTTACTGTCAGCAACACAGAAGCAAGGTCTTACTGTCAGTAACACAGGAACAGAGCCTTACTGTCATTAACACAGGAACAGAGCCTTACTGTCAGCAACACAGAAACAAGGCCTTACTGTCAGTAACACAGGAACAGAGCCTTACTGTCAGCAACACAGGAACAGAGCTTTACTGTCAGCAACACAGAACCAAGGCCTTACTGTCAGTAACACAGGAACAGAGCCTTACTGTCAGCAACACAGGAACAGAGCCTTACTGTCAGCAACACAGGAACAGAGCCTTACTGTCAGCAACACAGAACCAAGGCGTTACTGTCAGTAACACAGGAGCAGAGCCTTACTGTCAGCAACACAGGAACAGAGCCTTACTGTCAGCAACACAGAAACAAGGCCTTACTGTCAGCAACACAGAACCAAGGCCTTACTGTCAGTAACACAGGAACAGAGCCTTACTGTCAGCAACACAGAATCAAGGCCTTACTGTCAGTAACACAGGAACAGAGCCTTACTGTCAGCAACACAGAACCAAGGTGTTACTGTCAGTAACACAGCAACAGAGCCTTACTGTCATTAACACAGGAACAGAGCCTTACTGTCAGTAACACAGGAACAGAGCCTTACTGTCAGCAACACAGAACCAAGGCGTTACTGTCAGTAACACAGGAACAGAGCCTTACAGTCAGCAACACAGGAACAGAGCCTTACTGTCAGCAACACAGAACCAAGGCCTTACTGTCAGCAACACAGGAACAGAGCCTTACTGTCAGCAACACAGGAACAGAGCCTTACTGTCAGCAACACAGGAACAAAGCCTTACTGTCAGCAACACAGAACCAAGGCGTTACTGTCAGTAACACAGGAACAGAGCCTTACGGTCAGTAACACAGGAACAGAGCCTTACTGTCAGCAACACAGGAACAGAGCCTTCCTGTCAGCAACACAGAACCAAGGCCTTACTGTCAGTAACACAGGAACAGACAGGAACAGAGCCTTACTGTCAGCAACACAGAACCAAGGCGTTACTGTCAGTAACACAGGAACAGAGCCTTACTGTCATTAACACAGGAACAGAGCCTTACTGTCAGTAACACAGGAACAGAGCCTTACTGTCAGCAACACAGAACCAAGGCGTTACTGTCAGCAACACAGGAACAGAGCCTTACTGTCAGCAACACAGAACCAAGGGGTTACTGTCATTAACACAGGAACAGAGCCTTACTGTCATTAACACAGGAACAGAGCCTTACTGTCAGCAACACAGGAACAGAGCCTTACTGTCAGCAACACAGAACCAAGGCGTTACTGTCAGTAACACAGGAACAGAGCCTTACTGTCATTAACACAGGAACAGAGCCTTACTGTCAGCAACACAGAACCAAGGCGTTACTGTCAGTAACACATGAACCGAGCCTTACTGTCAGCAACACAGAAACAATGCGTTACTGTCAGTAACACATAAACAGAGCCTTACTGTCAGCAACACATAAACAAGGCGTTACTGTCCGTAACACATGAACCAAGCCTTACTGTCAGCAACACAGAAACAAGGCGTTACTGTCAGTAACACAGGAACAGAGCCTTACTGTCAGCAACACAGGAACAGAGCCTTACTGCCAGCAACACAGAAACAAGGCCTTACTATCAGTAACACAGAAACAAGGCCTTACAGTCAGTAACACAGAAACAAGGCCTTACTGTCTAACACAGGAACAGAGCCTTACTGTCAGCAACACAGAAACAAGGCCTTACTGTCAGTAACACAGAACCAAGGCGTTACTGTCAGTAACACAGGAACAGAGCCTTACTGTCAGCAACACAGAAGCAAGGCCTTACTATCAGTAACAAGGAAACAAGGCCTTACTGTCAGTAACACAGGAACAGAGCCTTACTGTCAGCAACACAGAAACAAGACCTTACTGTCAGCAGTGCAGGTACAGGGAACTTAAGTTTGAGATTATTTTCATTTGCATAGTTACTGAAAACCATTGCAATACAATAAAACAGCCAATAAAACCGTTAAAACACACAATAAAATACAGTGCTACTCCCGCATATCTAGTAGTAGCACCTTGCAGAAATCATCGTGAAAACATTTTGTCGTTGCTTAGATGTAGTTGAAAAAGCAGCATTGTCAGTTAAATGCCAGAGTCTTCGCATTCCCCTCTGATTGAAGGGAGCCTTTCCCAACTGCCTCCTTTCCTTCAGCAGCTCTGTGCAGGGGCAGAGTAGGTGCACAACGCTTCTGCTCCGTTGTCTCACAAGCGGCAAGAAGTTTGAGTCGCCACCCTCAACCAGGGGGCAAGGTTTTAGGCGCACAGGAGTAGACCCAGATGGTGCTTCAAGAATTTTGGGGAAGATTTACAAGGCCCTTGCGACACTTTTGCGCTGCCGTTGCGTCACTTTTGTGACAACGGCGGCGTAAAAAATGCAGCAAATTTACAACATGACGCATTTAGGGAGATGCGTCAAGTTGTAAAGCCCTGCGTGACATTATACCTGTGTCAGGTATAATGTATGCAGGGTGGGCGTTCCCACGCAGGAAGGCCTCATAAAAGTGACTCAGTGAAATCTACAAGATTTACCTGCGTGACTTTTAGGACACCACTGCGTCAAAACCTTACGCCTACTTGAAGCAGGCGTAAGGAGTGACGCAGTGTATTGGGGAATAGGCCGCAAAACGCATTGCTGGAGTTGCTTCGTGCTTACGACACGACTCCAGCAATGTGTGACTTTTCCACCAAGAGATGCAACAGAATTTCTGATGCATCTGTCAAACCTTGCGCCATAGTGCGCCGTATTGTAAATACGGCGCATCTATGGTGGCACAATGGTTTTTCATGCAGGCGCAGGGAAACTGACGCATCTATTTAGATGCGTCAGTTTCTTGTAAATCTGCCCCTTTGTTTTTACTGATTTGGGGTAGCCCTGGTTAAAGTATTTTTGGGGTGCAAGCGCTTTGTAATTATTCAAGGTCATCCAGGCATGAGCTCTAGCTGAGAAGGCGGTTTTGTCCTCCACCATTGAGAGTTGTTTTAGAGATTTCCAAACCACTTTCTTAAAGGTTGAATGGTGGGTCTGTGTGTTCCAGAGATCAGAGAGCCCGGTGGTCGCCAAAGAGTCCTGAAGATAGCTTCTTGCAGGAGATGTGACCCTCTTCTGGAGCTCCCGCCATAAGAGTTGGTGTAAGGTGTTTGGGGTGGAGGATCTGATCTTGTTCCAGCAGATGATGGAGACGCCGCGCCTGGCCAAGGATTGTTTTAATAGGCCGAACTCCAGCCTTATCTGGGCTGGTGAGGTACAGTTTGGGAGACTGAACATGAGTCTGTACGCTTTAACTAAGTTGCTGTACAATAATTTGGCGTCTCTGCCGCGCATTGATTCGCTGTCGTAGGTTATAGTAGAGAGAACCTTTGCCTGCGCTGCCTTCAGGAGAGGGCGTAGTGTGGGCTCCGTCAGTTTTGATGTGAGGTTTTCCAATGTTATCGCTAATGCCAGCCCTTTCCTTCTGATTTCTTCTTTCTGTCTAGTGAAGGATCCGTCTTTGTCTATGCTGACGCCTAGATACTTGTAGTCCGCTGCTGGTTCTATTTGTGCGTCACCCAAGTGCCCGAACCACTGCCGTTTCCTCTTGTTGTTGATGGTCATTGTCCTTGTTTTCCTGTAGTTGACTTTCAGGTTGTTCTCTGTAGCATAATTCTGCATTTTGTTGAGGAGATGTTGCAGGCCAACCTGGGTGTCACTAAGCAGGACTACATCGTCAGCGTACAGGAGGCGGGCAGTGTTTTGCCTCCCAACCTGGGCGCATGGGAATTGCAGGCGTTACGTTCTTGCGGCAGGTTTGCCATGAATAGATTAAACAGGTGGGCGCGAGCGCGCAGCCCGGCTTCAGGCCTTTGGTTGTTAATGCTCGTCTGGAGAGGTGAGTACCCCCTTCCAATTTCACCTGCACCCAAGTGTCTGTATGGAGAAGTGTCAGCATATTTAGAAGAGCTTGTGGAATGAGCCAGCTTCCCCCACAGTCTTGCCCTGTCAACATTGTCGAAAGCAGCACTGAAATCCATCAAGCAGCGGTGTAGTGGAAGGTTTGCAGTCTTTGCTGCATCTATGAGTAGAGAGATTGCCAGGATGTTTGTGCTTTGCCTGACATTTTGAGAAATCCCGTCTTATTTAGTGGTATTATCTCATTTGCGTCTGCCCAAGCTGTAAGTTCCTCTAGCATGGTGCCCGCAAAGTATTTTGCCTCATTGTCAATCAACGCCACCAGACGGTAATTTCCCAGTGAGGCCTTATCTCCACTTTTGTGGATCGGTGTAATCGTAGAGCCTTTCCATGATTCTGGAATCCTGCCAAGTGACCTGACTTCCAAAAACAGGGTGTGCGGGGCGCTAGCCCATTCAGCCCTGCGGTGTTGGATGAGGCTGAGTTTTGAGCGGTGTGCCTCTCTTGCTTGGCCGATCTCTGTTGACTGCATGCGATGTTGTGGCCCCGATACCTTGGGCGAATGTGCACCTGATGTTTTGAGGGGGCGACGAGCCTCCTGGGCTGGTTTGGTTATCAGTTGATTGCGGTTCCCGGTTTTGATTGCTTAAATCACGGGGCGTTACAAAAGGGGATGATGGACGGAACGTTTGAGCCAATCAAACACTCACCCCCAGTCAACTGATCTGGGTTTAATCCATCATCATTCTTTAGCTCACTCCACCACCCCAGTTCAGACATGGCCATATGCAAATCAGTCTGACCCTGTGCCTCGTGGGAACAGTCCAGCCCGAACTGCCAAGCCATGTCTTCCCTGGACCGGAAACAAGCATCCTAGGACCGGTTTCTGGCATTCCAGCCGTCATCAGCCAGGCTTGCTTGAATCCAGTGGCAAAGTGAGCAAGGGACCCACGTCTGGGCATACCCCCGCCAACTTAGGGCGAACAAGCGATACAAAGGGATGATGGACGGAGCGTTTGAGCCAATCAAACACTCACCCCCAGTCAACTGATCTGGGTTTAATCCATCATCATTCTTTAGCTCACTCCACCACCCCAGTTCAGACATGGCCATATGCAAATCAGTCTGACCCTGTGCCTCATGGGAACAGTCCAGCCCGAACTGCCAAGCCATGTCTTCCCTGGACCGGAAACAAGCATCCTAGGACCGGTTTCTGGCATTCCAGCCGTCATCAGCCAGGCTTGCTTGAATCCAGTGGCAAAGTGAGCAAGGGACCCACGTCTGGGCATACCCCCGCCAACTTAGAGGCGAACAAAGCGATACAAAGGGGATGATGGACCGAACGTTTGAGCCAATCAAACACTCACCCCAGTCAACTGATCTGGGTTTAATCCATCATCATTCTTTAGCTCACTCCACCACCCCAGTTCAGACATGGCCATATGCAAATCAGTCTGACCCTGTGCCTCATGGGAACAGTCCAGCCCGAACTGCCAAACCATGTCTTCCCTGGACCGGAAACAAGCATCCTAGGACCGGTTTCTGGCATTCCAGCCGTCATCAGCCAGGCTTGCTTGAATCCAGTGGCAAAGTGAGCAAGGGACCCACGTCTGGGCATACCCCCGCCAACTTAGGGCGAACAAAGCGATACAAAAGGGGATGATGGACGGAACGTTTGAGCCAATCAAACACTCACCCCCAGTCAACTGATCTGGGTTTAATCCATCATCATTCTTTAGCTCACTCCACCACCCCAGTTCAGACATGGCCATATGCAAATCAGTCTGACCCTGTGCCTCATGGGAACAGTCCAGCCCGAACTGCCAAGCCATGTCTTCCCTGGACCGGAAACAAGCATCCTAGGACCGGTTTCTGGCATTCCAGCCGTCATCAGCCAGGCTTGCTTGAATCCAGTGGCAAAGTGAGCAAGGGACCCACGTCTGGGCATACCCCCGCCAACTTAGGGCGAACAAAGCGATACAAAGGGGATGATGGACGGAACGTTTGAGCCAATCAAACACTCACCCCAGTCAACTGATCTGGGTTTAATCCATCATCATTCTTTAGCTCACTCCACCACCCCAGTTCAGACATGGCCATATGCAAATCAGTCTGACCCTGTGCCTCATGGGAACAGTCCAGCCCGAACTGCCAAGCCATGTCTTCCCTGGACCGGAAACAAGCATCCTAGGACCGGTTTCTGGCATTCCAGCCGTCATCAGCCAGGCTTGCTTGAATCCAGTGGCAAAGTGAGCAAGGGACCCACGTCTGGGCATGCCCCGCCAACTTAGGGCGAACAAGCGATACAAAGGGGATGATGGACGGAGCGTTTGAGCCAATCAAACACTCACCCCCAGTCAACTGATCTGGGTTTAATCCATCATCATTCTTTAGCTCACTCCACCACCCCAGTTCAGACATGGCCATATGCAAATCAGTCTGACCCTGTGCCTCATGGGAACAGTCCAGCCCGAACTGCCAAGCCATGTCTTCCCTGGACCGGAAACAAGCATCCTAGGACCGGTTTCTGGCATTCCAGCCGTCATCAGCCAGGCTTGCTTGAATCCAGTGGCAAAGTGAGCAAGGGACCCACGTCTGGGCATACCCCCGCCAACTTAGGGCGAACAAAGCGATACAAAAGGGGATGATGGACGGAACGTTTGAGCCAATCAAACACTCACCCCCAGTCAACTGATCTGGGTTTAATCCATCATCATTCTTTAGCTCACTCCACCACCCCAGTTCAGACATGGCAATATGCAAATCAGTCTGACCCTGTGCCTCATGGGAACAGTCCAGCCCGAACTGCCAAGCCATGTCTTCCCTGGACCGGAAACAAGCATCCTAGGACCGGTTTCTGGCATTCCAGCCGTCATCAGCCAGGCTTGCTTGAATCCAGTGGCAAAGTGAGCAAGGGACCCACGTCTGGGCATACCCCCGCCAACTTAGGGCAAACAAAGCGATACAAAGGGGATGATGGACGGAACGTTTGAGCCAATCAAACACTCACCCCCAGTCAACTGATCTGGGTTTAATCCATCATCATTCTTTAGCTCACTCCACCACCCCAGTTCAGACATGGCCATATGCAAATCAGTCTGACCCTGTGCCTCATGGGAACAGTCCAGCCCGAACTGCCAAGCCATGTCTTCCCTGGACCGGAAACAAGCATCCTAGGACCGGTTTCTGGCATTCCAGCCGTCATCAGCCAGGCTTGCTTGAATCCAGTGGCAAAGTGAGCAAGGGACCCACGTCTGGGCATACCCCCGCCAACTTAGGGCGAACAAAGCGATACAAAGGGGATGATGGACGGAACGTTTGAGCCAATCAAACACTCACCCCCAGTCAACTGATCTGGGTTTAATCCATCATCATTCTTTAGCTCACTACACCACCCCAGTTCAGACATGGCCATATGCAAATCAGTCTGACCCTGTGCCTCATGGGAACAGTCCAGCCCGAACTGCCAAGCCATGTCTTCCTGGACCGGAAACAAGCATCCTAGGACCGGTTTCTGGCATTCCAGCCGTCATCAGCCAGGCTTGCTTGAATCCAGTGGCAAAGTGAGCAAGGGACCCACGTCTGGGCATACCCCCGCCAACTTAGGGCGAACAAAGCGATCCATCATCCCCTTTTGTATCGCTTTGTTCGCCCTAAGTCGGCGGGGTATACCCAGACGTGGGTCCCTTGCTCACTTTGCCACTGGATTCAGCAAGCCTGGCTGATGACGGCTGGAATGCCAGAAACCGGTCCTAGGATGCTTGTTTCCGGTCCAGGAAGACATGGCTTGGCAGTTCGGGCTGGACTGTTCCCATGAGGCACAGGGTCAGACTGATTTGCATATGGCCATGTCTGAACTGGGGTGGTGGAGTGAGCTAAAGAATGATGATGGATTAAACCCAGATCAGTTGACTGGGGGTGAGTGTTTGATTGGCTGCAAACGTCCGGCCCATCATCCCCTTTTGTATCGCTTGTTCGCCTCTAAGTTGGCGGGTATACCCAGACGTGGGTCCCTTGCTCACTTTGCCACTGGATTCAAGCAAGCCTGGCTGATGACGGCTGGAATGCCAGAAACCGGTCCTAGGATGCTTGTTTCCGGTCCAGGAAGACATGGCTTGGCAGTTCGGGATGGACTGTTCCCATGAGGCACAGAGTCAGACTGATTTGCATATGGCCATGTCTGAACTGGGGTGGTGGAGTTAGGTAAAGAATGATGATGGATTAAACCCAGATCAGTTGACTGGGGGTGAGTGTTTGATTGGCTCAAACGTTCCGTCCATCATCCCCTTTTGTATCGCTTTGTTTGCCCTAAGTTGGCGGGGTATACCCAGACGTGGGTCCCTTGTTCACTTTGCCACTGGATTCAAGCAAGCCTGGCTGATGACGGCTGGAATGCCAGAAACCGGTCCTAGGATGCTTGTTTCCGGTCCAGGAAGACATGGCTTGGCAGTTCGGGCTGGACTGTTCCCATGAGGCACAGGGTCAGACTGATTTGCATATGGCCATGTCTGAACTGGGGTGGTGGAGTGAGCTAAAGAATGATGATGGATTAAACCCAGATCAGTTGACTGGGGTGAGTGTTTGATTGGCTCAAACGTTCCGTCCATCATCCCCTTTGTATCGCTTTGTTCGCCCTAAGTTGGCGGGTTATACCCAGACGTGGGTCCCTTGTTCACTTTGCCACTGGATTCAAGCAAGCCTGGCTGATGACGGCTGGAATGCCAGAAACCGGTCCTAGGATGCTTGTTTCCGGTCCAGGAAGACATGGCTTGGCAGTTCGGGCTGGACTATTCCCATGAGGCACAGGGTCAGACTGATTTGCATATGGCCATGTCTGAACTGGGGTGGTGGAGTGAGCTAAAGAATGATGATGGATTAAACCCAGATCAGTTGACTGGGGTGAGTGTTTGATTGGCTCAAGCGTTCCGTCCATCATCCCCTTTTGTATCGCTGTTCGCCCTAAGTTGGCGGGGTTATACCCAGGCGTGGGTCCCTTGTTCACTTTGCCACTGGATTCAAGCAAGCCTGGCTGATGACGGCTGGAATGCCAGAAACCGGTCCTAGGATGCTTGTTTCCGGTCCAGGAAGACATGGCTTGGCAGTTCGGGCTGGACTGTTCCCATGAGTACAGGGTCAGACTGATTTGCATATGGCCATGTCTGAACTGGGGTGGTGAGTGAGCTAAAGAATGATGATGGATTAAACCCAGATCAGTTGACTGAGGGTGAGTGTTTGATTGGCTCAAGCGTTCCGTCCATCATCCCCTTTGTATCAGCTTGTTCGCCCTAAGTTGGCGGGTTATACCCAGACGTGGGTCCCTTGTTCACTTTGCCACTGGATTCAAGCAAGCCTGGCTGATGACGGCTGGAATGCCAGAAACCGGTCCTAGGATGCTTGTTTCGGTCCAGGGAAGACATGGCTTGGCAGTTCGGGCTGGACTGTTCCCATGAGGCACAGGGTCAGACTGATTTGCATATGGCCATGTCTGAACTGGGGTGGTGGAGTGAGCTAAAGAATGATGATGGATTAAACCCAGATCAGTTGACTGGGGTGAGTGTTTGATTGGCTCAAACGTTCCGTCCATCATCCCCTTTTGTATCGCTTTGTTCGCCCTAAGTTGGCGGGGTTATACCCAGACGTGGGTCCCTTGTTCACTTTGCCACTGGATTCAAGCAAGCCTGGCTGATGACGGCTGGAATGCCAGAAACCGGTCCTAGGATGCTTGTTTCCGGTCCAGGGAAGACATGGCTTGGCAGTTCGGGCTGGACTGTTCCCATGAGGCACAGGAGTCAGACTGATTTGCATATGGCCATGTCTGAACTGGGGTGGTGGAGTGAGCTAAAGAATGATGATGGATTAAACCCAGATCAGTTGACTGGGGGTGAGTGTTTGATTGGCTCAAGCGTTCCGTCCATCATCCCCTTTGTATCGCTTTGTTCGCCCTAAGTTGGCGGGGTATACCCAGACGTGGGTCCCTTGCTCACTTTGCCACTGGATTCAAGCAAGCCTGGCTGATGACGGCTGGAATGCCAGAAACCGGTCCTAGGATGCTTGTTTCCGGTCCAGGGAAGACATGGCTTGGCAGTTCGGGCTGGACTGTTCCCATGAGGCACAGGGTCAGACTGATTTGCATATGGCCATGTCTGAACTGGGGTGGTGGAGTGAGCTAAAGAATGATGATGGATTAAACCCAGATCAGTTGACTGGGAGTGAGTGTTTGATTGGCTCAAACGTTCCGTCCATCATCCCCTTTGTATCGCTTGTTCGCCCTAAGTTGGCGGGGGTATACCCAGGCGTGGGTCCCTTGCTCACTTTGCCACTGGATTCAAGCAAGCCTGGCTGATGACGGCTGGAATGCCAGAAACCGGTCCTAGGATGCTTGTTTCCGGTCCAGGGAAGACATGGCTTGGCAGTTCGGGCTGGACTGTTCCCATGAGGCACAGGGTCAGACTGATTTGCATATGGCCATGTTTGAACTGGGGTGGTGGAGTGAGCTAAAGAATGATGATGGATTAAACCCAGATCAGTTGACTGGGGGTGAGTGTTTGATTGGCTCAAACGTTCCGTCCATCATCCCCTTTTGTATCGCTTTGTTCGCCCTAAGTTGGCGGGGTTATACCCAGACGTGGGTCCCTTGTTCACTTTGCCACTGGATTCAAGCAAGCCTGGCTGATGACGGCTGGAATGCCAGAAACCGGTCCTAGGATGCTTGTTTCCGGTCCAGGGAAGACATGGCTTGGCAGTTCGGGCTGGACTGTTCCCATGAGGCACAGGGTCAGACTGATTTGCATATGGCCATGTCTGAACTGGGGTGGTGGAGTGAGCTAAAGAATGATGATGGATTAAACCCAGATCAGTTGACTGGGGGTGAGTGTTTGATTGGCTCAAGCGTTCTGTCCATCATCCCCTTTTGTATCGCTTTGTTCGCCCTAAGTTGGCGGGGTATACCCAGACGTGGGTCCCTTGCTCACTTTGCCACTGGATTCAAGCAAGCCTGGCTGATGACGGCTGGAATGCCAGAAACCGGTCCTAGGATGCTTGTTTCCGGTCCAGGGAAGACATGGCTTGGCAGTTCGGGCTGGACTGTTCCCATGAGGCACAGGGTCAGACTGATTTGCATATGGCCATGTCTGAACTGGGGTGGTGGAGTGAGCTAAAGAATGATGATGGATTAAACCCAGATCAGTTGACTGGGGGTGAGTGTTTGATTGGCTCAAACGTTCCGTCCATCATCCCCTTTTGTATCGCTTTGTTCGCCCTAAGTTGGCGGGGGTATACCCAGACGTGGGTCCCTTGCTCACTTTGCCACTGGATTCAAGCAAGCCTGGCTGATGACGGCTGGAATGCCAGAAACCGGTCCTAGGATGCTTGTTTCCGGTCCAGGGAAGACATGGCTTGGCAGTTCGGGCTGGACTGTTCCCATGAGGCACAGGGTCAGACTGATTTGCATATGGCCATGTCTGAACTGGGGTGGTGGAGTGAGCTAAAGAATGATGATGGATTAAACCCAGATCAGTTGACTGGGGGTGAGTGTTTGATTGGCTCAAACGTTCCGTCCATCATCCCCTTTTGTATCGCTTTGTTCGCCCTAAGTTGGCGGGGGTATACCCAGACGTGGGTCCCTTGCTCACTTTGCCACTGGATTCAAGCAAGCCTGGCTGATGACGGCTGGAATGCCAGAAACCGGTCCTAGGATGCTTGTTTCCGGTCCAGGGAAGACATGGCTTGGCAGTTCGGGCTGGACTGTTCCCATGAGGCACAGGGTCAGACTGATTTGCATATGGCCATGTCTGAACTGGGGTGGTGGAGTGAGCTAAAGAATGATGATGGATTAAACCCAGATCAGTTGACTGGGGGTGAGTGTTTGATTGGCTCAAACGTTCCGTCCATCATCCCCTTTTGTATCGCTTTGTTCGCCCTAAGTTGGCGGGGGTATACCCAGACGTGGGTCCCTTGCTCACTTTGCCACTGGATTCAAGCAAGCCTGGCTGATGACGGCTGGAATGCCAGAAACCGGTCCTAGGATGCTTGTTTCCGGTCCAGGGAAGACATGGCTTGGCAGTTCGGGCTGGACTGTTCCCATGAGGCACAGGGTCAGACTGATTTGCATATGGCCATGTCTGAACTGGGGTGGTGGAGTGAGCTAAAGAATGATGATGGATTAAACCCAGATCAGTTGACTGGGGGTGAGTGTTTGATTGGCTCAAACGTTCCGTCCATCATCCCCTTTTGTATCGCTTTGTTCGCCCTAAGTTGGCGGGGGTATACCCAGACGTGGGTCCCTTGCTCACTTTGCCACTGGATTCAAGCAAGCCTGGCTGATGACGGCTGGAATGCCAGAAACCGGTCCTAGGATGCTTGTTTCCGGTCCAGGGAAGACATGGCTTGGCAGTTCGGGCTGGACTGTTCCCATGAGGCACAGGGTCAGACTGATTTGCATATGGCCATGTCTGAACTGGGGTGGTGGAGTGAGCTAAAGAATGATGATGGATTAAACCCAGATCAGTTGACTGGGGGTGAGTGTTTGATTGGCTCAAATGTTCCGTCCATCATCCCCTTTTGTATCGCTTTGTTCGCCCTAAGTTGGCGGGGGTATACCCAGACGTGGGTCCCTTGCTCACTTTGCCACTGGATTCAAGCAAGCCTGGCTGATGACGGCTGGAATGCCAGAAACCGGTCCTAGGATGCTTGTTTCCGGTCCAGGGAAGACATGGCTTGGCAGTTCGGGCTGGACTGTTCCCATGAGGCACAGGGTCAGACTGATTTGCATATGGCCATGTCTGAACTGGGGTGGTGGAGTGAGCTAAAGAATGATGATGGATTAAACCCAGATCAGTTGACTGGGGGTGAGTGTTTGATTGGCTCAAACGTTCCGTCCATCATCCCCTTTTGTATCGCTTTGTTCGCCCTAAGTTGGCGGGGGTATACCCAGACGTGGGTCCCTTGCTCACTTTGCCACTGGATTCAAGCAAGCCTGGCTGATGACGGCTGGAATGCCAGAAACCGGTCCTAGGATGCTTGTTTCCGGTCCAGGGAAGACATGGCTTGGCAGTTCGGGCTGGACTGTTCCCATGAGGCACAGGGTCAGACTGATTTGCATATGGCCATGTCTGAACTGGGGTGGTGGAGTGAGCTAAAGAATGATGATGGATTAAACCCAGATCAGTTGACTGGGGGTGAGTGTTTGATTGGCTCAAACGTTCCGTCCATCATCCCCTTTTGTATCGCTTTGTTCGCCCTAAGTTGGCGGGGGTATACCCAGACGTGGGTCCCTTGCTCACTTTGCCACTGGATTCAAGCAAGCCTGGCTGATGACGGCTGGAATGCCAGAAACCGGTCCTAGGATGCTTGTTTCCGGTCCAGGGAAGACATGGCTTGGCAGTTCGGGCTGGACTGTTCCCATGAGGCACAGGGTCAGACTGATTTGCATATGGCCATGTCTGAACTGGGGTGGTGGAGTGAGCTAAAGAATGATGATGGATTAAACCCAGATCAGTTGACTGGGGGTGAGTGTTTGATTGGCTCAAGCGTTCCGTCCATCATCCCCTTTTGTATCGCTTTGTTCGCCCTAAGTTGGCGGGGGTATACCCAGACGTGGGTCCCTTGCTCACTTTGCCACTGGATTCAAGCAAGCCTGGCTGATGACGGCTGGAATGCCAGAAACCGGTCCTAGGATGCTTGTTTCCGGTCCAGGGAAGACATGGCTTGGCAGTTCGGGCTGGACTGTTCCCATGAGGCACAGGGTCAGACTGATTTGCATATGGCCATGTCTGAACTGGGGTGGTGGAGTGAGCTAAAGAATGATGATGGATTAAACCCAGATCAGTTGACTGGGGGTGAGTGTTTGATTGGCTCAAACGTTCCGTCCATCATCCCCCTTTGTATCGCTTTGTTCGCCCTAAGTTGGCGGGGGTATACCCAGACGTGGGTCCCTTGCTCACTTTGCCACTGGATTCAAGCAAGCCTGGCTGATGACGGCTGGAATGCCAGAAACCGGTCCTAGGATGCTTGTTTCCGGTCCAGGGAAGACATGGCATGGCAGTTTGGGCTGGACTGTTCCCATGAGGCACAGGGTCAGACTGATTTGCATATGGCCATGTCTGAACTGGGGTGGTGGAGTGAGCTAAAGAATGATGATGGATTAAACCCAGATCAGTTGACTGGGGGTGAGTGTTTGATTGGCTCAAACGTTCCGTCCATCATCCCCTTTTGTATCGCTTTGTTCGCCCTAAGTTGGCGGGGGTATACCCAGACGTGGGTCCCTTGCTCACTTTGCCACTGGATTCAAGCAAGCCTGGCTGATGACGGCTGGAATGCCAGAAACCGGTCCTAGGATGCTTGTTTCCGGTCCAGGGAAGACATGGCTTGGCAGTTCGGGCTGGACTGTTCCCATGAGGCACAGGGTCAGACTGATTTGCATATGGCCATGTCTGAACTGGGGTGGTGGAGTGAGCTAAAGAATGATGATGGATTAAACCCAGATCAGTTGACTGGGGGTGAGTGTTTGATTGGCTCAAACGTTCCGTCCATCATCCCCTTTTGTATCGCTTTGTTCGCCCTAAGTTGGCGGGGGTATACCCAGACGTGGGTCCCTTGCTCACTTTGCCACTGGATTCAAGCAAGCCTGGCTGATGACGGCTGGAATGCCAGAAACCGGTCCTAGGATGCTTGTTTCCGGTCCAGGGAAGACATGGCTTGGCAGTTCGGGCTGGACTGTTCCCATGAGGCACAGGGTCAGACTGATTTGCATATGGCCATGTCTGAACTGGGGTGGTGGAGTGAGCTAAAGAATGATGATGGATTAAACCCAGATCAGTTGACTGGGGGTGAGTGTTTGATTGGCTCAAACGTTCCGTCCATCATCCCCTTTTGTATCGCTTTGTTCGCCCTAAGTTGGCGGGGGTATACCCAGACGTGGGTCCCTTGCTCACTTTGCCACTGGATTCAAGCAAGCCTGGCTGATGACGGCTGGAATGCCAGAAACCGGTCCTAGGATGCTTGTTTCCGGTCCAGGGAAGACATGGCTTGGCAGTTCGGGCTGGACTGTTCCCATGAGGCACAGGGTCAGACTGATTTGCATATGGCCATGTCTGAACTGGGGTGGTGGAGTGAGCTAAAGAATGATGATGGATTAAACCCAGATCAGTTGACTGGGGGTGAGTGTTTGATTGGCTCAAACGTTCCGTCCATCATCCCCTTTTGTATCGCTTTGTTCGCCCTAAGTTGGCGGGGATATACCCAGACGTGGGTCCCTTGCTCACTTTGCCACTGGATTCAAGCAAGCCTGGCTGATGACGGCTGGAATGCCAGAAACCGGTCCTAGGATGCTTGTTTCCGGTCCAGGGAAGACATGGCTTGGCAGTTCGGGCTGGACTGTTCCCATGAGGCACAGGGTCAGACTGATTTGCATATGGCCATGTCTGAACTGGGGTGGTGGAGTGAGCTAAAGAATGATGATGGATTAAACCCAGATCAGTTGACTGGGGGTGAGTGTTTGATTGGCTCAAACGTTCCGTCCATCATCCCCTTTTGTATCGCTTTGTTCGCCCTAAGTTGGCGGGGGTATACCCAGACGTGGGTCCCTTGCTCACTTTGCCACTGGATTCAAGCAAGCCTGGCTGATGACGGCTGGAATGCCAGAAACCGGTCCTAGGATGCTTGTTTCCGGTCCAGGGAAGACATGGCTTGGCAGTTCGGGCTGGACTGTTCCCATGAGGCACAGGGTCAGACTGATTTGCATATGGCCATGTCTGAACTGGGGTGGTGGAGTGAGCTAAAGAATGATGATGGATTAAACCCAGATCAGTTGACTGGGGGTGAGTGTTTGATTGGCTCAAACGTTCCGTCCATCATCCCCTTTTGTATCGCTTTGTTCGCCCTAAGTTGGCGGGGGTATACCCAGACGTGGGTCCCTTGCTCACTTTGCCACTGGATTCAAGCAAGCCTGGCTGATGACGGCTGGAATGCCAGAAACCGGTCCTAGGATGCTTGTTTCTGGTCCAGGGAAGACATGGCTTGGCAGTTCGGGCTGGACTGTTCCCATGAGGCACAGGGTCAGACTGATTTGCATATGGCCATGTCTGAACTGGGGTGGTGGAGTGAGCTAAAGAATGATGATGGATTAAACCCAGATCAGTTGACTGAGGGTGAGTGTTTGATTGGCTCAAACGTTCCGTCCATCATCCCCTTTTGTATCGCTAAATCACGGGGCGTGGCATCTGTTTGGGCCCGTTGTTGGCAAAAAATGGGGAAAAAGGCTGTTTGGTTTGGGAAAGATTTCTGGTTTCGGTTTTGCCTTTTCTGCTGACGACGTTGCTTGCCGTTGAACTATGGGTTATGAGTTCCTGCTTGATCCGCCAATGATGATTCTTTAGAGGTTCCTATGGGCCCATTGCTGTTTTGGGTACCTGAACCCTCTAGCTGATGATTTTGGAGCAGTACTAAGTTGTTTGGGTTGTCGTGCCTTCCTCACTCCGGGCCGGATTCAGTGTTCTTGCCTGTGGGGGGCGCACATGGGGAAGCTGTCAATACATTCCTCAGGCCCTTGAGCACGGTGTTTAGCAGTGAGGGGAGAGTGGATAGTTTGTCCACGATATGGCTGCAGCCGCAGCTGAGTCGCACCTCAGATTGGATTCTCTTTATTAAACCATTGAGATCTCCCAATTTCTCATCAATACCCGCAATGAACAGTGCCAGGGTGTTCCATAGGGACAGCTGGGTGTCCATCTTGTCGGACTGGTATTGGAACGCTTCCACAGACAGTTGCATGGTATTTAGGAGGGAGGCCCATGCACTGCCAGCTTGTTCTTTGTTGCTCGCGTCCCCCTTGGTCCCCTCCCTAGGGACGTGGCAGTGACTGGCTGTGTTAACCTGGGGTCCCTTGGCGGGGAGTGCCCCATATTGGCGATCTAGTGGGTAGGAAGCTAGCATGTCCTCCAATTCTTGTGTGTTCAGATAAGCGAGGGTCACTCGCCCCTCCTCCTGGTGAGTTGGGTCGTTGGGCCCACCGGCCCTGGGGAAAGTGGATCAGCGCAGGTGGGTGTCCACGCCGCCACTGGAGTTGATGTGTTGGCTCTTGAAGACCTGGACACCGAGTCCGAAGTGGCATTACTCTCGTTTGGTGATGGAGTTTAAGTAGCTTCCAGTCATAGTTCTGGCTGATGATTCTACATTCTCCTCTCACTGCCTGAGGATCCTGTGAGGGTTTGGTTGTTGTGAGTTGCCCCTTGTGTGCAGCCCCATGGGCCTCCTGCCTTTGAATTGGTTGCTAGCTGTGCAGGCCCCTCCACTGTGGACAAGGGTGATGCCAATGCAAGTGATGGGGATATTGAGGATTGAGCCTCGTTTTGTTCTTGTTCATGTGCTGTTTGATGTGCAACTGGTTTCGAGGTTCCTGATTGCCTGTTTGGAGTTGAATTTTGATCCATTGTAATAGACGTGGTGTGTGTTCACAAAAATTGTTTGAAGAGGAGAGGAGGATGTGTGGGTTGAGCCATTGTGAGCGATGTTGAAACGATAGTCTTTACCAGTGGATGATTGTGCAAAAGTGGACGGGCCAGGCCTTCCATGGGTTGAGGTAACCTACTCTTGGGGCTGGGTGAGGAGAAAGGACAGCTGTGGCTGTAGAGGTTGCCTGGGGGTCTGCAGGCCTTTGAGGGCAGTATTGCTTGAGTAGAGAGCGGAAGCTTTAGAAAGCTAAATTTCGTGTAGATTTTCGGTTGAGTTGTATGTGCTTGTTGTTTTAGATCGCCCCTCTCACTGCTTGGCATTACCCTGTCCTTTAATTCTGGCTCAGTTGCGATTAATGGAGCTTGGGCACTGTATCGAGTGGTGAGACATGGCTTTCGTTTCTTCCCTTTTCTCCCCGCCGGCCTTGGGGTGATGGCCACCCTGGTCTTCCCTGACCTCATTTGATGTCCGGTGGTCTCCCTTCAGTGAGCACTATGCTTTGTGCATGCTGATTAGTGCCCTGGTTAGCACCTCTTCCTGTTGGCCTAGGCCAGTGCTGGTGCCCCACTCCTTCCTGTGATTCCTTTGGTTCTTGGCCTGGTAGGTGAGTGCAGAGGAGGGGCGCCTCTTGCCCTTTGCAGTGACGGCTGACATTCCCAGGTGTTCTTGTAGACTCAGCACTGCACTGTTGGCTCCCTTGGAAAAATGGATTTAGGTGGTTAAGGGGTTCTCCTGGATTGGTGCGGCCCCCCTATCCCGAAGGGTTGCACTTGGGAGGGGTGAGTAGCTCTGGTGCACTTGCGGTAGGCCTGGCTGCTTGCTCCTTCCTTTGTCCTGCTTTTTAAGTGCCTCTGTCACTTCTGCTTGTGTCCTTTGATACCTGGGAGCCAGTGTGGTGAGGGTCTGTACAAAGATGGTAATGTCCAGGCGGGTTGGAGGGGCTTTCCAGCTGCCTCCCGCAGTGCCCTTCTCCCGGGAGCCTACCCCCACAGAGGTGGTTGGGTGTCTGGGGGTTGGAGCGTCTTTCGAGGCGGGAGTGACTCCTTGGCCCGCCTTCCCTTGCCTTCCTCTGCAGTTCCGTGGGCCCCTCTGTTCTTTGACTGGGGGGCTATGGGCAGCTGGGTCTGGGCTGGGGTGTTAACAGTGACTGTGGCGAGTGGGGCTCCCCATTCGTGCCGCAGGCTGCACCCGGTACTATCCGGACCGCCTCCGCAGCCTACGGGTGCTCACTCTCTGTGGCAGCTGACTACAGGTGCTCACTCTCTGTGGCCGCAGCCTACAGGTGCTCACTCTCTGTGGCCGCAGCCTACAGGTGCTCACTCTCTGTGGCAGCTGACTACAGGTGCTCACTCTCTGTGGCCGCAGCCTACAGGTGCTCACTCTCTGTGGCCGCAGCCTACAGGTGCTCACTCTCTGCCACACTCTCACTACTGCCGCTGCTGGTCCTTGGGGGCTGCCGCCTCACCCACCCCGGCTCGGGCTGCAGTGGAGTGGTAAGGAGGTGGGGAGGAGGGCCACCTGCCTTCCTAGTCTCCCTGACTCCTCCCACCGAGCACCAGCCTCTGGCCACCGGCCTCCGATTGCCCCCAATTGCCCCCTGCGTTGTGTTCCTAGGTTCTGCGGGTGTCTGGCCAGGCCAGGTCGGGTCAGATCGGATCGGGCAGGCGGCTTGGAGGTAGTTCACCGGCACCTGGCGTTCCTCGGCAGTCTCGCTCTCTCGCCTGCGAACGAGTGACGTCAGACGGAGCAGAGGAAGGAAGAAAGGAACTTAATGTCAGCAACTTCGGAAAAATGTCTTCCTGTTGGCATCACAGGAACAGAGCTTTATTGTTAGCAGTACAGAAGCAGGGCCTTACTATCAACAACACAGGAACAGGAGACTTAATGTCAGCAACACTACAACAAGTGTCTTATTATCACTTCTCACGCACACAAAGCCCTACACAACACAGGACCAGAATACCTGAAAAGCTGCATACACTGTCACCAACCCACCAGACACATAGGCTCTGCGTCACTCTGACTCGCACACACTCCCCACATCCGCAAAAGGAATAGTGGCGGTCGCTCATTCTGCTATATCACACCCAAGACATGGAGCGGCCTGCCTCATCACATCAGAGCCTCCTCCTGACTTCTTGAATTCTGCAAGAAGCTGAAGACTTTGCTCTTTGTATAAGCACCTTGTGGACCAAACACCTACACACCTTGCCCAAGCGCCTGGATACCCTTTTGAGTGATCAGTGTGCTATACAAATCCACATAACATAACATCCCGTAACATAACATGACATAACATAACATCTTTGAGTAACCCATGAACAGGTTCATACTACTCATCAACACAGTACCCGGGTGCTTACTGTTAGCAATAGAGAAACAGGGTCCTACTTTCAGCCACACTGAAAGAGGGTTTTACTGTCAGCCACACAAGTAAAAGGTCTTACCTTCAGGAACTGGGGTAAAAGGTCTTACCTTCAGGAATACAAGTTAAAGGTCTTACCTTCAGGAATACAAGTTAAAGGTCTTACCTTCAAGAACACAAGTAAAAGGTCTTACCTTCAGGAACACGGGTACTGGGTCTTATGTTCAGGAACACGGGTACTGGGTCTTATGTTCAGGAACATAGGTACTGGGTCTTACCTTCAGGAACACGGGTACTGGGTCTTACCTTCAGGAACACGGGTACTGGTCTTACCTTCAGGAACACAAGTAAAAGGTCTTACCTTCAGGAACACGGGTACTGGGTCTTACCTTCAGGAACACGGGTACTGGGTCTTACCTTCAGGAACACGGGTACTGGGTCTTATGTTCAGGAACACGGGTACTGGGTCTTACCTTCAGGAACACGGGTACTGGGTCTTACCTTCAGGAACACGGGTACTGGTCTTACCTTCAGGAACACAAGTAAAAGGTCTTACCTTCAGGAACACGGGCACTGGGTCTTTCCTTCAAGAACACGGGTAGTGGGTCTTACTTTCAGCAACACAAGTAAAAGGTCTTACCTTCAGGAACACAGAAACTGGGTCTTACCTTCAGGGACACGGGTACTGGGTCTTAAGTTCAGGAACAAGGGTACTGGGTCTTACCTTCAGGAATACAGGTACTGGGTCTTACCTTCAGAAACACAAATACTGGGTCTTACCTTCAGGAACACGGGTACTGGGTCTTACGTTCAGAAACACGGGTACTGAGTCTTACCTTCAGGAACACAGGTACTGGGTCTTACCTTCAGGAGCACAAGTAAAAGGCCTTACCTGCAGGAACACGGGTACTGAGTCTGACCTTCAGGAACACGGATACTGGGTCTTACGTTCAGGAACACAAGTAAAAGGTTTTACCTTCAGGAACACGGGTACTGGGTCTTACCTTTAGGAACATGGGTACTGGGTCTTACCTTCAGGAACACGGGCACTGGGTCTTACCTTCAGGAACACAGGTACTGGGTCTTACCTTCAGGAACACGAGTACTGGGCCTTACGTTCAGGAACACGGGTACTGGGTCTTACCTTTAGGAACACGGGTACTGGTTCTTACCTTTAGGAACACAGGTACTGGTCTTACTTTCAGGAACACAAGTAAAAGGTCTTACCTTCAGGAACACAGATACTGGGTCTTTCCTTCAAGAACACGGGTACTGGGTCTTACTGTCAGCAACACAAGTAAAAGGTCTTACCTTCAGGAACACAGGTTTTGGTCTTACCTTTAGGAACACAAGTAAAAGGTCTTACCTTCAGGAACACGGGTACAGGGTCTTACCTTCAGGAACACGGGTACTGGGTCTTACTGTCAGCAACACAAGTAAAAGGTCTTACTTTCAGGAACACGGGTACTGGGTCTTACCTTCAGGAACACAGGTACTGGGTCTTACTGTCAGCAATACAAGAAAAAGATCGTACCTTTTTGGAACACAGGTACTGGGTCTTACCGTCAGAAACACGGGTACTGGGTTTTACCTTCAGGAACACAAGAAAAAGGTCTTACCTTCAGGAACATGGGTGCTGGGTCTTCCCTTCAAGAACACGGGTACTGGGTCTTACTGTCAGCAACACAAGTAAAAGGTCTTACCTTCAGGAACACGGGTACTGGTCTTACCTTTAGGAACACAAGTAAAAGGTCTTACCTTCAGGAACACGGGTACTGGGTCTTACTGTCAGCAATACAAGAAAAAGATTGTACCTTTTTGGAACACAGGTACTGGGTCTTACCTTCAGAAACACGGGTACTGGGTTTTACCTTCAGGAACACGGGTACTGAGTTTTACCTTCAGGAACACAAGTAAAAGGTCTTACCTTCAGGAACATGGGTACTCAATCAATCAATCAATCATATCATTTGTAAAGCGCACTACTCACCCGTGAGGGTCTCAAGGCGCTGGGGTGGGGAATGCTGCTACTGCTCGAAAAGCCAGGTCTTGAGGAGTTTTCTGAAGGTCAGCAGGTCTTGAGTCTGCCGTAGGTGGATGGGGAGGGTGTTCCAGGTCTTGGCAGCGAGGTGGGAGAACGATCTGCCACCGGAGGTCGCTCTTCGGAAGCGGGGGACAGTGGCGAGGGCGAGGTCGGCGGAGCGGAGCTGGCGGGTGGGGGTGTAGAAGCTGAGTCGTCTGTTGAGGTACGTTGGTCCGGTGTTGTGGAGTGCCTTGTGCGCGTGGGTGAGGAGTTTGAAGGTTATCCTCTTGTTGACCGGGAGCCAGTGCAGGTCTCTCAGGTGGGGTGTGATGTGGCTGCGGCGAGGGATGTCGAGGATCAGGCGTGCAGAGGCGTTCTGGATGCGTTGGAGCCGTCTCAGGAGTTTGGCCGAGGCTCCTGGGTAGAGGGCGTTTCCGTAGTCCAACCTGCTGCTGACGAGGGCCTGGGTGACCGTTCTTCTCGTTTCAGTGGGGATCCACTTGTAGATCCTGCAGAGCATGCGGAGGGTGTTGAAGCAGGCGGAGGATACGGCGTTGACCTGTTTAGTTATGGAGAGGGTGGAGTCGAGGATGACCCCTAGGTTGCGTGCGTGGTCGGTGGGTGTTGGGGCGGTTCCCAGTGCGGTCGGCCACCAGGAGTCGTCCCAGGCCGAAGGAGTGGATCCGAGGATGAGGACCTCCGTCTTGTCCGAGTTCAGCTTCAGTCGGCTGTTCCTCATCCATTCAGCGACGGCTTTCATTCCTTCGTGAAGGTTGGTTTTGGCGGTGTGGGGGTCCTTGGTGAGGGAGAGGATCAGCTGGGTGTCATCGGCGTAGGAGATGATGTTGAGGTCGTGCCGACGGGCGACGTGGGCGAGCGGTGCCATGTAGATGTTAAACAGAGTTGGGCTGAGGGAAGAGCCCTGGGGTACGCCGCAGATGATCTCGGTGGCTTCGGAGCGGAAGGGGGAAGGCGGACGCTCTGTGTTCTGCCGGAGAGGAAGGAGGTGGTCCAGTCCAGGGCCGTCTCTTGGATCCCGGCCTTGTGGAGGCGTGTTCGTAGTGTGTGGTGGCAGACCGCGTCGAAGGCGGCTGACAGGTCCAGGAGGATGAGGGCCGCCGTTTCTCTGTTGTCCAGCAGGGTACTGGATCTTTCCTTCAAGAATACGGGTAATGGGTCTTTCCTTCAAGAACACAGGTACTGGGTCTTGCTGTCAGCAACACAAGTAAAAGGTCTTACCTTCAGGAACACGGGTACTGGGTCTTACCTTCAGGAACACAGGTACTGGGTCTTACTGTCAGCAATACAAGAAAAAGATCGTACCTTTTTGGAACACAGGTACTGGGTCTTACCGTCAGAAACACGGGTACTGGGTTTTACCTTCAGGAACACAAGTAAAAGGTCTTACCTTCAGGAACATGGGTGCTGGGTCTTCCCTTCAAGAACACGGGTACTGGGTCTTACTGTCAGCAACACAAGTAAAAGGTCTTACCTTCAGGAACACGGGTACTGGTCTTACCTTTAGGAACACAAGTAAAAGGTCTTACCTTCAGGAACACGGGTACTGGGTCTTACTGTCAGCAATACAAGAAAAAGATCGTACCTTTTTGGAACACAGGTACTGGGTCTTACCTTCAGAAACACGGGTACTGGGTTTTACCTTCAGGAACACGGGTACTGAGTTTTACCTTCAGGAACACGAGTAAAAGGTCTTACCTTCAGGAACATGGGTACTCAATCAATCAATCAATCATATCATTTGTAAAGCGCACTACTCACCCGTGAGGGTCTCAAGGCGCTGGGGTGGGGAATGCTGCTACTGCTCGAAAAGCCAGGTCTTGAGGAGTTTTCTGAAGGTCAGCAGGTCTTGAGTCTGCCGTAGGTGGATGGGGAGGGTGTTCCAGGTCTTGGCAGCGAGGTGGGAGAACGATCTGCCACCGGAGGTCGCTCTTCGGAAGCGGGGGACAGTGGCGAGGGCGAGGTCGGCGGAGCGGAGCTGGCGGGTGGGGGTGTAGAAGCTGAGTCGTCTGTTGAGGTACGTTGGTCCGGTGTTGTGGAGTGCCTTGTGTGCGTGGGTGAGGAGTTTGAAGGTTATCCTCTTGTTGACCGGGAGCCAGTGCAGGTCTCTCAGGTGGGGTGTGATGTGGCTGCGGCGAGGGATGTCGAGGATCAGGCATGCAGAGGCGTTCTGGATGCGTTGGAGCCGTCTCAGGAGTTTGGCCGAGGCTCCTGGGTAGAGGGCGTTTCCGTAGTCCAACCTGCTGCTGACGAGGGCCTGGGTGACCGTTCTTCTCGTTTCAGTGGGGATCCACTTGTAGATCCTGCAGAGCATGCGGAGGGTGTTGAAGCAGGCGGAGGATACGGCGTTGACCTGTTTAGTCATGGAGAGGGTGGAGTCGAGGATGACCCCTAGGTTGCGTGCGTGGTCGGTGGGTGTTGGGGCGGTTCCCAGTGCGGTCGGCCACCAGGAGTCGTCCCAGGCCGAAGGAGTGGATCCGAGGATGAGGACCTCCGTCTTGTCCGAGTTCAGCTTCAGTCGGCTGTTCCTCATCCATTCAGCGACGGCTTTCATTCCTTCGTGAAGGTTGGTTTTGGCGGTGTGGGGGTCCTTGGTGACGGAGAGGATCAGCTGGGTGTCATCGGCGTAGGAGATGATGTTGAGGTCGTGCCGACGGGCGACGTGGGCGAGCGGTGCCATGTAGATGTTAAACAGAGTTGGGCTGAGGGAAGAGCCCTGGGGTACGCCGCAGATGATCTCGGTGGCTTCGGAGAGGAAGGGGGGAAGGCGGACGCTCTGTGTTCTGCCGGAGAGGAAGGAGGTGGTCCAGTCCAGGGCCGTCTCTTGGATCCCGGCGTTGTGGAGGCGTGTTCGTAGTGTGTGGTGGCAGACCGCGTCGAAGGTGGCTGACAGGTCCAGGAGGATGAGGGCCGCCGTTTCTCTGTTGTCCAGCAGGGTACTGGATCTTTCCTTCAAGAATACGGGTAATGGGTCTTTCCTTCAAGAACACAGGTACTGGGTCTTGCTGTCAGCAACACAAGTAAAAGGTCTTACCTTCAGGAACACGGGTACAGGGTCTTTCCTTCAGGAACACGGGTACTGGGTTTTACCTTCAGGAACACAAGTAAAAGGTCTTACCTTCAGGAACACGGGTACTGGGTCTTTCCTTCAAGAACACGGGTACTGGGTCTTTCCTTCAGCAATACAAGTAAAAGATCTTACCTTTAGGAACACGAGTACTGGGTCTTACCTTCAGAAACACGGGTACTGGGTCTTACCTTCAGGGACTCGGGTACTGGGTCTTACCTTCAGGAACATGGGTACTGGGTTTATCTTCAGGAACACGGGTACTGGGTCTTACTGTCAGCAATACAAGTAAAAGATCTTACCTTTAGGAACACGGGTACTGGGTCTTACCTTCAGAAACATGGGTACTGAGTCTTACCTTCAGGGACTCGGGTACTGGGTTTTACTTTCAGGAACACAAGTAAAAGGTCTTACCTTCAGGAACATGGGTACTGGGTCTTTCCTTCAAGAACACTCATACTGGGTCTTTTCCTTCAGGAACACAGGTACTGGGTTTTACTGTCAGCAACACAAGTAAAAGGTCTTACCTTCAGGAACATGGGTACTGGGTCTTTCCTTCAGGAACATGGGTACTGGGTCTTTCCTTCAAGAACACTGGTACTGGGTCTTACCTTCAGGAACACGGGTACTGGGCTTTACTGTCAGCAACACAAATAAAAGTTCTTACCTTCAGGAACACGGGTACTGGTCTTACCTTTGGGAACACAAGTAAAAGGTCTTACCTTCAGGAACACGGGTACAGGGTCTTACCTTCAGGAACACGGGTACTGGGTCTTACTGTCAGCAACACAAGTAAAAGGTCTTACCTTCAGGAACACGGGTACTGGGTCTTACCTTCAGGAACATGGGTACTGGGTCTTACTGTCAGCAATACAAGTAAAAGATCTTACCTTTAGGAACAGGGTACTGGGTCTTACCTTCAGAAACACGGGTACTGGGTCTTTCCTTCAAGAACACGTGTACTGGGTCTTTCCTTCAGGAACACGGGTACTGGGTCTTACCTTCAGGAACACAGGTACTGGGTCTTACCTTCAGGAACAAGGGTACTGGGTCTTTCCTTGAAGAACACAGGTACTGGGTCTTACCTTCAGGGACTCGGGTACTGGGTTTTACTCTCAGCAACACAAGTAAAAGGTCTTACCTTCAGGAACACGGGTACTGGTCTTACCTTTGGGAACACAAGTAAAAGGTCTTACCTTCAGGAACACGGGTACAGGGTCTTACCTGCATGAACACGGGTACTGTGTCTTACTGTCAGCAACACAAGTAAAAGGTCTTACCTTCAGGAACACGGGTACTGGGTCTTACCTTCAGGAACATGGGTACTGGGTCTTACTGTCAGCAATACAAGTAAAAGATCTTACCTTTAGGAACACGGGTACTGGGTCTTACCTTCAGAAACACGGGTACTGGGTCTTACCTTCAGGGACTTGGGTACTGGGTCTTACCTTCAGGAACACGGATACTGGGTTTTACCTTCAGGAACACAAGTGAAAGGTCTTACCTTCAGGAACACGGGTACTGGGTCTTACTTTCAGGAACACGAGTGCTGGGTCTTACCTTCAGGAACACGGATACTGGGTTTTACCTTCAGGAACACGGGTACTGAGTCTTACCTTCAGGGACTCAGGTACTGGGTCTTACCTTCAGGAACACGGGTACTGGGTTTTACTGTCAGCAACACAAGTAAAAGGTCTTACCTTCAGGAACATGGGTACTGGGTCTTTCCTTCAAGAACACTGGTACTGTGTCTTACCTTCAGGAACACGGGTACTGGTCTTACCTTTGGGAACACAAGTAAAAGGTCTTACCTTCAGGAACACGGGTACAGGGTCTTACCTTCAGGAACACGGGTACTGGGTCTTACTGTCAGCAACACACGTAAAAGGTCTTACCTTCACGAACACGGGTACTGGGTCTTACCTTCAGGAACATGGGTACTGGGTCTTACTGTCAGCAATACAAGTAAAAGATCTTACCTTTAGGGACACGGGTACTGGGTCTTACCTTCAGAAACACGGGTACTGGGTCTTTCCTTCAAGAACACGTGTACTGGGTCTTTCCTTCAGGAACACGGGTACTGGGTCTTACCTTCAGGAACACATGTACTGGGTCTTACCTTCAGTAACATGGGTACTGGGTCTTTCCTTGAAGAACACGGGTACTGGGTCTTACCTTCAGGGACTCGGGTACTGGGTTTTACTGTCAGCAACACAAGTAAAAGGTCTTACCTTCAGGAACACAGGTACTGGTCTTACCTTTGGGAACACAAGTAAAAGGTCTTACCTTCAGGAACACGGGTACAGGGTCTTACCTTCATGAACACGGATACTGGGTCTTACTGTCAGAAACAAAAGTAAAAGGTCTTACCTTCAGGAACACGGGTACTGGGTCCTACCTTCAGGAACATGGGTACTGGGTCTTACTGTCAGCAACACAAGTAAAAGGTCTTACCTTTAGGAACACGGGTACTGGGTCTTACCTTCAGAAACACGGGTACTGGGTTTTACCTTCAGGAACACAAGTAAAAGGTCTTACCTTCAGGAACACGGGTACTGGGTCTTTCCTTCAAGAACACGGGTACTGGGTCTTTCCTTCAGCAATACAAGTAAAAGATCTTACCTTTAGGAACACGAGTACTGGGTCTTATCTTCAGAAACACGGGTACTGGGTCTTACCTTCAGGGACTCGGGTACTGGGTCTTACCTTCAGGAACATGGGTACTGGGTTTATCTTCAGGAACACGGGTACTGGGTCTTACTGTCAGCAATACAAGTAAAAGATCTTACCTTTAGGAACACGGGTACTGGGTCTTACCTTCAGAAACACGGGTACTGGGTCTTTCCTTCAAGAACACGTGTACTGGGTCTTTCCTTCAGGAACACGGGTACTGGGTCTTACCTTCAGGAACACAGGTAATGGGTCTTACCTTCAGGAACAAGGGTACTGGGTCTTTCCTTGAAGAACACAGGTACTGGGTCTTACCTTCAGGGACTCGGGTACTGGGTTTTACTCTCAGCAACACAAGTAAAAGGTCTTACCTTCAGGAACACGGGTACTGGTCTTACCTTTGGGAACACAAGTAAAAGGTCTTACCTTCAGGAACACGGGTACAGGGTCTTACCTGCATGAACACGGGTACTGGGTCTTACTGTTAGCAACACAAGTAAAAGGTCTTACCTTCAGGAACACGGGTACTGGGTCTTACCTTCAGGAACATGGGTACTGGGTCTTACTGTCAGCAATACAAGTAAAAGATCTTACCTTTAGGAACACGGGTACTGGGTCTTACCTTCAGAAACACGGGTACTGGGTCTTACCTTCAGGGACTCGGGTACTGGGTCTTACCTTCAGGAACACGGGTACTGGGTTTTACCTTCAGGAACACAAGTGAAAGGTCTTACCTTCAGGAACACGGGTACTGGGTCTTACTTTCAGGAACACGAGTGCTGGGTCTTACCTTCAGGAACACGGATACTGGGTTTTATCTTCAGGAACACGGGTACTGAGTCTTACCTTCAGGGACTCAGGTACTGGGTCTTACCTTCAGGAACACGGGTACTGGGTTTTACTGTCAGCAACACAAGTAAAAGGTCTTACCTTCAGGAACATGGGTACTGGGTCTTTCCTTCAAGAACACTGGTACTGTGTCTTACCTTCAGGAACACGGGTACTGGTCTTACCTTTGGGAACACAAGTAAAAGGTCTTACCTTCAGGAACACGGGTACAGGGTCTTACCTTCAGGAACACGGGTACTGGGTCTTACTGTCAGCAACACAAGTAAAAGGTCTTACCTTCACGAACACGGGTACTGGGTCTTACCTTCAGGAACATGGGTACTGGGTCTTACTGTCAGCAATACAAGTAAAAGATCTTACCTTTAGGGACACGGGTACTGGGTCTTACCTTCAGAAACACGGGTACTGGGTCTTTCCTTCAAGAACACGTGTACTGGGTCTTTCCTTCAGGAACACGGGTACTGGGTCTTACCTTCAGGAACACATGTACTGGGTCTTACCTTCAGTAACATGGGTACTGGGTCTTTCCTTGAAGAACACGGGTACTGGGTCTTACCTTCAGGGACTCGGGTACTGGGTTTTACTGTCAGCAACACAAGTAAAAGGTCTTACCTTCAGGAACACGGGTACTGGTCTTACCTTTGGGAACACAAGTAAAAGGTCTTACCTTCAGGAACACGGGTACAGGGTCTTACCTTCATGAACACGGATACTGGGTCTTACTGTCAGCAACAAAAGTAAAAGGTCTTACCTTCAGGAACACGGGTACTGGGTCCTACCTTCAGGAACATGGGTACTGGGTCTTACTGTCAGCAACACAAGTAAAAGGTCTTACCTTTAGGAACACGGGTACTGGGTCTTACCTTCAGAAACACGGGTACTGGGTTTTACCTTCAGGAACACAAGTAAAAGGTCTTACCTTCAGGAACACGGGTACTGGGTCTTTCCTTCAAGAACACGGGTACTGGGTCTTTCCTTCAGCAATACAAGTAAAAGATCTTACCTTTAGGAACACGAGTACTGGGTCTTACCTTCAGAAACACGGGTACTGGGTCTTACCTTCAGGGACTCGGGTACTGGGTCTTACCTTCAGGAACATGGGTACTGGGTTTATCTTCAGGAACACGGGTACTGGGTCTTAATGTCAGCAATACAAGTAAAAGATCTTACCTTTAGGAACACGGGTACTGGGTCTTACCTTCAGAAACACGGGTACTGGGTCTTTCCTTCAAGAACACGTGTACTGGGTCTTTCCTTCAGGAACACGGGTACTGGGTCTTACCTTCAGGAACACAGGTACTGGGTCTTACCTTCAGGAACAAGGGTACTGGGTCTTTCCTTGAAGAACACAGGTACTGGGTCTTACCTTCAGGGACTCGGGTACTGGGTTTTACTCTCAGCAACACAAGTAAAAGGTCTTACCTTCAGGAACACGGGTACTGGTCTTACCTTTGGGAACACAAGTAAAAGGTCTTACCTTCAGGAACACGGGTACAGGGTCTTACTTGCATGAACACGTTTACTGGGTCTTACTGTCAGCAACACAAGTAAAAGGTCTTACCTTCAGGAACACGGGTACTGGGTCTTACCTTCAGGGACTCGGGTACTGGGTCTTACCTTCAGGAACACGGGTACTGGGTTTTACCTTCAGGAACACAAGTGAAAGGTCTTACCTTCAGGAACATGGGTACTGGGTCTTACTTTCAGGAACACGAGTGCTGGGTCTTACCTTCAGGAACACGGGTACTGGGTTTTACCTTCAGGAACACGGGTACTGAGTCTTACCTTCAGGGACTCAGGTACTGGGTCTTACCTTCAGGAACACGGGTACTGGGTTTTACTGTCAGCAACACAAGTAAAAGGTCTTACCTTCAGGAACATGGGTACTGGGTCTTTCCTTCAAGAACACTGGTACTGTGTCTTACCTTCTGGAACACGGGTACTGGTCTTACCTTTGGGAACACAAGTAAAAGGTCTTACCTTCAGGAACACGGGTACTGGGTCTTACTGTCAGCAACACAAGTAAAAGGTCTTACCTTCACGAACACGGGTACTGGGTCTTACCTTCACGAACACGGGTACTGGGTCTTACCTTCAGGAACATGGGTACTGGGTCTTACTGTCAGCAATACAAGTAAAAGATCTTACCTTTAGGAACACGGGTACTGGGTCTTACCTTCAGAAACACGGGTACTGGGTCTTTCCTTCAAGAACACGTGTACTGGGTCTTTCCTTCAGGAACACGGGTACTGGGTCTTACCTTCAGGAACACATGTACTGGGTCTTACCTTCAGTAACATGGGTACTGGGTCTTTCCTTGAAGAACACGGGTACTGGGTCTTACCTTCAGGGACTCGGGTACTGGGTTTTACTGTCAGCAACACAAGTAAAAGGTCTTACCTTCAGGAACACGGGTACTGGTCTTACCTTTGGGAACACAAGTAAAAGGTCTTACCTTCAGGAACACGGGTACAGGGTCTTACCTTCATGAACACGGATACTGGGTCTTACTGTCAGCAACAAAAGTAAAAGGTCTTACCTTCAGGAACACGGGTACTGGGTCCTCCCTTCAGGAACATGGGTACTGGGTCTTACTGTCAGCAACACAAGTAAAAGGTCTTACCTTTAGGAACACGGGTACTGGGTCTTACCTTCAGAAACACGGGTACTGGGTCTTACCTTCAGGGACTCGGGTACTGGGTCTTACCTTCAGGAACACGGGTACTGGGTTTTACCTTCAGGAACACAAGTAAAAGGTCTTACCTTGAGGAACACGGGTACTGGGTCTTACTTTCAGGAACACGAGTGCTGGGTCTTACCTTCAGGAACACGGGTACTGGGTTTTACCTTCAGGAACACAAGTAAAAGGTCTTACCGTCAGGAACATGGGTACTGGGTCTTTCCTTCAGGAACATGGGTACTGGGTTTTACCTTCAGGAACACAAGTAAAAGGTCTTACCGTCAGGAACATGGGTACTGGGTCTTTCCTTCAAGAACACTGGTACTGTGTCTTACCTTCAGGAACACGGGTACTGGTCTTACCTTTGGGAACACAAGTAAAAGGTCTTACCTTCAGGAACACGGGTACAGGGTCTTACCAATGGGTAACGCACATCCTTGGGGTGCATATCCTGGGGGTGCATATCCTGGGGGTGCATATCCTGGGGGGTGCATATCTTGGGTGGTGCACATCTTGGGTGGCGTATATGCTGGGGGTGCACATCCTGGGTAGTGCACATCCTGGGTGGTGCTCATCTTGGGTGGCGTATATCCTGGGGGGCACATCCTTGGGGTGCAAATCCTGGGGGTGCATATCCTGGCTAGTGCACATCTTGGGTGGTGCGCATCCTGGGTGGTGCACATCTTGGGTGGCCTATATCCTGGGGGTGCACATCCTGTGTAGTGCACATCCTGGGTGGTGCACATCTTGGGTGGCGTATATCCTGGGGGTGCACATCCTTGGGATGCACATCCTGGGGTGCACATCTGGGGTTGCGCATCCTGGGTAATGCACTTCCCGGGTGGTACACATCTTGGGGGTGCACATCCTGGGGTGCACCTCCTGAGTGGTGCACATCCTGGTGATGCAGATTCTTGGGGATGCACTTCCTGGGATGCACATCTTGGGTATTGCACATCCCGGCGGTGCACATTCTGGGTGGTACACATCCTGGGGGGTTTACAATGTGCATCCTGAGTTGTGTTTTTCCTATGGGTGCACATCTAGGGTCGCATATCCTGGGTAATCCACTTCCTGGGTGGTACACATCCTGGGTGGCACATATCCTGGGGTTGCGCATCCTGGGTAATGCACTTCCCGGGTGGTGCACATCCTGGGTGGTACATATTCTGGGGGGTGCACATGGGGGGAGTCCACATGGGGGGAGTCCAGCCTGGGGTGTGCACTTCTTTAGGACCCAAATCCTGGGGGTTGCACACACTGAGCCCCGATTTACCAAGGGTTGCGTTAATGCAAGCCCTTAAGCCAGATCTACTAAGCAATGCAAAGCCATCTTGAGTGGTTCTGGGTGGCTCAGTAAATCTACAGTAACGCAAGATGCTGCCTACAAATGCTCCACGTTGGGAAGGTTCCATGTGTAGAGCATGGGTGTTCCCACGCATACACCCTTGTATTTTGGTGCATTCTCAGGTTTATTAAGAACAGTAAACCTCGGATTGCGTCAAAATGGTACGCCTTCCTAACAAAGGTGTAATAAGGAGAAATATGTTTATTTCTCCTCGTTTTTCCCTCTTTCCATGTGTGCTGCATTCTGCAGCACACATACAAAGAAGAAAATGCCTCAGAGGATTGTTTTTGTGCAGGAAGGAGTCCCTTCTCCTGCAAAAACAAAGGGTGCCAACAACGCAGACACCCTTGCACCATGGTGTTGTGAATGGGTGCCTACCTCGGCACTAGGCTGCACTCAGTGCACCACTGCAGGGAGACAGCAGGAAAGTGTCCTATCTTAATAGATATGGAGCTTTCCTGCTCTCTCCATTGACGCCGCGCACCTCAGCACGTTGTCTTGCTGCATTGAGCGACTTTTAGAAAATCTGGGGCTGGGTTTTGCACTTTTGGGGCCTCATTTACAATGAGGCTGCGCCACGGAGCGTCACTTTTCCATATTCTGCAGCACACATAGAAGGACAAACAAAGAGGAAGAAGCCTCTTGCGGTTGTTTTTGTGCAGGAAGGTTTCCCTTCCTGCACTAAAACAATCATCCCTGCAATGCAGGCACCCTTGCACCACGGCGCAAGGCTGCCTGCATTGGCACTAGGCAGCCCATTGTGCGCTGGCGCAGGGGAAAAGGACAGGAATGTGCCATATCTGTTAGATACAGCGCATTCCTGCCCTTTTATTTTGCCAGGAAGGCCTGCGGCGCCCCCTAGGGCGTTATCTTGTAAATAAGGCCCTTAGCATCCATTCTCTTTTCCCAGTCACATTCGTCAATAATGTGAACATGTCCATGGGAAAGAGATGTTCCCTTTGAATTGTCTCGCCCCCAAGCACATGAGGGAAGACCTGACTTGAATGTGTGTCCCCTGTAGGCGAGGGTGTGTTCAAGGGGCGGCGGCTGCTGTAATATCGTTAATCTGGCCCCTGGGGTAGAGGCCCGGTTGTGGCTCTCAGAGACCTGCATTACTACCCCAAAGTCTGCCTGTAACACGTCATGATCCTTACAGGGCCACCTACAGTGTGAAGAGCCACATAAAACTCACATGCCCTTTTCTTTGTTTCTTGTGTAGATTTTTCTCCAAAAAGCCTCACATCGCAGGCAGCTCTGAGGATGAGGAGGTCCTGGCTGGGTACATCCACGACACCTGGAAACGGGATCTCGACAGTGCCCGGATTTACACCTACACGGTTCTACTCTCCTACCCCAACGCCAGTGATCCCAACTACGTGTCCATCTTACAAGAGGACGGAAGAGAGATGGAGGAGTCCGCCAAAAGTGAGAAGGTCCTCAGTCCGGAGCAGGACGACCCCTCCGCCATGAACCCCTTCAACTCATACTCACCGGCAGGGGTGGTGGTGGTAAGTCAACATCGACAACTACTACCCTGAGTGGGATGCAGACACCCTGACCTGAGCGAAGAACGCCCGCTCTCGTAGAACCTCTCCGGGGCCACCGACCACCGAAGCTCAGAGAGAGAGTCCCTTACCTGTCCCAAGAACCATCACACAACCAATCAGAGACTAGGCGCAGGCAGAGGGTCTATCTCAACAACACAACAATTCCCAAACACCAGTGCATAAACAAACTAAAGGTTGTTAAGGGAAGTAACAGAATCCCAGAGGGAGGGACCAGGGAGCCGCTCATTGTATATGATGGACCAGGAAGCTTCATTCAAGGGATTCAGGAGAGGGACACTCCTTGTAGTAGGCCTCTGGATGTAGAGTCTCCTCCACAGAAGCGAGAAGGCAAGGAGCAGTCTGCCCGTAGTTCCTGCGGGACATCCAAAATGGCCGCCAGTAAGGAGAACACAGGAAGTGCCGAACCAGAGAATAGGACTGATCCTCAGTGGGGGAAACTGGGGGTAAGTAGACAGATCACCCTAGGCAGGTATGGATAAAGAAGTGGGGTGAGTGTCTGCAGTCTCCTATAGTGACTTTTAGGCATAAGATTGGTTAATTGTAAGACTATCGACCTAAAAAATATTGGGGAAAAAAGTATACAGGGGTACGTATAGATTTCCAATTCTTAGCTTTACAGCTATGGTCCTTGAAAAAATAAATATTCACTGGAAAAAAAAACATCAAAGAGGATTTATATGTAGGTCTTCTAATATTAAAAAAGGTGAAATTCACCAGATATACATAACTTACAGAATTAAAGAGTGCACCGCCATACATTTCAGATGTCATCAGCAATTTAATATGTGCAGTCAGTCATAAGCAGTGCCTCGCAGCAGTGCAAGTTATACTTATGTCAGTTACGTATTGGTGAATTTCAGTGGTTTTTTTGGTTTTAAAATGGCAGGTTTTTTATTATTAGAAGACCCACATATAATTTCACTTTGACCATTGTTTTTCTCAGTGAATGTCTATTTGTTTAATGTAAAGTAATATCTTATTATGCTACGTCTGCGGTCAACCGCCCAGTCATGTACAGCTTTTGGCCGTGTGCACAACAGGGGATAGGCCACCCACCCAACCCCCTTCCAGGACTCTTGCGGGAGATGTTAAAATTCTGTGTGAGAGACCCGCAGGACTGATAGGAGGAAAACTTTTATTTTGGCCCCTGTGGAGTTTCAATCAATCAATCAATCAATCAATCATGTCACTTATAAAGCGCACTACATACCCACGAGGGTCTCAAGGCGCTGGGGGAAGAGGGGGGTGGTGCTGCTACTGATCGAAGAGCCAGGTCTTGAGGAGTCTTCTGAAGGCCAGTAGGTCTTGGGTCTGTCGGAGGTTGGTGGGGAGGGTGTTCCAGGTCTTGGCGGCGAGGTGGGAGAAGGATCTGCCGCCGGCGGTCGCTTTCCGGATGCGGGGGACTGTGGCGAGGGCGAGGCTGGTCGAGCGGAGCTGGCGGGTGGGGGTGTAGAAGCTGAGTCGTCTGTTGAGGTAGGCTGGTCCGGAGTTGTGGAGTGCTTTGTGTGCGTGGGTGAGGAGCTTGAAGGTTATCCTCTTGTTGACAGGGAGCCAGTGCAGGTCTCTCAGGTGGGGTGTGATGTGGCTGCGTCGGGGGATGTCGAGGATAAGACGTGCAGAGGCGTTCTGGATGCGTTGCAGCCGTCTCAGGAGCTTAGCCGTCGTTCCTGCGTAGAGGGCGTTTCCGTAGTCCAGCCTGCTGGTGACGAGGGCCTGGGTGACTGTTTTTCTTGTTTCGGTGGGGATCCACTTGAAGATCCCCGCGGAGCATTCGGAGGATGTTGAAGCAGGATGAGGAAACGGCGTTGACCTGCTTAGTCATGGAGAGGGTGGGGTCGAGGATGACCCCTAGGTTGCGTACGTGGTCGGTGGGTGGCGGGGCTGTTCCCAGTGATGTTGACCACCAGGAGTCATCCCAGGCTGAAGGGTTGGAACCAAGGATGAGGACCTCCGTCTTGTCCGAGTTCAGCTTCAGGCGGCTGGTCCTCATCCATTCAGCGACGGCCTTCATTCCTTCGTGGAGGTGGGCTTTGGCGGTGTGAGGGTCTTTGGTGAGGGAGAGGATCAGCTGGGTGTCGTCGGCGTAGGAGATGATGTTGAGGTTGTGCTGTCGGGCGACGTGGGCGAGGGGTGCCATGTAGATGTTGAACAGCGTTGGGCTGAGGGAGGAGCCTTGGGGTACGCCGCAGATGATCTTGGTGGCCTTGGATCGGAAGGGGGCGAGGCGGACGCTTTGTGTTCTGGCCGGAAAGGAAGGATGTGGTCCAGTCCAAGGCCTTCTCTTGAATCCCGGCGTCGTGAAGGCGTGTTCGTAGTGTGTGGTGGCAGACCGTGTCGAAGGCGGCTGATAGGTCCAGGAGGATGAGGGCTGCAGTTTCTCCGTTGTCTAGCAGGGTCCTGATGTCATCGGTGGCGGCGATGAGGGCGGTTTCGGTGCTGTGGTTGCTGCGGAAGCCGGACTGGGAAGGGTCCAGGATGTTGTTCTCCTCGAGGTAGCGGGTCAGTTGTTTGTTGACGATTTTCTCGGTGACCTTCGCGGGGAACGGGAGCAGAGAGATGGGTCGGAAGTTCTTGAGGTCCTTGGGGTCTGCCTTGGGTTTCTTGAGTAAGGCGGTGATCTCGGCGTGCTTCCAGCTTTCCGGGAAGGTTGCTGTCTCGAAGGAGATGTTGATTATTTTCCGGAGATGGGGCGCGATGGCTGTACTGGCTTTGTTGAAGATGTGGTGAGGGCACGGGTCTAGCGGTGAACCGGGAGTGGATGGTGTTCATGATCTCGCTGGTGTCCTCGTCGTTGATGTTGGTCCAGGAGAGCAGGCGGTTGGTGGTTGTGGGGGCAGTGGTCTCGGTGGTTGCCGGGGCGGTCGTGGTGTTGAAGCTGTCGTGGATGTCGGCGATTTTGCGGTGGAAGAAGGTGGCCAGTGAGTCGCACAGGTCTCGCGACGGCTGGATGTCGTTGGTGTTGGAGCTGGGGTTGGAGAGTTCCTTCACGATGTTGAAGAGCTCTTTGCTGTTGTGTGCGTTGTTGTCTAGGCGGTCTTTGAGTGAGGCCCTTTTGGCGGATCTGATGAGGTGATGGTGACTGCGGGTGGCGCTCTTGTGGGCGGCGTAGCTGTCCGCTGTCCGTTCGTGGAGCCAGATCTTCTCCAGTTTTCGGCATGTTCGCTTGGAGGCCTGGAGGTCTTCGGTGAACCAGGTGGCTTTCTTGCTGGTGTGGCTGTTGGGCGGATTCTTGAGCGGGGCGAGGGTGTTGGCGCAGTCGTCGATCCACTGTCTGAGGTTGCGGGCGGCGGTGTCGGGGTCGGAGGGTTCGGCGGGTGGGCTCAGGGCGAGGGTTGTGGTTAGCTGGTCTTCCGTGACTCTGCTCCAGCAGCGGCGAGGCATTTGTTCGGTGCGGTGGTGCGTGGTGGGCTTCCTGTAGGTGAAGTGGATGCAGTGGTGGTCAGTCCAGTGGGGTTCGGAGGTGTGGTTGAAGGAGACGTGTGGGCTTGCGGAAAAGATGGAGTCTAGCGTGTGGCCGGCGGCGTGGGTGGGTGTAGTCACGAGCTGTCTGAGTCCGAGGGTGGCGAGGTTGTCGATCAGGGTGGTGGAGTTGGTGTCCTTGTTCTTCTCGAGGTGGAAGTTCAGGTCCCCGAGGAGGATGTAGTCTGTGGAGGCGATGGCGTGTGTGCTGACGAAGTCAGCGATGGAATCGCTGAACTGTGGTCGGGGTCCGGGGGTCTGTAGATGAGGGTTCCTCTGAGGGTGGTGTTGGGATCGGTGTGGATCTGGAAGTGCATGTGTTCGGCGGTGCTGAGGGTGTCGTCAGTGTTGGTTGAGACTCTGAGGGTGTTCCTGTGGACGATGGCGATGCCTCCTCCGACTCCGTTGGTGCGGTCCCTGCGGGTGATCTTGTATCCGTCCGGGATGGCAATGGCGATGTCGGGGGCTGAAGCGGGATTCAGCCAGGTCTCCGTCAGGAATGCGACGTCTGGGGAGGTTGAGTCGAGAAGGTCCCAGAGTTCGATGTCGTGTTTGCGGGCGGAGCGGGTGTTGAGGAGGATGCATCTGAGGTAGTTGGGTTCTTTCCTGGGCGGTGGTTTGGCGGGGCGGGTGCTGGCGAAGCTGCAGTTCCGGCAGGTGAAGGGCCCTTGGGTGCACTTCGGGGTGGCCTGGTAGCAGGCGTGATCTTTTCCGGGGTTGAGTGCGCGGAGGGTGCTGGCGTCGATCGGCGTCTGTTGATGTGGCGGGCGCGGGGGATGCCCGGACCAGGGGTCTGGCGCTGGGCGCGGTCACGGCGCGGACGGGCGCAGACGGGTTTGCAGCTTAGGCGCGCCGACGCGCAGCGGCCGCCATAAATGGGGAGGTGGGAGGGAGGAGCAGGGAATGGGGCAGCGAATGGGCAGTGAGGGGGCGGGGCCGCAGGGCGCAGCGGCGGGAAACAGGCACAGAAGGGAAAACGAGCACAATCAGGGCATCAAGGGGGCACAGAAAGGAAAAACGAGCACAATCAGGGGCAGCAAGGGGGCACAGAAAGGAAAAACGAGCACAATCAGGGGCAGCAAGGGGGCACAGAAAGGAAAAAAGACGAGCACAATCAGGGGCAGCAAGGGGGCACAGAAAGGAAAAACGAGCACAATCAGGGGCAGCAAGGGGGCACAGAAAGGAAAAAACGAGCACAATCAGGGGCAGCAAGGGGGCACAGAAAGGAAAAAAACGAGCACAATCAGGGGCAGCAAGGGGGCACAGAAAGGAAAAACGAGCACAATCAGGGGCAGCAAGGGGGCACAGAAAGGAAAAAAACGAGCACAATCAGGGGCAGCAAGGGGGCACAGAAAGGAAAAACGAGCACAATCAGGGGCAGCAAGGGGGCACAGAAAGGAAAAACGAGCACAATCAGGGGCAGCAAGGGGGCACAGAAAGGAAAAACGAGCACAATCAGGGGCAGCAGCAGGGCACACAGACGGAGCTGTGTGGTGGGGAGCGACCTACCAGTCAAGGTCAGGGGTCGCTCTCTCACCACGCAGCGGCCGCCATAAATGGGGAGGTGGGAGGGAGGAGCAGGGAATGGGGCAGCGAATGGGCAGTGAGGGGGCGGGGCCGCAGGCGCAGCGGCGGGAAACAGGCACAGAAAGGAAAAAACTAGCACAATCAGGGCAGCAAGGGGGCACAGAAAGGAAAAAACGAGCACAATCAGGGCAGCAATGGGGCACAGAAAGGGAAAAAAACGAGCACAATCAGGGCAGCAAGGGGGCACAGAAATGAAAAAACGAGCACAATCAGGGCAGCAAGGGGGCACAGAAAGGAAAAAAAACGAGCACAATCAGGGCAGCAAGGGGGCACAGAAAGGAAAAAAACGAGCACAATCAGGGCAGCAAGGGGGCACAGAAAGGAAAAAAACGATCACAATCAGGGCAGCAAGGGGGCACAGAAAGGAAAAAAAACGAGCACAATCAGGGCAGCAAGGGGGCACAGAAAGGAAAAACGAGCACAATCAGGGCAGCAAGGGGGCACAGAAAGGAAAACGAGACAATCAGGGCAGCAAGGGGGCACAGAAGGAAAAAAAACGAGCACAATCAGGGGCAGCAAGGGGGGCACAGAAAGGAAAAACGAGCACAATCAGGGGCAGCAGCAGGGCACACAGACGGAGCTGTGTGGTGGGGGAGCAACCTACCAGTCAAGGTCAGGGGTCGCTCTCTTCACCACGCAGCGGCCGCCATAAATGGGGAGGTGGGAGGGAGGAGCAGGGAATGGGGCAGCGAATGGGCAGTGAGGGGCGGGGCCGCAGGCGCAGCGGCGGGAAACAGGCACAGAAGGGAAAACGAGCACAATCAGGGCATCAAGGGGGCACAGAAAGGAAAAAAAACGAGCACAATCAGGGGCAGCAAGGGGGCACAGAAAGGAAAAACGAGCACAATCAGGGCATCAAGGGGGCACAGAAAGGAAAAAACGAGCACAATCAGGGGCAGCAAGGGGGCACAGAAAGGAAAAAACGAGCACAATCAGGGGCAGCAAGGGGGCACAGAAAGGAAAAACGAGCACAATCAGGGGCAGCAAGGGGGGCACAGAAAGGAAAAACGAGCACAATCAGGGGCAGCAAGGGGGCACAGAAAGGAAAAACGAGCACAGTCAGGGGCAGCAAGGGGGCACAGAAAGGAAAAACGAGCACAATCAGGGGCAGCAAGGGGGCACAGAAAGGAAAAACGAGCACAGACAGGGGCAGCAAGGGGGCACAGAAAGGAAAAACGAGCACAATCAGGGGCAGCAAGGGGGCACAGAAAGGAAAAAACGAGCACAATCAGGGGCAGCAAGGGGGCACAGAAAGGAAAAACGAGCACAATCAGGGGCAGCAAGGGGGCACAGAAAGGAAAAACGAGCACAGACAGGGGCAGCAAGGGGGCACAGAAAGGAAAACGAGCACAATCAGGGGCAGCAAGGGGGGCACAGAAAGGAAAAAACGAGCACAATCAGGGGCAGCAGCAGGGCACACAGACGGAGCTGTGTGGTGGGGGAGCGACCTACCAGTCAAGGTCAGGGGTCGCTCTCTTCACCACGCAGCGGCCGCCATAAATGGGGAGGTGGGAGGGAGGAGCAGGGAATGAGGCAGCGAATGGGCAGTGAGGGGCGGGGCCGCAGGCGCAGCGGCGGGAAACAGGCACAGAAGGGAAAACGAGGCACAATCAGGACATCAAGGGGGCACAGAAAGGAAAAACGAGCACAATCAGGGGCAGCAAGGGGGCACAGAAAGGAAAAACGAGCACAATCAGGGGCAGCAAGGGGGCACAGAAAGGGAAAAAAACGAGCACAATCAGGGGCAGCAAGGGGGGCACAGAAAGGAAAAACGAGCACAATCAGGGGCAGCAAGGGGGCACAGAAAGGAAAAAACGAGCACAATCAGGGGCAGCAAGGGGGCACAGAAAGGAAAAAAACGAGCACAATCAGGGGCAGCAAGGGGGCACAGAAAGGAAAAACGAGCACAATCAGGGGCAGCAAGGGGGCACAGAAAGGAAAAAAACGAGCACAATCAGGGGCAGCAAGGGGGCACAGAAAGGAAAAAAACGAGCACAATCAGGGGCAGCAAGGGGGCACAGAAAGGAAAAACGAGCACAATCAGGGGCAGCAAGGGGGCACAGAAAGGAAAAAAACGAGCACAATCAGGGGCAGCAAGGGGGCACAGAAAGGAAAAACGAGCACAATCAGGGGCAGCAAGGGGGCACAGAAAGGAAAAAACGAGCACAATCAGGGGCAGCAAGGGGGCACAGAAAGGAAAAAACGAGCACAATCAGGGGCAGCAGCAGGGCACACAGACGGAGCTGTGTGGTGGGGGAGCGACCTACCAGTCAAGGTCAGGGGTCGCTCTCTTCACCACGCAGCGGCCGCCATAAATGGGGAGGTGGGAGGGAGGAGCAGGGAATGGGGCAGCGAATGGGCAGTGAGGGGGCGGGGCCGCAGAGCGCAGCGGCGGGAAACAGGCACAGAAAGGAAAAAAACTAGCACAATCAGGGCAGCAAGGGGGCACAGAAAGGAAAAACGAGCACAATCAGGGCAGCAAGGGGGCACAGAAAGGGAAAAAAACGAGCACAATCAGGGCAGCAAGGGGCACAGAAATGAAAAAACGAGCACAATCAGGGCAGCAAGGGGGCACAGAAAGGAAAAAAAACGAGCACAATCAGGGCAGCAAGGGGGCACAGAAAGGAAAAAAACGAGCACAATCAGGGCAGCAAGGGGGCACAGAAAGGAAAAAAACGAGCACAATCAGGGGCAGCAAGGGGGCACAGAAAGGAAAAAAACGATCACAATCAGGGCAGCAAGGGGGCACAGAAAGGAAAAAAAACGAGCACAATCAGGGCAGCAAGGGGGCACAGAAAGGAAAAAACAGAGCACAATCAGGGCAGCAAGGGGGCACAGAAAGGAAAAAACGAGACAATCAGGGCAGCAAGGGGGCACAGAAGGAAAAAAAACGAGCACAATCAGGGGCAGCAAGGGGGCACAGAAAGGAAAAACGAGCACAATCAGGGGCAGCAGCAGGGCACACAGACGGAGCTGTGTGGTGGGGAGCGACCTACCAGTCAAGGTCAGGGGTCGCTCTCTTCACCACGCAGCGGCCGCCATAAATGGGGAGGTGGGAGGGAGGAGCAGGGAATGGGGCAGCGAATGGGCAGTGAGGGGGCGGGGCCGCAGGCGCAGCGGCGGGAAACAGGCACAGAAGGGAAAACGAGCACAATCAGGGCATCAAGGGGGCACAGAAAGGAAAAAAAACGAGCACAATCAGGGGCAGCAAGGGGGGCACAGAAAGGAAAAACGAGCACAATCAGGGCATCAAGGGGGCACAGAAAGGAAAAAAACGAGCACAATCAGGGGCAGCAAGGGGGGCACAGAAAGGAAAAAACGAGCACAATCAGGGGCAGCAAGGGGCACAGAAAGGAAAAACGAGCACAATCAGGGGCAGCAAGGGGGCACAGAAAGGAAAAACGAGCACAATCAGGGGCAGCAAGGGGGCACAGAAAGGAAAAACGAGCACAGTCAGGGGCAGCAAGGGGGCACAGAAAGGAAAAACGAGCACAATCAGGGGCAGCAAGGGGGCACAGAAAGGAAAAACGAGCACAGACAGGGGCAGCAAGGGGGCACAGAAAGGAAAAACGAGCACAATCAGGGGCAGCAAGGGGGGCACAGAAAGGAAAAACGAGCACAATCAGGGGCAGCAAGGGGGCACAGAAAGGAAAAACGAGCACAATCAGGGGCAGCAAGGGGGCACAGAAAGGAAAAACGAGCACAGACAGGGGCAGCAAGGGGGCACAGAAAGGAAAAACGAGCACAATCAGGGGCAGCAAGGGGGCACAGAAAGGAAAAAACGAGCACAATCAGGGGCAGCAGCAGGGCACACAGACGGAGCTGTGTGGTGGGGGAGCGACCTACCAGTCAAGGTCAGGGGTCGCTCTCTTCACCACGCAGCGGCCGCCATAAATGGGGAGGTGGGAGGGAGGAGCAGGGAATGAGGCAGCGAATGGGCAGTGAGGGGCGGGGCCGCAGGGCGCAGCGGCGGAAACAGGCACAGAAGGGAAAACGAGCACAATCAGGACATCAAGGGGGCACAGAAAGGAAAAACGAGCACAATCAGGGGCAGCAAGGGGGCACAGAAAGGAAAAACGAGCACAATCAGGGGCAGCAAGGGGGCACAGAAAGGGAAAAAAAACGAGCACAATCAGGGGCAGCAAGGGGGGCACAGAAAGGAAAAACGAGCACAATCAGGGGCAGCAAGGGGGCACAGAAAGGAAAAAACGAGCACAATCAGGGGCAGCAAGGGGGCACAGAAAGGAAAAAAACGAGCACAATCAGGGGCAGCAAGGGGGCACAGAAAGGAAAACGAGCACAATCAGGGGCAGCAAGGGGCACAGAAAGGAAAAACGAGCACAATCAGGGGCAGCAAGGGGGCACAGAAAGGAAAAAAACGAGCACAATCAGGGGCAGCAAGGGGGCACAGAAAGGAAAAACGAGCACAATCAGGGGCAGCAAGGGGGCACAGAAAGGAAAAACGAGCACAATCAGGGGCAGCAAGGGGGCACAGAAAGGAAAAAAACGAGCACAATCAGGGGCAGCAAGGGGGCACAGAAAGGAAAAACGAGCACAATCAGGGAGTTTCCCCTTGGACCATCCTATAGGGGCCAGGGGATACAGGGTACCCATACCCAACCCTGTACCACTTTAGATTTTTTTAAGTTACAGGACATGGAGAAGAGTCTCTGTGTTCTGTAAGGGCAGCCGCAACCTGTTGGTTCATGTTGTGGCCAGCCAATGAGAGCGCTCGGTGCCGGCAGACGGATATAAAGCTCTTGTGACCAATCAAAATGCTATATTTTTTAATTTGAGGTCCATGGGACCAGCTGTTCAGATAGCTCTATTTTTTAAGCTTAATTTAACAAAAAACGAATGAATTGTGTTCTGGTTCAAGGAGGACCTGACCTGGCAGTTCAAGCTAGACTATTCTTATTGGACAGGGCAAGACTGATTTGCATATGGCTGGGTCCAAACAGAGGTGGCATGGGGAGCAAAAGAACAATGGGTTAGATTGCTACCCCGAGTGATTGCCAATGGTTATACTTAATGCAAGCATTCCTCCAATCACGTTTTGTGTGTTTGATGCACCTCCTATGGTGAGGGGAGCAATCCTTTTCATTTTCAAAAAGAAAATCCAGTTTAAGGGTTTTCTTTTTGAAAATAAAAAAAAGAATACTGTTTGGTGCAGGGTTGGGTCAATGCTCAGTGGTCATTTATAAATTTGGAGGTCAGGACCTCCACCAGGGTGACGGAAGAATTTATTCCGTCGCCCTGGCGGAACAACGGCCCGACTGCCGAGACCTAAATAAGGGCCTCATGTATAATACCTGCACAGTGGCTACTGCCTTTGGTCATGCACAGAGGAGGTGGCAACCCACAGTGGGTTGGGTGCATGCCTTTTGGCCAACCGCTGCTGCACACTGGCGAATGTTGTGCTTAACAGGAGTTAGCCGCCCAGCCCATGTGCAGTGGGGATTGGCTGCCTGCAGAGGGTTGAGTGCAAGGCCTGGCTAATCCCTGCAGTCAAGCCTTGGGCCGTGTGTATTGGGTTTGGATGCTCACGGAGGGTTGGGTGCAAGACTTTGCAGGACATTGACCCTGCGGCCAACTCTTGCTGTGCTCGGCCGAAGGGCTTGGCTAATACACACAGAGTTAGACACAGGGGGGCTTTTTTACAGCCCCTTGCGCCACCGGTGCATCACTTTTTGTGACGCACCGCTGGCGCAACCTCCTGCCCCACATTTACAAGGAAATGTAAAGCTACCCTGCATGGCCTTGTAAATATGGCCACTTCTCACGCAACACTCTGCGTGAAAGGGGCGTGACATGGGTGTTGCTGTGGGTGTTCCCACGCAACACCCATGTATTCTGCTGCATTTCCAGATTTACGAGAATTTGTAAACCTGAAAATGCGACAGAATGCTACGCCACACCAGGGGTGGCATAGTAAGGCGCAACGAGGAGAAATGTTTACATTTCTCCTTGTTTTTCCTCTTACTAGGGGTGCTGCATTCTGCAGTACACATAGGAAGAGAAAATCACCTCTTTTTATTTTTTTTGTTATTGTTTTTGTGCAGGTAGGTACCGCTTGCTGCACAGAAACAATCTCCCCATAACACAGGCATCCATGCGCCATGACGCAAGGCCACCTTCGCCGGCTCATGGCAGTCGATTGTGTGCCAGTGCAGGGGAACGTACAGGGATGCGTCATATTGTTGTAAATGTGACGCATGGCTGTGTTTTGAAAGTGCCGCAACGTGGCGCAGCCAAAGGGCTTGCGGTGCCGCGCTGCAGCACTTTCTTGTAAATAAGCCCCACGGTTGTCTGCAGTGATGTCATCAATGATGTCATTTGAGAGGTGACCAATGATATCATTTAACATGTCAAGAGGGATTTCATATGCAGGGCCACTGGAATTATGCACTTGTGCCATCGCAGCGTTATTCGCATAGTTATGGATGTGTCGCTGTTGCCACATAATCCGTCATCTGCTCATAATCTGCTGATTTTACAAAAAAGTTATTATTTCTTGCTCAAACAGTTCAAAAGTTACTAAAAAGGCAGTGACACGTGTTGCACATAGTGGAAGGCCATTCACAAAGGTTGACTGGTCATGTTTCTGTTTCTTATTGCTATATTTAGGTGTTAAACTGGTACCAATGAGGTGCAACCTATGCGTAAACAGTGTTAACAAGTGTAAAAGTGAAAAAAATGAAGTAATACTATCACAAAATGTGCCACAGTATTCCACATATTATGCCTTTTCTTGCTGCATGATTTAGTCAACCCTGCTGCATAATTTTGCCCTCCCTGCCGCATAATTCCAGTGGCCCTGGTAATATGTGATGTCATTAGCAGTGCAAGACAAGGGCACAAGTTATAGTTAGTTTACTAAACTATGGCAGATGTATTTCAGGAGTTTTGGGGATTTTAACATTAGCTTGTTTTTCATTCCAAAAGCTAACAGTAACGTCACTTTAACCACTGTTTTTTTCAGTGAATTTCTGTAGTTTTTTTTACATAAGGTAAGGTCTTAGCAACTAACCGAACTATCACGAAACTCTAAACTTTGTTTTTTTCAGTGCAGATACATATATATTTGTAAACCAAATTGTTACTATTTTAAAATGAGAGAGCTGATGTGGAAGGGGAACACTGTACTTATGCAAACATCTCTCTGTTTAATATTTGTATCCCTTCTGAAAATATATTATGCCTCACATCACTAACAACCCACACCTCACCTTACATTTTTAACGCTTGTGTTTCATACCTGTATTAACATCTCAATGCTCATTAACCTCATCTGCTCTTCACAAAAGGCTTTAAATTCAACAGCTTCTATTCCATCAAAATGGCGTTCAAATGTTCTTTGCTTTTGTCTTGAATACAGAATGTTGGCACACTAGTTGTTCATTAGAACTCTGTGGTGATGCTGACACTGATTACTAGGGAGTTAACGGGCAGCTGCTGCTGGTGTTGGAAGGACATGTATCAGTCTGCATGTCAGAATGCTTTACTGAAATGGATGAGGAAGAAATTTGAGAACTCATAGAAACTGTGGCCTGATGTTTGCTTTCATCAACACTATAACCATAATTTGTATGACAAATCAAACCCTCTCATTTTGTTAATTTATAAAGGAAATGTTTGAAGTTTTACAGCTTTGAATCCATCAAGAAGGTGTTCAGGTGTGCTGCAATCTTGTAATAAATACAGAATGTTAGCGCTCTAGTTGTTCATTAAAGCACTGTGGGAGGCTTCGGTAGAACACTGGGGAGTTGATTGACAGGCGTTGAGTCTGTTGGAAGTATATGTTTAAGTAGAATGTCAGACTTTGTTCTCATGTGCCTGAGGAAGATAGTGGGAACGTAAAGAAAATGGGCCTCCGGGGGGGGTGCGCAGGGCCTGGCTGCAGGCCCTGCTTCCAACCCGACCCCATATCGAAGGCTGTGTGTGGCGGGCAGCCCACAAGGGGATTGAGTGTGGGGCCTGGCCGCAGGCAAACCTCACAATGCACATGGCTTAAAACTATGCTGAGTTTAAGATTTGGATGAATATGATAAAAAAACTGAAATTCACTAAAAAAAAAGCGATGTTATAGTTAGGTATGGTACTAAGAGTTTATTTACGTTAAAAAAATTCATAAATTCACTGAAAAAACAACGGTTAAAATGAAGTTATAGTTAGGGAAAGAAATAAGATTTTAGATTATGTTTAACAAATTCGCAGAAATGCACTGAAAAACACAAAGGTTAAATATTTAAAGATTTAATGTAATAGTAAAGTCTGGTCATACTATAAAAACTAATGTTTAAAAACATAAAAACACTGAAATTCCCCAGTTGTACTTTACTGACATAACTATAGGTTGCGCCCCCACCACGCACTGCTTATGACCACGCCTATAACATCACTCATGATATGCTTAATGACATCATTGATGACATCACTGATCACATCACTGGTGACACCGCCCATACAGGAAGGTATTCATCAAGGTTGACGTCTGTAGCACTAATGGGCAGATTCTTTCACAACAAGCAGAACATGAGGCATTTCTGTAAAATCCCCCACAAAAGGAAGATATTATGCGCTTTACTGATATAAAGGTGCGCAAGACATGCAATGACTCTGTAGACACTCATCACTTCAGCAACTCGTTCCAAAACAGAGTTTGGATATTGTTTACCTTGACGAGATGTGTCTGGTAACCATGTCATATGACCAGAACTTTAAGTCAACGACTTCATTTCAATGTATTAGCTGATTATAAAGCACGCACTACCAGGCACTATGGACAAATATTCCTGAAGTGGGGAGAATGGCGTACACCGTTTGAAGAACTGTTACCCTCATACTGCGATTGGAACTGTCTGTAAATGAGCCAGCTATACCTTATGCACTCTACAGCAATGTATGTCTTAGAATTTGCAGTGAACTTTTCAAAATGAATAAGTGCACTTTATAAATGTTCTGTTTTTATAGAAGTTGTCTATAGCACTACATGACAACTTTTAATGTCAGCATGTACACAGGATAGATTAGAGCCTAGACTCAGGCCCTCTGCTCTCAGCAGTAGCACTCACTCCTCTCAGAGCTGAGATAGGAGCTCAAAGTTCAGTCTTTACTCTCACCTGTAGCGCTCACTCCTTTCAAAGCTGGCATTGGAGCCCAGAGTCCAGTCCTTACTCTGATCAGTAGAGCTCACTCCTCTCCGAGGTGGGATTTGAGCTCAGAATCCAATCCAAACTCTGATCAGTAGAGCTCACTCCTCTCAGATGTGGGATTAGAGTTTAGAGTCTGGTTTTTACTCTCACCTGTACACCTCACTCCTCTCAGAGCTGGGATTAGAGCTCAGACTCCAATCTTTACTCTTACCAGTAGAGCTCACTCCTTTCAGAGCTGGCATTAGAGCTCAGATTGCAGTGTTTATCTCACCAACAGAGCACACTCCTCTCAATCAGGGATTAAAGCTCAGAGTCCAGTCCTTACTCTCACTAATATAGCTCACTCCTCTCAGAGCTGGGATTAGAGCTCAGAGTCCAGTCTTTACTCTCACCAATAGAGCTCACTCCTCTCAAACAGGGATTAGAGCTCAGAGTCCAGTCTTTACTCTCACCTGTAGAGCTCATTCCTCTCAGAGCTGGTATTAGAGCTCAGAGTCTGGTCTTTACTCTCACCTGTAGCGCTCACTCCTCTCAGAACTGGGATTAGAGCTCAGAGTGCAGTCTGCTCTTACCTGTATAACTCACTTATGTTAGAGCTGGGATTTACTCGCACCTGAACAGTTCACTCCTCTGAGAGCTGGGATTCGAGCTAAGAGTCTGGTCTATACTCTCACTATTAGAGCTCACTCCTCTCATAATTGGGATTAGAGCTCAGACTGCAGTCTTTCTCATCAGTAGAGCTCACTCCTCTCAGAGCTGAGATTAGAGCTCGGATTCCAGTCTTTACTCTCACCTGTAGAGCTCACTCCTCTCAGGGCTGGAATTAGAGCTCAGTCTGGTCTTTACTCTCACCTGTACAGTTCACTCATCTCAGAGCTGGGATTAGAGCTCAGAGTCCAGTCTTTACTCTCACCAGTAGAGCTCATTCTCCTCAGAGCTGGGATTAGAGCTCAGAATACGGTCTTTACTCTCACCAGGAGAGCTCATTCCTCTCAGAGCTGGGATTAGAGCTCAGAGTACGGTCACTTCTCTCACCAGTAGAGCTCACTCCTCTCAGAGCTGGGATTAGAGCTCAGAGTCCAGTCTCTACTCTCACCAGTAGAGCTCACTCATCTCAGAGCTGGGATTAGAGCTCAGAGTACAGTCTTTACTCTCACCTGTACAGCTCACTCATCTCAGAGCTGGAATTAGAGCTCAGAGTCCAGACTTTACTCTCACCTGTACAGCTCACTCATCTCAGAGCTGGGATTAGAGCTCAGAGTCCAGTCTTTACTCTCACCAGTAGAACTCACTCCTCTCAGAGCTGGTATTAGAGCTCAGAGTCTGGTCTTTACTCTCGCCTGTAACACTCACTCCTCTCAGAACTGGGTTTAGAGCTCAGAGTCTCCTCTTTACTCTCACCAATATAGCTCACTCCTCTCAGACTGGGATTAGAGCTCAGAGTGCAGTCTTTGCTCTTACCTGTACAGGTCACTCCTCTCAGAGCTGAGATTAGATCTTAGAATCCGGTTTTTCCTCTCACCATTAGAGCTCACTCCTCTCAGAGCTGGGATTAGAGCTCAGAGTGCAGTCCTCACTCCTATCAGTAGAGCTCACTCCTCTCAGAGCTGGGATTAGAGCTCAGAGTCGGGTATTTACTCTCACCAGTAGAGCTCACTCCTCTCAGAGCTGGGATTAGAGCTCAGAGTCGGGTATTTACTCTCACCTGTAGAGCTCACTCCTCTCAGGGCTGGAATTAGAGCTCAGTCTGGTCTTTACTCTGACCTGTACAGTTCACTCATCTCAGAGCTGGGATTAGAGCTCAGAGTCCAGTCTTTACTCTCACCAGTAGAGCTCATTCTCCTCAGAGCTGGGATTAGAGCTCAGAATACGGTCTTTACTCTCACCAGGAGAGCTCATTCCTCTCAGAGCTGGGATTAGAGCTCAGAGTACGGTCACTTCTCTCACCAGTAGAGCTCACTCCTCTCAGAGCTGGGATTAGAGCTCAGAGTCCAGTCTCTACTCTCACCTGTACAGCTCACTCATCTCAGAGCTGGAATTAGAGCTCAGAGTCCAGACTTTACTCTCACCTGTACAGCTCACTCATCTCAGAGCTGGGATTAGGAGCTCAGAGTCCAGTCTTTACTCTCACCAGTAGAACTCACTCCTCTCAGAGCTGGTATTAGAGCTCAGAGTCTGGTCTTTACTCTCGCCTGTAACACTCACTCCTCTCAGAACTGGGTTTAGAGCTCAGAGTCTCCTCTTTACTCTCACCAATATAGCTCACTCCTCTCAGACTGGGATTAGAGCTCAGAGTGCAGTCTTTGCTCTTACCTGTACAGGTCACTCCTCTCAGAGCTGAGATTAGATCTTAGAATCCGGTTTTTCCTCTCACCATTAGAGCTCACTCCTCTCAGAGCTGGGATTAGAGCTCAGAGTCGGGTATTTACTCTCACCAGTAGTGCTCACTCCTCTCAGAGCTGGGATTAAAGCCCAGAGTCCAGTAACTACTCTCACCAGTAGAACACACTCCTCTCAGAGCTGGGATTAGAGCTCAGAGCCCATTCTTTACTCTCACCAGGGGAGCTCACTCCTCTCAGAGCTCATATTAGAGCTCAGAGGCCGGTCTTTACTCTCTCCTGTATACCTCACCCCTCTCAGAGCTGGGATTAGAGCTACGAGTCCGGTCTTTACTCTCACCTGTAGAGCTCACTCCTCTCAGAGCTGGGATTAGAGCTCATAGTGCAGTGTTTACTTTTACCAATAGAGCTCACTCCTCTCAGACTGGGATTAGAGCTCAGAGTCCAGTTTTTACTCTCACTTGTAGAGCCCATTCCTCTCAGAGCTGGTATTAGAGCTCAGAGTCCGGTCTTTACTCTCACCTGTCGTGCTCACTCCTCTCAGAACTGGGATTAGAGCTCGAAGTGCATTCTTTACTCCCATTAGTACAGCAAACCTCTCTCAGAGCTGGGGTTAGAGTTCAGAGTGCAGTCGTCACTCTCACCAGTTGAGTTTACTCCTCTCAGAACTGAGATTAGAGTTCATAGTCCAGCCTTAACTCTCACCTGTAGAGCTCTCCTCTCTCAGAGCTGGGGTTAGAGCTCAGAGTCCGACCTTTACTCTCACCAGTAGAGCTCACTCCTCTCAGAGCTGGGATTAGAGCTCAGAGTGCAGTCTTTACTCTCGCCAATGGAGCTCACTCCTCTCAGAGCTGGGATTAGAGCTCAGAGGCTGGCCTTTACTCTCATCTGTACAGTTCATTCCTCTCAGAGCTGGCATTAGTGCTCAGAGTCCAATCTTTACTCTCACCAGTAAAACTCACTCCTCTCAGACTGGGATTAGAGCTCAGAGTCCAGTCTTTACTCTCACCTGTAGAGCTCACTCCTCTCAGAGCTGAGATTAGAGCTCAGAGTCCAGTCTCTACTCTCACCAGTAGAGCTCACTCCTCTCAGAGCTGGGATTAGAGCTCAGAGTCTAGTCTTTACTCTCACCAGGAGAGCTCATTCCTCTCAGAGCTGGGATTAGAGCTCAGAATACGGTCTGTTCTCTCACCAGTAGAGCTCACTCCTCTCAGAGCTGGGATTAGAGCTCAGAGTCCAGTCTCTACTCTCACCAGTAGACCTCACTCATCTCAGAGCTGGGATTAGAGCTCAGAGTACAGTCTTTATTCTCACCTGTACAGCTCACTCATCTCAGAGCTGGAATTAGAGCTCAGAGTCCAGACTTTAATCTCACCTGTACAGCTCACTCATCTCAGAGCTGAGATTAGTGCTCAGAGTCCAGTCTTTACTCTCACCAGTAGAGCTCACTCCTCTCAGAGCTGGGATTAGAGCTCAGAGTCCAGCCTTTACTCTCACCAGTAGAACTCACTCCTCTCAGAGCTGGTATTAGAGCTCAGAGGCTGGCCTTTACTCTCATCTGTACAGTTCATTCCTCTTAGAGCTGGAATTAGTGCTCAGAGTCCAATCTTTACTCTCACCAGTAAAACTCACTCCTCTTAGACTGGGATTAGAGCTCAGAGTCCAGTCTTTACTCTCACCTGTAGAGCTCACTCCTCTCATAGCTGAGATTAGAGTTCAGAGTCCAGTCTCTACTCTCACCAGTAGAGCTCACTCCTCTCAGAGCTGGGATTAGAGCTCCTAGTCTAGTCTTTACTCTCACCAGGAGAGCTCATTCCTCTCAGAGCTGGGATTAGAGCTCAGAGTATGGTCTCTTCTCTCACCAATAGAGCTCACTCCTCTCAGAGCAGGGATTAGAGCTCAGAGTCTGGCCTTTACTCTCACCAGTAGAGCTCACTCCTCTCAGAGCTGGGATTAGAGCTCAGAATACGGTCTTTACTCTCACCAGGAGAGCTCATTCCTCTCAGAGCTGGGATTAGAGCTCAGAGTATGGTCTCCCCTCACGGCAGTAGAGCTCACTCCTCTCAGAGCTGGGATTAGAGCTCAGAGTCCAGTCTCTACTCTCACCAGTAGAGCTCACTCATCTCAGAACTGGGATTAGAGCTCAGAGTACAGTCTTTACTCTCACCTGTACAGCTCACTCATCTCAGAGCTGGGATTAGAGCTCAGAGTCCAGACTTTACTCTCACCTGTACAGCTCACTCATCTCAGAGCTGGGAATAGAGCTCAGAGTCCAGTCTTTACTCTCACCAGTAGAGCTCACTCCTCTGAGAGCTGGGATAGGAGCTCAGAGTCCAGCCTTTACTCTCACCAGTAGAACTCACTCCTCTTAGAGCTGGTATTAGAGCTCAGAGTCTGGTCTTTACTCTCGCCTGTATCACTCACTCCTCTCAGAACTGGGATTCGAGCTATGAGTCTAGTATTTACTCTCACCTGTAGAACTCACTCCTCTCAGAGCTGGGATTAGAGCTCAGAGTGCAGTGTTTCCTTTCCCCAATAGAGCTCACTCCTCTCAGACTGGGATTAGAGCTCAGAGTCCAGTTTTTGCTCTCACCATTAGAGCTCACTCCTCTCAGAGCTGGGATTAGAGCTCAGAGTGCAGTCCTCACTCCTATCAGTAGAGCTCACTCCTCTCAGAGCTGGGATTAGAGCCCAGAGTCCAGTAACTACTCTCTCCAGAAGAACACACTCCTCTCAGAGCTGGGATTAGAGCTCAAAGCCCATTCTTTACTCTCACCAGGGGAGTTCACTCCTCTCAGAGCTCATATGAGAGCTCAGAGGCCGGTCTTTACTCTCACCTGTATACCTCACCCCTCTCAGAGCTGGGATTAGAGCTACGAGTCCGGTCTTTACTCTCACCTGTAGAGCTCACTCCTCTCAGAGCTGGGATTAGAGCTCAGAGTCTGATCTTTACTCTCACCTGTACAGCTCACTCCTCTCAGAGCTGGTATTAGAGCTCAGAGTCCGGTCTTTACTCTCACCAGTAGAACTCACTCCTCTTAGAGCTGGTATTAGAGCTCAGAGTCTGGTCTTTACTCTCGCCTGTATCACTCACTCCTCTCAGAACTGGGATTAGAGCTCAGAGTCTCCTCTTTACTCTCACCAATATAGCTCACTCCTCTCAGACTGGGATTAGAACTCAGAGTGCAGTCTTTGCTCTTATCTGTACAGCTCACTCCTCTCAGAGCTGAGATTAGATCTTAGAATCCGGCTTTTACTCTCACCATTAGAGCTCACTCCTATCAGAGCTGGGATTAGAGCTCAGAGTGCAGTCCTCACTCCTATCAGTAGAGCTCACTCCTCTCAGAGCTGGAATTAGAGCTCTGAGTCCGGTATTTACTCTCATCAGTAGAGCTCACTCCTCTCAGAGCTGGGATTAAAGCCCAGAGTCCAGTAATTACTCTCACCAGAAGAACACACTCCTCTCAGAGCTGGGATTAGAGCTCAGAGCCCATTCTTTACTCTCACCAGGGAGCTCACTCCTCTCAGAGCTCATATTAGAGCTCAGAGGCCTATCTTTACTCTCACCTGTATACCTCACCCCTCTCAGAGCTGGGATTCGAGCTATGAGTCTGGTCTTTACTCTCACCTGTAGAACTCACTCCTCTCAGAGCTGGGATTAGAGCTAAGAGTGCAGTGTTTACTTTCACCAATAGAGCTCACTCCTCTCAGACTGGGATTAGAACTCAGAGTGCAGTCTTTGCTCTTATCTGTACAGCTCACTACTCTCAGAGCTGAGATTAGATCTTAGAATCCGGCTTTTACTCTCACCATTAGAGCTCACTCCTCTCAGAGCTGGGATTAGAGCTCAGAGTGCAGTCCTCACTCCTATCAGTAGAGCTCACTCCTCTCAGAGCAGGGATTAGAGCTCAGAGTCTGGCCTTTACTCTCACCAGTAGAGCTCACTCCTCTCAGAGCTGGGATTAGAGCTCAGAATACGGTCTTTACTCTCACCAGGAGAGCTCATTCCTCTCAGAGCTCGGAGTAGAGCTCAGAGTATGGTCTCCCCTCACACCAGTAGAGCTCACTCCTCTCAGAGCTGGGATTAGAGCTCAGAGTCCAGTCTCTACTCTCACCTGTAGAGCTCACTCATCTCAGAACTGGGATTAAAGCCCAGAGTCCAGTAATTACTCTCACCAGAAGAACACACTCCTCTCAGAGCTGGGATTAGAGCTCAGAGCCCGTTCTTTACTCTCACCAGGGAGCTCACTCCTCTCAGAGCTCATATGAGAGCTCAGAGGCCTATCTTTACTCTCACCTGTATACCTCACCCCTCTCAGAGCTGGGATTCAAGCTATGAGTCTGGTCTTTACTCTCAGCTGTAGAACTCACTCCTCTCAGAGCTGGGATTAGAGCTCAGAGTGCAGTGTTTACTTTCACCAATAGAGCTCACTCCTCTCAGACTGGGATTAGAGGTCAGAGTCCAGTTTTTACTCTCACATGTAGAGCCCATTCCTCTCAGAGCTGGTATTAGAGCTCAGAATCCGGTCTTTACTCTCACCTGTCGTGCTCACTCCTCTCAGAACTGGGATTAGAGCTCGAAGTGCAGTCTTTACTCCCATTAGTAGAGCGAACCTCTCTCAGAGCTGGGGTTAGAGTTCAGAGTGCAGTCGTCACTCTCACCAGTTGAGTTTACTCCTCTCAGAACTAAGATTGGAGTTCATAGTCCAGCCTTAACTCTCACCTGTAGAGCTCTCCTCTCTCAGAGCTGGGGTTAGAGCTCAGAGTCCGACCTTTACTCTCACCAGTAGAGCTCAGTCCTCTCAGAGCTGGGATTAGAGCTCAGGAGTGCAGTCTTTACTCTCGCCAATGGAGTTCACTCCTCTCAGAGCTGGGATTAGAGCTCAGAGGCTGGCCTTTACTCTCATCTGTACAGCTCATTCCTCTCAGAGCTGGGATTAGTGCTCAGAGTCCAATCTTTACTCTCACCAGTAAAACTCACTCCTCTCAGACTGGGATTAGAGCTCAGAGTCCAGTCTTTACTCTCACCTGTAGAGCTCACTCCTCTCAGAGCTGAGATTAGAGCTCAGAGTCCAGTCTCTACTCTCACCAGTAGAGCTCACTCCTCTCAGAGCTGGGATTAGAGCTCAGAGTCTAGTCTTTACTCTCACCAGGAGAGCTCATTCCTCTCAGAGCTGGGATTAGAGCTCAGAGTACGGTCCTCTTCTCTCACCAGTAGAGCTCACTCCTCTCAGAGCAGGGATTAGAGCTCAGAGTCTGGCCTTTACTCTCACCTGTAGAGCTCACTCAGCTCAGAGCTGGATTTAGACCTAAGAGTCCAGACTTTGCTCTCACCAGTAGAGCTCACTCCTCTCAGAGCTGGGATTAGAGCTCAGAGCCAATTCCTTACTCTGACCTGTAGAGCTCACTCCTCTCAGCACTAGGATTATAGCTCAGAGTCCAGTCTTTACTCTCACCAGTAGAGCTCACTCCTCTCAGAGCTGGGATTAGACCTCAGAGTCCAGTCCTTACTCTCACCAGTCGAGCACACTCCTCTCAGAGCTGGGATTAGAGCTCAGAGTCTAGTTTTTACTGTCACCTGTACAGCTCACTCATCTCAGAGCTCGGCCTAGAGCTCAGAGTCCAGTCTTTACTCTCACCAGTAGAGCTCACTCCTCTCCGAGCTGGGATGATTATAGCTCAGAGTACATTCTTTACTCTCACCAGGAGAGCTCATTCCTCTCAGAGCTGGGATTAGAGCTCAGAGTCTAGTCTTTACTCTCAACTGTACAGCTCTGTCATCTCAGAGCTGGGATTAGAGCTCAGAGTCTGGTCTTTACTCTCACCTGTAGAGCTCACTCCTCTCAGAGCTGGGATTAGAGCTCAGAGTCCAGTCTTTACTCTCACCTGTAGAGCTCACTCCTCTCAGAGCTGGTATTAGAGCTCAGAGTCTGGTCTTTACTCTCGCCTGTAGCACTCACTCCTCTCAGAACTGGGATTAGAGCTCAGAGTCTCATCTTTACTCTCACCAATAGAGCTCACTCCTCTCAGACTGGGATTAGAGCTCAGAGTCCAGTCTTTAGTTTCTTCTGTAGAGCTCACTCCATTTTGAGCTGGGATTAGACCTCAGAGTCCAGTCTTTACTCTCAACCTGTACAGCTCACTCATCTCAGAGCTGGGATTAGAGCTCAGAGTCTGGTCTTTACTCTCACCTGTAGAGCTCACTCCTCTCAGAGCTGGGATTAGAGCTCAGAGTCCTGTCTTTACTCTCACCAGTAGAGCTCACTCCTCTCAGAGCTGGTATTAGAGCTCAGAGTCTGGTCTTTACTCTCGCCTGTAGCACTCACTCCTCTCAGAGCTGGGATTAGAGCTCAGAGTCCTGTCTTTACTCTCACCAGTAGAGCTCACTCCTCTCAGAGCTGGTATTAGAGCTCAGAGTCTGGTCTTTACTCTCACCTGTACAGCTCACTCCTCTCAGAGCTGAGATTAGATCTTAGAATCCGGTTTTACTCTCACCATTAGAGCTCACTCCTCACAGAGCTGGAATTAGAGCTCAGAGTGCAGTCCTCACTACTATCAGTAGAGTTCACTCCTCTCAGAGCTGGGATTTGAGCTCAGAGTCCGGTATTTACTCTCACCAGTAGAGCTCACTCCTCTCAGAGCTGGGATTAGAGCTCAGAGCCCATTCTTTACTCTCACCAGTGGAGCTCACTCCTCTCAGAGCTCATATTAGAGCTCAGAGACCGGTCTTTACTCTCACCTGTACACCTCACTCTTCTCACAGCTGGATTAGAGCTCCGAGTCCGGTCCTTACTCTCACCTGCAGAGCTCACTCCTCTCAAAGCTGGGATTAGAGCTCAGAGTGCAGTGTTTACTTTCACCAATAGAGCTCACTCCTCTCAGACTGGGATTAGAGCTCAGAGTCCAGTTTTTACTCTCACCTGTAGCGCTCATTCCTCTCAGAGCTGGCATTAGAGCTCAGAGTCCTGTCTTTACTCTCACCTGTCGCGCTCACTCCTCTCAGAACTGGGATTAGAGCTCGAAGTGCATTCTTTACTCCCATCAGTAGAGCTAACCTCTCTCAGAGCTGGGGTTAGAGTCCAGAGTGCAGTCGTCACTCTCACCAGTTGAGTTTACTCCTCTCAGAGCTGAGATTAGAGTTCATAGTCCAGTCTTTACTCTCACCAGGAGAGCTCATTCCTTTCATACCTGGGATTAGAGCTCAGAGTCTGACCTTTACTCTCACCAGGAGAGCTCATTCCTTTCATACCTGGGATTAGAGCTCAGATTCTGATCTTTACTCTCACCTGTATCGTTCACTCCTTTCATACCTGGGATTAGTGCTCAGAGTCCGATCTTTGCTCTCACCAGTAGATCTCACTCCTCTCACAGCTGAGATTAGACCTCAGAGTCCAGTCTTTACTCTCACCTCTACAGCTCACAAACCCCAGAGTTGGAATTAGAGCTCAGAGTCCAGTCTTTACTCTCAGCAATACAGCTCATTCCTCTCAGAGCTGGAATTAGAACTCAGAGCCAAGTCTTTACTCTCGCCAGTAGAGCTCACTCCTCTCAGAGCTGGGATTAGAGCCCAGAGTCCAGTAACTACTCTCTCCAGAAGAACACACTCCTCTCAGAGCTGGGATTAGAGCTCAAAGCCCATTCTTTACTCTCACCAGGGAGTTCACTCCTCTCAGAGCTCATATGAGAGCTCAGAGGCCGGTCTTTACTCTCACCTGTATACCTCACCCCTCTCAGAGCTGGGATTAGAGCTACGAGTCCGGTCTTTACTCTCACCTGTAGAGCTCACTCCTCTCAGAGCTGGGATTAGAGCTCAGAGTCTGATCTTTACTCTCACCTGTACAGCTCACTCCTCTCAGAGCTGGTATTAGAGCTCAGAGTCCGGTCTTTACTCTCACCAGTAGAACTCACTCCTCTTAGAGCTGGTATTAGAGCTCAGAGTCTGGTCTTTACTCTCGCCTGTATCACTCACTCCTCTCAGAACTGGGATTAGAGCTCAGAGTCTCCTCTTTACTCTCACCAATATAGCTCACTCCTCTCAGACTGGGATTAGAACTCAGAGTGCAGTCTTTGCTCTTATCTGTACAGCTCACTCCTCTCAGAGCTGAGATTAGATCTTAGAATCCGGCTTTTACTCTCACCATTAGAGCTCACTCCTATCAGAGCTGGGATTAGAGCTCAGAGTGCAGTCCTCACTCCTATCAGTAGAGCTCACTCCTCTCAGAGCTGGAATTAGAGCTCTGAGTCCGGTATTTACTCTCATCAGTAGAGCTCACTCCTCTCAGAGCTGGGATTAAAGCCCAGAGTCCAGTAATTACTCTCACCAGAAGAACACACTCCTCTCAGAGCTGGGATTAGAGCTCAGAGCCCATTCTTTACTCTCACCAGGGAGCTCACTCCTCTCAGAGCTCATATTAGAGCTCAGAGGCCTATCTTTACTCTCACCTGTATACCTCACCCCTCTCAGAGCTGGGATTCGAGCTATGAGTCTGGTCTTTACTCTCACCTGTAGAACTCACTCCTCTCAGAGCTGGGATTAGAGCTAAGAGTGCAGTGTTTACTTTCACCAATAGAGCTCACTCCTCTCAGACTGGGATTAGAACTCAGAGTGCAGTCTTTGCTCTTATCTGTACAGCTCACTACTCTCAGAGCTGAGATTAGATCTTAGAATCCGGCTTTTACTCTCACCATTAGAGCTCACTCCTCTCAGAGCTGGGATTAGAGCTCAGAGTGCAGTCCTCACTCCTATCAGTAGAGCTCACTCCTCTCAGAGCAGGGATTAGAGCTCAGAGTCTGGCCTTTACTCTCACCAGTAGAGCTCACTCCTCTCAGAGCTGGGATTAGAGCTCAGAATACGGTCTTTACTCTCACCAGGAGAGCTCATTCCTCTCAGAGCTCGGAGTAGAGCTCAGAGTATGGTCTCCCTCACACCAGTAGAGCTCACTCCTCTCAGAGCTGGGATTAGAGCTCAGAGTCCAGTCTCTACTCTCACCTGTAGAGCTCACTCATCTCAGAACTGGGATTAAAGCCCAGAGTCCAGTAATTACTCTCACCAGAAGAACACACTCCTCTCAGAGCTGGGATTAGAGCTCAGAGCCCGTTCTTTACTCTCACCAGGGAGCTCACTCCTCTCAGAGCTCATATGAGAGCTCAGAGGCCTATCTTTACTCTCACCTGTATACCTCACCCCTCTCAGAGCTGGGATTCAAGCTATGAGTCTGGTCTTTACTCTCAGCTGTAGAACTCACTCCTCTCAGAGCTGGGATTAGAGCTCAGAGTGCAGTGTTTACTTTCACCAATAGAGCTCACTCCTCTCAGACTGGGATTAGAGGTCAGAGTCCAGTTTTTACTCTCACATGTAGAGCCCATTCCTCTCAGAGCTGGTATTAGAGCTCAGAATCCGGTCTTTACTCTCACCTGTCGTGCTCACTCCTCTCAGAACTGGGATTAGAGCTCGAAGTGCAGTCTTTACTCCCATTAGTAGAGCGAACCTCTCTCAGAGCTGGGGTTAGAGTTCAGAGTGCAGTCGTCACTCTCACCAGTTGAGTTTACTCCTCTCAGAACTAAGATTGGAGTTCATAGTCCAGCCTTAACTCTCACCTGTAGAGCTCTCCTCTCTCAGAGCTGGGGTTAGAGCTCAGAGTCCGACCTTTACTCTCACCAGTAGAGCTCAGTCCTCTCAGAGCTGGGATTAGAGCTCAGAGTGCAGTCTTTACTCTCGCCAATGGAGTTCACTCCTCTCAGAGCTGGGATTAGAGCTCAGAGGCTGGCCTTTACTCTCATCTGTACAGCTCATTCCTCTCAGAGCTGGGATTAGTGCTCAGAGTCCAATCTTTACTCTCACCAGTAAAACTCACTCCTCTCAGACTGGGATTAGAGCTCAGAGTCCAGTCTTTACTCTCACCTGTAGAGCTCACTCCTCTCAGAGCTGAGATTAGAGCTCAGAGTCCAGTCTCTACTCTCACCAGTAGAGCTCACTCCTCTCAGAGCTGGGATTAGAGCTCAGAGTCTAGTCTTTACTCTCACCAGGAGAGCTCATTCCTCTCAGAGCTGGGATTAGAGCTCAGAGTACGGTCTCTTCTCTCACCAGTAGAGCTCACTCCTCTCAGAGCAGGGATTAGAGCTCAGAGTCTGGCCTTTACTCTCACCTGTAGAGCTCACTCAGCTCAGAGCTGGATTTAGACCTAAGAGTCCAGACTTTGCTCTCACCAGTAGAGCTCACTCCTCTCAGAGCTGGGATTAGAGCTCAGAGCCAATTCCTTACTCTGACCTGTAGAGCTCACTCCTCTCAGCACTGGGATTATAGCTCAGAGTCCAGTCTTTACTCTCACCAGTAGAGCTCACTCCTCTCAGAGCTGGGATTAGACCTCAGAGTCCAGTCCTTACTCTCACCAGTCGAGCACACTCCTCTCAGAGCTGGGATTAGAGCTCAGAGTCTAGTTTTTACTGTCACCTGTACAGCTCACTCATCTCAGAGCTCGGCCTAGAGCTCAGAGTCCAGTCTTTACTCTCACCAGTAGAGCTCACTCCTCTCCGAGCTGGGATGATTATAGCTCAGAGTACATTCTTTACTCTCACCAGGAGAGCTCATTCCTCTCAGAGCTGGGATTAGAGCTCAGAGTCTAGTCTTTACTCTCAACTGTACAGCTCTGTCATCTCAGAGCTGGGATTAGAAGCTCAGAGTCTGGTCTTTACTCTCACCTGTAGAGCTCACTCCTCTCAGAGCTGGGATTAGAGCTCAGAGTCCAGTCTTTACTCTCACCTGTAGAGCTCACTCCTCTCAGAGCTGGTATTAGAGCTCAGAGTCTGGTCTTTACTCTCGCCTGTAGCACTCACTCCTCTCAGAACTGGGATTAGAGCTCAGAGTCTCATCTTTACTCTCACCAATAGAGCTCACTCCTCTCAGACTGGGATTAGAGCTCAGAGTCCAGTCTTTAGTTTCTTCTGTAGAGCTCACTCCATTTTGAGCTGGGATTAGACCTCAGAGTCCAGTCTTTACTCTCAAACTGTACAGCTCACTCATCTCAGAGCTGGGATTAGAGCTCAGAGTCTGGTCTTTACTCTCACCTGTAGAGCTCACTCCTCTCAGAGCTGGGATTAGAGCTCAGAGTCCTGTCTTTACTCTCACCAGTAGAGCTCACTCCTCTCAGAGCTGGTATTAGAGCTCAGAGTCTGGTCTTTACTCTCGCCTGTAGCACTCACTCCTCTCAGAGCTGGGATTAGAGCTCAGAGTCCTGTCTTTACTCTCACCAGTAGAGCTCACTCCTCTCAGAGCTGGTATTAGAGCTCAGAGTCTGGTCTTTACTCTCACCTGTACAGCTCACTCCTCTCAGAGCTGAGATTAGATCTTAGAATCCGGTTTTTACTCTCACCATTAGAGCTCACTCCTCACAGAGCTGGAATTAGAGCTCAGAGTGCAGTCCTCACTACTATCAGTAGAGTTCACTCCTCTCAGAGCTGGGATTTGAGCTCAGAGTCCGGTATTTACTCTCACCAGTAGAGCTCACTCCTCTCAGAGCTGGGATTAGAGCTCAGAGCCCATTCTTTACTCTCACCAGTGGAGCTCACTCCTCTCAGAGCTCATATTAGAGCTCAGAGACCGGTCTTTACTCTCACCTGTACACCTCACTCTTCTCACAGCTGGATTAGAGCTCCGAGTCCGGTCCTTACTCTCACCTGCAGAGCTCACTCCTCTCAAAGCTGGGATTAGAGCTCAGAGTGCAGTGTTTACTTTCACCAATAGAGCTCACTCCTCTCAGACTGGGATTAGAGCTCAGAGTCCAGTTTTTACTCTCACCTGTAGCGCTCATTCCTCTCAGAGCTGGCATTAGAGCTCAGAGTCCTGTCTTTACTCTCACCTGTCGCGCTCACTCCTCTCAGAACTGGGATTAGAGCTCGAAGTGCATTCTTTACTCCCATCAGTAGAGCTAACCTCTCTCAGAGCTGGGGTTAGAGTCCAGAGTGCAGTCGTCACTCTCACCAGTTGAGTTTACTCCTCTCAGAGCTGAGATTAGAGTTCATAGTCCAGTCTTTACTCTCACCAGGAGAGCTCATTCCTTTCATACCTGGGATTAGAGCTCAGAGTCTGACCTTTACTCTCACCAGGAGAGCTCATTCCTTTCATACCTGGGATTAGAGCTCAGATTCTGATCTTTACTCTCACCTGTATCGTTCACTCCTTTCATACCTGGGATTAGTGCTCAGAGTCCGATCTTTGCTCTCACCAGTAGATCTCACTCCTCTCACAGCTGAGATTAGACCTCAGAGTCCAGTCTTTACTCTCACCTCTACAGCTCACAAACCCCAGAGTTGGAATTAGAGCTCAGAGTCCAGTCTTTACTCTCAGCAATACAGCTCATTCCTCTCAGAGCTGGAATTAGAACTCAGAGCCAAGTCTTTACTCTCGCCAGTAGAGCTCACTCCTCTCAGAGCTGGGATTAGAGCTCAGAGTCCGGTCTTTACTCTCACCAGTAGAGCTCACTCCTCTCAGAGCTGGGATTAGAGCTCAGAGTCTGGCCTTTACTCTCACCTGTAGAGCTCACTCAGCTCAGAGCTGGGTTTAGACCTAAGAGTCCAGACTTTACTCTCACCAGTAGAGCTCACTCCTCTCAGAGCTGGGATTAGAGCTCAGAGCCAAGTCCTTACTCTGACCGGTAGAGCTCACCCCTCTCAGCGCTGGGATTATAGCTCTGAGTCCAGTCTTTACTCTCACCAGTAGAGCTCACTCCTCTCAGAGCTGGGATTAGTCCTCAGAGTCCAGTCCTTACTCTCACCAGTCGAGCTCACTCCTCTCAGAGCTGGGATTAGGGCTCAGAGTCCAGTCTTTACTGTCACCTGTACAGCTCACTCATCTCAGAGCTCGGCCTAGAGCTCAGAGTCTTGTCTTTACTCTCACCAGTAGAGCTCACTCCTCTCTGAGCTGGGATGATTATAGCTCAAAGTACGGTCTTTACTCTCACCAGGGGAGCTCATTCCTCTCAGAGCTGGGATTAGAGCTCAGACCATATGGTCTCTTCTCTCACCTGTACAGCTCACTCATCTCAGAGCTGGGATTAGAGCTCAGAGCCAATTCCTTACTCTGACCTGTAGAGCTCACTCCTCTCAGCACTGGGATTATAGCTCAGAGTCCAGTCTTTACTCTCACCAGTAGAGCTCACTCCTCTCAGAGCTGGGATTAGACCTCAGAGTCCAGTCCTTACTCTCACCAGTCGAGCACACTCCTCTCAGAGCTGGGATTAGAGCTCAGAGTCTAGTTTTTACTGTCACCTGTACAGCTCACTCATCTCAGAGCTCGGCCTAGAGCTCAGAGTCCAGTCTTTACTCTCACCAGTAGAGCTCACTCCTCTCCGAGCTGGGATGATTATAGCTCAGAGTACATTCTTTACTCTCACCAGGAGAGCTCATTCCTCTCAGAGCTGGGATTAGAGCTCAGAGTCTAGTCTTTACTCTCAACTGTACAGCTCTGTCATCTCAGAGCTGGGATTAGAGCTCAGAGTCTGGTCTTTACTCTCACCTGTAGAGCTCACTCCTCTCAGAGCTGGGATTAGAGCTCAGAGTCCAGTCTTTACTCTCACCTGTAGAGCTCACTCCTCTCAGAGCTGGTATTAGAGCTCAGAGTCTGGTCTTTACTCTCGCCTGTAGCACTCACTCCTCTCAGAACTGGGATTAGAGCTCAGAGTCTCATCTTTACTCTCACCAATAGAGCTCACTCCTCTCAGACTGGGATTAGAGCTCAGAGTCCAGTCTTTAGTTTCTTCTGTAGAGCTCACTCCATTTTGAGCTGGGATTAGACCTCAGAGTCCAGTCTTTACTCTCAACCTGTACAGCTCACTCATCTCAGAGCTGGGATTAGAGCTCAGAGTCTGGTCTTTACTCTCACCTGTAGAGCTCACTCCTCTCAGAGCTGGGATTAGAGCTCATAGTCCAGTCTTTACTCTCACCTGTAGAGCTCACTCCTCTCAGAGCTGGGATTAGAGCTCAGAGTCCTGTCTTTACTCTCACCAGTAGAGCTCACTCCTCTCAGAGCTGGTATTAGAGCTCAGAGTCTGGTCTTTACTCTCGCCTGTAGCACTCACTCCTCTCAGAGCTGGGATTAGAGCTCAGAGTCCTGTCTTTACTCTCACCAGTAGAGCTCACTCCTCTCAGAGCTGGTATTAGAGCTCAGAGTATGGTCTTTACTCTCACCTGTACAGCTCACTCCTCTCAGAGCTGAGATTAGATCTTAGAATCCGGTTTTACTCTCACCATTAGAGCTCACTCCTCACAGAGCTGGAATTAGAGCTCAGAGTGCAGTCCTCACTACTATCAGTAGAGTTCACTCCTCTCAGAGCTGGGATTTGAGCTCAGAGTCCGGTATTTACTCTCACCAGTAGAGCTCACTCCTCTCAGAGCTGGGATTAGAGCTCAGAGCCCATTCTTTACTCTCACCAGTGGAGCTCACTCCTCTCAGAGCTCATATTAGAGCTCAGAGACCGGTCTTTAATCTCACCTGTACACCTCACTCTTCTCACAGCTGGATTAGAGCTCCGAGTCCGGTCCTTACTCTCACCTGCAGAGCTCACTCCTCTCAAAGCTGGGATTAGAGCTCAGAGTGCAGTGTTTACTTTCACCAATAGAGCTCACTCCTCTCAGACTGGGATTAGAGCTCAGAGTCCAGTTTTTACTCTCACCTGTAGCGCTCATTCCTCTCAGAGCTGGCATTAGAGCTCAGAGTCCTGTCTTTACTCTCACCTGTCGCGCTCACTCCTCTCAGAACTGGGATTAGAGCTCGAAGTGCATTCTTTACTCCCATCAGTAGAGCTAACCTCTCTCAGAGCTGGGGTTAGAGTCCAGAGTGCAGTCGTCACTCTCACCAGTTGAGTTTACTCCTCTCAGAGCTGAGATTAGAGTTCATAGTCCAGTCTTTACTCTCACCAGGAGAGCTCATTCCTTTCATACCTGGGATTAGAGCTCAGAGTCTGACCTTTACTCTCACCAGGAGAGCTCATTCCTTTCATACCTGGGATTAGAGCTCAGATTCTGATCTTTACTCTCACCTGTATCGTTCACTCCTTTCATACCTGGGATTAGTGCTCAGAGTCCGATCTTTGCTCTCACCAGTAGATCTCACTCCTCTCACAGCTGAGATTAGACCTCAGAGTCCAGTCTTTACTCTCACCTCTACAGCTCACAAACCCCAGAGTTGGAATTAGAGCTCAGAGTCCAGTCTTTACTCTCAGCAATACAGCTCATTCCTCTCAGAGCTGGAATTAGAACTCAGAGCCAAGTCTTTACTCTCGCCAGTAGAGCTCACTCCTCTCAGAGCTGGGATTAGAGCTCAGAGTCCGGTCTTTACTCTCACCAGTAGAGCTCACTCCTCTCAGAGCTGGGATTAGAGCTCAGAGTCTGGCCTTTACTCTCACCTGTAGAGCTCACTCAGCTCAGAGCTGGGTTTAGACCTAAGAGTCCAGACTTTACTCTCACCAGTAGAGCTCACTCTTCTCAGAGCTGGGATTAGAGCTCAGAGCCAAGTCCTTACTCTGACCGGTAGAGCTCACCCCTCTCAGCGCTGGGATTATAGCTCAGAGTCCAGTCTTTACTCTCACCAGTAGAGCTCACTCCTCTCAGAGCTGGGATTAGTCCTCAGAGTCCAGTCCTTACTCTCACCAGTCGAGCTCACTCCTCTCAGAGCTGGGATTAGGGCTCAGATTCCAGTCTTTACTGTCACCTGTACAGCTCACTCATCTCAGAGCTCGGCCTAGAGCTCAGAGTCTTGTCTTTACTCTCACCAGTAGAGCTCACTCCTCTCTGAGCTGGGATGATTATAGCTCAAAGTACGGTCTTTACTCTCACCAGGGGAGCTCATTCCTCTCAGAGCTGGGATTAGAGCTCAGACCATATGGTCTCTTCTCTCACCTGTACAGCTCACTCATCTCAGAGCTGGGATTAGAGCTCAGAGTCTGGTCTTTACTCTCACCTGTAGAGCTCACTCCTCTCAGAGCTGGGATTAGAGCTCAGAGTCCAGTCTTTACTCTCACCTGTAGAGCTCACTCCTCTCAGAGTTGGGATTAGAGCTCAGAGTACGGTCTTTACTCTCACCAGTAGAGCTCACTCCTCTCAGAGCTGGTATTAGAGCTCAGAGTCTGGTCTTTCTCTCTCCTGTAGCACTCACTCCACTCAGAACTGGGATTAGAGCTCAGAGTCTCATCTTTACTCTCACCAATAGAGCTCACTCCTCTCAGACTGGGTTTAGAGCTCAGAGTCCAGTCTTTAGTTTCACCTGTAGAGCTCACTCCATTTTGAGCTGGGATTAGAACTCAGAGTGCAGTCCTCACTCCTATCAGTAGAGCTCACTCCTCTCAGAGCTGGGATTAGAGCTCAGAGTCCGGTATTTACTCTCACCAGTAGAGCTCACTCCTCTCAGAGCTGGGATTAGAGCTCAGAGCCCATTCTTTACTCTCACCAGTGGAGCTCACTCCTCTCAGAGCTCATATTAGAGCTCAGAGGCCGGTCTTCACTCTCACCTGTACACCTCACTCCTCTCACAGCTAGGATTAGAGCTCCGAGTCCGGTCCTTACTCTCATCTGTAGAGCTCACTCCTCTCAGAGCTGGGATTAGAGCTCAGAGTGCAGTATTTACTTTCACCAATAGTGCTCACTCCTCTCAGACTGGGATTAGAGCTCAGAGTCCAGTTTTTACTCTCACCTGTAGCGCTCATTCCTCTCAGAGCTGGTATTAGAGCTCAGAGTCCTGTCTTTACTCTCACCTGTTGCGCTCACTCCTCTCAGAACTGGGATTAGAGCTCGAAGTGCATTCTTTACTCCCATCAGTAGAGCTAACCTCTCTCAGAGCTGGGGTTAGAGTCCAGAGTGCAGTCGTCACTCTCACCAGTTGAGTTTACTCCTCTGAGAGCTGAGATTAGAGTTCATAGTCCAGTCTTTACTCTCACCAAGAGAGCTCATTCCTTTCATACCTGGGATTAGAGCTCAGAGTCCGATCTTTACTCTCACCAGGAGAGCTCATTCCTTACATACCTGGGATTTGAGCTCAGAGTCCGATCTTTACTCTCACCTGTATCGCTCACTCCTTTCATACCTGGGATTAGAGCTCAGAGTCCGATCTTTACTCTCACCAGTAGAGCTCACTCCTCTCACAGCTGAGATTAGACCTCAGAGTCCAATCTTTGCTCTCACCTGTATCGCTCACTCCTTTCATACCTGGGATTAGAGCTCAGAGTCCGATCGTTGCTCTCACCAGTAGAGATCACTCCTCTCACAGCTGAGATTAGACCTCAGAGTCCAGTATTTACTCTCACCACTACAGCTCACTCCCCCCAGAGTTGGAATTAGAGCTCAGAGTCCAGTCTTTACTCTCACCAATACAGCTCACTCCTCTCAGAGCTGGAATTAGAGCTCAGAGCCAAGTCTTTACTCTCGCCAGTAGAGCTCACTCCTCTCAGAGCTGGGATTAGAGCTCAGAGTCCAGTCTTTACTCTCACCAATACAGCTCACTCCTCTCAGAGCTGGAAGTAGAGCTCAGAGTCCAATCTTTACTCTCACCTGTAGAGCTCACTCCTCTCAGAGCTGGAATTAGAGCTCAGAGTCCAGTCTTTACTCTCGCCTGTAGAGCTCACTCCTCTCAGAGCTGGAATTAGAGCTCAGAGTCCGGTCTTTACTCCCACCTGTAAAGCTCACTCCTCTCAGAGCTGGGATTAGAGCTCAGAGTCTGGTCTTTACTTTCACCTGTAGAGCTCACTCCTCTCAGAGCTGGGATTAGAGCTCAGAGTGTGGTCTTTACTCTCACCTGTAGAGCTCACTCCTCTCAGAGCTGGAATTAGAGCTCAGAGTCCAGTCTTTACTCTCACCTGTCGCGCTCACTCCTCTCAGAACTGGGATTAGAGCTCGAAGTGCATTCTTTACTCCCATCAGTAGAGCTAACCTCTCTCAGAGCTGGGGTTAGAGTCCAGAGTGCAGTCGTCACACTCACCAGTTGAGTTTACTCCTCTCAGAGCTGAGATTAGAGTTCATAGTCCAGTCTTTACTCTCACCAGGAGAGCTCATTCCTTTCATACCTGGGATTAGAGCTCAGAGTCCGATCTTTACTCTCACCAGGAGAGCTCATTCCTTTCATACCTGGGATTTGAGCTCAGAGTCCGATCTTTACTCTCACCTGTATCGCTCACTCCTTTCATACCTGGGATTAGAGCTCAGAGTCCGATCTTTGCTCTCACCAGTAGAGCTCACTCCTCTCACAGCTGAGATTAGAGCTCAGAGTCCAATCTTTACTCTCACCTGTATCGCTCACTCCTTTCATACTTGGGATTAGAGCTCAGAGTCCGATCTTTGCTCTCACCAGTAGAGCTCACTCCTCTCACAGCTGAGATTAGACCTCAGAGTCCAGTCTTTACTCTCACCACTACAGCTCACTCCCCCCAGAGTTGGAATTAGAGCTCAGAGTCCAGTCTTTACTCTCACCAATACAGCTCACTCCTCTCTGAGCTGGTATTAGAGCTCAGAGCCAAGTCTTTGCTCTCGCCAGTAGAGCTCACTCCTCTCAGAGCTGGGATTAGAGCTCAGAGTCCAGTCTTTACTCTCACCAATACAGCTCACTCCTCTCAGAGCTGGAATTAGAGCTCAGAGTCCAGTGTTTACTCTCGCCTGTAGAGCTCACTCCTCTCAGAGCTGGAGTTAGAGCTCAGAGTCCGGTCTTTACTCTCACCTGTAGACTCACTCCTCCCACAGCTGGGATTAGAGCTCAGAGTCCGGTCTTTACTCTCACCTGTAGAGCTCACTCCTCTCAGAGCTGGAAGTAGAGCTCAGAGTCCAGTCTTTACTCTCACCTGTAGAGCTCACTCATCTCAGAGCTGGAATTAGAGCTCAGAGTCCAGTCTTTACTCTCGCCTGTAGAGCTCACTCCTCCCACAGCTGAGCTTAGACCTCAGAGTCCAGTCTTTGCTCTCACCTGTAGAGCTCACTCCTTTCAGAGCTGGGATTAGAGCTCAGAGTCTGGTCTTTACTCTCACCTGCAGAGCTCACTCCTCTCACAGCTAGGATTAGAGCTCAGTCTGGACTTTACTCTCACCTGTACACCTCACTCCTCTCAGAGCTGGGATTATAGCTCAGAGTCCAGTCTTTACTCTCACCTGTAGAGCTCACTCCTCTCAGAGCTGGGATTAGAGCTCAGAGTCCAGTCTTTACTCTCACCAGGAGAGCTCATTCCTTTCATACCTGGGATTAGAGCTCAGATTCTGATCTTTACTCTCACCTGTATCGTTCACTCCTTTCATACCTGGGATTAGAGCTCAGAGTCCTGTCTTTACTCTCACCAGTAGAGCTCACTCCTCTCAGAGCTGGTATTAGAGCTCAGAGTCTGGTCTTTACTCTCGCCTGTAGCACTCACTCCTCTCAGAGCTGGGATTAGAGCTCAGAGTCCTGTCTTTACTCTCACCAGTAGAGCTCACTCCTCTCAGAGCTGGTATTAGAGCTCAGAGTCTGGTCTTTACTATCACCTGTACAGCTCACTCCTCTCAGAGCTGAGATTAGATCTTAGAATCCGTTTTTTACTCTCACCATTAGAGCTCACTCCTCACAGAGCTTTAATTAGAGCTCAGAGTGCAGTCCTCACTCCTATCAGTAGAGTTCACTCCTCTCAGAGCTGGGATTTGAGCTCAGAGTCCGGTATTTACTCTCACCAGTAGAGCTCACTCCTCTCAGAGCTGGGATTAGAGCTCAGAGCCCATTCTTTACTCTCACCAGTGGAGCTCACTCCTCTCAGAGCTCATATTAGAGCTCAGAGGCCGGTCTTTACTCTCACCTGTACACCTCACTCTTCTCACAGCTGGATTAGAGCTCCGAGTCCGGTCCTTACTCTCACCTGCAGAGCTCACTCCTCTCAAAGCTGGGATTAGAGCTCAGAGTGCAGTGTTTACTTTCACCAATAGAGCTCACTCCTCTCAGACTGGGATTAGAGCTCAGAGTCCAGTTTTTACTCTCACCTGTAGCGCTCATTCCTCTCAGAGCTGGCATTAGAGCTCAGAGTCCTGTCTTTACTCTCATCTGTCGCGCTCACTCCTCTCAGAACTGGGATTAGAGCTCAAAGTGCATTCTTTACTCCCATCAGTAGAGCTAACCTCTCTCAGAGCTGGGGTTAGAGTCCAGAGTGCAGTCGTCACTCTCACCAGTTGAGTTTACTCCTCTCAGAGCTGAGATTAGAGTTCATAGTCCAGTCTTTACTCTCACCAGGAGAGCTCATTCCTTTCATACCTGGGATTAGAGCTCAGATTCTGACCTTTACTCTCACCAGGAGAGCTCATTCCTTTCATACCTGGGATTAGAGCTCAGATTCTGATCTTTACTCTCACCTGTATCGTTCACTCCTTTCATACCTGGGATTAGTGCTCAGAGTCCGATCTTTGCTCTCACCAGTAGAGCTCACTCCTCTCACAGCTGAGATTAGACCTCAGAGTCCAGTCTTTACTCTCACCTCTACAGCTCACAAACCCCAGAGTTGGAATTAGAGCTCAGAGTCCAGTCTTTACTCTCAGCAATACAGCTCATTCCTCTCAGAGCTGGAATTAGAGCTCAGAGCCAAGTCTTTACTCTCCCCAGTAGAGCTCACTCCTCTCAGAGCTGGGATTAGAGCTCAGAGTCCGGTCTTTACTCTCACCAGTAGAGCTCACTCCTCTCAGAGCTGGGATTAGAGCTCAGAGTCTGGCCTTTACTCTCACCTGTAGAGCTCACTCAGCTCAGAGCTGGGCTTAGACCTAAGAGTCCAGACTTTACTCTCACCAGTAGAGCTCACTCCTCTCAGAGCTGGGATTAGAGCTCAGAGCCAAGTCCTTACTCTGACCGGTAGAGCTCACCCCTCTCAGCGCTGGGATTATAGCTCAGAGTCCAGTCTTTACTCTCACCAGTAGAGCTCACTCCTCTCAGAGCTGGGATTAGTCCTCAGAGTCCAGTCCTTACTCTCACCAGTCGAGCTCACTCCTCTCAGAGCTGGGATTAGGGCTCAGAGTCCAGTCTTTACTGTCACCTGTACAGCTCACTCATCTCAGAGCTCGGCCTAGAGCTCAGAGTCCTGTCTTTACTCTCACCAGTAGAGCTCACTCCTCTCTGAGCTGGGATGATTATAGCTCAGAGTACGGTCTTTACTCTCACCAAGGAGCTCATTCCTCTCAGAGCTGGGATTAGAGCTCAGACCATATGGTCTCTTCTCTCACCAGTATAGCTCACTCCTCTCAGAGCTGGGATTAAAGCTCAGAGCCAAGTCTTTACTCCACCAGTAGAGCTCACCCCTCTCAGAGCTGGGATTAGACCTCAGAGTCCAGTCTTTACTCTCACCTGTACAGCTCACTCATCTCAGAGCTGGGATTAGAGCTCAGAGTCTGGTCTTTACTCTTACCTGTAGAGCTCACTCCTCTCAGAGCTGGGATTAGAGCTCAGAGTCCAGTCTTTACTCTCACCTGTAGAGGTAACTCCTCTCAGAGTTGGGATTAGAGCTCAGAGTCCGGTCTTTACTCTCACCAGTAGAGCTCACTCCTCTCAGAGCTGGTATTAGAGCTCAGAGTCTGGTCTTTACTCTCTCCTGTAGCACTCACTCCACTCAGAACTGGGATTAGAGCTCAGAGTCTCATCTTTACTCTCACCAATAGAGCTCACTCCTCTCAGACTGGGATTAGAGCTCAGAGTCCAGTCTTTAGTTTCACCTGTAGAGCTCACTCCATTTTGAGCTGGGATTAGAACTCAGAGTGCAGTCCTCACTCCTATCAGTAGAGCTCACTCCTCTCAGAGCTGGGATTAGAGCTCAGAGTCCGGTATTTACTCTCACCAGTAGAGCTCACTCCTCTCAGAGCTGGGATTAGAGCTCAGAGCCCATTCTTTACTCTCACCAGTGGAGCTCACTAATCTCAGAGCTCATATTAGAGCTCAGAGGCCGGTCTTCACTCTCACCTGTACACCTCACTCCTCTCACAGCTGGGATTAGAGCTCCGAGTCCGGTCCTTACTCTCACCTGTAGAGCTCACTCCTCTCAGAGCTGGGATTAGAGCTCAGAGTGCAGTATTTACTTTCACCAATAGAGCTCACTCCTCTCAGACTGGGATTAGAGCTCAGAGTCCAGTTTTTACTCTCACCTGTTGCGCTCACTCCTCTCAGAACTGGGATTAGAGCTCGAAGTGCATTCTTTACTCCCATCAGTAGAGCTAACCTCTCTCAGAGCTGGGGTTAGAGTCCAGAGTGCAGTCGTCACTCTCACCAGTTGAGTTTCCTCCTCTCAGAGCTGAGATTAGAGTTCATAGTCCAGTCTTTACTCTCACCAAGAGAGCTCATTCCTTTCATACCTGGGATTAGAGCTCAGAGTCTGATCTTTACTCTCACCAGGAGAGCTCATTCTTTACATACCTGGGATTTGAGCTCAGAGTCCGATCTTTACTCTCACCTGTATCGCTCATTCCTTTCATACCTGGGATTAGAGCTCAGAGTCCGATCTTTACTCTCACCAGGAGAGCTCATTCCTTACATACCTGGGATTTGAGCTCAGAGTCCGATCTTTACTCTCACCTGTATCGCTCACTCCTTTCATACCTGGGATTAGAGCTCAGAGTCCGATCTTTGCTCTCACCAGTAGAGCTCACTCCTCTCACAGCTGAGATTAGAGCTCAGAGTCCAATCTTTACTCTCACCTGTATCGCTCACTCCTTTCATACCTGGGATTAGAGCTCAGAGTCCGATCTTTGCTCTCACCAGTAGAGCTCACTCCTCTCACAGCTGAAATTAGACCTCAGAGTCCAGTATTTACTCTCACCACTACAGCTCACTGCCCCCAGAGTTGGAATTTGAGCTCAGAGTCCAGTCTTTACTCTCACCAATACAGCTCACTCCTCTCAGAGCTGGAACTAGAGCTCAGAGCCAAGTCTTTACTCTCGCCAGTAGAGCTCACTCCTCTCAGAGCTGGGATTAGAGCTCAGAGTCCAGTCTTTACTCTCACCAACACAGCTCACTCCTCTCAGAGCTGGAAGTAGAGCTCAGAGTCCAATCTTTACTCTCACCTGTAGAGCTCACTCCTCTCAGAGCTGGAATTAGAGCTCAGAGTCCAGTCTTTACTCTCGCCTGTAGAGCTCACTCCTCTCAGAGCTGGAATTAGAGCTCAGAGTCCGGTCTTTACTCTCACCTGTAGAGCTCACTCCTCCCACAGCTGGGATTAGAGGTCAGAGTCCGGTCTTTACTCCCACCTGTAGAGCTCACTCCTCTCAGAGCTGGGATTAGAGCTCAGAGTCTGGTCTTTACTTTCACCTGTAGAGCTCACTCCTCTCAGAGCTGGGATTAGAGCTCAGAGTCCAGTCTTTACTCTCACATGTCGCCCTCACTCCTCTCAGAACTGGGATTAGAGCTCGAAGTGCATTCTTTACTCCCATCAGTAGAGCTAACCTCTCTCAGAGCTGGGGTTAGAGTCCAGAGTGCAGTCGTCACACTCACCAGTTGAGTTTAATCCTCTCAGAGCTGAGATTAGAGTTCATAGTCCAGTCTTTACTCTCACCAGGAGAGCTCATTCCTTTCATACCTGGGATTAGAGCTCAGAGTCCGATCTTTACTCTCACCAGGAGAGCTCATTCCTTTCATACCTGGGATTTGAGCTCAGAGTCCGATCTTTACTCTCACCTGTATCGCTCACTCCTCTCACAGCTGAGATTAGAGCTCAGAGTCCAATCTTTACTCTCACCTGTATCGCTCACTCCTTTCATACTTGGGATTAGAGCTCAGAGTCCGATCTTTACTCTCACCAGTAGAGCTCACTCCTCTCACAGCTGAGATTAGACCTCAGAGTCCAGTCTTTACTCTCACCACTACAGCTCACTCCCCCCAGAGTTGGGATTAGAGCTCAGAGTCCAGTCTTTACTCTCACCAATACAGCTCACTCCTCTCTGAGCTGGAATTAGAGCTCAGAGCCAAGTCTTTGCTCTCGCCAGTAGAGCTCACTCCTCTCAGAGCTGGGATTAGAGCTCAAAGTCCAGTCTTTACTCTCACCAATACAGCTCACTCCTCTCAGAGCTGGAAGTAGAGCTCAGAGTCCAGTCTTTACTCTCACCTGTAGAGCTCACTCCTCTCAGAGCTGGAATTAGAGCTCAGAGTCCAGTGTTTACTCTCGCCTGTAGAGCTCACTCCTCTCAGAGCTGGAATTAGAGCTCAGAGTCCGGTCTTTACTCTCACCTGTAGACTCACTCCTCCCACAGCTGGGATTAGAGCTCAGAGTCCGGTCTTTACTCTCACCTGTAGAGCTCACTCCTCTCAGAGCTGGGATTAGAGCTCAGAGTCTGGTCTTTACTTTCACCTGTAGATATCACTCCTCTCAGAGCTGGGATTAGAGCTCAGAGTGTGGTCTTTACTCTCACCTGTAGAGCTCACTCCTCTCAGAGCTGGAATTAGAGCTCAGAGTCCAGTCTTTACTCTCACCTGTAGAGCTCACTCCTCCCACAGCTGAGCTTAGACCTCAGAGTCCAGTCTTTGCTCTCACCTGTAGAGCTCACTCCTTTCAGAGCTTGGATTAGAGCTCAGAGTCTGGTCTTTTCTCTCACCTGCAGAGCTCACTCCTCTCACAGCTAGGATTAGAGCTCAGTCTGGACTTTACTCTCACCTGTACACCTCACTCCTCTCAGAGCTGGGATTATAGCTCAGAGTCCAGTCTTTACTCTCACCTGCAGAGCTCACTCCTCTCACAGCTAGGATTAGAGCTCAGTCTGGACTTTACTCTCACCTGTACACTTCACTCCTCTCAGAGCTGGGATTAGAGCTCAAAGTCTGGTCTTTACTCTCACCTGTAGAGCTCACTCCTCTCAGAGCTGGAATTAGAGCTCAGATTCCAGTCTTTACTCTCACCTGTAGAGCTCACTCCTCCCACAGCTGAGTTTAGACCTCAGAGCCCAGTCTTTGCTCTCACCTGTACACCTCACTCCTCTCAGAGCTGTGATTAGAGCTCAGAGTCTGGTCTTTACTCTCACCTGTAGAGCTCACTCCTCTCAGAGCTGGAATTAGAGCTCAGATTCCAGTCTTTACTCTCACCTGTAGAGCTCACTCCTCCCACAGCTGAGCTTAGACCTCAGAGCCCAGTCTTTGCTCTCACCTGTAGAGCTCACTCCTTTCAGAGCTGGGATTAGAGCTCAGAGTCTGGTCTTTACTTACAGCTGGAGAGCTCACTCCTCTTAGAGCTGGGATTATAGCACAGAGTCCAGTCTTTACTCTCACCTGTAGAGCTCACTCCTCTCACAGCTGGGATTAGAGCTCAGTCTGGACTTTACTCTCACCTGTACACCTCACTCCTCTCAGAGTTGGGATTAGAGCTCTGAAGCTCTACCTCAAGCCGTGCAGTGGAACCAGTTCCTTCTTCTAGTATGGTAGGGCATTGGAATTGGTAGCTCATGACCATATTACTAGGCATGAAATATCTCACATATTTCGCCTTGGCTCTTTTTTTGCATTTTAGGGTGATCTGGTTTATGTGAACTACGGCGACGTGGATGATTTCCATTACCTGACTCGGAACCTGACGCTGAATCTGACGGGGCTTGTGGCGATTGTGCGATATGGGAAGATTTTCAGAGGAGACAAGGTAACCTATGTGCCTGCTGTCATGGCTGACAGTGTCTATCTATGCACTGTGGTGCTGGGATATGGGGCGACCCGGAAGGTTCCACGAATATTCTTTGCTATGTCATTTCCCCTGTGATACCTGCCTTCTATATGTGCTGCTATGTCTTTTCTCTTCAGTTCTATCTTCTCCCTCTTGATCCTGTAGCAACTACGAGGTCCCTGAGAACTGCAGGCTAGTGTCATGATTAGTATCCTCTGGTGGCTACACCTGGGCTGGGGTATGTGTGAATGTTGTATGTGCTTTTACTCAGGGGAACATTCTAGGGCCAGCCAGAAGGTTTAGAACACCTGTGATGTCATCATGGAATGTTGAGACTGAAGCTGACTGATATCAGAGAGTAGGCGATGTCATCATGGAATGTTAAGCCGAACTGACTGAAACCTAACTTTCTGTATTATCATCATGGAATGTTCTTTCTGAATGTGACTGAAAGCCTAGTGTATGTGATATAATCACAGAGTGTTCAGACTGAATCTGACTGAAACATAGTATCTCTGATGTCATCACGGAATGTTTAGAATGAAGCTGGCTGATAACAGAACATCTGTGATGTTATCATGAAATGTTGAGACTGGAGCTGTCTCAAACCTATATGTCTGTGATGTCATCATGAAATGTTGATGCTGAAGCTGACTTAAAGCAGAGTGTATGTGTTGTCATCACAAAAAGGTGAGTCTGAAAGTGATTGAAAGTAGGATGTCTGTGATGTCATCGCAGATTGTTGACACTGAAGCTAACTGATAATAGAGTGTCTGTGATTCATCACAGAATGTTGAGACCAAAGCTGGCCAATAACAGAGTGTGTGCAATGTCATCACAGGTTATTAAGACCGAACCTGACTGATAACAGAGACTCTGTGTCGTGTTGCTTGGTCACCAGGAATGCCTTGACTGGCAGGCATTCCTGGAATGTTTGTATTCAACTCATAGGATGTTCTTGGGGAATTTGGAGGAAGAATACTGGAGGGTTAAGATGTGTCCTTCCATGCTCCTCAGCTAATAAATATAATACTGGAATGGCTGCATTAGTGCTTCATTACGACACTGGCGACAAGTGCAGAGGAGCTACGTGGACCTACCTGTGTTTTGGGATTTTTACACATTAGGGAAAATGTGTATTCTATGCTGCAGAGGATTATTTCGATTTCTTTGGCTGTTGGTCTCTACTCTGCTAATTGAATGAGGGTTGGATCGCCGTGCTACGGAGGTTGCGGCCACGTTGTGTACATTTTGGATGCAGCGGTCACATTCTGTTCAGACTTTTGGGGAATTGGTTTTACCTTGGGCGCCTGTAGCGCATGCTGACAAATTCAACTGCCTGCCATTCCTCAAGCATTCAGCCGCGCGTTGTCCCTGAGTCGCCATCTCTGAGCGAGGCGTCTGCGAGCACCACTGCGTGAAGCGTCTACATCATCATGGAAGCTGTGGGAAGTTCTGAGCTGCATTGATACCACCGCTGGGAAGTGGGGTCATCACGTGGGGTCATGCTGCATGACCTCGGACGGTGGCCTTCTTGATTTTCTGGAGCGGCATTTCAGAAATGGCACTGTGTCAGCTCAGAGCATTTTACCCCCGGGGAGAGTTTTCCAAAAAGGCGGCTGGTCCGAGGACAAGAATCTGAACACAGGAGTCGTTTACACAAGGAGCCTAGTGCCTGGAATTGTGTCAATCTACGAGGGGCACTTCATTGTTTTGAGCTTTGGCATGTGCCCTGACAAAAAGGTACTATTAGAGAGAGGGGACTTGCGCGCCGATCGTGTGCCAATCGCTTTTGCTTATTACTTGCCTGGCCTAGCCTCACGCTGCACGTCGTGACACGACGCACTTCACATAACGGGCTAAGTGCGCTCCCGCCAGTTTGAGTGAGGTCCGGTGCTCAACCACTCTGTTTTAGGTTCCCTCTTCAGTTTCTACATCATGACGCATGGCGAGCTTGACGCTACGCACGTGGCGGCCATTTTGGTTGTGGTCCGCTTTCCTCATCAACAGTATTTGCCATTCTTCTCTTTCAATTTCGCTGATCCGCACAGCTCGGTTGCGAATCGGATTCTGACAGTTTCACACCTACGTTGCGTATGGTTTTACCTCTCCAATAATTTAATTATCTATAATCTTTGTTTGGAAGTTCACCATCTTCATGTTGTGCATTCTCCCCACGCTGATGCACACAGCTTGTCTCTGCATTCTTCCTCGTCTTCATCGGATCGGGTAATTTTGTGAGAGGAAGTGTTTCACTGCGTTCATCTCTTTTACGCTGGCATGCACAGCATGTTCTATGGATGGACTTGTTTTAACAATTGTATTCAATTGTGAGGGAACATTATAGCTTCACATTTAGTTCAGTGTCCAACCTTATGTTTGATCTTCTCTAAGTTTTATTCTCTACTGATACAAGGATTCAAGAGACCTTCTCCCTAAATTTATTAGAGCTTTAAGGGTTGTTGCTAGGTCTACAAGAGGGCTACAACATGCAAAATGTTACTGCTCCTCCGTTCTTTTTATCCTCCCCAGGTGATCCTACTATTCATTGGTTAAAGTGGAAGAAGGTGTTTGCTAATTATGCTAGAGTAGGTGGCACTTCCTTGAGCACTGAAAGGAAGTCATCATTATTTATGCATTGCTTAAGTTTTGAGGGGCAGGAGGTGTTTGAACATCTCCCGGAACTTCCAGACAGTGAGGGCCCGATTCACAAAAGTAATCTGAGACAAAATCCTAACTTTACGACTTTCGGTATTCACAGAAGGCATTTAGGAGTACTAAAGCTAGGATTTTGTCTCAGTCAATCTTAAGTTTTGCTCTTAAGTTAAACTTAAGACAAACTTAAGTTTAACTGAGACAAAATCCTAACTTTACGACTAGGATTTTGTCTCAGTTAAACTTAAGTGTGTCTTAAGTTTAATTTAAGACCAAAACTTAAGATTGACTGAGACAAAATCCTAACTTTATTGCTCCTAAATGCCTTCTGTGAATACCGAAAGTCGTAAAGTTAGGATTTTGTCTCAGATTACTTTTGTGAATCGGGCCCTGAGTCTTCAACATTGAACAAGTATGAGATTTGCATTAGAAAAATGGATTTGCATTATCTTCCCAAAGTGAGCTTGGTGTTAGAACGTTATCACTTTGGAAAGAGAATGCAAAGGCAAGAGGAATCTGTAGAGCATTACGTCAAAATGTTGCGTAAATTAGCATCCACTTGTTCTTTTTGGGCAAGTTTAGAGGAAAGGCTGAGGGATCAATTAATGTTAGGATGCATCATTGATAAAGCTAAGGATAGTTTGTGGCAAAAGGACAATCCTTCACTGCAGGAAGTCATCACCATCTTGAAAATGCATGAGCATTCAAAAGCCTGTGTAGACACTATTCAAAACGAAAGCTATGTGTCTAAGAGTGAGAGCGAAGTAGTCAAAGAGGTGAGTATCAGATCCTCTGTTAAGCCTCTCAAAAGCAAATCTGACAAGACATCTATTTTAACTAAGACGTCCAATTTCAATTCAAATCTCAAAACCTTTCAAGGTAAATGCTTCAGGTGTGGGAATTCTGGTCATATGGCAAACTTTAAAGACTGCTTGGGGTGGAAGGTCGGGTGCTCTTCCTGTGGAAAAAAGGGCCATTACTCAAGGTGTTGCAGATCAGGCAAAGAGCAAGAGAAAGTTAGAGAAGTAGACATTTGTGATCAATCTAGTGAGGATGTTGTCATTCTTCAGATTAAAGAGCAGGTTAATGAGGGACCCTTTGAATGTTTGCTAATCAATGACCAGTCAGTAAATATGTGGTTTGACTCCGAAGCTAAAATTACACTCATCCCCAAGGAATTCTATGACCGGCAGCTGTTAGGTAAGGTGGAGTTAGTCAATCCCGACATCAAACCAAGGGGTTATGGGGGAGAGACCATCGACCTTTTGGGTTATTTTTGAGGCACGATTGAATTCAAGAGAAGGATCATTCCTGGGAAGATTTATATCTCAATAAAAAGAGACTCCCTTATTAGTTGGTTTCACCAGCATGATTTATATGTATACTTGGATCCCAATGAATCTCCCTCTGCGTGTCTAAGAGACTTACCAGTTGTTAAGAAAGTGAGTGGGGGGAGTGAAACTTGGGTCAAGAGATTTCCAAAGGTATTTGAGAAACAGTTGGGCTGTCTCAAGAACTATGTTCATTATATAAAATAAAGGTCAGGAGCTGCTCCCAGAGTAGCGAAGGTTAGGAGCGTTCCATTGTTGGTTAAGGATAGCATGAGAGCTGAGCTGGACAAACTTTTAAAAGATGGAATTATTCAAGAGGTAGAAGCCACTGAATCGATTTCTCCAGTGGTCATGGCTCGCAAAACCAATGGTGAGGCCAGACTATGTATTGACTTGAGGGAGCTGAACAAGGCTGTAGTGGTGGATCATTACCCACTTCCTAATATTACTGAGATGTTGTCATCTCTGGCTGGTGTGACACATTTCTCAACTTTGGACCTTTCTTCGGCTTACCATCAGGTCAAACTTCATCCATCTGCTCAAGAATTCACTACCTTCATTACACCATTTGGGACCTTCAAGTTTCTCAGGATGCCCTTTGGGCTCATGTTCGCAGCCTCCGTTTTTCAGAGGGTGATGGAGAATGTTCTGAAGGGTATTGATGGCACCAAGATTTATCAAGATGATGTCCTGGTTTATGGGGTGGATCTGGAAGAACATGATGAGATAGTAGCAGCTGTGTTAGAAAAGCCGCTGGTTTCTGGACTCACTCTCAGAGTAGACAACTGCAAATTTGATAGGAGAGATGAATATTTGGGGCATCTAGTCTCTGAGTCAGGAATTAAACCTGAGCCTTCATTAGTGGATGCCATTTCTTATCTGAATTATCCCAAAAATAAGGATGAGTTGGTAAAATTTTTGAGAATGGCGGAATTTACAATAAGTTTGTTCCAAACTTTGCACAGAAGCCTGAATGCATGAGAGAGCTATTAAAAAAGGGATGTGAGTTTGTATGGGGACAAGCATGTAGCGATGAGTGAGTGATCAAGAAACACTTGAATGAGGCTCCAAATTTAGCAAGTTTTGATCCCTCCAAGGTCTTGTATGTCATGACCGACGCAAGTTCAAAAGGGGTTAGGTGCTGTGTTATTACAAAATGTGGAAGAATCGGAAAAAAACATTTTGCTCATATCTAGACCACTGAGGGGAGCTGAATGCAACTACTCAGTGGTTGAAAAAGAGGCACTTGGTGTTTACTAGACAGTACGCAAACTCAAAATATTCTTGTGGGGCAAGCGCTTTGAAGTAATTTCTGATCACAAACCCTTAAAAGAAGTGTTCGGAAAGACAGGTGTAGACTTTGTTTCGCATAGGATAAGAAAATGGGTGGTAGCCTCGCAGGAATTTGAGTTTGAAGTTTCATATCTACCTGGCTCTAACAACATTTTGGCGGATTGTCTTTCCGGGTTGTGTGGAAATTCGGACGGTTCCGATCACCAGGAGGAGTGTGATTGTTTTTGCTTGAGAGGAGTTTGATGAGGAGATAAATGTCTGTGTGATTAGTGAAGGTTTCGTTTCAGAAGCTTTGTGTAGAGAAAGCCTAGATGCCGATCTGACTTTACAACAAGTGATGCCAAAGTACGAGATGGTTGGGGAGAGAAGCGAGATTGTGAGGAGCATCTCAAAGGTTTTTGTCACGTAAAGGATGAGTTGGCTGAGTTAAGTGGATTACTTATGCGTGGTAGCAAGTTGGTGGTCCCTGGATGTTTAAGAGAAAAACTTGGAGCCAATGTTCAAGTGAGTCATATGGGTATTGCCAAGACAAAAGAGAGGATCAGAGAGGCCTACTGGTGGCAAGCCATGGATGTGCACATAGAGAGGGTTGTGAGATATTGCTCTCAGTGTGCATGTAGTGACAAATTTCTCAAGTGTAGGACACAGCCTATGGTGATCAGAGAGCAAGCGAGTGGGCCGTGGGTAGACATAGCAGTTGAAATTTTAGGTCCAGTTAAGTTGAGGTCACAAGATCGCTATGTTTTAGTCTGTCTTGACATGTTCTCCAGATGGCCAGATGTAAAGATTGTCAACTCAGTTGAATCTAGAGCAGTGATTACCTTTCTGGAAGACCTTTTGGAAAGGGAAGGGTTTCCCGCCTCATTGTTGTCTGAGAACGGAGTCCAGTTTACCTCTCGGTTACTTGAAGATTTTTTAAAAGAGAGAGGTATCAAGCATAAGAAGGCAGCTTTGTATCATCCCGAATGCAATGGTGTGGTGGAGAGGTTCGTAAAGGTACTTAAAGAAGCTATGTAATTGGCTGTGGTCTCTGGTAATGACTGGGAAGAAGCTGTAAATAGAAAAGTACGTGAGTACAGATTTACCCCACATACCTCTACGGGAGTGGCACCCTTCCGGTGGTTCAAAGGGAGAGTAGCCAACACTGAGGTGATTCCGTTGTGGGTTGCTTCTAGAAGGAAGGAAGCTGTTGGTGGTGTGGATAGTATAGATGGATGGAAGGGGAGAGAGATGAAGAAGTTGGAAAAGAGGAAAGAGAGGGTTAATTTAGGAAAGCGGTGAAGAGGACTGTGGTGGGGGTTGGTGACTGGGTCAGAGTCAAGTTACCAAAAAAAGGTGTGAGTAAATCCAAGTTTGGAGAACCCATGAAGATTATCAAGCTGTTTAGCAATGCAATGAAAACCGAGGACCATAGGGTTTGGAATCTTAACAGAATTGTCAAATGTCAACTGCAAGAAACAAGTGATGGGAATGTTCCCGTGACACCAGAGGAAGGGAGAAGGTCTCTTCGTGTGAAGAGGGTTTTCTCTTCGCTTGCGGGATTGTGTTTGTTAACTCATTTTCCTTAGTTTAGTGTACCTTTATTGTTTTCCTCATTCTTTATTTTGTTATTTCCTTGTTCGTCTTTACTTATATAGGTGATGTAAGGGGGAGGTGATGTGGTGTTCTCAAGAATGTTTCCCCTTCATGCTCTTGTTGCTAGGGATCAATGCAGTAATCTAGAGTGTAAGAGGTTGTGGGGGAATGTTGATGTTTGAAGTGTGATAGTTGGTTGGAGGACTCTGTGGCTGAGGTCTCTAATGGATGTACTGTACAACAAACGGCTAACAACCTCACCTTGAAGCGGTGCAGCATTTATTTAAGGTGAAGGCTTCACCTCACGGTTCGCACAGCACAATGTTCACATTGAAGGAGAGTTCTCATTTGTCTGCGGGGCTGTTGAGTACAGGGTGCCTTACGTCGCCAATGATATAGAAGAGGCAAGTGACCCAAGACCTCGTGACAAGGGTTTACTTGTCTCCAGAGAGATGACAGTATAGTGACAGAATTATTCATCTTAGAGTAAAACATCCTGCCGGGGACAGTGTCAGAGGAGAGCTGGACAGAGAGAGGCACATGGCTCAGTCCAAGGTGAATGGATGTTCACCCGCAAGAAAGGAATGGTTTAACCAAGGCTTGTGACATCTATGGTTTGTTGCATTTCAACATAAGCAGTGGCACAGAAGCCATAAAAACCAGCAATAGAATGTGGTTTAGAGACAGGTTGTAGTCGGAGGGCCGGGTCTTTATGCAAGAGTCAGGAGCCACTCGGGTACCTTTGGTTCATCTTGGGCCCTTAGGTGACAACCGCAGCCTGATAGGTCTTGTTAGGGCCCCACCCTCCCTCGCAGCCTGATAGGTCCTGTTATGGCCCCCCCCTCCCCCAGTTCTGATCCACACCACATGCTTCCCACAGCCACAGATACCAACATTCAATTCCGGATTACCAAATAGGCAAATTAGGCACCAGCCTATGGGCCCCACTCTTTTTAGGGGTCCTGCGACAACAGATCAAAATAATATTGATTTGATCTTGAAAGAAAATTATAATCATGCTTTCCTAAATTGTTTCCAAAAGAGATAACAAATGAATGAACTCAAAGAAACGATACTTATAAAGACTCTATAGAGAAAATACTGTATTACTGTAATGTTCCCATTAACAACTTAAAGTGCATAAACCTGAGACATCAGATTCACAGAAGAGTTTGTCTCTTAAAAGCTCTTCTTCTGGCAGCTGGCACTTTGTAAAAACATCTGGAGCAAACTACGTACGTGTAATGTAATTGGTTTATTAAAATTCATAAAATTAAAAACGTATTAGAAGATAATTTGCGAGGGGGGGGCGAAAGTTCGACTGCCTAGGGGCCTCCACAGGGTGTAATCCGGCACAGCCAACACCCCACGCATTAACAGATTCTCACAGTATCTGCAGCATGTGGACTCAGCCTGTGCATGACAGACACACCGCATCACTACATCACCCCTTTCCTTACGCACACAACAAGCCAGACATGTCACGTCACCACATTATCCTCTTGTCTTACACACAGGACAAAAGTCTACCCAGTACAACAATAACTGAGAGGGAACCAGACAAACTCACACATCACCTCCATCTTCCACAAGCAACTCACATCCCAACATAGACAAAAGTCTCCACCTGACTCTCGCACACACACAAAAGTGCAGCTCAGCACTCCGACACAACCAACACTCAATCACGCCACAAGACCACGTGCCAGATGCAAGAAATCACCCAAATCCATCACCACATGCTATTGAATCTGCACACACATGAAACAGAACATCTCCGGCACACAACGCTGATATTCCCCATTACACACAGACTGCACCTTTTGGAAAACACACCGTTCAAACACCAGTGTAATTAAGCACTACCACCCCAACACCGGTCCACTGCAGCACATCAGACCAATGCCTCAAGCTGCCAGAATGTGAAGCACCCACATACCAGACTTCACCCACAGAAGCCAGAACAGGACCTCACATCCAGGCACAATGATGACTGACTGCAGTACACACAATCACAGGAACTAGGAAGACAATCACCAATGACCTCTGCCTCCAGTACCACACGCCTGACAAATCCTACCTCTTGTACAACTGGTCCCAGAGCACACGCAGGGGAAATAATAACACAATAGACACTACAACTCACACTGATGGACTCTGCCTCCAGTACCACACACCTGACAAATCCTACCTCTTGTACAACTGGTCCCAGAGCACACACACAGGGGAAATAAACCACAATAGACACTACAACTCACACTGGTGTACTCTGCCTCCAATACACACCTGTAAAGACTTTCTATTTTTAGACAGCGACGTCCCAGAGCACGACCACGAGGAACTGTGGGCATTTGACCAACCACACTGAGTTCTGCACTTCCTCGCGTTGCGTCTTCTGTCAGGGGACTACCGTTCCCCACTTTTGCATGCTACGGGGTACACAGACCCCCTGCTTCCTCCCGTGACAGGGTAGTACTCTTTGCAGCAATGGTAAAGGGGGCACTGCTCTTCCCCCAGATGTACCCCAAACCCCATAATCCCCACAAGCTAATGCTGGTAACACCATACAACACACCTTGAGACACCCCCTCACCCCCGTTCATGCACACAAGAATCAACACAATGGATCTATGAATCAACAACTCAGAGTTGGGAACTAATACACTTCACAAATCTGTCACCGACACTCCCCTTCTAACTCAAGACAGAATGTAAGCCCAACTCTCACAGAGCAGGTACTTCCAACCCCCCAGAGCTGCCTCGCAGCCAGACTCAGCACAGCACATGGCTCAAATACAGGGCACATGTCCCTGAAAGTGCAGATGGTAGGAGCTGTAGGGGTAAACAAAAGCATCAACAAGAAAAGACCAACTTTAAAAACCATTGCTTCCTCTTTAGCATAAATCTCCCAGTCCACCGGTGTCTTCAAACCAGTGTTTGTAGCCCTGAAGCTGCATTCACCAAACTGTACTGAACTAAGAGACACAAGAACTATAAGGGGTCGATTACGATTGTGGAAGGACCGCCACCGCCAGCCATGCGGTGGCGGTCCTTCTGTAGAAGAAAAAACCTTTCTAGGGGTTCACTGATGCACCTGGTCCTCAAACCAACAAAGAAGAGATTGGCACGGAAGCTGGAATATCAAAATAATAAGTTTATTAACCTCACATGAGGGAGACTGCGTCAATACAGTACCCTCAGGCCACTGTAGGAGGCAGTCCATGGAGTACAGAGACCCTGGGTCTTTTATGCCCAGTTTATAGCTGAGTTAGCATGTAGACTCAAAAAGAGGCGGTACAAGTGTGCACATGAATAGCTAGTTACATATAAGGATACATAAGAATCGCTTACTCAACAGAGTGGGAGGGTTTACAATATTGCTGACATTAGTTAAAATAGCCTGACAGTTACTTCAAGAGGAGGTGCATTCTAGCAGCTAGGCCTTTCTGAGCATGTGCAGTGCTCTGGCTCAGTACTGAAGGAGTTAATTATAGTTCCTGACTCAAGTGAAATACAAGAGCAGGCAACAGTGAAGAGGGAGAAAGCACATGGCGAGCACATGGCTAACTAAAATTGCTGCCAAAAACAAAATGGCTTCAGCTGATGCTAACAGCGATTTCAGCTGATTTCTACAGATGGCCGTTTTAGCATTAGCTGAAGACATCCGCTATGAATTAATAGAAACATGGAAGTTATCCTGCACATTTATCCTCATAAATCCATCAATATCCTGATCTATTGTTAGATGGGCATTTACATTTTGAACATTGTTTAACTGGTGAGATACAAGTAGAAATACATGGGGAACAGAGTATTGGGTCATAATGAACACACAGATAGCAGGAGAAAATAATGGCTATTATTACAAACAGAACTATCAATTTTTCCAACCCAAAGCAGAAAATAAATCCCAAAACCATCCAGTCCAATTCTATGTTTCAGGGCTCCTATGTATTTCAGTGACCATCTATTTCAATTTCAGAATAGCCAACAGCACATATCTAATATAATATCTTAATAAAAAAAAATTTAATAGACCTTTCCAGTGTTCTTTTCATGAGGGCTAGAGTACCAATTGATATGCTTCAGGAGGAGGGCAGAGTAGTATTTATCGACTGTTCAAAAAAAGGTTTCTCTTGCAGAATAAACATTCCTAATGCAAATATTAAAGCAAATACAAGGATCATTACAAAAACAATTTTCGCTTCAGGGGACCAGGAAGACCAAACGGGGCCATGGGAATTAGGACGAGGAGCCGCAAAGGGCTGCTCCTCCTCAAAAATGGGACGACCAAAGGGATATATTGCTAAAAAAAAAGTACTTTAAAGAATAGAAGCCGCTGTACAACCAGCCAGAGGGGAGTCTTCTCCTTGTGTCCGTCTGAGCCTCACAGGCAGGCTCCTATCGAAGTTCTTTTCCAACGGTGGAGCTGCACAACTTGCAACTCAAGAAAACAATCACGGCCCAGTTTTAAGGGAAAAGGTTTCTTCTTTCAGGATAGGGCAATCACCCTCCGGGGCAAATGCCCTCAACGATCCTGTCCAGTGTCTCAGGCAGTGCACCAGTATTCTTCGCTTTAATCTAACAGGCACCAAAGGCACAGCACCTGTACCCTGAACTCAAGTCCTTCCCTAACTCCTGTGTTGCTCCGCTGGCGCACTGCTCTTTTGTCGGGGCCAAAGATTGTACCCAGTATGCTCAGGCATCCCTTGATCAACAAACAAAGGTGCAGACTTGCATTCACTTGGGGACCAGGACTCAAAGGCCTGATGCTGGGATATCTGAAGCAACCCTTGTTTCAAAGGGGTCACCTCAAGCAAAATCCTCCTTGCCGTCCTTGTCGGTCTGTGACTCTCTCAGCTGGGCATCAAAAACTGGATCCACGCAAAGAATTCTCCATCCTGATTTGTGACCCCGTCTTTCGCCCAAGACAGTAGCAGGGGTACACACTTCACCATTCCAGTGCTTCCGGCCTTCTACCTTCACTGAGGTCCTAGTTGCCAGCAATGCCTGTGCTTGTTCCCTTTACCTCGACTCCAAGCTGGATCAGCGCTAACTCCCCAGGCTGAATCTGATGTCCGGGCCCCTCTGGAAATGGTTGTAGGGCAGCAGATATCTATTGGTGGACAGAACAAAAATCTTTAGACAAGGCATACAAATAATCTATCAACAGAGAGGATATATTTCCAAATACCTTCTCCTTTTTTAGCTTGGGGCGCCCCATACATTAGCAAGGCACCCAAGAACCACTTCATCTATCTGAGAGTTAAAAAAAAAAAACCCTGGACCTATTAGCGAGTACAAAAGGAACTTTTTGGTGAACTGACAAGAGTAAAACGTTACACTATGTGAAGCAGACAAGGAAGTCTATGTTTATTTACTAAATTCTGAGGGAAAAAAGAAAAACAATACGGACATACTCTAAATCCTTACATTTGTGTATTCCTATTTTATTCATCTGAAGAACCTCAAGAAAGGGAATTTTAGAACAAGCATTCTTTTGTGCTTCTTGTCTTAACAAGCTTGTGTTTCATAAGTTATAACCTTTCACTACTTGTACAGGACTGCAGACACTTCTAAAATGATTTTTCTTACGTAAAAACACCTACATTTTATGCTTAGGACCATGCTCTCATGTTATAGGCGCGGCGGAAAAATCTAAAACTGCTAATTTAACAGGGATCCTGTCAGCTCAATTACACAGACTAATAAGAGACTAATAATGCCTTTGCAAAACTGTATGTAGCATAAAAAATAACTAACAATAATGGTGTTATCACCTGAGAATTTTAGAACAAAAACTACCCACATATAGTTCCCCTTTAAAGGTCAAATAAGGGAACATCAATGTAGACTACTCATCCGTTCATAAGTTCATCAGACAGGATGGGCAGTAACATGGCGTATTTGTTTTATTCATTTTATTAATGCTAACAATTTTTTTAAACAGTATTACTGAATAGCCAATTAAACATCTCATGGCCGTTCCTAGACAGCTTAGACAGGCTCAAGAGAGAGTGAGAAAAAGAGAGAGAGAGAGCACATAAATAAAAAAAAAAAAATGACAATGTATTACTTAATTTTGCTTACCCTTAATTTGCCCAGGAACTAATCTCCCTAATCTCCTCCCCATTCGACAGTAGGTAACCTAAAACAGGTGACCTTCTGTCGACACTATCTACCCCTATTTTTGGCAGCTGGGCAAAAACATACTTGTAGGAGGTAAATAGCACATTGAGCTAGCCAGAAAACATTAATAACCAACTACCAATTCCTTTAGCAATTGTACTAGTGTAACATGAGGGCACATGAATGCAAACTGAATTTCATTGCCTCCTTATTGGAGCCCTTGCACAGTAATCTTTAAATTAAAAGCATTATTTCTATATACATGGCAGAGCTATGCTCTACACAGGGCCCACATACGTTACTGCCTTTCCTTCGCTTCTTATGACTGCGCAAAACCTGCCTGTTTTTTTGCCAAAAATAATAAGCAAAGCTTCTCTTTCTCTTTGCGCTGTCATCCCTTCCTTCAGAATCTTTTCCGAGGTCGAAGTGCCAAAGCAAACCTATTAGAAAAACCCCTCCTACGTGGGCATTTTGCTGGTGTGCTAAATACAGAACCCGACCTCTGCCCCTTAAACCTGCTGTCCCATTTCTGTGCAAGGCTATTTCCATGCGGTTTTCCAATTCAAAGTAACTCTGAAAAAGCACAGTTGAAAAGCAGTCCTGTTCCGTGCCTGTGAGCTTAATAATTTTAAAGGTAGGATGTAACTTCTGCTGTTTTTTATACTTATTTTTATTCGTGTGCAGTGTGTGGTGTGCTTTCTAGCAGTTTAGAGGCCAGCTGCTTGTTCTGCAGTTGCATGTGTGCACTGCTGAAGCCTAAGATCAGTTTGAAAACAGCCCTGGGTGCCAGGACTGCTTTTAAAAAGTAAATTGTGGCCAAACTCGACTTTGGTGGTAGGGGCACTTAAAAATGAATAACCTACAATGTTTTGACATATTAGGGACCCCCAGGGTGTCCCCTAGATATCCCAGGGGTGGGGGGTCAGAAATGTATAAGGTACACCCTTATAAAATGAGTTTTTATACGCCTGGGTAAAGTGAAATTTCACATTTCACTCCCCACATTGTGGTAAAGTGCTGCTCAAATTCAACTTTGATGCTAGGAACTTATATATTGTTCACAGTAGGATTATTAGACATTATAAAGATCATAAAAACGATTTTAGTGCAATTTTTTTTTATATAGTCAATTTTTTTGAATAATGATCACTAACCCTTTTGATGTTTCCACATATGAAAAACAAGCCTCATTCCTTTCCTTTTGCCTTTAAATGCATGTATTTATAACACTAAGCACAGAAGCTGTACTGAAACATAAAATAGTCTGTGCCACTTTTTAAAGGGCAGTAATTATTTTACCATCAGATCCACAGATGTGCTTATTTAGAAAAGCAACAAGAAAGAAAATCCCTGCTTTTAATCCTTTCTATTTTATCCAAAATAATGAAGCTGTATTTGTAACTTTTAAAATCAGTAGTCTTTAACGCACGTGTTGGATCTGTAGCTTGTGGCCGGGCATAGCCATGTGTTGTTTACTCAGCTGTGTCCTTACGACCAGCAAGCCTCAACTTCTATGCCTTTTTCAGGAGAAAAACCCTTTGCTGTATTGTAATGTCCTGAAAAAGTTTGATCTCCGTCTGTTTTGACAGACAGCTTCCTCTCAGTCAGACAGCGGTAAACAACTGTTTAAAAGCTCTTTTTCTGGTGCTGGAAATTTGAGCACGGTGCAGTCTATTTAAAACACAGGCATTCCAAGCCAGCACAAATCTATCGTCTTTTAATGTGAAAAAAGGCGCGTTTATTTCAGCAGCAACCAATTTACTCAGATGATGTGAATGCCTTTTAATATTAATATCTAAGGATAATGCTGTAACATTTTATATAAAGTCATAGTTATGTAAGCACACAAATTCGTTTTTCTTTTCTTTCTATGAGGCCTATTTTTTTCCTATTGAGTGTTAATTCTAATTTCTCTTGTGGCAATATTCACACATCTATACTTTGTTACTGTTTTACTTCTAATGGTAGCGTGCAGCTATTTAGCATATATTACATAATTCATTCCTTGAATTTTAAAATGTAGTTCTTTCAATGACATTTGCATAACAGAATGACGACAAAAAACCAAATTGAGCTCATTCCAGACATTTTCAAAAAGGGGCCACACACTCAGAGCACACAACATTCTTGTTAAAGCAAGCCCTTCTCACACAAAAACACAGTCACTACTTACTGAAACAAGTACTTTCAAGCATCACCACCGGTGTCAATCCACAACCACATAGACACTAAAAAAAAAACAATTAACCCACAAATCAACACTTAGAACAAAAACAAGAGACAAGCCACAGAGACTGTACTCAAACCAAACCATTTGTAAATACCAATTGTAAGTCATATTTACAAACGAAAGGACTCTCAAAAAAAGGTACAGAGATTACACCAAGACAAATAGACAGCCAAAAGACTGCCATGTTCAAAAAGACAGGCTCGCGCCTCAGACCTTTTCCAATAATACAGCAAATTACCAATTGGGCTGGCAGAACACTCAAAAGCGCTCCGTATCACCACTTATGAATTTTACTAAGTGCGCAGATCAGGATCCTTTTTTATATATATATTTTTGTTCCATAGTGTACTAGTCATCATGGAAGAAATACCATTTTTAATATACCTAAACCCATTTAGGTATCCCCACTTAGGCGAGTCAGCTGAGTACTTCCTAAATCCATATTGGTACCTCCAAGACATCAACACTTTCTACGAAGTGTGCTAGGAGCAGGCATGCCAAGAATATTATAGCATATATAATATTATTCTCCAAGTTACACTTAACACAATTTGTGCCGTTCAAGACTTCAAAATTGAGAGAAAAATCTCCTCATTACCTGCTTTCATTTGCTGCAGCAAACAAACAAACAAACCAAAAATCTTGGCCAAGCTAATCCAAACAAAAGTGTTGCTACAGCAACCTTACCAAACCAAAGTCTCCAAACTCCACCTGCCAAGTTCTGAGTGACCCAACGGTCATTTTAAAATACTCACACCACAGAAGATCTCAGTCGGGAGCGGCCAACACCTGGAGGGTCAGATCGGGAAAACCGGAAAACACGTTGGTCTGCAAAGACAAAGGGTCTCCTCATGCAGGGTACCTTCCTCAGTGGATTCCTGTCTTCCGTCAAGACCACTCCCTTGGATAGCCGCGTCTCCGATGAGTCCCACGTTCGGGCGCCAATTTGTAGAAGAAAAAACCTTTCTAGGGGTTCACTGATGCACCTGGTCCTTAAACCAACAAAGAAGAGATTGGCACGGAAGCTGGAATATCAAAATAATAAGTTTATTAACCTCACATGAGGGAGACTGCGTCAATACAGTACCCTCAGGCCACTGTAGGAGGCAGTCCATGGAGTACAGAGACCCTGGGTCTTTTATGCCCAGTTTATAGCTGAGATAGCATGTAGACTCAAAAAGAGGCGGTACAAGTGTGCACATGAATAGCTAGTTACATATAAGGATACATAAGAATCGCTTACTCAACAGAGTGGGAGGGTTTACAATATTGCTGACATTAGTTAAAATAGCCTGACAGTTACTTCAAGAGCAGGTGCATTCTAGCAGCTAGGCCTTTCTGAGCATGTGCAGTGCTCTGGCTCAGCACTGAAGGAGTTAATTATAGTTCCTGACTCAAGTGAAATACAAGAGCAGGCAACAGTGAAGAGGGAGAAAGCACATGGCGAGCACATGGCTAACTAAAATGGCTGCCAAAAACAAAATGGCTTCATCTGATGCTAACAGCGATTTCAGCTGATTTCTACACTTCCGTACGCCGACCACGAGTTTCCCCCGCCAAATTAGGATGGTGGGGGAAATCTCACCGCGACCGTGGCGGTTGCAAAGACCGTCCTCCACGGAACCGCCACAGGCAATCCTCCGGATTGCCTGGCGGAGCGGTCTTCACCTGTAAAATTACGATGAAGGCTGGAGACAGCCTTTCCATGGCGGTTCCACCTGGCGGGGATTGGGTTTGGGGGTCCGTTGCGGGCCCCCCTTGTGTTGGGGGAGGCCAGGGTGCACTTGGGGGGTACCCATGGTACCCCCCTACAGCACTACGTGGCAGGCACCGTGTGGTGCCTGCCACGTAGTGCTGTGAAATGCACAACATGGCATTTTCGCATTGTGGCGGGTGCTGCTGTCAGCAGCACCCGCCGCAATGTTAAGATGCAGGATCCGACCACCAGGGTGGCGGTCGCATCCTGATCCGGGGTGCGGAACCGCTACATGTATGGCGGACGGTCCCGGTTTACACCAGGATGGCGGACGGACTCCAGTCCGTCTGCCATCCTAATGAGCCCCTAAGTACGTTAGGGAGTCCCGTTGCACTAACACTAGTGCTCTGACCCTTCACACCCCAGAGCTTGTGGTGAACTTGACACACGCAGGGATGAGTTACACATGCTGACCAGTGCCACAGCCCGAACCCCCCCCACACACACACACACTGGAGAGGAAAGGCCACCGGCAGCTGCTGCCCCAGGTGACACCAGGGTCCCGCCATTTCTTCTGGTGACTCCACAACAGGTGCCTTCCAAGGTGCAGCGCCTCGAGGTGCCTGCTAGTGCTAACCTTCCCACACAGGCTGACGTATGAGTGAAAATGAACAATCCAGCGGCTTCCTTCTCCACCGGCCACCTAGATACGCCGTCACCACTTCTGAACTTCTCATGTTCGGTCGACACATGTTCATCAGCAAGAACTTTATTTCGGTTCCCAGAACCATAGAAGTGCAAATACAAACATATAAGAACATTAAAATATTAGCAGCTGATGAAGGTGCAAAATACAATGGCATAATGGCTAAATCAGTGCAACATCTTTGTCATGCTAAAATAATTAAAATAAGACATAGGACGAGAAAGTTCTAGACAAACATGGTAAACAAGTTTAACTAGTCAGCAAAAACCTCGTAAAGAGTCCTTAGAAAACCTCAAAAAGGGTCCCCTATGCTCTCCAAAAACATTGAAAAGCTTGCTGAGCTAGGTGAAATACATTGTGAAATTAGATGAATGAAAAATAAATGTATAAAGCACATTAAACGCGAGGGTATCTAAGCGCTATATCAGAAAGAGGGCTCAACCACAGCAGACCTAAGAGAACTAAGATGAAAAAAGCCAAGTTTTCAGGGATTTTTTAAACAAAGTAAAAGAATCCGAATTAATAATATATGTGGGCAGAGAATTCCAGAGCCCAGCAGCAGCGCTGGAGGAAGACCGCCCCCCCTCTCCCCTAGCTCCCTAGCGCTCCGAGATCTACAGAGACTGACTTTCCAACCAGAGGAGGTTCTGAGTGACATGCCAGGGATGTACCAGCTACACGTGGCTGAGAGATGTTCAGGCCCTTTATGACGGAGGGCTTGGAAGAGTAAGCAGATAGCCTTATCGAAGATGCGCTTCCAAACAGGGCACCAGTGCAGCGCCTTGAAACCCTCTCCGACAGACGACGCTCAGGGACATCAAGAATAACGCGTGCAGCCGCTTTGAATCACTTGCAGCTTGTTCCACGAGGGGGCGCTGATTTTCAGATGAAGGGCAGGGCAGAAGTCGAGTCTGGACGGAACTGAAGCCAGGACCACCACATGGCGCAGGTCAACTGGAATAAAAGAGAAGGCCCCAAGAGTCTGAATAATGCAGACACAGGAGCTAGCGCCCCGACTGACCTGCAGCTGGAAATTCAAAAGGGTATCAAACACCCCCCAAGACTGTTGGCTGATCCAACTGGGGTGGGTGAAGGGCCGCACTCTGACCACCGGCCGCTGGGCCAGATGGACTCTGAACTCATTACTACTATAGATCCAGGGCACGAGTCGGGGGTACACGCGGGTGGACGGCGTCCACCCACTTTTTTCACAGGGTGGACACCGTCCACCCTGCCTAGAAGTTGGGCCCCTCTAAAAAAGATGCTGAATTCGTCCCGGTGTAATTTTAAAACACCGGGACACATTCAGCAGCGCCTGCACATTGTTGTCTGCTTTCGATCGGAGACAACGTGCAGGCACAGACGGGGCTCTCTTAGTTCTGACTCCTGCTGGGCCCATAACAAAGGCCGAATCTGAGGGGTCATCAGGCCTCCTTTTGTTGGAGTCTCCTGGCTGGCAGCAGTCAGGAGCCTCACACCTAAAAGCAAATGCAGCAGAGGAGAAACAAAGGCTCACACCTTGTTAGCACTTCACACATACTTAGGAGAGACTGCTTTTCACTTTGTTCAGGCTCTGTTTAGGAGATATGCATGCACTGTAAGAACTTCAGATGTGTTGATCTTTCCCAGTAGTTGCACAAAATAAATAGCATTTATATACGCTTACTACCCCTGAGGAGGCGTTGTAATAATTTAAATATCACTATTTTTTCTTTTAAAGCACTTTGGGTAGAGGAAGCTTTACGCTTTACACTGACAAAAGGCAACATTGGTTTACCTGAAGCTTACAAAAGTGTGAATCTTCTGCTTAAATCAGGAGGGTTTGCGTGTATGCTCGAAATGTGCTCAAATGTACTCATGATAGACCTGCTAAACATATATGTGAGGGCTTAAGATCTGATGTCACTTCTTGTGATGCCACTTCCAGTGATGTCACGCGCTGTGATGTCACGCGCCTCACGTGCCGTGATGTCACGCGCCGTGATGCCACTTGCATACTGATTAATTAGGTTAGTCCCCCCACTTCTATTTTTAGGACTTGTGCCCTGTATAGATCTTTTGCATATGTCGCCCTAAGTGGGAAGGGTATGCCCAGACGTGGGTCCCGTGCTCACTACACCACTGGATTCAAGCTAGCCTGGCTGAAGAAGGGTGATGCCCTGAAACCGGTCCCAGGATGCTTGTTTCCGGTCCAGGGAGGACCTGGCTTGGCAGTTCGGGCTGGACTGTTCCCACAAGGAACAGGGTCAAGACTGATTTGCATATGGCTGGGTCCAAACTGGGGTGGTGTGGTGAGCAAAAGAATGATGGATTTAACCCAGATCCTTGTGACTGGGGGTGAATGTTTGCATTGTCCAGCATTCCGTCCATCAATTGTTTCTTTTGCATATGTCGCCCTAAGTGGGAAGGGTATGCCCAGACATGGGTCCCGTGTTCACTACACCACTGGATTCAAGCTAGCCTGGCTGAAGAAGGGTGATGCCCTGCAACCGGTCCCAGGATGCTTGTTTCTGGTCCAGGGAGGACCTGGCTTGGCCGTTCGGGCTGGACTGTTCCCACAAGGAACAGGGTCAAGACTGATTTGCATATGGCTGGGTCCAAACTGGGGTGGTGTGGTGAGCAAAAGAATGATGGATTTAACCCAGATCCTTGTGACTGGGGGTGAATGTTTGCATTGTCCAGCATTCCGTCCATCAATTGTTTCTTTTGCATATTTCGCCCTAAGTGGGAAGGGTATGCCCAAACGTGGGTCCCGTGCTCACTACACCACTGGATTCAAGCTAGCCTGGCTGAAGAAGGGTGATGCCCTGAAACCGGTCCCAGGATGCTTGTTTCCGGTCCAGGGAGGACCTGGCTTGGCAGTTCGGGCTGGACTGTTCCCACAAGGAGCAGGGTCAAGACTGATTTGCATATGGCTGGATCCAAACTGGGGTGGTGTGGTGAGCAAAAGAATGATGGATTTAACCCAGATCCTTGTGACTGGGGGTGAATGTTTGCATTGTCCAGCATTCCGTCCATCAATTGTTTCTTTTGCATATGTCGCCCTAAGTGGGAAGGGTATGCCCAGACGTGGGTCCCGTGCTCACTACACCACTGGATTCAAGCTAGCCTGGCTGAAGAAGGGTGCTGCCCTGAAACCGGTCCCAGGATGCTTGTTTCCGGTCCAGGGAGGACCTGGCTTGGCAGTTCGGGCTGGACTGTTCCCACAAGGAACAGGGTCAAGACTGATTTGCATATGGCTGGGTCCAAACTGGGGTGGTGTGGTGAGCAAAAGAATGATGGATTTAACCCAGATCCTTGTGACTGGGGGTGAATGTTTGCATTGTCCAGCATTCCGTCCATCAATTGTTTCTTTTGCATATGTCGCCCTAAGTGGGAAGGGTATGCCCAGACGTGGGTCCCGTGCTCACTACACCACTGGATTCAAGCTAGCCTGGCTGAAGAAGGGTGATGCCCTGAAACCGGTCCCAGGATGCTTGTTTCCGGTCCAGGGAGGACCTGGCTTGGCAGTTCGGGCTGGACTGTTCCCACAAGGAACAGGGTCAAGACTGATTTGCATATGGCTGGGTCCAAACTGGGGGTGTGGTGAGCAAAAGAATGATGGATTTAACCCAGATCCTTGTGACTGGGGGTGAATGTTTGCATTGTCCAGCATTCCGTCCATCAATTGTTTCTTTTGCATATGTCGCCCTAAGTGGGAAGGGTATGCCCAGACGTGGGTCCCGTGCTCACTACACCACTGGATTCAAGCTAGCCTGGCTGAAGAAGGGTGATGCCCTGAAACCGGTCCCAGGATGCTTGTTTCCGGTCCAGGGAGGACCTGGCTTGGCAGTTCGGGATGGACTGTTCCCACAAGGAACAGGGTCAAGACTGATTTGCATATGGCTGGGTCCAAACTGGGGTGGTGTGGTGAGCAAAAGAATGATGGATTTAACCTAGATCCTTGTGACTGGGGGTGAATGTTTGCATTGTCCAGCATTCCGTCCATCAATTGTTTCTTTTGCATATGTCGCCCTAAGTGGGAAGGGTATGCCCAGACGTGGGTCCCGTGCTCACTACACCACTGGATTCAAGCTAGCCTGGCTGAAGAAGGGTGATGCCCTGTAACCGGTCCCAGGATGCTTGTTTCCGGTCCAGGGAGGACCTGGCTTGGCAGTTCGGGCTGGACTGTTCCCACAAGGAACAGGGTCAAGACTGATTTGCATATGGCTGGGTCCAAACTGGGGTGGTGTGGTGAGCAAAAGAATGATGGATTTAACCCAGATCCTTGTGACTGGGGGTGAATGTTTGCATTGTCCAGCATTCCGTCCATCAATTGTTTCTTTTGCATATGTCGCCCTAAGTGGGAAGGGTATGCCCAGACGTGGGTCCCGTGCTCACTACACCACTGGATTCAAGCTAGCCTGGCTGAAGAAGGGTGATGCCGTGAAACCGGTCCCAGGATGCTTGTTTCCGGTCCAGGGAGGACCTGGCTTGGCAGTTCGGGCTGGACTGTTCCCACAAGGAACAGGGTCAAGACTGATTTGCATATGGCTGGGTCCAAACTGGGGTGGTGTGGTGAGCAAAAGAATGATGGATTTAACCCAGATCCTTGTGACTGGGGGTGAATGTTTGCATTGTCCAGCATTCCGTCCATCAATTGTTTCTTTTGCATATGTCGCCCTAAGTGGGAAGGGTATGCCCAGACGTGGGTCCCGTGCTCACTACACCACTGGATTAAAGCTAGCCTGGCTGAAGAAGGGTGATGCCCTGAAACCGGTCCCAGGATGCTTGTTTCCGGTCCAGGGAGGACCTGGCTTGGCAGCTATCCCGGCCTCATCAGCCGGGATAGCTTGACTCCAGTGGCATGGAGAGCACGGGACCCAATAGGTCTCGCATTTGCAAAATTAGAGCTATTGGCTTTGTAAATAATACTGCCTTTTATTTACGTGTTGGTTTTTAAAACATAAATAAAGGCATTGTCATTTACAATGCCAATAGCTTAAACTCTCGCAAATGTGAGACCTATTGCATTGCAAATGCTTCTTTTTTAAGCGGATGGGGAAAGAATGGTGGCAGAAGCAACACAGGGGCGTGGGTGGGGGCGGCAACAAGGGAGGACAAGGGGTGAATGGATTGGGGGAAGCAACACAGAGGGCATGAGTTGGGGAAAGCAGAAGACGGAAAGAGCACAGAGACTGGGGAGCCAACGGGTGTAAGAGAGCAAAGTGGATAGGTGATGGGAAAGCACACGGGCTATGTGCTGGATTGAGGCCCTAACATAGGTGCGCCATTTCAGAGGCACAAATCCTTCGTGCCACAGAGACAGGCAGGACCTTTCACCTACATTGGCCCTCCCTTCACAAATAACGAGCAACAGAGTCTGTCCCTTATCTGACGTGTGCTCTGGGTGCAGAAGACGGTCCATCCTACATACGTCATATCCATGTCCAACAGTGACTAACCTATGTCACAACGAGTTCTTAGAAACAGACCCTTAAGCTCTTGGGATTTTCCCTAGCACAGGATTATTGATTTCTCCAAGAACTCATTAAATATGCATGAACCACTATTTCCTAAGGGTTCATTCCTGACGTCTTCCTCTGACCGACTGTACGTCAATACTAACATTCCAAGGCACCTATCAGGTATAAATATACCTCCCTTTGCCCAAGCAAACTAGAGGGGACCGAGACTTTCCATGCGGACACTCTGACCTGAGACGCTGCAACCTGCGTCATGCCACAGCTCCAGCTGGCAGAGGTCCATCCTCCCATCCTGGGGTGTCCAGCTCAACACCAGGATGAAGTCCCACTCAGGTAATGGGGTTAGACTAAATCCTAGGGGGATTCTTGGCTCTCTAAGACCTACACACATGCTAGGTACACTTAGGTACATCTAGTTAGGCATCATAGGGGTATAGGCTTTATCTTAATGCATTCTGCATTTCATGTATGTGTTCATTACTATTGCACAATGGTAAAACTGTACCATGCATTTTTATTTAACTGCACTGCTGGCCATATTTCTCTGCTACTGTCCAACAGTTGTCGCAGCACATATAACCAGTACTAGAACAACAACTGTGCAATAAATTTTATTGTAAACACACCCGACTGTTTCTTCTATGTACTTCTCTGAGATGAGTGACTGAATGAAAAGTAGTATATTGTTTCCACGATCCTGAGGGATCAGGGTTTTATGTTATGTGGTTGCCAGAAGCTATTCCCTTCTTGTCTTCAAGAAGTTTCTAGCGGCCTCTGAGCTAGCTGGCACAGGTAATTAAGTTTAATATAATCGATAGGGACATACCGACCTTAGTCCTATGTCAAACCTATAGGTTATATTATTCCAATGCGCAGAGCCTATTAGGGAAATAGGAACTACACTACAGGGCAAGAAAGTAATTGGAGGGATGGGGGACTACACGAGGGTGAGTGGGGCGGAGAGAAACACACAGGTGACAGACAGCACGTGGAGAGAAGGGCACTTACAGTCGTAAACAACTTGGCCTTACCTTGCCAAGGCCACAGACCGCAAGGAATCATTCGTACCGTCTGTTCGCCTCGTGGGTGGAGCGGAGACCAGAGACTAACTCCATCTTACTGTTGTCATAACACTCCCATGATCGGAGCTCAGGCGCGGGAGACTGTAGAGATGCACACAGTGCAGCAGGACACAACCGTTAGTGCACAGATTTTCACAGGAAAGCTTTCCTAGGCACAAGAAGTTCCAGTCACTGGTTGGTGAAAGTGAAATAAACGCATTGCAAATAGGTTATATACATACCCGCAAGGTTATTGCAGGGCTTGACGGCTTTAGCCCAGAAGTCGTCCACTATGGCAGAGGAGGACGGCGCCCATCCCGGGGAGGAGGCGGCTTGTATCCAGTGTCCGGGTGAGCTTCCCCCACAGTAGCAGCAGTGTCACCACGGCAAAGTGTGCATTGTGTAAGTGAAAGTGCACATAGCGCGCTGCAAACACAAACCAAAAAAAGCGGCTGCCATTGCTAAAACCGCACGTGGACGTGGTCACTGCTACTTAACTTAATTAGGGAGATGGCAGTTGTGTGCAGATCCCTATACCCTCCGCCGCACCCCCAGCCTTCCAGTGATATCCCCAGTGCAGTAAAATACGCGGAAACTCAGAGATTTTGCCTTTGAGATCCGATCAGACCTCTCACGGGTCACTTTAGATCGACAATGGGAGTTGGGCAGGAAAATGGAGGATTTTAAGAAATTGGGGGCCGTCGTTCAGTTGAAGTTTCCTGCACAATTGAAGGTTATGTTTAATAACAAAATGTATAATCTGAAAACAGTGCAGGAGACAGAAGAGCTTTTGGAAAACTTAAAATAGTTTCCAATAAGATTATCCTAAGCTAGATTACCATTTATATATACAGACAGTTGATTGAGATACGATAACTTTATGGGGACGGGAAGTATTCATTCACGAACTGATATTTATAAGTATACATTAGTAAAACATGGCTCTAAGTAATCAGAGCCATAACTTAAATTAATTCAATTGTATGGGGGTAAAAAGCATAACTTAAAACATGAAGTATAGTAACATAAAACATGAAGTATAGTAACATAAAACATGAAGTATAGTAACATAAAACATGAAGTATAGTAACATAAAACATGAAGTATAGTAACATAAAACATGAAGTATAGTAACATAAAACATGAAGTATAGTAACATAAAACATGAAGTATAGTAACATAAAACATGAAGTATAGTAACATAAAACATGAAGTATAGTAACATAAAACATGAAGTATAGTAACATAAAACATGAAGTATAGTAACATAAAACATGAAGTATAGTAACATAAAACATGAAGTATAGTAACATAAAACATGAAGTATAGTAACATAAAACATGAAGTATAGTAACATAAAACATGAAGTATAGTAACATAAAACATGAAGTATAGTAACATAAAACATGAAGTATAGTAACATAAAACATGAAGTATAGTAACATAAAACATGAAGTATAGTAACATAAAACATGAAGTATAGTAATATAAAATTGGAAATAGCATTAGAAATAGTAGGAGTCTTTTAAGCCACAGGTAGACTATAAATTTTTGGGCATCAGTTAAAAGATGGGGTAGAGTGGGGCACATCGGCAGGCAGAATCTGGACCTAGTCCAGGTAAATGGGGGTCGGGTTCTTCAGGGAGGGGAGGGTGGGGATCAAGGGTAGGGATGGGGAATCACGGGTGGGGGAGCATAAAGGGAAAAAAGGAAAAATTCTCATTCGCCTTTTAACCTAGCATTCTTTTGGGTTATTGTTTTTGGTCTGGTGTCGATACCTTGAAGGATGGTATACATTCAGAAATCAGATTTTTAATCCACCATGAGAATGATACAATGTTTATCATGGAACGTTAATGGCCTTCGAGTTAAAAGTAGGAGGGAAAAAATCTTTCAATATCTTAAGGACTCACCTGCACAGATAATTATTTTGCAGGAAACACACCTCCTGAGAGAAGAAATTAGTGGCATCTGTGGGAAACTCAGGTGGGTGGAACATTGTGTCAGTTCCTGTCAAAATGTCAATATTAGGGGTGTAGCGATTTTAGTTAAAAAAACAAGCAAATGCTGGTCTTTTAAAGGTTATGACAGATCAAAGTGGTAGGTGGGTCATAGCCCAGTTATCCATTAAAGGTTCATTCACAACAGTAGCAGGCTATTATGGCCCTAATCAGGATGACCCTTCTACATTAAAAAATATTTTTGTAAATCTTTTGGGGTTTCCCGATACGACTATTTTAGCTGGGGATTTCAATATAGTATTGAATCCGCAAATGGATAAATCCCCAAGTAGTAGGGCAAATGTCTGATCCAAATCTAGGTCATACCTAAAAATGATGATGAAGCAGAATGCCTTATCTGACATTTGGAGGGAAAGGTCAGGTGCCCAATTAGGTGTGTCTTTTTATAATAAAAAATACAGACACAAATCAAGGATTGACTATATCCTGATTAGCAATGATTTAAAGGGTAAAGTCGAAGATATAGGTTATTTGACCCCCCACCTTTCGGACCATGCGGCGGTATGGATGGATCTAGATTTGTCAGAAAAAGAACAACGAAGGATATGGACATTTGATCGCACATTTCTCCTAGATGAAACTGAAATTGTCCATCTATGCCAGGAGACAGAGTTTTTTAAAATATAATATAGGATCGGCAGAGTCCTCTGTGGTATGGGATGCCCTGAAGTCATACCTGAGAGGATTGGTAACAAATAGGACCTCCTATAAAAATAGGCAGGATAGGGAAGAACTGGCATCTATTGAGCGGGAAATGAAAGAGGTGGAAAGGAAGATTAATAATGAAACAGACCAAGCTATTTGCCAAGCACAAGTTGTGAAACTGAAAACTTTGAAAGATCAATTAGAGGATAATGTACAGGCCAGGATTTCCAAGAGATGGGAGGCGAGCAAGCTAGCTCTTTTTGAATATGGTGAAGGGGCCGGAAAATTATTAGCTTGGAAAGCCAAAACTGATAAGACACGAAATCTTATAAAACAAATTGATAATGTGCATACTAATTCGTCGGTAACTAATGACGAAGAGATAGGAGAAGCTTTCTATACTTTAAAAAAAAATCTATATAATGAAGACAAAGATGTAGATAGCACATTAGTACGTGAATGGCTAAATTCAATTAATCTTACTCCCTTAGACTCTGTCCAACAAGTCAATTTAGAGTCCGAGATATCACATTAGGAGGTCAGGAAAGCGCTTTCCATTTGTACGGCAGGTAAGGCTGCAGGGCCAGATGGCCTTCCCGTTGAATTATATAGAAGTTTGGGAGAGGTGATAATTCCATTCATGACGATCCTCTTCAATAAAATCTTAGTTGAAGGAGTTAGACCACCCACCTCGTGGGGTGAAGCCAACATAACGCTGATCTTAAAACCAGGAAAGTCTTTAACCAAATGTGGGTCATACAGACCCATCTCGCTTCTAAACACCGATTATAAGGTTTTTACCAGAATATTGGCAGATAGGTTGGGTGCGGTAGCAGGAGGTTTGTTGCATGCCGACCAAAAGGGCTTTTTAAGAGTTAGGAACCTTTTTGACCTCACTCATGACTTTATTGGTGCCATCGATTTTGCCTCAACTTTTTCACTCCCTCTGGCAGCAATGACCCTGGATGCCACTAAGGCATTCGACAGGGTCAATTGGAATTATTTAGCGGCCGTGTTGGAGAAGTTTAATTTTGGGCCAAAATTCTGCCGGACTATTAGCCTCATATACAGCGACCCTTCGGCAAGGCTTGTGGTCAACGGACAACTGACCAAACCTTTTAAAATTAAGAGAGGAACCAGACAGGGCTGCCCCCTCTCCCCCCTCCTATATGACATGTACACAGAACCATTCGCTCAACGCCTTAGGGAGGAGACACTCATTTTACCATTTAAGAGTGGAACATGGGAGAGGAAGGTAGCCCTGTATGCTGATGACATATTAATTCTTTCATCAGATCTAGAATTGTCTTTTCCTCAGGTTATTAATATAGCGAGGGATTTTGGTCGGGTCTCGGGTTATGAGGTCAATGCAGAAAAAACTGAAATCATGACATGGAATCTGCCAGTGTGTCGATATCAGACCAAAAACGAGATAAGGTACCTGGGGGTGAAGATAGTTCGAGATATAAATAAGATTGCGGAGATCAATCTTTTAAACGCCGCAAGAGAGTGCCAAAAACTTATGAAATCTTGGGCACATCTCCCCCTGACCATCTTAGGCAGAATTAATTTGGTAAAGATGGTAATTTTACCAAAAGTTACCTTTCTTTTTAGTACCATTCCTCTACACTTCGAGAAGCAAACAATCGAAAAATTCCAGCAATCTATTAATTCATTTGTGTGGGCCTACAAAGCCACTAGGATATCTTGGAAGAAGCTGTGACGTAGGAGGGAAAAAGGTGGTCTTGCACTTCCGGATATACAATACTATGCCTGGGCTTTTCAGCTAACACACTCAAGAATGCTGTTAAAATCACCGGATTCATCAGGGAGGGGGGTAATGTACCTAGCTATGTTGGAGCAAGTGGGGTTACCTCATGAAGGTTTTCTTTTTAAATATGGAGATCAGAAATTCTTCAAGAAAGTAAGACTGAAAGTCCTAGAGAACGTGGTTCGTATTTGGGCCAGAATTAAAAAACTAAGGGGCATATTAGCAAGGGCAATATCGCCGCTTTAGCTGCACTTTTTGCTGCTAAAGCGGCGATATTATTATCGCCCTATCAGCAAGCTGTCGCTAACAGTTGTTAGTGACAGATTTCCCGCGAAAGCGAGCGTGTTGGGTGCCACTTTGCATGTCAGCGATATTTATCGCTAATGACATGCAAAGTAGGCGTTCCCAACCTGGCAGCGACTGGAAGCAGTCGCTAACATCGCTATCGCCTATTAGGGAGGCCAGCGAGGCGATAAAGAAACCAGTGCTAAACACGATTAGCGCTTGTTTTTTTACACCTGGTCCAAACCTGACTTAGCCATGTAATCCAATGGGAGGTGGATTACATGGCTAAATCCCCCTTGCCCTATCAGCAAGCTATCGCTGGTCACAGTGCGATTATCGCTGGATTTCCAGTGATAATCGCACTGTTTTCCAGCGACAGCAGGGGTTTCTATCGCATTGGAGATAAGCGTTGCTGATAGCACGCTATCTCCGCGATAGAAACCGACGATAGCCGGCGATCATTATCCTAGCGCTAAGTGCGCTTAGCTATAATTATCGCCGGTTATTGCTAATAGGCCCCTAACAGGCCTAGAGTACTGTTCAAAGTTAGCTCCACTGTGGGACAGTCCAGGGACACCAAGCTGTTTGAAAGATAAACTGGCGGCCCCTTTAAAAACAGCCGGGTTTCTGTTATGGGGGGATCTTACCGCAGAGGGCTCACTCTTACCTTGGGTATTTCTTGATGGAAAATTGGAGTAGGGCATGTCCAGATTTAAATATTTGCAATTAAAGAGTTGGTCCCTGAGTCTTAAAAAACCTATAGGTCTGGGGAATATGCTGGAAGAACATCTAGTACAAAAGCCAGTTGGAAAGAAAGAGGTATCGTTCTTTTTCTGGGCTATTGAAGTGGCCATAGATGGAGATTTCAGATTAGCTGAAGAGTTGTGGGGGGAATGTATACCAGAGATAGACTGGGCAGACTTGTGGCAAACCTCTTTTAACACCTTGTTTGCAGTAGTAAAGCCAGCCTGGCTCAGAAGAAATCATTATTTCACCACACATAGGACCTATTTATCCCCAGCGAGACTCTCTAAAATGACCAAGGACCCCCCCGTTAGATGTAAAAAATGTGACATGGAAAATGCCCCAGACACACATATGTTTTGGACCTGCCCGGCAACCTCTGAATTTTGGGAGAAAGTTGGGAGCACTCTAACAAACATTTTGGGACGCCCAATACATATTTCTTTTAGATTTATAATTTTTGGTATATCCAGCGAAATTATAGGCCTGAGCAGAGGTTTTCTATTCTATGCCATTCTGCTAGCTAGACGAGAAATATGCAGGAGATGGACTGAGGCCTTACCTCCTACACACTCAGATTGGTTGTGCTCCTTGTATAAAATCTCTAGGAATGATCTGGCCAGATTGAAAGATAGTAGGAAGAGATCCATTTGGGACTGCCTAATAAACTGGACTCCAGGCTAAAACGGCTATAATATATTTTGTTTTAACAAAACTAATCATATAATATACATGATCCTATGATTAAGCCTCATGTGAAGCTCTCAGGCTGTGTTGGGTCTCGCTATTCCTCCTTGGTCCCCAGTCTCGATTTTGGAGAGTAACTGATCCTATGATTAAGCCTCATGTGAAAATTGAGTAACAGTGGCAACTTTTCAAATTTCCTAGTTGTCTGGGGTTGGAGGCGAATGAGGAGAAATAAAAAAAAACAAAGAAAAACAAAACAAAATATGTATTTATTAATAACACTCACTAACACATTGCAATATCTCCTACCCGGAGATATAACCACAATACACACAATGCTTTAGTAATAGAACACATAAGTAGCACAAATACACAGAGGTCTCCAGTTAGAAACCAAACCATATACTAAAATAGTGGAATGTGAACCACGACCTAAGTCGAGACTGGACCCAGAAGACGTAGAAGAGCAGGGGACCCAAGGAACCACCCAAGGTAAGTACCCAGGAACCCCATGGAGGCCGTGTGCAAAGTGGGAACACAACGGTGTGCTCAATACAAGTCAATGGGTATAGCGCGGTTGCAGTTTTAAAGAAGAAGGACCCTTCCCAGAGACCCTGAAGAAACCCTGTGAAAGATGGAACGCTGGAGAGTTACCCCACCCTTGGATACCCCAGGAACCAGGATACCTACACCAGGGAAGCCGGGTGCATAGGTGTAAAGTGACGTCGGAAACCGCCATAGACCACAATGAAGGACTTCAGTGAAGATGCCGCTGGCGAAGAAGGTGAAAGAGTCCGGTGGAACCCAAAGATGGATTCAAGATGAGAGGTACCTGCAAGGAGAGGGGACAGAGCCTATGCCACTCAGGAGTGACCAGGAGGCACGGAAGAAGAATGCCCACTGATGTCGAGGATGCAGGAGAGTTGACGGTGACCTTGGAGCTGCAGCTGTGTGGACCAGGCGATGCAGAGGACCAGGAGCTGTTCAAGAGCTGTCCCACATTGGGTGTCAACAGCCACGGGGTTGGTGACCGTCCGAAGCACCAACAAGCCTAGGCAACGGCAACAAATGTAGTATGCGAAAAAGATGCAGTGAAGGGACCTGCAAGGTCCAAGTGACTCACCACGAGCAGGTAAGTCAGAGCCGGCCCGAGCAAGCAGGGGAGCCCACTGGAGCCAAAGAAGACCCTCAAGAGGACCTGAAGGCACAGGAGTCGCAAGAGGACCTCAAGCAGCTCACCAAATGATGAAGGCCCCCGGTGCAGAGGATGCGGTGCGGATAAAGATCTTGGTTGCAAGAGATGCTAGAGGCTAGAGCTTCTTGGAGCCCGAAGATCTCTGGTGAAGAGAGTCAACAAGCCTTAGCAACGGCAAGTCGACGCGGTGCACAGGGGTTCTGCTCCAGCGGTTCTGACAAGGGATACTGGCTTCAAACTTGCTGTGAAGACAGTGCAGGCCTCGAGGGAGTGGCAGACCCACCACCTCTGTTGCTGAACCTTTCAGAGTTCGTTGGAGCTCCGGAACAGCAGACCGGTAGGCTTTACTGCGGTGCCTGCAGGGAAGTGACTCCTTCACTTCAAGGGAGATTCCTTTGGTGAGTCAGCGTTAAAGTCTGCAGAGAGATGAGGGGTCTGAGCTTAGGGTGTCGTGATATTCCAGCTACCGGGAACTGTGATCACTATCGTTAATCAATTGAATACTCTGATCACCTTGTGGGGTTGTTACCCCCTATGGTTGCTGACTGCGATTTACAGCTAGTTATTAAATAATATATAGAAGATAGTAGATCTAGGAATACACGTCAATATATTATTCGTGATTCTAATTCTTGCTAAGGTTCTGCTACTATCTATACAAGATATGTTGAAGGCCACACACATTTTCTCATACTTGAAAATAAGGCAGAGTGGTTACTACCTTCGACAATAGACTCTGTCGTTCCAGTCTTGAATATTGGAAATTTCATTATAAGAAACTCGTCCCCATGTGTATTTGTTTGTATGATACTGTGCCCGATTTGGATAAGGTCCTGAAGAAGGTGGTTTATGTTTGTGTCAACCCACCGAAACGCGCGTCGACCTCGTGTGTCCAGATCTTATTGTTTGTTTCATCTTGGTGGAAATAATTTACATCTTATGTTTCCCTTTGAATCCAGATGTGTATAAGTGTTTTGTATGTATGTGAACGAGTGTGAGGAATGTATGAGTTTTAGAAGAATTGTTAATGTGGGGATTAATTAAATTGTTTTTTATTTATGTTGCATGGTTGTTTATATGTATATACATTTTATATAAAAACACTAAAAAAAGTTTTTTGTACCTATTGGAAAAAAATGACATTTAATGCATTGGAAAAAAGGAAAAAAGAAGTCAATGACAATAATAAATATGATCTCAAAAAACAATGATGTTGTTGCTATGTTATAAATACCTGATGTGTGGCATATTTTTATACCCATACTAGATTTATTCTTTTGTAAAAGAAATATAGGTCGAAGGGGAGTGTTATCTGGTTCTATTGGTCTATTCAGTTCCCCTCTTACTCCCAGACCTCATTCGTCCTTTAGAGGGGGTCCCTTGTTCTCTTATTGTGTCCACAGGCCATAACCATAACACACAAAGTGAGCACTGGACGTGTTTAGTGATAGTGAGCGGCGCAGTGACACAAGAGTGATGAGAGCAGCGTGAACGGCGACAAGGAGTAAGAAGAATGTGGTCAAAATTTACAAAAAGATATATACAATGTTCATGTTTTTGGAATCAGACTAAATGCGCCGCTCACTATCACTAAACACGTCCAGTGCTCACTTTGTGTGTTATGGTCATTGTATATTTAATTGTACTGTAGTGCTGCTATAACTACTTACAAATAATACTCTTTTTCACTCCAAAGTTCATCGTTGTGGTCTCCCTCTCTTTTGTTCCCCACCCCCGTTGTGATTTGCATCACTGTTTTTTTACTGTCCCCCTTTTTCAATGATTTCCAGTTGAGACATTGTTGTATGTTGCACAATTTAGGGAAGAAGCACAGAGACTGGGGTCCTTATTAGCAGGATCCCAGTCAGACCAGTCAATAAAAACATAATGACACCGGCAAAAAGTGGAGGTGACCATGAAAGCAGATCCTACTTTCCTACAATTATCATCAACACATGGCGATTCTGAGTAAAGAGATTAAGAACATTCTACCCACTCACCAGGCGATATCTGGATTTCTGGGCGAGCATGATCCTTGCTCCCTCCGTGTGTAACTAATTGCCAAAATCCCCTGACATCATCTAGCAAATCCTCCCAAATTTTATTTTCACACTTGGTCTTCCAAGTTTAGACAATATTTGCTGACCTTTGTCTGCATGCCAGTATGTTGGTCCTAACCTTACTTTTTAGAGCCTTAACAAATGCTGTTTGGCCTCTTTGCAATCATGGTTAAACCATTGATGCATTTTATGGAGATATTTACAATTTTTAACGTCTTTCCGAAGTAATTCTTTCAGTCTGGGAAATGATTCTTCGTGAACAACCATGATCTGAAAGATTGTACTATCCTGATCTTCAAGTGAGGCTAATAGTGCACTGAGCCCAAGACCACCAAACCCGTAGTCAGTCCACCCGCTGGATTACGAGTTGTAATCCGGGCGGGCAGTCCTGCGGTGGCGGTCCCACAGAGGTGCATTTCTAACGCTCAGAGGAGAGCCTTAGAAAGGCACCGCCGTAAGAGCACTGCAGCCAGTTCCTGCACGGAAAGAAATGCACAATGTTGTGCATTTCGGTCCGTGCAGGAACAGGGGCTGCAAAAATACAGGGGGGCACAACATGTGCCCCCCTGCATGCACCCCTTGCACAGAGGCAACAAGGAGCCCTGTAGCACCCCCTTAGTTTCCTCGCCGCCACCCTTTTCATGGCGGGCTCACCACCATGAAAAGGGTCGCGGTGAGGAACTGGTAATATGCTTGGCGGTGCCGCTGCGGCACCGCCAGAATATCACAGCCTCACACCGCTGTGCCAGAGCTGCGGGATTAGGGATCTCTGGCAGTTGCGGCAGTCCTGTGGTGGTCCAACCACCGTAGTTGTAATACAGCAAGTGGGCTGCCAGTGTGCCGGTCCAGGGACCACCACCACAGGTTCGGCGGTGCCATGGACCGCCAAACTCGTAATTAGGCTCATTATGTTTTATAGCTCTCTTGCATAGAGTTCACAGCATTGTACATGTTCACCCATCTCACATTATGCCTATTGTTTGTTATACTATTGTTTCAAGAGGCAATGCTTCTGGACAAGTCATGTCTCTAATTCGAGACCCTTTTATTTCTAATATAAGAGAATTATGATCGCTTTAAATTCATTTGATAACCTTCATATCAGCCATTTCGTGCCAGATTCTTACATCAATCAGTATGTAATCAATATTACTTTTGTATTCACCTCTCCCAAAGGCCAGTTTGGCACATGGATCCGATGGAGAGCGACCTTTACAAGCTCTTCGACAATGGGACACAACTAGGTCTACGACGTTTAAAGCAGGTGCACTCGTCCTCATATCTCTCCTCGAGTGGAGTAAAGGTGAAATCCCCCAACTCTTGTCCTCATCTTGAATCAATTCCAACATCAGATCATAAGGCTCAAAACAAGTATTAAAATCTTCTGTGATGACCACAAAGTGTCTTTCCCAATAAGCATCTAAAATTGTAGTCAAAATGTTTAGAGTCCGAGGTTCCTTGTTGTGTGGGGTGGTCCTGTTGTACATATTTACCGAAAGGTAGGGGATCCCTTGGTTTGGTATCAATGTAAGTGCTAGTAAATCCGAGGCTATCTCAATTCGCTTGATTAATCAATCAAGTGCCGTTTCTATCCATATCATTATTCCTCCGGATAGTCCACATGCCTTAAATGCTTGAGCCTCAATACTATGTGTGACGGAACCTGTTCTGTAAACTTGATTGACAGCCCAGGTCTCTTGGCAAAGATATGCGTGATGTTCATTAATAAATCTTTTCCAAACCTCACCAACTAGTTTAGATCCAATCCCAGCTGGGGTCCAATTCAATAACCTTAAAGGTGCTGCAAGCTGCCATTTGTTGATGTTTCTGCTCCTGAAGCTGTCCATCCATCATGGAACAATGTCGGGGCCAGATTATTGTCCAAATGTTCTATCAGTTTAGGTATGCTCCCTTGTATAGCAGGATGGAGGATCTCATCGCTCCTTGTATAACAGGACAGAGGATCTCAGGGCTCCTTGTATATCAGGGCGAACGATCTCATTGCTCCTTCTATATCAGGACGGAGGATCTCATCGCTACCTTGTATATCAGGACGGATGATCTCATCGCTCCTTGTATATCTGGATGGAGGATCTCATCGCTCCTTGTATATCAGGACGGAGGATCTCATCGCTCCTTGTATATCAGGATGGAGGATCTCATTGCTCCTTGTATATCAGGATGGAGGATCTCATCGCTCCTTGTATATTAGGACAGATGATCTCATCGCTCCTTGTACATCAGGACGGAGGATCTCATCTCTCCTTGTATGTTAGTACGGAGGATCTCATCACTCCCTTGTATATCAGGACAGAGGATCTCATTGCCCCTTGCATATCAGGACGGAGGTTCTTATTGCTCCTTGTATATCAGGATGGATGATCTCATCGCTCCTTGTATATCAGGACAGATGATCTCATTGCTCCCTTGTATATCAGGACGGAGGATCTCATTGCTCCTTGTATATCAGAATGGAGGATCTCATCGCCCCTTGCATATCAGGAAGAAGGATCTTATTGCTCCTTGCATATCAGGACGGAGGATCTCATTGCTCCTTGTATATCAGGACGGAGGATCTCATCCCTTCCTTGTATATCAGGACGGAGGATCTCAACGGTCCTTGTATGTCAGGATGGATGATCTCATTGCTACCTTGTATATCAGGGCAGAGGATCTCATCACTCGTTGTATATCAGGACGGAGGATCTCATCGCTCCATATATATTAGGACAGATGATCTCATCGCTCCCTTGTATATCAGGATGGATGATCTCATCACTCCCTTGTATATCAGGATCGAGGATCTCATCGCTTTTTGTATATCAGGATGGAGGATCTCATTGCTCCTTGTATATCAGGACGGAGGATCTCATTGCTCCTTGCATATGAGGATGGAGGATCTCATCGCTACCTCGTATATCAGGACGGAGGATCTCATTGCTCCTTGTACATCTGGACGGAGGATCTCATTGCTCCTTATATATCAGGACAGAGGATCTCATCCCTTCCTTGTATATCGGGATCTCATCGCTCCCTTGTATATTAGGATCTCATTGCTCCTTGTATATCAGGATGGAGGATCTCATCCCTTCCTTGTAAATTGGGATCTCATTGCTCTCTTGTATATCAGGACGGAAGATCTCATCTCTTCCTTGTATATCGGGATCTCCTTGCTCCCTTGTATATCAGGACGGAGGATCTCATCGCTCCTTGTATATCAGGACGGAGGATCTCATCGCTCACTTGTATATTAGGACGGAGGATCTCATCGCTCCTTATATATTAGGACGGAGGATCTCATCTCTTCCTTGTATATCGGGATCTCATTGCTCCCTTGTTTATCAGAACAGAGGATCTCATCACTCCTTGTATATCAGGACGGAGGATCTCATCGCTCCTTGTATAGCAGGACGGAGGATATCATCGCTCACTTGTATATCAGGACGGATGATCTCATCGCTCCTTGTATATCAGGACGGAGGATCTCATCGCTCCCTTGTATATTGGGATCTCATCACTCCTTGAATATCAGGACGGAGGATCTCATCGCTATTTATATATCAGGACGGAGGATCTCATCCCTTCCTTGTATATCAGGAGGGCGGATCTCATCCCTTCCTTGTATATCAGGACGGAGGATCTCATCTCTTCGTTGTATTTCAGGACAGAGGATCTCATTGCTCTTTATATATCAGGATGGAGGATCTCATCGCTACTTGTATATCAGGACGGAGGATCTTCTTGCTCCCTTGTATATCAGGACGGAGGATCTCATTGCTCCTTTGTATATCAGTACGGAGGATCTCATTGCTCCCTTGTATGTCAGGACAGAGGATCTCATCGCTCCTTTGCATATCAGGGCAGAGGATCCCATTGCTCCCTTGTATATCAGGATGGAGGATCTCATCCCTTCCTGTATATCAGGATGGAGGATCTCATCACTCCTTGTATATCAGGACGGAGGATATAATTGCTCTTTGTATATCAGGGTGGAGGATCTCACCGCTCCTTGTATATCAGGACAGAGGATCTCATTGCTTCTTGTATATCAGGATGGAGGATCTCATCCCTTCCTTGTATATTGGGATCTCCTTGCTCCCTTGTATATCAGCACGGAGGGTCTCATCGCTCCTTGTGTATCAGGATGGAGGATCTCATCCCTTCCTTGTATATCAGGACTGAGGATCTCATCGCTACTTGTATATCAGGACGGAGGATCTCATCGCTCCCTTGTATATCAGGACAGAGGATCTCATTGCTCCTTTGTGTATCTGGGTGGAGGATCCCATTGCTCCCTTTTATATCAGGAAGGAGGATCTCATTCCTTCCTTGTATATCAGGACGGAGGATCTCATTGCTCCTTTATATATCAGGGCGGAGGATCCCATTGCTCCCTTGCATATCAGGATGGAGGATCTCATCCCTTCCTTGTATATTGGGATCTCCTTGCTTCCTTGTATATCAGCACGGAGGATCTCATTGCTCCTTGTGTATCGGGACGGAGGATCTCATCCCTTCCTTGTATATCAGGACGGAGGATCTCATCGCTACTTGTATATCAGGACGGAGGATCTCATCGATCCCTTGTATATCAGGACGGAGGATCTCATCGCTCCTTTGTATATCAGGGCAGAGGATCCCATTGCTCCCTTGTATATCAGGACGGATGATCTCATTCCTTCCTTGTATATCAGGACGGAGGATCTCATCGCTCCTTGTATATCAGGACGGAGGATCTCATCCCTTCCTTGTATATTAGGACAGAGGATCTCATCGCTACTTGTATATCAGGACGGAGGATCTCATTGCTCCCTTGTATATCAGGATGGAGGATCTTATCACTCCTTTATATATCAGGGCAGAGGATCTCATTGCTCCCTTGTATATCAGGATGGAGGATCTCATCCCTTCCTTGTACATTGGGATCTCCTTGCTCCCTTGTATATAAGCACGGAGGATCTCATCGCTCCTTGTGTATCAGGACGGAGGATCTCATCCCTTCCTTGTATATCAGGACGGAGGATCTCATCGCTACTTGTGTATCAGGGCGGAGGATCCCATTGCTCCCTTGTATATCAGGGCAGAAGATCTCATTCCTTCCTTGTATATCAGGACGGAGGATCTCATCGTTCCTTGTGTATCAGGACAGAGCATCTCATCGCTCCTTATATATCAGGACGGAGGATCTCATCCCTTCCTTGTATATTGGGATGTCATCGCTGCTTGTATATCAGGACGGAGGATCTCATCGCTCCTTGTATATCAGGACGGAGGATCTCATCGCTCCTTATATATCAGGACAGAGGATCTCATCCCTTTCTTGTATATTGGGATCTCATAGCTCCTTGTATATCAGGACGGAGGATCTCATCGCTCCTTGTATATCAGGACGGAGGATCTCATCCATTCCTTGTATATCGGGATCTCATCGCTTTCCTGACTGGGGCAATACATCCCTGCATTATTTTCCAAGGGGTCGTTGTCTTCCTTGAAGAAACAGAGACGAAGGACAGTCAGTCTAGACCAGTTGTGCCTCCTCCCATGGATGGAGCTTCACTGCTCCTCACAAGATGGCGCCCGGTCCCTCCTGGCATCCAGGGAGGTCCAGCTTGAGTTGAACTTCAGATCCTTCTGGAGGGGAAGTACTCGGGCTGAGCAGAACCAAGCCCTTAGCTAGCCCTGATCCATCAACTGCCCCTGGATTCAGTCCCATTGATCCCGCGAGCAGCGAAGAGTTTTATAAAAACAATATCTGAATAAACAACAGAATGACAATGTTGGACATTCCGAGTCCAGTGTAAAACTGGTTTGAGTGAGTCTCTACTTTCAATAGAACCAATCGGTAGTTTAGGAGCCTCCGTCATATGAACAGTTTGGCCCAGTTGGAACCGAAAGGCTGATATTAGGGTCTACCTTGGAAGACGCACAATAAATGTACGAAGAGTTGGTGCAAATCGAACAAGCAAACTAAGAGGCGCCTAGTGCCAAGGATGGAGCTGTGCCCTCATTGGTAGCCGAACTGGAAGCTTGAAAGTGGGTGACCCAAGGCTGGGGCGCATTCACTGCTAATCTTATGACTCTTGCTCCCTGTGTGGACGCAGCCAATGCCCCTCCCCTCAGGCAGCGCCCATCAGACATGATCCAGGGATGTTTCTGGGGATTCACTTCAGGTGTGTTGGATCCTCCGGGGGGGTACAGTGGTGGCAAGCTCTGCATGTGATGCATATAAGACCCCCAGATAGTGTGACCAGAGTGTCCACCACCCTCAAAGTGACTCGCTTGAGGTAACTTATCTCCCCTCTTAATGCTTCAGGGAGGCCGACTGCCTCTGCAAGGGTTACGGGATCCACCTGGGTACCTAGCTGGTCAGTTCTGGATTCCTTGAGGGCTCTTCCGGTGTGTTGAGGGCTGGTTACTTCAGACTGCAGGATGTCGTATCTATGTGAAGACTCTACGGTGGGAATTACCACATCCCCACACCATCCAGGATAGAACCATCGCTAAATTTAGTATTGCTTAGTGCCAATATCGGCAACACACTCCCATCACACATATAGCAATCTCCTGATGAAATAAACACACAAGACACCTTATTCGTGGAGAAAATTGCTGCAGGTTTATTTGCATACCGAAATATGCCAACATGGTGGGTCAGCTTACGGGCGATCCAAGGGCAGGCAGCCCCTCTGCTGCCTGCCCACCTGATGAGCCAAATTGCACCGTGGCACTAACCAATCGGTGCAGGTTTACCCCTTACCACCTGTGGACCGCCAATCCACCCATCTACTCACGCCCCTTGAGGGGGGCGGAGCGTATCCAGGCAGCCCCCGGTTGCTCAGGTTTACAACCGCCCGTAGGACTAGCGGGGCGCCGTCGTTCCTCCAGGGTCCAACGCGAGGACACCTGGGGATATTTGGCCTTTGCACCCTTGTTGTGCTCCTGAAGAGGGTACCCCTATGTACCTTTCAGCCTCTGGATCGCCCTGTAACTCTGCCACAGCTCTTGGTATGGCCACCGTCACAACCAGGGCCCCCCACCAAGGCAGGCATTCTTACCTACATCCTGCTGATTCCAGGGCCTCGCCCAGGTCCAACAAAAACAAGTCCATGCCCACTCTAGGAAGGTGAACCCCCTCCTCTTCAAAACACCCTGTGGACTTGGCATGCAGCAGACCGTGTCTAATAAAGCCAACCCCCCTCTGTTCAGTGAGTTTGCGCATGGCACTGTTAACTCTTCTGCGTGAGGTTTCCACGGCCTCCCCTGACCGGGCCCCACTCCACCTTAAACGTGGGGTTATCTCTGACCACCACAACTCACATGTCCCCAATAGGTTGCTTAACTTGCACATGGAGGATTTCATTTCTTGCAGCAGTGCCCTCCTACCCATGAGAGTCAAATCATTGCCTCCCAGATTTATAACCAAAATGTTGGGAGGGGAGACCCCCCCCCCCCTAGCCTGTGGCTCAGCTTCTACAGCAAGCTGTTCCAGCGCATGCCTGGGACTCCCAACCAGATTAACTTAGTGGAGGAACAACCCATGCCTCCATTCCCGTGCCCCTCTCAAGGCGCATGAAGGCCCTTCACCCAGACCTTTGATCCTGGCAAAATAAAGAAATGCTGGGTTGCCAAACACATTCATTGAAGCACTGCACACCATTCTATCCCACTACTCAAGATTGCCCATAATTTCACACAATAACACTGCACCCCGCCAAACCTCTGATGCATTACAGGGTTGCCTTCTGTAAACTCAAAATTCGCACTGTACATAATTCACTTAACCTGTCCTCCCGCCACTCCCCTGGGTGGCTTACAGACGGAAGTACCGTTAAAACATTGGGATTCCCATCGTCCCACCTGCATGATGTGCTCCGCTACATGCCCGCCCTGAAAGCTGCAGTCGCTGCCCCTATCCTGAAAGAGTGACTGCAAAAGCGCTTGCCAGGACCCGCATTGCCTGACCTTGTAAAGCATGCCTACATTCAATCAATCAATCAGGGGTTTGTTAAAGCGCGACTACTCACCCGTACGGGTCTCAAGGCGCTAGGGGTGGGGGGGGTGCAGGTTTCATTCCATCAAGGAGGGGGTCTGTCGAAGAGCCAGGTTTTGAGGTTTCTTGTGAAGATGGGGAGCGATGTTGTCTGTCTGAGGTGGAGCGGAAGGGCGTTCCATGCTTTGGCCGCGAGGAAGGAGAAGGAGCGGCCTCCCGATCTGGTCTTTCTGGTGCGGGGGACCACAGCATAGGAGAGCTGGGCTGATCATAGGGTCCTTTGGGGTGCGTGGAATTTGAATCGGCTGTTCAGGTATGCTGGTCCGGTGCCGTGGAGGGCCTTGTGTGCGTGGGTGAGCATCTTGAAGGTGATTCTCGCCTCGACGGGGAGCCAGTGGAGTGCGCGCAGGTGCTGGGAGATGTGGCAGTGTTTTGGCAGGTTGAGGACCAGTCTTGTGGCGGCGTTCTGGATGTTCTGTAGCTTGCGGGTGAGGTTTTTGTTTATTCCGGCGTAGAGTGCATTGCCGTAGTCGAGTCTGCTGGTGACCAGGGCGTGAGTGACGGTCTTTCGGTGTTCGAGGGGGATCCATTTGAAGATCTTACGATGGAGGCGGAGGGTGTGGAAGCAGGAAGACGAGACAGAGTTAATCTGGCGGTCCATTTTGAGCTCGGAGTCCAGGATGATTCCCAGGTTGCGTGCGTGGTCTGTGGGGGTTGGCGGGTTTCCGAGGGCGGGGGGCCACCAGGTGTCGCTCCAGGCGTCGGGGTTTGGGCCCATGATGAGTACTTCTGTTTTGTTGCTGTTTAGTTGTAGGCAGCTGTTTTTCATCCATTTGGCGACGGCTTCCATGCCTTCTCGAAAGTTGCGTCTGGCGGTGTTGGGCTCGTTGGATAGGGAGAGGATGAGCTGGGTGTCGTCTGCGTATGACACGATATTGAGTCCGTAGGTTCTGACGATGGGGGCAAGTGGAGCCATGTAGACATTGAAGAGCGTCGGGCTGAGGGAGGAGCCCTGGGGGGGCTCCGCAGGTGGTAGGTGTGGGGTCCGAGAGGAATGGGGGGAGTCTGACCCGCTGCGTCCTGCCGGAGAGGAAGGAGCGGATCCAGTCGAGGGCCTTGTCCTGGATTCCTGCGTCGTAGAGTCTGCGTATTAGGGTGCGGTGGGAGACTGTGTCGAACGCCGCTGATAGGTCGAGGAGGATGAGGGCTACTGTTTCTCCTTTGTCCAGTAGGGTGCGGATGTCATCTGTTGCGGCGAGGAGGGCGGTTTCCGTACTGTGGTTTTTTCTGAAGTCAGATTGGGAGGAGTCGAGGATGTTGTGTTCTTCAATGAATGTGGCGAGTTGTCTGTTGATGGCTTTCTCGATGACTTTCGCTGGGAACGGGAGCAGGGAGATGGGTCTGTAGTTTTTGAGGTCGGTGGGGTCCGCTGAGGGTTTCTTTAGGAGGGGGTTGACCTCGGCGTGTTTCCAGTCGTCGGGAACGAGGCGGTCGCCAGGGAGCGGTTGATGGTGTGGCGGAGCATGGGTGCGATGGTGTCGGCGGCTCTGTTGAAGATGTGGTGGGGGCAGGGGTCCGTGGGGGCCCCTGAGTGGATTGACTTCATTGTCTTCAGTGTGTCTTCAGTGGTGAGGGCTGTCCAGTCGTCAATCGCTGGTTTCCGGGTGTCGGGGGTGGTTGGTGAGGGTTCAGTGTGTTGGTTGTCTTCGTCAAAGTTGTTGTAGATGCTCTTGATTTTGTGGTGGAAAAAGGTGCTGAGTTTGTCGCAGAGGTCTTGTGAGGGAGGGATGTCGGTAGACTCGCTGGTGGGTTGGGCAAACTCCTTGATGATGCTGAAGAGTTCCTTGCTGTTGTGCGCGTGGGTGGAGATTCTGTCTTCAATCGCTTTTTCCTCGTTTCTCTGATGAGTTGATGGTGGGCGTTGGTGGCGGCTCTGAAGTTGTTGTGGGCTTCTGTGGATTTGGTGTTCCTCCAGGCCTTTTCGAGGCGGCAGCATGTGCGTCTGGACTCTCGAAGTTCGGTGGTAAACCATCCGGCTTTCTTGGCGCGGGTATTGTTGTTTTTCTTGAGGGGGGCTATGGTGTTGGTGCTGTCCGAGATCCATCTATGCAGGGTTCGGGCTGCGGTGTTGGGGTCGTCGTTTTCCGCGATGGTTGGGGTGGAGTTGTTGAGTGAGGAGGTGAGCTAGTTGTCGGTGATTTTGGTCCAGTTTCTTCGTGGAAGCAGGTGCTGGTGTCTGTGGATGGTGGGTGTTCTGAAGGTGAAGTGGACGCAACGATGGTCGGTCCATGGGAGTTCGATGGTGTGGCTGAAGGTGATGGAGTTTCCTGTAGTGAAGAGGGGGTCGAGGGTGTGTCCTGCTGAGTGCGTGGGCTCGGTCACGATCTGGCGGAGTCCAATGCTGTGGAGGTTGTCCAGGAGGAATGTGGTGATGGGGTCCAGTTGGTTGTCGAGGTGGAAGTTGAGGTCTCCCAGCAAAGTGTAGTTGGTGGATGCGATGGCCTGCGGGGAGATAATGTCCGTGATGGAGTTGGCGAAGGGTCCGCGGGGTCCTGGGGGTCGGTAGATGAGGGTTCCTCGGAGGGTGGCGGTGGGGCTGGCCAGTATCTTGAAGTGAAGGTGTTCCATCAGTTCTGTGGGCTCATCGGGGAGTGTGCTCAGGCGGAGGCTGGATTTGTGGACGATGGCGATTCCTCCTCCTGGGCGGGTGGGGCGGTCCTTCCTGGAGATCTTGTATCCTTGGGGGATGGCGATGGCGATGTCCGGTCCCGAGGTGGTGTTGGTCCAGGTTTCGGTGAAGAACGCTATGTCCGGGGTGGTGCTGTCGAGAAGGTCCCAGATTTCTGTGGCGTGTTTGTGGAGGGATCGGACGTTGAGGAGGATGCATTGCAGGGTCTTCGGTTCGGTTGTGTTCTTGTGGGCGGGTTGTGCTGGATCCGTGTTCTTGGCGGTGCTGCAGGTGTGCCGGCAGCGGTGACAGCTGAAGGGTCTGTGGGTGTCGGCTGGTGATGCTAGCTTGCAGTTGTTGTTGCGGCCAGGGTTGAGTGCGTGGAGTGCTGCTGGGTCGTAGCGTTGGTGGGGCAGAGGTCCAGGGTTCCTGGTGCTGGTCGCAGACGGGTCGCAGACGGGCACAGACGGGCTTGACTTTGACGCGCCATCGGTGCACCAGCGGCGCGGCCGCTGCCTGCGGCCGCTGCGCTGCCGCGCAGTGGCCGTCTTTAAGTAGGGGTCGGGGAGGGCTGGACAGCTGGGAGGCGGGAGCGGAGAGGGGAGCTGGATTGGGCCGGTCGCGCTGGGGGGGGAGGGGCCACGGGGGCAGCAACGGCGGGGAAAGGTAAAGGGAGGAAATAAGGGATAAAGAAAAAAGGGAAAATAAGCAGAAATAAGGCACAAAAGAGCAGAGATGCAGAAAAGTGCAGAAAGGTGAAAGATAAAAGAGGGTAGAAAAACGAGTGAAAGAGCAGAGCGAGAGGAAGGGAAAATGAGCAGAAATAAGGCACAAAAGAGCAGAGATGCAGAAAAGTGCAGAAAGGTGAAAGATAAAAAGGGTAGAAAAACGAGTGAAAACGAGTGAAAGAGCAGAGTGAGAGGAAGGAGACAGAGGTCCACTGGACCACCAGGGATGAGGCGCAGGAAACCTGCGGGTGGAGGAGGGCCTCGATCACCAACACTCAAGAGTGCAGGGGCAGGGGCAGGCTCACTTAATGGTGGAGCTGCGAGGGTGGGAGAGCAATTTCACTGACAATGAGTCAGTGGTCTTGCTCGCCTGTCCCCGCAGTGGCCGCCATTAAGTAGGGGTCGGGGAGGGCTGGACAGCTGGGAGGCGGGAGCGGGGAGGGGAGCTGGATTGGGCCGGTCGCGCTGGGGGGGAGGTGCTGCGGGGGCAGCAGAGAAAGGTAAAGGGAGGAAATAAGAAATAAAGAAAAAAGGGAAAATAAGCAGAAATAAGGCGCAAAAGAGCAGAGATGCAGAAAAGTGCAGAAAGGTGAAAGATAAAAGAGGGTAGAAAAACGAGTGAAAACGAGTGAAAGAGCAGAGCGAGAGGAAGGGAAAATGAGCAGAAATAAGGCACAAAAGAGCAGAGATGCAGAAAAGTGCAGAAAGGTGAAAGATAAAAAGGGTAGAAAAACGAGTGAAAGAGCAGAGTGAGAGGAAGGAGACAGAGGTCCACTGGACCACAAGGGATGAGGCGCAGGGAAACCTGCGGGTGGAGGAGGGCCTCGATCACCAACACTCAAGAGTGCAGGGGCAGGGGCAGGCCTCACTTAATGGTGGAGCTGCGAGGGTGGGAGAGCAATTTCACTGACAATGAGTCAGTGGTCTTGCTCGCCTGTCCCCGCAGTGGCCGCCATTAAGTAGGGGTCGGGGAGGGCTGGACAGCTGGGAGGCGGGAGCGGGGAGGGGAGCTGGATTGGGCCTGTCGCGCTGGGAGGGAGGGGCCGCGGGGGCAGCAGCGGCGGGGAAAGGTAAAGGGAGGAAATAAGGGATAAAGAAAAAAGGGAAAATAAGCAGAAATAAGGCACAAAAGAGCAGAGATGCAGAAAAGTGCAGAAAGGTGAAAGATAAAAAGGGTAGAAAAACGAGTGAAAACGAGTGAAAGAGCAGAGTGAGAGGAAGGAGACAGAGGTCCACTGGACCACCAGGGATGAGGCACAGGACAACCTGCGGGTGGAGGAGGGCCTCGATCACCAACACTCAAGAGTGCAGGGGCAGGCCTCACTTAATGGTGGAGCTGCGAGGGTGGGAGAGCAATTTCACTGACAATGAGTCAGTGGTCTTGCTCAACCTGAACCTTGGTAAGGGGCGAGCTGTCAGCATGAATCAGTAAATACCCTCTCCTGAAGGGCGAAGGGCCAGGCCTCCTTGGAGTCGCAGCACACCCATATATGGAATGACAACCCCTGATTGCCCCTAGCTAGCTTCAGAAATCACGCTGCTCCTGGCACTGTACCCTTCTGCACGCGTATGGCCAAAGTAATGCCCTGGCATCACACCTGACCCCCGCAACCTGCTTTATAACATGGCCATAATGCCTGCTAGCCCCTCACCTTCTGCCTGCGGTGTATAACTGCTGAGATTCCAGGCTGATGTCCCCTCCTAGCGCAAGACATGACTTTCAAACTTCGCCGAAGTGAGTCATGGCGCAGACAAGAGGATGGGGACGGGGGGGGGGACACAATAAATACAGCTACCTGGCTTTGCTTAAATAATGGACATGCCCACTTTTCTTAATACCTTGTGGCCTTTTAGTGCTTTAATACCTTGTTTCCCCAACTAAGGGACAGCAGCACCCTTGTAGATGTCCGCTTCCTCAACCGGCCTAGCTCGACTGGCTATCCGGGCAGGGAATGTTTGTAACTGAAGCAACCTGAACATGGCCCCGGGTCCAGTGTGCAACTACATTGCTGAGTTGGCCCAGACATTTGCACAGCCCTTTTGATTGCTAAACCATGGCGGACCCCTGGATGGTGTCAAATCCGGTTTGAGGGAATATTAGTATTGTGCCCACCATTGCAGACACTGCACTCTCTTTGGAGTGACAACTTACACAGCCCCCCAGGCTTACTTACTGTAGTCCGATCCCAGGTACACCATACCTGCTGACCAACTGTGACCCTTGGTGCTTAAACCAGCCATAGCCCTAGTTTGCTTCGTTATCCCTGGAATTGTTAGCCCTCCACAGAAGCGAAGCTGGGTCCAGCATCCCTTCTAGTTACCGTGTAATTCCTGCTGGAACGGTTGCCGCCAAAGAGTCTTGCGTATATTAAACCCATGAAAATGTTGCAATCAGAGGTTCCCAGATTCAAGATTTGCAGCAACCCACCACTGTGGATCCGCTGAGACCCCTCTGCCCACTGCAAGTGACCTCATAACTTAATACCTGCCCTCGTAACTTAAAATCTGCTCCCTTACTGCACTTGCCTGTCACTGCAAGTGACCTCGTAACTTAGAACCTGCTCCCTTACTGCAATTGCCTGACACTGCAAGTGACCTCGTAACTTAGAACCTGCTCCCTTACTGCACTTGCCTGTCACTGCAAGTGACCTCGTAACTTAGAACCTGCTCCCTTACTGCAATTGCCTGACACTGCAAGTGACCTCGTAACTTAAAATCTGCTCCCTTACTGCACTTGCCTGTCACTGCAAGTGACCTCGTAACTTAGAACCTGCTCCCTTACTGCAATTGCCTGACACTGCAAGTGACCTCGTAACTTAATACCTGCTCCCTTACTGCACTTGCCTGTCACTGCAAGTGACCTCGTAACTTAAAATCTGCTCCCTTACTGCACTTGCCTGTCACTGCAAGTGACCTCGTAACTTAGAACCTGCTCCCTTACTGCAATTGCCTGACACTGCAAGTGACCTCGTAACTTAGAACCTGCTCCCTTACTGCACCTGCCTGACACTGCAAGTGACCTCGTAACTCAGAACCTGCTCCCTTACTGCACTTGCCTGACACTGCAAGTGACCTCGTAACTCAGAACCTGCTCCCTTACTGCACTTGCCTGACACTGCAAGTGACCTCGTAACTCAGAACCTGCTCCCTTACTGCACTTGCCTGACACTTCAAGTGACCTCGTAACATAGAACCTGCTCCCTTACTGCACCTGCCTGACACTGCAAGTGACCTCGTAACTAGAAACCTGCTCCCTTACTGCACTTGCCTGTCACTGCAAGTGACCTCGTAACTTAGAACCTGCTCCCTTACTGCACCTGCCTGACACTGCAAGTGACCTCGTAACTAGAAACCTGCTCCCTTACTGCACTTGCCTGACACTGCAAGTGACCTCGTAACTTAGAACCTGCTCCCTTACTGCACCTGCCTGACACTGCAAGTGACCTCGTAACTAGAAACCTGCTCCCTTACTGCACTTGCCTGACACTGCAAGTGACCTCGTAACTTAGAGCCTGCTCCCTTACTGCACTTGCCTGACACTGCAAGTGACCTCGTAACTTAGAGCCTGCTCCCTTACTGCACTTGCCTGTCACTGCAAGTGACCTCGTAACTTAGAGCCTGCTCCCTTACTGCACTTGCCTGTCACTGCAAGTGACCTCGTAACTTAGAACCTGCTCCCTTACTGCACTTGCCTGTCACTCCAAGACATCTGACAACACCTGACACAGCAGCTTGACGAATGAGCAGGAGCAGACATGACTGAGGGAATCCCCAGTTGCAACTAGAAATTCTTTACTGCCCACCCCGATGTGTTACATAGCGGGCTGTTAAGTACCTGACATATCTCTTCCCCTTGGAAAGATACAACAAGCACTTTGGTTTTGAGAACCTCACTAAGCACAACATTTATCATGGACCCACCTCTGGAGACGCAACAACCCCTCAGCCTCCGCAAATCATACTGAGATCCGCTGGCTGACGCCGCGGCTAAAATTCATTACAATTATTTGCGCTCTGGCCTGTCGAAAGTGAAAGTTATTCCACTTATTACTATTGTGCAAGATCCAAACCCATTGGCTCTCCATGTGTTTGTTTCCTGTCCTTACCGCATAGTCAGGAAAGCTTGCCAACTGTGGTTGACATAGTCTATGCCAAAATTAACAGGAGTGTGCTAACGCACCTTCACCCCGGGGGCTATCCTGGCACTGATTAACAGGTGTTTATTGCTACCCAACTCGGTGGTACTCAATTTATCGACCTCAGGAGGGTGAAAGGCTGAGGGGGCGGCACACTATCTGATGGGATGGTCTTAGTAAATGGATGCCCCTATGTAATTCCAATATGCCCACCCTTTTCTTAAAGGGGGTGACTAGATGTGGGTAACACTCCTGTGTCCCGCCCACATCTTCCCTGGCTGCTTAATTGCTAACAATGTGAGCGGCCTAATGACCGATGATTGGCATCTGTTAGTTGAAGTCGCAAATCTCCCCCAACCCACCTATTGTGAGTCTTCTTAGTATACTTGGAGGACCGAGGAAGTCTGTGGCTGTCCTGGCCGAGTAAGAGGCTACTTTATTCCTGCTCTTCACATTTCTGGTTCATACGTCGGGGTCAAACAGTCCCCATGTCGCTTGACATGACCACAAACAATCAAGAGCAGTTTGTAATCGTAGGATGTGACAATAAGGTGTTGCCATTGCACCCTGAAACTGCAAAAACTGCAGCTTCCATTGAAAAGGCGGTACCAACAGACAGTCAGTTCCTCCCCACACCAACAGACAGCCCATTCTTCACAACACCCGGGGGAGCCCTGAAGCCTTGGGGTGAATACGCAGGAGATCTACCGACTACCTAGGAGTCATAAAATGGCTTCAGTTGATGGAGTCAAATTGCGCCTGACCGAAGCGCGGTGCCAATGTAGCTGCACTAAGCTAATAGGTTTTGGTGACATAACGTAGGTCACGGCCAATCATGAGAAAGGGTGCCCCATGAGATCTTTCTTAGGGATTGCCAACAAATGGGGAACTGTGCGCCCCTCCGCTATTTGGAGGGGGAGGGGATGCTAGCCAAGCTAAACGATGGTAGGTTCTGGGTCGACCTATGAGTTGTGTCTCCCACTTGCTTCCGGATCCTGACCAAGGGGGAACCCATTCCCCTGAGCAACCCCATGTCCGTGCAGCTTCCCCAAGACGGCAACTGCGTGTACTAAGGATGCCAGATACAGCTTCCTAACAACCAACAGTTTAAAAAGGCCGCCGGGCCGTAGCAGTGCGAGGCCCCCATGCTTTTGTGTCATGCGTGTGAGAAATGTAACCTTGAGTGCGGGGCTTGCTAATTACCTTCCTGCTAACATAAAATTGCGGATGCCTTACCAATACCAACCGAAAGAATGTGTGACCCGGTAGCCTTTCACCCATGTATGCTGGCACCTCAGTCTTCCTCCTATCGCTCTCTCCATACTTGGCGCCGCTGCCGCCCATACTCCATCTGGATTGTCTGGTCTATCTTCCTGCGACCAAGATGCCACCATCGTAGCACGGTTCAACTCCCAGTTATCGCAGACAGATATCATGCAAAATAAATAAAGACACAGGTGATCAGTGCACTCCCCAATTGTCATAAGAACGAGCTCACATGTCAGCTAATTGTTTGCTTCATGAAAAACAGATTTGCCCCTTATGGCCCACACCAAAACCAGCCCCATCTTACAAAGAGGACCCCGACCCTAAGGAAGGGTACAATCATCTTGTGGTGCAGCACCTGGGGGAGGTAATGGAAGTGTGAGAAATGGGCGTGCAGGTATATTGAAGGTAACTGGGGTTGTAAGTAATTTTGCAGGTCTTGTGCTATGCCGTGCCTTCATTAAACACGCATTAGATTCACGCCTGTTTACAGCAAGGCGCTCTGCCCCTGTAACTGCCCCCCTATTTCGAGACCCGAGCAGGAAAGGACACACCCAACATCATAGACCTAACAGCGGCCCAGCTGTGCCCAAAGACCTCACAGATTTCACACAAAAGTGCTTAATTTGTAGAAAACTATCTGCCAGGACTGACGTCAGGCGGCCACACAGTTTACACCACACATAGCTCCTGCCGTGCTGCCAATGATATTAACATCACCCTACTGACCGTGACACTTGAGCAACTATATGCCAGGGCACAAGACAGGCGGAGAGGTGTGGTGCAGCGGCCAGGGCAGCTGACTTCGGAGCACAGGGCTCACGGTTCGATCCCCGGCTCCGGCGGCAGCTCAGCTCAGCACCATGTGACTCTGGGCAATAGCTCACTTAATTTCCACGACGGCCCCCAGCGCCTTGAGACCCGTAAGGGTGAGTAGTTCGCGCTTTACAAATACGGATTTTACATTTACATTTACAGGCGGCCAATTCAGTTTGCACCACACATAGCCCCTGCCGTGCTGCCAATCATAGTAACATCACACTACTAACCCTGACACATGTGCAAGTGTGATAATTCAGACTATTCCAGGCCTCCAAAGCTATAAGAATGGCTTGGGCAGCAGGCAATAGAAATTAAAAGTGTATTGTGTAATCAATGCCTGTTGTTGTGGTCATCTCGAAGTTAGACAGACAGCGCCAACTAGTGGCAGACTGTCACAAGCGCCGGTGATGACAATTGGGTGATGGTGCAGCGCACCAGGACCACTCGGACAAATTAAGCACCTGGTAACTTGATGCTGTAATTTAGCCTTGGTAGGCCATAGCAGCACTGTTTGAAAGTCCAGGGTTGACTTTCTCACATTGTGAATTAACAAAACGAGGCACACATTTTGTTGATGTCAGGTTCAAAAGGTAAAGTGTGTATCACTGTGGTTTTTGGTTAGTCCCTCCCCCTGCAGTATTCAATATACAGTTGTATATCACGTATACTAATCTGTAGATGACTGACGAAATAGTCATCATTGCACCTCACAATGTTCAACCATTTCAGGGACAGGGGCCCGGGGGTGCATTTTATACCTTTACATTCCTATGATTTTTTGGGTCTTCCCTAAGTGTTTTTCTTCACTACACACACTTGTACGGACATCCCCGTGAATGAGAAGCTCCGGAGTTTAGCCAACCCCACCGGTTGGGGAACAATCGATCACAATAGCCTTAATTGGTGTGAACATTCCAAAGAATTCATTATTGTTGTCCGCACAATGGATCATTCTGAGCTGGAGTTATGTAGGGACGTCCAATAGCATGTATGTGGGAAACATAATACACATAATATTGTAACAAGACTTATGCACCCTACCAGCCGTGTCCAGATAAACGGCGAAGGCAGCAGCGGTGCAAATCGCGCAACCCCTCCCTGGCACGGCGTGCTGTGGGTCTCTCATCCTGTGCTCACACCTCTTCCTTCTACCCACAATCGTGTAAAATTGAAGTGAAGTGACCACGGATCCTGGACGCCGAGGCATCCTCGTGAAAACAATTCTTTCCATCCACAAGCGAGCAAAGTCTCCCTCAACTGCCCCTGTTGGCATCGCCAGACCTCGTCATTGAACGTGCGGGGGTGCCGGATTCGGGCCTGCTGCCCTCTCAAGCTGTGCCCAAGAAACCCGCAGGAGTGGGGCCTGTGTACGCACCTGTCTGAGAGCGTACACGAGCTTGACATTAGAGGAGGCAGGAGGGCCCTCCTCCTCCTCATCAGCTGCATTGGCTCACCCGCAGGTTCTGCTAGCGCCGTCGCAGCTGGTGCAACATGCCTGGCATGGGTGATAAATAATGCAGGCTGCTGATCTATCGGGTGCACTGGGGGGGTTACAAGACTGACCCTGTGCACCGAGTTAACTGGCGATCGTCGCGACGCTCGCGCACCCCCCCCTGCACCACCCCCCAACATGAGGGCGGAGAAGGCCGACGCAGGGGCCCACATCCATTGCGATGTCCCCTTTGCCACTGTGTAGTAACTGAGTCCAGGCTGGTTGTAGTAGTTCAGGAGATTTTATTGTAGATAGTACATGTTCTGTAGTTCAGCTCAGGACTAGCCCCACCAGGAGCAGCCAGCTGCTGCTCAGCCCCTGTCAACTGTGACTTTTCGTGACAAGCTCCCAAGATTCCATAACGCATCATCACAGGAACATTCCACTGGTAGAGCATATGATAAATAACAATAAAGACAGGATACTACACACTGTTTATCCCATTGGGTGGCAGCGACCGACACAAGCCAGAAGATAACCATCGGACCGGGGGGAGTGAGCCCGGGGCCCCGTCACTGCAGGTGAGGACGAAGGCAGTACTGGCTTGAGGGGGGGTGGGGGTGTGGGGTGGACCGCGTGCGCTGTGCCGTTCCTGCCAGTGAGGCGCCTAAGGGGCTTGCAGGTCCCATTGCTGGCCTAGCAAGGACCTGCCCCGCCACAATAGCTCCTGCAGCTTGCGCCATCCCACAGCAGTCGCAACATTCAGGGAAATGTGCCGCACCGTCAAACCAATGGCTGGGGCGGAGGCGGCCTCTCTCAGAGGCTGAGCCGGAGGGCCCGCGCACTCCAGCGGCCGCAACAGTACCTGATCGCCGCCCCCACATGCCCGCTCGCTAGGGCGGAGGCGGCCTTTCTGCGCCGTGCAGGACGGCCCACGCGCTCCTGCGGCCTTCCCAGGGCCTCTGTGCCACCGGCCGGAGCACAATGCTGCGGGGGACATAGCAGGCCGCACACAGGTCCGGGAGGAGCTGCCCCCCTGCCAGGCGAGATCAAATGGTGTCCCGCACAGGGGGGCGGGGGGAAGGGGAAACTCACCGCACATATAGCTCGCAGCTCCCGGACCCGGCCAAAGACACGTCCAAACGGCGTGCAGGGTTGCCAGCAAAGAGAGCGCCAGGTGGGCGGGAGAGGTACTTATACCTGGCCCCCCGCCCACCAGCGTGCCGGAAATGGTGCGAGGCGCGCCGGACCCATAGGGGGTCCCTACAACACTGGACTGTCGCTGTGTGCCATCATGTGGCACTAAGGCGGCCGCCCTCTTATGGGAACCCCCTGCGTGGGCCGCGGGCAGCCACATTTTCCTAGCTTCATCCAGCTGCGACTCGCACGAGCCCGAGCAACGGGGTAGCACTGGTGCTATATAGCGCTATGGGAGGATCTCTCGCCCAGCTCTTCGCCCTCCTGCGGCAGAGGCAGCCCCTGGCCAGGATGATCGTTGGACCCCAGGGCAGCGGGGCAGCGCTGGCGCTATATAGCGCTACGAGAGGATCTCTCGCCCAGCTCCTCGCCCCCCTGTGGCAGAGGCAGCCCCTGGCCAGGATCGTTGGACCCAAGGGCAGCGGAGCAGCACTGGCGCCATACAGCGCTACGGGAGGATCTCTCGCCCAGCTCCTCGCCCTACTGCGGCAGAGGCAGCCCCTGCCAGGATGCTGGTTGGACCCCAGGGCAGCGGGGCAGCGCTGGTGCTATATAGCGCTACGGTAGGATCTTTCGCCCAGCTCCTCGCCCCCCTTAGGCAGAGGCAGCCCCTGGCAAGGATGATCGTTGGACCCCAGGGCAGCGCTGGCACTATATAGCGCTACAGGAGGATCTCTCGCCCAGCTCCTCGCCCTCCTTCGGCAGAGGCATCCTCTGGCCAGGATGATCGTTGGACCCCAGGGCAGCGCTGGCGCTATATAGCGCTACGGGAGGATGTCTCACCCAGCTCCTCGCCCTCCTTCGGCAGAGGCAGCCCCTAGCCACGATCGTTGGACCCCAAGGCAGCGGAGCAGCGCTGGCGCCATATAGCTCTACGGGAGGATCTCTCGCCCAACTCCTCGCCCTCCTGCCGCAGAGGCAGCCCCTGGCCAGGATGATCGTTGGACCCCAGGCCAGCGGGGCAGCGCTGGCGCTATATAGCGCTACGGGAGGATCTCTCGCCCAGCTCCTTGCCCTCCTTCGGCAGAGGCAGCCCCTAGCCAGGATCGTTGGACCCCAGGGTAGCGGAGCAGCGCTGGCGCCATATAGCGCTACGGAAGGATCTCTCGCCCAGCTACTCGCCCTCCTTCGGCAGAGGCAGCCCCTGGCCAGGATGATCATTGGACCCCAGGGCAGCGCTGGCTCTATATAGCGCTACGGGAGGATCTCTCGCCCAGCTCCTCGCCCTCCTTCAGAAGAGGCAGCCCCTAGCCAGGATCGTTGGACCCCAGGGCAGCGGAGCTGCGCTGGCGCCATATAGCGCTACGGGAGGATCTCTCGCCCAACTCCTCGCCCTCCTGCGGCAGAGGCAGCCCCTGGCCAGGATGATCGTTGGACCCCAGGGCAGCGGAGCAGCGCTGGCACTATATAGCACTACGGGAGGATCTCTCGCCCAACTCCTCGCCCTCCTTCGGCAGAGGCAGCCCCTGGCCAGGATGATCATTGGACCCCAGGGCAGCGCTGGCTCTATATAGCGCTACGGGAGGATCTCTCGCCCAGCTCCTCGCCCTCCTTCAGAAGAGGCAGCCCCTGGCCAGGATCGTTGGACCCAAGGGCAGCGGAGCAACGCTGGCGCCATATAGCGCTACGGGAGGATCTCTCGCCCAACTCCTCGCCCTCCTTCGGCAGAGGCAGCCCCTGGCCAGGATGATCATTGGACCCCAGGGCAGCGCTGGCTCTATATAGCGCTACGGGAGGATCTCTCGCCCAGCTCCTCGCCCTCCTTCAGAAGAGGCAGCCCCTGGCCAGGATCGTTGGACCCAAGGGCAGCAGAGCAACACTGGCGCCATAGCGCTACGGGGGGATCTCTCGCCCAGCTCCTCGCCCTCCTGCCGCAGAGGCAGCCCCTGGCCAGGATGATTGTTGGACCCCAGGGCAGCGGAGCAGCGCTGGCGCCATATAGCGCTACGGGAGGATCTCTCGCCCAGCTCCTCGCCCTCCTGCGGCAGAGGCAGCCCCTGCCAGGATCATTGTTGCCATGTATTCCTTTCATGAAAAAGATCAGTATTTGTGCCAAGTGCTCACAGTGACGCACTCTCACTGCTCCTCCTGACTATCTCATGCTACAGACCTCATGCTCTGGACTCCTGCAAGTGAGGCGTCTGCACACTTTTAACTCCACTCAGCTGGCTTCCCAACCTGTCCCCCTATCCTTCTTGCGCAAGTGGTCATTTGGCTAAAGCCTGGTGGGTACATCGTAGGCATGTTGGCACTGGATAACAGATGTGTATTGATACCCCACTCAGTGGTACTCATTTAAATGACCTCAGAAGGATGGAAGGCTAGGTGGCCCAGCGGTGATAGATCCTATGACCGTGAGGTCGAACCCAGGCCCCCCGCAGTGGATGCTTTATTCCACTGAGACACCAGAACCAGCAGATAAATGGGAACTGATCAGCTGCCCGTAAATCTATGTTGGTTAACAGCTCAGAGCAAAACTCTGGTACTCAGCATTTTATACACTGAGATTAGAATCATGGGGCCTCAGCAATGGAAGTCTGTGTTTAATTGGAATATGACCCTTAGTCCATCCAGGAATGTCCCCACGTGCAGTAAATACTGTGCGGATCAGCTCGCAATCTTCCAGGCTGTTAAAAGGATACACGTGAGCGGTTCAATGACAATGATGGCGGAATCCAGGATTCCCCGTATATGTTTTAACGCGGCTTGGTGAAGGGGATTTGAGGCCAAACGTACCATATGCAGAGCAGCTAAGAGTCCCCGGCTGCTGCATATTGGTTGCATAGTACTGGCCGTCGGTATTGCCGTGACCTACGTCATTTGTGGCTGTGTGCTGCTTCTGTGAGCTCTTACCCAGTGCAAATAAATAAAATTAGAATTTTCTGTCAGGGGAGATGACCTCATCTCCGCCCTCTGTGGTGGGATCTGAACCGCTATGACTACGCGTCAATGAAGATCTCGGCAAATCACGTGTACCCTGTTCCATGTTGTGCTACACATCTGCTAACTGTGACAACGACTATTCTCCCTATCCATGGTACTTTGTCGTAAATCAATGATGTCGTCAACAGCAGGGACTCTGCTGGACTGTGTGGGAATATTCACATGCATGGCACTTGACCCCACATGATTGACAGTTAGGAGGCCAGGCATTCACGTCATGGGGGGAAACTGACACTATTAACTGTAGCAATGATTTAAATACCGGCCTTAGTTTAAAACTAAAAAATATGTATACGGTTCAATTACAAGGGCAAGGCGATCTCCTGGTGCAAAATGAGTTATCAGCTCAAGTAAGCGGACATGCCTTGAAGGGAGCCCTAGGTGTTCTAAGAGTTAATGAAAAGGAAGATCCCCCTCTCTGTGACTGGCCAGAAACTAGTATTTATTCCAACGTAGCTGCCGGCCCTATTCTTGCCTTACCTGAGAAGGATTTTTGCATAATGACATGGAATATCGCCATGTTCTGGTGTCAACATGGGCTTCTATTGGAATTCTCCAGGGCATATTATCAAGCCCATTATCGCCGCTTTAGCGGCAGTTTTCTGCCGCTAAACCGGAGATAATTTTAACGCCGTTCTTAATAATATGCCCCTTAGTTGTTGTGGACTTTACCATCTCTCATGGTAAGAAAAAACCACAAACATTTATGGGGCCAAGGTCATCATCTACCATTGACCACTTTATTGTGTCCACTACTTGTGCAGAATCATTAGGAAAATTAGAGGTCCGCGAAAGTCTCCTAAGTGACCACCTTCCATGAACTCTGACCCTGAAGCTCTCCCTAACAAATCAAAAAAGGGGTAAGACTGTGGACTTAAATATCAGGGCTCAGGGAAATAATGGTTCTTGTGAGAAGTTGGCCTGGTATATGCTGTTCACTAATTAAAGTGGACACCTTGCACCAGGGCAAATCGACTCTTATGGTAGATAGGTTTAAGACAACCTTTTAAAGAAAGCTATCCTAGTGGTAGCTGTGGAGAGCAGCCTTCAGGCTAAGTCTCGGAGGAATGTAAAGCAGCTTGTTTTACCATATAATCTCTTGAATCACCAAATGAAAAGACACCACACAGGTATATATATCAAATATATATGTATTTATTTCTAAATAACTCTCTACTAATCTCTTTATGAGATTAGAAGACAAACATATGCACAAATCAACGTTTCACAATAAGTTAAGCACAAAATATGGCTGGGGCCCTAGGGGCGTACCAGACCATATACTAAGTAAGAGACTTAGGGACAACGACTTGCAGGGAGACAAGGCCTAGGGCCTTCAGAAGTGCAGGGGCCTCACGAAACCACCCAAGGCAGGTAAGTAAAGGACCCACGGGGGACGCGTGCAGTGTGGATACACAGGCGCGGATCGCCGTTGACTTCAATGGGGCAAGTCGCGGTTGGAAATAAAGAGTTTTAGGATACTTCGGGAGAACCTACAAGCAAGTCACTTACAGGGTAAGTAGTTCTAGGGCCCACACCCACAGGAGCACCGTAGTGCTGGAGTTACCTCACCCAGGGAAGCCGGGTGCATAGGTGTCCTTTGGTGTCGGGTCGCGGCGTCGTTTTCAATGGCGAACAAAGAAGACTTGCTGCTTGCGGGAGCTGAAGAAGTGTCCGGTGGAATCCAAGCCTGGATTCTGAAGAAGGATGACCTGAAAGCAGAGGGGACAGTGTTCAAAGTCACTTGGCAGTGACCCGGGGCAAGGAAGATGGATGCCCACCGTCATCGGTTGATTCAGGTCGGTTGCGGGTGCCTTGACTCTTCAGCCACGTGGTCCAGGAGGTGTCGACGATGACCAGGAGCTGGATTCGGTGGGTACCTCGACGTCTGCAGCTGACTGCGGTGTCGACAACTCGATTGGAGCCAACAAGCCTTGGCAGCAGCAAGTCTCGGGGAGATGAAGAAAAGTCGATGGCGCAGACCAGCAAGGTCTGAGGGACTCACCCAGCGAGGGTAAGTCAGGGCAGGCCTGGAGCAACCAGGGGAGCCCTTTGGTTTCTTTAAGAAGTCTTCTGGGGACCCACAAGCCGGCGGGCAAGGGATTGCGAAGACACCTCGGGCGGAATCACTCAACAGGGGCCCACGGTCACTCGGGACGGTGTAGGCCTCTGATCTTCGGAGGGATTCCTGTTGGAGGTCGGGACCACACGTGGTCCAAAGCACAAGTTCGTAGAACGTTGTGAAGGGGTTGCACTCGACAATAGTGCACGGTACCCAGGGGTCGCGGTTCCTCGTTACTCGTGGGGTCCACTTGCCTCAGCTTCGCTGGGGACTCACGATGGCCTGGGAGAGGTCAGGAAATCCACTTCTTGGGCTGCAGGGACTTCGGACTCCGGCGGGAGCGGCGTAGTTTGCGACCGTCATTGTCGTTTTTGGTGCCTGCCAAGCAGGGAGTCACTCCTTGACTCCAAGGGAGATTCTTCTGTCTTCCAAAGGTAGTGGAACGTCGAAGGGCCAGGATTCTTCTGTAGAGCGTCGTCCAGGGGTTATCTGCTTTGCAATGGCAAGGTTCCCCCTCTTATACTAAAAAGAGGGGATGGACTAGCTCTATGACCCCACCTATGGGAGGGTCAAGGGAGGGGTGGCTACACCCACTTCCCTTTGTCCAGTTTCGCGCCAGAGCAGGGGCAGGTAGCCCCTGAGCTGGTTTGAACTGGCATATGCACAGAGGAGCCTTCTGCTCCCCCAGTGCAGGACTTCAAAGCACTCTAAGAGTGCACCCACCCAGCCCCAATACACTAAACCCTGTCTGGGAGGTGGTTACACCTCCCTGTGACAGGATGCCTATTGTTGGGCTTCCTCCACTGCGAGTTTCGGTCATCAGCAGGAGGGCAGCCCAGTGTCTGTGACTGGTGGCATCCATTTTGTGATGCCAGGGCTCTTTAGGATTCTACCGCGTTTCCACAGCAGGTACATGTCTTATCCCTCTAGAAGGGTGGAATGCTACCCCCGCCGCCAAGATTGGTGGGGGGTAGTATTCCAAGATGTTTGACACCAAACACGACATGTTTTGATGCAGCCATTCCAAAGTTAGCATTTACCGCGAGGATATAATGCACTTAATAGTATATGGTTTAACCGCATCCACAAACAGCACCAGAGAATAGACTCTGAGAGCTGCAGAGGGGCCCTGCTCAGGCAGAGGCACCCCCTCACATAGAAGCCAAGCACCCTGCCCTCAGGATTGATAGGGCCTGCCTTAGGGGTGACTGATAGGTTTATATGTGTGTGCAAGAGAGATATAGGAAACCTATATCTCAGTGAGGGGTGCTAGCACCATCTCACCCAGGCTGCAGTAGCAGGCCTGTGGTGTCAGATTTAGACTGCTTCCCAGGGGTGGCATAACACATGCTGCAGCCCCTGGTAGGCCTGTGAAGTACCTATGCCCTTGGCACCTAAGGTACCATATACTAGGGACTCATAAGGCACCACAGTATCCAATCACTAGTGCACCTAGAGTGCACTCCATGTCGTTTAGAGAGAACAGAGAGGCTGGGGCCCTGATTGGCAGGGACCCAGCCAGACTATAGCCAGAAACCAGTGCTAACATCAGAAAAAAGTGGGGGCAACATAAGAGGCAGATCCTACTCTCCTACAGTTCTACTATACGTTGGTCAGGTGTCGATCCCACCTCTTTTATTGAAAATATTAAGGGTCAAAAACAGAGAGATCTAAAAATATGTACTGACCAAAATTCAACAAATATTGATGTTATAGGTGCAATAGCCAGCAACTTGACCTCCAAGAGGAAAAATAAGGATTTGTCCTTACCCCCAGGTGGTTTAATCAGACCTGTTCACGCCTAAATGGGGATTTAAAAAGGCTCTTAAATTAAAACCTAGAGATAGTACAAATATTTCACACCTTAGGAAAAATTATAAAATTGCACTGAAAGAAAGAAAAGAAGAAATCCGCGAGGAGGCCTGGAATACCCTCATTCAGGCTGCTGATACACGAAATGCAGTTCTGTTTTGGAAAACGATTGATCATTCCTTCTTTAGGGAAAACACCGCAGTAAAAATCGATACTGTTATTCCCTCGCAGGATTGGATATTGCATTATGAGAATATTTTTAATCCTGACGCTGTAAAAACTGATAAATGTAATAGTGCCAATTTTATCTTGGTGGAGCCGGTAACATCAGCACCTATCACAGCAGCCGAAATAACATCTGCGCTACAAAAGTGTATAAATGGCAAAGCCGCCGGCCCAGATGGCGTTCCCATCGACATTTTTAAACATAATATGGATTTCTGGGTTCCAATTTTATTAAAAGTTTTTAATGCCACTCTGGGGGGGGGCGGGTGCTACCCTCATCCTGGGTGGAAAGTGTAATTGTCCCTAACTTTAAAAAAGGGGACAGAAGTAAGGCCAATTGCTACCGCCCGATATCACTCCTTGACTCCTCATCTAAATTGATGGGGAGTATAATGCTGGAAAGATTAGAAAACTGGGCCTACGATAATAACATCTTGTCAGAGGCCCAGTATGGTTGCAGAAGGGGTATCGGGACGGTAGAACAATGTGTTAACCTGGAGTTACTAATAGGGAAGTACACTTTAGCCAAGGAGGGGGTCCTACACATGTGTTTTGTAGATCTCACCAGCGCCTTCGACCTTGTGAACCACACAAAATGATGGCAGACTTGAAGACGCTAGGTGCCCCAGATGATATAATTACAGATCTATAGTATGCTAACCTCTAGAGTACGTTTTGGTACAAAGGGGGAATGCAGCCCAGATTTTAGAGTAACGCGTGGAATACGGCAAGGTTGTGTTTTAGCGCCTCTTTGATTTTCTGTATATATCAACAATGTAGATTCCTTTTTAAAAAATCTTAATGTTGACGCCCCAAAGGTCAAGACACGCCCAATCCCTGTTCTTCTTTATGCAGACGATGCTGTCCTGTTATCAAGGACAGCAAACGGACTGCAGCGTATAATAGATAATTTCCCACTGTTCATTTCTGAAAAAGATCTCCAGATAAACCTGAAGAAAACATTTGTTATGACATGATGGAGACCTAAACGGAAGAACAGGCAGCATCATGTGGGCGGGGTGACCATTGACAGAGTTTCTACTTTTTCATACTTGGGTTTGATTTTTAATCAGAACGGGTCAAGGAATACATACATGGATTCGTGTAAGCTGAAATTTTTAAGAAGTACTAAAGGTATTATGAGGTTTTCCGCAAAAATAGGCAGTAAACCAATTAGAGAGATTTTGACCCTGTATCGCAGCAAGTGCACGGCTGGCATTTGCTACGGGGCAGCTTTGTGGGGGAGAGTGAATATCGCCCCGCTACAAATTTATGAAAATAATTTTCTGAAAAGATTGTTGGCTGTCCCTGTTTCAACTGCAAACCTCATTATACACCAAGAACTCTATGTCCCGTATCTAACTGATTTAATTAATATGGCGGCCCTCACCTTCTGGCGCGGTCTATGGGCAAAAGATGAGACCAAATTTACAAAAGATCTAATTGTAGACTGTCTTTCTCTAGACCAGAGCAGTAAGATTCCCTGGCTGGGGTATATAAAAACTCTTTTGGGACGCTCTGGGTTATGTATGGATAGGAAGAATCCCTCAACAATTTTAAAATTCAGTAAAAGCGATTTGAAGATGCGTTACCTGAGGGCTACGGAAGACGCTAGAGAGTATGAATCTAGTCAGAAAAATAGTGTAAAAACATATTACGCAATTCCATCAGTAAGGGGCCTGCAATACTATTTAATACAGGTGAGAAACACGCAATATAGATTTTACCTGACCAGATTAAGGCTTGGCACCCTACACTATTTAACGGCTTTTCCAAAACAAGATGGAGGTGTCATAAACTGCCTAAATGTCCGTGTGATGGAAAGTCCCTCCAATCCACGCTGCGTCTTTTACTTTTTGTAGATTTTATATAGATATCCGGAAAAGGATTTTAAAACCATTGTTTTTATCAAATTCACTCTTCCATTACAAACATGCTTTTAACCTAGTATGTAGCCTGGAAAACCTGGAAATTATAAATGCAGTTATTATGTACATACTCCATGCCATAAGGAGACGAAAGACCTATGCACACTTGGACATCTTGTCATACGAGCAACGTGATGATTGAATGTAACTTTAGATTAGTATTTAGTATCGTCTATATTTTATAATTAAGAAAGTTTTACTTATATATTTCAAGCACACCGCACTTTATGCCTATGAACTGTTGATTGCATATTTTGATTATTAAATGGACTGTTATACCTCAATTTTAAACAGATGTTTTGCGATTAGATTGTACAATTAGGCTCTGTAAACTGTAATTTTAAAGAGCTTTTTATGATTAGAATGCTTTTATGGTGTCATTGTTTTCACAGAATAAAGCTGATTTGATTTGATTTGATTTGACCCCACATGAGGGGGTGACTCTAGAGAGACCTCAAGTAACTATTTTGAGGCCATACGTACCCTGATAGGTGCAGCTACAAATCCCAGAATGCACCACATCGTTCGCATTAAGACTGGCATGAATACCCTGACATTGGTGCATTAGTGAGAGAGGCCAGTAATGACATTACCGCAGATGTGCTTCTGTGTGTGCGGTGGGGACGTGCGTTTCTTTGCTGCTGATGCTGTTTAAACTGCAGTATCTTAAATCCTTCTTGAAATGTTGTCCCCGTAATTCATAAAGGAAGTGTTGGGGGGCAGGCCGTTTAAATTTAAAATCTATAGAAATAGACCATTACAAAAATAATGTGTTTTACCTAGCGCTTCAGACAGTGCTTTACTATCTCAGCGCTGTCTGGCAGATGCTACACTCTATATGTGTTTCCTGTCCTTACAACAGAAGGAGGAACGGCTGACCTAGACTATGCCAAACATAACGTGTATTTGTGCACACCTTCACCCCGAGAGATATCCTGGCACTGATTAACAGGTGTTTATTGATGCCCAACTTAATGGTACTCATTTTATCGACCTCAGAAGGATGAAAGGCTGAGTGGGCCTGCCGGGATTTGAACCTTTGACTATGAGGTCAAACACAGACCCCTACAGTGGGTGCCTTAGTCCGCTAGCCACTAGACCCGTGTCTGCATTCTATACCGGGAACTAATGCTTTTGTGTTTCTAAAGCAAGGAATGGCCTCGCGTGCAGCGCTCCATCACTACCGAATAATAATTATCTGCACTGGCAAGATGAAAAGGAAGTACAGGTGGGTACTGCCTGCCAAATGCTGTTGTGCTGTGCTGTGTGAGGCTAATCTCGGGATGTGCTGGAGTGCTCGAGTTCCCCTGTCTGCCCCCAGGCAGTGCACATCATGCAGAGTGCGGGAGGGACCCTCTAATGCAGTGGGGACCTGTGTTGTAATCTGCAGGTTCAAGCTCGAATTCTCCCGATGGCTCCAATGGTCAACATGCCTGCTGCACAGCGCTGCCCCTTGCCGCTGGGTCATCCTACCCTATTAAAGCGCCCTTTGAAAGACTGTGGACAATTTCACCACGCTCTAATCAGCTCCAAGTCGGCAGCTCAGTTCTTGCAATTTGACATAGACTTGTATGCTGTCATGTGGGACTTTTGTGAACACACATGCACCAGCCGCTTGGTCTCTTGGCACTGAGTGAGGTTGATAATCCGGGGTGGTTTCCATGGTGTTTGTTCCAGGGCTGGTTACGAGGATGGATAAGGTGCCCTCCCCAGGCCTGTGCTTGTTGTGTGCTTCTGGCATGAGAACAGTGAGGACACTTTCAAACAAGCAAGAGACATGCCATTCAAGTAAGGAGAGGTCATGCCGGAGCTAGTCCTGACTGCGATGGGGGCTTGAAACCAGTGTGCGGATGTCACGTTTAGCAGAGGAGGATGCCCACCATCTTCCTAGGGATTCATAGTGGCGAAGCTGCATAATGCCCCCAGCACTCACTCTGCCCAATAGAAGCGGGGCGGCCGTGCCGTGTTCCACATCCCCTAGGGTGACCAACCGTCCGTAAATTTCACGAACCATCCGTAATTACTGTTCCCCTGCCAGAAGCCTCAGCTCCCTGATGGGGCCGCCTCGCACTCATCCTCTGAGCACAAGAGCAGCCCCACCCCGCCCATTGTCATTCTGTATGGGGCTGATGATTGTCACATACAGAATGACAATGGGCCAGTCTGGGCTCTTACTGCATGTGGTGGCCTCCTGCAGCCTCGGTCTAGGGCAGGACATTCTGTCAGATGGAAGAAATGCACAAAACGCCCATGCTGCTACACGAGAATCCAGTTCATGAAAAGAAGGCGGTGAAACAAGTAAAAAACAAGCATTGGCATAGCCAATAGGTCTCGCTTTTGTGACCTTATAAGTAGTTAGTTATGCAGCACAATATCCTTACTGCAACAACATCAACCGTTGCATGGCTAAACACTTATAAGGTCCCAAAGGCGAGACCTATTGGCTATGCCAATGCTTGTCTCTGTCACTGCCAGGCTCACGGGCTCCACTAACGTGAATTGAATTATGGGATCGCTTTCCCTTTTAATAGCATAGCTTAACCTTTAGCAGAATCCCAAATCAAGCTCCTGTCAGCTCTGATGCCTAAAGAGGGAAATTGTGGTCGGGGCACACGAAGCTAAAATAGATAGATGGATAAATAACGAAATAAAAAACATAACAAAAGAAAAACACTCCAACTGCACGGCCAGAAGATTGAGTATCAGCGAAACCGATTTACAAAAGGTCTTTTTGGGATGTACGCCAAATTTATACTGAAAAAAACAAGACTTGTGCAGAATTCACAACGGAGTAACAACAGATGTGTCTAGGGTGTATTTGCTCAACTTATTCATGGGTGCGTAACTTAAGGGCGAATAGTTCTAACACTATTTTATGCCTGTGGCCTTGTCTGAGGAGGACTCTGCGAAATCCAAGGCAGATCTTATGCAAATATGATGAACCCAAACTCAGGTGTAGCTTCGTGCTACTCCAGGACTCCATGTATCTGCATTCCTCACACCTGTTCGGGCATGTGTGGCTTAAAATGCAAGTAAGAAATCCCACTGCCCTGATTTTGAGAGGACTGGAAGGAAAGGAGTCAGTTTCGGTAAACATATGTTGGACTGAATATAAGCATTTTTCAATTTGCTTCAAATTAAAGACGTTGGCATAGGAAGACAAGTTTAGGCGCCCTTTATTTGTTAATATCATTCACTTTAGTGAGTTCCTTCGTGCATGCACAAATTACACCAGTCTGAGTAGGAAAGGAGCATAAATGGCATAGAAATGGGTGTAACTCACACTGCAGTGTAACTTTCATTTCGGTATAAGCTTCACCTATTTTAGTAAGCCGGGCACCCGGTATTTACTTAGCCCTTAATCGTATTTTAAAGAGCGTTTTGTTAGATTTGTGTCTTTGTAAATATAATGTAGCCTATTTCTAAAGCACGAGCGAGCCGGAGTGGGGCCTGCTGGGTGTTAACTACTCACCTTCAAGTAACACGTCTTTGCAGCAGGTGCTCCAACCACCAAGCTATCATGCAGACACACAATGAGTAGGTATTACCCAACCAGGATGCAGTCAAATCAAAAGAAGCAAGAAAAGAAGCTTTGGAAAGCCAATAGTTGGATTCCATACAAAACACTGCTGCAGTAGAAACAAAAACATATATAGAATTTGAGTCAAATAAATTCAATGAGCAACAATTCAGTGTATTTCTGCGCCGTGGAATGGTTCCGCGTGCACTTTAATGCAAGAACTCGAGGGTAGGTGGAGGGATACACCAAACAGCAAACTGCATGACTCATTACTACTCTTGGAGGAGCCAAATCCCACTCACTGTATGGTATGCATATGTTAAAAAAATGGTAACAATAGGCACCAATCAGCAAGCACTCTCAAGACCTAAAGAGGCAGCAGCAGCCCCGTGCCGTCGTGTAGGCCGTGGCTGTAAATCAGGGTCTATTTTGACATTCTATGTCAGGGCGGAGCGCGCGGCTCGGCCCGTACCGTCGTTTATACTGTTCACCCCAAGCATGACCTGAGCACCCCATAGTCTACTGGCACTCTTGGCTTTTCTGCGTTGTCAGCCATTAGACATTTCATGTTGAGATTTGCAAAAATGTCAGAATATAAAAGAAAAAAAAACTGAGACTGGATGAAATGCTCGAGTGGCGAAGTTGACATTTTGCACTCATAAGTTTACCGGGGGTTAGGATATTTTACAAAAGTGCCACTGTCGGCGGGAATAATGCTAGAAACGCAAGTGGGACGCAGCCGCCCTCGTATCCTTCCTGTGGCATGGGTGACACCAACACACATACATACGCCATCCTAGAAATATACTAGAAACGGAAGTAGGGTGGATAAGTCGTGAAAACATGCATTAGACGGTTTAAGTTAAACCCGGGAATAAAGGCGATGGTAGAGAGAGAGAAAGGGAAAGAGTGAGAAAGAGAGAGAGAGCAAGAGAGGGGGAGAGAGAGAGCGAGAGAGGGGGAGAGAGAGAGAAAGATAGAGCGGGAGAGACAGAGAGAAAAAGAGAGAGAGAGAAAGCGAGAGGAGAGAGAGCGAGAGCGAGAGAGAGAGAGAGCCTGGGAGTGCTGCGTGCGTGCGCGCGCAGTCTGCTCATTTTCAAGCACTGCACTCGTGCTTGTGGCGCGCTCCTGCTTGCTCCCGCAAGGTGGATGCCGCCACAAGCACGAGTGTGTGCTTAAAAATGACCAGAGCGACGGCTAAAGGTCCTCCTACGGAGCGCATGCGCGCTGCGTAGGCGAGACCTAAAAAGGGGCCAAAACGCACCCTTGCCTCACCCCCAGTGTAATTCTAAAGTGTCTAGTGCATTCACCATTCTTTCCAAATAGAACACAGCCCTCAGCCTCAAAATACATGTCTCAAATAAAATTGATTATCTGGGACTCAAACCCCATGGACTCCAAAATTGGCCATAGCTTAGAATGCGTTACACAATCGAAGGCTGCTGTCAAATCCATAAACGCCATGTATAGGTGGCCATGCTTTGCCACCGTATTCTTTGCTATTATTGAATTTAAATTAAGGCACTGGTCAACAGTACCCTATTAAGAGTATCCTTTTTCAGGCGCATCATTGCTGGTAAACCTAGCTCAGAGCCTTAAACCACCTAGAGAAGCAGGCACTTCAGACCAATAACAACCAACCCCTTGCCTCCAAAGAGAGCATATTCGAAGAGAATGAAGTCTGACTGAGCCATCCTATGACTGAGTCAGTACAGATACATGCTGAACAATAAGGATGCTCAGAGTAGATTGGCTTCAACAAGTGGAAGCTAGCGCTGAGCAGCAGCATGCCAAACTCAAGAGAAGGTGGCAAGCCATCACGAACCAGCAAGCTTTAGTCCCTCGGCTACCGAAGATTTTGGACAGTGCATTGTTCAATGCGTTTGATGCCAGCTTAACCACTGAGCAGTACAGGTTAAAGTTCAGAGACACCCAGAAGGCACAGACTCAGGACTGGACTGACTTTGTAGATTGTGCAACCAAGGCTCTGGAGGGTTGGCTGGTTGGCAGTAGGGTTACTGATTTCAAGGGATTGTATAATCTGATGATGAGAGAACAGATCCTTAATAATTGCCAGAACCAGTTGTTGCATCAATACCTGGTGGACTCAGATCTGACCTCTCCCCATTAATTGGGAAAGAAGGCAGACAAATGGGTCAGAACCAGGGTAAGGCAGAAACCCCAGAACCAAGGGGGACACCAAGAAGCAAGATCCTAAGGGCTCTGAGAAAGGTGGGGATAAGTCAAAAGACCAGAAGTCTTCACAAGGGCCCCAAAATCTGCATCTGGTGGGGAGTCACAATCCAACAAGGGGAAAGGCCAAAAGAAGCCCTGGTGCAAATTCTGTAAACAGAAAGGGCACTGGACTTCTGATTGTAACAAGTCCAAAGACCAAACCACCACCACTCCTGCCCCTAAGGCAACTGTTCCCCTAGCTCAGCTACAGGTGGAGGTGGTACGCAGAATAAGGGTGTAGTAGGGTTGACCCTGGGTTCTGAAGTGGACTCTGACCTAGTCAGAGTGCCCACTCAGGCAATGCTGATTTGTGAGGGAGACCTTAATATGTCCTTCCTAGTAAGTCCCAGTAATATGGGCAAATACAAACAGCAGCCTGTAATAAATGGCAAACAGGCTTTGGCATTTAGGGACACATGTGCTAGTGTCACCATGGTGGCAGAGGATCTTGTGGACCCTGGACAGATCATCCTGGGCGAAATGTACCAGGTGACCAACGCAAGCAATGTCAGGACCAACCATAGTCTGGCAGTTGTGAATTTCTCCTGGGGAGGGGTAACTGGCCTCAAGAAGGTTGTAGTCAGTGCAGACCTCCCTGTAGAATGTCTATTGGGCAATGATCTAGAGACTTCAGCCTGGTCTGAAGTAGAGTTATGGACTCATGCTGAGATGTTGGGCATCCCTGCAGAGGTATTTGCTGTGACCAGGTCACAAGCCAAAATGCATAACACTGAACCAGCTCTGGCTCCTGAAACTATGGACCAGATGCTTCCCAAGAGGAGGAGCAGTAGGGTAAAGGCAGTGCCTTCCCCTCTGTCTCGGATCACAGATTCACCTCCAGAGGGAGGTGAAGCAGATCCTGAAGAAGGAACTGCCCCAGAGGGACTTGAGCCTGATCAGGTTGAGTTCTTGGGGGCAGGGGGCCCTTCTAGGGAAGATCTGAGTAAGGAGCAACAGTGCTGCCCCTCTCTTGAACCCCTCAGACAGCAGGCTGCTGCTGAGGCTGCTGGGAGTGCTAGTGGGTCCCATAAAGTTTATTGGGATGAGGGACTCCTATATTCTGAGGGTAGAGACCCAGCCCCTGGAGCCACCAGGAGGTTGGTAATACCTCAGAAGTTTAGGGGGTTCCTCTTGACCCTAGCACATGACATCCCTTTAGCAGGACACTTGGGCCAAAACAAGACCTGGGACAGGCTTGTTCCACATTTTCATTGGCCACATATGTCAGAGGACACAAAGGAGTTTTGTCGCTCCTGTGTCACATGCCAAGCCAGTGGTAAGGCAGGTGGCACCACAAAGGCCCCCTGATACCACTACCTGTGGTGGGGGTACCCTTGAAATGGTAGGGATTGACATTGTTGGTCCCCTTGACCCTCAAACTGCATCTGGGCACAGATTTATCCTGGTGGTAGTGGATCATGCCACCAGGTACCCAGAGGCAATTCCTCTGAGGACCACCACAGCCCCTGTGGTGGCAAGAGCCCTCATTGGAGTCTTCTCCAGAGTGGGTTTCCCAAAGGAGGTCATTTCTGACAGAGGTACCAACTTCATGTCAGGATATCTGAAAGCAATGTGGAAGGAGTGTGGTGTAACTTATAAGTTCACCACCCCCTATCACCCACAATGCAATGGTTTAGTTGAACGCTTCAACAAAACCTTGAAAGGAATGATTAAAGGACTCCCAGAGAAGCTTAGGCGGAAATGGGACCTTCTTCTTCCTTGCCTGTTGTTTGCATACAGAGAGGTTCCACAGAAGGGGGTTGGTTACAGCCCATTTGAGCTTCTGTTTGGGCATCCTGTAAGAGGTCCATTGTGTTTGGTCAAAGAGGGCTGGGAGTTACCTCTCAAGCCCCCCAAACAGGATGTGATGGACTATGTACTTGGTCTCCGCTCCAGGATGGCTGAATACATGAAAAAGGCAACCAAAAACCTGGAGGCCAGCCAAGAATTACAAAAAGCTTGGCATGACCAAAAGGCTGTGCTGACTGTGTACCAGCCAGGACAGAAATTGTGGGTGTTGGAGCCTGTGGCCCCAGCAGCCCTCCAAGACAAATGGAGTGGCCCCCATACAATAGTTGAGCAAAAGGGAGAAGTCACCTATCTGGTGAATCTTGGAACTCCCAGGAGCCCCCTGAGGGTGCTCCATGTCAACAGATTGAAACCATATGTTGACAGGGCTGACATGGGCTTGCTCATGGCAACTGATGAGGACCAGGAGGAGGAGAGTGACCCTCTCCCTGACCTGCTCTCTCAGAACCCTGATGATGGGTCAGTAGATGGTGTTGCTTTGGCAAGCAGCCTCACTGACCATCAGCAAACTGAGTGCAGACAGGTTCTGCAACAGTATAGACATATGTTTAGCCTGACCCCTAGTCAGACTACCTGGTGCACCCATGAGGTGGACACTGGAGACAGTCTGCCTGTCAAGAGTAAAATCTACAGGCAACCTGACCATGTCAGGGACTGTATCAGGACTGAAGTCCAGAAAATGTTGGAGCTAGGTGTAATTGAGCCTTCAGATAGCCCTTGGGCTAGCCCAGTAGTCCTGGTACCCAAGCCTCATACCCAGGGTGGTAAGAAAGAAATGAGGTTTTGTGTAGACTACAGAGGCCTCAATGCAGTCACTAGGACTGATGCCTATCCCATACCAAGGGCAGATGAGCTGATTGATACTTTGGCCTCAGCCAAGTATCTAAGTACATTTGACCTAACAGCTGGCTACTGGCAGATCAGATTAGCTGATGATGCAAAAGCCAAAACAGCATTTTCGACCCCTAGTGGGCACTACCACTTTGTGGTGATGCCCTTTGGATTGAAAAATGCACCTGCCACTTTTCAGAGGTTGGTGAATAAAGTTCTGGCAGGGATGGAAACTTATTGCTCAGCTTATCTAGATGATATTGCTGTCTTTAGTTCCTCCTGACAGGATCACCTGGTCCACCTCAGAAATGTTTTGGAGGCTCTGCAGAAAGCAGGCCTCACTATCAAGGCCACTAAGTGCCAGATAGGGCAGAGTCAGGTTGTGGACCTGGGCCACCTTGTAGGTGGAGGCCAGGTTCAGCCTTTACAGAGCAAAATCCAAACCATAATGGAATGGGTTGCTCCAACCACCCAGACACAGGTGAGAGCCTTCCTAGGCCTGACTGGGAACTATAGGAGGTTTGTCAAGGGATATGGATCTATAGTGACCCCCTTGAATGATCTGACCTCAAAGAAAATGCCAAAAAAGGTTCAGTGGACAGCTAGCTGTCAGAAGGCATTTGAAGACCTAAAGCAGGCCATGTGCACTGCCCCCATCTTACAGAGTCCAGACTACACCAACAAGTTCATTGTCCAAACAGATGCTTCTGAGCTGGGTGTGGGAGCTGTACTGTCTCAACTGAATGATGAAGGTCAAGACCAGCCAGTAGCTTTTATTAGCAGAAGGCTGACCCCTAGAGAGAAACGTTGGTCAGCTATAGAGAGGGAGGCCTTTGCTGTGGTGTGGGCCCTGAAGAAGCTGAGGCCATACTTGTTTGGCACTCACTTCATAGTTCAGACTGACCACAAGCCCCTCCTATGGCTTAAACAGATGAAAGGTGAAAACCCAAAACTTTTGAGATTGTCCATTTCCCTACAGGGGATGGACTATACAGTGGAACATAGACCTGGGACCCAACATGCCAATGCAGATGGACTCTCAAGGTATTTCCACTTAGAACACGAAGACTCAACTGGTCAAGGTTAGTTTAGTGTCCCTGCGTTTGGGGGGTTGTGTAGGAGAGTAGGATCTGCCTCTTATGTTGCCCCCACTTTTTTTCTGATGTTTACACTGGTTTCTGGCTATAATCTGGCTGGGTCCCTGCCAATCAGGGCCCCAGCCTCTCTGTTCTCTCTAAATGACTTGGAGTGCACTCTAGGTGCACTAGTGATTGGATACTGTGGTACCTTATGAGTCAATAGTATATGGTACCTTAGGTACCAAGGGCATAGGTACTCCACAGGCCTACCAGGGGCTGAAGCATGTATTATGCCACCCCTGGGAAGCAGACTAAATCTGACACCACAGGCCTGCTACTGCAGCCTGGGTGAGGTGGTGCTAGCACTCCTCACTGAGATATAGGTTTCCTATATCTCTCCTGCACACACATTTGAACCTATCAGTCACCCCTAAGGCAGGCCCTATCAACCCTGAGGGCAGGGTGCTTGGTTCCTATGTGAGAGGGTGCCTCTGCCTGAGCAGGGCCCCTCTGCAGCTCTCAGAGTCCATTCTCTGGGGCTGTTTGTGGATGCGGTTAAACCATATACTCTTAAGTGCATTATATCCTTGCGGTAAAATGCTAACTTTGGAATGGCTGCATCAAAACATGTCGTGTTTGGTGTCAAACACCTTGGAATACTACTCCCCCCGCCAGTCCTGGCGGCTGGGGTAGCATTCCACCCTTCTAGAGGGATAGACATGTACCTACTGTGGAAACGCGGTAGAATCCTGCAGAGCCCTGGCATCACAAAATGGATGCCACCAGTCACAGACACTGGGCTGCCCTCCTGCTGATGACCGAAACTCACAGTGGAGGAAGCCCAACAATAGGCATCCTGTCACAGGGAGGTGTAACCACCTCCCAGACAGGGTTTAGTGTATTGGGGCTGGGTGGGTGCACTCTTAGAGTGCTTTGAAGTCCTGCACTGGGGGAGCAGAAGGCTCCTCTGTGCATATGCCAGTTCAAACCAGCTCAGGGGCTACCTGCCCCTGCTCTGGCGCGAAACTGGACAAAGGGAAGTCGGTGTAGCCACCCACTCCCCTGACCCTCCCATAGGTGGGGTCATAGAGCTAGTCCCTCCCTTTCTTTTAGTATAAGAGGGGGAACCTGTGCATTGCACCCTAGATTTCCCTGGACGATGCTCTGAAGAAGAATCCCGGACCTTCGATGTTCCACTACCTTTGGAAGACTGAAGGATCTCCCTTGGGGTCAAGGAGTGACCCCCCTGCTTGGCAGGCACCAAAAACTACGAACAACGGTCGCAAACTACGCAGCTCCCGCCGGAGTCTGAAGTCTCTGCAGCCCAAGAAGTAGATTTCCTGACTTCTCAAAGGCCATCGTGAGTCCCCATCAAAGCTGAGGCCAGTGGACCCCAAGAGTGACGAGGAACCGTGACCCCTGGGTACCGTGCACTATTGTCGAGTGCAACCCCTTTACAACGTTCCACGAACTTGTGCTTTGGACCACATATGGTCCTAGCCTCCAGCAGGAATCCCTCCGAAGATCAGAGGCCTACCACGTCCCGAGTGACCGTGGGCCCCTGTTGAGCGAATCCTCCCGAGGCGTCTTTGCGATCCCTTGCCAGCCGGCTTGTGGGTCCCCAGAAGACTTTCTAAAGAAACCAAAGGACTCCCCTGGTTGCTCCACGCCTGCTCTGACTTACCCTTGCTGGGTGAGTCCCACAGACCTTGCTGGTCTGCGCCATTGCCTCTTCACACTTTCCCCGAGACTTGCTGTTACCAAGGCTTGTTGGCTCCAATCGAGTCGCCGACACCATAGTAAGCCGCAGACGTCGTGGGACACACCGAATCCAGCTCCTGGTTGTCATCGACGCCTCCTGGACCTCGTGGCTGAAGAGTCAAGGCCCCTGCGAACGACCTGAATCTTGCGACGACGGTGGGCATCCATCTTCCTTGCCTCGAGTCACTGCCAAGTGACTTTGAACACTGTCCCCTCTGCTTTCAGGTCTTCCATCTTCTGAATCCAGGCTTGGATTCCTCCGGACACTTCTCCTGTCGCCGCAAGCAGCAAGTCTTCACCGGCTCCCATTGAAAACGACGCCGCGGCCCGACACCAAAGAACACCTATGCACCAGGCTCCCCTGGGTGAGGTAACTTCAGCACTACGGTGCTCCTGTGGGTGTGGCCCTAGAACTACTTACCCTGTAAGTGACTTGCTTGTAGCTTCCCTAGAAGTGTCCTAAAACTCTTACTTTCCAAGTGCGACTATCGCGCTGACTCGTACATGGTTCGCGTCTGTGTTAGACACACCGCGTCCAACTCCCTTGCAACTCTATCTGTAACCGCGTCCTTCGACTCGTACAAGGACCGATCGGTGTGTTCGCCTCGAACACGCAAGGGACCTTTAACATTGAAATCTCAATCGCGTCTGAGCGCATAGACTCGCACAGGACTCGCACCGGCGCCAGGACACCGCGTCCGTCCCCTGTGGGTCTCCTACAACTACCTGGGGTGGTTCTTGGGGTCCCTCGATTCTAGATGCCCTAGACCTAGGTCTAGCAAACTAAGATTGTGATATTCGATTGTGCTAAACTTATTTTGATAACATTTGATTTGTGCATATGTTCCTGACTTCTAATCTCATAAAGAGATTAGTAGAGAGTGTTTATTAATAAATACATATATATTTGATATATATACCTGTGTGGTGTCTTTTCATTTGGTGATTCAAGAGATTGTGTGGTAAAACAAGCTGCTTTACATTCCTTCAAGACTTAGCCTGAAGGCTGCTCTCCACAGCTACCACTAGGATAGCTTTCTATAAAGGTTGTCTTAAACCTATCTACCATAAGAGTCGAATTGTTCTGGTGCAAGGTGTCCACTTTAATTAGTGAACAGCATATACCAGGCCAACTTCTCACACCTGGCACTTGAATTCTTGGACGCAAACACTGGAATGCCTAGCCCCTCCATAATAAACAGGTTGCAGCAGTGCTTAATTTGAGCCGGTGGTTTCTTGTGCCCGGTACCGGCACTTAATTGTCAACACTGGCGCATGCGACAGTCTGTTACAAGGTGGAGATGTCTGGCTAATTTAGAGATAACCACAACAACAGTCAATTAGGAATTTAATATACATTAAAAATGACTATTACCTGCTGCCCAAGCCATTCTTATAGCTTTGGGGCCTGGAATAGTCTGAATTGTCACACTTGTAGGAGTGTGATGGTTAGTAGTTCCTTTGTTACTATATTTGACCGCATGGCAGAGGCAATGTGTGGTGCAATCTGCAGTGGCCCCCTGACGAGAGCCCTGGCATTTGTTTTTTTACAAATTAAGCACTGGCCGTTGCGGACCAAGTCGCGTTTAGAAAGGCTCTCATGACCTTCATCTTCTGTTAATCTACCAATTAGGATTGCTACTGACCATGTGGCCACCTTTAAGAAGCTTTTACGCCTAGGGATTTCTGCGCAGTTTGTGTCCTAGCGCAATTAGGTAACATGGCGGTGGTGTATGAGCACTTTACAAATCAACCAATCTAGTCTGGTGGCACCTTTAACATCTAATATCAATAGGCAAGTCAGGCAAAATATGGCACTTAAAAACAGTAGGTGCAAAATTCAACCAATAAAAAGACAAAAAAAAAGTACATTCACAAAAATGGGCGATGTACGACCCAAAACAACAGTGCTTGTGCATTAGGAGCTATATTTTCTACACCATGTTGTTCCTATCATCACCGTTACTCTCTGGGGGGGGGAATGTGCACGCCAGCCGCCGTGAGTTTTCATTTTTACTGCAAAGTTTATTTTCCCTAGTAGTTCGCCGAGGCTCAGGTGCGGCAACGCAGCCTGTATCCAGTTACCATGTCATGTCAATCCACTGCCCTGGGAGCAGTGGCGACAAACAGGCCAACAATCATCAGCAAGCCCAAAAACTCAGCAACCGAACTGCAGTTAGGCGTCATTCGTTAAGATGGAGAGGCGCCATGGATTGCAGCGGAGAGGTGTCACTTGGATAGAGATGCGCACGAAGCTGTAACTTCTTACTACAAAAATTGTCCAATTAACTTGTGTTTTGTTGCAGTGTTCTTATTGTTTTCGTCTTGGGTACCAAGTGCTTTGTGAAAAGCAAAATAAAGTCGGAAAACAAAGTTTAGTAGTGTTGCGTCCCGTGAGAGCATACAGAGAAGTAAGTCAGAAGTCACAGATGCGGCATAGCATGAAACCAAGGCATAGATGCGGCATAGCATGAAACCGTGCGCCGGACACAGGAGTGTTAAATGGATGCGAGATTCTACTGCTTGCATTGCTGAACATTATCCTAGCATGCCCTGGCTCAGGAATTCGGCCCATTCCTGTCTGAGCAGGTCTGCGAGCACTTATCCCACATTGGGGAAAAATGCCGAATCAGCATTCACAAACAGATGCTGGAGGAGGGATGTGCCTAGCGAGCTGGTCCGGCTGCCCCTGGTGCCTTGTTGACAAGAAGTGGTCATCTGAGCCTGTGCCCATGTTCAAGTGGCCTCAGGTTGGACAGACGTCACGGCTCCTAAAGATCAACAAGACGTGCGGGCGCGCCGCGAGACGCGCTCTGTGGTGGGGGAGGAGCGTTGAAGCGCGAGCAAGCAAGACGGAGAGGCGGAGCGAGGCGCGCGCGCTTGTGCGCGTAACCGCACGCTCTATGCCTCACAAAAATCTGTGGTCGGCTTTTTTGAAGCTCACTAACTAAAAGTCTCGCCAGTGCAGCGCATGCGCTGGCTCAGGCGAGACCTAAAAAAGGGTTATGGGTCTTTCACTGTCATCATTTTAAAACGGATGAATATTTAGTGTTATATTCAACAAAGCCATGGTTGCTGCTTTTTTATTTTATGCAACTGACAACCATTGACAAAGCCAATAGTTCTGGCTTGTAGGTGTAACACTACTTGTTGTGTTATATATCTGGATGTAATGACAGAAGCAGCAAATTACCAGTCGAGCTGCACACTATGCTAAGCACAGATTTTTAGCTTAGGTGTTTTAAGCCACACCCTTAATTACATCGAACACCCCCTTTGGAGAGACCCCCCAGTGTTTTTTAATCCCACTTAAAGCCCTGGAAACAACACCATGTCACAGTGGCACTGTGCATCATGCATGACTCATGACTTCCTCTTTTTCATATTGTCTATGTACAGGGGCATAGTAAGCCCGCCCCCGCCCCACCCCTTGCTTTAGGAACTGCAGCAGGGGTGAAGTCCTTGATGGGCCTCTTCTGTCTGCAACTCAGCAGACAAAGGCTCAGCTCATAATTACTGTGAAAAGGTGTGTAAGTGAAGGGATGGGTGGATGTCTGGATAGATAAGGGTGAATGGATGAATGAAAGGGTGAATGGATGGATGAGTGAGTGGAGGGATGGATGAGAGAAGGTAAATACATGGATGTATGGGTGGAAGGGTAGATGGACGGGTAAAAGGATGGATGAGTGAAAGGATGGATGGATGAGTGAAAGGGTGGATGACAGGCGAGTGAATGGGTGGATGGATGAGTGAACTGATGGGAGGATTGATGAATTGATAAGTGAAAGGATGAGTGGATGAGTGAAAGGGTGGATGTAAGACTGGATGAGTGAGTGTAATGGAGGGTAGATAGACAAAAGGGTGGATGGATGAGAGAAAGGATGGATGGATGAGTGAAAGGGTGGATGGATGAGAGAAAGGGTGAATGGATGGATAATGAGAGAAAGGATGGATGAGAGAAAAGATAAATAGATGGATGTATGGGTGGAAGGGTAGATGGACAGGTAAAAGGATGGATGGATGAGTGAAAGGATGGATGGTTGAGAGAAGGTAAATACATGGATGTATGGGTGGAAGGGTAGATGGACGGGTAAAAGGATGGATGGATGAGTGAAAGGATGGATGGATGAGTGAAAGGGTGGATGACAGAAGAGTGAATGGGTGGATGGATGAGTGAACTGATGGGAGGATTGACGAATTGATAAGTGGAAGGATGAATGGATGGATGAGTGAAAGGTTAAATGGTTGGATGGATGAGTGAATGGATGGATGAGCGAAAGAGTGGATGGATGAGTGTACGGATGGATAGGGTGAAAGGATGAATGGATGAGTGAAAGGGTGGATGGAGGGAGAGATGAGTGGAATGATGGATGGATGGAACGATAGATGATGGATAGGTTTTCAAATGGTTGAATATTGATATGGATGGGCACACAGATGGAAGGACAGAATGAATGGTGAAAGACTGAATGATGGATAAAAGAATGATTACCCCTTTTAACCCCCATTATCTTAAGTACATTTCCTATACATTGACTTTCACATTTATATGAGTCATTATCTCTATATAATATGTGTGTGATGTAACACACTCCGACACCCTGTCCTACTTACTTGGGATGACTAGCACTATAAAAGAACTTAAATACACATGAGAGAGGATCTTTGTGAAGATGAGGGGCACCATTGGAGGGTGGTTGCAAGGCCAGACTGGCCGGACCGGGCGTCGGGTGTTTCCCTGTGAGGCTGGAAAAGTGGGGTGGTGGCGGTTTTGTTACCACAAAAAGACCTGCACATTTGCTCAAAGCTGCGCAGACTGAAAAACCATGAAGTGCACAATTGTCTCAACCTAATATAAACTTATTTTCACTTGTACTTAAGTGGTTGTCTATTTACTTACTTATATATTATTGCGCAACCTCCTCTGATGTGTCTGTAAAACTTACCTTTGTCCTGAATTTTGACCTCTTGTTCTGAATTTTTGTCCTGAATTTTGACCCTTTGTCCTGAATTTTTACACTCACTGTCCTGAATTTGCACCCATGCCAGTTGGTCACCCTAACACCTCCCCCGGGGTCAGAGGAGGCCAAACTGCCACCGGGGCGGGCCACAAAACCAAACTGGCAAAACACAACCACCGAAACAGCTCCAAGAAGGCATCGAGCCAATATGGCGGCAAGGACTGAGGCATGGGCAAAACCTCTATTATTTGAAACATACGACGCATTCCCAAAATGGTCTCAGAGGCCCCTGGGAAGGACAACAATTGGGGGGGGGGGAGGATCTGCTGGTGGCTCTGTTTACCGCTATACTGGCGAACTCCGGAAGTACAGAAGCAGGGCTTGGGAACTGCACTGGGAGAAGCCATGGACACTGGCACAGCAGTGCATCCATGTACCCTGATGGGCAACCCCAGATCTAAACCACACAAACCCTAGCCAGCATGAACTTTGTTCATTTGCTTGCCCACTGTATGAGAAACCCTGCTCAGTGTGTGTGGCAAAGTGCAGTGCGCACCCACTCGACTGTCTCACTTGCATCACCATTAAAAGACATCGACCCTGTGTACCCCCATTTCACATATGATATGAACCATCCGCAAACTAGCGCGTCCAGTCCACGCCAGTGGAAATAATTATATGAAAAGCAACACTGAAGGAATAGCTCATAAAATCAAAATAAAAGAACCTACCAAACCGCTCTAGCCTAACCTGTCGAAAAGGATAGGGCAGTACCAGTGCTTTAAATGGAAAAAAATAAGTGCAGGTACTCTCCAAAAGGAGCGATGGACTGGGGGTGGAGCCAGAGGCGGGGATAGGTTTTCAACCTTTCCAAACTTTATATGCAAGAAATCCAAGTGCATTGTGACAAAATCGGAAGTATCTGTCCAATGGTTATTGCCCTAATAATCATTTATAAAGCATTTACTAATAATGGTATGTTCAAAACTGTCTCTGAATTTTGCCATCAAAACTTTGCATGCTGGAATTTTTAGAAACCCTTACTTATGAGAAAGGGGAACTACGAGTCCCAGCATGCAAAAGCATTACCAACAAAAATCTAGAACTGTCTGGAAGTGTAAGGCATTCAATGGAGCTGCCTGTCTCATTTGGATTATGTATGGTTTCCCATACGAAACAAGGGGTTTAAATGCACCAAACCAAACAAAATTGTGTTGCCTTTAAGGTGTTTTTTTGTTTGAGGGTAATCATACAAGTGGCAGCAAGGGCCGCTGAGAAGATCAGAATGGCGCAGTCTTCAGATTGGCGCTGTTGTTGGAAAGGCCACCACCCCAAATGCTCTGTATCAGGGCCACCCCCACCTCAAACCCCTGGCAGTGGCATCATAGCCATCCTGGCAGGTCATGTCAATACACCTGGGCATCAGCCACAAGAATTGACTTGCCCAGTTGTGTGAGTGCACACTGTCGGCTGAAAGCCTCGCAGCCCTTGGGGCATTTAGGGAAGTGTGAAAGGCACCAGACGAGAACACAGACGAGCCACATTTGCAAAAACATGCACCCCCACCCTCGCGTTCTGCTGAGGTAAGTCTGCCAAAATGGAGAGCACTGGGGCTCATTCAGTTCTTGGCCTCTCTGCTGAGATTGCTACAATGGTGCCGGTCACCAAAGAGGCCACTCAACTGTATACAACTGGACGCAAAACCACCAATGTTTAAGTAACTTTTGTCTGCCCTGATAAAAATTCAGCCTTTCAGCATTTATACAGGTTACTAAAGAGGGTCAAAAAGTTTGAAGGGGAACTCCTCGCACCTTTGCTGACCTTTATTACCGGACACATGAAACACGGCCATCTCAAAGCACCATTTAAGTTCAGTTTGAGGAAACAAGTCATCTGCCTAAGATTACAGTTTGATAAGTGGTCGAGCTACGAATAATAAAACCTACAAACTATGCTTTTGGCAGATAAGTGCCTCCTGCCCTCTTCTCTTCCGCACACCGAGCGCCCAGCATTTAGTAATTGAAGGACGTCTATTGTCTCATGAGTTTAATGGGGTTGGGGAGGGTGTGGGGGGTCTGCTCAATTGCCTTTTAAACCCTAGTGTCTACTGTATGGGCTTGACACAGTAACTCTGCGCTCTTGATAAAGCACCCTGGCTCGCCCCTTCCTTCTGCCTCTGCCCCGGCACCTCCCAATTTAATGTACTGTAGATCTATTTGAAAAGGAAACAACAGTAGCACTTGCGGGTCGTCTTGTCGTTTAAATGCACCAAACCAAACAAAATTGTGTTGCCTTTATTAGGTCTTGCCTACGCAGCGCGCATGCGCTGCATAGGAAAAAAGACCTTTTGTGATGAATTCGGCTTTTCAGCCAAAACGTGCACGCGTTCCATTGCCTTCAATGGCAACGCGTGCACGTTTGGCGATTCACTTGCGGGAGCGAGCGGCGCCATATGGTAGCAATTATCGCTCCTGGCGCCGCTCGCTCCCGCAAGTGAATCGCGCAGGATCCCTCCTCTCCCCTCCCCTGCTGCCGTGCGAGGCACGTGCGCTTGTTTACAATGACAGAGGTTAAAAACTTGCAATTGTGACACCTATAGCATTGTAAATGCTTGTTCGTTTCTTCGCCTCAGTTGGTCTCCGGGGAAGCGTTGTCAAGGCAGGTGAGCGGGCGGGGCGCCTCTCTCATATCAGCACACTACCAGGGGAACATATTTCTGTTATTGTTACTCCGTTGTCTTTACAATACTTTGTTATCCATTTAACCACTTTATTCACGCTCCCCTCCACTCGAGCGCCTCACACAGGACATATTTTCGGTCATAAAATGGAATCCAAAAACCGCGCCCAACTTGCAGACAGTAATGCTGCTTCAAATGACAAGTTGTCCGTTCACTCATTGTTATCCAGCAGAAATGTATGCGTGCATTATCGACCCTGGAAGGAGAAAAGAGTGAGGTCAGCCCCATGGGGATTCGAACCGATGACCTCTGGTGTGCAGGGTTTGACAGCTGGAGAATTAACCATCTGAGCCCTGTCACCGGAAGAGCTAGATTCCGTCACTGTCAGTGTGGGACTGCACATTTCTTTCTGTGCACGTCTTTGGGTGTGTTCTGTGTGGACTGTGTCTCGGGTCGTTACACCCTTAGCGTGGATTTGTGTAATTATCCGAATACATTTGTTTGTATTGTTGTTTGTGTATGTCTGTCTGACAGTAGGTGTGAGTTTCCCTGAGGGTCTGAAATTTATGCGAATGTGTGTGAGTCCGAGATAGTGTGATGAGGTGCCTGGATGTATGTATGTCCGTGTGGGTATGTCTGCGTGTTTCTTTGCGTGCCTCAGCGTATATCTGTGTGTCCCAGTGTATACTATGTGTTTGAGCGTGTATCAGTGGGTGGATGAGTCTGTGTGCCTGAGTGCGGCGTGTGTCCATGTTTCTCTGAGATTAACCCAAACCAGCCCTCCCCAATAATGGCTCGAAGTACACAAGTTTAGCTAATTGCAAGTCAGTTGCCAGTTGGCTAGTGAACGCTAAATATTAGGAATGCAATGTACAAAAGACCAAAAATGTAGTAGTTGCAAAAACTTGTGCGCAAACCGACTACTTTGCGATTTGCATGAAATTGCAATTACCAAAATGCGATTACAAAATTGAAATTCACAGCTGCAGTGCACCAAACAGTTGCAATTAGTGAATAGTTGCAAAAAGAGGATTTTCCAGTCACATATTACCATCAAGTGAAAGCAGCTGGTTAACAAGGTGCAAACTATAACAAGCATTTGCAGTGTAATAGGTCTCGCATTTGTGAGAGTTTAAGCTATTAACATTGTAAATGACTAAGCCTTTTATTTATGTTTTAAAAACCAAAACACAAATAAAAGGCATTATCATTTTACAATGCTAATAGCTCAAACTCGCGTAAATGCGAGACCTATTGCATTGTAAATGCTTGTTTTGTTTGAGGGCAATCATACATGTGGCAGCAAGGGCGGGGATTTACATGCAAGTAAAAATGCCTAATTTAAATTGTTGATGAACTAACAATTTCAGTCATTTAAAACAATGGCATGCTAAAAAGCTGTACTGCCTGAAGAATGCGCCCCACATCCTCGTCCATTAGTTTTATGATGGACTCTAAACTCCCACTGTGCAGGATCAAAGGGTAAACCAAACACCCTGCCGCCCCACACTGCTAGAAGAGTTGCAGAGAAGCACAACAAGGTTGCTGTGTCCAGGCGACAAGAGCTGCTGTTCTGGCGCTCCTGTGCGAGCTCAGCTCAGGATTGAAAAATCAGAGCTGGCCATGTGAAAAAGTGCTGCCGAGGCAGGAGAAAATGCGAGCAGCACCTCCTGTGTCTAGGCAAGGCCCCCATGAGTACCGGTACTCTCCTTGTCCTAGAAGAAGTTCCGGTACTCAAGGGGCGAAAATTAAAAAGTGCCAGTACTCCGTACCGGTGAGTACCGGCCCATTTAAAGCACTGGGCAGTACCCCTCTAATCAACATTGGCGAAGAAATGCGGCTGCCCGCGGCCCCCGCAGGGGGCCCCCTAAACGGGCGGCCCCTTTAGTGCCATTTGGGCACTTCCCCACCCCCACTAAGAACGCGGGGCTCGAGGAGGAGCCCCTTCCAGACGCGTCACTTCCGGGTCGCAGAGGAGGTGGGGAGGTATTTATGCCTCCCTGGCCATCTTGGCGTCCTTCTTTGCGCCGGACACGCCGTCTTGACTTGGTCGTCGTTGCGGTCTCGCCGATGCGTTTTGTCCTGCTCGGATTGCGTGGTGTCTGAGGCAGGCGTCGTTGATTACATGCGGTGAGTCTGGCCCCCCCTTTGAGGGGCAGTTTTATTTGCCTCGTGGTGGGGCCGGTTGCCACTGATTGCTTCGGGCATGCTTTCTGGCAGGCGGGGCCCCGATCTGCATGTGTGATGAAGGTGAGGCGGCACGAAGACCCACACTGGGTCTGTCGAGGGTTGCGGACGGCGTGCGATGGGATTCACAGCTCCAACATTTAAATTGGGGAGGCATTGCGGAAATACTGTTCATGCACAAACGTATGACCAATGGCAGGGTGAGTGCTGAAAGCATAGTCATTACAGTGTTGACTGAACGAACACTGATTGCGCCTGAGCGCTGGGCTCCGATGCGTCGTGAGCTTCGGTGAGTCTGGGCCGACCCACTCCCTCTCGGGCGGTAATTGGGCTCCCATTGCGAAAGTGGCGCCTCTCATCTTCCACAACTTAGGCGCGTTGGGTGTGTGTGTGTGAGGGAGGCGTTCGGACGCTGCCAGGGGAACGGTGGGCGGTCACGAAGCAATAGGGTTTGGTGCACCAGAGTTGTTGCCCGATTGCATGGTCGTACCTCGAGCTCCATATTGATTGCTGGGGCCGGATTGAAGTAGTCAACAGGTCGGCCTTGTTCCGCGTTGCGTCGTGTTCTCTGGTTGGGAGGCAGTGGCTGCTGCGGTGAGTCTGGGCCCTTCGGGTCAGTTCCAATCACCCCTTGAGACTGTGTGTGGGGCTGGAAGCCCCTGCCAGGCGTTAGTAACGGGCGTTCTCTGCTGCCCCCCTTGCCGTTCTTAAGCTAGGACCCCGGGGTGAAGGGGGAGCAGATTGTTCGCGGCACGATCCTTGGGGCCTGGACCGCACCGGGTCCCGACGTGGGTTGCAGGTGGGCATGTTGATGTGTTTTGTCTCGCCCACGCGCCTACCTCCTAGAATAGGTGGTTTTAAAGGAAACCGTATGCCCCCACGAGCTGTTGGTTGTCGCAGTTGGCAGGACTGGCTCAATTGCTCAGTCAAGTCCCGCTGATCGACGAGTGAGGGGCCTTGCTTCACTGTCCTGGTCAGTCTTTCTGTTACGTTTTTGAGCGCATTAATAACTTTTCTGGTCTTTCTTGCCCCGCACAAATGATTTCATTTTGTCTTCAGTTCCCTGGAAAATGTTTGGGGGACCCTGTTGATTTATGATGAGTCTGTACTCATTACGGTTTATGGTAAGCGTTTGAGAAACATGATGGCCGGACGTGGGCTAGTGGGTGATTTCTAACCCCTGCTGCGGCAAACTAGGCATGGTACAAATATGACAAGCATTGGGAAAGACAATGGGTCTAGTTTTTAATAGGTTTAGCTATTGGCCAATGGTAGTTTTCGTTAGCCAGATTCGAAATGGCTGCTATTGCATGACAATATAGGCGGATGTGTGGATGTCCAATTTGGGAAGTGTTTTCTCTTACAGAAAAGCCGATATGGTCACCGATGCAAGAGCTAGCATCGTGATACATGCAAGCTTGCATTGTGGTGCACCGGTGCCATTTTGCCGTCGGTAATTCTCTGGAATTAAAGGAGAAAACAAGCTGCGTGGTAGCAGTGTACATTTATATATATTTATAAAAATGGGTGTGGGTGTACAAAGGGATAATACGAATTTCACCCATGCAAATGTTGATTTGAACCGTGGTACTTGTGTTTGTGCATGAGACAGCGCAGAACACGCAGCGTTTTCCAGTCGATATATACGCTTATGACTGTACGAGGTAGCGCAGAACTCGCAGTTCTACAGTATAGATGATTACGTTGTATCACTGGCCAACCGATGCGGATCTCGCATGCCAATGGTTATTTGAAACACGGTACTGGTTTGTTTCAGGTACTAGGTACCGCAAGGGGATACGGTGCGGCGCTACGAATAACATGTTACAGGTTACAATTTAGGCAAACGTACATGCAGCGATAGGGGGGGCCGCCTCGCAGTTAGGTCTGTATACCGCTCTGCCGGCTTCAGCTCGCTCACCCTGTCGCACCTAACCCCCCCCCTTTCTGCGCGAGATGGCATGTCTTTCATGTAGGCGGGTTGGGGCAGCGATGTTGGAGGGGTAGGGGAGCCCATCACACGATCGGCCCCGATTTTGAAGTTGAATGTTGCTTCCCTGGGGAGGACGGCGTGGATGGTTGGCGCTCAGGTCGCCACTGGCAGGGTGTCTCGCGGTCGGGGGGGCCTATCGCCCGATCGGCTCTGGATAGCAAAGGTGGGGGCCGACCCTGGGAGTAGTACTGGCCATCGGGCAGTTCCTTGGCGTCCCCCTATTCACCAGACGCCGCTGCGGGTGCCACGGTTGGCCATTACGGGAAGTCTCACTAGTGGTTTAGCACCACCAATTGCCATCCGACATGCGGGTTAATGCGTTCTGAGCGCTTCAGTAAACTGGGCAGTACCCCTCTAATCAACATTGGCGAAGAAATAGCATTGAACAGCCACGTTCTGCCAACGTAAGCAACAGTGCCACCAAGTGGCCTTAGCACTTTGTGGCACCATCACAGTATAACTCAGTTCACAGTGACCAATATTCACCCTTATATCAAAACCAGACTGTTCAGCCCCACCCCTGCCGACGCGTCCGGTACAACATGAATCCGAAGTGCAATTGGAACAAACCCGGTGCGCACAACGAAATGCAGAGCAATCCTCTGCCCCTGACACATCGCCAGACAATCAGCCCTCGCTGGATCAAAGTTAACTCCTAGGGTGGGACAGAGCCAAGGACGCGAGGGAATCCATCTGACCATCTGCGCCCCTCCGCGCCCTTGCGCACACCCTCGGCTGAGGATGGGATCAGATCTGCGCTGGTCATGCATCGACCACACCATTTGTCTCATCAGATTCCCCAAAGCAACTGGCACGGGTAAAGCTCCATTACCTGACAATTAAGGCTGAGGGTCCGCGAGGGCCTCCCAAAACCGACATTCTTCCACCGGGACGGACTCGACCGGGGCTGCCGCACTGCGCAACGGGGCGCAACTCCTGAGGGTGTGCGAGTCATAGCGGAATCCCCAATGCATTATTATGTTGCGAGGTGCGCCTCCCCGATTCCGCAGACACAGGCGACTGCACATCCCAATTGCGGCTGTCCGCGGCCCACGCAGGGGGCCACCCTAAGTGGGCGGCCCCTTTAGTGCCATTTGGGCACCAACTCACCACCTCTCATGTCGGGACTCAGGGAGGAGTCCCCCTTTGCCTGTGGCGCGCTAGGCGCATCACTTCCTGCGCGACAGGGATCTGTCCTGTTTTGAGGGCAGCAGGGAGGGACCCTGCTGCCCTCAAAACAGGACAGGTTACCCCTCGTCTAAAAAAACCCTCTGCTGATGTGAATGACCTCAACAACTTCCGCCCTATCACCAACCTCCCTTTTCTTTCGAAAATCACAGAAAAATGTGTTGCGAAACAACTTTCCTTACATATTATGGACAATAACCTCCTCGACGTCTTCCAGTCTGGCTTCATCCAAAATTGCAGCAATGAAACAGCCCTGCTGCAAGTGATTGATGATGCGCTGCGCATACTCGATTCTGGGGAATCGTGCCTTCTGATTCTTCTTGACCTCTCTGCAGCCTTTGACACTGTTAATCACAACACCCTCCTTAACACTCTTCAACAGAGAATGGGCGTGGAAGGCACAGTGCTGAAATGGTTTGCCTCATTCCTCTCGGACAGATCCCAAATGATCAAGATAGCAAACAGTCTTTCGTCTCCGTTGGCGGTTGGTCAAGGCGTCCCTCAAGGTTCTATCCTTGCATCCACTTTGTTTAATCTCTATCTGGAACCATTAGGGAACCTCCTAAGTAAAGCTGGGATCCACTACCATCTCTATGCGGATGACACTCAAATCTACCTCAAGGTGTCTTCCGCATACGATCTCTCACTACTCAACTCTACTCTCAACTCTATTCACAACTGGATGTTAGTTCACCAACTCATTCTCAATCCCTCCAAAACTGAATTCCTCCTCCTATCTACCTCTCTCTCCCCTCCTCCTGTTCAATCTTGGATGGATCAGCTGAACCTACTCAACAACAAACCCATCATTGTCGACAGCGCTAAATCCCTAGGTGTCATACTTGACAAAAGGCTCAACCTAATCTCCCACATCAACTCCATTGCTAAGAACGTACGTTACCAACTACGCCTTCTGTGGGGGATTCGTCGGTTCTTCCCGGAGAAAGACCTAAAAACCTTGGTCCAATCGCTGGTTCTCGCTAGACTGGATTACTGCAATTCTCTTCTGACTGGCCTACCCAAATCCCACCTCTCCCCCCTCAAATCCGTCCTACATTCAGCAGCTCGCTTCATTTCAGGGTCCAAACGAAGTGACCACATCACTCCTATCCTGTCTTCTCTACGATGGCTTCCCATCGAGGCAAGATCTATTTACAAAACTGCCTGCATCACCCACAAAGCCTTGCACACTTCCTCCCCTCGTTACCTGGCGAACAAACTGAAAATGTCTGGAGGCACGAGACCTTCTCGGAATGCGGAAAAGTTTCTGCTTGAGCCCCCCTCCTTCAAAAGGGAAAGATCGATGGCTCAATCATTCTCAGGTAATGCGGTGAGAATCTGGAACTCGCTTCCGCCATTGCTCCGTGCCACCACCTCTATCCAGATCTTCAAAGCTGACCTCAAATCTCTTCTCTTCCAAAGACACTTTCAGAACTAATACCCTCATTCTCAGACCCCACTAGGAAGTTCGTTCATCATTGTAAATTTGTAATATTTTCTTGTACATTCCCCACCCTTGCTTGCTGTGTTTGATATTGTGTTATTGCCTTCTATGGTTTTATCCTCTTTGTGGCGGGGTCGCAATAACGGGTCTGAGGCCAGGTCTAGGTATAGAGGCTTTTATTTTGCCAAACACACGCCTTTGAGTGAGGGTAAGTCTATCCGGGGTATATGTTGTGGATTCCGTGTGCTGTCCTCCTGATCGGAGTCTTTCCGGCTTGGTCCGCTCCTCCTCGCGGTGCCCCGGTCTCTGGCGATATGTCTTCTCCGTGGTGAGAGGGGGGGGGGTCGTGATGAAGGGTTGAAACTCAGGAAAGAAGGAAAAGAAAAGAACACTCGTATGAGGGTTCCGGTCCGGAACGATGTCAAGGGTAGGGTAGTGAGGGGACACCTTCGAACAACCCGTGAAGCACTCTTGGCGGCGCAGGTGATAGTGAAAGGGGCAAGGTGCAAGCGGGAACGGCTGAGTACGTTTTCCCTAGTCCCCGTCTAATCAGAGGAGTCCCTCCTCCCTAACCACCCTGTAAACCGGTCTCGTACCTGGTTTAGCCACGCTGCTCCTGGAGCGTGGCTCGGTGAAGCGAAGTGTCGTTGGCCTCCTGGCGTGTCCTGAAGTCCTCGGGCTCCGCTACCGTCACTCGTCCTCCGGTCTCCTTCTTCCCGTCTCACTCTGCTCTTCGTCTCTCCTGGCAAAACTCCTTCTTCCTCTCCGGTGTCGAAGCACACTTCCGTCTGTGTATTCTCGCTCCTTATTGCTGGGAGTCCTGTGACGTCAGGAGGAGGGGGAGGAGTCCCGTCATCAAGACATCCCCAATTAAAGGAGCCGTTCTTTTCGTCCATACTGTTTATGTTTGTGGTGTTCCACTCGTCCTGTTTCGAGGAGATAAGAGGGGGTGATAGAGGCATTGCAGACCACCAGCCTATGTTATTCTCCTGTTCGGCCCCTGCCGCCCCTACCCTGTCACACTCTTCTAGTCTCCTGTTTATTTTTGTAACGTTCTATTTTGTAACATTTCTCTCATGTAACGTAACTGGTTCTATTGTACAGCGCTCTGACACCTTCGGGTAAAGTCTGCGCTATATAAAAATGCATTAAATAAATAAATATATGCCTCCCCCGGCCATCCTGGCATCCTCTGTTGCGCCAGGCACGCCGTCGTTTGGTTGTGCTGCTGGATTCGGTGTTCTGAGGTCATGCGGTCTGCCGCGTCGGGAAGTGAGGTGAGTGCCATCAACCCCTCCACCCCCGCACTCCCCAGGTCCCACCATGCAGGCCATGGCCCATGTGGGATCCCGTCCCAGTTGCAAGTTCTCTGGCCAGCCCTGCAGGATATCCGATGGGTCGGTGCCTGCGCTCGGGGTTGTGGCGAGGGATTGGGACGGGGGCAGGGCAAGAGGGGGTCTCAGCTTCCCGGCCTCACGCCACGCAGGCCTGAGAAGGCAGCTCCAAACAAAGGAGCGTTTTCAGCTCCTATTGCCACCCTCCATGCATGGTCCTTCCTGGCATCAGCCCCCCCCCTTATGGCGGCAGAGGCGATGATTCAAGGGGCAGCAAGTGGCGCAGTGGGCCCGACTACAGGGGGTGTACCGCCACGGGGGTCTTGCGTGACTTTATTTGGGTGGCGTGGCTCCCTACGCTCCACGATGCGCGCGAGGGGGGGTCAGCCGGTGGTGCGCCGGCTTCCTTGCCGGAGTCCCGGACTCGCCGTCGGGGCTTTAACTAGTCCCAGCAGTGGCCTCCTACCATGAAAGGGGTCTGGCCTCGGGCCCTCAACCTGATGGCCTGTTCAGGCTGAGTGGCCGGTGGGCACTACGGAGCACGTGTTCGACGCGGTCACTGGGGTGAATACCCAACTTGCGGGTCGCCCCCTTTCGCCTGCAGCATGTGATACGGGTTCCGCCCCCCACCCCCTTTACGATTGAGGTGCCGGCAGCAGGTCGCTTGACCTTGCCGAGGAGAGCGGGGGTCCAGATCTGGGGGTACAGTGCGTTCGAGCTGTACTGCTGCAGCATTCCGGGGAGGGAGCGCTGGGTGGTGCAGGATGGCACATCGCACCGATTGCGGGGAGGCCCTGGTCCGTGAGTCACCGTGCCTAATGGTTAAGGTAGTAGACACTCCACGCGGGGCCTGGGGTGGCCATGATGGGCCTGGGGGGAGGCGCCTTCCCCCCCTGCAAGTAGCGGGCAGCACCGGGGCCTTGGCCGGTAAAATCGGCACATTTGTGCAGTGTCCGCGTGGGACGTGCAAAGTAGCACAGTGGTGCAGTGTGCTTGAGGATGGGTCCAGAGGGAGGCAGTGCGCGTGGGCCGGTCAAACCTGCACTTTAGTGCAGTGACTAAGGGCGCGTTTCGGGGCTTGCTGCTGCGTGGTGGGGGGGCCTCGCCAGGATGGCTGCCGAGCATCCCCGGTAGCTTGCACTGAACATAGAAGTATTCTAGCAAAGGGAACGTAAAGGACAAGATAACAGGCATCACGCATATTGCTAAAAAGTCTGCTGACTGCCGCCTAAGCACGCAGAGCTTGCAGACATGTACGTTGCTACCCCGCTCCGATCGTCAGCTCCAGCGGCGCAATCGGTTAGCGCGCAGTACTTATACAGCAGTATTTGCAATGAGCCATGCCAAGGGGTGAGCTCGTGCCTCACCTGGAGCAGCTGAGTGGTTCTTACGCAATCACCCAGAGTACTACCTGTAATCATTTAGACACAACCCCCCTTTGAATTTGTATGAGTATGAGCTAGGTCCTATCAGCCGCCGCCATGTCTTGCGCGTGGGATGCCGCGTGGGGGTGCTCTCTGTGGAGTACATTGTGCAATTTCCTGCCATGCGCACTTGGTGCGTTTGGGGGACGAGCTGAGCACTTACTGCCACATGTGGGGAGGGTTCAGTGCGCCGGGCAATGGTTGGTTGGTCCTTGTGTGCTGCCTATTCTGGTTGCGAGGTTGAGGTCTTTGCTGAGGGTATTTCGGGGGCTCTGCTTCCGGCGATGCTAGCTGGGTGGGCCGCCCGCACTTTCTGACTCCATTCCGGGTGTTCGGAAGGTAGACAGTGCAGGTGGATTCAAGACAGCGGGGAAACCATGGTGGTTGCCAGCCACGGTTGGTCCTGCTGCTGCAAGAACAGTGACACTTAGTATGGGGGCTCACGTCTTGGTGTTTGTCTGGTTAGTGTGACGGAGCCAACAGATAGACCCCTGGCATCCCAAGCATCCTCTAGAGGAGCAGGACCTTCTGAATGGACATAGGCGCCGGGGCCTCACCCCCCCCAATAGTTGACACAGGTGGACTAATATTAAATGAAAATGTTGATGCGACATGTTTAATTACATGTATTCACACAATAGGATTGGAGGCATCAGCTGATGCGACATGTTTAATTACGTGTATTCACACAATATGTTTGGAGGCGTCAGCTGATGCGACATGTTTAATTACATGTATTCACACAATATGATTGGAGGCATCAGCTGATGCGACATGTTTAATTACATGTATTCACACAATATGATTGGAGGCGTCAGCTGATGCGACATGTTTAATTACATGTATTCACACAATATGATTGGAGGCGTCAGCTGATGCGACATGTTTAATTACATGTATTCACACAATATGATTGGAGGCGTCAGCTGATGCGACATGTTTAATTACATGTATTCACACAATATGATTGGAGGCGTCAGCTGATGCGACATGTTTAATTACATGTATTCACACAATAGGATTGGAGGCATCAGCTGATGCGACATGTTTAATTACGTGTATTCACACAATATGTTTGGAGGCGTCAGCTGATGCGACATGTTTAATTACATGTATTCACACAATATGATTGGAGGCGTCAGCTGATGCGACATGTTTAATTACATGTATTCACACAATATGATTGGAGGCGTCAGCTGATGCGACATGTTTAATTACATGTATTCACACAATATGATTGGAGGCGTCAGCTGATGCGACATGTTTAATTACATGTATTCACACAATATGTCTGGAGGCGTCAGCTGATGCGACATGTTTAATTACATGTATTCACACAATATGATTGGCGGCGTCAGCTGATGCGACATGTTTAATTACATGTATTCACACGATATGATTGGAGGAGTCAGCTGATGCAACATGTTTAATTACATGTATTCACACAATAGGATTGGAGGCGTCAGTACATGTATTCACACAATATGTTTGGAGGCGTCAGCTGATGCGACATGTTTAATTACATGTATTCACACAATGTTTGGAGGCGTCAGCTGATGCGACATGTTTAATTACATGTATTCACACAATATGCTTGGAGGCGTCAGCTGATGCGACATGTTTAATTACATGTATTCACACAATATGATTGGAGGCGTCAGCTGATGCGACATGTTTAATTACATGTATTCACACAATATGTTTGGAGGCGTCAGCTGATGCGACATGTTTAATTACATGTATTCACACAATATGTTTGGAGGCGTCAGCTGATGCGACATGTTTAATTACATGTATTCACACAATATGATTGGAGGCGTCAGCTGATGCGACATGTTTAATTACATGTATTCACACAATATGTTTGGAGGCGTCAGCTGATGCGACATGTTTAATTACATGTATTCACACGATATGATTGGAGGCGTCAGCTGATGCGACATGTTTAAGTACATGTATTCACACGATATGATTGGAGGCGTCAGCTGATGCGACATGTTTAATTACATGTATTCACACAATATGTTTGGAGGCGTCAGCTGATGCGACATGTTTAATTACATGTATTCACACAATATGATTGGAGGCGTCAGCTGATGCGACATGTTTAATTACATGTATTCACACAATATGTTTGGAGGCGTCAGCTGATGCGACATGTTTAATTACATGTATTCACACGATATGATTGGAGGCGTCAGCTGCCGATTGCCCATGCAGATTTCAGCTGGATTTAGGCACATTAGGAACACTAAGCCCTATCATATCCCTGCGTCTGGCTGGCAAGTCTAATTAACGACAGTCCCTCAGTGTCGATGTCAGCACAGTTTACTGCGCGTAAGTGTTTGAGCAGCCAAGGCATGAACCATGCATCGCAGCCGCTTTCACACATGCACACAATTGGTTAAATTAGTTATAGGACCACTCACAATGCCAATACAGTTAAGGGTACAGACAGAGTGGGAGTTCTTTTCCGTTATTGGGTTGACTGTTGGAGCCATCGGGAGAATTCGAACTTCACCGGCAGATTGCATCACAGGTCCCGCTGCATTAGAGGGCCCCTCCCGCACGGTGCAGGATGTGCACGGCCTGGGGGCAGACACAGCAGCAGCTCACTAATATTACTGGAAATAATATGTGACACTCTCCCACTTCTCTTATAGGAGGTTCTGTTTTGATCTAAAAGATACCTCTTTTGGGATGTTGTCAGAAATCCCCCCACCCCCATTTAACCTCACAGGGGCCCCAGATGGGGCAGGCGGTAATTATGATATGCGCCCTGCTGCAAGTGTTTAGTAGGGTGAACCCCCAATGTTAAAAACACAAATGCGTCACAGTGTCACCATTTCAAAATGGATGCATTTTCCATATGCTATAATTCGGGGCCAGTTGGGCGGTTAGTCACAATACTTCTTTCACAGCCTCACCATTTCAGAAGGGTAGCATTATCAGTATACTACTCCAACGAAGCCATATTGGGGCTTAGTGAGCTTAAACATCCGACAAGCATTGAGAAAGCCAAGAGTACTGGCTTGTAAGTGTGGTGTCCACTTGGTAGTATATATCTGATCAATATTCTTACAACAAGGCCACAGTTGTTGCTTATTTACCATAGAGGGCCCAAGATCAAATGCCGAGTCTGGCCACAGGTCCTGTGACACGTCTTATTAATTATTGGCAACTCCGGCCAGCCATTCGCAATGCAGGTTCAATAATTTGATCTTTCCTCTGCATAACATGAGCACAAAATAGTCCAGAGATAAGCCCGTCTTTTGTCTGCGAGTCAAGGTTGGGGATTGCGCCATGTTCATTATATGAAAGTGAATGTTGCGAGGTTGAAAGATACAGCGACCTCCGTAAGCGGGAGTTCTGCACAATTTCCATAGGCCAGACGGGTGGCGCAGGCAACAAGTTTCACCCAGCCAAAACAAAGCAGGGCACTCTGGGTCTGATGCACAATAGACATACATTCGCTAGCCAGAGTGACACCTCTCACTTAGCGCCGTAGTTTATCACCGAAATTGCCTGCGCTGATGTCTGGTCGATGCCACCAATGATGGGCATGTTGCTTAAGTTAAGCTATAATCACCCGCCCTTTAGCCATGGCAGCCTGGCGGGTGTGGGGAGTTGTCACCTCACAAGTGTGCGGGGTTTTAGAAAGTGGGGGAAACACAAGGGGCAATAACGTAGTAAGGAACACTAGACATTCCCAGATCCTAGAAAGGGCAGGTAGCTGGACGTACTGTTCCCCCCCTGTTCCCACTGACTGGTCTGCCCCCTGGTACACATTAGCAGAAGTTTGGGAGAGCCAGACCTCACCTAGAGGTGCCTGGCTTACGTTTGAGGGACCAGTCCAATGTGTCGCATTTATTGAACGTCTAGAACATTTTCTAGTATCTCGCAAGCTGGCGCAGGCTGTGGTGTCCGCAGAGTTTGGGGCAGGTTAGCATCCCCACCTTGCATTCAGCATTCCAACAGCTCAATAGTTGATAGAACATGGGAAACGCCTTCCCAAATCTGGCACCAGAAGACAAGGTTAGTCAGGGCCAACTTGTCTGTTGGGCGACTCATGCAGGCGAAGGCTCATTACAGCTCTGGCACAGTCACACCAGTTCGGAATTGAAGCATTGCCTTAGGTATCCCTGGGCATAGAGGAAGGCCAGACAAGCAGCCAGGGGATCACAGAGCAGGTGCACTCTGCTCTTAGCATAGTATATGCAGGCTGTATCACCTCACCTGGGAAGCAAGCATTGCTTTGGGTGCTGGGTTGGACTCAGACAGGACATCAAGTAATAATTGAGCTATGCTAACTGCCAGTGAAGATAATTTTATCGGGGAGCAATTGAGCGCTGCAGGTGGCCATTCCTTGCTTGAGATAGATGATAGCTTAGTTTAGTTTAGTATTTTATCCTCATTGCAAGCAGGGTTCCGGGCTTTTACTAGCACCATTGATCAGGTGTTTCGGTTCATCTTGCTTTATTGGAAAACGGTGACCTTGGGCAAGGGCAGCTTGTATGCTGCTTTTGTTGACCTTAAGTCAGCGTTTGACCTTGTACCACGAGCCAAACTATGGGGGACAATACAAGAAATGGGGATGCCACCCGAATTACTGACACTTATCCTTAGATTGCACGGGGACAATAATGCTAAAATCCGGTGGGGTACGCAGGGTGAAGTCACTGATTCTTTCCCTGTAGAAAGAGGTGTGCGCCAAGGATGTGTGATGGCACCGACACTATTTTCTTTATACATCAATGGAATAGTGAATTGTATGAAAGCTATCCCTACGGATGCCCCGATGCTAGCAGGTGAAAAAATTCCCATACTTATGTTCGCAGACGACACATTGATCATTTCCAAGACTCCAAGTGGTCTCCAGAGAGCTCTAACAATTTTTGAGAAGTTCTCCTTGAAGCAAGGCTTGGAGGTTAATGTGTCGAAAACAAAACTAATGGCCTTTAACCCGCATAGGGCTTTCAAGGGGGGTATCCAAATGAACGATCGGCTGCTAGAGCAAGTTAAGGAGTTTACATACTTGGGGGTTAACATTCAGGAAGATTTGAAATGGAATCACCAGATTGACTTGGCATCTTGCACACGGAATATAATACCTCATTCTCAAAGCCAATTAGCCCGGTACTTAAGATTTACAACATGAAAGTTATTAGTTCAGCCCTATATGGTTCAGAACGTTGGGGGTGTGAGAACTTATCTAAGCTTACACTATCAGAAAATAGGTTCTTGAGGAAACTCACCAGCTTACCACAGAGCACCCCAACGTATCCGTTATTGTATGACCTTGGGAGGAAACCAATCGCAGATATAGTTAAATTGCGTCCCCTTTTGCACTGGCAGAGACTCTGGACTACTCCAGAGCTTGCAGTATATGCGGCTGGTTTCCAAAACACATAATAAGGGCAGACACTTCCCACCGAATAAAATGGCTATGGGAGGTCAGAGATACTCTATTAAGTATTGGAATGAATTCACTGTGGGAGGACCCAATAAATTCTACTTTTCCGTCAAAAAAGATCTTGAAAGATAAGTATTGGGAATGGGTACAGTATAATATACTGAGAAATAGTGAGTCCTCCTCTCTAACTGGATTTTTCCTGGAAAGCAAATTAATCCCACGATTGGAATTATATTGGGATTTAATCACTAAACCGCATGACCGGAAATTATATTTCCAGTTTAGGGTAGGTACACTGCCATTAAGAGTATTTACTACCCGATGGGCTAAACCCAGTGATGAGCTGTGCCTGGTATGTCACTCTAGTAAAGAATCATTGGCCCACCTACTGTTTGTCTGTGTTGGATACGATGTTCCACGTCGCGTCTGGTTGACACCAATCTGCAAGCTTTTAGGAACAAGAAGGTCTAGCGAAGCAGAAAGAATTTTAAGAACTGACACAGCAACACCGATTTTTATAGCGATGGCAAAATATTTGGGGTGGCCGTGGGCAATAAGATCACAGTGCTTCCGTATAGTACAAGGTTAAAAGAGGCAGTGTTTTAATGTATCCAAAATTGCTATTGTAGTAGACATTAGGGTGAATCAAGTGTCTGTCCTAATCAACTATGCTCTGCAACTTGTAAACTGTATTCTTTTTTAAAATAAGTTTTTTATATAGCTTTTAACTGGTTTTTTAATGTTGTAAATATTATTCCCAAGGTGATCTATTTATCATTCCATTCAGGCTTTGTATTACATTTTAGCTGCTGTTTTATGAAATCATTTTATATGTATTTTGTATGTGCTTTTATGACTTAACATGTCGAATAAAGCTTGTTTGGATTGGATTGGATTGGATGATAGCTTAGGTCTCCGATAGTACTCATATACTGGTCCAGTGGCTACCGGGCCATCGCATCCCAGGTTGGGGGGTCAACCCTGTTAAAATCCTAGGGTGGACTAGGAGGGTACGGACTGGTGCTTAGGAAACCCTGACGGAGCAGGGGAGATGCTGGCAGTAGGCCCAGCACTTCTCCAGCTCTCCCCCACCAGTGGTATTAAAAGTATCCCCAATTTTCACCATATGAACAACACATAAGAAGGCTTGGGATACAATTTCACCTGTCCGCTGAGCTACAGCGGGCTGTTCCGTTGGAGGAAAACTGCAGCAGAGACTGGTAGGGGGGAGGTCCCCCAACACATCCTAGCCATCCACTTTGATGTTCGCAACAACTGCGAATGTGGGAGTCCAATTACCTGTGCATAGTTCTTTCAGACACACAGTATCATTTCAATTAAACAATCGCTGTAGTTGCAAGTTCCAAGTGGGAGATTCCCCCAAGGTGAACTGGTCACATTATCAGCAATAAAGCTGCCTGGGAAGTCTGGGTGCAGCCACCACAGATCAACTGAACAGGCAACAGTCCGGCAGGAAAGGCGGGATGTTGAATTTATTGCACACTTAGCAATATGACTATTGCACAGGGGGATGGAGGGTGATTCAAGGGACACGGGTGGTGTGGCGGCAACGCTAGACGGTCAGCTTATGCTGGGTAGGAGGTTCCGCATCACCAACCAGAAGGGTGCCAAGTGGCATTAACCAGTAAATAGGTGTAAGTTATGTATGTCTCTGGCTTTACAGCTGCGTGGAGCCAGTCTCATTTAGAGGTACGCCCAGGTGGAAATTGTGTACTTCTTAAGGTTCTCATGACCAATGCGGTTTGTGGTATCTCCCAGCGGATCAACTGAAGGTGTACTGCAGCTAAACATGAATTTTGGAATCTGGGATTCCAACACTTTTGCTGGTTTAAGCATCCATGGGCACAGATGGATAGCAGGTACTGTGCATCTGTGATCCGACGGCAGTTAAGCAAGCGGGGTGCGCTGCATAATTTGTCACTACACGAAAGGGTGAGGTGTCACCAATAGTGGGCACAATACATATATTGTTTCAAACCAGGTTTGATGCCATTAAGGTGTTCATCAGGGTTTAGCAATCAAAGGAGTTGGTGCAATTGTCTGGCCAACGGGGCGAAGTAAGTGCACCCCAGAACCAAAGGGAGGTGACATGTTCCTGCAGTTAAGCTCAAATGCCCCGCACGGTTAGCTATATTAGCCGTCAGCCAACATAGTGTGCTGCTGTCCCAATGAATGGGGAAACAAGGGTCAAGCACAAAAGGCTACTATGTAAACAGAACATTTGGCACGTCCAGTATTCCACAAAAATTAAAATTTAACAGAGCAGGTAATTTTCCACTGCTGGGGCTGCACAGGGTGGGCAGTGTGCACCCCCCCCATTTGGGAATATTCTAGGGTGGGGGTATAGTAGGACTTAGTCAATCCTGAATGTTAGGGACCATATTGCATACAGTGCGCACTGCATTAAATCAAACCGATTCACTAAGCTGGTATGCCTAGGGGGTTTCACCACAGGGGGAGCTAAGCAGGCGAAATTCCCATAAGGAATAAGGGATACATGGCAAGTGCATGAGGACACCCTTGCTCATTGTCAGATACTTCTAGTCATGAACATGCCTGTGCGTCATGATTTAGCAATCAATGGGACTGTGCAAATGTTAAGTATAAACCTTCTTGCCCTAATAGCCAAAGCAGGTTGATTGGAACAGAGATTGGCCCAAGGGGGGGTCCCCCCCAATTTCTTAGTGATACACCTAGGGGGCAACGACCTCATTGCCATGAGGAGGAGGTCACTCCTACAAACCATGAAAGCTGACTTAGGGGAGATCAGTAAATACATGGGTCAATGTGAGCTCAAGTGGTCTGAGATTATTCCCCGCAGAGTGTGGCACGGGATGGGGACACAGGTGTTCAGGCACATACAGTGCTAGAAGGACCGCAACCAGGTGAGATCAACACATACATGGGGCAATGTGAGCTATGGTGTCTGAAATCGTCCCGCGCAGATAGGCACGGGGCTAAGCCATGTATGGCAGAGGAACATGCCCGCAGGGGGTGAACAGTCAATGCACAAGTTCTCAGACCGAAGGGGCCCCATGAACAGATTGGAATGGAGATTGGCCCAAGGGGGAGTTCTCCCCAACTGCTTAGTGATACATCTAGGGGGCAACGACCGCACTGCCATGGGGAGGATGCCACTTTTACAAGCCATGAAAGCTGACTTAGGGGAGATCAGTAAATACATGGGTCAATATGAGATCTGGTGGTCTGAGATTATCCCCTGCAGAGTGTGGCACGGGGCTAATTCAGAGGAGGCCGTTGAACATTCCCGAAAGAGAGTGAATAGTTCAATGCGTAAGTTCACAGACCAGAGAGGTCATGGTTTCATCAGAAATGAGATGATTCAAGCTAATGTGAAAGGGTACTTTGATAAAGATGGGGTTCATTTGTCACCACTAGGGATGGATCTCTTCCTTTTAGATTTACAGGAGGCCCTGGAGGTGAGAGGTTGCAGGTAGAGTATAGCTGTTTTGGTGCGGGGGCTCTGGTGGCGACGGGGGCCCGCCTCCAGAGCTGTGGTGGAGTTAAAGGGTGATCTGGAAGCAGATGGGTACAGAAGGGTACCTCTGCGCGGCACAATAGGGGTGCCAGAGCCAAATGCCAGGAGCCTCATGGCAGGTTCCTGGGAAACCGCGTGGACGCCCGTTAGTCCTTCGGGCGGTTGTGGGCCTGAGCAACCGGGGGCTTGCCTTGCTACGCTCTGCCCTGAAAGGGGCGTGAGTAATAAGGGACCAATGTGTCACGTGATCCGGGAAAAGGATCACCCAAAAGGTGTAGCACTGATTGGGTTTCCCACAGTGCTTGGCTCATCAGGCTGGCAGGGCAGCATAGGTTGGTTACAGCTGCCTGCCCTTGGATCACCCGTAAGATAACCAACCATATTGCATACTTTTGTATGGAATAAACCTGCAGCAATAATTTTCCAAACAAAAGTTGTGTTGTGTTTTTATTTATTCAGCATGCATGCTCTGTTGTTGTGTGGGTGGGGTGTGTTGCCAATATTGGCACTATAACCTGTTGCCGAGTCACGAGGCTGCCCCCTCAAAGCCACGCGATGCGATGACCAGGCACCAACTCCTCAGATGCACAACCCTGCCCTGGGGCTAGAGCTCCTGGGCCGCGCCGCTCTCACTGTTCCCCCATACAAAGCCAGACCAGGCGTGCCCCACAACGCTTGGGGCAGAACCGATAGGCCCAAATTGCGTCGCCCGCTCACCACACACCAAATGCCGCAGTGCAAACCAACGAGCCACCCACAGAGCCACACTCTGAGAGAGCCTTTCTTAAGCAAAGTGCAGCGCCGCTAGACTGTACAGCGCCACTGTGAAAGTGACGCTAGACTGTACAGCGCCACTGTGAAAGTGATGCTAGACTGTACAGCACCACTGTGAAAGTGACGCTAGACTGTACAGCGCCACTGTGAAAGTGATGCTAGACACTAGACTGTACAGCGCCACTGTGAAAGTGATGCTAGACTGTACAGCGCCACTGTGAAAGTGATGCTAGACTGTACAGCGCCACTGTGAAAGTGACGCTAGACTGTACAGCGCCACTGTGAAAGTGATGCTAGACTGTACAGCGCCACTGTGAAAGTGACGCTAGACTGTACAGCCCCACTGTGAAAGTGACGCTAGACTGTACAGCACCACTGTGAAATTGATGCTAGACTGTACAGCGCCACTGTGAAAGTGAGGCTAGATGCTAGACTGTAGAGCGCCACTGTGAAAGTGATGCTAGACTGTACAGCACCACTGTGAAAGTGAAGCTAGACTGTACAGCACCACTGTGAAAGTGATGCTAGACTGTACAGCTCCACACGCCACTGTGAAAGTGATGCTAGACTGTACAGTGCCACTGTGAAAGTGATGCTAGACTGTACAGCGCCACTGTGAAAGTGATGAAAGTGATGCTAGACTGTACAGCGCCACTGTGAAAGTGACGCTAGACTGTACAGCGCCACTGTGAAAGTGACGCTAGACTGTACAGCGCCACTGTGAAAGTGATGCTAGACTGTACAGCGCCACTGTGAAATTGATGCTAGACTGTACAGCGCCACTGTGAAAGTGACGCTAGACTGTACAGCGCCACTGTGAAAGTGACGCTAGACTGTACAGCGCCACTGTGAAAGTGACGCTAGACTGTACAGCGCCACTGTGAAAGTGACGCTAGACTGTACAGCGCCACTGTGAAAGTGATGCTAGACTGTACAGCGCCACTGTGAAAGTGACGCAAGACTGTACAGCGCCACTGTGAAAGTGACACTAGACTGTACAGCGCCACTGTGAAAGTGAGGCTAGACTGTACAGCGCCACTGTGAAAGTGAGGCTAGACTGTACAGCGCTATTCATAATTCATAAGCCTTGCCTAGGGGCCACAGCTCCTGGCCCGTGCTGATCATATTGTTCCCTCACACATCGCCAGACCAGACGTACCCCAAAACGCCCGGGGCAGGATAAATTGGCATAAATGATGCCGCCCAGAAATATAGGGGTTCCAAACCTTCACCCCGCTGTGCAACAATGCTCCTGGTATAAATCACTGAGCCTCCTTAGGATACTGAAAAGCCCCGGGGGCCCCGGACTCACCGCGAGAAATCACCGACACCGCTCCCTGGTAAATATCGCAGCACAGAGAAGGCAGCATCTATGGACAGCATGTCCAGCGGGGAACAAAGAGGATGGCCAATGGTATAAATACCTGTCCCCAGCCCACTGCGCACCGGTAATGACGCCCGGAGGCACCGGACATAGGAGGGACTCCCGTGGAAGGGGTCCCGGCAGCTGGTGCGCGGGGATGTGCCTAATGCGGCACTAAGGGGGCCGCCCTCTTACAGGGCCCAATGCATGTGCCGCAGGCAGCCGCAATTTAGCCTGTCTTGCTGTATCCTGGCTTCGTCCAGGTGCGACTTGCGCAAGCCCCGAGCAACAGACAGCGTTGGCGCTATATAGAGCTACGGGAGAATCTCTCCCCCAGCTTCTCTGCTCCTCGCCCTCCTGCGGCGGAGGCAGCCCCAGGCCATGATCGCTGCCATGTATTCCTTTCATGGAAAAGATCAGTACTTGTGTTAAGTAGGCCTGGGCGGTAAATTCCGTTCTGCTCGCTGAATTTGCAACATTTTGGCAATTCCGCGTTCCGTGGAAAACGCGAAATTGCTGAAAATTCCACGATCCGCGGCGTAGCGGAATTTTTTCCTTGTTTGCGCTTTCAAAATGCGTGTTCGCGCACGTGGTAGCGACTTACCGGGATCCCTGCGTTCGCCGACGAGTTTTCCTATCCGTTCGCGCGATCCCGCGAGAGTGTGCGATCGCGAACACGTCATTTGGACACGCCATTGGACATCTGCGTTCGCGAACAGGAAACACGCATCGCGAGTGGGCGGGACAAGTGAAACAAGATGGCCGCGCCAATTGGCGACCGCATGGGCAAGTTCGCGAGATATTTCCCCCCGAGCACGCAAACAGCGTCCCCGAACAGGAAAAACGCATCGCGAACGGGCGGAACAAGCAATTCCGCGTGCTCGCGGAATTCTGCGTGCTCGCAAAGATTTTTTACCGTTTCACGGAATTTTGCGTAACGCGACTATGCAAATTCCGCCCACCCTTAGAGTTAAGTGCTCAAAGTGACGCACTCTCACTTCTTCTCCTGACTGTCTCATGCTACAGACCTCATGCTCTGGACTCCTGGAAGTGAGGCATCTGCACAGTTTTAACTCCACTCAGCTGGCTTCCCAACCTGTCCCTGGCCCTCCCCCACTCCTCACTGGGCACTCCAGCCCGGCAGCCAGGCTGAAGCCACTGACTGGTGAACTTGAGTGAGGGTGGGTGGCCAGAATAGCTCTCCCTGGAGACAGGCCCCCTCCATCTCTAGACAGCCCCCGAGGGTAGGTGGTCCCAGTATCTCTCTCCTTGGCCCCAGCCCCCCCTCCATCTATGGCGGCCTCTGAGATTGGGGGGGGCAAGTATCTCTCTCCCTGGTCCCAGGGCCCCCTCATCCTCTAGATAGGCCTCTTCCTCTGTCAGGACATGCTCCCACCTGCCCCCAGAGTCCTGCTGCGTCTCCACACAGACTCTTTGAACAACTCATCGCCCCAACTCTGTGGTTGGAGAGCAGGATCTTCATCTGAGAGTCTGGAGTCATTGGGGTAGGAGGCAGGGTCTTTGGTTCATCTTAGGCCCTTAGGTCACAGCCTCAGCCTGATAGGTCCTGTTAGGGCCCCACCCTCCCCTGATAGGTCCTGTTAGTGCCCCACCCAGGACCCACCCTCCCTCCAGCTGTGATCCACCCTAGGCTTCCCACAGACACCAACACTCCAAGCATCACCACAAGAACCAGTGAAGGGGTGTGATGAGGGCTGTCTGTGCAGCTGATGGGGGACTGATCCTTCAACTAACCCTGCACTGAGGACAGTACACTGATCTCCTCAGTACTGCCATGTCCTCACAGGTGAACACAGGTATTCACTCACAGATAAACAGGTTCACCAGCTCAGAACTCTCTGACAATGTTTGATGTCTTGAAGGAAGTGGCCTGCTTAGGGTCACCCGGGTCACTCACGACCACCTCTCAGCCTTCCATACAAATAGAGTCGGTCAGACAGTAGAGAATACAAGCCAATATATTTATTCAGATACACTCGAGCGGAGCCCAGTCTGCCCAGTCTCTCAGGATTGCTGCAGAGGGAGAGTGGTGGTTGCAGGAGACAAGAGAGAGGGGGAGACACACAGCTTCAGGAGAGAGAGAGATGCACAAGACAAGAGAAGGGGGAGACACAGCTTCAGGAGAGAGAGGGGTGCAGGAGACAAGAGAGAGGGGGAGACACACAGCTTCAGGAGAGTGAGAGTTGCAGAGACAAGAGAGAGGGGAAGACACATAGCTTCAGACGAGTGAGAGGTGCAGGAGACAAGAGAGAGGGGAAGACACACAGCTTCATTAGATTGAGAGGTGCAGGAGACAAGAGAGAGGGGAAGACACAAAGCTTCAGGAGAGTGAGGGGTGCTGGAGACAAGAGAGAGGGGAAGACACAACGCTTCAGGAGAGTGGGGGTGCAGGAGACAAGAGAGGGGGGGAGACACACAGCTTCAGGAGAGAGAGAGATGCACAAGACAAGAGAAGGGGGAGACACAGCTTCAGGAGAGAGAGGAGTGCAGGAGACAAGAGAGAGGGGGAGACACACAGCTTCAGAAGAGAGAGAGGTGCAGGAGACAAGAGAAAGGTGAGACACAGCTTCAGTAGAGAGAGGGGTGCAGGAGACAAGAGAGAGGGGGAGACACACAGCTTCAGAAGAGAGAGAGGTGCAGGAGACAAGAGAAAGGGGAGACACAGCTTCAGTAGAGAGAGGGTGCAGGAGACAAGAGAGAATGGAAGACACACAGCTTCAGGAGAGTGAGAGGGGTGCAGGAGACGAGAGGGGGAGACATACAGCTTCAGAAGAGTGAGGGGTGCAGGAGACAAGAGAGAGGGAGAGACACACAGCTTCAGGAGAGTGAGAGGTGCAGGTGATAAGAGAGGGGGAGACACACAGGTTCAGGAGAGTGAGGGGTGCAGGAGACAAGAGAGGGGGAGACACACAGCTTCAGGAGAGAGAGAGGTGCAGGACACAAGAGAGAGGGGGAGACACACAGCTTCAGGAGAGTGAGAGGTGCAGGAGACAAGAGAGAGAGGGGGAGACACACAGATTCAGGAGAGTGAGAGGTGCGGGAGACAAGAGAGAGGGGGAGACATACAGCTTCAGGAGAGAGAGAGGTGCAGGAGAAAAAAGAGAGGGGGAGACACACACCATTAGGAGAGAGAGGGGTGCAGGAGACAATAGAGAGGGGAGACATACATCTTCAGGAGAGAGGTGCAGGAGACAAGAGAGAGGGGGAGACACACAGCTTCAAGAGAGACAGGGGTGCAGGGGACAAGAGAGAGCGGAGACATATAACTTCAGGACAGTGAGAGGTGCAGGAGACAAGAGAGAGGGGGAGAGACACAGCTTCAGGAGAGTGAGAGGTGCAGGAGACAAGAGAGAGGGGTAGGCACACAACTTCAGGAGAGTGAGAGGTGCAGGAGACAAGAGAGAGGGGGAGGCACACATCTTCAGAAGAGTGAGAGGTGCAGGAGACAAGAGAGAGGGGAAGACACACAGCTTCAGGAGAGTGAGAGGTGCAGGAGACAAGAGAGAGGGGGGCACACAGCTTCAGAAGAGTGAGAGGTGCAGGAGGCAAGAGAGAGGGGGAGACACACAGCTTCAGGAGAGAGCGGGGTGCAGGAGACAAGAGAGAGAGAGAGACATACAGCTTCAGGAGAGAGAGAGGTGCAGGAGACAAGAGAGAGGGGGGACACAGCTTCAGGAGAGTGAGAGGTGCAGGAGAGAAGAGAGAGGGAAGACACAGCTTCAGGAGAGTGAGAGGTGCAGGAGACAAGACAGAGGGGAAGACACACAGCTTCAGGAGAGAGCGGGGTGCAGGATACAAGAGAGAGAGGGAGACACACAGCTTCAGGAGGGAGAGAGGTGCAGGAGACAAGAGAGAGGGGGAGACACACAGCTTCAGGAGAGAGAGAGGTGCAGGAGACAAGAGAGAGGGGAGGCACACAGCTTCAGGAGAGTGAGAGGTGCAGGTGACAAGAGAGAGGGGGAGACACAAAGCTTCAGGAGAGAGAGAGGTGCAGGAGACAAGAGAGAGGGGAGGCACACAGCTTCAGGAGAGAGAGGTGCAGGAGACAAGAGAGAGGGGGAGGCACACAGCTTCAGGAGAGTGAGAGGTGCAGGAGACAAGAGAGAGGGGAGGCACACAGCTTCAGGAGAGAGAGGTGCAGGAGACAAGAGAGAGGGGAGGCACACAGCTTCAGGAGAGTGAGAGGTGCAGGAGACAAGAGAGAGGGGAGGCACACAGCTTCAGGAGAGTGAGAGGTGCAGGTGACAAGAGAGAGGGGAGACACAAAGCTTCAGGAGAGAGAGGTGCAGGAGACAAGAGAGAGGGGGAGAAACACAGCTTCAGGAGAGTGAGGGGTACAGGAGACAAGAGAGAGGGGGAGACACGGCTTCAGGAGGGAGAGGGGTGCAGGAGACAACAGAGAGAGGGGGAGAAACACAGCTTCAGGAGAGAGAGGGGTGCAGGAGACAAGAGAGAGGGGGAAGACACACAGCTTCAGGAGAGAGAGAGGTGCAGGAGACAAGAGAGAGGGGGAGACACACACCATCAGGAGAGAGAGGGGTGCAGGAGACAGAGAGGGAGACATACATTTTCAGGAGAGAGAGAGGTGCAGGAGACAAGAGAGAGGGGGAGACACACAAATTCAGGAGAGTGAGATGTGCGGGAGACAAGAGAGAGGGGTAGACATACAGCTTCAGGAGAGAGAGAGGTGCAGGAGGCAAGAGAGAGGGGGTAGACACACAGCTTCAGGAGAGAGAGAGGTGCAGGAGACAAGAGAGAGGGGAGACACACAGCTTCAGGAGAGAGAGAGGTGCAGGAGACAAGAGGGAGGGGGAGACACAGCTACAGGAGAGTGAGAGGTGCAGGAGACAAAAGAGAGGGGGAGACATACAGCTTCAGGAGAGTGAGAGGTGCAGGAGATGAGAGAGAGGGAGACACACAGCTTCAGGAGAGTGAGAGGAGCAGGAGACAAGAGAGGGGGAGACACACAGCTTTAGGACAGTGAGAGGTGCAGGAGACAAGGGAGAGAGGGAGACACACAGCTTCAGGGGAGTGAGATGAGCAGGAGACAAGAGAGGGGGAGACACACAGCTTCAGGAGAGAGAGGGGTGCAGGAGACAAGAGAGAGGGGGAGACACAGCTTCAGGAGAGTGAGGGGTGCAGGAGACAAGAGAGCGGGGAGACACACAGCTTCAGGAGAGTGAGAGGTGCAGGAGACAAGAGAGAGTGGGAAGACAGCTTCAGGAGAGTGAGAGGTGCAGGAGACAAGAGAGAGGGGGAGACACAGCTTCAGGAGAGTGAGAGGTGCAGGAGACAAGAGAGATGGGGATACATACAGCTTCAGGAGATTGAGAGGTGCAGGAGACAAGAGAGATGGGGATACATACAGCTTCAGGAGATTGAGAGGTGCAGAAGACAAGAGAGAGGGGGAGACACACAGCTTCAGGAGAGTGAGAGGTGCAGGAGATGAGAGAGAGGGAGACACACAGCTTCAGAAGAGTAAGAGGAGCAGGAGAGAAGAGAGGGGGAGACACACAGCTTCAGGACAGTGAGAGGTGCAGGAGACAAGAGAGACAGGGAGACACACAGCTTTAGGAGAGTGAGAGAAGCAGGAGACAAGAGAGGGGGAGACACACCGCTTCAGGAGAATGAGGGGTGCAGGAGAAAAGAGAGAGGGGGAGGCACAGCTTCAGGAGAGTGAGGGGTGCAGGAGACAAGAGAGAGCGGGGAGACACACAGCTTCAGGAGAGTGAGAGGTGCAGGAGACAAGAGAGTGGGGGTAGACATAGCTTCAGGAGAGTGAGAGGTGCAGGAGACAAGAGAGAGAGGGGAGACACAGCTTCAGGAGAGGGAGAGGTGCAGGAGACAAGAGAGAGGGGAGACATACAGCCACAGGAGAGAGACGGGTGCAGGAGACAAGAGAGAGGGGAAGACACACAGCTTCAGGAGAGTGAGAGGTGCAGGAGACAAGAGAGATGGGGAGACCTACAGCTTCAGAAGAGTGACAGGGGCAGGAGACAAGAGAGAGGGGGGAGACACACAGCTTCAGGAGAGAGAGAGGTGCAGGAGACAAGAGAGAGGGGGAGACACACACCATCAGGAGAGAGAGGGGTGCAGGAGACAGAGAGGGGAGACATACATTTTCAGGAGAGAGAGAGGTGCAGGAGACAAGAGAGAGGGGAGACACACAAATTCAGGAGAGTGAGATGTGCGGGAGACAAGAGAGAGGGGTAGACATACAGCTTCAGGAGAGAGAGAGGTGCAGGAGGCAAGAGAGAGGGGTAGACACACAGCTTCAGGAGAGAGAGAGGTGCAGGAGACAAGAGAGAGGGGAGACACACAGCTTCAGGAGAGAGAGAGTGCAGGAGACAAGAGGGAGGGGGAGACACAGCTACAGGAGAGTGAGAGGTGCAGGAGACAAAAGAGAGGGGAGACATACAGCTTCAGGAGAGTGAGAGGTGCAGGAGATGAGAGAGAGGAGACACACAGCTTCAGGAGAGTGAGAGGAGCAGGAGACAAGAGAGGGGAGACACACAGCTTTAGGACAGTGAGAGGTGCAGGAGACAAGGGAGAGAGGGAGACACACAGCTTCAGGGGAGTGAGATGAGCAGGAGACAAGAGAGGGGGAGACACACAGCTTCAGGAGAGAGAGGGGTGCAGGAGACAAGAGAGAGGGGGAGACACAGCTTCAGGAGAGTGAGGGGTGCAGGAGACGAGAGAGCGGGGAGACACACAGCTTCAGGAGAGTGAGAGGTGCAGGAGACAAGAGAGAGTGGGAAGACAGCTTCAGGAGAGTGAGAGGTGCAGGAGACAAGAGAGAGGGGAGACACAGCTTCAGGAGAGTGAGAGGTGCAGGAGACAAGAGAGATGGGGATACATACAGCTTCAGGAGATTGAGAGGTGCAGGAGACAAGAGAGATGGGGATACATACAGCTTCAGGAGATTGAGAGGTGCAGAAGACAAGAGAGAGGGGAGACACACAGCTTCAGGAGAGAGAGAGAGGTGCCGGAGACAAGAGAGAGGGGAGACACACAGCTTCAGGAGAGTGAGAGGTGCAGGAGATGAGAGAGAGGGAGACACACAGCTTCAGAAGAGTAAGAGGAGCAGGAGAGAAGAGAGGGGAGACACACAGCTTCAGGACAGTGAGAGGTGCAGGAGACAAGAGAGACAGGGAGACACACAGCTTTAGGAGAGTGAGAGAAGCAGGAGACAAGAGAGGGGAGACACACCGCTTCAGGAGAATGAGGGGTGCAGGAGAAAGAGAGAGAGGGAGGCACAGCTTCAGGAGAGTGAGGGGTGCAGGAGACAAGAGAGAGCGGGGAGACACACAGCTTCAGGAGAGTGAGAGGTGCAGGAGACAAGAGAGTGGGGGTAGACATAGCTTCAGGAGAGTGAGAGGTGCAGGAGACAAGAGAGAGAGGGGGAGACACAGCTTCAGGAGAGGGAGAGGTGCAGGAGACAAGAGAGAGGGGGAGACATACAGCCACAGGAGAGAGACGGGTGCAGGAGACAAGAGAGAGGGAAGACACACAGCTTCAGGAGAGTGAGAGGTGCAGGAGACAAGAGAGATGGGGAGACCTACAGCTTCAGAAGAGTGACAGGGGCAGGAGACAAGAGAGAGGGGGGAGACACACAGCTTCAGGAGAGAGAGAGGTGCCGGAGACAAGAGAGAGGGGGAGACAAACAGCTTCAGGAGAGTGAGAGGTGCAAAAGACAAAAGAGAGGGGAGACAGCTTCAGGAGAGAGAGAGGTGCAGGAGACAAGAGAAAGGGAAGACACAGCTTCAGGAGAGAGATGGGTGCAGGAGAGAAGAGAGAGGGAAGACACCCAGCTTCAGGAGATTAAGGGGATGCAGGAGACAAGAGAGAGGGGAAGACAAACAGCTTCAGGAGAGTGAGAGATACAGGAGACAAGAGAGACGGGAAGACCCAAAAGTTCAGGAGAGTGAGGGGTGCCGGAGTCAAGAGAGAGGGAAGACACAAAGCTTCAGGAGAGTGGGGGTGCAGGAGACAAGAGAGAGAGGGGAGACACAGCTTCAGGAGAGAGAGAGGTGCAGGAGACAAGAGAAAGGGAGACACAGCTTCAGGAGAGTGAGGGGTGCAGGAGACAAGAGAGAGAGGGGACACACAGCTTCAGGAGAGTGAGAGGTGCGGGACACAAGAGAGAGGGGGAGACATACAGCTTCAGGAGAGAGAGTGGTGCAGGAGACAAGAGAGAGGGGGAGACACACACCATGAGGAGAGAGAGAGGGGTGCAGGAGATAAGAGAGAGGGGAGACATACAGCTTCAGGAGAGAGAGAGGTGCAGGAGACAAGAGAGAGGGGGAGACACACAGCTTCAGGAGAGAGAGAGTGCAGGACACAAGAGAGAGGGGAGACACACAGCTTCAGGAGAGTGAGAGGTGCAGGAGACAAGAGAGAGAGGGGAGACACACAGATTCAGGAGAGTGAGAGGTGCGGGAGACAAGAGAGAGGGAGACATACAGCTTCAGGAGAGAGAGAGGTGCAGGAGAAAAAAGAGAGGGGGAGACACACACCATTAGGAGAGAGAGGGGTGCAGGAGACAATAGAGAGGGGAGACATACATCTTCAGGAGAGAGGTGCAGGAGACAAGAGAGAGGGGGAGACACACAGCTTCAAGAGAGACAGGGGTGCAGGGGACAAGAGAGAGCGGAGACATACAACTTCAGGACAGTGAGAGGTGCAGGAGACAAGAGAGAGGGGGAGAGACACAGCTTCAGGAGAGTGAGAGGTGCAGGAGACAAGAGAGAGGGGTAGGCACACAACTTCAGGAGAGTGAGAGGTGCAGGAGACAAGAGAGAGGGGGAGGCACACATCTTCAGAAGAGTGAGAGGTGCAGGAGACAAGAGAGAGGGAAGACACACAGCTTCAGGAGAGTGAGAGGTGCAGGAGACAAGAGAGAGGGGGACACACAGCTTCAGAAGAGTGAGAGGTGCAGGAGGCAAGAGAGAGGGGAGACACACAGCTTCAGGAGAGAGCGGGGTGCAGGAGACAAGAGAGAGAGAGAGACATACAGCTTCAGGAGAGAGAGAGGTGCAGGAGACAAGAGAGAGGGGGACACAGCTTCAGGAGAGTGAGAGGTGCAGGAGAGAAGAGAGAGGGGAAGACACAGCTTCAGGAGAGTGAGAGGTGCAGGAGACAAGACAGAGGGGAAGACACACAGCTTCAGGAGAGAGCGGGGTGCAGGATACAAGAGAGAGAGGGAGACACACAGCTTCAGGAGGGAGAGAGGTGCAGGAGACAAGAGAGAGGGGGAGACACACAGCTTCAGGAGAGAGAGAGTGCAGGAGACAAGAGAGAGGGGAGGCACACAGCTTCAGGAGAGAGAGGTGCAGGAGACAAGAGAGAGGGGGAGGCACACAGCTTCAGGAGAGTGAGAGGTGCAGGAGACAAGAGAGAGGGGGAGGCACACAGCTTCAGGAGAGTGAGAGGTGCAGGTGACAAGAGAGAGGGGGAGACACAAAGCTTCAGGAGAGAGAGGTGCAGGAGACAAGAGAGAGGGGAGAAACACAGCTTCAGGAGAGTGAGGGGTACAGGAGACAAGAGAGAGGGGAGACACGGCTTCAGGAGGGAGAGGGGTGCAGGAGACAACAGAGAGAGGGGGAGAAACACAGCTTCAGGAGAGAGAGGGTGCAGGAGACAAGAGAGAGGGGGAAGACACACAGCTTCAGGAGAGAGAGAGTGCAGGAGACAAGAGAGAGGGGGGACACACACCATCAGGAGAGAGAGGGTGCAGGAGACAGAGAGGGGAGACATACATTTTCAGGAGAGAGAGAGGTGCAGGAGACAAGAGAGAGGGGGAGACACACAAATTCAGGAGAGTGAGATGTGCGGGAGACAAGAGAGAGGGGTAGACATACAGCTTCAGGAGAGAGAGAGGTGCAGGAGGCAAGAGAGAGGGGGTAGACACACAGCTTCAGGAGAGAGAGAGGTGCAGGAGACAAGAGAGAGGGGGAGACACACAGCTTCAGGAGAGAGAGAGGTGCAGGAGACAAGAGGGAGGGGGAGACACAGCTACAGGAGAGTGAGAGGTGCAGGAGACAAAAGAGAGGGGAGACATACAGCTTCAGGAGAGCGAGAGGTGCAGGAGACGAGAGAGAGGGAGACACACAGCTTCAGGAGAGTGAGAGGAGCAGGAGACAAGAGAGGGGGAGACACACAGCTTTAGGACAGTGAGAGGTGCAGGAGACAAGGGAGAGAGGGAGACACACAGCTTCAGGGGAGTGAGATGAGCAGGAGACAAGAGAGGGGGAGACACACAGCTTCAGGAGAGAGAGGGGTGCAGGAGACAAGAGAGAGGGGGAGACACAGCTTCAGGAGAGTGAGGGGTGCAGGAGACAAGAGAGAGCGGGGAGACACACAGCTTCAGGAGAGTGAGAGGTGCAGGAGACAACAGAGAGTGGGAAGACAGCTTCAGGAGAGTGAGAGGTGCAGGAGACAAGAGAGACTGGGAGACACAGCTTCAGGAGAGTGAGAGGTGCAGGAGACAAGAGAGATGGGGATACATACAGCTTCAGGAGATTGAGAGGTGCAGGAGACAAGAGAGATGGGGATACATACAGCTTCAGGAGATTGAGAGGTGCAGAAGACAAGAGAGAGGGGGAGACACACAGCTTCAGGAGAGAGAGAGAGGTGCCGGAGACAAGAGAGAGGGGGAGACACACAGCTTCAGGAGAGTGAGAGGTGCAGGAGATGAGAGAGAGGGAGACACACAGCTTCAGAAGAGTAAGAGGAGCAGGAGAGAAGAGAGGGGGAGACACACAGCTTCAGGACAGTGAGAGGTGCAGGAGACAAGAGAGACAGGGAGACACACAGCTTTAGGAGAGTGAGAGAAGCAGGAGACAAGAGAGGGGGAGACACACCGCTTCAGGAGAATGAGGGGTGCAGGAGAAAAGAGAGAGGGGGAGGCACAGCTTCAGGAGAGTGAGGGGTGCAGGAGACAAGAGAGAGCGGGGAGACACACAGCTTCAGGAGAGTGAGAGGTGCAGGAGACAAGAGAGTGGGGGTAGACATAGCTTCAGGAGAGTGAGAGGTGCAGGAGACAAGAGAGAGAGGGGGAGACACAGCTTCAGGAGAGGGAGAGGTGCAGGAGACAAGAGAGAGGGGGAGACATACAGCCACAGGAGAGAGACGGGTGCAGGAGACAAGAGAGAGGGGAAGACACACAGCTTCAGGAGAGTGAGAGGTGCAGGAGACAAGAGAGATGGGGAGACCTACAGCTTCAGGAGAGTGAGAGGGGCAGGAGACAAGAGAGAGGGGGGAGACACACAGCTTCAGGAGAGAGAGAGGTGCCGGAGACAAGAGAGAGGGGGAGACAAACAGCTTCAGGAGAGTGAGAGGTGCAGAAGACAAAAGAGAGGGGGAGACACAGCTTCAGGAGAGAGAGAGGTGCAGGAGACAAGAGAAAGGGAAGACACAGCTTCAGGAGAGAGATGGGTGCAGGAGACAAGAGAGAGGGGAAGACACCCAGCTTCAGGAGATTAAGGGGATGCAGGAGACAAGAGAGAGGGGAAGACAAACAGCTTCAGGAGAGTGAGAGATACAGGAGACAAGAGAGAGGGGAAGACCCAAAAGTTCAGGAGAGTGAGGGGTGCCGGAGTCAAGAGAGAGGGGAAGACACAAAGCTTCAGGAGAGTGGGGGGTGCAGGAGACAAGAGAGAGAGGGGGAGACACAGCTTCAGGAGAGAGAGAGGTGCAGGAGACAAGAGAAAGGGGAGACACAGCTTCAGGAGAGTGAGGGGTGCAGGAGACAAGAGAGAGAGGGGGACACACAGCTTTAGGAGAGTGAGAGAAGCAGGAGACAAGAGAGGGGGAGACACCGCTTCAGGAGAATGAGGGGTGCAGGAGAAAAGAGAGAGGGGGAGGCACAGCTTCAGGAGAGTGAGGGGTGCAGGAGACAAGAGAGAGCGGGGAGACACACAGCTTCAGGAGAGTGAGAGGTGCAGGAGACAAGAGAGTGGGGGTAGACATAGCTTCAGGAGAGTGAGAGGTGCAGGTGACAAGAGAGAGAGGGGGAGACACAGCTTCAGGAGAGGGAGAGGTGCAGGAGACAAGAGAGAGGGGGAGACATACAGCCACAGGAGAGAGACGGGTGCAGGAGACAAGAGAGAGGGGAAGACACACAGCTTCAGGAGAGTGAGAGGGGCAGGAGACAAGAGAGAGGGGGGAGACACACAGCTTCAGGAGAGAGAGAGGTGCCGGAGACAAGAGAGAGGGGGAGACAAACAGCTTCAGGAGAGTGAGAGGTGCAGAAGACAAAAGAGAGGGGGAGACACAGCTTCAGGAGAGAGAGAGGTGCAGGAGACAAGAGAAAGGGAAGACACAGCTTCAGGAGAGAGATGGGTGCAGGAGACAAGAGAGAGGGAAGACACCCAGCTTCAGGAGATTAAGGGGATGCAGGAGACAAGAGAGAGGGAAGACAAACAGCTTCAGGAGAGTGAGAGATACAGGAGACAAGAGAGAGGGGAAGACCCAAAAGTTCAGGAGAGTGAGGGGTGCCGGAGTCAAGAGAGAGGGGAAGACACAAAGCTTCAGGAGAGTGGGGGGTGCAGGAGACAAGAGAGAGAGGGGGAGACACAGCTTCAGGAGAGAGAGAGGTGCAGGAGACAAGAGAAAGGGGAGACACAGCTTCAGGAGAGTGAGGGGTGCAGGAGACAAGAGAGAGAGGGGACACACAGCTTCAGGAGAGTGAGAGGTGCGGGACACAAGAGAGAGGGGGAGACATACAGCTTCAGGAGAGAGAGTGGTGCAGGAGACAAGAGAGAGGGGGAGACACACACCATGAGGAGAGAGAGGGGTGCAGGAGATAAGAGAGAGGGGAGTACAGCTTCAGGAGAGAGAGAGGTGCAGGAGACAAGAGAGAGGGGGAGACACACAGCTTCAGGAGAGAGAGGGGTGCAGGAGACAAGAGAGAGGGGAGACATACAACTTCATGAGAGTGAGAGGTGCAGGAGACAAGAGAGAGGGGGAGGCACACAGCTTCAGGAGAGTGAGAGGTGCAGGAGACAAGAGAGAGGGGGAGACACACAGCTTCAGGAGAGAGAGGTGGAGGAGACAAGAGAGAGGGGGAGAGAGGGGGAGACACACTGCTTCAGGAGAGTGAGGGGTGCAGGAGACAAGAGATAGGGGGAGACACATAGCCTCAGGAGAGTAAGGTGCAGGAGACAAGAGAGAGGGAGGGACACCCAGCTTCAGGAGAGAGAGAGGAGCAGGAGACAAGAGAGAGGGGGAGACACACAGCTTCAGGAGAGATAGGGGTGCAGGAGACAAGAGAGAGCGGGGAGACACACTGCTTCAGGAGAGAGAGAGGTGCAGGAGACGAGAGAGAGGGGGAGACACACAGCTTCAGGAGAGAGAGAGGTACAGGAGACAAGAGAGAGGGGGAGACACACCTTCAGGAGAGTGGGAGGTGCAGGAGACAAGAGAGAGGGGGAGACATACAACTTCAGGAGAGTGAGAGGTGCAGGAGACGAGAGAGAGAGGGAGACACACAGCTTCAGGAGAGTGAGAGGAGCAGGAGACAAGAGAGGGGAGACACACAGCTTCAGGAAAGGGAGAGGTGCAGGAGACAAGAGAGAGAGGGAGAAACACAGCTTCAGGAAAGTGAGGGGTGCAGGAGACAAGAGAGAGGGGGAGACAGACAGCTTCAGGAGAGTGAGAGTTGCAGAGACAAGAGAGAGGGGGAGACACAGTTTCAGGAGAGAGAGGTGCAGGAGACAAGAGAAAGGGGAGACACAGCTTCAGGAGAGAGGGGGGTGCAGGAGAAAAGAGAGAGAGGGGAAGATGTGAGAAGTTGGCCTGGCATATGCTGTCCACTAATTATAGTGGGCACCTTGCACCAGTCCAAACAACCCCTTATTGGAGATAGGTTAAAGACAACCTTATTGAAAGCTATCCTAGTGGTAGCTATGGAGAGCAGCCTTCAGGCTAAGTAAAGCAGCTTGTTTTACCAGTCTATAATCTCTTGAGTGATCAAATGAAAGAGCACCACACCAGGTATATATTCAAAATATATGTATTTATTGCTAAACACACCCCTCTAGTCTCTTTAAGAGGCTAGAGTTCGAAGTACATAAGTTAGAAGTTATTTAAACACAGTAATAGCACAAATACACGTTTGGGCCCCAGGGGCGTACCAAACCATATACCAATAAAGTGGTATGCGAACCATGACTGAACTAGACACTAGGCCTAGAGCCTCTAGAGGTGCTTGGACCACAAGGAACCACCCAAGGTAGTGACACAGGGGACCCACGGGAGACGCGTGCAGTGTAAATACACAACCGCGATACGCCGTTGACTTCTATGGAGAAAGTCGTGATCGGGAAATTAGAGAAAAGGGACACTTAAAAGAGGACTTGGACCAAACCCTTTGAGATCTAGGACTTTGAAGAGTCTCTACCCACGGGAGCACCGGAGTACTCGTGTTACCTCACCCAGGGAAGCCGGGTGCATAGGTGCCTTTCGGGGTCGGGTTTCGTCGTCGATTTGAATGGCGATCTTCTGCAAAGTGCTGCTGGCGACCAAGTGAAAAGTGTCCGGGTGGATCCAAGAGTGGATCGGAGTTCTGAAGAACCTGAAAGCAGAGGGGACAGAGTCTGGGTCACTAGCCAGTGACCAGGAAGGCGATGGACAGATGCCCACCGATGTCGAGTGCTTCAGGTGCGGTGACATTCGTCTTGACTCTTCAGCCACGAGGTCCAGGAGGCGTTGTCGGTGACCAGGAGCAGGATTCGGGCTGGTACACGACGTCTGTCGAGTGCTGAGGTGTCGGCGACCGGATTGGACCCAACAAGCCTTGGCAACGGCAAGTCTCGATGCAGAGGAAGATCGTCGATGGTGCAGACCAGCAAGGTCTGGGGAACTCACCCAGCGAGGGTGAGTGAGGGCAGGCCTGGCGCAAACAGAATGCTAAGTTAGGAAAAGATTGGCCTTCGTTAAGGGCTACTAGCCAACGGGCTAGCGACCGCGAAGGAGCCTTGTGACGCCACACGTGGATCTGGCTTACAGGACACTCGTGGAGTGGGGGCCAGTGATCTTTGGTGCAGATGGTGCTGGAGGCCAGGGCTACTCGGAGCCCAAAGCACGACTTCTTGGGAGACCCAGAAGAGGATGCACTTGCAAATGTGCTCGGTGTCCAGGGGTCACGGTCTCAAGTCACCCACGATAGCCACGGGCCTCAGCTTTGCTGGGGTCTCAGGGTAGCCTCTGGGAAGTCTGAGAATCTACCTCTGGTGATGTGATGACTTCGGCGTCCGACGGGAGCTTCAGAAATGCGAACCGGACAGATGCTTCTTTGGTGCCTGCCAAGCAGGGAAGTCACTCCTTGACCCCAAGGGAGATTCTTCTGTCCTCTAATCGTGAGTAGAGCGTCGAAGGTCCAGGATTCAGTTTCAGAGTTTCGTCCAGGGATAATCTAAAGTCCTAAGGACTGGGTTCCTATACTTATACTAAGTATAGGGGTTGGACTACTCTGTGGCCCCACCTATGGGTGGGTCAGGGCAGAGGGGTGGCTACACCCCTTTCCCTTTGTCCAGTTCGCGCCAAAGCAGGGGCTGGAAGCCCCTGATCCGGTTTGAACTGGGGTATGCACAGGGACACCAAATGTGCCCCCAGTGCAGGACTTCAAAGCACACAGATGGTGCTCCCGCCCCAGCCCCAATACACATTATCCTGTCTGGGGAGGTGGTCACACCTCCCTGGGACAGGAAACCTATTGTCCAGGCCTACCCTGCCGGAGTTTCGTCCAGCAGCAGGAGGCCAGACTCGTGTCTGTGGCAGCAGCATCCATTTTGTGATGCCAGGGCTTTGGAAAGAAGTTACCGGGCTAGTTAGTGTTAACATGTCTTTCCCTCTAGAAGGGTGGAATGCTACCCCCGCCGCCAGAATTGGCGGGGGGGGTAGTATTCCAAGATGTTTGACACCAAACACGACATGTTTAGGTGCAGCCATTCCAAAGTTAGCATTTTACCGCGAGGTTATAATGCGCTTAAGAGTATATGGTCAGGCTGCACTACAAACAGCATCAGAGATGGTCTCCGAACGCTGCAGAGGGGCCCTGCTCATGCAGGGGCACCCTCTCACATAGGAACCATGCACTCTGCCTTTAGGATTGATAAGGCCTGCCTTAGGAGTGACTTATAGGTTTATATGTGTGTATGTATTTAGTGATATAGGTAACCTATATCACAGTAAGGGGTGCATGCACCACCTTACCCAGGCTGCAGTAGCAGACCTGTGGTGTCAGTTTGGATGGCCTTCCAGGGGTGGCATAATACATGCTGCAGCCCCAGGCAGGCCTCTGAGGTACCTATGCCTTTGGTACATAGTATACCATATACTAGGGACTTATAAGGGCACTCCAGATCCCAATCAGTGATGTGCCTAAGACACATGGAAACCATTTTAGAGAGGAAGCAGCTACGCTGGGGTTCTGATTAGCAGGGCCCCAGCCAGACTAATGTCGAAAAACAGTGAAGCATCAGCAAAAAGTGGGGGTACCCATGTGAAGCAGATCCTACTCTCCTACACAACCCCCCCAAACGTAGGGACATTAAACTAACCTTGCCCAGTTAAGTCTTCATGTTCTAAGTGGAAGTACCTAGAGAGTCCATCTGCATTGGCATGGTTACTCCCAGGTCTATGTTCCACTGTAAAGTCCATCCCCTGTAGGGAAATGGACCACCTAAGCAGTTTGGGGTTTTCACCCTTCATTTGTTTTAGCCATAAGAGGGGCTTATGGTCTGTCTGAACCAGGAAGTGTGTACCAAACAAGTATGGCCTCAACTTCTTCAGAGCCCAGACCACAGCAAAGGCCTCCTCTCTATGGCTGACCAACGTTTCTCTCTAGGGGTCAGCCTTCTGCTAATAAAAGCTACTGGCTGATCCTGACCTTCTTCATTCAATTGTGACAGTACAGCCCCTACCCCCAATTCAGATGCATCAGTTTGAACAATGAACTTCTTGGAGTAATCAGGACTCTGTAGAATGGGAGCAGTGCACATGGCCTGCTTCAGGTCATCAAATGCCTTTTGACAGCTAACTGTCCACTGAACCTTTTGGGCATTTTCTTAGAAGTTAAGTCATTCAGGGGTGTCACTATTGATCCATACCCCTTGACAAATCTCCTATAGTACCCAGTCAGGCCTAAGAAGGCTCTCACCTGAGTCTGGGTAATGGGAGCAGTCCAGTCCATGATAGTCTGGATCTTGCTCTGCAAAGGTTGAACCTGGCCTCCACCCACAAGGTGGCCCAGGTACACAACCTGACTCTGCCCTATCTGGCACTTAGTGGCCTTGATAGTCAGGCCTGCCTTTTGCAGGGCCTGTAAAACATTCCTGAGGTGGACCAGGTGATCCTCCCAGGTGGAGCTAAAGACAGCAATATCATCTAGATATGCTGCACTATAGGCTTCCAGACCTGTGAGAACTGTATTCACCAACCTCTGGAAAGTGGCAGGTGCATTCTTCAGACCAAAGGGCATTACCACAAATTGATAATGCCCACTAGGGGTTGAGAATGCTGTTTTGGGCTTTGCAGTATCAGCTAGTCTGAACTGCCAGTAGCCAGCTGTTAGGTCAAATGTGCTGAGATATTTGGCAGAGGCCAAAGTATCTATGAGCTCATCTGCCCTGGGTATTGGATGGGCATCAGTCCTAGTGACTGCATTGAGACCCCTGTAGTCCACACAAAACCTCATCTCTCTTTTTCCACCACTGGTGTGAGGTTTTGGTACAAGGACCACTGGACTAGCCCAAGGGCTATCTGAGGGTTCAATAACTCCCAATTCCAACATTTTCTGGACTTCAGTCCTGATACAGTCCCTGACATGGTCAGGTTGCCTATAAATCTTATTTTTAATAGGCAGACTGTCCCCAGTGTCCACTTCATGAGTGCACCAGGTGGTCTGACTGGGTGTCAGTGAAAACATATGTCTAAACTGATTGAGAACTTGCCTGCAATCAGTTTGTTGCTGGGTAGTGAGGCTGCCTGCCAAGGCTACACCATCAACTGACCCATCGTCAGGGTTCTGTGAGAGCAGGTCAGGAGTGGGTCACTCTCTTCCTCCTGCCCTTCATCAGTAGCCATGAGCAAGCCCATGTCTGCCCTGTCCACATATGGTTTTAACCTGTTGACATGGAGAACCCTGTGGGGACTCCTGGGTGTTCCTAGGTCTACTAAGTAAGTGACCTCACCCTTCTGCTCAACAATAGTGTGGGGTCCACTCCATTTGTCTTGGAGAGCTGCTGGGGCCACTGGCTCCAACACCCACACCTTCTGTCCTGGCTGGTAAACAGTCAGAACAGCCTTTTGGTCATGCCAGGCCTTTTGAAGTTCCTGGCTAGCCTCAAGGTTTTTGGTTGCCTTTTCATGTACTCAGCCATCCTGGAGCGGAGACCAAGTACATAGTCCACTATATCTTGCTTTGGGGGCTTGAGAGGTAACTCCCATCCTTCCTTCACCAAGCACAGTGGACCCCTCACAGGGTGGCCAAACAGAAGTTCAAAAGGGCTGTAACCAACCCCTTCTGAGGCACCTCCCTATATGCGAATAAAAGGCAGGGCAAGAGTATGTCCCATCTACGCCTAAGCTTTTCTGGGAGCCCTTTAATCATGCCCTTCAAGGTTTTGTTGAATCTCTCAACTAAACCATTGCATTGTGGGTGATAGGGTGTGGTGAACTTATAAGTCACTCCACACTCCTTCCACATTGCTTTTAAGTACCCAGACATGAAATTAGCACCCCTGTCTGAGACTACCTCCTTAGGAAAGCCCACTCTTGAGAAAATTCCCAGGAGGGCCCTTGCCACCACAGGTGCTGTAGTGGTCCTGAGGGGAATAGCTTCTGGGTACCTGGTGGCATGATCCACTACCACCAGGATAAACCTATGCCCAGATGCTGTTTGGGGATCCATGGGACCAACAATGTCAATCCCTACCCTTTCAAAGGGCACCCCCACCACAGGTAGTGGTATCAGGGGGGCCTTTGTAGTGCCACCTGCCTTGCCACTGGCCTGGCAGGTTACACAGGAGCGACAAAACTCCTTGCTGTCTTCAGACATGTGGGGCCAGTGAAAGTGAGGGACAATTCTGTCCCAAGTCTTGTTCTGGCCCAGGTGACCTGCTAAGGGACTATCATGGGCTAGGGTCAATAGGAAGCCCCTGAACTTCAGAGGTATAACCAACCTCCTGGTAGCACCAGGCTTGGGGTCTCTACTCTCTGAGTACAGGAGTCCATCATCCCAATACACTGTATGGGGACCACTAGCTTTCCCAGCAGCCTCAGCAGCAGCTTGCTGTCTGAGGGGTTCAAGGGAGGGGCAGCTCTGCTGCTCCTGGCTCAGATCTGCCCTAGAAGGTCCCCCTGTCCCCAAGAACTCAACCTGGTCAGGTTCCAGTTCCTCTGGGACAGTTCCTTCTTCAGGGCTGAGATCATCCCCCTCAAGGGACTGATCTTCCTCCTGAGCCAAGGGGGAAGGCACTGCCTTAACCCTACTACTCCTCCTCTTGGAAGGCACTTGGTCCATTCTTCCAGAATCCAAGGCCTGTTCAGTGCTAGACATTTTGGCTTGTGACCTGGTCACAGCAAACACATCTGCAGGGATCCCCAGCATTTCTGCATGGGTCCTGAGCTCCACTTCTGCCCAAGCAGAAGTCTCTAAGTCATTGCCAAGCAAGCATACGACTGGTAGGTTTGCACTTACCACAACCTTCTTAAGGCCAGTTACCCCTCCCCAGGAGAAGTTAACAACTGCCAGAGTATGGTCTGTTCTGACATTGCTAGCATTGGTCACTTGGTACATCTCACCAAGTATAACCTGCCCAGGATTCACAAGGTCTTGTGTCACCATGGTGACACTTGCCCCTGTGTCCCTAAATGCCAAAGCCTCACGTCCATTGATTAAAGGCTGTTGTCTGTACTTGCCCAGATTACTGGGACTCATAGAGGAGGGCACATCCATGCCTCCATCACAGACTAACACAGCCTGAGTCAGTTCTCTGACTAGGTCAGAGCCCAACTCAGTACCCAGGGTGAACCCTACTAAACCCTTGGCTGGAGCACTCCCACCAACTGTACTAGGGGGAACAGGTGCCTTAGGGGCATTGGTGGGTGCTGGACTGGAGTCTTTGGACTTGGTGCAATCACTGGTCCAGTGGGTCTTTTGCTTACAGACCTTGCACCATGGTTTTCTTTGGCCTTTCCCTTTGGTAGACTGTGAATCCCCACCAGAAGAAGATTTTTGGGGGCCTGATGAAGACTTTTGATCTTTACCCTTCTCCCCACCCTTTTCAGAGTTCTTAGCATCTTGCTTCTTGGTTTCCCCACCTTGGTTCTGTACCTTCTGCTTCACCCTGGTTCTGACCCATTTGTCTGCCTTCTTTCCCAATTCTTGGGGAGAGGTCAGATCAGAGTCTACCAGGTATTGATGCAACAGCTGATTTTGACAGTTATTAAGAATCTGCTCCCTCATTATCAGATTGTACAATCCTGAGAAGTCACACACGTTACTGCCCATCAACCAACCTTCCAGAGCCTTGGCAGAACAATCCACATAGTCTACCCAGTCTTGAGTCTGTGCTTTTTGGGTATCTCTGAACTTCAACCTGTACTGTTCAGTGGTTAGGCCAAACCCATCAATAAGAGCACTCTTCAAGACCTTGTAATTATCAGCATCCTCCTCTCTAACAGTGAGGAGCTTATCTCTACCATTGTCAGCAAAGGAGAGCCACAAGATTGCTGCCCACTGCTCCTGAGGGACCTTCTGTACCTTACAGGCCCTCTCTAGAGCAGTTATCCACTTGTGGATGTCATCCCCATTCTGATAGGGAGGGACAATCTTGCTCAGGTGGTTCCTATGGTCATAGGACCTTTCCCTATCTCTAGGGATATGGCTGCCACCATGGGACTCTAGTCCCAACTTTCTTCTCTCTCTAAAGAGATCTAGGGACTCCCTGTCTATGGCTAGTTGCTTCTTTTTGAGTTCAAGCTGAGCTTCCTCATATAGAACCAGCCTCTTTCTTCTCTCATGAGAGGATTCCCTCCTATGAGATGAGACAGAGCTCCCTATGGAGGTGCCAGAGTGGTCAGACTCCTGAGAAGAAGATCTAGACCTTCTGGGCACACTCACAATCCTTCCTGGGGGGACAAAGGGGGCATCATTCTGATCCTCCTCTTCATCTTCCTCAGGAGGGGTTGGATTATCCAGGTCAGGGCCATTGTCGCCCTCCTGGCCAGTTTCAGAGGGGGGGCTGGGGATATTGGTACCCCTGGTCCCATCCTCATCATCTGCCCCACCCTCAGCTCCTGCCCCTTCAGTCCCCAAGGGCCTACTAATGTCATAAGCCACCAACAACTCCTTGAGGTGTTGGGTGGTGGGGCTTTGGCCTGTCCTTATTTTTCTCAAGTTGCATAAAGCTCTCAATTCCAAGAATGGGAGTGTATCATACTTGGAGGGTGGAAGCTCAGTGGCTTCCTGCAAGGATTCTTTAGATCCTACCCTTAAAGACATTACTAGTGTGGTGTGGTGTATGCACTACCTACTCTAGTGTGGCCTACTAAACTCTCTTGAGTTGTAGAAAGGGTTGTGCTATCCCTTAACACACAACTCTAAGTTCAGTAGAACTTACTGTATTCTAAGCTTAAATTATATGTACCTTAGGTACCTTTAGTGGTTTTCAGTTGATCAATTCAATTGAGATTATCTGGTAAAACAATAGCAAGCTGGAATCCCACACGCTGCACACCAATGTGAGAAGTTGGCCTGGCATATGCTGTCCACTAATTATAGTGGGCACCTTGCACCAGTCCAAACAACCCCTTATTGGAGAGAGGTTAAAGACAACCTTATTGAAAGCTATCCTAGTGGTAGCTATGGAGAGCAGCCTTCAGGCTAAGTCTTGAAGGAATGTAAAGCAGCTTGTTTTACCAGTCTATAATCTCTTGAGTGATCAAATGAAAGAGCACCACACCAGGTATATATTCAAAATATATGTATTTATTGCTAAACACACCCCTCTAGTCTCTTTATGAGGCTAGAGTTCGAAGTACATAAGTTAGAAGTTATTTAAACACAGTAATAGCACAAATACACGTTTGGGCCCCAGGGGCGTACCAAACCATATACCAATAAAGTGGTATGCGAACCACGACTGAACTAGACACTAGGCCTAGAGCCTCTAGAAGTGCTTGGACCACAAGGAACCACCCAAGGTAGTGACACAGGGGATCCACGGGAGACGCGTGCAGTGTAAATACACAACCGCGATACGCCGTTGACTTCTATGGAGAAAGTCGTGATCGGGAAATTAGAGAAAAGGGACACTTAAAAGAGGACTTGGACCAATCCCTTTGAGATCTAGGACTTTGAAGAGTCTCTACCCACGGGAGCACCGGAGTACTCGTGTTACCTCACCCAGGGAAGCCGGGTGCATAGGTGCCTTTCGGGGTCGGGTTTCGTCGTCGATTTGAATGGCGATCTGCTGCAAAGTGCTGCTGGCGACCAAGTGAAAAGTGTCCGGGTGGATCCAAGAGTGGATCGGAGTTCTGAAGAACCTGAAAGCAGAGGGGACAGAGTCTGGGTCACTAGCCAGTGACCAGGAAGGCGATGGACAGATGCCCACCGATTTCGAGTGCTTCAGGTGCGTTGACGGTCATCTTGACTCTTCAGCCACGAGGTCCAGGAGGCGTTGTCGGCAACCAGGAGCAGGATTCGGGCTGGTACACGATGTCTGTCGAGTGCTGAGGTGTCGCCGACCGGATTGGACCCAACAAGCCTTGGCAACGGCAAGTCTCGATGCAGAGGAAGATCGTCGATGGTGCTGACGAGCAAGGTCTGGGGAACTCACCCAGCGAGGGTGAGTGAGGGCAGGCCTGGAGCAACCAGGATGCCAAGTTAGGAAAAGATTGGCCTTCGTTAAGGGCTACTAGCCAACGGGCTAGCGACCACGAAGGAGCCTCGTGACGCCGCACGTGGATCTGGCTTACAGGACACTCGTGGAGTGGGGGCCAGTGATCTTCAGTGCAGGTGGTGCTGGCGGCTAGGGCTACTCGGAGCCCAAAGCACGACTTCTTGGGAGACCCAGAAGAGGATGCACTTGCAAATGTGCTCGATGTCCAGGGGTCACGGTCTCAAGTCACCCACGATAGCCACGGGCCTCAGCTTTGCTGGGGACTCAGGGTAGCCTCGGGGAAGTCTGAGAATCCCCTCTGGTGATGCGATGACTTCGGCGTCCGACGGGAGCTTCAGAAATGCGAACCGGACAGATGCTTCTTTGGTGCCTGCCAAGTAGGGGAGTCACTCCTTGACCCCAAGGGAGATTCTTCTGTCCTCTAATCGTGAGTAGAGCGTCGAAGGTCCAGGATTCAGTTTCAGAGTTTCATCCAGGGATAATCTAAAGTCCTAAGGACTGGGTTCCTATACTTATACTAAGTATAGGGGTTGGACTACTCTGTGGCCCCACCTATGGGTGGGTCAGGGCAGAGGGGTGGCTACACCCTTTCCCTTTGTCCAGTTCGCGCCAAAGCAGGGGCTGGAAGCCCCTGATCCGGTTTGAACTGGGGTATGCACAGGGACACCAAATGTGCCCCCAGTGCAGGACTTCAAAGCACACAGATGGTGCTCCCACCCAGCCCCAATACACATTATCCTGTCTGGGGAGGTGGTCACACCTCCCTGGGACAGGAAACCTATTGTCCAGGCCTCCCCTGCCGGAGTTTCGTCCAGCAGCAGGAGGCCAGACTTGTGTCTGTGGCAGCAGCATCCATTTTGTGATGCCAGGGCTTTGGAAAGAAGTTACCGGGCTAGTTAGTGTTAACATGTCTTTCCCTCTAGAAGGGTGGAATGCTACCCCCGCTGCCAGAATTGGCGGGGGGGGTAGTATTCCAAGATGTTTGACACCAAACACGACATGTTTAGGTGCAGCCATTCCAAAGTTAGCATTTTACCACGAGGTTATAATGCGCTTAAGAGTATATGGTCAGGCTGCACTACAAACAGCATGAGAGATGGTCTCCGAACGCTGCAGAGGGGCCCTGCTCATGCAGGGGCACCCTCTCACATAGGAACCATGCACTCTGCCTTTAGGATTGATAAGGCCTGCCTTAGGAGTGACTTATAGGTTTATATGTGTGTATGTATTTAGTGATATAGGTAACCTATATCACAGTAAGGAGTGCATGCACCACCTTACCCAGGCTGCAGTAGCAGACCTGTGGTGTCAGTTTGGATGGCCTTCCAGGGGTGGCATAATACATGCTGCAGCCCCTGGCAGGCCTCTGAGGTACCTATGCCCTTGGTACATAGTATACCATATACTAGGGACTTATAAGGGCACTCCAGATCCCAATCAGTGATGTGCCTAAGGCACATGGAAACCATTTTAGAGAGGAAGCAGCTAGGCTGGGGTTCTGATTAGCAGGGCCCCAGCCAGCCTAATGTCGAAAAACAGTGAAGCATCAGCAAAAAGTGGGGGTACCCATGTGAAGCAGATCCTACTCTCCTACAGAAGACACCCAGCTTCAGGAGAGTGAGGGGTGCAGGAGGCAAGAGAGAGGGGAAGACACATAGCTTCAGGAGAGTGAGAGGTGCAGGAGACAAGAGAGAGGGGAAGACACACAGCTTCAGGAGATTGAGAGGTGCGGGAGACAAGAGAGAGGGGAAGACACAAAGCTTCAGGAAAGTGAGGGGTACTGGAGACAAGAGAGAGGGGAAGACACAACGCTTCAGGAGAGTGGGGGGTGCAGGAGACAAGAAATGTTCGCTATTCTGAAATCTCTGGAAACATATAAGAGTGCGGACAATGATACAAGTGCTTCTGTGGAGTACTGTAATAAAGTGGCAGACTTTTTTTCTAATAAAGTGTCTAAAATATATGATTCCTTCCCAGTGGAAGCACAATTAGGGTTGGACACAGAAATGAAATGTCTGTCTGATTTTAGAGGGGGACCCCTGGAGGTTTTTAAAATACAGGAGTTAGAAGTACTGAAAACCACTGCAAGAAGTATTAAATCCGGATCTCCATTGGATCCTACATACCCAGAGAGATTAATGCAGGGTGAGGATCTGATCATGCCATATATCTCGGAACTTATTGAATGTTCATTTCAAACAGGAGAGGTCCCCCTGAAATGGAAACAGGCAATAGTCAGACCTCTGAAAAAGAAATCAACTATAGACCAGCTCGTACTGGAAAATTTACGCCCAATTTCCCTACTCCCGTTTGTTGCAAAGATCTCGGAAAAATTTGTGAATAGACAACTTGTTGATCATATCAACAAAAATGATCTTTTCCACCCTTCTCAATCGGGTTTTACGGCCAATCATTCAACTGAGTCGGCGTTGCTAATGGCTACGGAAACGTTGAGAAAGTTTGCCGATGAAGGTCAGACAGTCGCGCTGATTATGCTGGACCTAAGTGCTGCATTCGATACTGTCTCACACACGATATTACTCCAGAGACTGGAGGAGTGTGGTATCAAAGGAAACGCCTGGCGATGGATGTCATCTTTTTTGTCAGCACAGAGTTTCCAAGTTGAGCAGCAACCCTTCAGATCTAAGGAGATGCCTCTGCCTCAGGGGGTTCCGTAGGGATCCATTTTGAGTCCTACTTTATTCAATTTATATGTAGGACCCCTTGCCGAACGAGTTGAGAAATATAAGGTGTCTATTGTGTCGTATGCCGACGACACTCAGTTAATTGTTATGCTATCTCAAAAGAGGAACAGGCGGCAATCCAATTTTCTAGCTGCTTAGAAGAAGTATCTAAGTGGATGTTTGAACACTGCCTGAAGCTCAATGGTAGTAAAACGGAGGTGATGATTATGGGCAGGACTCCGTCTATCTGGTCACCAGTATGGTGGCCAGTTTCACTGGGAGATTTTCCTCTTCCGAAAATAGAAGTAAAAATCTTGGAGTATGGTTCGATTCGAATCTGACTTTCGATAAGCAAATCCGCAATGTTGCAGGAAAATGTTATGGAACCATGAAAATCTTAAGAAAGGTTCTAGATCTGCTGCCTACAAGAACGAGGAAAACCATTGTACATGCAGTGATTACCTCACAGTTGGATTATGGAAACGTTTTGTACCTGGGGGCCACAAAGAAGGGATTAAAAACTCCAACAGGTACAAAATGCAGCAGCGCGACTGGTTCTTGGCCTGCCAAGAAGAGCCTCCATAAAGAAAGCACTGACAGAACTACACTGGCTGCCAGTGGAGAAACGAATAGTGTTCAAGGCTATGTGCTATGGTCATCGTATACTGCAAAAAAAAGGCCCGGGGTACCTGCATTCCATGCTAGTGCAGTATTGTCCGAGTCGAAATCTGAGATCCAGGGACAGGGCTTTGGTCACTGTCCCCAGAATTTTTAAAGCCAGAATGGGGGCTTGATCCTTTAGGTACCAAGCAGCAAGGTTATGGAACTCTCTCCCAATGGATTTAAGAGTCGAGCAATGCGAAATGAAATTTCGCAAACAGCTAAAGACTTGGCTCTTCTCCAATAGCGGAACTATCTAGGGGATACAGGGGTGTCTCCGCAGTCATTGTCCCTCCTGTCTTTCAGAGTACCATTATAGCGCGGGGACGCACCGGCGGTGTAACCAGGCGCTTTATAAATGGCTAAACTAAACTAAACTAAACTAAAGAGAGAGGGGGAGACACACAGCTTCAGAAGAGAGAGAGGTGCAGGAGACAAGAGAAAGGGGAGACACAGCTTCAGTAGAGAGAGGGGTGCAGGAGACAAGAGAGAGGGGAAGACACACAGCTTCAGGAGAGTGAGGGGTGCAGGAGACAAGAGAGAATGGAAGACACACAGCTTCAGGAGAGTGAGAGGTGCAGGAGACAAGAGAGAGGGAGAGACACACAGCTTCAGGAGAGTGAGAGGTGCAGGTGATAAGAGAGGGGGAGACACACAGCTTCAGGAGAGTGAGGGGTGCAGGAGACAAGAGAGGGGGAGACACACAGCTTCAGGAGAGATAGAGGTGCAGGAGACAAGAGAAAGGGGAGACACAGCTTCAGGAGAGAGAGGGGTGCAGGAGACAAGAGAGAGGGGAAGACACCCAGCTTCAGGAGAGTGAGGGGTGCAGGAGACAAGAGAGGGGAGACACACAGCTTCAGGAGAGAGAGAGGTGCAGGAGACAAGAGAGAGAGGGGGACACACAGCTACAGGAGAGTGAGAGGTGCGGGACACAAGAGAGAGGGGGAGACATACAGCTTCAGGAGAGAGAATGGTGCAGGAGACAAGAGAGAGGGGAAGACACAAAGCTTCAGGAGAGTGGGGGGTGCAGGAGACAAGAGAGAGTGGGAGACACACAGCTTCAGGAGAGAGAGAGAGTGCAGGAGACAAGAGAAAGGGAGACACAGCTTCAGGAGAGAGAGGGTGCAGGAGACAAGAGAGAGGGGAAGACACCCAGCTTCAGGAGAGTGAGGGGTGCAGGAGACAAGAGAGGGGAGACACACAGCTTCAGGAGAGAGAGGGTGCAGGAGACAAGAGAGAGAGGGGACACACAGCTTCAGGAGAGTGAGAGGTGCGGGACACAAGAGAGAGGGGGAGACATACAGCTTCAGGAGAGAGAGTGGTGCAGGAGACAAGAGAGAGGGGGAGACACACACCATAAGGAGAGAGAGGGGTGCAGGAGATAAGAGAGAGGGGAGACATACAGCTTTAGGAGAGAGAGAGGTGCAGGAGACAAGAGAGAGGGGGAGACACACAGCTTCAGGAGAGAGAGGGGTGCAGGAGACAAGAGATAGGGGAGAAATACAACTTCATGAGAGTGAGAGGTGCAGGAGACAAGAGAGAGGAGGAGGCACACAGCTTCAGGAGAGTGAGAGGTGCAGGAGACAAGAGAGGGGGGAGACACACAGCTTCAGGAGAGAGAGGTGCAGGAGACAAGAGAGAGGGGGAGAGAGAGGGGGAGACACACTGCTTCAGGAGAGTGAGGGGTGCAGGAGACAAGAGAGAGGGGGCGACACACAGCCTCAGGAGAGTAAGGTGCAGGAGACAAGAGAGAGGGGGAGACACCCAGCTTCAGGAGAGAGAGAGGAGCAGGAGATGTGAGAAGTTGGCCTGGCATATGCTGTCCACTAATTATAGTGGGCACCTTGCACCAGTCCAAACAACCCCTTATTGGAGATAGGTTAAAGACAACCTTATTGAAAGCTATCCTAGTGGTAGCTATGGAGAGCAGCCTTCAGGCTAAGTCTTGAAGGAATGTAAAGCAGCTTGTTTTACCAGTCTATAATCTCTTGAGTGACCAAATGAAAGAGCACCACACCAGGTATATATTCAAAATATATGTATTTATTGCTAAACACACCCCTCTAGTCTCTTTATGAGGCTAGAGTTCGAAGTACATAAGTTAGAAGTTATCAAATCACAGTAATAGCACAAATACACGTTTGGGCCCTAGGGGCGTACCAAACCATATACCAATAAAGTGGTATGCGAACCACGACTGAACTAGACACTAGGCCTAGAGCCTCTAGAAGTGCTTGGACCACAAGGAACCACCCAAGGTAGTGACACAGGGGACCTACGGGAGACGCGTGCAGTGTAAATACACAACCGCGATACGACGTTGACTTCTATGGAGAAAGTCGGGATCGGGAAATTATAGAAAAGGGACACTTAAAAGAGGACTAGGACAAAACCCTTTGAGATCTAGGACTTTGAAGAGTCTCTACCCACGGGAGCACCGGAGTACTCGTGTTACCTCACCCAGGGAAGCCGGGTGCATAGGTGCCTTTCGGGGTCGGGTTTCGTCGTCGATTCGAATGGCGATCTGCTGCAAAGTGCTGCTGGCGGCCAAGAGAAAAGTGTCCGGGTGGATCCAAGAGTGGATCGGAGTTCTGAAGAACCTGAAAGCAGAGGGGACAGAGTCTGGGTCACTAGCCAGTGACCAGGAAGGCGATGGACAGATGCCCACCGATGTTGAGTGCTTCAGGTGCGTTGACGGTCGTCTTGACTCTTCAGCCACGAGGTCCAGGAGGCGTTGTCGGCAACCAGGAGCAGGATTCGGGCTGGTACACGATGTTTGTCGAGTGCTGAGGTGTCGGCGACCGGATTGGACCCAACAAGCCTTGGCAACGGCAAGTCTCGAGGAAGATGTAGATCGTCGATGGTGCAGACCAGCAAGGTCTGTGGAACTCACCCAGCGAGGATAAGTGAGGGCAGGCCTGGGGCAACCAGGATGCCAAGTAAGAAAAGGATTGGCCTTCGTTAGGGCTACTAGCCAACGGGCTAGCGACCGCGAAGGAGCCTCGTGACGCCGCACGTGGAGCTGGCTTACAGGACACTCGTGGAGTGGGGGCCAGTGATCTTCGGTGCAGGTGGTGCTGGAGGCTAGGGCTACTCGGAGCCCAAAGCACGACTTCTTGGGAGACCCAGAAGATGGTGCACTTGCAAATGTGCTTGGTGTCCAGGGGTCACGGTCTCAAGTCACCCACGATAGCCACGGGCCTCAGCTTTGCTGGGGACTCAGGGTAGCCTCGGGAAGTCTGAGAATCCACCTCTGGTGATGCGATGACTTCGGCGTCCGACGGGAGCTTCAGAAATGCGAACCGGACAGATGCTTCTTTGGTGCCTGCCAAGCAGGGGAGTCACTCCTTGACCCCAAGGGAGATTCTTCAGTCCTCTAATCTTGTCGTAGAGCGTCGAAGGTCCAGGATTCAGTTTCAGAGTTTCGTCCAGGTATAATCTAAAGTCCTAGGGACTGGGTTCCTACCTTTATTCTAAAAATAGGGGTTGGACTACTCTGTGGCCCCACCTATGGGTGGGTCAGGGCAGAGGGGTGGCTACACCCCTTTCCCTTTGTCCAGTTCGCGCCAAAGCAGGGGCTGCAAGCCCCTGATCCGGTTTGAACTGGGGTATGCACAGGGACACCAAATGTGCCCCCAGTGCAGGACTTCAAAGCACCCGAAAGTGCTCCCGCCCAGCCCCAATACACATTATCCTGTCTGGGGAGGTGGTCACACCTCCCTGGGACAGGAAACCTATTGTCCAGGCCTCCCCTGCTGGAGTTTCATCCAGCAGCAGGAGGCCAGACTCGTGTCTGTGGCAGCAGCATCCATTTTGTGATGCCAGGGCTCTGGAAAGAAGTTACCGGACTAGTCAGAGTTAACATGTCTTTCCCTCTAGAAGGGTGGAATGCTACCCCCGCCGCCAGGATTGGCGGGGGGTAGTATTCCAAGATGTTTGACACCAAACACGACATGTTTAGGTGCAGCCATTCCAAAGTTAGCATTTTACCGCGAGGATATAATGCGCTTAAGAGTATATGGTCAGGCTGCACTACAAACAGCATCAGAGATGGTCTCCGAACGCTGCAGAGGGGCCCTGCTCATGCAGGGGCACCCTCTCACATAGGAACCACGCACTCTGCCTTTAGGATTGATAAGGCCTGCCTTAGGAGTGACTTATAGGTTTATATGTGTGTATGTATTTCGTGATATAGGTAACCTATATCACAGTAAGGGGTGCATGCACCACCTTACCCAGGCTGCAGTAGCAGACCTGTGGTGTCAGTTTGGGTGGCCTTCCAGGGGTTGCATAATACATGCTGCAGCCCCTGGCAGGCCTCTGAGGTACCTATGCCCTTGGTACATAGTATACCATATACTAGGGACTTATAAGGGCACTCCAGATCCCAATCAGTGATGTGCCTAAGGCACATGGAAACCATTTTAGAGAGGAAGCAGCTAGGCTGGGGTTCTGATTAGCAGGGCCCCAGCCAGACTAATGTCGAAAAACAGTGAAGCATCAGCAAAAAGTGGGGGTACCCATGTGAAGCAGATCCTACTCTCCTACACAACCCCCCAAACGTAGGGACATTAAACTAACCTTGCCCAGTTAAGTCTTCATGTTCTAAGTGGAAATACCTAGAGAGTCCATCTGCATTTACATGGTTACTCCCAGGCCTATGTTCCACTGTAAAGTCCATCCCCTGTAGGGAAATGGACCACCTAAGCAGTTTGGGGTTTTCACCCTTCATTTGTTTTAGCCATAAGAGGGGCTTATGGTCTGTCTGAACCAGGAAGTGTGTACCAAACAAGTATGGCCTCAACTTCTTCAGAGCCCAGACCACAGCAAAGGCCTCCTCTCTATGGCTGACCAACGTTTCTCTCTAGGGGTCAGCCTTCTGCTAATGAAAGCTACTGGCTGATCCTGACCTTCTTCATTCAATTGTGACAGTACAGCCCCTACCCCCAATTCAGATGCATCAGTTTGAACAATGAACTTCTTGGAGTAATCAGGACTCTGCAGAATTGGAGCAGTGCACATGGCCTGCTTGAGGTCATCAAATGCCTTTTGACAGCTAGCTGTCCACTGAACCTTTTTGGGCATTTTCTTGGTAGTTAAGTCATTCAGGGGTGTCACTATTGATCCATACCCCTTTACAAATCTCCTATAGTACCCAGTCAGGCCTAAGAAGGCTCTCACCTGAGTCTGGGTAGTGGGAGCAGTCCAGTCCATGATGGTCTGGATCTTGCTCTGCAAAGGTTGAACCTGGCCTCCACCCACAAGGTGGCCCAGGTACACAACCTGACTCTGCCCTATCTGGCACTTAGTGGCCTTGATAGTCAGGCCTGCTTTTTGCAGGGCCTGTAAAACATTCCTGAGGTGGACCAGGTGATGCTCCCAGGTGGAGCTAAAGACAGCAATATCATCTAGATATGCTGCACTATAGGCTTCCAGACCTATGAGAACTGTATTCACCAACCTCTGGAAAGTGGCAGGTGCATTCTTCAGACCAAAGGGCATTACCACAAATTGATAATGCCCACTAGGGGTTGAGAATGCTGTTTTGGGCTTTGCAGTATCAGCTAGTCTGATCTGCCAGTAGCCAGCTGTTAGGTCAAATGTGCTGAGATATTTGGCAGAGGCCAAAGTATCTATGAGCTCATCTGCCCTGGGTATTGGATGGGCATCAGTCCTAGTGACTGCATTGAGACCCCTGTAGTCCACACAAAACCTCATCTCTCTTTTTCCACCACTGGTGTGAGGTTTTGGTACAAGGACCACTGGACTAGCCCAAGGGCTATCTGAGGGTTCAATAACTCCCAACTCCAATATTTTCTGGACTTCAGTCCTGATACAGTCCCTAACATGGTCAGGTTGCCTATAAATCTTGTTTTTAATAGGCAGACTGTCCCCAGTGTCCACTTCATGAGTGCACCAGGTGGTCTGACTGGGTGTCAGTGAAAACATATGTCTAAACTGATTGAGGACTTGCCTGCAATCAGTTTGTTGCTGGGTAGTGAGGCTGCCTGCCAAGGCTACACCATCAACTGACCCATCGTCAGGGTTCTGTGAGAGCAGGTCAGGGAGTGGGTCACTCTCTTCCTCCTGCCCTTCATCAGTAGCCATGAGCAAGCCCATGTCTGCCCTGTCCACATATGGTTTTAACCTGTTGACATGGAGAACCCTGTGGGGACTCCTGGGTGTTCCTAGGTCCACTAAGTAAGTGACCTCACCCTTCTGCTCAACAATAGTGTGGGGTCCACTCCATTTATCTTCTAGAGCTGCTGGGGCCACTGGCTCCAACACCCACACCTTCTGTCCTGGCTGGTAAACAGTCAGAACAGCCTTTGGTCATGCCAGGCCTTTTGAAGTTCCTGGCTAGCCTCAAGGTTTTTGGTTGCCTTTTTCATGTACTCAGCCATCCTGGAGCGGAGACCAAGTACATAGTCCACTATATCTTGCTTTGGGGGCTTGAGAGGTAACTCCCATCCTTCCTTCATCCAAGCACAGTGGACCCCTCACAGGGTGGCCAAACAGAAGTTCAAAAGGGCTGTAACCAACTCCCTTCTGAGGCACCTCCCTATATGCGAATAAAAGGCAGGGCAAGAGTATGTCCCATCTACGCCTAAGCTTTTCTGGGAGCCCTTTAATCATGCCCTTCAAGGTTTTGTTGAATCTCTCAACTAAACCATTGCATTGTGGGTGATAGGGTGTGGTGAACTTATAAGTCACTCCACACTCCTTCCACATTGCTTTTAAGTACCCAGACATGAAGTTAGCACCCCTGTCTGAGACTACCTCCTTAGGAAAGCCCACTCTTGAGAAGATTCCCAGGAGGGCCCTTGCCACCACAGGTGCTGTAGTGGTCCTGAGGGGAATAGCTTCTGGGTACCTGGTGGCATGATCCACTACCACCAGGATAAACCTGTGCCCAGAGGCTGTTTGGGGATCCATGGGACCAACAATGTCAATCCCTACCCTTTCAAAGGGCACCCCCACCACAGGTAGTGGTATCAGGGGGCCTTTGTAGTGCCACCTGCTTTGCCACTGGCTTGGCAGGTTACACAGGAGCGACAAAACTCCTTGCTGTCTTCAGACATGTGGGGCCAGTGAAAGTGAGGGACAATTCTGTCCCAAGTCTTGTTCTGGCCCAGGTGACCTGCTAAGGGAATATCATGGGCTAGGGTCAATAGGAAGCCCCTGAACTTCAAAGGTATTACCAACCTCCTGGTAGCACCATGCTTGGGGTCTCTACTCTCTGAGTACAGGAGTCCATCATCCCAATACACTGTATGGGGACCACTAGCTTTCCCAGCAGCCTCAGCAGCAGCTTGCTGTCTGAGGGGTTCAAGGGAGGGGCAGCTCTGCTGCTCCTGGCTCAGATCTGCCCTAGAAGGTCCCCCTGTCCCCAAGAACTCAACCTGGTCAGGTTCAAGTTCCTCTGGGACAGTTCCTTCTTCAGGGCTGAGATCATCCCCTCAAGGGACTGATCTTCCTCCTGAGCCAAGGGGAAGGCACTGCCTTAACCCTACTACTCCTCCTCTTGGAAGGCACTTGGTCCATTCTTCCAGTATCCAAGGCCTGTTCAGTGCTAGACATTTTGGCTTGTGACCTGGTCACAGCAAACACATCTGCAGGGATCCCCAGCATTTCTGCATGGGTCCTGAGCTCCACTTCTGCCCAAGCAGAAGTCTCTAAGTCATTGCCAAGCAAGCATTCGACTGGTAGGTTTGCACTTACCACAACCTTCTTAAGGCCAGTTACCCCTCCCCAGGAGAAGTTAACAACTGCCAGAGTATGGTCTGTTCTGACATTGCTAGCATTGGTCACTTGGTACATCTCACCAAGTATAACTTGCCCAGGATTCACAAGGTCTTGTGTCACCATTGTGACACTTGCCCCTGTGTCCCTGAATGCCAAAGCCTCACGTCCATTGATTAAAGGCTGTTGTCTGTACTTGCCCAGATTACTGGGACTCATAGAGGAGGGCACATCCATGCCTCCATCACAGACTAACACAGCCTGAGTCAGTTCCCTGACTAGGTCAGAGCCCAACTCAGTACCCAGGGTGAACCCTACTAAACCCTTGGCTGGAGCACTCCCACCAACTGTACTAGGGGGAACAGGTGCCTTAGGGGCATTGGTGGGTGCTGGACTGGAGTCTTTGGACTTGGTGCAATCACTGGTCCAGTGGGTCTTTTGCTTACAGACCTTGCACCATGGTTTTCTTTGGCCTTTCCCTTTGGTAGACTGTGAATCCCCACCAGAAGAAGATTTTGGGGGCCTGATGAAGACTTTTGATCTTTACCCTTCTCCCCACCCTTTTCAGAGTTCTTAGCATCTTGCTTCTTGGTTTCCCCACCTTGGTTCTGTACCTTCTGCTTCACCCTGGTTCTGACCCATTTGTCTGCCTTCTTTCCCAATTCTTGGGGAGAGGTCAGATCAGAGTCTACCAGGTATTGATGCAACAGCTGATTTTGACAGTTATTAAGAATCTGCTCCCTCATTATCAGATTGTACAATCCTGAGAAGTCACACACCTTACTGCCCATCAACCAGCCTTCCAGAGCCTTGGCAGAACAATCCACATAGTCTACCCAGTCTTGAGTCTGTGCTTTTTGGGTGTCTCTGAACTTCAACCTGTACTGTTCAGTGGTTAGGCCAAACCCATCAATAAGAGCACTCTTCAAGACCTTGTAATTATCAGCATCCTCCTCTCTAACAGTGAGGAGCTTATCTCTACCTTTGTCAGCAAAGGAGAGCCACAAGATTGCTGCCCACTGCTCCTGAGGGACCTTCTGTACTTTACAGGCCCTCTCTAATGCAGTTATCCATTTGTGGATATCATCCCCACTCTGGTAGGGAGGGACAATCTTGCTCAGGTTCCTATGGTCATAGGACCTTTCCCTATCTCTATGGACATGGCTGCCACCATGGGACTCTAGTCCCAACTTTCTTCTCTCTCTAAGGAGATCTAGGGATTCCCTATCTAAAGCCAGTTGCTTTTTTCTGATTTCCAGCTGAGTTTCCTCATACTGGACCAGTCTGGCTCTCCTCTCATGAGAGGATTCCCTCCTGTGAGAGGAGACAGAGCTCCCTATAGAGGTGCCAGAGTGGTTAGACTCCTGAGAAGGAGATCTAGACTTCCTGGGCACACTCTTAATCCTTCCTGGGGGACAAAGAGGGCATCATCTTGATCATCCTCATCATCATCCACAGGAGGGATTGGGTTTTCCAGGTCAGGGTCATTGTCACCCTCCTGGCTAGTTTCAGAGGGGGCTGGGGGTATTGGTACCCCTGGCCTCGTCCTCTTCTTCTGCCCCACCCTCAGCTCCTACCCCTTCAGTCCCTACAGGCTTACTAAGGTCATAAGCCACCAACAACTCCTTGAGGTGTTGGGTGGTGGGGCTTTGGCCTGTCCTTATTTTTCTCAAGTTGCATAAAGCTCTCAATTCCAAGAATGGGAGTGTATCATACTTGGAGGGTGGAAGCTCAATGGCTTCCTGCAAGGATTCTTTGGATCCTACCCTTAAAGACATTACTAGTGTGGTGTGGTGTATGCACTACCTACTCTAGTGTGGCCTACTAAACTCTCTTGAGTTGTAGAAAGGGTTGTGCTATCCCTTAACACACAAATCTAAGTTCAGTAGAACTTACTGTATTCTAAGCTTAAATTATATGTACCTTAGGTACCTTTAGTGGTTTTCAGTTGATCAATTCAATTGAGATTATCTGGTAAAACAATAGCAAGCTGGAATCCCACACGCTGCACACCAATGTGAGAAGTTGGCCTGGCATATGCTGTCCACTAATTATAGTGGGCACCTTGCAGCAGTCCAAACAACCCCTTATTGGAGATAGGTTAAAGACAACCTTATTGAAAGCTATCCTAGTGGTAGCTATGGAGAGCAGCCTTCAGGCTAAGTCTTGAAGAAATGTAAAGCAGCTTGTTTTACCAGTCTATAATCTCTTGAGTGACCAAATGAAAGAGCACCACACCAGGTATATATTCAAAATATATGTATTTATTGCTAAACACACCCCTCTAGTCTCTTTATGAGGCTAGAGTTCGAAGTACATAAGTTATAAGTTATCAAATCACAGTAATAGCACAAATACACGTTTGGGCCCTAGGGGCGTACCAAACCATATACCAATAAAGTGGTATGCGAACCACGACTGAACTAGACACTAGGCCTAGAGCCTCTAGAAGTGCTTGGACCACAAGGAACCACCCAAGGTAGTGACACAGGGGACCCACGGGAGACGCGTGCAGTGTAAATACACAACCGCGATATGCCGTTGACTTCTATGGAGAAAGTCGGGATCGGGAAATTATAGAAAAGGGACACTTAAAAGAGGACTAGGACAAAACCCTTTGAGATCTAGGACTTTGAAGAGTCTCTACCCACGGGAGCACCGGAGTACTCGTGTTACCTCACCCAGGGAAGCCGGGTGCATAGGTGCCTTTCGGGGTCGGGTTTCGTCGTCGATTCGAATGGCGATCTGCTGCAAAGTGCTGCTGGCGGCCAAGAGAAAAGTGTCCGGGTGGATCCAAGAGTGGATCGGAGTTCTGAAGAACCTGAAAGCAGAGGGGACAGAGTCTGGGTCACTAGCCAGTGACCAGGAAGGCGATGGACAGATGCCCACCGATGTCGAGTGCTTCAGGTGCGTTGACGGTCGTCTTGACTCTTCAGCCACGAGGTCCAGGAGGCGTTGTCGGCGACCAGGAGCAGGATTCGGGCTGGTACACGATGTCTGTCGAGTGCTGAGGTGTCGGCGACCGGATTGAACCCAACAAGCCTTGGCAACGGCAAGTCTCGAGGAAGATGTAGATCGTCGATGGTGCAGACCAGCAAGGTCTGTGGAACTCACCCAGCAAGGGTAAGTGAGGGCAGGCCTGGAGCAACCAGGATGCCAAGTAAGAAAAGGATTGGCCTTCGTTAAGGGCTACTAGCCAACGGGCTAGCGACCGCGAAGGAGCCTCGTGACGCCGCACGTGGAGCTGGCTTACAGGACACTTGTGGAGTGGGGGCCAGTGATCTTCAGTGCAGGTGGTGCTGGAGGCTAGGGCTACTCGGAGCCCAAAGCACGACTTCTTGGGAGACCCAGAAGATGGTGCACTTGCAAATGTGCTCGGTGTCCAGGGGTCACGGTCTCAAGTCACCCACGATAGCCACGGGCCTCAGCTTTGCTGGGGACTCAGGGTATCCTCGGGAAGTCTGAGAATCCACCTCTGGTGATGCGATGACTTCGGCGTCCGACGGGAGCTTCAGAAATGCGAACCGGACAGATGCTTCTTTGGTGCCTGCCAAGCAGGGGAGTCACTCCTTGACCCCAAGGGAGATTCTTCAGTCCTCTAATCTTGTCGTAGAGCGTCGAAGGTCCAGGATTCAGTTTCAGAGTTTCGTCCAGGTATAATCTAAAGTCCTAAGGACTGGGTTCCTATACTTATACTAAGGATAGGGGTTGGACTAACTCTGTGGTCCCACCTATGGGTGGGTCAGGGCAGAGGGGTGGCTACACCCCTTTCCCTTTGTCCAGTTCGCGCCAAAGCAGGGGCTGGAAGCCCCTGATCCGGTTTGAACTGGGGTATGCACAGGGACACCAAATGTGCCCCCAGTGCAGGGCTTCAAAGCACACAGATGGTGCTCCCGCCCAGCCCCAATACACATTATCCTGTCTGGGGAGGTGGTCACACCTCCCTGCAACAGGAAACCTATTGTCCAGGCCTCCCCTGCCGGAGTTTCGTCCAGCAGCAGGAGGCCAGACTTGTGTCTGTGGCAGCAGCATCCATTTTGTGATGCCAGGGCTTTGGAAAGAAGTTACCGGGCTAGTCAGAGTTAACATGTCTTTCCCTCTAGAAGGGTGGAATGCTACCCCCGCCACCAGAATTGGCGGGGGGTAGTATTCCAAGATGTTTGACACCAAACACGACATGTTTAGGTGCAGCCATTCCAAAGTTAGCATTTAACGCGAGGTTATAATGCGCTTAAGAGTATATGGTCAGGCTGCACTACAAACAGCATCAGAGAAGGGTCTCCGAACGCTGCAGAGGGGCCCTGCTCATGCAGGGGCACCCTCTCACTTAGGAACCACGCACTCTGCCTTCAGGATTGATAAGGCCTGCCAAAGGAGTGACTTATAGGTTTATATGTGTGTATGTATCTAGTGATATAGGTAACCTATATCACAGTAAGGGGTGCATGCACCACCTTACCCAGGCTGCAGTAGCAGACCTGTGGTGTCATTTTGGATGGCCTTCCAGGGCTGGCACAATACATGCTGCAGCCCCTGGTAGGCCTCTGAGGTACCTATGCCCTGGGTACATAGTATACCATATACTAGGGACTTATAAGGGCACTCCAGATTCCAATCAGAGATGTGCCTAAGGCACATGGAAACCATTTTACAGAGAAAGCAGATAGACTGGGGCCCTGAATAGCAGGATCCCAGTCCAACTAAGTCATAAACCAGCAAAACACCATAAAAAAAGTGGGGGCAACCATATAGTCAGATTCCACCTTCCTACATAACCCCCCCAAACGAAAGGAGATAAGGCTAACCTTGGCCAGTTGAGCCTTTATTGACTAAGTGGCCATATAAGGAAGCACCTGCACTAGCATGGTTGCCCCCGGTCTTATGGTCCACTAAGCAATCCCTCACCCTAAGGGTATGAGAGGGTCTCCACCATGGGGAATCACTACCTGTGGTGTGCTTAGGTAAAGTACAAGGCTGGTGAGGTGTCTGAGTAGGGAAGTGAGACCCTAGGAATGTTGGCCTCAGCTTCCTCAGATCACTGGTCACCATGTATGCCTGTCTTTCCATGACTGAGTTGCACTTTGCTCTAAGGGTCAACCTTTGGCTGCCTACAGCTGGGGGTTGGGTCCCTTTGGATGGACTACTGGAGGGACATGGCAGGTTTGGAACCTTCTGGTCCCAGGTTTGCCCTTGCCTACCAGAGTCCTTCTGGGGAGGCCCCTACATAAAGGTATGGGGGATCCCTCAGTGTGTAGAGGAATTTTCACCTGGCTAGGGCTACTAGACTGGGTGCCCCTAATCTGCTGATGGGGGGTTCCTCTGGACAGGGGGCCCTGGGGGTCCACTGACCTCCCTGACCTCTGCAGCCCTGGGCTGACTGAGGCAGGGTAGAGAGGGGCAGGTTACCTGCTCCAGACTGGGTACCACCTTGGAAGGGTCCTCTGCCATCAGGGGGTGGCCAGGCCAGGCCTGACTACCTCTGGGGCAGTTCCTTCACTAGGGGCAGGGTCAGTTCCCTGAGGAGGCTGACCCTTACCTACTGTCTGGAGGGAAGAAGACTTTTCTTCAACCCTTGTGCTCTCTTTTGTGGGAGAGTGGGCCATTCTTTCAGGCTCCATCTCTCCAAATTCTTGGGCTGGGGCTGTGGCCATTACAGCCCTACTAACCTTTACAGGGACGCCCAACATCCTAAGGTGGGTTTGGTGTTCAACTTCAGCCCAGGCTGAAATTTCCAGATCATTGCCCATCAGGCAATCTACAGGTAAGGTGGGGGACACTGCCACTCTCTTTGGGCCTGTGATCCCCTCCCAGCTGAGATTGACTATGGCCATGGGTTGATCTGTTCTGACACCATCAATTATGGTCACCTGGTATTTAAACTCAGGTAAAAGCTGGTGAGGGGGGACTAGTTTCCCTGCCACCATGGTGACACTAGCCCCTGTGTCCCTAAATGCCACAGCTTTCTGACCATTAATCATTGGCTCCAATCTGTACCTGCCCAATGCTATGGGACCCATGGTAAAGGTGGCAAATCCTATACCACCATCAGAGTCAGAGGAGTCTGTTGAGGGGTCCCTGTCTAAACTAGGGCCCACCTCTGTTCCTCTTGCAAAAGCACCTAACTTTTTGGGTGCACTACTCCCAACTGGAGGATTACTACTGGTAGTACCAGGAGGGGTGGTAGTAGTTGTGGGAGGAACATTTTCTTTATTGCCAATCCTGGGGCAACTGGGATCAGTTTTCCAGTGCCCAGGCTTTTTACAGACATGGCAATATGGTTTCTTTTCAGGAGAGGAAGGAGTTTGGGACCCACCCCCAGAAGAGGAATTTTATCCTTAGATTTATCCCCACCTTTCTCTTGGGACTTAGTAGAATCTTTCTTCTGGTCACCACCCTGATTTCTAGTTTTTACTCTGGTTCTGACCCATTTGTCTGCCTTCTTTCCCAATTCTTGGGGAGAGGTCAGATCAGAGTCCACCAGATACTGGTGCAAAAGCTGGTTTTGACAATTATTAAGGATCTGCTCCCTCATAATCAAATTGTACAATCCTAAAAAGTCATGCACTTTGTTGCCATGTATCCTCCCTTCCAGAGCCTTTGTAGCACAATCTACAAAATCAACCCAGTCTTGAGTCTGAGCTTTTGGGTGTCTCTGAACTTCAACCTATACTGTTCAGTGCTTAGGCCAAACCCATCAATAAGAGCACTCTTCAAGACCTTGTAATTGTCAGCATCCTCCTCTCTAACAGTGAGGAGCTTATCTCTACCTTTGTCAGCAAAGGAGAGCCACAAGATTGCTGCCCACTGCTCCTGAGGGACCTTCTGTACCTTACAGGCCCTCTCTAGAGCAGTTATCCACTTGTGGATGTCATCCCCATTCTGATAGGGAGGGACAATCTTGCTCAGGTTCCTATGGTCATAGGACCTTTCCCTATCTCTAGGGACATGGCTGCCACCATGGGACTCTAGTCCCAATTTTCATTTCTCTCTAAGGAGATCCAGGGACTCCCTGTCTAAGGCTACTTGCTTCCTTCTGAGTTCAAGCTGAGCTTCCTCATATTGAATCAGCCTCTTTCTTCTCTCATGAGAGGATTCCCTCCTATGAGATGAGACAGAGCTCCCTATTGAGGTGCCAGAGTGGTTAGACTCCTGAGAAGAAGATCTAGACCTTCTGGGCACACTCACAATCCTTCCTGGGGGACAAAGGGAGCATCATTCTGATCCTCCTCTTCATCTTCCTCAGGAGGGGTTGGATTATCCAGGTCAGGGCCATTGTCGCCCTCCTGGCCAGTTTCAGAGGGGGCTGGGGGTACTGGTACCCCCATTCCCAACCTCATCTTCTGCCCCACCCTCAGCTCCTACCCCTTCAGTCCCCAAGGGCTTACTAAGGTCATAAGCCACCAACAACTCCTTGAGGTGTTGGGTGGTGGGGCTTTGGCCTGTCCTTATTTTTCTCAAGTTGCATAAAGCTCTCAATTCCAAGAATGGGAGTGTATGATACTTGGAGGGTGGAAGCTCAATGGCTTCCTGCAAGGATTCTTTGGATCCTGCCCTTAAAGACATTACTAGTGTGGTGTGGTGTATGCACTACCTACTCTAGTGTGGCCTACTAAACTCTCTTGAGTTGTAGAAAGGGTTGTGCTATCCCTTCACACACAACTCTAAGTTCAGTAGAACTTACTGTATTCTAAGCTTAAATTATATGTACCTTAGGTACCTTTAGTGGTTTTCAGTTGATCAATTCAATTGAGATTATCTGGTAAAACAATAGCAAGCTGGAATCCCACCCGCTGCACACCAATGTGAGAAGTTGGCCTGGTATATGCTGTCCACTAATTATAGTGGGCACCTTGCACCAGTCCAAACAACCCCTTATTGGAGATAGGTTAAAGACAACCTTATTGAAAGCTATCCTAGTGGTAGCTATGGAGAGCAGCCTTCAGGCTAAGTCTTGAAGGAATGTAAAGCAGCTTGTTTTGCCAGTCTATAATCTCTTGAGTGACCAAATGAAAGAGCACCACACCAGGTATATATATTCAAAATATATGTATTTATTGCTAAACACACCCCTCTAGTCTCTTTATGAGGCTAGAGTTCAAGTACATAAGTTATAAGTTATCAAATCACAGTAATAGCACAAATACACGTTTGGGCCCTAGGGGCGTACCAAACCATATACCAATAAAGTGGTATGCGAACCACGACTGAACTAGACACTAGGCCTAGAGCCTCTAGAAGTGCTTGGACCACAAGGAACCACCCAAGGTAGTGACACAGGGGACCTACGGGATACGCGTGCAGTGTAAATACACAACCGCGATACGCCGTTGACTTCTATGGAGAAAGTCGGGATCGGGAAATTATAGAAAAGGGACACTTAAAAGAGGACTAGGACAAAACCCTTTGAGATCTAGGACTTTGAAGAGTCTCTACCCACGGGAGCACCGGAGTACTCGTGTTACCTCACCCAGGGAAGCCGGGTGCATAGGTGCCTTTCGGGGTCGGGTTTCGTCGTCGATTCGAATGGCGATCTGCTGCAAAGTGCTGCTGGCGGCCAAGAGAAAAGTGTCCGGGTGGATCCAAGAGTGGATCGGAGTTCTGAAGAACCTGAAAACAGAGGGGACAGAGTCTGGGTCACTAGCCAGTGACCAGGAAGGCGATGGACAGATGCCCACCGATGTCGAGTGCTTCAGGTGCGTTGACGGTCGTCTTGACTCTTCAGCCACGAGGTCCAGGAGGCGTTGTTGGCGACCAGGAGCAGGATTCGGGCTGGTACACAATGTCTGTCGAGTGCTGAGGTGTCGGCGACCGGATTGGACCCAACAAGCCTTGGCAACGGCAAGTCTCGAGGAAGATGTAGATCGTCGATGGTGCAGACCAGCAAGGTCTGTGGAACTCACCCAGCAAGGATAAGTGAGGGCAGGCCTGGCGCAAACAGGATGCCAAGTAAGAAAAGGATTGGCCTTCGTTAAGGGCTACTAGCCAACGGGCTAGCGACCGCGAAGGAGCCTCGTGATGCCGCACGTGGAGCTAGCTTACAGGACACTCGTGGAGTGGGGGCCAGTGATCTTCGGTGCAGGTGGTGCTGGAGGCTGGGGCTACTGGGAGCCCAAAGCACGACTTCTTGGGAGACCCAAAAGATGGTGCACTTGCAAATGTGCTTGGTGTCCAGGGGTCACGGTCTCAAGTCACCCACGATAGCCACGGGCCTCAGCTTTGCTGGGGACTCAGGGTAGCCTCGGGAAGTCTGTGAATCCACCTCTGGTGATGCGATGACTTCGGCGTCCGACGGGAGCTTCAGAAATGCGAACCGGACAGATGCTTCTTTGGTGCCTGCCAAGCAGGGGAGTCACTCCTTGACCCCAAGGGAGATTCTTCAGTCCTCTAATCTTGTCGTAGAGCGTCGAAGGTCCAGGATTCAGTTTCAGAGTTTCGTCCAGGTATAATCTAAAGTCCTAAGGACTGGGTTCCTATACTTATACTAAGGATAGGGGTTGGACTAACTCTGTGGTCCCACCTATGGGTGGGTCAGGGCAGAGGGGTGGCTACACCCCTTTCCCTTTGTCCAGTTCGCGCCAAAGCAGGGGCTGGAAGCCCCTGATCCGGTTTGAACTGGGGTATGCACAGGGACACCAAATGTGCCCCCAGTGCAGGACTTCAAAGCACACAGATGGTGCTCCCGCCCAGCCCCAATACACATTATCCTGTCTGGGGAGGTGGTCACACCTCCCTGCAACAGGAAACCTATTGTCCAGGCCTCCCCTGCCGGAGTTTCGTCCAGCAGCAGGAGGCCAGACTCGTGTCTGTGGCAGCAGCATCCATTTTGTGAAAGAAGTTACCGGGCTAGTCAGAGTTAACATGTCTTTCCCTCTAGAAGGGTGGAATGCTACCCCCGCCGGGGGGGGGTAGTATTCCAAGATGTTTGACACCAAACACGACATGTTTAGGTGCAGCCATTCCAAAGTTAGCATTTAACGCGAAGTTATAATGCGCTTAAGAGTATATGGTCAGGCTGCACTACAAACAGCATCAGAGAAGAGTCTCCGAACGCTGCAGAGGGGCCCTGCTCATGCAGGGGCACCCTCTCACATAGGAACCACGCACTCTGCCTTCAGGATTGATAAGGCCTGCCAAAGGAGTGACTTATAGGTTTATATGTGTGTATGTATATAGTGATATAGGTAACCTATATCACAGTAAGGGGTGCATGCACCACCTTACCCAGGCTGCAGTAGCAGACCTGTGGTGTCATTTTGGATGGCCTTCCAGGGGTGGCACAATACATGCTGCAGCCCCTGGTAGGCCTCTGAGGTACCTATGCCCTGGGTACATAGTATACCATATACTAGGGACTTATAAGGGCACTCCAGATTCCAATCAGAGATGTGCCTAAGGCACATGGAAACCATTTTACAGAGAAAGCAGATAGACTGGGGCCCTGAATAGCAGGATCCCAGTCCAACTAAGTCATAAACCAGCAAAAGACCATAAAAAAGTGGGGGCAACCACATAGTCAGATTCCACCTTCCTACACATGAGACAAGAGAAAGGGGAGACACAGCTTCAGGAGAGAGAGGGGTGCAGGAGAAAAGAGAGAGGGGAAGACACCCAGCTTCAGGAGAGTGAGGGGTGCAAAAGGCAAGAGAGAGGGGAAGACACATAGCTTCATGAGAGTGAGAGGTGCAGGAGACAAGAGAGAGGGGAAGACACACAGCTTCAGGAGATTGAGAGGTGCAGGAGACAAGAGAGAGGGGAAGACACAAAGCTTCAGGAGAGTGAGAGGTGCTGGAGACAAGAGAGAGGGGAAGACACAACGCTTCAGGAGAGTGGGGGTGCAGGAGACAAGAAAGAGGGGGATTCACACAGCTTCAGGAGAGAGAGAGGTGCAGGAGAGAAGAGAAAGGGGAGACACAGCTTCAGGAGAGAGAGGGGTGCAGGAGACAAGAGAGAGGGGAAGACACACAGCTTCAGGAGAGTGAGGGGTGCAGGAGACAAGAGAGAGGGGAGACATACAGCTTCAGGAGAGAGAGGGGTGCAGGAGAATAGAGAGAGAGGAGACATACAGCTTCAGGAGAGAGAGAGGTGCAGGAGACAAAAGAGAGGGGGAGACACAGCTTCAGGAGAGAGAGGGGTGCAGGGGACAAGAGAGAGCAGAGACATACAACTTCAGGACAGTGAGGGATGCAGGAGACAAGAGAGAGGGGGAGACACACAACTTCAGGAGAGTGAGAGGTGCAGGAGACAAGACAGAGGGGGAGGCACACATCTTCAGGAGAGTGAGAGGTGCAGGAGACAAGAGAGAGGGGAAGACACACACCATCAGGAGACAGAGGGGTGCAGGAGACAAGAGAGAGGGGAGACATACAGCTTCAGGAGAGAGAGAGGTGCAGGAGACAAAAGAGAGGGGGAGACACAGCTTCAGGAGAGAGAGGGGTGCAGGGGACAAGAGAGAGCAGAGACATACAACTTCAGGACAGTGAGGGATGCAGGAGACAAGAGAGAGGGGGAGACACACAACTTCAGGAGAGTGAGAGGTGCAGGAGACAAGACAGAGGGGAGGCACACATCTTCAGGAGAGTGAGAGGTGCAGGAGACAAGAGAGAGGGGAAGACACACAGCTTCAGGAGAGTGAGAGGTGAAGGAGACAAGAGAGAGGAGGAGACACAGCTTCAGAAGAGTGAGAGGTGCAGGAGACAAGAGAGAGGGGAGACACACAGCTTCAGAAGAGTGAGAGGTGCAGGAGACAAGAGAGAGAGAGACATACAGCTTCAGGAGAGGGAGAGGTGCAGGAGACAAGAGAGAGGGGATACACAGCTTCAGGAGAGTGAGAGGTGCAGGAGACAAGAGAGAGGGGAAGACACACAGCTTCAGGAGAGTGAGAGGTGCAGGAGACAAGAGAGAGGGCAAGACACACAGCTTCAGGAGAGTGAGAGGTGCAGAAGACAAGAGAGAGGGGGAGACATACAGCTTCAGAAGAGTGAGAGGTGCAGGAGACAAGAGGGAGGGGGAGACACACAGCTTCAAGAGAGAGCGGGGTGCAGGAGACAAGAGAGAGAGGGAGACACACAGCTTCAGGAGGGAGAGAGGTGCAGGAGACAGCAGAGAGGGGGAGACACACAGCTTCAGGAGAGAGAGTGGGGTGCAGGAGACAAAGGAGAGGGGGAGACACACAGCTTCAGGAGAGAGAGAGGTGCAGGGGACAAGTGAGAGGGGGAGGCAACAGCTTCAGGAGAGAGAGGTGCAGGAGACAAGAGAGAGGGGGAGGCACACAGCTTCAGGAGGGAGAGAGAGAGGTGCAGGAGACAGAGAGGGGAGGCACACAGCTTCAGGGGAGTGAGAGGTGCAGGTGACAAGAGAGAGGGGGAGACACAGCTTCAGGAGAGAGAGGTGCAGGAGACAAGCGAGAGGGGGAGACACACAGCTTCAGGAGAGTAAGGTGCAGGAGACAAGAGAGAGGGGAGACACACAGCTTCAGGAGAGAGAGAGGTGCTGGAGACAAGAGAGAGGGGGAGACACACAGCTTCAGGAGAGAGAGAGAGGTGCAGGAGACAAGAGAGAAGGGGAGACATACAGCTTCAGGAGAGTGAGAGGTGCAGGAGACAAAAGAAAGAGGGGGAGACATACAGCTTCAGGAGAGTGAGAGGTGCAGGAGACGAGAGAGAGGAAGACACAGCTTCAGGAGAGTGAGAGGAGCAGGAGACAAGAGAGGGGAAGACACACAGCTTTAGGACAGTGAGAGGTGCAGGAGACAAGAGAGAGAGGGAGACACACAGCTTCAGGAGAGTGAGATGAGCAGGAGACAAGAGAGGGGGAGACACACAACTTCAGGAGAGTGAGAGGTGCAGAAGACAAGAGAGAGCGGGGAAGACAGCTTCAGGAGAGTGAGAGGTGCAGGAGACAAGAGAGAGGGGAGACACAGCTTCAGGAGAGTGAGGGGTGCAGGAGACAAGAGAGAGCGGGGAGACACACAGCTTCAGGAGAGTGAGTGGTGCAGGAGACAAGAGAGAGGGGGAAGACACAGCTTCAGGAGAGTGAGAGGTGCAGGAGACAAGAGAGATGGGGAGACATACAGCTTCAGGAGAGTGAGAGGTGCAGGAGAGAGGGGGAGACACACAGCTTCAGGAGAGAGAGAGGTGCCGGAGACAAGAGAGAGGGGGAGATAAACAGCTTCAGGAGAGCGAGAGGTGCAGAAGACAAGAGAGGGGTAGACACACAGCTTCAGGAGAGAGAGGGGTGCAGGAGACAAGAAAGAGGGGGAGAAACACAGCTTCAGGAGAATGAGTGGTGCAGGAGAAAAGAGAGAGGGGGAGACACAGCTTCAGGAGAGTGAGAGGTGCAGGCGACAAGAGAGATGGGGAGACATACAGCTTCAGGAGAGTGAGAGGTACAGGACACAAGAGAGAGGGGGAGACACACAGCTTCAGGAGAGCGAGAAGTGTAGGAGAAAAGAGAGAGGGGGAGACACATCTTCAGGAGAGAGAGAGGTGCAGGAGACAAGAGAAAGGGGAGACACAGCTTCAGGAGTGTGAGGGTGCAGGAGACAAGAGAGGGGAAGACACACAGCATCAGGAGAGTGAGAGGTGCAGGAGACAAGAGAGAGGGTAAGACACACAGCTTCAGAAGAGTGAGAGGTGCAAGAGACAAGAGAGAGGGGAAGAAGCAAAGCTTCAGGAGAGATAGAGGTGCAGGAGACAAGAGAGAGGGGACACATACAGCTTCAGGAGAGAGAGAGAGAGAAGTGCAGGAGACAAGAGATAGCGGGAGACACACAGCTTCAGGAGAGAGAGAGGTGCAGGAGACAAAAGAGAGGGGGAGACACAGCTTCAGGAGAGAGAGGGGTGCAGGGGACAAGAGAGAGCGGAGACATACAACTTCAGGACAGTGAGGGATGCAGGAGACAGAGAGGGGGAGACACACAACTTCAGGAGAGTGAGAGGTGCAGGAGACAAGACAGAGGGGGAGGCACACATCTTCAGGAGAGTGAGAGGTGCAGGAGACAAGAGAGAGGGGAAGACACACAGCTTCAGGAGAGTGAGAGGTGAAGGAGACAAGAGAGAGGAGGAGACACAGCTTCAGAAGAGTGAGAGGTGCAGGAGACAAGAGAGAGGGGGAGACACACAGCTTCAGAAGAGTGAGAGGTGCAGGAGACAAGAGAGAGAGAGACATACAGCTTCAGGAGAGGGAGAGGTGCAGGAGACAAGAGAGAAGGGATACACAGCTTCAGGAGAGTGAGAGGTGCAGGAGACAAGAGAGAGGGGAAGACACACAGCTTCAGGAGAGTGAGAGGTGCAGGAGACAAGAGAGAGGGCAAGACACACAGCTTCAGGATAGTGAGAGGTGCAGAAGACAAGAGAGAGGGGGAGACATACAGCTTCAGAAGAGTGAGAGGTGCAGGAGACAAGAGAGAGGGGGAGACACACAGCTTCAAGAGAGAGCGGGGTGCAGGAGACAAGAGAGAGAGGAGACACACAGCTTCAGGAGGGAGAGAGGTGCAGGAGACAGCAGAGAGGGGGAGACACACAGCTTCAGGAGAGAGAGTGGGGTGCAGGAGACAAAGGAGAGGGGGAGACACACAGCTTCAGGAGAGAGAGAGGTGCAGGAGACAAGTGAGAGGGGGAGGCACACAGCTTCAGGAGGGAGAGAGAGAGGTGCAGGAGACAGAGAGGGGGAGGCACACAGCTTCAGGGGAGTGAGAGGTGCAGGTGACAAGAGAGAGGGGGAGACACAGCTTCAGGAGAGAGAGGTGCAGGAGACAAGAGAGAGGGGGAGACACACAGCTTCAGGCGAGTAAGGTGCAGGAGACAAGAGAGAGGGGAGGCACACAGCTTCAGGAGAGAGAGAGGTACTGGAGACAAGAGAGAGGGGGAGACACAGAGCTTCAGGAGAGAGAGAGAGGTGCAGGAGACAAGAGAGAAGGGGAGACATACAGCTTCAGGAGAGTGAGAGGTGCAGGAGATAAAAGAAAGAGGGGGAGACATACAGCTTCAGGAGAGTGAGAGGTGCAGGAGACAAGAGAGAGGGGAAGACACACAGCTTCAGGAGAGTGAGAGGTGCAGGAGACAAGAGAGAGGGCAAGACACACAGCTTCAGGATAGTGAGAGGTGCAGAAGACAAGAGAGAGGGGGAGACATACAGCTTCAGAAGAGTGAGAGGTGCAGGAGACAAGAGAGAGGGGGAGACACACAGCTTCAAGAGAGAGCGGGGTGCAGGAGACAAGAGAGAGAGGGAGACACACAGCTTCAGGAGGGAGAGAGGTGCAGGAGACAGCAGAGAGGGGGAGACACACAGCTTCAGGAGATAGAGTGGGGTGCAGGAGACAAAGGAGAGGGGGAGACACACAGCTTCAGGAGAGAGAGAGGTGCAGGAGACAAGTGAGAGGGGGAGGCACACAGCTTCAGGAGGGAGAGAGAGAGAGGTGCAGGAGACAGAGAGGGGGAGGCACACAGCTTCAGGGGAGTGAGAGGTGCAGGTGACAAGAGAGGGGGGGAGACACAGCTTCAGGAGAGAGAGGTGCAGGAGACAAGAGAGAGGGGGAGACACACAGCTTCAGGAGAGTAAGGTGCAGGAGACAAGAGAGAGGGGAGGCACACAGCTTCACGAGAGAGAGAGGTACTGGAGACAAGAGAGAGGGGGAGACACAGAGCTTCAGGAGAGAGAGAGAGGTGCAGGAGACAAGAGAGAAGGGGAGACATACAGCTTCAGGAGAGTGAGAGGTGCAGGAGATAAAAGAAAGAGGGGGAGACATACAGCTTCAGGAGAGTGAGAGGTGCAGGAGACGAGAGAGAGGAAGACACAGCTTCAGGAGAGTGAGAAGAGCAGGAGACAAGAGAGGGGGAGACACACAGCTTCAGGAGAGTGAGAGGAGCAGGAGACAAGAGAGGGGGAGACACACAGCTTTAGGACAGTGAGAGGTGCAGGAGACAAGAGAGAGAGGGAGACACACAGCTTTAGGAGAGTGAGATGAGCAGGAGACAAGAGAGGGGGAGACACACAACTTCAGGAGAGTGAGAGGTGCAGAAGACAAGAGAGAGCGGGGAAGACAGCTTCAGGAGAGTGAGAGGTGCAGGAGACAAGAGAGAGGGGGAGACACAGCTTCAGGAGAGTGAGGGGTGCAGGAGACAAGAGAGAGCGGGGAGACACAGCTTCAGGAGAGTGAGTGGTGCAGGAGACAAGAGAGAGGGGGAAGACACAGCTTCAGGAGAGTGAGAGGTGCAGGAGACAAGAGAGATGGGGAGACATACAGCTTCAGGAGAGTGAGAGGTGCAGGAGACAAGAGAGAGGGGGAGACACACAGCTTCAGGAGAGAGAGAGGTGCCGGAGACAAGAGAGAGGGGGAGATAAACAGCTTCAGGAGAGTGAGAGGTGCAGAAGACAAGAGAGGGGTAGACACACAGCTTCAGGAGAGAGAGGGGTGCAGGAGACAAGAAAGAGGGGGAGACACAGCTTCAGGAGAGTGAGGGGTGCAGGAGACATGAGAGAGCGGGGAGACACAGCTTCAGGAGAATGAGTGGTGCAGGAGAAAAGAGAGAGTGGGATGTGAGAAGTTGGCCTGGCATATGCTGTCCACTAATTATAGTGGGCACCTTGCACCAGTCCAAATCGACTCTTATGGTAGGTAGGTTAAAGACAACCTTATTGAAAGCTATCCTAGTGGTAGCTATGGAGAGCAGCCTTCAGGCTAAGTCTTGAAGGAATGTAAAGCAGCTTGTTTTACCAGTCTATAATCTCTTGAGTGACCAAATGAAAGAGCACCACACCAGGTATATATTCAAAATATATGTATTTATTACTAAACACACCCCTCTAGTCTCTTTATGAGGCTAGAGTTCGAAGTACATAGGTTATAAGATCTTAAATCACAGTAATAGCACAAATACACGTTTGGGCCCTAGGGGCGTACCAAACCATATACCAATAAAGTGGTATGCGAACCACGACTGAACTAGACACTAGGCCTAGAGCCTCTAGAAGTGCTTGGACCACAAGGAACCACCCAAGGTAGTGACACAGGGGACCCACGGGAGACGCGTGCAGTGTAAATACACAACCGCGATACGCCGTTAACTTCTATGGAGAAAGTCGGGATCGGGAAAATAGAGGAAAGGGACACTTTAAAGAGGACTAGGACAAAACCCTTTGAGATCTAGGACTTTGAAGAGTCTCTACCCACGGGAGCACCGGAGTACTCGTGTTACCTCACCCAGGGAAGCCGGGTGCATAGGTGCCTTTCGGGGTCGGGTTTCGTCGTCGTTTCTTATGGCGATCTGCTGCAAAGTGCTGCTGGCGACCAGGAGAAAAGTGTCCGGGTGGATCCAAGAGTGGATCGGAGTTCTGAAGAACCTGAAAGCAGAGGGGACAGAGTCTGGGTCACTAGCCAGTGACCAGGAGGGCGATGGACAGATGCCCACCGATGTCGAGTGCTTCAAGTTCGTTGATGGTTGTCTTGACTCTTCAGCCACGAGGTCCGGGAGGCGTTGTCGGTGACCAGGAGCAGGATTCGGGCTTTTGCTCGATGTCTGTCGAGTGCAGAGGTGTCGGCGACCAGATTGGACCCAACAGGCCTTGGCAACGGCAAGTCTCGAGTAAGATGTAGATCGTCGATGATGCAGACCAGCAAGGTCTGGGGAACTCACCCAGCAAGGGTAAGTGAGGGCAGGCCTGGAGCAACCAGACTGCCAAGTAAAGAAAAGATTGGCCTTCGGTAAGGGCTACTAGCCAACGGGCTAGCGACCGCGAAGGAGCCTCGTGACGCCGCACGTGGAGCTGGCTTACCGGACACTCGTGGAGTGGGGGCCAGTGATCTTTGGTGCAGGTGGTGCTGGAGGCTAGGGCTACTCGGAGCCCAAAGCACGACTTCTTGGGAGACCCAGAAGATAATGCACTTGCAAGTGTGCTTGGTGTCCAGGGGTCACGGTCTCAAGTCACCCACGATAGCCACGGGCCTCAGCTTTGCTGGGGACTCAGGGTAGCCTCGGGGAAGTCTGAGAATCCACCTCTGGTGATGCGATGACTTCGGCGTCCGACGGGAGCTTCAGTAATGCGAACCGGACAGATGCTTCTTTGGTGCCTGCCAAGCAGGGGAGTCACTCCTTGACCCCAAGGGAGATTCTTCAGTCCTCTAATCGTGAGTAGAGCGTCGAAGGTCCAGGATTCTGTTTCAGAGTTTCGTCCAGGTATAATCTAACCTTGCTGTGGCAAGGGTTCCCCATTTTATCCAGTAAAACAGGGAGGGACTAACTCTATGACCCCACCTATGGGAGGGTCAAGGGAGGGGTGGCTACACCCACTTCCCTTTGTCCAGTTTCGCGCCAGAGCAGGGGCAGGTAGCCCCTGAGCTGGTTTGAACTGGCATATGCACAGAGGAGCCTTTTGCTCCCCCAGTGCAGGACTTCAAAGCACTCTAAGAGTGCACCCACCCAGCCCCAATACACATTATCCTGTCTGGGGAGGTGGTCACACCTCCCTGCAACAGGAAACCTATTGTCCAGGCCTCCCCTGCCGGAGTTTCGTCCAGCAGCAGGAGGCCAGACTTGTGTCTGTGGCAGCAGCATCCATTTTGTGATGCCAGGGCTTCAGAAAGAAGTTACCGGGTAAGCCAGAGTTAACATGTCTTTCCCTCTAGAAGGGTGGAATGCTACCCCCGCCGCCAGGATTGGCGGGGGGTAGTATTCCAAGATGTTTGACACCAAACACGACATGTTTAGGTGCAGCCATTCCAAAGTTAGCATTTTACCGCGAGGATATAATGCGCTTAAGAGTATATGGTCAGGCTGCACTACAAACAGCATCAGAGATGGTCTCCGAACGCTGCAGAGGGGCCCTGCTCATGCAGGGGCACCCTCTCACATAGGAACCATGCACTCTGCCTTTAGGATTGATAAGGCCTGCCTTAGGAGTGACTTATAGGTTTATATGTGTGTATGTATTTAGTGATATAGGTAACCTATATCACAGTAAGGGGTGCATGCACCACCTTACCCAGGCTGCAGTAGCAGACCTGTGGTGTCAGTTTGGATGGCCTTCCAGGGGTGGCATAATAAATGCTGCAGCCCCTGGCAGGCCTCTGAGGTACCTATGCCCTTGGTACATAGTATACCATATACTAGGGACTTATAAGGGCACTCCAGATTCCAATCAGAGATGTGCCTAAGGCACATGGAAACCTTTTACAGAGAAAGCAGATAGACTGGGGCCCTGAATAGCAGGATCCCAGTCCAACTAAGTCATAAACCAGCAAAACACCATAAAAAAAGTGGGGGCAACCATATAGTCAGATTCCACCTTCCTACATAACCCCCCCCAAACGAAAGGAGATAAGGCTAACCTTGGCCAGTTGAGCCTATATTGACTAAGTGGCCATATAAGGAAGCACCTGCACTAGCATGGTTGCCCCCTATGTTATGGTCCACTAAGCAATCCCTCACCCTAAGGGTATGAGAGGGTCTCCACCATGGGGAATCACTACCTCTGGTGTGCTTAGGTAAAGTACAAGGCTGGTGAGGTGTCTGAGTAGGGAAGTGAGGCCCTAGGAATGTTGGCCTCAGCTTCCTCAGATCACTGGTCACCATGTATGCCTGTCTTTCCATGACTGAGTTGCACTTTGCTCTAAGGGTCAACCTTTGGCTGCCTACAGCTGGGGGTTGGGTCCCTTTGGATGGAACACTGGAGGGACATGGCAGGTTTGGAACCTTCTGGTCCCAGGTTTGCCCTTGCCTACCAGAGTCCTTCTGGGGAGGTCCCTACATAAAGGTATGGGGGATCCCTCAGTGTGTAGAGGAATTTTCACCTGGCTAGGGCTACTAGACTGGGTGCCCCTAATCTGCTGATGGGGGCTTCCTCTGGACAGGGGGCCCTGGGGGTCCACTGACCTCCCTGACCTCTGCAGCCCTGGGCTGACTGAGGCAGGGTAGAGAGGGGCAGGTTACCTGCTCCAGACTGGGTACCACCTTGGAAGGGTCCTCTGCCATCAGGGGTGTGGCCAGGCCAGGCCTGACTACTTCTGTGGCAGTTCCTTCACTAGGGGTAGGGTCAGTTCCCTGAGGAGGCTGACCCTTACCTATTGTCTGGGGGAAGAAGACTTTTCTTCAACCCTTGTGCTCTCTTTTGGGGGAGAGTGGGCCATTCTTTCAGGCTCCATCTCTCCAAATTCTTGGGCTGGGGCTGTGGCCATCACAGCCCCACTAACCTTTACAGGGACGCCCAACATCCTAAGATGGGTTTGGTGTTCAACTTCAGCCCAGGCTGAAATTTCCAAATCATTGCCCATCAGGCAATCTACAGGTAAGGTGGGGGACACTGCCACTCTCTTTGGGCCTGTGACCCCTCCCAGCTGAGATTGACTATGGCCATGGGGTGATCTGTTCTGACACCATCAATGTTGGTCACCTGGTATTTAAACTCAGGTAAAAGCTGGTGAGGGGGACTAGTTTCCCTGCCACCATGGTGACACTAGCCCCTGTGTCCCTAAATGCCACAGCTTTCTGACCATTAATTATTGGCTCCAATCTGTACCTGCCCAATGCTATGGGACCCATGGTAAAGGTGGCAAATCCTATACCACCATCAGAGTCAGAGGAGTCTGTTGAGGGGTCCCTGTCTAAACTAGGGCCCACCCCTGTTCCTCTTGCAAAAGCACCTAACTTTTTGGGTGCACTACTCCCAACTGGAGGATTACTACTGGTAGTACCAGGAGGGGTGGTAGTAGTTGTGGGAGGAACATTTTCTTTATTGCCAATCCTGGGGCAACTGGGATCAGTTTTCCAGTGCCCAGGCTTTTTACAGACATGGCAATAGGGTTTCTTTTCAGGAGAGGAAGGAGTTTGGGACCCACCCCCAGAAGAGGAATTTTGGGGCCCTGTAGGGGACTTATCCTTAGATTTATCCCCACCTTTCTCTTGGGACTTAGTAGAATCTTTCTTCTGGTCACCACCCTGATTTCTAGTTTTTACTCTGGTTCTGACCCATTTGTCTGCCTTCTTTCCCAATTCTTGGGGAGAGGTCAGATCAGAGTCCACCAGATACTGGTGCAAAAGCTGGTTTTGACAATTATTAAGGATCTGCTCCCTCATAATCAAATTGTACAATCCTAAAAAGTCATGCACTTTGTTGCCATGTATCCAACCTTCCAGAGCCTTTGTAGCACAATCTACAAAATCAACCCAGTCTTGAGTCTGAGCTTTTTGGGTGTCTCTGAACTTCAACCTATACTGTTCAGTGGTTAGGCCAAACCCATCTATCAGAGCACTCTTCAAGACTGTGTAATTGTCAGCATCCTCTTCTCTTACAGTGAGGAGCTTGTCTCTACCTTTGTCTGCAAAGGAGAGCCACAAGATTGCTGCCCACTGCCTCTGGGGACCTTCTGAACTTTACAGGCCCTCTCCAGTGCAGTTATCCATTTGTGGATGTCATCCCCACTCTGGTAGGGAGGGACAATCTTGTTTAGGTTTCTATGGTCATAGGACCTCTCCCTATCTCTAGGGATATTGTTGCCACCATGGGACTCTAGTCCCAACTTTCTTCTCTCTCTAAGGAGATCTAGGGATTCTCTATCTAAAGCCAATTGCTTCTTCCTGATCTCTAGTTGAGTTTCCTCATACTGGACCAGTCTCTTTCTTCTCTCATGAGAGGATTCCCTCCTGTGAGAAGAAACAGAGCTCCCTATTGAGGTGCCAGAGTGGTTAGACTCCTGAGAAGGAGACCTAGACTTTCTGTGCACACTCATAATCCTTCCTGGGGGACAAAGGTGTGGTTCTCTAGATCCTCATCTTCATCTTCCCCAGAAGGGATTGGGTTCTCCAGGTCAGGGTCATTGTCACCCTCCTGGTCAGTTTCAGAGGGGGGGCTGGGGGTAGTGGTACCCCTGGTCCCTTCCTCATCTGCTGGCCCACCCTCTGCTCCTACCCCTTCAGTCTCTGAAGACTTACTAAGATCATAAGCCACCAACAACTCCTGGAGGTGTTGGGTGGTGGGACTTTGGCCTGTCCTTAATTTCCTCACGTTACACAAAGCTCTCAATTCCAAGAATGGGAGTGTGTCATACTTGGAGGGTGGAAGCTCAATGGCTTCCTGCAAGGCATCTTTGGATCCTGCTTTTAAAGACATTACTAATGTGGTGTGGTGTATGCACTACCTACTCTAGTGTGGCCTACTAAACTCTCTTGAGTTGTAGAAAGGGTTGTGCTATCCCTTAACACACAACTCTAAGTTCAGTAGAACTTACTGTTATTCTAAGCTTAAATTATATGTACCTTAGGTACCTTTAGTGGTTTTCAGTTGATCAATTCAATTGAGATTATCTGGTAAAACAATAGCAAGCTGGAATCCCACACGCTGCACACCAATGTGAGAAGTTGGCCTGGCATATGCTGTCCACTAATTATAGTGGGCACCTTGCACCAGTCCAAATCGACTCTTATGGTAGGTAGGTTAAAGACAACCTTATTGAAAGCTATCCTAGTGGTAGCTATGGAGAGCAGCCTTCAGGCTAAGTCTTGAAGGAATGTAAAGCAGCTTGTTTTACCAGTCTATAATCTCTTGAGTGACCAAATGAAAGAGCACCACATCAGGTATATATTCAAAATATATGTATTTATTACTAAACACACCCCTCTAGTCTCTTTATGAGGCTAGAGTTCGAAATACATAGGTTATAAGATCTTAAATCACAGTAATAGCACAAATACACGTTTGGGCCCTAGGGGCGTACCAAACCATATACCAATAAAGTGGTATGCGAACCACGACTGAACTAGACACTAGGCCTAGAGCCTCTAGAAGTGCTTGGACCACAAGGAACCACCCAAGGTAGTGACACAGGGGACCCACGGGAGACGCGTGCAGTGTAAATACACAACCGCGATACGCCGTTAACTTCTATGGAGAAAGTCGGGATCGGGAAAATAGAGGAAAGGGACACTTTAAAGAGGACTAGGACAAAACCCTTTGAGATCTAGGACTTTGAAGAGTCTCTACCCACGGGAGCACCGGAGTACTCGTGTTACCTCACCCAGGGAAGCCGGGTGCATAGGTGCCTTTCGGGGTCGGGTTTCGTCGTCGTTTCTTATGGCGATCTGCTGCAAAGTGCTGCTGGCGACCAGGAGAAAAGTGTCCGGGTGGATCCAAGAGTGGATCGGAGTTCTGAAGAACCTGAAAGCAGAGGGGACAGAGTCTGGGTCACTAGCCAGTGACCAGGAGGGCGATGGACAGATGCCCACCGATGTCGAGTGCTTCAAGTTCGTTGACGGTCGTCTTGACTCTTCAGCCACGAGGTCCGGGAGGCGTTGTCGGCGACCAGGAGCAGGATTCGGGCTGTTGCTCGATGTCTGTCGAGTGCAGAGGTGTCGGCGACCAGATTGGACCCAACAGGCCTTGGCAACGGCAAGTCTCGAGTAAGATGTAGATCGTCGATGATGCAGACCAGCAAGGTCTGGGGAACTCACCCAGCAAGGGTAAGTGAGGGCAGGCCTGGAGCAACCAGACTGCCAAGTAAAGAAAAGATTGGCCTTCGGTAAGGGCTACTAGCCAACGGGCTAGCGACCGCGAAGGAGCCTCGTGACGCCGCACGTGGAGCTGGCTTACAGGACACTCGTGGAGTGGGGGCCAGTGATCTTCGGTGCAGGTGGTGCTGGAGGCTAGGGCTACTCGGAGCCCAAAGCACGACTTCTTGGGAGACCCAGAAGATGATGCACTTGCAAGTGTGCTCGGTGTCCAGGGGTCACGGTCTCAAGTCACCCACGATAGCCACGGGCCTCAGCTTTGCTGGGGACTCAGGGTAGCCTCGGGAAGTCTGAGAATCCACCTCTGGTGATGCGATGACTTCGGCGTCCGACGGGAGCTTCAGTAATGCGAACCGGACAGATGCTTCTTTGGTGCCTGCCAAGCAGGGGAGTCACTCCTTGACCCCAAGGGAGATTCTTCAGTCCTCTAATCGTGAGTAGAGCGTCGAAGGTCCAGGATTCTGTTTCAGAGTTTCGTCCAGGTATAATCTAACCTTGCTGTGGCAAGGGTTCCCCATTTTATCCAGTAAAACAGGGAGGGACTAACTCTATGACCCCACCTATGGGAGGGTCAAGGGAGGGGTGGCTACACCCACTTCCCTTTGTCCAGTTTCGCGCCAGAGCAGGGGCAGGTAGCCCCTGAGCTGGTTTGAACTGGCATATGCACAGAGGAGCCTTTTGCTCCCCCAGTGCAGGACTTCAAAGCACTCTAAGAGTGCACCCACCCAGCCCCAATACACATTATCCTGTCTGGGGAGGTGGTCACACCTCCCTGCAACAGGAAACCTATTGTCCAGGCCTCCCCTGCCGGAGTTTCGTCCAGCAGCAGGAGGCCAGACTTGTGTCTGTGGCAGCAGCATCCATTTTGTGATGCCAGAAAAAGAAGTTACCGGGTAAGCCAGAGTTAACATGTCTTTCCCTCTAGAAGGGTGGAATGCTACCCCCGCCGCCAGGATTGGCGGGGGGGTAGTATTCCAAGATGTTTGACACCAAACACGACATGTTTAGGTGCAGCCATTCCAAAGTTAGCATTTTACCGCGAGGATATAATGCGCTTAAGAGTATATGGTCAGGCTGCACTACAAACAGCATCAGAGATGGTCTCCGAACGCTGCAGAGGGGCCCTGCTCATGCAGGGGCACCCTCTCACATAGGAACCATGCACTCTGCCTTTAGGATTGATAAGGCCTGCCTTAGGAGTGACTTATAGGTTTATATGTGTGTATGTATTTAGTGATATAGGTAACCTATATCACAGTAAGGGGTGCATGCACCACCTTACCCAGGCTGCAGTAGCAGACCTGTGGTGTCAGTTTGGATGGCCTTCCAGGGGTGGCATAATACATGCTGCAGCCCCTGGCAGGCCTCTGAGGTACCTATGCCCTTGGTACATAGTATACCATATACTAGGGACTTATAAGGGCACTCCAGATTCCAATCAGAGATGTGCCTAAGGCACATGGAAACCTTTTACAGAGAAAGCAGATAGACTGGGGCCCTGAATAGCAGGATCCCAGTCCAACTAAGTCATAAACCAGCAAAACACCATAAAAAAAAGTGGGGGCAACCATATAGTCAGATTCCACCTTCCTACATGGGAGACACAGCTTCAGGAGAGTGAGAGGTGCAGGCGACAAGAGAGATGGGGAGACATACAGCTTCAGGAGAGTGAGAGGTGCAGGAGACAAGAGAGAGGGGAAGACACACAGCTTCAGGAGAGTGAGAGGTGCAGGAGACAAGAGAGAGGGCAAGACACACAGCTTCAGGATAGTGAGAGGTGCAGAAGACAAGAGAGAGGGGGAGACATACAGCTTCAGAAGAGTGAGAGGTGCAGGAGACAAGAGAGAGGGGAGACACACAGCTTCAAGAGAGAGCGGGGTGCAGGAGACAAGAGAGAGAGGGAGACACACAGCTTCAGGAGGGAGAGAGGTGCAGGAGACAGCAGAGAGGGGAGACACAGCTTCAGGAGAGAGAGTGGGGTGCAGGAGACAAAGGAGAGGGGAGACACACAGCTTCAGGAGAGAGAGAGGTGCAGGAGACAAGTGAGAGGGGGAGGCACACAGCTTCAGGAGGGAGAGAGAGAGGTGCAGGAGACAGAGAGGGGAGGCACACAGCTTCAGGGGAGTGAGAGGTGCAGGTGACAAGAGAGAGGGGGAGACACAGCTTCAGGAGAGAGAGGTGCAGGAGACAAGCGAGAGGGGGAGACACACAGCTTCAGGAGAGTAAGGTGCAGGAGACAAGAGAGAGGGAGGCACACAGCTTCAGGAGAGAGAGAGGTACTGGAGACAAGAGAGGGGGAGACACAGAGCTTCAGGAGAGAGAGAGAGGTGCAGGAGACAAGAGAGAAGGGGAGACATACAGCTTCAGGAGAGTGAGAGGTGCAGGAGATAAAAGAAAGAGGGGAGACATACAGCTTCAGGAGAGTGAGAGGTGCAGGAGACGAGAGAGAGGAAGACACAGCTTCAGGAGAGTGAGAAGAGCAGGAGACAAGAGAGGGAGACACACAGCTTCAGGAGAGTGAGAGGAGCAGGAGACAAGAGAGGGGAGACACACAGCTTTAGGACAGTGAGAGGTGCAGGAGACAAGAGAGAGAGGAGACACACAGCTTTAGGAGAGTGAGATGAGCAGGAGACAAGAGAGGGGGAGACACACAACTTCAGGAGAGTGAGAGGTGCAGAAGACAAGAGAGAGCGGGGAAGACACAGCTTCAGGAGAGTGAGAGGTGCAGGAGACAAGAGAGAGGGAGACACAGCTTCAGGAGAGTGAGGGGTGCAGGAGACAAGAGAGAGCGGGGAGACACAGCTTCAGGAGAGTGAGTGGTGCAGGAGACAAGAGAGAGGGGAAGACACAGCTTCAGGAGAGTGAGAGGTGCAGGAGACAAGAGAGATGGGGAGACATACAGCTTCAGGAGAGTGAGAGGTGCAGGAGACAAGAGAGAGGGGAGACACACAGCTTCAGGAGAGAGAGAGGTGCCGGAGACAAGAGAGAGGGGAGATAAACAGCTTCAGGAGAGTGAGAGGTGCAGAAGACAAGAGAGGGGTAGACACACAGCTTCAGGAGAGAGAGGGGTGCAGGAGACAAGAAAGAGGGGGAGACACAGCTTCAGGAGAGTGAGGGGTGCAGGAGACATGAGAGAGCGGGGAGACACAGCTTCAGGAGAATGAGTGGTGCAGGAGAAAAGAGAGAGTGGGAGACACAGCTTCAGGAGAGTGAGAGGTGCAGGCGACAAGAGAGATGGGGAGACATACAGCTTCAGGAGAGTGAGAGGTACAGGAGACAAGAGAGAGAGGGAGACACACAGCTTCAGGAGAGCGAGAAGTGTAGGAGAAAAGAGAGAGGGGGAGACACAGCTTCAGGAGTGAGAGACAGAGGTGCAGGAGACAAGAGAAAGGGGAGACAGCTTCAGGAGTGTGAGGGGTGCAGGAGACAAGAGAGAGGGGAAGACACACAGCATCAGGAGAGTGAGAGGTGCAGGAGACAAGAGAGAGGGTAAGACACACAGCTTCAGAAGAGTGAGAGGTGCAAGAGACAAGAGAGAGGGGAAGAAGCAAAGCTTCAGGAGAGATAGAGGTGCAGGAGACAAGAGAGAGGGGAGACATACAGCTTCAGGAGAGAGAGAGAGAAGTGCAGGAGACAAGAGAGAGCGGGAGACACACAGCTTTAGGAGAGAGAGGGGGTGCAGGAGACAAGAGAAAGGGGAGACATACAACTTCAGGACAGTGAGGGATGCAGTAGACAAGAAAGAGGGGGAGACAGACAGCTTTAGAAGAGTGAGAGATGCAGGGGACAAAAGAGAGGGGGAGACACACAGCTTCAGGAGAGAGAGAGAGGCGCAGGAGACAAGAGAGAGGGGGAGACACACAGCTTCAGGAGAGTGAGGGGTGCAAGAGACAAGAGAGAGGGGGAAACATGGCTTCAGGAGGGAGAGGGGTGCAGGAGATAAGAGAGAGGGGGAGACACACAGTTTCAGGAGAGATTGGGGTGCAGGAGACAAGACAGAGGGGTAGACATACAGCTTCAGGAGAGGGAGAGGTGCAGGAGACAAGAGAGAGGGGGAGACATACAGCTTCAGGAGAGTGAAAGGTGTAGGAGACAAGAGAGAGGGGGAAGACACACAGCTTCAGGAGAGTGAGAGGGGCAGGAGACAAGAGAGAGGGGGAGATGCAGCTTCAGGAGAGTGAGAGGTGCAGGAGACAAGAGAGAGGCAGAGACACACAGCTTCAGGAGAGAGAGAGGCACAGGAGACAAGAGAGAGGGGGAGACATACAGCTTCAGGAGAGTGAGAGGTGTAGGAGACAAGAGAGAGGGGAAGACGCACAGCTTCAGGAGAGAGAGTGGTGGAGCTGACAACAGAGAGAGGGAGACACACAGCTTCAGGAGAGTGAGAGGTGCAGGAGACAAGAGAAAGGGGAAGAGACAGCTTCAGGAGAGAGAGGGGTGCAGGAGACAATCGAGATGGGGAGACACACAGCTTCAGGAGAGACGGTGGTGCAGGAGACAAGAGAGAGGGGGAGACATAGAGCTTCAGGAGAGAGAGAGGTGCAGGAGACAAGAGAGAGGGGGGAGACACACAGCTTCAGGAGAGAGAAAGGTGCAGGAGACAAGAGAGAGGGGAAGACACACAGCTTATGGAGAGAGATGTGCAGGAGACAGGAGAGAGGGGGAGACACACAGCTTCAGGAGAGTGAGTGGTGCAGGAGAAAAGAGAGACGGGGAGAAATACAGCTTCAGGAGAGTGAGAGGTGTAGGAGACAAGAGAGAGGGGAAGACTCACAGCTTCAGGAGAGTGAGAGGTGCAGGAGACAAGAGAGAGGGGGAGACATAGCTTCAGGAGAGTGAGAGGTGCAGGAGACAAGAGAGAGGGGGAGACACACAGCTTCAGGAGAGAGAGAGGCGCAGGAGACAAGAGAGAGGGGGAGACATACAGCTTCAGGACAGTGAGAGGTGTAGGAGACAAGAGAGAGGGGTAAGACACACAGCTTCAGGAGAGAGAGAGGTGGAGGTGAGAAGAGAGAGAGGGAGACACACATCTTCAGGAGAGAGAGGGTCACAGGAAACAAGCGAGATGGGGAGACACACAGCTTCAGGAGAGAGAGAGTGCAGGAGACAAGAGAGAGGGGAGACATAGAGCTTCGGGAAAGAGAGAGGTGCAGGAGACAAGAGAGAGGGGGAGACACTCAGCTTCAGGAGAGAAAGGTGCAGGAGACAAGAGAGAGGGGGAGACACACAGCTTCTGGAGAGAGAGATGCAGGAGACAAGAGAGAGGGGGAAGACACACAGCTTCAGGAGAAAGAGAGGTGGAGGAGACAAGAGAGAGAGGGAGACACACAGCTTCAGGAGCGAAAGGGTCGCAGGAGACAAGTGAGATGGGGAGGCACACAGCTTCAGGAGAGTGAGAGGTGCAGGAGACAAGCGAGATGGGGAGGCACATCTTCAGGTGAGTGAGAGGTGCAGGAGACAAGCACAAGAGAGAGGAGGAGACACAGCTTCAGGAGAGTGAGAGGTGCAGGAGACAAGAGAAAGGGGAAGAGACAGCTTCAGGAGAGAGAGGTGCAGGAGACAAGAGAGAGGGGAGACACACAGCTTCAGGAGAGAGAGGGGTGCAGGAGACAAGAGAGAGGGGAGACACACAGCTTCAGGAGAGAGAGAGGTTTAAGGAAGTGACCCAATTAGGGCCACCCGGGTCACTCTCAACCTCCTCTAGCCTTCCATTCAATGAAGAGTCGGTGATGCAGTAGAGAACACAAGCAAACTAGTTTATTCACAAAGTACACTGCAGTGGAGTCCAGTCTGACCAGCCTCCTATGATGGCTGATGAGGGACTGACTCTAACAAACATACAGTTACATTATGTAGGTTGCGGAGCCCACAAAGACCCGCCTACTATGGAAAAATACTGGTAGCTGTCGTAACACAATGGGGGTACAGAGCACAAGTTTCGGTTCTGCAGCCTAGCACAAGCTATCTACTGCCCAACGTCGTCTGGCTTATCCTCTCTACTAGACAGGTGGGAGAAGGCCTCCATGTAATAGAAAAGGCATGCGTTAATGAGCAAGATTCAACATTGAAGAAACGAAACTTAACAAGGGCCATCTCTGGTAAATGATCAAGTAACAGTTTCGATTATAATACAAAATGGCGTCTTTGAAAGCTAAAATGGTGGCACAGATGTCAACCTAACTAACATAACGTCTGCACTTTCTGATTACGTATGCACACAGCGAGAATATATAATGAATTAGCTACATAAATGCTAACGCAGGGCCTGATTCACAGAACTAACTTACGTCAAAAACGTAAAGTTAGTACTTTTTGGTATTCACAGAATACACTTACTCATTTTGGTATTCACAGAATGAACTTACTCATTTCGGTATTCACAGAAGTTAGTAGTCCTAACTTTAGGACTCCTAAATACCTTCTGTGAATACCGAAAGTCTTAAAGTTAGGATTTTTCTCAGTTTAGGAGTAGTAAAGTTAGGACTCCTAACTTTACTACTCCTAAACTGAGAAAAATCCTAACTTTAAGACTTTCGGTATTCACAGAAGGCATTTAGGAGTCCTAAAGTTAGGAGTCCTAACTTTACTACTCCTAAACTGAGAAAAATCCTAACTTTAAGACTTTCGGTATTCACAGAAGGCATTTAGGAGTCCTAAAGTTAGGAGTCCTAACTTTACTACTCCTAAACTGAGAAAAATCCTAACTTTAAGACTTTCAGGTATTCACAGAAGGCATTTAGGAGTCCTAAAGTTAGGACTACTAACTTCTGTGAATACCGAAATGAGTAAGTTCATTCTGTGAATACCAAAATGAGTAAGTGTATTCTGTGAATACCAAAAAGTACTAACTTTACGTTTTTGACGTAAGTTAGTTCTGTGAATCAGGCCCATAGTATCGAATAAAATGCGAGTAATATGGTACTAATGCATTTCAATTCTAACAGTAATGTATTGGTTCAGTACGTTGACAATCTCCTCATCGCTTCTGACACAGAACAAGGTTGCAGGGATAGTACAGTTAAATTATTGTTGCATTTGGCACAACACGGACATAAAGTGTCCCTTTCCGAATTTCAGTATTGTCGACAGGAGGTCACCTATTTAGGTCACCTACTGTCGAAGGAGGGTAGGAGATTGACTCCTGAGCGCATCAGTACCATTGTTAAAATGCCCCTCCCACAGACTCATAAGGATGTGCGCGCATTCATAGGTATCACTTCCTACTGTAGGCAGTGGATACCTAACTACTCCTTACTAACCAAACCCCTGCTTTCACTAACCACTAAAGATGTGCATGAGCACCTGCCTTGGATGTCTGAATGTCAGCAGTCTTTTGAGCAATTAAAGGCTGTGCTTTGTTCGGCTCCTGTGATTGGCACACCCAACTATGGCAAGCCATTTGTGTTGTACGTCCATGAGACGGCTGGTTGTGCGCTTTCTGTTTTAACACAAAAATTTGGAGATAAGCAACAGCCGTGTGCTTATTTCTCTGCTGTTCTTGACCCTGTCGCAAGAGCCCTACAGAGCTGTCTAAGAGCGGTCACAGCAGTGGCCCTCTCGATAAGACAATCGGCTGGGCTTGTACTTGATACTGACCTCACAGTTATGGTACCCCATGCTGTCGATACACTTTTGAATAAGACCAAGACACAGCACCTCACCAGTGCACGTCTGACTGGTTATGAGTTAACTTTGTTTGCCAAACACATTACGATTAAAAGATGTGCCACTCTGAATCCAGCCACATTACTGCCCCTCCCTTCTGAAAATTATGAAAATGAGAAACATGATTGTATCTTCCGGACGGAAGAAGAGACGAAAGGACGAGTAGACTTGACTGATGTTCCCTTATCTGACCCACATGGGGACCTATATGTCGATGGCTCTTGTTTCAAATTACCAGATGGCACTACAACTGCTGCTTATACTATCACCACATTGCGTACAGTCATGGAGACATCACAAGTCCCTTATCAGTCAGCCCAAGCAGCTGAGTTAGCCGCCCTTATTCGAGCTTGTGAATTGAGCGAGGGAATGGTTGTCAATATTTATACTGACAGCCAGTATGCCTTCGGGGTCGCGCACAATTTCGGGCGACTCTGGGCTGAGAGATTGTTCCTTACTTCCCATGGTACAAAGGTCGAACATGGTCACCTTATATTGAGGCTTTTGTCTGTTTTGACGCTCCCTAAGAAGTTGGCTATAGTGAAGTGTAGCGCCCATAGGAAAATTACTGATGATGTAGGGAGGGGGAATGCTTTTGCTGACCAGACAGCTAAGGAAACAGCACGGACTGAAATGAAAAGAATGTTTGTGGCAGAACCTGCTAGGTGGGTGCCTGAGGGTACAAGGTTCGAAGACACACTTGAGAATGTGAAGGAGATTCAAAGCGAGGCCATGACAGAAGAGTTAGCAGTGCGGCAAGAAAGCACAGCACAATTGAACGATGAGGGATGTTGGATTGACAAGTCAGGGAAGCAGAGATGGATGTTGCCAGATGCATATGTTCTCCCTGGAGTCACCATGGCCCATGGTCCAGCCTATATCAGCCCTAAAGGTATTTGCAAGTTGTTAGACCCTGTATGGCAGAATGACAACATCCCAAAGACAGCCGCACATTTAGTGAAATACTGTATGGTGTGTATGATGCACAATCCTGGAAAGGGTACCCCTACACCACCCGGTAATTTTGCACCACCTACTTTCCCCTTTGAGGTCCTTCAGATGGACTATATTGAATTGGACTGGGTCAATAACTTGAAGTACGTGTTGGTGGTTGTCTGTGCATTCAGTAAATGGGTTGAGGCTTACCCCACTAAAGACAATACCGCCATTGCGACTGCAAAGGTGCTCCTAAAGGAGTTTTTTCCTCGTTTCGGCTTGCCCCGTTTGATCTGGAGTGATAACGGAAGTCATTTCAATGCCAAGGCTATCCAGTTAATTTGTGATGGTTTGCACATAAAACAGACGTTTCATGCTGCAAACCACCCACAGCCAGCAGGTTTGGTTGAGAAGTACAATGGTACTCTCAAACTGAAATTGGCAAAGATTCAGGAGACAACACGGTTACAATGGCCAGATGCTTTACCATTAGCTCTTTTGTCAACAAGAACAACAGCACATTCTAGAACAGGATTGTCACTGTACAAGGTCGTGTTTGGATGCCCGGCAAATGTCTGGGGCGTCCCGCGACCTCGTCAGTTCTCTGTTATTGAGTACCCCTTGTTAATTGACTACCTGTGCCAGCTAACTGAACATTTGCGTTCTATTCACCAACAAGTCCGTGAGTCCCTGCCCGCTACACCAGAGGGACCCAGACACGACATTCGGCCTGGAGATTTCATACTCATCAGAAACTTCCAGTGGAAGAAGAGTTTGGAGCCTCGTTGGAAGGGACCAGAACAGGTCCTCCTGGCTACACGTACTGCTGTGAAGGTCGCCGGCCGAAAGAACTGGGTGCACGCTACCCACTGCCGCAGGATACCTTTACCCTTGCCCTATGACCAGTGGGTGAGGGACGGAATAGGGGAGTCTGAGTACGAGAAGGTGCCTCAGTTCGTCCCTTTCAGTGATGCAAAGCTAACTTGGACCCAAACGGATTTGGAAAATGATGAAATGCTAAATGCAGCGGTTCCCCCAGAAATACGAGCTATTAAAGAGCTGCTGTTTGTTGATCCAACGGTGCCTGGGGTTGCCAGGTACAATTTACGTCCTCGGTTGAGGAACAGTGCGCAAAAGGAGAAGTCAGATTAGACAGGGATGTACTGTGTAAGTTAGGGGTGTACTTTGCTATAGTACCAACGGATTAGTTTAGGGTGATGTGAGACTTGTGCACTGTTCTGTTTCCGAGCATTGGACAGGATAGCTCAATAGGTATCCCCTTGGGGGTACATTATCCTGATCGACGTGGGATACATCCAGAGCTTAGGACTGAGCAAGCTCCACCACCGGTGCTCAAGAGTGCCAACGTTGATGAACAATAGGAGCCTGTACCAGTGAGGCTCTGACGGACACTGGGAACACTTACCTTTACTATTATTCTTGTTGCACTATCATTCCTGTGACATTTCTCTCCTTGCTTAATCATGCATCCCTTTGGTCGGCCTATTGATGAGGAGAAACAGCCCTTTGCATCACCGCGGTCAATGAGGGGTTGGTCTAAAAAGAGTAAAATAGTCTACATACTAATTGTTGTGATCGCAATAGTGACACTATTTGGAATATCCTGGTTTTTAGAGGAGAAGTTTCCTGTACATTCCTTGGTAGGTACTACTACCACTTCCCCTGAGCACATTTTTGTTACTCTAGCCTGACACAAAGAAGCGCATAGACTATCTTACACTAACAATGTATTTATACAAATGTTGCATCATGCTCATAATGTGTCTAATGCCACTAATTGTTGGGTTTGTGGTTTGCTACCTTCGGTCACTCATAGGAGAGACAATCTGTTGTCTATGCCACTGTCGTATATTGGTAGCTGCGAGGGTTGGTATGAACTGTTTCGGTTGGTGTACTTCCAATGTCAACTTACTACTTTGAATATAACATCCACTGATTCTCACACTGCAAATTAATATTTACGCTTCTACCAAGGGTTTACCCCCATAGGACCGGCAGGACAAGGTACTCTAGGGACAGTGTCCTCAAAGTCATGCTTGAAAACGTACCATAGAGTAAAGAATAACACCTGGTTTCGAATGGAAATGGCTGATTTCCAATGGTTTAACACATCTGAGTACTTTCAATCCTTCCGAGCTCGGAATATTACCAAAGATAAACCAATACCTGTGTCAGTGGTTAATAGGACAGCTGGGTTTTGCGTCCAGGGGACTAGGGAGATAATGGTGGGGGAGAGTAAATGCAATTTCACATACAAACTGAATACGACTAATAGTCCGCCTTTGATCCTACCCCATAATGTCTATTTTGTCTGTGGGTCACAAGCTCACGTATGGCTCCCGAGGGGATGGTCAGGTCCATGTTATTTCTCCTTTTTCCCCCTGTATATGTTGCCACGTCTAATTATCACAAAACTCATTGGCTGCAACGTAGGAGTCCATTCCTGCCCCGAGTCAAAAGGGTTGTTGACACAAAGGATATAGATCAAGTTCGTCAATTAACAAGAGCTGTTGAAGGGGTTATCAATACAACAGCTGGGACAGTGACAAATGTCACTGCTGAGCTCCTGGCTACAAGATTAGTCATTTTTCAGAACAGGATGGTGCTAGACGTTATACTTGCCGATCGGGGAGAGGCCTGTCGTGTCATAGGCAGCAGCTGTTGTGTTTACATACCTGACCACGCCCCCAATGTGTATGCAGCTATACAAAAATTGCATAGACTTTCGTCTGACATACACCAAGAGATAGGTACTGGGACACTATCAGGGTGGTTCTGGAACATACTCACCTCTTGGGGTAGGAAGATCCTCACTTTTCTGGCTATAGTTGCCGGTATCTTCTTCACGTGCTGCCTCTGCATACAATGTCTCCCAACTTGTTGTTCCTATTGTGCCACTATACTCATTCCCAAGCCAAAAATGTCAGTTCACGATACTACTGCAGCAATTATGCTACAAAAGGATATTGACGATTTGATGCAGATAGACAAAGGTATTTTTGAGACTACATCTTTCCTTGCAGCCTCTATTCCTGACACTGAATATATGTACTGCTCCTAATACTGATGTTCCTTTGTCCACGAACATGTTATGTCTTCTTTGATCACCATATAAATTGGTTAGCTCATGCTAAAAGGAGGGTCTGTGGGAATGAAAATGTTTCCGTTATCCTTGCTTGTGCATTATTCTATGTAAGTTAGCATTTGTGGCACCATTTTATGTTTGGCCGCCATTTTGAATCATGTTTGAAACTGCTCCTTGCCTTCTCGAGAAACGGGTTGTGGTAAGTTTCATTTCTCCAGGGTTTGGTCTTGCTCTGCTAATGAATACATTGTTCTTATTAACGCATACCTTTGCCACTAGATAGAGGCCTTCTCCCACTAGTCTAGTGGCAGGCACAGACAGAGCGACCTTGAGTAGGAGATAGTGTGTGCCCGGCTTCAGAATCGAAACCCATCCTTCTGTACTTCTTTGTTTAGCTGCATCTTCCCCTCTCTCTTGTCTCCTGCACCTCTCACTTTCCTGAAGCTGTGTGTCTTACCCTCTCTCTTGTCTCCTGCACCCCTCTCTCTCCTGAAGCTGTGTCTCCCATTTCTCTTGTCTCCTGCACCTCTCTCTCTCCTGAAGCTGTGTCTCCCCCTCTCTCTTGTCTCCTACACATCTCACTCTCCTGAAGCTGTGTGTCTCCCCCTCTCTCTTGTCTCCGGCACCTCTCTCTCTCCTTAAGCTGTGTGTCTCCCCCCTCTCTCTTGGCTCCTGCACCTCTCACTCTCCTGAAGCTGTATGTATCCCCATCTCTCTTGTCTCCTGCACCTCTCACTCTCCTGAAGATGTGTCTCCCCCTCTCTCTTGTCTCCTGCACCTCTCACTCTCCTGAGGCTGTGTCTTCCCACTCTCTCTTGTCTCCTGCACCTCTCACTCTCCTGAAGCTGTGTGTCTCGCCGCTCTTGCTTGTCTCCTGCACCCCTCACTCTCCTGAAGCTGTGTCTCCCCTCTCTCTTGTCTCCTGCACTCTCTCTCTCCTGAAGCTGTGTGTCTCCCCTCTCTTGTCTCCTGTTCATCTCACTCCCTGAAGCTGTGTTTCTCCCTCTCTCCCTTGTCTCCTGCACCTCTCACTGTCCTAAAGCTGTGTGTCTCCCCCTCTCTTGTCTCCTGCTCCTCTCACTCTCCTGAAGCTGTGTGTCTCCCTCTCTCTCGTCTCCTGCACCTCTAACTCTCCTGAAGCTGTATGTCTCCCCCTCTCTCTTGTCTCCTGCACCTCTAACTCTCCTGAAGCTGTGTCTCCCCCTCCCTCTTGTCTCCTGCACCTCTCTCTCTCCTGAAGCTGTGTGTCTCCCCCTCTCTCTTGTCTCCTGCACTTCTCTCTCCTGAAGATGTATGTCTCCCCTCTCTATTGTCTCCTGCACCCCTCTCTCTCCTGATGGTGTGTGTCTCCCCCTCTCTCTTGTCTCCTGCACCTCTCACTCTCCTGAAGCTGTGTGTCTCCCCGCTCTCTCTTGTCTCCTGCACCCCTCACTCTCCTGAAGCTGTGTCTCCCCCTCTCTCTTGTCTCCTGCACCCCTCTCTCTCCTGAAGCTGTGTGTCTCCCTCCCTCTTGTCTCCTGCACCTCTCACTCTCCTGAAGCTGTGTCTTCCCACTCTCTCTTGTCTCCTGCACCTCTCACTCTCCTGAAGCTGTGTGTATCCCCGCTCTCTCTAGTCTCCTGCACCCCTCACTCTCCTGAAGCTGTGTCTCCCCCTCTCTCTTGTCTCCTGCACCCCCTCTCTCTCCTGAAGCTGTGTGTCTCCCCCTCTCTTGTCTCCTGTTCATCTCACTCCCCTGAAGCTGTGTTTCTCCCTCTCTCTCTTGTCTCCTGCACCTCTCACTGTCCTAAAGCTGTGTGTCTCCCCCTCTCTTGTCTCCTGCTCCTCTCACTCTCCTGAAGCTGTGTGTCTCCCTCTCTCTCGTCTCCTGCACCTCTACCTCTCCTGAAGGTGTATGTCTCTCCCTCTCTCTTGTCTCCTGCACCTCTCACTCTCCTGAAGCTGTGTGTCTCCCCCTCCCTCTTGTCTCCTGCACCTCTCTCTCTCCTGAAGCTGTGTGTCTCCCCCTCTCTCTTGTCTCCTGCACCTCTCTCTCTCCTGAAGCTGTATGTCTACCCCTCTCTCTTGTCTCCCGCACATCTCACTCTCCTGAATCTGTGTGTTTCCCCCCTCTCTTGTCTCCTGCATCTCTCTCTCTCCTGAAAATGTATGTCTCCCCTCTCTATTGTCTCCTGCACCCCTCTCTCTCCTGATGGTGTGTTTCCCCCTCTCTCTTGTCTCCTGCACCTCTCTCTCTCCTGAAGCTGTGTCTCTTCCCCCTCTCTCTTGTTTCCTGCACCCCTCTCTCTCCTGAAGCTGTGTTTCTCCCCCTCTCTCTTGTCTCCTGCACCCCTCTCCCTCCTGAAGCCGTGTCTCCCCCTCTCTCTTGTCTCCTGTACCCCTCACTCTCCTGAAGCTGAGTGTCTCCCCCTCTCTCTTGTCTCCTGCACCTCTCTCTCCTGAAGCTTTGTGTCTCCTCCTCTCTCTTGTCTCCTGCACCTCTCTTTCTCCTGAAGCTGTGTGCCTCCCACTCTCTCTTGTCTCCTGCACCTCTCTCTCCTGAAGCTGTGTGCCTCCCTGTGAGAAGTTGGCCTGGCATATGCTGTCCACTAATTATAGTGGGCACCTTGCACCAGTCCAAATCGACTCTTATGGTAGGTAGGTTAAAGACAACCTTATTGAAAGCTATCCTAGTGGTAGCTATGGAGAGCAGCCTTCAGGCTAAGTCTTGAAGGAATGTAAAGCAGCTTGTTTTACCAGTCTATAATCTCTTGAGTGACCAAATGAAAGAGCACCACACCAGGTATATATTCAAAATATATGTATTTATTACTAAACACACCCCTCTAGTCTCTTTATGAGGCTAGAGTTCGAAGTACATAGGTTATAAGATCTTAAATCACAGTAATAGCACAAATACACGTTTGGGCCCTAGGGGCGTACCAAACCATATACCAATAAAGTGGTATGCGAACCACGACTGAACTAGACACTAGGCCTAGAGCCTCTAGAAGTGCTTGGACCACAAGGAACCACCCAAGGTAGTGACACAGGGGACCCACGGGAGACGCGTGCAGTGTAAATACACAACCGCGATACGCCGTTAACTTCTATGGAGAAAGTCGGGATCGGGAAAATAGAGGAAAGGGACACTTAGAAGAGGACTAGGACAAAACCCTTTGAGATCTAGGACTTTGAAGAGTCTCTACCCACGGGAGCACCGGAGTACTCGTGTTACCTCACCCAGGGAAGCCGGGTGCATAGGTGCCTTTCGGGGTCGGGTTTCGTCGTCGGTTCTTATGGCGATCTGCTGCAAAGTGCTGCTGGCGACCAGGAGAAAAGTGTCCGGGTGGATCCAAGAGTGGATCGGAGTTCTGAAGAACCTGAAAGCAGAGGGGACAGAGTCTGGGTCACTAGCCAGTGACCAGGGAGGCGATGGACAGATGCCCACCGATGTCGAGTGCTTCAGATTCGATGACGGTCGTCTTGACTCTTCAGCCACGAGGTCCGGGAGGCGTTGTCGGCGACCAGGAGCAGGATTCGGGCTGTTGCTCGATGTCTGTCGAGTGCAGAGGTGTCGGCGACCAGATTGGACCCAACAAGCCTTGGCAACGGCAAGTCTCGAGTAAGATGTAGATCGTCGATGATGCAGACCAGCAAGGTCTGGGGAACTCACCCAGCGAGGGTAAGTGAGGGCAGGCCTGGAGCAACCAGACTGCCAAGTAAAGAAAAGATTGGCCTTCGTTAAGGGCTACTAGCCAACGGGCTAGCGACCGCGAAGGAGCCTCGTGACGCCGCACGTGGAGCTGGCTTACAGGACACTCGTGGAGTGGGGGCCAGTGATCTTCGGTGCAGGTGGTGCTGGAGGCTAGGGCTACTCGGAGCCCAAAGCACGACTTCTTGGGAGACCCAGAAGATGGTGCACTTGCAAATGTGCTCGGTGTCCAGGGGTCACGGTCTCACGTCACCCACGATAGCCACGGGCCTCAGCTTTGCTGGGGACTCAGGGTAGCCTCGGGAAGTCTGAGAATCCACCTCTGGTGATGCGATGACTTCGGCGTCCGACGGGAGCTTCAGTGATGCGAACCGGACAGATGCTTCTTTGGTGCCTGCCAAGCAGGGGAGTCACTCCTTGACCCCAAGGGAGATTCTTCAGTCCTCTAATCGTGAGTAGAGCGTCGAAGGTCCAGGATTCTGTTTCAGAGTTTCGTCCAGGTATAATCTAAAGTCCTAGGGACTGGGTTCCTACCTTTATTCTAAAAATAGGGGATGGACTACTCTGTGGCCCCACCTATGGGTGGGTCAGGGCAGAGGGGTGGCTACACCCCTTTCCCTTTGTCCAGTTCGCGCCAAAGCAGGGGCTGCAAGCCCCTGATCCGGTTTGAACTGGGGTATGCACAGGGACACCAAATGTGCCCCCAGTGCAGGACTTCAAAGCACCCGAAAGTGCTCCCGCCCAGCCCCAATACACATTGTCCTGTCTGGGGAGGTGGTCACACCTCCCTGGGACAGGAAACCTATTGTCCAGGCCTCCCCTGCCGGAGTTTCGTCCAGCAGCAGGAGGCCAGACTCGTGTCTGTGGCAGCAGCATCCATTTTGTGATGCCAGGCTCTGGAAAGAAGTTACCGGACTCGTCAGAGTTAACATGCCTTTCCTCTAGAAGGGTGGAATGCTACCCCCGCCGCCAGGATTGGCGGGGGGTAGTATTCCAAGATGTTTGACACCAAACACGACATGTTTAGGTGCAGCCATTCCATAGTTAGCATTTTACCGCGAGGATATAATGCGTTTAAGAGTATATGGTCAGGCTGCACTACAAACAGCAACAGAGATGGTCTCCGACAGCTGCAGAGGGGCCTTGCTCATGCAGGGGCACCCTCTCACATAGGAACCATGCACTCTGCCTTTAGGATTGATAAGGCCTGCCTTAGGAGTGACTTATAGGTTTATATGTGTGTATGCATTTAGTGATATAGGTAACCTATACCACAGCAAGGGGTGCATGCACCACCTTACCCAGGCTGCAGTAGCAGACCTGTGGTGCCAGTTTGGATGGCCTACCAGGGGTGGCATAATACATGCTGCAGCCCCTGGCAGGCCTCTGAGGTACCTATGCCCTTGGTACATAGTATACCATATACTAGGGACTTACAAGGGCACTCCAGATCCCAATCAGTGATGTGCCTAAGGCACATGGAGACCCTTTTAAAGAGGAAACAGCTAGGCTGGGGTTCTGAATAGCAGGGCCCCAGCCAGACTAATGTCGAAAACCAGTGAAGTATCAGCAAAAAGTGGGGGTACCCCTGTGAAGCAGATCCTACTCTCCTACACAACCCCCCAAACGTAGGGACATTAAACTAACCTTGCCCAGTTAAGTCTTCATGTTCTAAGTGGAAATACCTAGAGAGTCCATCTGCATTCGCATGGTTACTCCCAGGCCTATGTTCCACTGTAAAGTCCATCCCCTGTAGGGAAATGGACCACCTAAGCAGTTTGGGGTTTTCACCCTTCATTTGTTTTAGCCATAAGAGGGGCTTATGGTCTGTCTGAACCAGGAAGTGTGTACCAAACAAGTATGGCCTCAACTTCTTCAGAGCCCAGACCACAGCAAAGGCCTCCCTCTCTATGGCTGACCAACGTTTCTCTCTAGGGGTCAGCCTTCTGCTAATAAAAGCTACTGGCTGATCCTGACCTTCTTCATTCAATTGTGACAGTACAGCCCCTACCCCCAATTCAGATGCATCAGTTTGAACAATGAACTTCTTGGAGTAATCAGGACTCTGCAGAATTGGAGCAGTGCACATGGCCTGCTTGAGGTCATCAAATGCCTTTTGACAGCTAACTGTCCACTGAACCTTTTGGGCATTTTCTTAGAAGTTAAGTCATTCAAGGGTGTCACTATTGATCCATACCCCTTGACAAATCTCCTATAATACCCAGTCAGGCCTAAGAAGGCTCTCACCTGAGTCTGGGTAGTGGGAGCAGTCCAGTCCATGATGGTCTGGATCTTGCTCTGCAAAGGTTGAACCTGGCCTCCACCCACAAGGTGGCCCAGGTACACAACCTGACTCTGCCCTATCTGGCACTTAGTGGCCTTGATAGTCAGGCCTGCCTTTTGCAGGGCCTGTAAAACATTCCTGAGGTGGACCAGGTGATCCTCCCAGGTGGAGCTAAAGACAGCAATATCATCTAGATAAGCTGCACTATAGGCTTCCAGTCCTGTGAGAACTGTGTTCACCAACCTCTGGAAAGTGGCAGGTGCATTTTTCAGACCAAAGGGCATCACCACAAATTGATAATGCCCACTAGGGGTTGAAAATGCTGTTTTGGGCTTTGCAGCATCAGCTAGTCTGATCTGCCAGTAGCCAGCTGTTAGGTCAAATGTGCTGAGATATTTGGCAGAGGCCAAAGTATCTATGAGCTCATCTGCCCTGGGTATTGGATGGGCATCAGTCCTAGTGACTGCATTGAGGCCTCTGTAGTCTACACAAAACCTCATCTCTCTTTTCCCACCACTGGTGTGAGGTTTAGGTACTAGGACTACTGGACTAGCCCAAGGGCTATCTGAGGGCTCAATCACTCCCAATTCCAACATCTTCTGGACTTCAGTCCTGATACAGTCCCTGACATGGTCAGGTTGCCTATAAATCTTGTTTTTAATAGGCAGACTGTCCCCAGTGTCCACTTCATGAGTGCACCAGGTGGTCTGACTGGGTGTCAGTGAAAACATATGTCTAAACTGATTGAGGACTTGCCTGCAATCAGTTTGTTGCTGGGTAGTGAGGCTGCCTGCCAAGGCTACACCATCAACTGACCCATCGTCAGGGTTCTGTGAGAGCAGGTCAGGGAGTGGGTCACTCTCTTCCTCCTGCCCTTCATCAGTAGCCATGAGCAAGCCCATGTCTGCCCTGTCCACATATGGCTTAAGTCTGTTGACATGGAGAACCCTTTGGGGACTCCTGGGTGTTCCTAGGTCCACTAAGTAAGTGACCTCACCCTTCTGTTCAACAATAGTGTGGGGTCCACTCCATTTGTCTTGGAGAGCTGCTGGGGCCACTGGCTCCAACACCCACACCTTCTGTCCTGGCTGGTAAACAGTCAGAACAGCCTTTGGTCATGCCAGGCCTTCTGCAGTTCCTGGCTAGCCTCAAGGTTTTTGGTTGCCTTTTTCATGTACTCAGCCATCCTGGAGCGGAGACCAAGTACATAGTCCACTATATCTTGCTTTGGGGGCTTGAGAGGTAACTCCCATCCTTCCTTCACCAAGCACAGTGGACCCCTCACAGGGTGGCCAAACAGAAGTTCAAAAGGGCTGTAACCAACCCCCTTCTGAGGCACCTCCCTATATGCGAATAAAAGGCAGGGCAAGAGTATGTCCCATCTACGCCTAAGCTTTTCTGGGAGCCCTTTAATCATGCCCTTCAAGGTTTTGTTGAATCTCTCAACTAAACCATTGCATTGTGGGTGATAGGGTGTGGTGAACTTATAAGTAACTCCACACTCCTTCCACATTGCTTTTAAGTAACCAGACATGAAGTTTGCACCCCTGTCTGATACTACCTCCTTAGGAAAGCCCACTCTTGAGAAGATTCCCAGGAGGGCCCTTGCCACCACAGGTGCTGTAGTGGTCCTGAGGGGAATAGCTTCTGGGTACCTGGTGGCATGATCCACTACCACCAGGATAAACCTGTGCCCAGAGGCTGTTTGGGGATCCATGGGACCAACAATGTCAATCCCTACCCTCTCAAAGGGCACCCCCACCACAGGTAGTGGTATCAGGGGGCCTTTGTAGTGCCACCTGCTTTGCCACTGGCTTGGCAGGTTACACAGGAGCGACAAAACTCCTTACTGTCTTCAGACATGTGGGGCCAGTGAAAGTGAGGGACAATCCTGTCCCAAGTCTTGTTCTGGCCCAGGTGTCCTGCTAAGGGAATATCATGGGCTAGGGTCAATAGGAAGCCCCTGAACTTCAAAGGTATTACCAACCTCCTGGTAGCACCAGGCTTGGGGTCTCTACTCTCTGAGTACAGGAGTCCATCATCCCAATACACTGTATGGGGACCACTAGCTTTCCCAGCAGCCTCAGCAGCAGCTTGCTGTCTGAGGGGTTCAAGGGAGGGGCAGCTCTGCTGCTCCTGGCTCAGATCTGCCCTAGAAGGTCCCCCTGTCCCCAAGAACTCAACCTGTTCAGGTTCAAGTTCCTCTGGGACAGTTCCTTCTTCAGGGCTGAGATCATCCCCCTCAAGGGACTGATCTTCCTCCTGAGCCAAGGGGGAAGGCACTGCCTTAACCCTACTACTCCTCCTCTTGGAAGGCACTTGGTCCATTCTTCCAGAATCCAAGGCCTGTTCAGTTTTAGACAGTTTAGCTTGTGACCTGGTCACAGCAAACACATCTGCAGGGATCCCCAGCATTTCTGCATGGGTCCTGAGCTCCACTTCTGCCCAAGCAGAAGTCTCTAAGTCATTGCCAAGCAAGCATTCGACTGGTAGGTTTGCACTTACCACAACCTTCTTAAGGCCAGTTACCCCTCCCCAGGAGAAGTTAACAACTGCCAGAGTATGGTCTGTTCTGACATTGCTAGCATTGGTCACTTGGTACATTTCACCAAGTATAACTTGCCCAGGTAGCACAAGGTCTTGTGTCACCATTGTGACACTTGCCCCTGTGTCCCTAAATGCCAAAGCCTCTCGTCCATTGATTAAAGGCTGTTGTCTGTACTTGCCCAGATTACTGGGACTCACAGTGGAGGTCACATCCATGCCTCCATCACAGACTAACACAGCCTGAGTCAGTTCCCTGACTAAGTCAGAGCCCAACTCAGTTCCCAGGGTGAACCCTACTAAACCCTTTGCTGGAGCACCTCCACCAACTGTACTAGGGGGAACAGGTGCCTTAGGGGCATTGGTGGGTGCTGGACTGGAGTCTTTGGACTTGGTGCAATCACTGGTCCAGTGGGTCTTTTGCTTACAGACCTTGCACCATGGTTTTCTTTGGCCTTTACCCTTGGTAGACTGGGAATCCCCACCAGAAGAAGATTTTTGGGGGCCTGATGAAGACTTTTGATCTTTACCCTTCTCCCCACCCTTGTCAGAGTTCTTAGCATCTTGCTTCTTGGTTTCCCCACCTTGGTTCTGTACCTTCTGCTTCACCCTGGTTCTGACCCATTTGTCTGCCTTCTTTCCCAATTCTTGGGGAGAGGTCAGATCAGAGTCAACCAGGTACTGATGCAACAGCTGGTTTTGACAGTTATTAAGAATCTGCTCCCTCATTATCAGATTATACAATCCTGAGAAGTCACACACCTTACTGCCCATCAACCAGCCTTCCAGAGCCTTGGCAGAACAATCCACATAGTCTACCCAGTCTTGAGTCTGTGCTTTTGGGTGTCTCTGAACTTCAACCTGTACTGTTCAGTGGTTAGGCCAAACCCATCAATAAGAGCACTCTTCAAGACCTTGTAATTATCAGCATCCTCCTCTCTAACAGTGAGGAGCTTGTCTCTACCTTTGTCAGCAAAGGAGAGCCACAAGATTGCTGCCCACTGCTCCTGAGGGACCTTCTGTACTTTACAGGCCCTCTCTAAAGCAGTTATCCATTTGTGGATGTCATCCCCACTCTGGTAGGGAGGGACAATCTTGCTCAGGTTCCTATGGTCATAGGACCTTTCCCTATCTCTAGGGACATGGTTGCCACCATGGGACTCTAGTCCCAACTTTCTTCTCTCTTTAAGGAGATCTAGGGATTCTCTATCTAAAGCCAATTGCTTCTTCCTGATCTCCAGTTGAGTTTCCTCATACTGGACCAGTCTCTTTCTTCTCTCATGAGAGGATTCCCTCCTGTGAGAAGAAACAGAGCTCCCTATTGAGGTGCCAGAGTGGTTAGACTCCTGAGAAGGAGACCTAGACTTTCTGAGCACACTCATAATCCTTCCTGGGGGACAAAGGTGTGGTTCTCAAGATCCTCATCTTCATCTTCCCCAGAAGGGATTGGGTTTTCCAGGTCAGGGTCATTGTCACCCTCCTGGTCAGTTTCAGAGGGGGCTGGGGGTAGTAGTACCCCTGGTCCCTTCCTCATCTGCTGGCCCACCCTCTGCTCCTACCCCTTCAGTCTCTGAAGACTTACTAAGATCATAAGCCACCAACAACTCCTGGAGGTGTTGGGTGGTGGGACTTTGGCCTGTCCTTAATTTCCTCACGTTACACAAAGCTCTCAGTTCCAAGAATGGGAGTGTGTCATACTTGGAGGGGGAAGCTCAATGGCTTCCTGCAGGGCATCTTTAGATCCTGCTTTTAAAGACATTACTAGTGTGGTGTGGTGTATGCACTACCTACTCTAGTGTGGCCTACTAAACTCTCTTGAGTTGTAGAAAGGGTTGTGCTATCCCTTAACACACAACTCTAAGTTCAGTAGAACTTACTGATATTCTAAGCTTAAATTATATGTACCTTAGGTACCTTTAGTGGTTTTCAGTTGATCAATTCAATTGAGATTATCTGGTAAAACAATAGCAAGCTGGAATCCCACACGCTGCACACCAATGTGAGAAGTTGGCCTGGCATATGCTGTCCACTAATTATAGTGGGCACCTTGCACCAGTCCAAATCGACTCTTATGGTAGGTAGGTTAAAGACAACCTTATTGAAAGCTATCCTAGTGGTAGCTATGGAGAGCAGCCTTCAGGCTAAGTCTTGAAGGAATGTAAAGCAGCTTGTTTTACCAGTCTATAATCTCTTGAGTGACCAAATGAAAGAGCACCACACCAGGTATATATTCAAAATATATGTATTTATTACTAAACACACCCCTCTAGTCTCTTTATGAGGCTAGAGTTCGAAGTACATAGGTTATAAGATCTTAAATCACAGTAATAGCACAAATACACGTTTGGGCCCTAGGGGCGTACCAAACCATATACCAATAAAGTGGTATGCGAACCACGACTGAACTAGACACTAGGCCTAGAGCCTCTAGAAGTGCTTGGACCACAAGGAACCACCCAAGGTAGTGACACAGGGGACCCACGGGAGACGCGTGCAGTGTAAATACACAACCGCGATACGCCGTTAACTTCTATGGAGAAAGTCGGGATCGGGAAAATAGAGGAAAGGGACACTTAGAAGAGGACTAGGACAAAACCCTTTGAGATCTAGGACTTTGAAGAGTCTCTACCCACGGGAGCACCGGAGTACTCGTGTTACCTCACCCAGGGAAGCCGGGTGCATAGGTGCCTTTCGGGGTCGGGTTTCGTCGTCGGTTCTTATGGCGATCTGCTGCAAAGTGCTGCTGGCGACCAGGAGAAAAGTGTCCGGGTGGATCCAAGAGTGGATCGGAGTTCTGAAGAACCTGAAAGCAGAGGGGACAGAGTCTGGGTCACTAGCCAGTGACCAGGGAGGCGATGGACAGATGCCCACCGATGTCGAGTGCTTCAGATTCGATGACGGTTGTCTTGACTCTTCAGCCACGAGGTCCGGGAGGCGTTGTCGGCGACCAGGAGCAGGATTCGGGCTGTTGCTCGATGTCTGTCGAGTGCAGAGGTGTCGGCGACCAGATTGGACCCAACAAGCCTTGGCAACAGCAAGTCTCGAGTAAGATGTAGATCGTCGATGATGCAGACCAGCAAGGTCTGGGGAACTCACCCAGCAAGGGTAAGTGAGGGCAGGCCTGGAGCAACCAGACTGCCAAGTAAAGAAAAGATTGACCTTCGTTAAGGGCTACTAGCCAACGGGCTAGCGACCGCAAAGGAGCCTCGTGACGCCGCACGTGGAGCTGGCTTACAGGACACTCGTGGAGTGGGGGCCAGAGATCTTCGGTGCAGGTGGTGCTGGAGGCTAGGGCTACTCGGAGCCCAAAGCACGACTTCTTGGGAGACCCAGAAGATGGTGTACTTGCAAATGTGCTCGGTGTCCAGGGGTCACGGTCTCACGTCACCCACGATAGCCACAGGCCTCAGCTTTGCTGGGGACTCAGGGTAGCCTCGGCGAAGTCTGAGAATCCACCTCTGGTGATGCGATGACTTCGGCGTCCGACGGGAGCTTCAGTGATGCGAACCGGACAGATGCTTCTTTGGTGCCTGCCAAGCAGGGGAGTCACTCCTTGACCCCAAGGGAGATTCTTCAGTCCTCTAATCGTGAGTAGAGCGTCGAAGGTCCAGGATTCTGTTTCAGAGTTTCGTCCAGGTATAATCTAAAGTCCTAGGGACTGGGTTCCTACCTTTATTCTAAAAATAGGGGATGGACTACTCTGTGGCCCCACCTATGGGTGGGTCAGGGCAGAGGGGTGGCTACACCCCTTTCCCTTTGTCCAGTTCGCACCAAAGCAGGGGCTGCAAGCCCCTGATCCGGTTTGAACTGGGGTATGCACAGGGACACCAAATGTGCCCCCAGTGCAGGACTTCAAAGCACCCGAAAGTGCTCCCGCCCAGCCCCAATACACATTGTCCTGTCTGGGGAGGTGGTCACACCTCCCTGGGACAGGAAACCTATTGTCCAGGCCTCCCCTGCCGGAGTTTCGTCCAGCAGCAGGAGGCCAGACTCGTGTCTGTGGCAGCAGCATCCATTTTGTGATGCCAGGCTCTGGAAAGAAGTTACCGGACTCGTCAGAGTTAACATGCCTTTCCCTCTAGAAGGGTGGAATGCTACCCCCGCCACCAGGATTGGCGGGGGGTAGTATTCCAAGATGTTTGACACCAAACACGACATGTTTAGGTGCAGCCATTCCATAGTTAGCATTTTACCGCGAGGATATAATGCGTTTAAGAGTATATGGTCAGGCTGCACTACAAACAGCATCAGAGATGGTCTCCGAACGCTGCAGAGGGGCCTTGCTCATGCAGGGGCACCCTCTCACATAGGAACCATGCACTCTGCCTTTAGGATTGATAAGGCCTGCCTTAGGAGTGACTTATAGGTTTATATGTGTGTATGCATTTAGTGATATAGGTAACCTATACCACAGCAAGGGGTGCATGCACCACCTTACCCAGGCTGCAGTAGCAGACCTGTGGTGCCAGTTTGGATGGCCTACCAGGGGTGGCATAATACACTCCCCCTCTCTCTTGTCTCCTGCACCTCTCACTCTTCTGAAGCTGTGTGTCTCCCCCTCTCTCTTGTCTCCTGCACCTCTCACTCTCCTGAAGCTGTGTGTCTTCCCCTCTCTCTTGTCTCCTGCACCTCTCACTCTCCTGAAGCTGTGTCTTCCCCTCTCTCTTCTCTCCTGCACCTCTCACTCTCCTGAAGCTGTGTTCCCCCTCTCTATTGTCTCCTGCACCTCTCTCTCTCCTGAAGCTGTATGTCTCTCTCTCTCTCTTGTCGCCTGCACCCCGCTCTCTCCTGAAGCTGTGTGTCTCCCCTCTCTCTTGCCTCCTGCACCTCTCACTCTTCTGAAGCTGTGTGTCCCCCCTCTCTCTTGTCTCCTGCACCTCTCACTCTCCTGAAGCTGTGTGTCTTCCCATCTCTCTTGTCTCCTGCACCTCTCACTCTTCTGAAGATGTGTGCCTCCCCTCTCTCTTGTCTCCTGCACCTCTCACTCTCCTGAAGTTGTGTGCCTACCCCTCTCTCTTGTCTCCTGCACCTCTCACTCTCCTGAAGCTGTGTCTCTCCCCCTCTCTCTTGTCTCCTGCACCTCTCACTGTCCTGAAGTTGTATGTCTCTGCTCTCTCTTGTCCCCTGCACCCCTCTCTCTCTTGAAGCTGTGTGTCTCCCCCTCTCTCTTGTCTCCTGCACCTCTCTCTCTCCTGAAGATGTATGTCTCCCCTCTCTATTGTCTCCTGCACCCCTCTCTCTCCTGATGGTGTGTGTCTCCCGCTCTCTCTTGTCTCCTGCACCCCTCTCTCTACTGAAGCTGTGTCTCCCCTTTCTCTTGTCTCTCGCACCTCTCACTCTCCTGAATCTGTATGTCTCCCCTCTCTCTTATCTCCTGCACCCCTCTCTCTCCTCATGGTGTGTGTCTCCCCCTCTCTCTTGTCTCCTGCACCACTCTCTCTCCTGAAGCTGTATGTCTCCCCCTCTCTCTTGTGTCCCGCACCTCTCACTCTCCTGAAGCTGTGTGTCCCCCTCTCTCTCTTGTCTCCTGCACCTCTCTCTCTCCTGAAGCTGTGTGTCTCCCCTCTCTTGTCTCCTGCACCCCTCACTCTCCTGAAGCTGGGTGTCTTCCCCTCTCTCTTGTCTCCTGCACCCCTCTCTCTCCTGAAGCTGTGTCTCCCCTTTCTCTTGTCTCCTGCACCTCTCTCTCTCCTGAAGCTGTGTCTCCCACTCTCTCTTGTCTCCTGCACCCCCCACTCTCCTGAAGCTTTGTGTCTTCCCCTCTCTCTTGTCTCCTGCACCACTCTCTCTCCTGAAGCTGTATGTCTCCCCCTCTCTCTTGTGTCCCGCACCTCTCACTCTCCTGAAGCTGTGTGTCCCCCTCTCTCTCTTGTCTCCTGCACCTCTCTCTCTCCTGAAGCTGTGTGTCTCCCCTCTCTTGTCTCCTGCACCCTCACTCTCCTGAAGCTGGGTGTCTTCCCCTCTCTTGTCTCCTGCACCCTCTCTCTCCTGAAGCTGTGTCTCCCCTTTCTCTTGTCTCCTGCACCTCTATCTCTCCTGAAGCTGTGTGTTTCTCCCCCTCTCTTGTCTCCTGCACCCCTCACTCTCCTGAAGCTGTGTCTCCCCCTCTCTTATCACCTGCACCTCTCACTCTCCTGAAGCTGTGTGTCTCTCCCTCTCTCTTGTCTCCTGCACCCCTCACTCTCCTGAAGCTGTGTGTCTTCCCCTCTCTCTTGTCTCCTGCACCCCTCTATCTACTGAAGCTGTGTCTCCCCTTTCTCTTGTCTCCTGCACCTCTCTCTCTTCTGAAGCTGTGGGTCTCCCCCTCTCTCTTGTCTCCTGCACCCCCCACTCTCCTGAAGCGTTGTGTCTTCCGCTCTCTCTTGTCTCCAACACCTCTCACTCTCCTGAAGCTTTGTGTCTTCCCCTCTCTCTTGTCTCCTGCACCTCTCAATCTCCTGAAGCTGTGTGTCTTCCCCTCTCTCTTGTCTCCTGCACCTCTCACTCTCCTGAAGCTATGTGTCTTCCCCTCTCTCTTACCTTTTGCACCCCTCACTCTCCTGAAGCTGGGTGTCTTCCCCTCTCTATTTTCTCCTGCACCCCTCTCTCTCCTGAAGCTGTGTCTCCCCTTTCTCTTGTCTCCTGCACTCTCTCTCTCCTGAAACTGTGTCTCCCCCTCTCTCTTGTCTCTGCACCTCTCACTCTCCTGAAGCTGTGTGTGTCCCCCTCTCCCTTGTCTCCGGCACCGCTCTCTCTCCTGAAGCTGTATGTCTCCCCATCTCTCTTGTCTCATGCACCTCTCACTCTCCTGAAGCTGTGTGTCTCCCCCTCTCTCTTGTCTCCTGCACCTCTCCCTCTCCCCAAGCTGTGTCTCCCCCTCTCTCTTGTCTCCTGCACCTCTCCCTCTCCCGAAGCTGTGTCTCCCCCTCTCTCTTGTCTCCTGCACCTCTCACTCTCCTGAAGCTGTGTCTTCCCCCTCTCTCTTGTCTCCTGCACCCCTCTCTCTACTGAAGCTGTGTCTCCCCTTTCTCTTGTCTCCTGCACCTCTCTCTTCTGAAGCTGTGTGTGTCCCCTCTCTCTTGTCTCCTGCACCCCCACTCTCCTGAAGCGTTGTGTCTTCCCTCTCTCTTGTCTCCAGCACCCCTCACTTTCCTGAAGCTTTGTGTCTTCCCCTCTCTCTTGTCTCCCGCACCTCTCAATATCCTGAAGCTGTGTGTCTTCCTCTCTCTTGTCTCCTGCACCTCTCACTCTCCTGAAGCTATGTGTCTTCCCTCTCTCTTGCCTCCTGCACCCCTCACTCTCCTGAAGCTGGGTGTCTTCCCTCTCTCTTTTCTCCTGCACCCCCTCTCTCCTGAAGCTGTGTCTCCCTTTCTCTTGTCTCCTGCACTCTCTCTCTCCTGAAACTGCGACTCCCCCTCTCTCTTGTCTCTGCAACTCTCACTCTCCTGAAGCTGTGTGTCTCCCCCTCTCTCTTGTCTCCTGCACCCCTCTCTTTCCTGAAGCTGTGTGTCTTCCCCTCTCTCTTACCTTTTGCACCCCTCACTCTCCTGAAGCTGGGTGTCTTCCCCTCTCTCTTTTCTCCTGCACCCCTCTCTCTCCTGAAGCTGTGTCTCCCCTTTCTCTTGTCTCCTGCACCTCTCTCTCTCCTGAAACTGTGTCTCCCCCTCTCTCTTGTCTCTGCACCTCTCACTCTCCTGAAGCTGTGTGTGTCCCCCTCTCCCTTGTCTCCGGCACCTCTCTCTCTCCTGAAGCTGTGTGTCTCCCCCTCTCTCTTGTCTCCTGCACCTCTCACTCTCCTGAATCTGTATGTTTCCCCATCTCTCTTGTCTCATGCACCTCTCACTCTCCTGAAGCTGTGTGTCTTCCCCTCTCTCTTGTCTCCTGCACCAGTCTCTCTACTGAAGCTGTGTGTCTCCTCCTCTCTCTTGTCTCCTGCACCTCTCCCTCTCCCGAAGCTGTGTCTCCCCCTCTCTCTTGTCTCCTGCACCCCTCTCTCTACTGAAGCTGTGTCTCCCCTTTCTCTTGTCTCCTGCACCTCTCTCTCTTCTGAAGCTGTGTGTGTCCCCCTCTCTCTTGTCTCCTGCACCCCTCACTCTCCTGAAGCGTTGTGTCTTCCCCTCTCTCTTGTCTCCAGCACCCCTCACTTTCCTGAAGCTTTGTGTCTTCCCCTCTCTCTTGTCTCGCGCACCTCTCAATCTCCTAAAGCTGTGTGTCTTCCCCTCTCTCTTGTCTCCTGCATCTCTCACTCTCCTGAAGCTATCTGTCTTCCCCTCTCTCTTGCCTCCTGCACCCCTCACTCTCCTGAAGCTGGGTGTCTTCCCCTCTCTCTTTTCTCCTGCACCCCTCTCTCCTGAAGCTGTGTCTACCCCTTTCTCTTGTCTCCTGCACCTCTCTCTCTCCTGAAACTGTGTCTCCCCTCTCTCTTGTCTCTGCAACTCTCACTCTCCTGAAGCTGTGTGTCTCCCCTCTCTCTTGTCTCCTGCACCCTCACTTTCCTGAAGCTGTGTGTCTCCCTCTCTCTCTTGTCTCCTGCACGTCTCACTGTCCTGAAGCTGTGTGTCTCCCCTCTCTTGTCTTCTGCTCCTCTCACTCTCCTGAAGCTGTGTGTCTCCCTCTCTCTTGTCTCCTGCACCTCTCACTCTCCTGAAGTTGTATGTCTGCCCCTCTCTCTTGTCTCCTGCACCTCCCACTCTCCTGAAGGTGTGTCTCCCCCTCTCTCTTATCTCCTGTACCTCTCTCTCTCCTGAAGCTGTGTGTCTCCCCTCTCTCTTGTCTCCTGCACCTCTCTCTCCTGAAGCAGTGTGTCTCTCCGCTCTCTCTTGTCTCCTGCACCCCTATCTCTCCTGAAGCTGTGTGTCTCCCCCTCTCTCTTGTCTCCTGCACCCCTCTCCCTCCTGAAGCCGTGTCTCCTCCTCTCTCTTGTCTCCTGCACCCCTCACTCTCCTGAAGCTGTGTGTCTCCCCCTCTCTCTTGTCTCCTGCACCTCTCTCTCTCCTGAAGCTGTGTGTCTCCTCCTCTCTCTTGTCTCCTGCTCCTCTCTCTCTTCTGAAGCTGGGTGTCTCCCCCTCTCTCTTGTCTCCTGCACCTTACTCTCCTGAGGCTGTGTGTTGCCCCTCTCTCTTGTCTCCTGCACCCCTCACTCTCCTGAAGCAGTGTGTCTCCCCCTCTCTCTCCCCCTCTCTCTTGTCTCCTGCACCTCTCTCTCCTGAAGCTGTGTGTCTCCCCCTCTCTCTTGTCTCCTGCACCTCTCACTCTCCTGAAGCTGTGTGCCTCCCCCTCTCTCTTGTCTCCTGCACCCCTCTCCCTCCTGAAGCCGTGTCTCCTCCTCTCTCTTGTCTCCTGCACCCCTCACTCTCCTGAAGCTGTGTGTCTCCCCCTCTAGTTTCTCCTGCACCTCTCACTCTCCTGAAGCTGTGTGTCTCCCCCTCTCTCTTGTCTCCTGCACCTCTCTCTCTCCTGAAGCTGTGTGTCTCCTCCTCTCTCTTGTCTCCTGCTCCTCTCACTCTCCTGAAGCTGTGTGTCTTCCCCTTTCTCTTGTCTCCTGCACCTCTCACTCTCCTGAACCTGTGTGTCTTCCCCTCTCTCTTGTCTCCTGCACCCGTCACTCCCCTGAAGCTGTCTGTCGCTCCATCTCTCTTGTCTCCTGCACCTCTCTCTCTCCTGAAGCTGTGTGTCTCCCTTCTCTCTTGTCTCTTGCACCTCTCTCTATCCTGAAGCTGTGTGCCTCCCCCTCTCTCTTGTCTCCTGCACCTCTCACTCCACTGAAGCTGTGTGCCTCCCCTCCCTCTTGTTTCCTGCACCTGTCTCTCTCCTGAAGCTGTGTGTCTCCCCATCTCTCTTGTCTCCTGCACCCTCTCTCTCCTAAAGCTGTGTGTCTCCCCCCTCTCTCTTGTTTCCTGCACCCTTCTCTCTCCTGAAGCTGTGTCCCCCCCTCTCTCTCCTCTCCTGCACCCTCTCTCCTGAAGCTGTATGTCTCCCCCTCTCTCTTGTTTCCTGGACCTCTCACTCTTCTGAAGCTGTGTGTCTCCCCCTCTCTCTTGTCTCCTGCACCTCTCACTCTCCTGAAGCTGTGTGTCTTCCCCTTTCTCTTGTATTCTGCACCTCTCACTCTCCTGAAGCTGTGTGTCTTCCCCTCTCTCTTGTCTCCTGCACCTCTCCCTCCCCTGAAGCTGTGTCTCCCCCTCTCTCTAGTATCCTGCACCTCTCTCTCTCCTGAAGCTGTATGTCTCTCTCTCTCTCTAGCATCCTGCACCCTCACTCTCATGAAGCTGTATGTCTCCCCCTCTCTCTCTTGTCTCCTGCACCCGTCACTCTCCTGAAGCTGTGTGTCTCCCCCTCTCTCTTGTCTCCTGCACCTCTCACTCTCCTGAAGCTGTGTGCCTCCCCCTCTCTCTTGTCTCCTGCACCCTCTCCCTCCTGAAGCCGTCTCCTCCTCTCTCTTGTCTCCTGCACCTCTCACTCTCCTGAAGCTGTGTGTCTCCCTCTAGTTTCTCCTGCACCTCTCACTCTCCTGAAGCTGTGTCTCCCCTCTCTCTTGTCTCCTGCACCTCTCTCTCCTGAAGCTGTGTGTCTCCTCCTCTCTCTTGTCTCCTGCTCCTCTCACTCTCCTGAAGCTGTGTGTCTTCCCCTTCTCTTGTCTCCTGCACCTCTCACTCTCCTGAACCTGTGTGTCTTCCCCTCTCTCTTGTCTCCTGCACCTCTCCCTCCCCTGAAGCTGTGTCTCCCCCTCTCTTTAGTATCCTGCACCTCTCTCTCTCCTGAAGCTGTATGTCTCTCTCTCTCTTTCTAGTCTCCTGCACCCTCACTCTCATGCAGCTGTATGTCTCCCCCTCTCTCTCTTGTCTCCTGCACCCGTCACTCTCCTGAAGCTGTCTGTCTCTCCATCTCTCTTGTCTCCTGCACCTCTCTCTCTCCTGAAGCTGTGTGTCTCCCTTCTCTCTTGTCTCCTGCACCTCTCTCTATCCTGAAGCTGTGTGCCTCCCCCTCTCTCTTCGCTCCTGCACCTCTCACTCCACTGAAGCTGTGTGCCTCCCCTCCCTCTTGTTTCCTGCACCTGTCTCTCTCCTGAAGCTGTGTGTCTCCCCATCTCTCTTGTCTCCTGCACCTCTCTCTCCTGAAGCTGTGTGTCTCCCCCTCTCTCTTGTTTCCTGCACCCTTCTCTCTCCTGAAGCTGTGTCCCCCTCTCTCTCTCCTCTCCTGCACCCTCTCTCCTGAAGCTGTATGTCTCCCTCTCTCTTGTTTCCTGGACCTCTCACTCTTCTGAAGCTGTGTGTCTCCCTCTCTCTTGTCTCCTGCACCTCTCACTCTCCTGAAGCTGTGTGTCTTCCCCTTTCTCTTGTCTTCTGCACCTCTCACTCTCCTGAAGCTGTGTCTTCCCTCTCTCTTGTCTCCTGCACCTCTCCCTCCCCTGAAGCTGTGTCTCCCCCTCTCTCTAGTATCCTGCACCTCTCTCTCTCCTGAAGCTGTATGTCTCTCTCTCTCTCTAGTCTCCTGCACCCTCACTCTCATGAAGCTGTATGTCTCCCCCTCTCTCTCTTGTCTCCTGCACCCGTCACTCTCCTGAAGCTGTGTGTCTCCCCCTCTCTCTTATCTCCTGCACCTCTCTCTCTCCTGAAGGTGTGTGTCTCCCCTCTCTCTTGTCTCCTGCACCTCTCTCTCTCCTGAAGCTGTGTCCCTCCCCACCCTCTTGTCTCCTGCACCCCTCTCTCCTGAAGCTGTGTGTCTCCCCCACTCTCTTGTCTCCTGCACCCCTCTCTCCTGAAGCTGTGTGTCTCCCTCTCTCTTGTCTCCTGCACCCTCTCTCCTGAAGCTGTGTGTCTCCCCACTCTCTTGTCTCCTGCACCCCTCTCTCCTGAAGCTGTGTGTCTCCCCCTCTCTCTTGTCTCCTGCACCCCCCACTCTCCTGAAGCGTTGTGTCTTCCCTCTCTCTTGTCTCCAGCACCCCTCACTTTCCTGAAGCTTTGTGTCTTCCTCTCTCTTGTCTCCCGCACCTCTCAATATCCTGAAGCTGTGTGTCTTCCCCTCTCTCTTGTCTCCTGCACCTCTCACTCTCCTGAAGCTATGTGTCTTCCCCTCTCTCTTGCCTCCTGCACCCCTCACTCTCCTGAAGCTGGGTGTCTTCCCCTCTCTCTTTTCTCCTGCACCACCCTCTCTCCTGAAGCTGTGTCTCCCCTTTCTCTTGTCTCCTGCACCTCTCTCTCTCCTGAAACTGCGTCTCCCCCTCTCTCTTGTCTCTGCAACTCTCACTCTCCTGAAGCTGTGTGTCTCCCCCTCTCTCTTGTCTCCTGCACCCCTCTCTTTCCTGAAGCTGTGTGTCTTCCCCTCTCTCTTACCTTTTGCACCCCTCACTCTCCTGAAACTGGGTGTCTTCCCTCTCTCTTTCTCCTGCACCCTCTCTCTCCTGAAGCTGTGTCTCCCTTTCTCTTGTCTCCTGCACCTCTCTCTCTCCTGAAACTGTGTCTCCCTCTCTCTTGTCTCTGCACCTCTCACTCTCCTGAAGCTGTGTGTGTCCCCCTCTCCCTTGTCTCCGGCACCTCTCTCTCTCCTGAAGCTGTGTGTCTCCCCCTCTCTCTTGTCTCCTGCACCTCTCACTCTCCTGAAGCTGTATGTCTCCCCATCTCTCTTGTCTCATGCACCTCTCACTCTCCTGAAGCTGTGTGTCTTCCCCTCTCTCTTGTCTCCTGCACCAGTCTCTCTACTGAAGCTGTGTGTCTCCTCCTCTCTCTTGTCTCCTGCACCTCTCCCTCTCCCGAAGCTGTGTCTCCCCCTCTCTCTTGTCTCCTGCAACTCTCACTCTCCTGAAGCTGTGTCTTCCCCCTCTCTCTTGTCTCCTGCACCCCTCTCTCTACTGAAGCTGTGTCTCCCCTTTCTCTTGTCTCCTGCACCTCTCTCTCTTCTGAAGCTGTGTGTGTCCCCCTCTCTCTTGTCTCCTGCACCCCTCACTCTCCTGAAGCGTTGTGTCTTCCCCTCTCTCTTGTCTCCAGCACCCCTCACTTTCCTGAAGCTTTGTGTCTTCCCCTCTCTCTTGTCTCGCGCACCTCTCAATCTCCTAAAGCTGTGTGTCTTCCCCTCTCTCTTGTCTCCTGCATCTCTCACTCTCCTGAAGCTATGTGTCTTCCCCTCTCTCTTGCCTCCTGCACCCCTCACTCTCCTGAAGCTGGGTGTCTTCCCCTCTCTCTTTTCTCCTGCACCCCCCTCTCTCCTGAAGCTGTGTCTACCCTTTCTCTTGTCTCCTGCACCTCTCTCTCTCCTGAAACTGTGTCTCCCCCTCTCTCTTGTCTCTGCAACTCTCACTCTCCTGAAGCTGTGTGTCTCCCCCTCTCTCTTGTCTCCTGCACCCCTCACTTTCCTGAAGCTGTGTGTCTCCCTCTCTCTCTTGTCTCCTGCACGTCTCACTGTCCTGAAGCTGTGTGTCTCCACTCTCTTGTCTTCTGCTTCTCTCACTCTCCTGAAGCTGTGTGTCTCCCTCTCTCTCGTCTCCTGCACCTCTCACTCTCCTGAAGTTGTATGTCTGCCCCTCTCTCTTGTCTCCTGCACCTCCCACTCTCCTGAAGGTGTGTCTCCCCCTCTCTTGTCTCCTGTACCTCTCTCTCTCCTGAAGCTGTGTGTCTCCCTCTCTCTTGTCTCCTGCACCTCTCTCTCTCCTGAAGCAGTGTGTCTCTCCGCTCTCTCTTGTCTCCTGCACCCCTATCTCTCCTGAAGCTGTGTGTCTCCCCCTCTCTCTTGTCTCCTGCACCCCTCTCCCTCCTGAAGCCGTTTCTCCTCCTCTCTCTTGTCTCCTGCACCCCTCACTCTCCTGAAGCTGTGTGTCTCCCCCTCTCTCTTGTCTCCTGCACCTCTCTCTCTCCTGAAGCTGTGTGTCTCCTCCTCTCTCTTGTCTCCTGCTCCTCTCTCTCTTCTGAAGCTGGGTGTCTCCCCCTCTCTCTTGTCTCCTGCACCTTACTCTCCTGAGGCTGTGTGTTGCCCCCTCTCTCTTGTCTCCTGCACCCCTCACTCTCCTGAAGCAGTGTGTCTCCCCTCTCTCTCCCCTCTCTCTTGTCTCCTGCACCTCTCTCTCCTGAAGCTGTGTGTCTCCCCTCTCTCTTGTCTCCTGCACCTCTCACTCTCCTGAAGCTGTGTGCCTCCCTCTCTCTTGTCTCCTGCACCCCTCTCCCTCCTGAAGCCGTGTCTCCTCCTCTCTCTTGTCTCCTGCACCCCTCACTCTCCTGAAGCTGTGTGTCTCCCCTCTAGTTTCTCCTGCACCTCTCACTCTCCTGAAGCTGTGTGTCTCCCCCTCTCTCTTGTCTCCTGCACCTCTCTCTCTCCTGAAGCTGTGTGTCTCCTCCTCTCTCTTGTCTCCTGCTCCTCTCACTCTCCTGAAGCTGTGTGTCTTCCCCTTTCTCTTGTCTCCTGCACCTCTCACTCTCCTGAACCTGTGTGTCTTCCCCTCTCTCTTGTCTCCTGCACCTCTCCCTCCCCTGAAGCTGTGTCTCCCCCTCTCTCTAGTATCCTGCACCTCTCTCTCTCCTGAAGCTGTGTGTCTCCCTTCTCTCTTGTCTCCTGCACCTCTCTCTATCCTGAAGCTGTGTGCCTCCCCCTCTCTCTTGTCTCCTGCACCTCTCACTCCACTGAAGCTGTGTGCCTCCCCTCCCTCTTGTTTCCTGCACCTGTCTCTCTCCTGAAGCTGTGTGTCTCCCCATCTCTCTTGTCTCCTGCACCTCTCTCTCTCCTGAAGCTGTGTGTCTCCCCCCTCTCTCTTGTTTCCTGCACCCTTCTCTCTCCTGAAGCTGTGTCCCCCCCTCTCTCTCCTCTCCTGCACCCTCTCTCCTGAAGCTGTATGTCTCCCCCTCTCTCTTGTTTCCTGGACCTCTCACTCTTCTGAAGCTGTGTGTCTCCCCTCTCTCTTGTCTCCTGCACCTCTCACTCTCCTGAAGCTGTGTGTCTTCCCTTTCTCTTGTATTCTGCACCTCTCACTCTCCTGAAGCTGTGTGTCTTCCTCTCTCTTGTCTCCTGCACCTCTCCCTCCCCTGAAGCTGTGTCTCCCTCTCTCTAGTATCCTGCACCTCTCTCTCTCCTGAAGCTGTATGTCTCTCTCTCTCTAGTCTCCCTGCACCCTCACTCTCATGAAGCTGTATGTCTCCCCTCTCTCTCTTGTCTCCTGCACCCGTCACTCTCCTGAAGCTGTGTGTCTCCCCCTCTCTCTTATCTCCTGCACCTCTCTCTCTACTGAAGCTGTGTGTCTCCCCTCTCTCTTGTCTCCTGCACCTCTCTCTATCCTGAAGCTGTGTGCCTCCCCCTCTCTGTTGTCTCCTGCACCTCTCACTCCACTGAAGCTGTGTGCCTCCCCTCCCTCTTGTCTCCTTCACCTGTCTCTCTCCTGAAGCTGTGTGTCTCCCCATCTCTCTTGTCTCCTGCACCTCTCTCTCTGCTGATGCTGTGTGTCTCCCCCCTCTCTCTTGTTTCCAGCACCCTTCTCTCTCCTGAAGCTGTGTCTCCCCCTATCACTCCTCTCCTGCACCTCTCTCTCTCCTGAAGCTTTGTCTCTTCCCCTCTCTCTTGTCTCTGGCACCCCTCACTCTAGTGAAGCTGTGTGTCTCACCCTCTCCCTTGTCTCCTGCACCTCTCTCTCCTGAATCTGTATGTCTCCCCCTCTCTCTTGTCTCCTGCACCTCTCACACTCCTGAAGCTGTGTGTCTTCCCCTTTCTCTTGTCTCCTGCACCTCTCAGTCTCCTGAAGCTGTGTGTCTTCCCCTCTCTCTTGTCTCCTGCACCTCTCACTCTCCTCAAGCTGTGTCTCCCCCTCTCTCTTGTCTCCTGCACCTCTCTCTCCTGAAGCTGTATGTCTCTCTCTCTCGCTCTAGTCTCCTGCACCCTCACTCTCATGAAGCTGTGTGTCTCCCCCTCTCTCTTGTCTCCTGCACCTCTCTCTCTCCTGAATCTGTGTGTCTCCCCTCTCTCTTGTCTCCTGCACCTCTCTCTCTCCTGAAGCTGTGTGCCTCCCCCTCTCTCTTATCTCCTGCACCTCTCACTCCACTGAAGCTGTGTGCCTCCCCCTCTCTCTTGTCTCCTGCACCTTTCACTCTGCTGAAGTTGTGTGCCTCCCCCTCTCTCTTGTCTCCTGCACCTCTCTCTCTCCTGAAGCTGTGTCCCTCCCCTCCCTCTTGTCTCCTGCACCCCTCTCTCCTGAAGCTGTGTGTCTCCCCCACTCTCTTGTCTCCTGCACCCCTCTCTCCTGAAGCTGTGTGTCTCCCCCTCTCTCTTGTCTCCTGCACCCCTCTCTCCTGAAGCTGTGTGTCTTCCCCTCTCTCTTGTCTCCTGCACCTCTCACTCTCCTGAAGCTGTGTGTCTCCCCCTCTCTCTTGTCTCCTGCACCTCTCTCTCTCCTTAAGCTGTGTTTCTCCACCTCTCTCGTCTCCTGCACCTCTCACTCCCCTGAAACTGTGTCTCACCCTCTCTCTTGTCTCCTGCACCTCTCATTCTTCTGAAGCTGTGTGTCTCCCCCTCTCTTTTGTCTCCTGCACCTTTCTCTCCTGAAGTTGTGCGTCTCCCCTCTCTCTTGTCTCCTGCACCACTCACTCTCCTGAAGCTGTGCGTCTCCCCCTCTCTCTTGTCTCCTGCACCTCTCTCTCCTGAAGCTGTGTGTCTCCCCCTCTCTCTGGTTTCCTGCACCTCTCTCTCTCCTGAAGCTGTGTGTCTCCCCTCTCTCGTCTCCTGCACCCCTCTCTCTCCTGAAGCTGTGTGTCTCCTCCTCTCTCTCGTCTCCTGCACCCCTCTCTCTCCTGAAGCTGTGTCTCCCCTCTCTCATGTCTCCTGTACCTCTCACTCTCCTGAAGCTGTGTCTCCCCCTCTTTCGTCTCCTGCACCCTTCTCTCCTGAAGCTGTATGTCTCCCCTCTCTCTCTCATCTCCTGCACCCCTCTCTCCTGAAGCTGTATGTCTCCCCCTCTCTCTTGTCTCCTGGACCTCTCACTCTTCTGAAGCTGTGTGTCTCCCCCTCTCTCTTGTCTCCTGCACCTCTCACTCTCCTGAAGCTGTGTGTCTTCCCCTTTCTCTTGTCTCCTGCACCTCTCACTCTCCTGAAGCTGTGTGTCGTCCCCTCTCTCTTGTCTCCTGCACCTCGCACTCTCCTGAAGCTGTGTCTCCCCTCTCTCTTGTCTCCTGCACCTCTCTCTCTCCTGAAGCTGTATGTCTCCCTCTCTCTTGTCTCCTGCACCTCTCTCTCTCCTGAAGCTGTATGTCTCCCCTCTCTCTAGTCTCCTGCACCCTCACTTTCATAAAGCTGTGTGTCTCCCCCTCTCTCTCTTGTCTCCTGCACCCATCACTCTCCTGAAGCTGTGTGTCTCCCCCTCTCTCTTGTCTCCTGCACCTCTCTCTCTCCTGAAGCTGTGTGTCTCCCCTCTCTCTTGTCTCCTGCACCTCTCTCTCTCCTGAAGCTGTGTGCCTCCCCCTCTCTCTTGTCTCCTGCACCTCTCACTCCACTGAAGCTGTGTGCCCCCCCCCTCCCTCTTGTCTCCTGCACCTCTCACTCTCCTGAAGTTGTGTGCCTCCCCCTCTCTCTTGTCTCCTGAACCTCTTACTCTCCTGAAGCTGTGTTTCTCCCCCTCTCTCTTGTCTCCTGCACCTCTGACTCTCCTGAAGCTGTCTCCCTCTCTCGTCTCCTGCACCTCTTACTCTCCTGAAACTGTGTGTCTCCCCCTCTCTCTTGTCTCCTGCACCTCTCTCTCCTGAGGCTGAGTGTCTCCCCCTGTCTCTTGTATCCTGCACCCCAAACTCTCCTGAAGCTGTGTGTCTCCCCCTCTCTCTTGTCTCCTGCACCTCTCTCTCCTGAAGCTGTGTATCTCCCCCCTCTCTCTTGTCTCCTGCGCCCCTCTTTCTCCTGAAGCTGTGTCTCCCCCTCTCTCTTGTCTCCTGCACCCCTCACTCTCCTGAAGCTGTGTCTCCCCCTCTTTCGTCTCCTGCACCCTTCTCTCCTGAAGCTGTATGTCTCCCCTCTCTCTCTCATCTCCTGCACCCCTCTCTCCTGAAGCTGTATGTCTCCCCTCTCTCTAGTCTCCTGCACCCTCACTTTCATAAAGCTGTGTGTCTCCCCCTCTCTCTCTTGTCTCCTGCACCCATCACTCTCCTGAAGCTGTGTGTCTCCCCCTCTCTCTTGTCTCCTGCACCTCTCTCTCTCCTGAAGCTGTGTGTCTCCCCTCTCTCTTGTCTCCTGCACCTCTCTCTCTCCTGAAGCTGTGTGCCTCCCCTCTCTCTTGTCTCCTGCACCTCTCACTCCACTGAAGCTGTGTGCCCCCTCCCTCTTGTCTCCTGCACCTCTCACTCTCCTGAAGTTGTGTGCCTCCCCCTCTCTCTTGTCTCCTGAACCTCTTACTCTCCTGAAGCTGTGTTTCTCCCCCTCTCTCTTGTCTCCTGCACCTCTGACTCTCCTGAAGCTGTGTCTCCCTCTCTCGTCTCCTGCACCTCTTACTCTCCTGAAACTGTGTGTCTCCCCCTCTCTCTTGTCTCCTGCACCTCTCTCTCCTGAGGCTGAGTGTCTCCCCCTGTCTCTTGTATCCTGCACCCCAAACTCTCCTGAAGCTGTGTGTCTCCCCTCTCTCTTGTCTCCTGCACCTCTCTCTCCTGAAGCTGTGTATCTCCCCCTCTCTCTTGTCTCCTGCGCCCCTCTTTCTCCTGAAGCTGTGTCTCCCCTCTCTCTTGTCTCCTGCACCCCTCTCTCTCCTGAAGCTGTGTCTCCCCCTCTCTCTTGTCTCCTGCACCTCTCTCTCTCTCCTGAAGCTGTGTGTCTCCCCTCCCTCTTGTCTCCTGCGCCCCTCTCTCCTGAAGCTGTGTGTCTCCCCACTCTCTCGTCTCCTGCACCCTCTCTCCTGAAGCTGTGTGTCTCCCCCTCTCTCTTGTCTCCTGCCACCCTCTCTCCTGAAGCTGTGTGTCTTCCCCTCTCTCTTGTCTCCTGCACCTCTCACTCTCCTGAAGCTGTCTCCCCCTCTCTCTTGTCTCCTGCACCTCTCTCTGCTGAAGCTGTGTGTCTCCTTCTCTCTCTTGTCTCCTGCACCTGTCACTCTCCTGAAGCTGTGTGCCTCCCCCTCTATTGTCTCCTGCACCCTTCTCTCCTGAAGCTGCATGTCTCCCCCTCTCTCTTGTCTCCTGCTCCCCTCTCTCCTGAAGCTGTGTCTCCCCCTCTCTCTTGTCTCCTGCACCCCTCTCTCCTGAAGCTGTGTGTCTTCCCCTCTCTCTTGTCTCCTGCACCTCTCACTCTCCTGAAGCTGTGTGTCTCCCCTCTCTCTTGTCTCCTGCACCTCTCACTCTCCTGAAGCTGTCTCCCCTCTCTCTTGTCTCCTGCACCTCTCACTCTCCTCCAGCTGTGTGTCTCCCCTCTCTCTTGTCTCCTGCACCTCTCACTCTCCTAAAGCTGTGTGTCTCCCCTCTCTCTTGTCTCCTGCACCTCTCTCGCTTAAAGCTGTGTTTCTCCCCTCTCTCGTCTCCTGCACCTCTCACTCTCCTGAAACTGTCTCCCCTCTTTCTTATCTCCTTCACCTGTCACTCTCCTGAAGCTGTGTGTCTCCCCTCTCTCTTGTCTCCTGCACCTTTCGCTCCTGAAGCTGTGTTTCTCCCCCTCTCTCTTGTCTCCTGCACCACTCACTCTCCTGAAGCTGTGCGTCTCCCCCTCTCTCTTGTCTCCTGCGCCCCTCTCTCTCCTGAAGCTGTGTGCCTCCCCCTCTCTCTTGTCTCCTGCACCTCTCACTCCACTGAAGCTGTGTGCCCCCCTCCCTCTTGTCTCCTGCACCTCTCACTCTCCTGAAGTTGTGTGCCTCCCCTCTCTCTTGTCTCCTGAACCTCTTACTCTCCTGAAGCTGTGTTTCTCCCCTCTCTCTTGTCTCCTGCACCTCTGACTCTCCTGAAGCTGTCTCCCTCTCTCGTCTCCTGCACCTCTTACTCTCCTGAAACTGTGTGTCTCCCCCTCTCTCTTGTCTCCTGCACCTCTCTCTCCTGAGGCTGAGTGTCTCCCCCTGTCTCTTGTATCCTGCACCCCAAACTCTCCTGAAGCTGTGTGTCTCCCCCTCTCTCTTGTCTCCTGCACCTCTCTCTCCTGAAGCTGTGTATCTCCCCCCTCTCTCTTGTCTCCTGCGCCCCTCTTTCTCCTGAAGCTGTGTCTCCCCCTCTCTCTTGTCTCCTGCACCCCTCTCTCTCCTGAAGCTGTGTCTCCCCCTCTCTCTTGTCTCCTGCACCTCTCTCTCTCTCCTGAAGCTGTGTGTCTCCCCTCCCTCTTGTCTCCTGCGCCCCTCTCTCCTGAAGCTGTGTGTCTCCCCCACTCTCTCGTCTCCTGCACCCCTCTCTCCTGAAGCTGTGTGTCTCCCCCTCTCTCTTGTCTCCTGCCACCCTCTCTCCTGAAGCTGTGTGTCTTCCCTCTCTCTTGTCTCCTGCACCTCTCACTCTCCTGAAGCTGTCTCCCCTCTCTCTTGTCTCCTGCACCTCTCTCTGCTGAAGCTGTGTGTCTCCTTCTCTCTCTTGTCTCCTGCACCTGTCACTCTCCTGAATCTGTGTGCCTCCCCTCTATTGTCTCCTGCACCCTTCTCTCCTGAAGCTGCATGTCTCCCCTCTCTCTTGTCTCCTGCTCCCCTCTCTCCTGAAGCTGTGTCTCCCCCTCTCTCTTGTCTCCTGCACCCCTCTCTCCTGAAGCTGTGTGTCTTCCCCTCTCTCTTGTCTCCTGCACCTCTCACTCTCCTGAAGCTGTGTGTCTCCCCTCTCTCTTGTCTCCTGCACCTCTCACTCTCCTGAAGCTGTCTCCCCCTCTCTCTTGTCTCCTGCACCTCTCACTCTCCTCCAGCTGTGTGTCTCCCCCTCTCTCTTGTCTCCTGCACCTCTCACTCTCCTAAAGCTGTGTGTCTCCCCCTCTCTCTTGTCTCCTGCACCTCTCTCGCTTAAAGCTGTGTTTCTCCCCCTCTCTCGTCTCCTGCACCTCTCACTCTCCTGAAACTGTCTCCCCCTCTTTCTTATCTCCTTCACCTGTCACTCTCCTGAAGCTGTGTGTCTCCCCCTCTCTCTTGTCTCCTGCACCTTTCGCTCCTGAAGCTGTGTTTCTCCCCCTCTCTCTTGTCTCCTGCACCACTCACTCTCCTGAAGCTGTGCGTCTCCCCCTCTCTCTTGTCTCCTGCACCTCTCTCTCCTGAAGCTGTGTTTCTCCCCCTCTCTCTTGTCTCCTGCACCTCTCACTCTCCTGAAGCTTTGTGCCTCCCCCTCTCTCGTCTCCTGCACCCTTCTCTCCTGAAGCTGCATGTCTCCCCCTCTCTCTCGTCTCTTGCTCCCCTCTCTCCTGAAGCTGTGTATCTCCCTCTCTCTCTTGTCTCCTGCACCTCTCACTCTCCTGAAGTTGTGTGTCTCCCCCTCTCTCTTGTTTCCTGCACCTCTCTCTCTCCTGAAGCTGTGTGTCTCCTCCCCTCTCTCATCTCCTGCACCCTTCTCTCCTGAAGCTGTATGTCTCCCCCTCTCTCTCGTCTCCTGCACCCCTCTCTCCTGAAGCTGTATGTCTCCCCCTCTCTCTTGTTTCCTGCACCTCTCACTCTCCTGAAGCTGTGTCTCCCCCTCTCTCTTGTCTCCTGCACCCCTCTCTCCTGAAGCTGTATGTCTCCCCCTCTCTCTTGTCTCCTGCACCTCTCACTCTCCTGAAGCTGTGTGTCTCCCCCACTCTCTTGTCCCCTGCACCTCTCTCTCTCCTGAAGCTGTGTGTCTCTCTCTCTCTCTCTTGTCTCCTGCACCTCTCACTCTCCTGAAGCTTTGTGTCTTCCCCTCTCTCTTGTCTCCTGCACCTCTCTCTCTCCTGAAGCTTTGTGTCTTCCCCTCTCTCTTGTCTCCTGCACCCCTCACTGTCCTGATCCCGACTGTCTTACTCCCTCCTCAGGTGCATAACGCAGAGGCCTTTGGCTGTGCAGGAGTGATCCTTTACTCCGACCCTATAGACTATGTCTCGGGGGCAGGTGCCAGGTTGTACCCAGAGGACTGGTGGCTCCCAGGCACGGGGGCCCAACGCGGAAGCATCCTGCGGACATATGGGGACCCCTTGACCCCTTTCTACCCCTCTATTGGTAAGTAGTCCCTCCCTCGAGGGCTGTGTGTCTGTCTGTGGACCAGGGATTATGTTCAAAGCGAGGTTCCCCGGCGAATAGGGAAACGCCCTCTCCACCTGGGGTGAGTGTTTGTGTGTGGGGTGGGGGTGGGGGGGTAGAAAACAAGCAAAGGGAGAGATGAAGGCGTTTGGTGGTGAGGTGGGGCCACTCGGCTGGTGTCTTCCATCATTACCTCCTCCTAAGTCTTTCTCGCCACCAGAGTTACTAGTGAGCTTTAGCTCCGCACCAGAACCCTCCAAAGCAAATTAGCATCCCATCCCTCCCCAACATGGCCGACCACCGTCACCCCTGACCCACGATAAGGGGAGGGTCGACCCACCCCACTTCCTGTAGAACTACTAAGCTCCAAGCACCACATGAAGCCGATAGCCAAAAAGGGAGGGAGGGATGGGAACTCATGTGGTGAGAAAGACAATGCTCGGACTAATGAAGATTACTGGCAAGTAATCGGGGCATTACCTTCTTGAAAGTCTTCCTCGCCACCAGAATTACGAAGTGAGCACATACCCAAGCCAAGCGGCTTCATGGAAACTCACAAGAAACCACAGACCACGGGATAATGCAAAACAGGGAGGTGTAATCCAAAAACAAAACAGATGGACAACAACCAAGAAGAAGCACAGAAGTCAAGAACAACAAGAGCCGGAAGAACCAGCCCCGAGACCCACCTCAACAAAGCCCCCTGCAGAAGGACCACCCAACACCACCCGGCAGTGATCCATGAACATGTGTGGGGAGGACCAGAGAGCGGCCCTACAGCTATCCACAGTAGAGACCCCAAGGAACAAGACCCAGGAGACAGACAGACCCCAGGCAGACTGACCCAGCACCCTGGCAGACACCTCAGAACCCTGTGAACCACAGGCCAGCAAGATAGGCTGCGTAAACCACTCACTCAGGGTGGAGAGAGAAGGTGTATGACCAGACCGGACAGGACCAAAAGGGACAAACAAGGTGGCACAGCAGCAAAAATATGCAGTCTGCTCCAAAAACAGCAACGCCGCCTGTCGGACAACCAACAGCAAGAGAGCAGAATGCACCCCAGACCCAACGACCGGAGGGAAAGTAGGCAACATGTCCCCCAGGAACAGTGGACAAACATGGGGACCACGGCAGAAAGGTAGGACCCGGATGCCACAAAACAGTCTGGCAGGACCCGCAAGAATAGAGGGGAGCACAGAAGGTCCCCAGCACCCCAATCCGATCAGCAAATATGATGGCCACCAAAAACACCACCTGCATGGCGAGGAACATGAATTCCACGGACCCCAGTGGCTCAAAGGAACCCTCCAGAAGGTCCCGCAACACCAATGGAAGATCCTAGGATGCCGCAAGGCAAAAGAGCTCAGAACGCTGTAGGAAACAACGTTGGAGCAACCTGGCCATCAAAGGAACCAAACCGTCCAACAGAGGACAGCGGAACGCCCGCAAGGCCGCCCACTGAGCCCGAAGAGCAGAATGGGCCAGGCCCAAGGCAAAGTCATCAGAAAAAAATGAACACCCTCAAAGGGTCTACAGAAACAGAGTCCAATCCCTTAGAAACACACCAACAAGAAAAAGACCCCCAATGGCGAGAATAAGGCAGAAGAGTAGCCAGGCAATGGGAGACCTGAAGCAACTCCACCACCTCCAGGGAGCAACCCCGAGACAGCAGGCACAACAACCCCAGAGCCAGGCCCGAAGATGATGCAGAACCCCCACAGGAAGCGGACGGCCCGCAATGGTCAAGGAAGATCCGGGAACGCCCAGAACTACTGGACGGCCACCACCCCCAGGAGAGGAAACCAAGGGCAGCAAACCCAGACGGGTACCAACAACCGAACAAACGCCCAGTCCCGGGGAATCTTGCACCGAACTTGCGCAATCAAAGGAAATGGAGGAAAAGCATAAAGCAGGGAGCCCGGCCAACGGAACGACATCACATCCAGCCGCCACGCCCCCGTGCACGGGAGGAGCGTGCAGAAGCGAGGCAGGCGAGCATCGACCAAACAGATCCACCATTGGGCACCCAAACCGTTCCAGCAACAGATGGGACAAAACCTCTGACAGGGAGAAGGAAGCCATGGGAGGAAAGACCCCACTCAGGAGATCTGCCATGCAGTACACCGCCTGCCTTGAGTGACAACGACACCTTTGCCCAAGACAGAAACTCCTGTACAAGGAACAAAAGGGAGCGAACCCTGCAACCCCCTGGCGATTGAGGTAGCCCATCACCAGCTGAATGACACACCGGCCTAGAACACAATGCTCCTGAAGGGCTGGGGCAAACTCCAGACAAGCCAAATGAACAGCCTTCATTACCCGGAAGATGGACGAGCAACCCAATTGCAGGCAAACCCACCGAACCTGCACAGATCGGGAAACCAAGTTGTCCCCCAGCCCCTCAAGCTGGCATCGGTTGAAACCACCCGGGAAGGGAACACCAGAAAAGGAAGACCTCTGGAGAGAATGGACTCCACCAACCACCAAACCAGATTGGGCCAAACCAGCGGAGACACTACCACAGGCAGAATGTAATCTGCGGAACAACGTGCCCACTGGGACAAGAGACGGTTCATCAACGGGTACAGATGAAGACGAGCCCAGGGAAGCATATTGATATACGTAGAGAAAATCAACCCCAGCACTCTCAACCAAAGAAGGACAGGGGCAAGCGGACAAGGTGTACCCAGCGTGATATACACAGGCAGCAAGAAAAAGTCTACAATCCACAGACCCCTCAAACAACATCAAACATGCTGAGAAACACACCAGGCCAATCCGTGGAATGGAAGTGAAAAACAGACACCATCTGGGACGAAGTGGGCCCCACAAGCCTCTGCCACACGATGCCCCTGAGCCCGCCGCGCTTATTGATAGTCCTCCTGGGCTCCCAAGCACAGTAAAGAATAGCACATGCTCGGATGCCGTGGGCTTCAGGAGACACGGCTACGGCTCAAAGCGAAAGAATGCACTCGCCCATCCATAACGCTGACTGGCACATATTGCTCTCGAACGCGTACAGCGTAACGCAAACATGTATAAAAAATAGGAAAGCCTTACATCAGCAAAGAATACCAATTCTGGGGAAACTGTTGGTAGGCAAGAAACAATGGATGGAGTAATGAAGATTACCGGTAAGTAACCAGGGAGAGGATGTAGCCTTAAGGCTAGAGCGGTCGACCTCGAAGCTGGGGAACCAGGTTCGAGTCTCTGCAACGACGCTCAACATCCTGTGATTCTGGGCAAATCTCTTAATCTCCCCGTGCCTAACAAAAATGAATGTGTTCATTTGTATCGAAACTGGTGCTCATGTAAAGTGCTCTGATACCTGATATCTTCTGGTCTAGTTTGTGCTATATAAAAAACTCTAAAAAATTTTTAAAAAGTAACCGGGGCATCACTCAGGTCTGTCAGTCCTGCTTCTCAGCAGACCCCTTGGCCGACCTTGGCACCTGGCAATAAGTCCTGGCAGAAGCAGGTCAGACAGAGATCTGCCCTCTAGGTGCTCGATGCTGGGAGCCGGGGAGGATGGCTCTAAGAACTGACATCTGGGCAGCGAGTGATGGGGGAAGCGGGGAGGGGAGAAGGAAAGGCGAGTCGAGAGGGAGGCCTGGGGTGGGCAGGATGGACAAGTGAAGCATGGGAGGTAGCAGTGAAGTGAGGCATCTGTAGACATGATGTGAGTGTAAAGTTCTTTGTTCCTATAGAAAGGTCGTGGAAGTAGGGACTGGAAACTCAAAGGATGTAAACATGGAGCCCAGCCTGTTCCAAAGAAAAGCGTATCTTGGCACACACATGCCTGAATGCGTGCCATGTACTACTCCTGGTGGAAGGTGGGAAACAGCATTCACCAAACCACCTGTTATATTATTGCAAGCTTGTGCTTCGCTCCGCCTGCATGACTCTCTCACCCTCACACGTGGTTTCAGTTGTACTCACTCAGAGCACAAGGGGACAGATTTACAAGAAACTGATGCATCTGTAGAGATGCGTCAGTTTCCCTGCGCCAGCCTGCAAAACCCTTGCGCCACCATGGATGCGCCGTATTTACAATACGGCGCACCATGGCACAGGGATTGACAGATGCGTCAGAAATTCTGACACATCTGTTGGCCCAAAAGTCACGCATTGATGGAGTCGTGTCACAAACACGACGAAACTCCAGCAATGCATGGGGAGGCCTATACCCATTGTACTGCGTCACTCCTTACTCCTGCTTCTAGCAGGCGTAAGGTTTTGGCGCAGTGGCCTCCTAGAAGTGGCGCAGTGAAATCTTGTAGATTTCACTGCATCATTTCTACGAGGTTTTCCTGCGTGGGAACGCCCACCCTGCATACATTATACCTGACGCAAGTATAATGTGATGCAGGGCTTTACAACGTGACGCATCTCCCTAGATCCGTCAAGTTGTAAATTGGTCGAATTGTTTACGCCGCCGCTGCATCACAAAAGTAACGCAATGGCAGTGCAAAAGTGTTGCAAGGGGCTTGTAAATCTGCCCCATGGTTTCTACATGCTTAATGCTTACAGAGCTGTGCCAGAGGGTACCGGAAGCTGTGTGCTGGGGCCTTGCTTTCCTTGGCACTCGCCAATGATTGGTCACTCTGAAGGGCTGTCAAGCTTTCTTTTTCATGGCCCAAAGAAAATGCAACTCCTCCCAGGTGCCACAGCGCCATCCTGCACTTAACAGTACAGTGACAAGGGTCACGTGTCTCCTTAAGAGGGTCCTAGTTAAGAGAAAAACATCCAGAAAGGGCAAAAAAACCTTGTTGCATATTTTGAGCACATGATCAAAAAGGATTACTTATAGGCAGATAAACTAGGCAGCAAACTCAACCCGGTGTGAGAGCATAGGAAATAGTCGAGCAACATCCAAAGGGAACTCAAGCTGCAAGGTGTAAACATCAGGACGAAGGTAGCAGCAAGTGGGTGACCAACGTGACAAAAATCAAAGGAACGTATGTGTTGTGACGCAAGCATCATTTATTAATGCTTCTTTTACATATGATTCAAACATGAACTGACAATGCAGGAAAAGACCCAGTTTTGTCTGCGATTAATAACCTCAGTCAGACATCTCTGGACTAACCACCATCTTGGAATGGGCAATCCATAAGGCTTGACCAAGCCCACTTTTATAACACATGGTGTCGACCAAGCAAGCAAAAAGAACCTCAAGTTTGACTTCTTTCGTCCGATGCAGAACTCTGCTGGCCGACTGCCACCAATCTTGAAGATTGCGGGGCTCCCCTTTGTATGACTGAGACCTAAGAAAGGCAGGCAAGGATAGGCTCTGAGGACTCTGTGCACTTAGGGCTTGATTACGAGTTTGGTGGTGCGGTAGCGGACCGCCATGCCAGCGGCCCTCTCCTTCACCGCCAAACCTGTGTATGGACCTCTTGCCAGATTACAAGTTTCCTCGGGTCTGGCGGGCTTTTTTTGGCTGACCCACGACGGTGCCTCTGAAAATGAGCACCGCAATGAGAACACCAAAAACATTTCCTGCATGATATGGACGGTAAAGGAATTGAGGTTCATGCATACTACATGCACCTCATGGTCCTGAGGCAACAGGGGGCCCTGTACGGCCCCCTTTGTTTCCTCTCTGCCATGGTTTTCATGGAGGAGGAGCCATGGCGGAGAGGAAACTTGTAATATGATTGGCAGGACGGCAGCGGTCCCACCAAGCACATTGCTGCCTTAAGACCTCCGTGCCGACGCTGGAGTGGTGCAATGGTGGTCTGACCATCGAACTTGTAATTCAGCGGTCAGACCTCCGGTGCAGCGGTGGCTGGACTGCCACCATCGTGCTCCCCGCTAGTCTGGCAGTCCTCCGACTGCCAGATTCGTAATCAGCCTCTAACGGTGGTGTACTGCAGCACACTGCCTGACTAGGTGATGAGGGTAGCATTTTGCTCTGAAGGCTCGCCACCCCTGGTAAGCTCTCAGCGTGCATGTAACAGCACTCAACAAAGCAGATATGACTCTCGTCTAATTTGCTGGTCAAGCAAGGTTTAACTCTTCTTCAATATACAGTGGGAGAGAGATGCGCTTTAGCAATGCTTCTTTGCCTTGACATACGTTAGGGTAAAAAACATTTAAAAGTGGCCGCTGAGCATTCATTCTTATGCACACGCAGGATTGACCTTTTCCCACTTTTCTAACACACTGCATGTTTTTGTCATTAGGTGAAACAAGTCATTCCATGATACCCCTCATGCGTTGGTACACATGCACACGTAGTGGTGGACATCCTGAAAAGATTTTTCATATGTTGACAAAAAGGTTTCCAAGATGGCTGACTGTGCATGAGCACCTATGTGCATACACACATGGACAACCATCTTGGAATGATTTTTCTAAAGGTATAACAAACACAATTCCAAGGTGGCTGCCAGTGTGTGCTTGCATGAGCACACAGAATGGCTACATTGGAATAATTTTGTTTGATATACTTTATTTTATATTTACCATTCCAAGATGGCCGATGGACATTTTGGAATAATAATTTTTAAAAAAATTACTCACAAGATGCTGTGCACAATATATTGCTAGTGAATGCGGAGAGCTACCAGGCTGTCTCAAAAAATGCAGACTAGTGAGAGAGCGGGTGTTAGGAATGGGATGGATGGAAGAGCACCAGATGAGCCTAGGGGAAGCAGGTACAAAGAGAGCTTGGGTGCAGGTAAGGGGAAGAAAGCAAGATGACAGGAGGAGTAAGAGAAGACAGCAGTAAGCAAATATGGACACTGAGCCCCTAAAGCAAGCTTGCACCTTGGCTCCCACACCTCCGCTACCTCACCTCCACTGCCACACCTCTGATCCTACACCTCTGCTCCCACACCTCTGCTCCCACACCTCTGCTCCCACACCTCTGCTCCCACACCTCTGCTGCCTCACCTCTGCTCCCACACCTCTGCTGCCACACCTCTGCTCCCACACCTCTGCAGCCACACCTCTGCTCCCACACGTCTGCTCCCACAAGTCTGCTCCCACACCTCTGCTGCCACACCTCTGCTGCCACACCTCTGCTGCCACACCTCTGCTCCCACACCTATGCAGCCACACCTCTGCAGCCACACCTCTGCTCCCACACCTCTGCTCCCACACCTCTGCTGCCACACCTCTGCTGCCACACCTCTGCTGCCACACCTCTGCTGCCACACCTCTGCTCCCACACCTCTGCTCCCACACCTCTGCTGCCTCACCTCTGCTCCCACACCTCTGCTGCCACACCTCTGCTCCCACACCTCTGCAGCCACACCTCTGCTCCCACACGTCTGCTCCCACAAGTCTGCTCCCACACCTCTGCTGCCACACCTCTGCTCCCACACTCTGCTGCCACACCTCTGCTGCCACACCTCTGCTCCCACACCTATGCAGCCACACCTCTGCAGCCACACCTCTGCTCCCACACCTCTGCTCCCACACCTCTGCTCCCACACCTCTGCTGCCACACCTCTGCTCCCACACCTCTGCTCCCACACCTCTGCTGCCACACCTCTGCTCCCACACCTCTTCTCCCACACCTCTGCTCCCACACCTCTGCTCCCACACCTCTGCTCCCACACCTCTGCTCCCACACCTCTGCTGCCACACCTCTGCTGCCACACATCTGCTGCAACACCTCCGCTGCCACACCTTCACTGCCAACAATCGGCAGAACATAAATGAGGACAGTATAAACAGGATGTTAAAAAGTTCCTGATGTCATGCGTGGAGCAATATACATTTAAACCAATAGAAACTAATAAAAAAGAAATACTCGACTGGGCAGACCACATGGGAAACTGACAGCAAAGTCAGCAAGTGAATAACCGGGGCTGAACTATAGAAACCAAGAGGAGTGAGGGGTCAACCACATCCACTGTGTATGCTGTTTGCAAGCGGTCGTAGACAACAGACAGTGAATGCTTGCTGCAGAGATCAGAACTCGAGAGGACCAGCTTGTAACAAGAACAATGCTTAGGACAAGGGGATGGGATCCGGAGATAGCTCCCCACGGGAAGAGGACTGTCATCAGCATAAAATGTGTGGTGATGAGATCTGGGGTCTTGATGAGATCTGTGGTCATGATGAGATCTGTGGTCATGATGAGATCTGTGGTCATGATGAGATCTGTGGTCAGGAGATTTGTGGTGATGAGATCTGTGGTCAGGATGAGATCTGTGTTCAGGATGAGATCTGTGTTCAGGATGAGATCTGTGGTCAGGATGAGATCTGTGGTGATGAGATATGTGGTTAAGATTTGTGGTAAGGATGAGATCTGTGTTGATGAGATTTGTGGTCAGGATGAGATCTGTGGTGATGAGATCTGTGGTCAGGATGAGATCTGTGGTCAGGATGAGATCTGTGGTCAGGATGAGATCTGTGGTGATGAGAACTGTGGTCATGAAGAGATCTGTGGTCATGAAGAGATCTGTGGTCAGGATGAGATCTGTGGTGATGAGATCTGTGGTGATGAGATCTGAGGTGATGAGATCTGTGGTCATGATGAGATCTGTGGCCAGGATGAGATCTGTGGTGATGAGATCTGTGTTCAGGATGAGATCCGTGGTCAGGATGAGATCTGTTGTGATGAGATCTGTGGTGATGATAAGATCTGTGGTCAGGATGAGATCTGTGGTGATGAGATCTGTGGTCAGTGTGAGAAGTTGGCCTGGTATATGCTGTCCACTAATTAAAGTGGGCACCTTGCACCAGTCCAAACGACCCTTATTGATGATTAGGTTAAAGACAACCTTTATAGAAAGCTATCCTAGTGGTAGCTGTGGAAAGCAGCCTTCAGGCTAAGTCTTGAAGGAATGTAAAGCAGCTTGTTTTACCAGTATATAACCTCTTGAATGACCAAATGAAAGGAGAACCACACAAGATATATATATAAAACAACCTGGTTTTGCAAGGGGATTCACCTGGGTTTTTGGACCCGGGCTCGGCGGCCATCTTGGGAAACCTACCAAACCCACACATTTCTGAAAGCTAGACACCCGGGGGAGTCCATGGAGGTATGGCTTGCGTGGGTCCCCCAACGTTTTCCTACCCAGAATCCCCTGCAAACCTCGAATTTAGCTGAAAAAAATCACTTTTTTCTCACATTTCTGCGTGGGAAAGTTCTGGAATCTACGTGGATCCACAAATTTCCTACCACCCAGCGTTCCCCTGGATCTCCCGATAAAAATGATACCTCACTCGCGTGGGTGGGTCAAGTACCCGCGACAGGCAAGGGCCCAAAACGTATTGAGGAGACATCAAAATTACCTAACACAAAACAACCTGGTTTTGCAAGGGGGGTCACCTGGGTTTTTGGCCCCAGGCTCGGCAGCCATCTGGGGAAACCTACCAAACCCACACATTTCTGAAAACTAGACACCCAGGGGAGTCCAGCGAGGTATGGCTTGCGTGGATCTCCCAATGTTTTCCTACCCAGAATGCCCTGCAAACCTCAAATTTAGCTGAAAAAACCACATTTTCCACATATTTTTGGGTGGAATCCCCGTGCCGGCACAAATGTCCCACCCCACTGCGTTCCCCTCAGTCTCCCAAGTAAAATGATACCTCACTTGTGTGGGTGGGGCAAGAGCCTGTGACTGGGAAGAGCCCAAAACCTAGGAATTAAGGGTATAGCACCGAGAATTCTAGCCAATTCTGCATTGGACACCCACACAAGTGAGGTATCATTTTACCCGGGACACTAAGGAGAACCCTGTGGGGTAGGACATTTGTGCCGGCTCAGTGATTCCACACAAAAATATGTGCAAAATGTGGTTTTTTCAGCTAAACTTGAGGTTTGCAGGGGATTCTGGGTAGGAAACGTTGGGGATCCACGCAAGCCATACCTCATTGGACTCCCCAGGGTATCTAGTTTTCAGAAATGTGTGGGTTTGGTAGGTTTCCCTAGATGGCCGCGAGCCCAGGGCCAAAAACCAGGTGCCCCCCAAAACCAGGTAGTTTTGTTATAGGTAATTTTGAAGTCTCCACAGTACGATTTGGGCCTTTTCCTGTTGCAGCCACTATGCCTACCCACACAAGTGAGGTACCATTTTTATCGGGAGACCTAGGGGAACGCTGGGTGGTAGGAAATTTGTGTCAGCCCGGTTATCCTACAATTTTCCCACTCAGAAATGTGAGAAAAAAATTGATTTTTTTCAACAAAAGTTGAGGTTTGCAGGGGATTCTGGGTAGGGAAATGTTGGGGGACCCACGCAAGCCATACCTTGCTGGACTCCCCGGGTGTCTAGTTTTCAGAAATGTGTGGGTTTGGTAGGTTTCCCTAGATGGCCGCCGAGCCCGGGCCAAAACTCATGGGACCCCCTTGAAAACCAGGTTGTTTTGTGATAGGTAATTTTGATGTCGCCTCAATAGGTTTTGGGCCCTTGCCTGTCGCGGGTACTTGACCCACCCACACAAGTGAGGTACCATTTTTCTCGGAAGACTTTGGGGAATGCGGGGTCGGTGGAATTTTGTGGATCCACGCAGATTCCAAAACTTTCCACCACATAAATTTGTGGAAAATGTGTTTTTTTTTTACAAACTTTGAGGTTTGCAAGGGATTCTGGGTAACAGAACCTGGTGAGAGCCAGACAAGTCACCCATCCTGGATTCCCCTGGGTGTCTAGTTTTCAAAAATGTATAGGTTTGCTAGGTTTCCCTAGGTGCCGGCAGAGCTAGGGTTCAAAATCTACAGCTAAGCACTTTGCAAAATAGTGTCAGTTTTCAATGTAAAATGTGGTATGTCCACATTGCGTTTTGGGTGGTTTCCTGCTGCGGGCACTAGGCCTACCCACACAAGTGAGGTACCATTTTTCTCGGAAGACTTTGGGGAATGCGGGGTGGTTGGAATTTTGTGGATCCACGCAGATTCCAGAACTTTCCACCACAGAAATATGAGGAAAATGTGGTTTTTTTTTTACAAATTTTGAGGTTTGCAAGGGATTCTGGGTAACAGAACCTGGTGAGAGCCAGTCAAGTCACCCCATCCTGGATTCCCCTGGGTGTCTAGTTTTCAAAAATGTATAGGTTTGCTAGGTTCCCCTAGGTGCCGCCAGAGCTAGGGTTCAAAATCTACAGCTAGGCACTTTGCAAAAAAAGGGTCCGTTTTCACTGTGAAAATGTGGTGCGTCCACGTTACGTTTTGGGCCGTTTCCTGTCATGGGCACTAGGCCGACCCACACAAGTGAGGTACCATTTTTGTTGGAAGACTTTGGGGAATGCGGGGTGAGTAGAATTTTGTGGATCCACGCAGATTCCAGAACTTTCCATCACAGAAATGTGAGGAAAATGTGTTTTTTTTACAAAGTTTGAGGTTTGCAAGGGATTCTGGGTAACAGAGCCGAGTGAGAGTCACACAAGTCACCACATCCTGGATTCCCCTGGGTGTCTAGTTTTCAAAAATGTATAGGTTTGCTAGGTTTCCTTGGGTGCTAGCTGCGCTAGGACCCAAAATCCAGAGGTAGGCACATTCCGCAAAAAAGTCTGTGCCTAGTGGGCTTTCTGCCGCCCTGGGGAGTGGGGAAATCGGGGGCTATTGCCCCGATATGCCCCCAAGGGGGGCAGAAAGACTGGCTATTTTGTTTGGGTGGGTGGGGACATTAGGATGCCCATTCTGGGCAGCCCCCACCCCTACGTATATAAAAAGCCAGCATAATCGCTGGTGCCTCGTGGGCTCTCTGCCCCGGGGGCAGATCAGGGGCTACTGCCCCCATCTGCCTCCTGGGGGGGACATAATGACCGTGGCATCCTTTTTTTGGGGGTGGGGGCATTGGCATTCCCATTCTGGGCAGCCCCCACCCCTGAATTTTGAAAAACATTTACCCCTGGTGCCTAGTGGGCTTTCTGCCCCCCGATGAGGCAGATAAGGGCTATTGCCCCCATCTGCCTCCCGGGGGGCAGAAAGACTGTGGTAATTTTTGGGGGTGGGGGCATTGGCATGCCCATTCTGGGCAGCCCCACCCCTACGTATAAAAAAACAAACACCTGTGGCCTAGTGGGTTTTCTCCCCCCCCGGGGGGGGCAGATCAGGGGCTACTGTCCCTATCTGCCTCATGAGGGGGGGGCAGAAATACTGTGGCATTTTTTGTGGGGGTGGGGGCATTGGCATGCCCATTCTGGGCAGCCCCCGCCCCAAACTTTGGAAAAATAAAAATCCCCATCTGCCTCCCAGGAGGGGCAGAAAGACTGTAGCATTTTTTCTCTTGGGTGGGGGTATTTGAATGCCCATTCTGGGCAGCCCCCACCCCTACGTATATATAAAAAAAATCCCTGGGGCCTACTGGGCTTTCTGCCCCCCCCAGGGGGCAGATCAGGGGCTATTGCCCCCATCTGCCTCCGGGGGGGGGCAGAAAGTCTTATTCCTTCTTTCGGGGAGGGTAGGGTGGGGGCTTTGGCATGCCCATTCTGGGCAGCCCCCACCCCTGGCGTATAAAAAAAATCCCTGGCGTCTAGGGTGCTTTCTGCCTACTAGGGGGGGCAGAAAGGCTGTCTGGGGCAATTAAATGGGGGGGAGCAAAGGCCCTAGCCCAAGGGGCCGCTCCCCCCTCCCTAGTGGCTAGTGGGTGGATCCCTGCTTGGGGGTCGCCCTCCTGGGGTGATCCCCAAGCAGGGATCCACTAGGTAAGGGTACCATTGGAACGGGGAGATCCTCCCCTTTCCAACAATACCTCTCCCAAGTGTTTCAGTGCTCGGGGGGCTGAGATAGCCCCACGAGCACTGAAACATTCAAACTGAAACTAAGTTTCAGTTTCGTTTTCAGTCTAATGACGAAAGCGCGCCATGCGCGCGATCGTCATTAGACTGAAAACGTGTGAAGGGCCTCGGGAGGTTGGGGAAACTCTTCCCCACCTCCCGAGGCCCAAAAAAAAAAAATGGAAATCCCTCTGCTGTTTGCAGCAGAGGGATTTCGTGCCCCTGTCCTCATGACGGAATGGTTCCGTCATGAGCACAGGAGCACTGGTGCTCATGACGGAACCATTCCGTCATGAGCACCGAAGGGGTTAAAAACCTTTAATAAAATATTATATTTTTCATCAACAAATATTTAGAATGTTTTTTTGATTAGACATTTCTAATTTTCTAATTTTTTATTGTTTTTCAAAATGTTTGAAATTTGTTAATTTTTTGGAAATTGTAATTTTATTTAAAAATATATTTTACATTCATAAAAATATTAAAAAATTAAATATTTTTTGATTTCATGATTGCCAATTTTGAAATCATAGTGTATTTTATATTTTATGGTTTATAGTTTTGGAATGGTTGAAAAAGAATGTAATAAATATTTTAATTATTAATAGTTTAATAATTTAGGGGCACATTACGATGGCGGGCGGAAGCACCACCGCCGTGCTGGCGGATGCAAAAAGCACCAGTTACCGCCGGCACGCAGCAGTCCACACGCCCGTCCAATTACGATGCGAAAAGTAGGCCAAACACCGCCGGCAAGCCAGCAACACCGTCCGCCATCAAAGTGCGCCCGTACACGTAGCGGCGCAGCCCAACTGACACACACCGTCCGACGAAACACGTCCCGCCCGGCGCATAAATTACGATGCCGCAAACAAACGGCTCCCACGGCCAAGAGATACCGTACGACAAACCGAAGCGGTAACACGGATGCCGAGCACGGACAACGAAGAAGCGGCTCCCCGAGCATGAATCCAGCACTGCAGGCCCTCCCCATGCTTCTGCTGATGCACCACCAAGGACGCAACGTATCGCGGAGACGCAGGTAGGCACACACACAACAAGTGCACGCAAACAGCGCACACAGTGCAAGGGCGGAAAAGCGGACAACCCCCACCAGCGCGTGTACACTACACATCCACCATTGCATCCACATATGACACACAGGCCAAATCGTAACATCGCGGAACACATGTGTACACACCACCTGGGACTAGGAACCAACCACCCCGTCACGGCCCCAAAGCGCCGATGACGCCGCCACACATGCGCACAACGCAGAGGCCAACCGCAGCGCCATGCATGCGTCGCACACAGACACAGGGACACAACCAAGCAGCACACACATCAGCCCCACCCCGAACGCACATGACACGTGACAGGCCTGCCACAGACATGTCCCCAACGCCCAATTCACGGACAACACCCAACGCCACACAACCGACGCACACATGTCAGTGAAGTCACGCAACAGCAGGACACACCCCAGTGTAACAAACATGGCGTAGCACACAGCGGCGGCAACACCAACTAGGAGAAGCAGGGCTCCTTCGGGAAGAGGAACGCCAGTACCACACTGAAACACCCATACCACCCTGCACATATGAACAAGACATATAAAACGGAACACCAAAGAGCCCGGGGACCGACAACAGGTGGCCCAAGAATAACATTCACACACAAGGCCCAACGCAGAGCGGAAAGGCAGCCTGCCGCCCACACAAGGGAGAGCAGACAGCACTGAATGACCTTCCATTCCAACTCCGAAACCACAGCCCTACGACAGAAGCCGGTGAATACAGCCATTGTCCAAGAATAGACCAACACAGGCATGCCGAGGAGACCGACCACAGGGCAGATAGCGCATATCACAGAAGCACACAACGGACGGGGAAGAAAGAAGAAAACACTCCCCCATGTCGGCCACATGCAAGTTAATTGGAAGGAGTCACACATCACTGACCTTGAACTGTCTGAGAAGCATGTGGGAAGAGGGCCCGTGTCCTCCAAACAAGCAAACAGAACACAAGTCCTGTCTCCCTACGACTACACAGAGCTCACAGCAACCTCGGAGCGTGCACATTGCAGACTGCACACACAGCCGGAGCACGCCACCACAACGCACCGCTGCGAAATGGCAACCGCAACACACCTACCCAACTACGCCGAACAGCTCAAGCTGTACAAAACCAACCTGTTCCATACATTGGGATGCGATCTCCTGTCCCTGCTGAACGTAAGTTACCGACTGACTTACCGCATCACATTGTTCAGCTGCGTCATGCCCGTCTTCTACTGTCGGAGGTGTCCCTACCAGCATCCCGTCGAGATATGCCTCTCCAACCCGGCATGTCTGAAGGCGGACCTGCTACCACTACTCCTCCCTCTGGACGCACACGACAGGGCCTGCTCTGCCTATGGGGGCATGGCGTATGTGGCCAACATCGCACCCGCACTGAAATGGGACCACTGTGCCTCCACACGACGGATCATCGAGAACAGCTACATCGAATGTCACCCAGCATGCCCCATCATGGTCCTCCAAGGGACAACTTACGAACAACACCTTGACAGCCACCATCCGCTACATTGGCTGGCAAACATGTACACCACCAATGACATGGAAGCCCTGCTGGACGGCATCGCATACCTGACAACCTGTCAATTCGTCGGACCACAACGCAGGTTCCCCGAGTGACCTATGATGTCCAACCCCGCACCCATGCTTAGCTTCCGCACGGACTGGCCAGTCACCACCACAACAGCCATACCAAACGACCGGCAACTGTAACCACACCATCAACGACATCGCCATGACATCGGATATGACCGGGACATGCACACTGTTCCCCATCACATCCAGGAACACCGCATGCATCGTGGGAGGCAGTGGCATGGGCTCTGTGTATCGCACCCACATGGACGGAACTGCACGAACAACCAGGACACGACATGGATCCAGCGCCCATGGACACACACACCGCTCAGTGGACATGAATAGGTCGCCTGGAGTCTGTGGGTGCTGCACCCCTCCCACCCCCGCCCCGGGAATCCCATACCAGGACCTTTGCATGGACGACAAGTGCATACAACAACAACACGACCCCAGTGACTGTGACATGTCCAGTAACCACCACAGTGCAACAACAAGTGGCACGCCGCTGCATGCACGCAAGCACATGCCCTGATGTCATCTCACATGCACGCGTGCATGAGGAACAACCGCAGCAAACCTGTCACATGGAACTGAGATGGACTGTGCCCATGATGCCAAGCGGTCTGGTAGGCTACATGTATACCGTCTGTGTCAAAGTCCGCAGCTCCGCAGCTATACGTAAATGTACATTAGCACAGCCTTGGCCAAGCAGATGTCACTCTGAAGCCCACATCCCACATGCAACAGCCAATCACATGTAACCCCACACCCTATCCCATTTGCAATCATGCTCAGTATATCCTCAACATGTATTCCGCTGCCAGTAGTGTCCACTATACTGCATCACAGAGGACAGAAGACTCAATATAATGTTTGAAACCAAAACTGTCTCCGCTGACTCATTTCACAAGTACGAATGAGAGAGGATGAGAGTATGTGAAGTACACGGCAGTCGTGACATGACCATGTAGTCCACTGGTATTGGATGTCAACGCAAATGAGTAGCACTACTGTGGAAGACACACATGTGTCGTGTGAAGTCGTATGGACGCAGTGCTCAGGTGGGTGGGTGCGACGGGTAGATGCGCACATGCCAAGTTGGAGCACGCCGTGTTGGGAGGGGTCATGAACAGTACACCACCGCTTCCCTGGGCATCGTGAGAGGACACCTGTTGGGGGAGTGAACACGTGTGTGCACAGCAGCCGGGCACACGTACAAAGCGGTACCAGGCGCACCTCAGCCCACCCTCTGTGGACAAGCTGGATCCTGTTGTGCGCCCGCCATGCCCCTTGACAAGGCACACACAGCCCCAGTCGACCAGGTGTAACCCCAAACATAGTCAATCCGCACAGGCGATACAGGGCACGGGATGGCAGTGGAGCATGGTGTGTGAGAGGTCTCCTCGCGCTCCTCCTGGTCATATCACGCAGGCAATAGAACCTCAACGTCTAGCATGGCACAAGTCACATGGAAGTGTAGGGGGACGCACCACAGCACGAGCAGCACTGACGTCACGGGAGGTGGCTCGCACCATCCCATCCATTGCCCATCATACCAACCACGCCACATGCCATTGCGACTAAGTGCAAGCGCGTGCGCCACCACCCCGAGCCCTCCCCAGAGAGGCCAAAGAGTGAATGTGTGGGCCATCAGCCACAGACGGACGCGGCCTGGCCGCAAGGGCAGCCACAGCCACTGGGTGTCGCAGGTGGCGGATCCGGAAGGCGAAGACTGTGATGCATAGTCCATGCAGGCCGGGTCTCCATTTGGGGCACCACGCAGGTGGACGGCGTCCCGCCACACATCATACCCTGAGACAGCCCACTCGTGCAACTGGACCCACACATACACTCCTTGCCCTCTCTGGTGCGAGCTTGGGGCTGCCTGTGCAGGCGCTAGCCTCGCAGGTGAGCATGCATATTGGGGGAGCGAGGGGAGGACATGAGGGCTGGGGCGAAGATGACTGTATCACTGTCAGTAAGTACAAGGGATGACCCAGATGTGGAAAGGAAGAGACGTGTCCCGTGTGTACTGCAACTAGTCGCCAATCCAACTACCCCCATGTCCGGAATGTAAGCCCGCACCTAGGCCCGCCCATCCGCCACATCGAACATACCACCAGCACGACAACCTTCCCATTCGAAACACTGACTGGGGGTGGCGACCAGTGTACAATCATGTGTAGCCTACCCACGCGTACATGTGGGCCCTCCATGATCCATGTCACCTGCGGCAAAGTCATGACATGCGCAATGAGGGAAGTGAGGAGAGCTGTCCGCCCCACGCGCAGAAGGTGCATCAGCTCCACAGACCCAGCAGCGAGTCCAGCAGGGGTCACATGTGCAGGGGCAGCTGTGCCTGGTGTGAAGGCACATGCATATAGACAGCACATCGACCAATGTGTAGTCTGCCCACATCTACAGTCCATCATCATGCGGACATAGGAATTGAACACAGGGCAACACATCTTCAGTTGGTGCACCCACCGTGACCAACAATGCGCAATCATCGACGTACCCGCCCTGTGCATGGCCCCCCACCCAACGGAGGCACATCCAGTGCCACCATCCCACACACACAAGCCTTCCACAGAACATGCTGTGTCCAATGGTCAGTACAGAGTCAGCGCCCATCTGGTGGATCCTGAACAGGAGACACATGCACACACATGCCAGCTCCCACTATGTACGTCTGCCACCTGGCACGTGCAATGTAACCTCTCACCTGTGACGTGTGACTGCAAGCACACAGCCGTCTTGGCATGGGGCTGTCAATGTGGACACCTGTCAATGTTTCGGGAGGTGTGATCCGTACAGTGCTGTACATAGGGTGCAGTGCTGACACCTACTACTGTCTCATATCCCCTCGTGCCACAGGTCCCACTTGTTTTGGCCGCTCAGCCTGTGCCCACATCGTCGTCGTCGTGTGCCATACTCATCCAGCCGCGGAAGCAGTTCCATGCTCAGCAGACATTCATGTTGCCGTGGCGTTGCCGCTTGACGGATATGCAGTCAGTCCCCATCAGCACGCCCCGCAAGTCATTGGGGCCTAGATCCCCATGTGCATGCACATGGCAGTGGTTTGTATCACTAGCCATTGCCATTGTTGGGAGACCTGTGTAAGTGTATTGTGGCCGTGCCGTCCCAGCTTGACAGCTGGGCTGTGGCTCATGTGCTTGCTCAGTCATGTCAGTGATGTGTATGCGAAATTGCTATGTGTCGTGTTGCTTTGACATGTGTCCTCTGCCATTGTCCCTAGGCGGAGACCGAACATTGACCGCCCATACCAATTGCTGGCGGACATGGACGATACAGAGGTTATTAGGAAGTTTCGGCTGGACAGGCCAACCCTGCATCGACTGTGTGCCATGTTAGAACCCCATCTCCGTCCCCGCAGGGTGTATCCGACTGCTGTCACCCCCACGGCTAAGGTGATGGCCGCCATGCATTTCTTCGCCACTGGGTCATTCCAGCACACAGTGGGCATTGGAGGAGGGATGTCCCAGCCCATGTTCAGCAAGGTGCTGAGGGATGTACTGGCAGCCATGATGCTGTACCGGAACAGGTACATCCGCTTCCCCAGGGCTCGTGAATTGGCGGCAGTGAAGGGTGCATTCTATGCCCTTGGCAGAATCCCACACGTCGTTGGAGCCATTGACTGCACACATGTCGGCCTTGTTCCACCACAGGCCACTGAGCACCTGTACCGCAACAGGAAGCACACGCACTCCCTGAATGTGCAAGTGGTGTGCCTTGCGGACATGGTGATCACCCACGTGTGTGCAAAGTTCCCAGGCTCGGCCCATGACGCACACATAATGCGCAACAGCATCTTGCCACGACTGATGTCCAATATGCAACAGGATCGTGCCTGTATTGTCGGTGAGTATGTGGAGTGGTGTAGCGTGCTGGTTGTGCGATGCTGTCCCCTGTCCAGTTGGAATTGCAACGGTTCTCTGTGTCCCTCACACCCAGGTGACTCTGCGTACCCGAATGGGGCATGGCTGCTCAGTCCATTGAGGAATCCTCGCACCCCAGCAGACGATCGCTACAATGAGGCACATGGGAGGACCAGACGTGTGGTCGAGCGTACCTTTGGCCTCCTCAAGTCCAGGTTCAGGTGCCTGGACCGCACCGGGGGTGCGCTGGCGTACTCCCACAGAAGGTGTGCCGGATAGTGGTGGCGTGCTGCATGCTGCACAATCTGGCCATTCGGAAGCAGATCCCCTCATCGTGGATGACGGAGATCAACCAGGGCCCCAGCCCGCAGACCAGGACAGCTCGAGTGAGGAGGACAGCGGAGAGGAGGAAGCTGGTAATGTGCGGCAGCAGCTCATCGCCCGCTACTTCACTTGACGGTGAGTGTCCATGTACGACGGCTGATGTGGCTGTATCTGTGCAGGTGTGTGTGTGCTGTGTCAGGGTGGCCGTTTGTTCACTGCGTGCTGTGTGTCAACGCTCCATGGCCAGGGTAGTATGCCACTGTTGGTGGCTGTGGCATTGTGCCCTATTGCTCTGTGCGATGTGTGTACATTGCTTGTAGTTGTTGACATGTACTGTGTGATGGGTGTGTGACACACTCATTGAATGTGCTCCTGTTCTGTCTCCCACCCCTAGGTCCCTACAGGCCCTCCGGATTCAATTGCCATGCCACGCATCAGGTGCCTTTCCGCCCAAGGTGGCCGTTGTATTCCGTACAAATAAAACACAGGGCACAAACAGCAGTTAGTGAAAAAGGTGCATTTATTACAAACTGTGACATGTGATTGTGTGTAAGGTGATGACAAAAGTGGTGCGTGCAGTGACAATGAGCTGTCGGTCATGGCTGCGTGATGATCAGGGTGTACCCACTGGTTCTATGTCCATAGTCCAACACACACATGCCATCCAGATGGCTGTGTGGAGTGGGATCGTAGTCCAAGTCAATGCAGTGGCTGGTCAAGGAAGGCTGGCGGAAGGCTGGCTGGCTGCCTCACTTGCGTTTGGAGCGTGCGAAGTCCTCCCGGGAGATCTGTTTCCACTTCGGACGGCCCCTTCCACGTTTGCGAGGGGGTGCCTGCTTGCGACATGCTGGTGGTTGAGGTGTGCTCACTGGCTGTGGACGCAGGGGAACTGGACACTGCTGCTCCACCCTGCGCCCCGGCAGGTGGTGGCGGAGGGGGAGCTGCTGTCCCTGGCAGTGACCTCACCGCCACCACCAGCTGGCCCATGAGGTCCACGAGTTGGCCCATACGGGCGTCCATGGACCTCAGCACCCCCAGCACCTCACGCGTGTCTGAAGCAGACCGGACCCATTGTCCTTGGGCCTCTTCATAGGCCCCAAGGACTCTGGCCATTTGAGGCAGGGCATGGCTCCCAGGGAGGCTGGCATTTCCTGACCCTGCTCCTCCTACCAGTCCTGCTGCCACCGGCCTGCCCACTAGCCACATTGCTCACCACGGTCCTCGCTGTGGCTCCCAGGGTGGATCCAGTCGGCCGGGCCACCACCTGCGCTGGGGCTGGTGCCAGCGAAGACGTGGTGGTGGTGGCGGCGGTGGTGGTCGGTGCGGCGATGGTGGCGGTTGCGGCAATGGTAGTGGCCGCAATGACCGTGGGTGTGGCCGCAACGACAGTGGCAGCAGGGGGCTGGGAATGTTCAGCAGCCCTGGATGATGGGTTGGTGGGTAGGAGGGGTCCTGGGGAGCGGCTGGGCCCTGCCACACCAGATGGGCCTGCTTGGTGGTCCGTGTCCGAAGAGGAGGACAGATCCTCCAGATCCGTGTGTCCTCGTTGGGGGCTTGTCGGCTGGCTGTGCTGGCTGCTGGCTCCATCCCCAGCATCCAGCAGTTCGTCACCTGTGGAGAGAATGAGATTTGTTATTGTGTTGCACCTGGCGAAGTATGTAGTTGTCGTCTGACATTACCAGTTCGTGCAATCTCGTACATGGGTTTCCCGGAGGCGTGTGTGTGGCTGTAGCATTTGTAGTTGTGTGTGCTTGGCAATGGGACTGTGTGCTGTGCACATGTGGCATGGGACGGATTGGCCATGCCGATGGGTGTGTTGCTGTGCCCCTACTTATTGTGACTCTGGTGTATGCGGGCTCCTGGCCCATCCTGGGTCTGGTTTGTACTTTGCTTTTGGTGTTCAGATGGGACGCTTAGGAACGCATATGGCAACATGGGGGCCATGCCCCAGATTCGCATTTGGGAGGGAATATGCTTTTGGGGTTCAAATGGAACGCTTAGGAACGCATATGGCAACATGGGGGCCATGCCCCAGATTCGCATTTGGGAGGGAATATGCTTTTGGGGTTCAAATGGAACGCTTAGGAACGCATATGGCAACATGGGGGCCATGCCCCAGATTCGCATTTGGGAGGGAATATGCTTTTGGGGTTCAAATGGAACGCTTAGGAACGCATATGGCAACATGGGGGCCATGCCCCAGATTCGCATTTGGGATGGAATATGCTTTTGGGGTACATGCTGTGAGCCATGGGTGCCGAACGTGACATGTGTTGTGGCAGCATGACAGTGCATGGTTTGAGGTGTGTGCATGCTTGACATGGCCTGCATATTTGCTGTCTGTTGTGATTACTGGACATGGCATTGGACGCATCGTTATGAGTGAGTGATGGTTGTGTGCCAGCCAACGTATTGCAGTTGTCCCATCTCCTTGGTGTGCGTGCTGCCCTGTGCCATGTGCATCACTGCAGTGCTCGGGGGTGTGGCCCATGTTGTGTGTTGTTGCTCACAGTGTGTCGTGCGCTTCATTGACTTCTGGCACATGGTTGGTCATGGGCATGTATCTTAGCGTGACTGCTGTATGTGTGGCAGCTGTGCGGATGACATGCCTTTCATGAGACTGGGGCTGACGGATGGGATGGATGGTATGTTGTATGTGCATGGTGTGTCTGTGTGTTTGATGGGTTCAGTGGTGTTCGTGTGCATATATGTTGTTCCGCTCTGTTGCGTCTAGTGTTGTTTGTCTTACATAGGCGTAGTTGTGGGGTGTGTGGTTGACAGGCAGTAGGGGCTACATGGACAGGACTTCAATGGTGTTTCGGTTGTGTGTGATGAGTTGCACAGTGGCTGCCGTGTGGTACTATATTCAGTGTGGCTTGTGCATGCAGACGTGGCTCCTTGGGTGTTGCTATGTATGTGATGGGTCATGTGGGGTGTGAGTCTGTTGTTCATGTCCGTGTGCACATTGTTCACTTGTTCGTGACGGTGGGCGGTGCTGCGTGTTCGTCTGCTACGTGACATGTCCCATGTGTTGGTCGTGTTATGGTCCTCATGCCTCCAGTAATCCAGCCCTGTCCAGTTTCCCACCTGCAAGTTGTTCGTGCGTGCACTGTACTGGATGCCACATGGCTCTAAGCGGGGGTGCTCCATGTTGCAGGTCTGTGGGGGTGGAGGGGTGTTGTGGGTCGTGGGGTGGCTGGACACCCACTGACACCGATTGCTGTGGACCGTGATGTCTGCCTTTCGGCTGTCGTTGTGCACTGCGGTGGCTGACACGTGGCTGTGGGGTGTGGGGGATGCTCCTCCTTGCTGTGCTGTGGGACTGGGGCCTGGTGTGTGTTGTACTTGGGCTGTCCACCCTCCCACCCACTGCACTTTGTGTTCCTGCCACTTACCTGTTACTTGTCGGTTAGTGCAGCTGTGGCGGACACATGGGTGTGGTGGGTGCTCGTTGTGGCGCTTCTGGCATGTTTGGGGACCTGTTGGTGGTTACGTGGCTGGCTGAGTGTACACATGTCCCCACGCATGTTACAGTTGTTCGGTTTGGGCTGTGTGTGGTGGTGTCTGTTGCATGTGTGTGTGATGTGTTGTGTATTGTGTGCTGGACATGGGGGTGTTTGTCCCTGGGAGCTGTGGCATGGTGGTTGCGCATGTGAGTACATAGCGGTGTGCTGGTATACATTAGTTTGTACTTACCAGCCTCCACTCCCCTGCTAATCCGGCGAGGATCTCCGGATGTATTACGACTCGCACCTTCTCCTCCCACGCTTTGAAGGTCTTAAAGAGCGCGGGATTCCCTCCGCCAGTGACGGCAGCCAGCTCTCTGTTTTTGCCCTCCTTCTTCTTGACCAGGCTCTTTACGTCATTCCAACGTTTGTTTATTTCACCTCTGTTCCTGGGCAGGGTCCCGACTGCATTGACCTGGTCTACGATCCGGTTCCACATTCTGTTTCTGGTGGCTAGTGGTGTGTGCTGGACCATGTTCCCATAGATTTGTGGGTACACCTTGATGATCTCGTCGACCATGACCGTCAGCTCAATGGGCGTGTACTTGGGCATTCTTTGTGGTGCCATGGTGTTTGTGGTGCTGGTGCGGTGTGTGTTGTGTAATGTGCAGGGGGTTTGTGGTGCCGGTGTTTGGTGGTGGTGGTGGTGTTTGGTGGTGGTGGTGGTGGTGGTGGTGGTTGTGATGTGTGCGTTTCTGTGGTGTGCTGCTGTCCTTGCTGTGTCACTGTGTCCTCTCCTCTCCTCTCTGGTTTGCAATGTAGCAAGGGGTTGTGGTCTGTGGGAGTGCTGCTTTTGTACTCACCTATGTGGGTGTGTCCTCATGGTCTGTTGTTTTCAGGTGTGTTGTGTCTGGGGTTCTGGCCTTTGTATTTTTTGTTTGTCCGGGGGTGTTTTCGGGATGTGTACTGTGCTTGTGTATTTGTGCGTGCCTTGCTGTGTGGACTTGTTGGCCATGTTGTGTGCTATTGGTTTTGTGTGCGGATGGTTTCTGTGCAGGTACGTGGGCGCCATGGCTTCTGCCGTGTCGATTCTCATCGGCGTTGTTTGCGCTGGCGGGCGGTATATTTGTGGTTTTTCCGCGCTCATGTCGGTGCGATCGTAATTTCACCTGCGGTGTGTCGGCCGTGAGGGCGGGCGGTTTTGTGTTGTCGTGCGTGTTTCCGTCCGTGGCGGGCGGTTTGACTCCGACTCGGACGTTGGCGGGCGGTATTTTGTGGGATTTTTCCGCCGATGGCGGTTTTCGGTTTGTGTAATCGTAATGGCGTGGTCGGTGATCAGGCGGTGTGTACGGGCGGATTTTTGCCGCTTCCATGCCTGGCGAATTTTTTACGCCGGGTATCGTAATGGGCCCCTAAGGGCCTAATTCCGACTTTTGGCGGAGCCTGCCAGATTACAATCAATTTTGTTGTCTGGCGTGCAGGCAGTGTAGCGGTCCTACTGTGTGGCACCTTTCAAAGGCGACGGTGCTTTTAAAAGAAGTACTGCATGGGAGCGCCACATGGGGTTCTTGCACGGCATGGACTCAAAAGTCCATGCTGTGCAGGAACCTGGGTGTATGCACACAGGGGGCACATGTTGTGCCCCCTGCATACATCCCCAGGCTGAGGGGTAAGAGCGGGCGTTTCAGCACCGCCAGCCTTTTCATGGAGGAAAGACCTCCATTAAACCACAGGCAGTCCTGAAACTTGTAATATGCACGGTGGTACCGCAGCAGCACCACCTGCATATTACATAGCCCCTGACCGCTGCGCCACTACCAGGGAACTGCGGAGACGGGGGTCCAATTACGGTCTGACCGCCCAAGTCGTAATTAACCGGCAGACTTGTAATTAGGCCATAAGTATCTAAGGGCTTATTACAACTACGGCGGTCCATAGGACTGCCGTAGTTGCAGTGGTGGTCCAACGACCACCGCACTGCGGGACCACCTGCAGGATTACAACTGCAGTGGTTGGACTGCCATGAGACTGCCGACACCACCGGGAAAAAGGATCTCACTGGGCCGGCAGTCTTTCCCTAGGAAAAATATGCTGGCGGTGTCACAGCCGGCACCGCATAGCATATTTTGAGTTGGCTCACAGCCACCCTTTTATTGTGGTGCGGCGCCATGAAAAGGGTGGCGGAGAGGCAACAACCTGCTGCTCAAGGGACTGGGGTGCTAACAGGGGGCACATTTTAAGCCCCTGTGTATTTATGAACCCCAGTTCCTGCACGGTGCGGCATACACCACATGGTACATGCCACACCATGCAGGAACTTGCAGACGGTGCTGTCACTGCAGCAGTCTGCATGTTACTCTCCAATGAGCCTTACAGACTGCCACCATTGCAGCACCTCCATGCCACTGCCCTCCAGGGATTACAATCGTAATCCGACGGGTGGTGTGGGAATGGCTTTGATGGTCCTCCATTGGGGCGCTTGCGTGGTGGCCCACGAGAGGACCGCCAAAGTCGTAATAAGGCCCTAAATATCTATTTTTACTTAAATGAAAACAAAAATATTGGAAATAAAAATATTGTTACCTTTAAATAAACATGTAAATAGTCGAAATATTGCAAAGCACAATGTCAACTACATTAATATTGCCATACATAAAGACATTTCATTCCTAAAAATTAAAAACCAGCATTTTACATTACCAGAAAATTAAAATAAACTTTAAAAAAATATAAATATTCTAGCAACATTATAACATTTTTATATCACTAAAATAAACTTAAACCACATCACAAAAATTACACTTCAATACATCAAAATGTTATTAAAACAAAGGGCCTGATTATGAATGAATCACTGACAAAATATCGACTACAACAATATCGAGGTACAAAAATATCGTGACAAAAATATCGAAGTCAAGAATATCGACAAACTATCTACATCATAGTAAGTACACAAATATCGAGAAAAAAATATCGATGTAAAAAATATCGTTGTAAAAATATCGTTTTTTGAAATGTTAAAAAAATTATGTAAAATAAAGTAAATAATACATATAATTAAAACAAACATAGTTAAAAATATTTAAAAATGTTTAAAAATAATAACTAATACATATAATGTTAAAATAAATTAAACATATACATATAACATATAATATATATACTTACTTAATAATATTCATAAATAATTATTTTAATAACTTATAAATTGTTAAAAACATTTTAGAAATTATAAATACATATATACACATACAAAAATAATATAAATAAAATAAAAAAATATATATAACAAATTAAAAAACTACAATATTTTTAATGTTTTAAAAATAAATTATACACAACATTAACTAAAACAATACAGAAAAATATTGGATAGCGGAGGGAAAAAAATTACTATTCCCACTCCAAAGAGTGCAACGGTAAGGAAAGTGTTGGATAGCGTAGGGGTAAAAATTACTATTCCCACTCCAGAGAGTGCAACAGTAGGGAAAGTGTTGGATAGCGTAGGGGTAAAAATGACTATTCCCACTCCAAAGAGTGCCACAGTAGGGAAAGTGTTGGATAGCGTAGGGGTTAAATTTACTATTCCCACTCCAGTGAGTGCAACAGTAGGGAAAGTGTTGGATAGCGTAGAGGTAAAAATTACTATTCCCACACCAGAGAGTGCAACAGTAGCGTTGGATAGCGTAGGGGTTATAATTGCTATTCCCACTCCAGAGAGTGCAACAGTAAGGAAAGTGTTTGATAGCGTAGGGGTAAAAATTACTATTCCCACTCCAGAGAGTGCAACAGTAGGGAAAGTGTTGGATAGCGAAAGGGTTAAAATTACTATTCCCACTCCAGTGAGTGCAACAGTAGGGAAAGTGTTGAATAGAGTAGGGGTAAAAATTACTATTCCAACTCCAGAGAGTGCAACAGTAGGGAAAGTGTTGGATAGCGTAGGGGTAAAAAATACTATTCCCACTCCAAAGAGTACAACAGTAGGGAAAGTGTTGGATAGCCTAGGGGTTAAAAATAACATACTTATCAATTAAATAATTATTTAAATTAAATAATGAGTTATTAATAAATTATCAATAAATTAATTATAAATACCAATAAATAAAAATTAATAAGTACTTTAATAACATTAAATTACTTCCCACACTATTCCCCAATAAACACACAACCCACTCCGCATAAAATTTAACACAATTAATATAATTATCAATTAATCAATTAATAACAATTAATTACCAATTAATGATTAATAAACAAAAAATTAATTATCAATACCAAAAAATAATAATTAATAAAAATTAATTACCAATTAATAATTAATTTACAATAAATTAATTACCAATACCAATAAATATTGATAAATAATTACATAATTATAAAAAATGACTTCCCACCCTATTCCCCTATAAACACACAACCCACTCCTAAACTAAATTAACACAATTAATATATTTATCAATTAATTTATTGATAAAAATTAATTACCAATTAATAATTAATAAACAATAAATTAATTATCAATACCCAAAAATAATAATTAATACAAATTAATTACCAATTAATAATTAATTAACAATAAATTAATTATCAATATCAATAAATATTAATAAATACTTAATTATAATAAATTACTTCCCACCCTATTCCCCTATAAACACACAACCCACTCCTAAACTAAATTAACACAATTAATATATTTATCAATTAATTAATTATTTAAAATTAATTACCAATTAATAATTAATAAACAATAAATTAATTATCAATACCAAAAATAAAAAGTATTAATTAATTTATTATAATTAATTTACTTCCCACCCTATTCCCCTATAAACCCACAACACACTCCCCAAAAAATTAACACAATTAATATAATGATCAATTAATCAATTAATAAAAATTAATTACCAATTAATAATTAATTAACAATAAATTAATTATCAATACCAATAAATTAAAATTAATAATGACTTAGGGGTCCATTACGATGTCGGGCGGAAGCACTACCGCCGTGCTGTCGGAGGCAAAAACTGCCAGTTACCGTCCGCCAGCAACGTACCACACGGCCGCCAAATTAGGATGTGAAAAGTCAGCCAAATACCGCCCGTAAGCCTGCGACGCCGCCCGCCATCAAAGTGCGCCCGTCTACGTAGCGGCGCGAGCCAACGGAGACACACTGTCCGACGAAATGACGTACCGCCCGGTGTACAAATTACGATGACACAACCAAACAGCCTCACCGGCAAAGAGACACCGCACGAGAAAAGGAGGCGGAAACCAGACTGCTGAGTACAGAAACACAAACCCAGCCTACTTCGACATGAATCCTGCTCTCCAGGCCATCCCAATGCTGTACCTGATGCAGCACCTAGGAGTGAACGCGCAACGACGACGCAGGTAGGCAGACACACAACAAGGGCACGCAAACACTGCACACAATGCAAGGGCGGAAAAACTGTACATGGCCCCCCCGACACCCCTGTGGGGACAGGACACATCCACCACTGTACCCACACATGTCCCACCTGTAAAATAAAAACAACTCACAACATCCTGGGCACCCACTACCCGGGACCAGGAGGTGACGTCCCCGTCATGTTACTGCAGCGCAGCGGCGATGACGCAGGTACACATGCGCACAACGCAGAGGCCAACGACAGCGACATGCATGGGCTGCACACAAACACCACAGGGCCACAACTACACACCCCACACACCACCCCCACCCTGAAGGCACATGTCACGTGGCCCTCCTGCATCAATCATGTCCCCAACCGACAACTCACAGTTGTCAACTGGATGTCACACAAGTGTCCCGAACAGGGGAGTAATGTGACGTCAAAATAGGACACACCCCTTTGTGCAAAACATGGAGAAGCACACGGCGGCTGCTACATAACAGCGCAGAAAATGGACATTGTCCGCAAAAGGCACGCCAGTCCCATCCAAAAATACCTATACCATCCTGCACGCAATAACAAGCCATGCAATGTACAAAAGAGAAAAACCCTGCTGCCTGAGAACAGGTGTTCCCAATTACTACACCCACACAGAAGTCTCAATGTACAGCGGAAACGGAGTGTCCCGCCCACACACGGGAGAGCAGTTAGCATTGAATGGCCTTCCATTCCTACACAGAAATCACATTGCAAGAAATTCTGCAGGAGAATGGAGCCATTGTACCAACAAGAAGCCAAACATAGCCATGCTGAGTAAACCTTCCACTGGCAGATAGCACCTAACATGAATGAAAGATAATACCACAAAATACAATTATACCATTGCTCCTTGTGGCTCAAATGCAAGTAATCAGGAAAGAGTCAGACACCACTGGCCTTGACCATTCATTGGAGCATGTGGGATGAGGGCCTGTGTCCTCCTCCCAAGCTATACCCAAAGTCCTGCCGCCGTACATCCATTCCAGAATTCCCAGCATCGTCGGAGGTTGCACTCAGCAGACTGCTCAGGCAGCCGGAGCACGCCATCACATCACCCTGTAGCAAAATGGCTGTTGCACCAGTGCTTCACAGCTACGCCGGACAGATGCAGCTGTACAGTGATAGCTTGCTACAGATAGTGGACTGTGCAAATCTGGCTATGCTGAATGTAAGTTACCGAGTAACTTACCGCATTGAAATGTTCAGCTGCGTCATCCCCGTTTTCTACTGTCGGAGGTGCCCGTACCACTGGCCTGTGGATTTATGTCTCTCCAACCCGGCATGTCCAAATGCGGACTTGGTACACCTGTTTGCACCCCTGGACGCCCACGACAGGATCTGTTCAGTGTATGGGGGCATGGCGTTTGTGGCTGCAATCGGACACACACTGCAATCGGACCAGTGTGCCTCCGCACAACGTATGCTGGATTACAGTTTCATCGAATGTCATCCGACATGTCCCATCAGGCTTCTACAAGGGACAACTTACGATGAACACGTTGCTACCCACCATCCGCTTCATTGGATGTCATCCATGTATACCACCAATGCGAGGATGCTCTGCTGGAAGGTATCGCATACCTGACAACTTGTCAATTCATGGGTCCCCAAATCAATACCCACAATTGAACATTCATGTTCAACACCATACCTATGCTTGGCTTCAGCACGCAGTGGGCAGTTAGCTGTGCAACAACTATACCATGCAATCTGCAACAAACACCTTACCATCAACTCCACAGCCATGACACTAGACATTTTCGGGATATGCACTCTGTTCCTCACCATATCCCGTGTCCCTGCATGAACAGGGGGAGGCAGAGGTATGGGACTTGTGTACAGTAACCACATGGCCAATACTGCACGAACAACTATGCTATAATATGTATTCTGCGCACCTGAACACATGCTCCTGTCAGTGCACAATTATCTGTCTGCTGTATTACGTGAGAACTGTCAGCTCACCTTCGTCTGTACTTCCGTGCCAGGACTTTTGCATGGACAACAAATGCAACCCCCTACAACATGGCCCCAGTCATTGTGTCATGTTCAGTAGCCACCACATCGCAACAACATGTGAGACGCTGCTGCATGCATGTAGGCTCATGCTCTGATGTCACCTCTGACGCAGGTGTGTCGGAGTCACTATTGTAGTAATCCTGTACCATGGGACTGAGATGTACTGTGCCTATGATGTCAAGCTGTCTGGTAGGCAAAATTAATACTGTCTGTGTCAAAGCCTAGAGCTCTTCAGTAATGAGCAAATGTACTTTAGCATAGCAAGGGCAGGGCAGTTGTAACTCTGAAGCCTTTATTCCACAATCAACAACTAATCACATCTACCTGTACCCCCTTTTGTATGTGTAATCATGCTAAGTATATCCTCCACATGCATTTCGCTGCCAGTAGTGTCCACATCCTGCGTCACAGAGGAAGTAAGTTCAAATACATGCCTTGAAGCAAATATGTGACTCTGTAGAATTATTGATCGTAGACAAGTACGAATGAGAGAGGATGAGAGTGTGTGAAGTACACGAGAGTCGTGAGATGACCATGTAGTCAAGTGTCATTGGATGTCAATGCATATGAGTTGCTGCCACAGTGGACCCAGTGAAATACCAGAGGTCGTGGGCCTTGGCTTGTCAGAGTCTGACGTGGCCCAACAGATCATCACATTAACACTGACGGCCTGGTCACTACAAAGCACAGTCCTACATATGTGTACAATTACCGTCACAGTCTGACATCACACTCATCAAGCAAATATAGGAGCCAAGCAAGAAGCATGCCACAGCAATGCATGACAAAACACACACACGATATCAGTGTGGGTGGGCAGGGCTGCACAGTGAGTACGAACTGCAGAAATTCACATACATGCTCAATTAAACAGGGCACAATCTTGACATTCACACACCCTGCAGACCCACAATGGCCAATACATATCAAGTAGGAGTCATCCTGAACTGCAAGGACACAACCACACACTGCACACTGTGCAACAGACAATACACACATGTGCTCACATTCACAGACCTGAACACGGATACAAACACCCACCATGCCCCTGGGTAACACATGTGTGTAGTCGACATTGCCAGAGCGCACACACACACACCAACACTACCCTAAAGTCACACCCTTCACACCACACACACCTACACCTCCCAAATGCACACATTGGAAGTGAGCCATGTGCCCAGGCTCAATGTTCATCACAAGATTCACATACACCTACACTGCTGGCCACCCAGAGAGGTAGCTCACACATACCCGCACACTCTGCACATGCTACCTGTCATCCTGTGGCTAGACTCACACCCTGTGCTTTGCCTGCATGCAAACATGACACGTATACATTTACCCAGAAATACCACCAAATACATGCAGACAATCCGTGTCACAGAAATACGTCTTCATCACACACACAAGTAGCAGAGTCTGAAAGAAATGAAGTCCCAGCCACGTATAAAACACATAGAAATGTGAGACCAGACATTGCAATTGTTGAGGTACCATACACGGCATGTGCCTCACTTAACTATGCACACACAGTAACAACTGCAATCAGCAACTACACAGACACAACCGACTACAGGAACAACAGCATCCAGTCACAGATTAAATAGACAGGCGGCAACATTGTACAACACCAGGGACAGTGGCCAGTTCGATGTGCAGAGTAGTGATACGAAAAGCTGCGTATGCATTGTGTGTGAGTGTACCCTGCCATGGCCAGCAACACTGCCATGGCAGTCACAATAGCCAGCACAGCCACCACTGTGGTGCAGCGGCCAGGGCAGCTGACTTCAGAGCACAGGGTTCACGGTTCGATCCCCGGCTCCGGCAGCAGCTCAGCACCATGTGACTCTGGGCAATAGCTCACTTAATTTCCACTACGGCCCCCAGCGCCTTGAGACCCATAAGGGTGAGTAGCTGCGCTATATAAAAATGGACTTACTTACTTACTTACTTCACTGTGTCACAGGTAGTTGTGTGAGGGTGCCTACCATTCAAACAGGATGCCAGTCCGACTCGGTGCTGTCTGTGTGCTACGGGACAGTTGGAGGTCCGCCCCTGAGAGAGAAGCACAACTGTGGAAGACACACGTGGCATGTGAAGCGGGAGGGCTGCTTGGCGTGGGTGGGTGGCACGGGTAGGTGCACTCATGCAGTGTTGAAACAGACTGTGTGGGGAGGATCCCGGAGGGGTAGATTTCCACTGTGTTGGGTATTTGGAAAGGCTACCTGTCTGGGGATGAATGTGAACTCGTGTGGGCACAACAGGCAGCACACGATCAATGCTGCATCAGGTGTAGACGTTGGCCCTCTCTCTGGGGACATGCTGGATACTGCTGTGCGTCTGCCAGGCCCTTGCCAAGGCACTTACATCCCCTGTCCTCCAGGTGTACCCCCTACATTGTCCACCGCACAGGCTACCCAGGGCACGGGATGGCAGTGGAGCTTGGTGGGTGGGAGCTCATGGCACCCTGCTCCTGGTCACATCTCGCAGGCATCAGATTCTCAGTGTGCAGCAGGGCACAAGTCCCAAATAAGAAGTGGGGGGATGCTGACGTCACGACAGGAAGTGACGTCACGAAAGGTGGCTTGCACCATCAGACTCATTGCCTCCCCTCGCTCACCCCTTAGATGCGATTGCATCAGAGAAGCCAGCGCGTGAGCAGCAGCTCCAATCTCACCCCAGAGAGGCCAGAGAGTGAATGTGTGGCTCCATTTGCTCCAGTTATCGAGCTCACTGTAATATAAGTGGGGGGACGCCGTCCACCCGCGTGGTGCCCCGAGTCGAGCCCTGGTGTGCAGGCAAAGTGTCCTATTGGCTTTGCGAAATGTGTGAGTTGCATGACACTCGTTGGCGGGGGATGGCTCGGAGGCCCATCACCCTGAGGCCCATATCTCACTCGATGGGTCCCTTGTCAATGGCAGCGGATGTAATGACTATGCGCGCCGGGGTGTGTCTACCTTTCGTCTGGGATGGTGTCTGCGGCCTGGCCCGCTAGGGCAGCTACAGCTTCTGTGTGTTGAATGTGGTGTATCCGGACTCCGGACACTGCCATGCATTGTCACTGTTGTCCAGGGCTCGAGTCGGGGTACCACGCGGGTGGACGGCGTCCCCCCACTTATATTACCGCGAGCTCGATAACTGGAGCAAATGGAGCCACACATTCACTCTTTGGCCTCTCTGGGGCGAGATTGGAGCTGCTGCTCACGCGATGGCTTCTCTGATGCAATCGCATCTAAGGGGTGAGCGAGGGGAGGCAATGAGTCTGATGGTGCAAGCCACCTTTCGTGACGTCACTTCCTGTCCTGACTTCAGCGTCCCACCACCTCTTTTGTTAGGACTCGTTCCCTGCTGTTGTCAGATGTGCCACTTTCCAGGGGGGTGGAGAAAGGGTCAGGAATGTCAGCCTGAGAGTGGCCCAGTTGAAGGCCCACCTTGACTGGGGGGACAACCATTGGACAGTCTGGTGTAGCCCACCCACGCGTACATGTAGGCCCTCCATGAACTATGTCACCTGCGGCAAGGTGATGTCATGGGCAATGAAGTTATTGAGGAGAGCTGTCTGCCCCATGCAGAGATGCCGCACAAGCTCAACAGACCCAGCACTGAGGGCAGCAGGGGACACATGTGCAGGGGCAGCTGTGCCTGGTGTGAAGGACACTCTATCCTTCATCCTTGTGCCGACACGTGTTGCACCAGTGGAAGTAGATGGGAGGGCGGGCATTGGCCTCCGCGTGGCTGCAGAGGAGCCAGAGTACACGTCCCCTGTGCTAGCAAACATGGATGCATGACCTCTGTCCTCAGATGCCGCAGCAATTGCCGTCTCGGCCTGTGATTCATCCAGCACACGTCTGCCCCCTCCGAGGCGCCGGTCACATCTGTCTCACCCAGCTCCTGTGCAGCTGCTTCATCCGATGCCTCACCACTGTTGACCATCCCCTGTCCCTCAGCACCCACGGGAGATGCTACATGAGGGAGAGCGAGGTGGCCTCACTCATTTGACATCAATTAAACAGACATGTGCAAGGGAGGCAGCACAGAACATTCCCAAATCCACATGTTGCACGATACCTGTGCAATTGTATACAGCTACCACAATCAACACGTAATGGCTGGCGTACAGGAAATGAAGCCGCTAATAAGTGGCACATGTGTTGTGCACATAGCACAACACCCGGCCTGTGTCACCCTGCGGCCATAGCCACAAATCGCTGTGTGCACACCCACTGTCCTGATGGTGGCAAGGATGATCACTACGTAATTAGGCCAAGGACATACCTACATGGAGCAGAATGGGACACCACTCACACAGACTGCAACATGACAGTCCACAATGGTCATGAGCCCATGCCATACACCTGTCTATCGCACGAGCACAACTACTGTTGCACAGTGTGCCAGATGTGTAAGTATCAGGAATATGAGGTGAGGCATCGCACACATATGTCCGAACGAAATCAGAGTAGGCACAGTGCCTCAAACATACATGGGAATTGCCACTCCAGCATACTACAGGCTGTTCCTGAGGCCTACGACTCTGAACGCATTGACAATGCAGAGTGCTCAAATTACATCTTGACCCTCAGGAATCGCATATGCATGTCAGATGCACCCAGCACAGAGTACAATTACAACCCACTGCATCACACAACAAACATCACATTACCCAGATTATGGGTAGGCTGTGGACACATGCTGCCTCTCACAGCAAAAGACACCATCCCACAATACTGTACACCTGCTTGCTGCTGATGCCCCTACAAACGTGCATCCGGCACAGGCTGTGTGACTGTCAAGAAGCAGACCATTAGTGGTGAAATGCAGCACCGTGCTAACCTGACAATACAAGGGGGCATCCCCGATTCGTCTCCGCCACGTAGTCGCACATCCGGCAGATGACGTCACACCCTTTGTGGAATTGGCTGCACTGTCGGTTACACATACACAGAGGCATCAACTTGGATGCAATGGCTCATCACAAGGCCTTGGGCTGGAGGACTTCCAACTGCAGGGATGGTACACAAGAGGGTTGAAATATCACTCATACACTTCTCATCATCACCCACATCCACCAATCACAGTGTCATGATGCTGACCCATCCAAAATACTCAGAGATGTGTAACAGAGCCAAGAAGGTATCGGACATGGCATAACAGCATGTGTACACCACACGTGGATGCATGCTGGTGGGAGTGTGTACCCAGTACCTGTCCATCCCATTCACATGCAGGATGCCAGCACTTTGAGCAATGTGTAGTCTGCCCACATCTACTGTCCATTGTCAGGTAGACCAACACATAGATCACAAGGCAATACATCTTTGTGGGTGGACTCACTGTGTCCAACACTGCGCAGCCCTCAACGTACTCGCCCTGTGAATGGCTCACCCCGCAATGGAGGTCACATTCAGTGCCACTATCTCTCACACACATCACTATCACAAGGCCTGGAGTGTTCAATCGACAGGGCTGAGTTTGTGCATTTCCTGAGAGTTGTGAACTAAAGACACATGTAACCCACTGTACAGTCAGTGTAGTTTCCTTCTAGGATTGGGCGGTCAATGTGCAGTCCAGGTATGCCGAGACTGAGAAGGCCAGCAGGGACCCAGCCAGCCATTCACACAAGCAATAACTGCCCTGAATCATGCATTGCCAAGTGGCTGCGTCACTGGATGTCTGACATGAAAATGCCATGTACCACCACTCGGGAGGGACATGCATGGGAAAGCGCCAGAGAGCCTACATACCCCTTCCACCTGTAGTAAGCATGGTAAGCAGTGCATGTTGGAACCCCACAGGCTCTGACTCATAGTGCTGCGGATCAACGACATGTGTGTCCCCCACATGCACTCCCACACACACAGTAGTTGTCTTACACACACAACTTTTGCAAGAAATAGCCTTGGGCAGTGTGCATGGAGCTCGGAATCCAGGAACTCCAGCTCCTCGCTGGTGAGTGGACCTGGACATATTATCAGAGTCGTCGACATGAAGGTGGACAGGTGGCAGCAGCAGCAGGTGTTGTTGAGGGATGCCCGTCAGCAGTCCCTGGAAGCTGTGGTAATGCCTGTCACCCTCCCACACTCATATAGCCCCCTGGGGCTGTTTCAGTGTGTCCAAGCTGCTGCTATTGGTGTACCGCTCAGCCTGTGTACATTGTGTTGTTGGTGTGTGCCATACTCACCCAGCCTTGGAAGCGGTGTCAGGCACAGCAGCTAGGTATATTGCCGTGGTGTTGCGGCTTCCCACTTATGCTGTCTGAAATCATCATCATGCCTTTCAAGCTATTATGGCCTAAATCCCCATGTGCATGCTCATAGCAATGGTTTGTGTCAGTGGTCATTGCTATTGGTAAGGGGACCTGTGTAAGAGTAATGTAGCTGTGCTGTCTCTACTTGTCAGCTGTTCTGTGATTCTATTGCTTTGTCAGTGATCTTTGTTTTGTGTATGTGAAAATGCCATGTGGTGTGTTGCATTGACATGTGTCCACTTCCATCTGTCCTAGGAGGAGACCAAACATACATCGCCCCTACCAATATTCTGGCAGACATGGAGGATGTGGAGGTTTTAAGGAAATTCCTTCTGGACCGACCCACCCTGCGTCACCTATGTGCAATGTTGGAACCCCACCTCCGTCCTCGCAGGGTGTATCCTACAGCATTCACCCCCACGGCTAAGGTGATGGCTGCACTGCATTTTTTCGCTACCGGATCCTTTCAACACACGGTGGGCAGTGGAGGTGGGATGTCCCAGCCCATGTTCAGCATGGTGCTACGGGATGTCCTGTCAGCTATGATGCTCTACAGGAACCGGTACATCAGATTCCCCAGGGCTCGTGATTTGGCGGCAGTGAAGGGTGCTTTCTATGCCCTTGGACGCATCCCCCACGTTGTTGGTGCAATTGATTGCACCCATGTTGGCCTTGTTGCACCACAGGCCATGGAGCACATCTACAGGAACCGGAAACATTTCCACTCCCTGAATGTGCAAGTGGTGTGCCTAGCGGACATGATCATCACACATGTGTGTGCGAAGTTTCCCGGATCCACCCATGACTCGCATATCATGCGCCACAGCATCCTCCCACGTATGATGACCAATCTTCAACCGGACCGTGCATGGATTGTTGGTGAGTATGCATACTCGTGTAGCGTGCTGGGTGTGACATGCTGTCTTGTATCCTGTTGGAAATGCAACGTTTCTCCGTGTTTCTCACACCCAGGTGACTCTGCATATCCTAACGGGCCTTGGCTGCTGAGCCTACTACGCAATCCTCGGACACCAGCTGATGTCAGATACAATGAGGCACATGGGAGGACCAGATGTGTGGTAGAGCGGACTTTTGGACTCCTGAAGTCCAGATTCAGATGCCTGGACCGCACCGGGGGTGCACTGGCATACTCCCCACAGAAGGTGTGCCAGATAGTTGTGGCATGCTGCATGCTGCATGCTGCACAATCTTGCGATTCGCAGGCAGATCCCCCTGATAGTGGATGACGGTGATCAGCCAAGGCCCCCGCCTGCAGGCCAAGCCGTGTCCAGTGACGAGGACAGTGGAGAGGAGGAAGCAGTGAATGAGCGTCAGCAGCTCATCGACCGCTACTTCACTTGACGGGGAGTGACCATGTACGACGGCTGATGTCGCTGTAGTTGTGTAGGTGTATGTGTGCATTGTCACGGCGGCCTATTGTTCACTGAGTGCTGTGTGGCAATGGTCCATGTCCAGGGTAGTATGCCACTGACAGTGGCTGTAGCATTGTGCCCTGTTGCTCTGTGAGATGTGTGTACATTGCTTGAACATGATGACAAGTACTGTGTGATTAGTGTGTGACACACACATTCAATGGACTCTTGTTCTGTTTTCACCCCTAGGTCCCTACAGCCTCTCCTGGCCTATCGACATACCACACTACAGATGCATTTCTGATCATGGTGACGGTTGCGCATCCTTGATTATAAACAGTGCAGATAACACAGAATGTGATCCAGGTGTATTTATTTTAAGCTGTGACATGTGATTGTGGGCAAGGTGATCAAGAAAGTGGTGCATGCTGTACAATGAGTTGACGGTCATGTCCGCGTGATGGTCAAGGTGTACCCATGTTGTTCTGGGTCCGCAGTCTGACAGACACATGCCATTCACCTGGCAGTGTGGGGTAGGATGGTAGTCCTAGTGAATGCAGTAGATGGCCACCGTGGCTGGCTGACTCACTGGTGTTTGGAGCGTGCGAAGTCATCTCTGGACACCTGTTTCCTCTTCGGACGGCCCCTTCCACGTTTGAGAGGGGGGGTTGTGTTTGTGGGCTGCTGGTGGTGGCTGAGGATTGCCCACTAGCTGTGGACGCAGGGGAACTGGATGTTGCACTTCCCTGCGCCCCAGCAGGTGGTGGCGGAGGTGGTGTGGTTGGCCTTGATTGGGCCCTCACCGCCACCACTAGCTGGCCCATGAGGTCCACAAGTTGGCCCATGTGGGTGTCCATGGACCTCAACACCCCAAGGACTTCCCGCATGTCGGAAGCTGACCTGGCCCATTGTCCCTGGGCCGCTTCATAGGCCCCAAGGACTCTGACGATTTGCGGCAGGGCTTGGCTCCCAGGCTCTGATGGCGTTGGCCTGACCCTGCTCCTCCCGCCTGAACTGCCGCCACCGACCTGCCCACTCACCACATTGGTCACCCGGGGCCTCGTTCTGGCTCCCAGGTAGATGTCGAGGTGCGTGCCACCCCTTGCGCAGGGTGAGTGGTCAGGGAGGCCCTGGTGGTGGTGGTGGTTGCGGCGGTGGTGGTGGCCGCAATGACCGTGGCAGCAGGGGCCTGGGACTGGTCACCAGCCCTGGGAGATGGGTTGGGGGGTAGGAGGGGTTCTGGGGAACTGTTGCGCCCTGCCACACCAGATGTGCCTGGTCGGGAGTCCTCGTCCGTAGAGGTGTCCAGGTTTTCCACATCCGTGAGTCCGGGTGGGGGGCTTGTGGAATGGCTGTGATGGCTGCTGTCTCCCTCTCCAGCATCATGCTGTTCGTCACCTGTGGGGCGGAGACGAAAGGTTATTGTGTTGCACCTTGCAAGGTTTGTGTTAGATGTCTGACATGCACAGTTTGTGCACAGTTGTGCACTGATTTTCCGGATGCGTGTGTATGTCTCTTCAATGTGTGTGCGTGATCAAGGCAATGGAATAGTGTGATGGGTGCCTATGGCATGGGACGGATTTGTAATGCCAATCGGTGTGTGTTGCAGTACCCCTACATCTTGTGGTTTTGTTGGCAACGGGGTACAGCCCCATGGACGCTTTTGAGATGAAATATGGTTTTGTGATACATACTGTGACATATGGGTGCAGAAGGGGACATGTGTTTTGGCCACACGACACTACAGAGACAAAGGTGTGTGTATGTCTGACTTACACAGCATATCTGCTCACTGTTGTCATTTAGGGACATTACACTGCAAGCATTGTAGTGAGTGAGTAATGGTTTTGTGCCACACAACGTATTGCAGATGGGACAATTCCTTGGTGTGCGTGCTACCCTCAGCCATGTGCAGCAATGCAGTGCTCTTGGGGTGTTGACTATATTTGGTATGTTGTAACTCACAGTGTGACGTGCGCTTCAGACACAGCAGACACATTTTGGTCATCGGCAGGAATCTTTGCTGAACTACTGTATATAGGACAACTGTTTAGATGATATACCTCTCATGACACTGGGGCTGAAAGATGTGATGGCTGAGATTTTGAATGTGCATTGTGTAGCTGTGTGGTTCATGGGTCCAGTGGTGTATGTGACATTACTGGGGTTCCACTCTGTTACATTGAGACAAGATAGACTTACATGGGTGATGTACAATGTCATCGGAACAAGCAGACACGACTACATGGTCAAGACTTGGATGGTGTTGCTGATGTGTGTGATGACTGGCACAGTGCACGCCATGTGGGTCAGTACTCCAGTGAGACTTGTGCATGCAGACGTGACTCCTTACGTGTTACTGTATTTGAGATGGCTCATGTGGGCTATGACTCTGTAATTCATGTCCGTGTGCACATTGGTCACATGATTATGACAGGGAGCAGTGCTACCTGTTCCTCTGCTACGTGACATGTCCCAAATGTTAGTCGTAGTACAGTCCTCATGCCTACTGACACCCCGCCCTGTACAGTAGTCTACCTACTTGTTGGTTTGGAGGGAGCAATGCAATGGCTACCACATGGTTATGAGAGGATGGGGTGCTCCATCTTGCTGGTCTGTGGGAGTGGGGGCCGTGTTGTGAGTTGTGGTGATGGTTTACCATCCACAGACACCCCTCCATGTCAGGTAACATATCTACCTGTGGGATGACGGTGTGCACTGCAATGGCTGACACATGGGTGTGGGGAGTGCTCCATCTTGCTGCGCTGTAGGACTAGGTAGCCTGGTGGGGGTTGTACTTCTGCAGTCCCCCTCCGATACACGGACCTTGTGGTAAGGCTACTTACCTGTTACTTGTTGGTTAGTGCAGCTATGGCTGACACATGGGTGTGGGTGTGGGGAGCGCTCCTTCCGGCGCATCTGGGGTACAAGGGAGCTGGTGGGAGTTGTGGTGCTGGCTGACTGTACACATGCCCCCATGGTTTTGTTTGTTGGTGCCTTTGGGCTGAGTGTGTGTGAGTGTCTGTTGCATGTGTGAGGGATGTCTTGTGGATTGTGTACTGGATATGGGGGTGTTTGTCCCTCGGAGCTATGGCATTGTAGTAGTGCATGACTGTACATAGCGGTGTGCTGGTATACATTTGTTTGTACTTACCAGCTTCCACTCCCCCTGGTATTCCGGTGAGACTCTCCGGATGTAGAATGCCTCGCACCTTCTCCTCCCACGCCTTGAAGGTCTTGAATGGTGCGGGATTTCCGCTGCCAGTCCTGTCAGCCAGCTCACGGTTCTTGGCCTCCTTCTTCCTGACCACGCTTTTCAGGTCCTGCCACCTCTTTGTGACTTCCCCCCGGTTGTGTGGCATGTTCCCAACTGCTTTCACCTGGTCTACGATCCTGCTCCACATTCTGTTTCTGGTGGTCTGTTGGACCTGGTTCCCATCGATTTGTGGGTGCACCTTGATGACCTCATCGACCATGACCGTCAACTCTGTGGCAGTGAACTTAGGCATTCGTTGTGTTGCCATGGTGCGTGGTTTGGTATTTGTGGTGCTGGTGTGGTGGTGTGTGGTGTGTGATGTGCAGGCGGTTAGTGGTGCCGGTGTTTAAGTGGTGATGGTGGTGGTGTTGTTGGTGATGAGTGTGATGTGTGCGTGCGTGTGGTATGCTGCTTTCCTTTGTGGCTCTCTGGGTTCTCTGCTGTAGTCTTGGCTTTGTAGTGGTGCAAGGGATTGTGGTCTGTGGAGGGGCTGCTTTTGTACTCACCTATGTGGGTGTGTCATGATGGGCTGTCGTTTTCAGGTGTGTTGTGCGTGGTGCCCTGGGATTTGTGGTTTTTTGGTTTAGCCAGGGAGGATGTGTCTTTGGGATTGGTTCTGTGTCTGGGTATTTTGGCGTCGTTTGCTGTGTGGACTTGTTGGCCGTATTGTGTGTATTTCTTTGGGCCGCCAATGATTTCCGTGCACGGACGTGGCCGCCAGGCCTTCCGCCTTATCAGTTATTCATCTCTGTTGTTCACCGTGGCGGGCGGGAAATATGTTGATTTACCGCGCTCATGTCGGGGAGATCATAATTTGACGGCCGGTGTCTAGTTCGTCAGAGCGGTCGGATTTGGGTTTTCGGGCGGTATTGCGTCCGTGGCGGACGGATTATCTTCTGCTCTGACATGGACGGGCGGAATTCTGTGTGTTTTTTCCGCCGCTGGCGGTGGTTGCTTCGCGTCATCATAATTGCTCGGTCGGTATTCCCATGGTGCAGGCGGGCGGTCTTTTCAGGCTATGGTGGATGGCGGATTTTTTACCACCGGTTATCATAATCGGCCCCTTAATTACAATTAAATTACTTCCCACCCTATTCCCCTATAAACCCACAAGCCGCTACAGAACTAAAATGCAAAATTTATTTAAAAATAATTAATAATTTCTAAAAATTGACTTTAAAAAAATGTACTAACTTCTAAACAATTAATACATATATTTAAAAAAAAAGTACAAAACATAACAAAACATGTGGAACACATACATATAAAATACATACTAAAATACATAACACTAATTATTAACATCGATATTTTTGCTATCGATATTACTAACTTCGATATTAACAAAAACGATATTTCTTACCTTCAGGATATTCTGGTCACCGATATTCTTAATGTCGATATTCTGTCCCTACGATATTTAAAACTCAATATTAATGTAGGTCGAAATAAAAAAATCAATATTATGTCTGTGCACCATTATGAATATGGCGGTCCCGGTGCTGCTCCTCAGTGGTACAACTGCCCGGTTCTGAGGTAGGCGATGTGAAGCCCAAAAGTAAGGGTGGGCGTAGTTGGCAGAGTACCACTACATGGAATTCTGCGGAATTGAACATAAACTCCGTGAGCTCCGCAACTCCGTTCTGTCTCATCCCAATTAATAAAACAAAAACCTCACATACCCTTGATAAAATAAGAAGTAACTTGTGTATATAGTCATCTCACAAAAGTGAAAATGAAAATACAGCAAGCAGTGAGAGAGGTGATGATTTTGGTGTCCTCCCTAACCTAGGGAGAGAACCAAGCAGGTGCTTTGAACACAAAGAGCACATCATGCTGAACGATTCGGTGGTGGTCCCATCCTCCTAGGACCACCGCAAGCACAGTTATGGGCAAAAATACAATCCCAACCAAAGGCCCTGCAAAGCATTATGGGACGAGATTCTAGAGGGCAGTGAATATTATAGTATCCAATATCAAAACATTCCTCAAGGGGCAGGCTCTCCGGGCTCAGCTGAGAGCTAATACTATAATATTCACTGCACTCTAGAATCTCGCCCCATAATGCTTTGCTGGGCCTTTGGTTGGCATTGTATTTTTGCCCATAACTTTGCTTGGGGTGATCCTAGGAGGATGGGACCACCACCGAATCGTTCAGCATGATATGCTCTTTGTGTTCAAGTCATCTGCTTGCCCCCCCTAGGTTAGGGGTGATCCCAAAATCATCACCTCTCTCATTGCCTGATATTTTTCTAAGTTCACTTTTGTGAATTGGTTATATGTTTTTTTTTTAGCATGTAAAGGTAAAGTTGATTTATCACAGGTTTGTGGGTGCAATAGCTAACTCCGCTACGCGGTAGAGTTGGAAATATTGCATGAATACTGTGGGGCATATTAGCAAGAAGAGGCGATAATCATCGCTAACCCTGCTTAGCGTGATTTTTTTTATCGCCGGCTATCGCTGGAATATATCGCCACGCTAACGCTGTATTAGCAACGATTAGCGCTATGGCGATGAATATTCCCGCGATAGCGGGGGAAATGGGCCAACATCGCTGAAAAACCAGCGATGTTGCATGGAGAAGGGAGAACACCCTGTGGTCGTATCAGCATAATCCACCCCCCCATGTTAGGTATGGCTAACACCTGCTAATTGCAGGTGTTAAATAAATGGCGATGACCTCGGTTAGCGCGACTTTTCACGTCGCTAACTGGGGCCATGGCCACCTTGCTAATAGGCGATAGGCCTGTTAGCGAGTGTTTCCCAGGTTTGTTCGTCGGAACGCCCACTTTGCATGTCATTAGCGATAAATATCGCTGACATGCAAAGCGGTAAAAAACGGGCGCTTAATGCCCGCAAACTGTCGCTAACTGCTGTTAGAGACAGTTTTCTGATAGGGCGATATAAATATCGCCGCTTTAGCGGCAAAAGTGCCGCTAAAGCGGCGATAGTGCCTTTGCTAATATGCCCCTGTGTTTTTAATGTAATGTGTAGTTAACTAACCTCCGCTAGAGGAGTTCATTGCCCATGGTTACCCAAAAGCCCGATGCATGACCGCCGCCACCACCAGAATCCTGGATCCCGATGGGGCGGCGGTGGAGAAAGTGGCAGTCTATGGTGGCAATACCGATGCAGGCACCGCTGTGCAGATTGCGACCTATCTTACCGCTGACCGTTTTCATGGCGTGGACCCTGCCATGAAAAGATCAGCAGAAAGGCAGAGAAGGGGCCCCAAACAGGGCGCATGTTTGTTGTAGCCCATGGAGGGTGTGCATGGGAGGCACATGGTGTACCCCTCTCTTCTTGCATTGTTGTGCATGCACTGTGTTCCATGCACAACATGGTGCAAGGCACCAGTGCTTAACTTAATTTGAGCCGGGCTTTCCGGTGCTCAGCACCGGCACCTAATCCTCGGCACCAGTGTTCATATCACCATTTAAGGACACCCATATTTAGAAGGCGCAGGATTTTCCCCAGAGACACAGGATGTTGAGCCACGCCGAGACTCCAACCGGGTTCTCCAGTTCCGAAATCGGCAGCTCTACCCATTAGGCCTAGTCCTCTCCAGGTTAATAAGTGTCGGGGCTCTAGTCAGGAGCCAGTTTGCACCAGCACATTTCTCCTGTTAGCACTGCCTCCTGATGAGAGCCCGGCACATTTTATTTTACAAATTAACCACTGCATGGTACACAGTGCACCGACATACAGGACGTGGTGCTACAGCGGCGGCATGTGTTGCAGGCTCTCCATGAGCCGAAGCATGCAGCTGTCATGGCACCGCTGCTGCAACACCACCAGCCTGACTGTTAACTCAAATAAACACTAATTAGCATTCCCCATAAAAGGCAGTAACTGAAAAAAGTAAACGACCACTAGCCAAGAAAAATTAACTGTAAAGCAAAGTAACCACTAAATTATCAATTAAACTAACAATATAAAAAGCACACAAAATGTGACAACTTACTACACCAAAAACTAAAAAATGCTGTAAGACGATGATACTCTGCCAGATTTCCCAAAAACAATTTGAAAACAATTGTCACCGAAATCAAAGTAAGACATGTGCTACAAGATTTAGGAGAGGCAGGCTCTAGCTTCTAGGAGCGCACAACTAAAAGACTAAAATATATACTCCCTAAAGTTCCTTTACACATCACAGTCCAGCTACCAGCTATACCTACCTTAAAATGCTTAATGTCAGCCTCACCAGAGATAGTAAGCACTACATAAATGCAATTTAAATTCAATTTATTAGCACAAACTAAAAAAGTCCCCAGTGATACCCATTATGCTCCTAGAAGATACCAAGATATCCAAATTCCTGAACACTTAAATGCCACACATAATGAGGAACCTTTCCTCTTGCATGATGACCTTAAAATGAGAAACACATCATAATATTTGCTACAGCAGATAACCTATTTAAACTTAGCCACTGTCAAACATGGATAATGGATGGGACATTCAAAATGTGCCCCAAACCATTCACTCGGATATACACCATACATGGTAAATATCAAAACACTAATATACCATCATAATTGCCTTGCTACCTAATAAACAAAGTAGCACTTACTATGAACTACTAAAACTACACTAAAATGAAAATTAACTACTACTCACATTAAATAATAATAGATTGTGAATAAGCTATGATCCAAACTGTCCTTAAACTATTCCCACACACAGCCATAGAAGGCTGTTACTATCATTTTAACCAAAGAATTTAAAGACAGGTCCAACAATCTGCACTAAGAGGCTAATTATGAGTACAGCGCTCCTGGGACTGCCATACTCTCGGTGGTGTTCTGACCACCACTGCAGGTCTGCCCACCGTATTATGATGGTGGTGGTTGGACTGCCACAGAACCGCCACCTCTTCCTGGATCCTGGATCCCGCAGCAGTGGTGGAGCGGAAAGGGACAGAATATGCTTGGTGGTGCTGTTGTGGCACCGCCAAGCATATTCTGACTTGCATATCCACTGCCAATTTCATGTCGGAGAGCCCACCATGAAAAGGGTGGCAGAGATATATGGCCCCTGGCTGAATATGGGCCTGGGGGTGCATGCGGGGGCACATGTTGTGCCCTCCTGGAATTGCACCCTTGGTCCTGCACGGTGTGGCATGCACAGCATGGTGCAAGCCACACTGTGCAGGAACTTGCTGCAGGAACGTGCTGCAGGCACTCTTACGGCAGTGGTCTGCTGTTAAATCTCTCCTATGAGCCTAACAGACCACCACTGTGAGACCACCGCCCACCCACCTGCCCTGGATTCAACTCTGAATCAGGCAGGTGGGTGCACCACAGGCTTGGTGCTCCTCCTGTGGGTGCAGCAGTGGTGGTCCTACAGGAGGACCGCCAAACTCGTAATCAATCCCTAAGGGGTCCATTACGATGGCGGCATCGCAACGGAAAAAGGGACCGCCCGCCACATGTGCGGCGGTCCCGCGATTCGAATTAGGATGCGCCTGCCACACTGGCGGGCGCATCCTGCATGTCTTACATTGCGGCGGGCGGTGCTGTCAGCAGCACCCACCGCAATGTAAAAAAGGCATGTTGCGCATTTGCATGCACAACGTGACAGGCACCGTGCAGTGCCTGCCACCTTGTGCACGCAAATGCAGGGGGGTACCATAGGTACTCCCCATGTGCACCCCTCACCCCCCCAACATCTTGGGGGCCCGCAACGGGCCCCCGAAAGTGGAATCCGCCTGGCTTTCCATGGCGGAGTCTCCGCCATGGAAAGCCCTGCACCGCCGCCCATCATAATATGGATGGCGGTGTCTTGTAGACACCGCCACCATATTGCGCCCTTTTCCGCCCGGTCGCCTGTACTACGGCGGAAAACCGGCGGACGGTCTTTCCGTCCGCCGGCGTCCCCACCGCCATCGTGATTTGGCGGGGGAAATGGTAGGCGGGCGGTGTAAAATGGCGGGCGAATCGCCACTGCCATACAGGCGGTGGCGATCCGCCCACTATTATAATGACCCCCTAAGTGTAGAATATGAAATAAACAACTAATTTGACATTGAAATTAAAAAAAAATGGTTGCACAGCCTATGTCCCTGTAACAGAGGCAACCACTACAACTTACTTATAAAAAGTCTAGTCTACCAACAAAACAAAAACACAAACTAAGGGGCTTATTTATGAGAGGCCTGCGCTACGGGAGTGTCACTTTTTTGATGCTCCGGAGGTGCAACCCTTTCAGTCATATCTGTGAGGTGATGCAAAGCCATTCTGCGTGGCTAAGCATGGCCTCATGTATATGGAGTAAGACAAAGCAGTGCAAGTCGCTGCCTTGCCTTGCTCTGCATCGATGAGGCGTTCTATGGGCATTACAGTGGATTTTCCCAAGCAACATCCATGGATTTTGACACTGCCCCAGATTTTCTTAATCATGTAAACCTGGGGCAGTGTCAAAACCTTACGTCTCCCAAAGCAGGGGCCAGGTAGGAAAAATATTTGTATTTCTCCTTGTTTTTCCTCTCTCCCTGTGTGCTGCATTATGCACTCCATTCTGCAGCACACATAGGAAGAGGAAAAGCCTCTCACTATTGTTTTTGTGCAGGAAGGTGCCCCTTCCTGCACATAAACAATGCTGCCTGCAACAAAGGCACCCTTGCACCTTGGTGCAAGGGTGTCGCGGTTCCAAGTCCGCCCGGCGGATGACCAAATCCTCGGGTGCGAAGAGAGGCCCTCCACTCTCCCTTAGGGTACAACCAGATCCGACTATGAATGGATTACTAGCTAACTACCCGTGGGGAGAGAAGAGACAACTCAGGACCACCAGGAAGAGGAAACTTCAATGTTAAACCCACGAATGCGGGATCTTCAGGAATGCCTGGTCTAGGATCTGTGGTCCTTTGGGAAGACAAACAAATAACAAGAAATGACTTTCATTGAAAGAATACACCACTATTCTAATACCAATACCCCTGAGTAACAAACAACTCCTCTGTTGTGTGCTCCCCCAGAGTCATCATAATTAGCAACGCTGTTATTTAAGCAAGGTAGGGTGATGAAAACACAAAACATTAGTGTCCAGGCAATAAGATGCTGTAGGCATACGTCTGCCCTCCGAGGCAAAAATTAGGGGATAGCCCGAAATGTCGATTCCACAAACACAGAGAACACAGAAATCCAAGGCACAATCAACAAGGAGTGCTTCCCAAAATTACAGCAGTCTTTGCTTTGTCCCACGTGAAAGGGAAGTGCCAAAAGTGGGGCCAAAGGAAAATCAGTTCCAGGGGAGCTGCTCAGGTCGCAATCCTTGCGCGAGCAAAAGTAAAAGAGCGCCACCGGCTCATTAATGAAAACAAACAACCGCCGCGTCTAAATGCGGCGAAAACCGTGACTGCACCAGGCGCAAAACGATCACCCGACCAATCCTAGAAGTGAGACATCGGGACCAAGAAGCGTCCCACGCTGTTATAGTGCGAGCGCAGCACTAAACAAAAATATGTCGGGCGAAAATCCTCCGCACAAAAAATGAATAAAATATGAAACAGAAGGAAGCGCCTACATGCGCTGAATGTTCCCAAAAAATGAGATCCAAAAACAGAGACATAAACAGAAACACGGCAGAGAGCACAGAACAAGAGTCTTCCAGAAACGCAGCGTTGCAGCAGATGTGTGCGGTCTGGAGCGGAGTCTCTGCTGGGAGGCGTGGTCCACCTGAAAGTAGTTTGCCAAGCACCTGTGCTTGGGAGCAGGCATCTTTAATGGCCGTTAGGTCACATGATGGGGTCTGGGAGTGCACACAACCTAATCTCTCATAAGGAGCATTCTGGGAATGGTAGTTTCCAGTGCAGACAGCAGAGTACAAGGGCAACAACACCCTTAATGTGTAACAAAGGGTGCCTACGTTGGCAGCAAATCATGTGCCAGCACAGGGGAAAGGACAGAAATGCACGGTATTTCATAAATATGGTGCATTCCCGCCCTTTCACTTTGTTATAGGGCAGCACAGCAAGAAGACTTGCATTGCTGTCCTACACCAGTTCTTAATAAATCAGGCCCTAAGTCCCCTAAGGACTACTAGGAAGACACTTGAGGTGACAGACTGCACTGCTCTGGACATAGACAACAACCCAAATTTCAAATAGCATGGAGGAATGTCTACAACAGCACCATGGCTCAAGAAGGCAAAACTAACAACGCAGTAGCAAGAAGGCACAATGCATTCCATTATGTACCCTAGGCAGAACCCAACTTATATTCTACAAGTTCATAAAAGCCATACAAAAAAACAAAGCTGCCAACAGCTACAAATGGAGCAATCAGAAACCCACATTAAACCTAAAATTAGCAAACAAACGAATAGAATGTACAACTTGCCCTAATGTAAAGTAAAAATCTTTATTGACAGCAAGGGAGTACACTACTTAGAATCAATAGCCAAAACCCTATTATAAAACAATCAAACTATCTACACAGTAAACAATAAGCATAAACCTAAAGCAAAATTCAAACCAGCATACTTAAAAAATGTTTGCCTAAATATTAAACAAATTCTATTGATACAATAGAATAAAAAAATACAACTAAAGATGCAAATAAGACTGATGCATACAATTAATGTATATTAATTAGTTAAAGAACACAAAGCTCCAAATTACACATAAAATTGAATGGAATCCAATAAATACAACACATGAAATGTAATATAACAACTACCAATCACATCAAATACACATACATAATATAAAATAACATTTCACACACAAAAAAATAACTTACATAAAACTTACTGTATGTAGTTGTAGATCTTCATCTGTATTCATATAATCAAAAATATAATCTACCAAAACTCTAGCAAAACCATGAAAAATAATTCCAAAAAAGCCCCCAAAAATGCAAAAGCCTTAATTACCCATCTAAAATCCCCCAAAAAGTGTAAAAAAAAGAAAAACTCCAGAAAACCTAAAAATTCAAAGGAAATCAAAATGAAAAAACTGGTTTACTAAAAGCTAATATAATTTTCTTTAAAAAAATATGCAAAATTCAAATGTCCATAAGATAACTTTGGTTCCTTCAACCTGTAAGAAAACAAACACTTCCCATCCAGAAAAAAACACTATCGAACATAACATTAACATTACAATTAAACTATACAAAACACATAACACAACATAATATAAAATAATAATACATTGCTACCAAACTCTAATTATGCCTAACACAGAACACTAGTGAACAAAATTACACAAACTACATATAAACCATCAAAGAACTAGAAAGCAACACGCAGGGCCCGATTCTGATGCGGGTTGGAAAAGCTTCCCGACCGAGGGCCTGATTCTGATGCGGTTAGGAAGGCCTCCTAACTGCATTTGCTCCTTCCAAATCGGATCGGAACGTGTCTTCCCGACCGAGGGCCCAATTCTGATGCGGTTAGGAACAAATGTTCCCATTGAAGTCAATGGGAGTTCAACCAAATCGTATCTGGAAGCATCCGGATGCATCCTACTCCGCCGGTCGGACTTTCCCGATCCGAGTGGGTCGGACATCATTTCCCAACCGATTCGGTCGGGAAGCTTTTCCAACCCACATCAGAATCGGCCCCTATAACTACCATTTGCTAGAACTCCTATAACCTCCTAATCCCCAAAACCATATAAAAAAATTAAAAAAGGTCTAACCTGATACGATGAACAGCAGCACCTTCCCGCAACTGACTTCCTAGAAAATGAACAAAAAATGGCACAAACAAACTACAAAGTTAGGTTAGCGGTAAAGAAAAATGGCAGCTAAATGAAACTAAAAAAGACTATCTCCCTATAGAAAACAATTGGGAGTTAAATGTAAAATGTTGAAAATTATTTTTATTAAATGTGAAATGTTTAAATAATGTGGAACATGTCAGAAACGTTATATGAAAATATGAAACACTAATGTAAAGTATAAAATAACAAAACTATAAAAAACAATATAGTAATATTTAAGATATACTTAAAAAAGGATTTAAGAATTGCTTTAATAAATGATGAAAACAAGGGTCTATATGTATAAAGCCAATGGACCATACTTGAAAATCGAAGAGAAAAAAATTGATATGTACAACACTGTTAAAAAATCATCCACATGTTTTATTTAATATTAAAAACGTAATAAAATATTGTTTAAATTAACAATGAAAATGTTTTTCTTAAGTGTGCAAATATATATGTGATTTAAAATGTATACATATTCATTAAATAAATGTTCCAAAATATAAATAAAGATTACAAACTGTCTTATGTACCTTTATTATTTAAAAAAATAATAATGCATGTTTGAAATGCAATACCAACTCCTATCCAAACAATTTAGGGGAAAGCGCTGCACACTAAAAGGATAACATTTACCATTCCCACTCCACTCTAAACCATTTTGGGGAAGGTGTTGGACAATAAATGTGTTACATTTACTATTTCCACTGCATTCTAAACTTTTGTGTTAAAGGTGTTGAGCACTGAAAGGGTTACATCCTCTATTCCCACTCTAATCTAAACCAGTTTGGAGAAAGTGTTGGACATAAAACAGGTTACATAAACTATTCGAACTCCAATCTAAACATTTTGCGGAAGGTGTTGGACACTAAAGGGATTATCGACTCCAGTCTAAACTATTTTGTCGAAGGTGTTTTACACTAAAGAGGTGAAATCTACTATTCCAACTCCAGTCTAAACCATTATGGAGAAGATGTTGGACACTAAAGTGGTTACATATACTATTCGCATTCAAATCATCACCATTTTCGGGAAAGTTTTGAACACTAAAGGGGTTACATTTACTATTCGCACACCAATCAAAACCATTTAGGTGAAGGTGCTGAACAATTTAGGGGTCGATTCCGATTCGGGCCGGAAATTTCTCCGACCGAGCCGGACCCGGAGAGATTTCCGACCGAATCGGACCCGTGCAGTCCGACCGAACGAGTACGATGCGTCCGTATGTTATCGGACTCGAGTCGGTCGGACTCCCATTGAAGTCAATGGGAGCCGGTCGTACAACGCGTACGCGGGCTCCCATTGACTCAATGGGTGCGAAGTCGGACAAGTGCGCCCCCTACAGCGGGTACGCGGCGAAGCGATTCGCGCCGTACACGCACAGGTAGGGGGACCCATGGGTCCCCCCTGTGTGCGACTCGCGCGGTTACGCGTACAGGGGGTCCGACACGGACCCCCAAAGTACGGCTCCGACAGCTCTTTCGAGCCGGAGTGCGCGGCTCGGTCGGACTGCTACCGCGGCGCGCATCGTACTTACCCGGCCGGGAAACGTCTCCATTGCGCGGTGCGAGTCGAGTCCGAGCGAGTCGGTCGGAGCGGTTCGAGCCGGGAGCGAGTCGGTCAGAGCGGTCGGGACGCCCGGACGAGTCGGTCGGCGACTCGCATCGTACTCGCTCGGCCGGACCCGCGTACGGTTCGGTCGGGAAACAGGGCTCCGAATCGGATCCGGTAAAGCCGAATCCGATTCGGAGCCCTACCGGCCGAGATCGGAATCGGCCCCAAAGTGGTTACATTTACTATTCCCACTCCAATCTAAAAATTTACGGGAAGGTGTTGGACATTAAAGGGCTTACAGATACACTTACAAACGTTTTGTAGCAATAAACAGATAAAATAACTTATAACCCACTGTTACTTGATAAATATTCCTAATGTATTTAACGATACAATTATCCAAACAAATAATTATTTTTAATTGGTAACATTAAAGAAATTAAACCTCATATTCAATATTATCCCTAAATAATTTTAAAATATTATAAGTATTGAATACAATTACACATTAACAATAAGTACAAAAGTTGCAAATTTACAGACATTATTTTTAAATTATATATTTAAATACCATGTATAAATTATAGTACATATATAAGATGTAATCCTTTTAGATTACACACATAAATATTTAAATTATCTTTACAATTCTCATATTTATAATAACTTACTTATTTTTTTCTCTAAATAAATATACAAAAATTTGATATTAAACATTAAAAATGTATATAATTATAAAACTCAGCATTGTTTTTAACTTTTAAATATAAAATTAATTTTGAAACAAAGTAATTACATGCAAAACCTACAAAGTAAGCATGGGGCAACACCTGGTGGCCCACCGCCCTCGGCAGCCCACCCACTCCCACAGACCATGCTCGAAACCTCGGCATCGTACTCGACTCCTCCCTCTCCATGACCCGACAGGTCAACGCCGTCACCTCCAGCTGCTTCAACACCCTCCGCATCCTCCGAAAGACCTTCAAATGGATCCCCCGAATCAAGGAAAACCGTCACCCACGCACTCATAACCAGCAGACTGGACTACGGAAACTCCCTCTATGCCGGGATCAACAAGTTTCTGCTCTGCAAGCTCCAGACCATACAGAACACCGCATTCAGACTCGTCCTCGGCATCCCTCGACACAAATACATCACCCAACACCTGCAGAACCTCCACTGGCTCCCCGTCGAGAAGAGAGTTACCTTCAAGATACTCACCCACACCTACAAAAGCCTCCACAACACTGGACCCCAATACCTCAATGAGAGAATCTCCTTCCACGTACCCAAGAGAAACCTCCGATCTGCCGACCTCGCCCTCGTCGAAACCCCGTGCATCCGCAGAGCCAGAACAGGGGGAAGAACCTTGTCCTACATCGGGGCCAAGACATGGAACGAGCTCCCGATCGACATCAGACGAGCCCCCTCCTGAACATCTTCAGGAAGACACTCAAGACCTGCCTCTTTGACTGAACAGAGCTGCATACCCCCCCATCCCCAGCGCCTTGAGACCCTCACGGGCGAGTAGCGTGCTTACAATTCCCTGATTGATTTAATTAGAAATGATTTTATAATTTAATATTTACTTATCCTAAATAGAAAATAATTAATTGAATACAAAAAGACATTCTTATTTATTCATAAACTGCTGCCATAAAATTAATAATTCTGATTACATTTTAAGAAAAAAAGAAATCTTTATTTGAAAGAAACATCTTAACATTAGTAAATAATTACATCAAAATTAAGAAACATATAAACAGAAACAAATTATATAATTTTCAATATAAAATATTATTCTATAGAACATGCAAATAAATTACAAATGTTGTGATAAATTCCCCCAAATTATTAAATTACATACAGACACAAATATCCATTTTTTGTTTTTTTAAAGTTATATAATTTACATGAATACTAAAATTTAACTATAAATTAAGTCAAGAAAATAAGAAATTCACATTTAAAAATTTAATGCATCCATTTTATAAAAATGTAAAACATATTTTCATAATGTTTAATATAATAATTAAAATGTAATATACAGACAAATTAATATTCACATATTATAACAATCTCCCCACTCTTCTCCCTAAAAACCCAACATTCCTCTCTGAATATATAATTACATATACATTAAATAAAAAACATTATTAAGATTTTAAGAAAATACTCATTGTAACGTTTTTAAATTACTAAACAAAATTGCAAAACATACTAATAGAACAATTATACAAACAACTAAAATAAAGAAATACAAAAAACTTACATATTAACCCATAGAAAAAGGATATAACATACAACAATATTTTTAAATGATGTTTTTTACGATATCAAAAACAATACCTAAAATGATATTCTTACCTTTTATTTTCCTGTTCACTATATTGTTGAATTCAAAAATGTTCCTAGCATGATATTTATGTATTGCAATATTTTTAATTCAATATTTTGTCCAAACCCTGTTTAACCACCAGCTACAAGTTCCTTGAGTTAGTTTTTTTTTCTTCAAACATGCTTTATTGATTTTCCTTTTAACGATTGCATCCATGAACACAGTTTATACATTATGTTGTAAAGAAGCAAGGTAGCATACATTCGTTGGTTATGTTACATTACATCCATCAGTTTATACTAGGTTTGTGGCAGTTACATCGTGTATACATATGTCCCAGTATGGGTTCAGATAAACTTCTAGTATCTGGTTTTGCGTTCAAGGTACAACAACTACCCGTCCCCCCTCCCTCTTCCTTGAGTTAGATTTTGGTGCGTTTGATGTTTTTTTTGCAACTTTTACCAAACAGTCTCTAACATGTGGTGGTAAGTTTCTGTCTTTTCCTCTCAAACACAACAGGATTTGTAATTCATCAGCATGTGTGTTCCCACAAAAACTTTGAAAGGCCAAATGAAATTGGCCCAAGGTCTAACAGAATTGTTAAATATGATCAGTCTTAGCAATAACAGCAGAAGGAGTACATATTCCACTATATATGATGGATACTGAAAAGGAATCAATGCTACTGTCTGTACCCTGTCATTTAAATGGCTGGGTGGGTGTTTCTCCAACTCCAGCCTCACAGTGTGTTATGATTTAGCATTTTGAAAGCTATATAGAGTTCTCCTAAAACAACTGCAACTTTGAGCTGTCATCTATAATCAGACGAAGACCATCAAACATTGAAAAGATACTACTGCTGTCTGATCTCAAAGCCTGTATTGCAACAGGCCTGCCTCTTGCAGGGTATACAGGCATGTTCCTCTGCCCCGACTGTGCGTATTTGATTTCCTAGTTTTTTATATTTCGTCCTGTTGGTATGCTAATCTAAACATGTGCCCAGAGCCTAAGCCTGACCCTTACTTTGAGAGATCCTGGACTTCTCATCAAGTGTGCCCTCATTTGTGACAGAGGGCCAATGTTGGTGCCACAGGTTTAGTGCATAGAGCGGTAGAGGCAGATAACAGTGCTTTAAGGATCAATAATGTGATCTGACCTTTTTTATCTGGGTTACTAAAATGGAGGCATACTGGCCCACCTATGTTAAGTTCAGCTTCTATATTGGCAGGTTCTTTGCACTAACAACCTTAGTGTGTCTTAAGCATGTTGATTTCTGTGGGAAGTGTGGCACATGCGTGGTGTGTGAGTGAGCCAGAGTAATGGAGGCTCGTGGGATTCATTTTGCATGCCACTGGACTGGCTTTTAAAAAGATGGAGGGTGGGGACTGTATTGTCAGGCAATAGAAGTGTATTGCTTAATTTTCTGCAGCTAGAGTTAGGAGACCTAATCAATTAAGTGAAGGGAGTGAAGCCCGGGCTCTTACAGTTATTCTATGAGGCTTTTTGGTTAGCTGCTGGTTAGTTTGCCATTTGGTAAATGGTAGGGGTGGGACTGCAGACTCTGCTGTAAAAGGTGAGGAAGCCTTATTTGAGGCTGTTATAGCTTTATTTGAGGCTATAACAGCCATGTGCATAAACCTAACACCTGTTTGTGCCTCTATTGTGGGGGCTCCTGGATGGAGGCAAACCTGCTGTGAGAAACATCACTCTACACTAAGGCTGTTTCTGAAGAACAGCCTTGAAAGAACAACCACAACAAATGGTTCTACAGCTTGGGACAATGGATCCACATCTACTGTCTGTAGGTATGTATAATAGTGGGACCCAAACCACCTCACTTTCTTCCCGTTCCAGATCAAGGAAGGGAGTCCTCCATAGAGTACCCAGAGGGCTGCTGTGCAACCAAGGGTGGTGTCTGCTTGACAGCCAGTCTCCCAAAGGTTAGGGTACATCACCTGAAGTCTAGACCTCTTGCTGGAGAGGCTGTATACCTGTCCTGTCCTGTAGTGCTTAGAAGCCTGCCTGTCTGCTGAGACAGGGAATGAGTCTGCTTAGTCCTATAATAGGAAAGACTGTCCCGGAAGGAATGAAGTCCAACGTGTCCCACTGTGGCTTTGGGGTACCCAGAAGAAGCAGACTAAGCGAGCGTGACCAGGAGGACTCTGATGCCTGATAGCACTCCGAGACACTCTCTTTGGTTCCTGGTGGGAATTGTGACCTAATAATTGCACAGTAGCCTAACGCCCAGCTGGGCTGTTAATGCATGACTACTAGAGACTCAGGCTGGGCTAAGCAAGAGTGACCCAGTAGAACCCTGGTGCCTGAGAGCCCTTCAAGACTCTCTCTTTGGTTCTTGGTGGTAAATGTGACCTAATGATTGTGCAGCTGCCTAAAGCTCAGTTAGGCTGTAACTGCATGACTATTAGAGAGGCCATGCTGTGCTGAATCTGCTGAATTGCTGAAGGTTTGTGTGGGGCTGCATATGCTGAATTGTTGAAATTTCATGTGGGGCCACATCTACTGAAGTGCTGCCCAGTCTGGGGCTACAACTCCTACCCAGTAAGTGCAGTGGACTTGGCCTAGCTAAGGTCCTATGGGAACTTCATCTTCTTCAGGACTGTTGATTGTTAGGTGACCAACTGTACTGATTGCGGCACAGCCATTCCAAAATGCTACAAAAACTGTAAAACAGTGTGATGAGAATGGCAAAGGAAAACATGGCGGCCGACGAGTAGCAGGTCGCAGGAGAGCTCCCGGAACGTCCGTGTAATTTAGTGCAGATATGTAATATAGGATCCGATCGGAAAGTGCTTGAGTTTGAGCCGCCCGAAAAGGAGAGATGAGATGGTGACGGAGTGCCTCAAAATGGAATAATCTTTACCTGATTGGATTTGTTGTCTTTCATCATCCGGATTTCCCACGTTACAGTTTTTTCGGTGAGAGAGAGGCGGGGTGGGGGCTTGGCGTGCGAGGTGCGAGGAGCAAGGCAAGGCGGTGCCTTCCCCCAGCCAATACGGCGCCGGAGCAGGTTTGGCGCAGGGCGGCCCTGGAGCTCCATAGAGGGAGAGGAGCCGTGGCAAGAATTCTCCTTCCGGGGGCCGGAGGTGAAGCCCCGCGTAGTACAGAGCACTGTGCAGAGGATAGTGGTGCCTGCACAAGAGGACACGACGCTTTGGGTGAAGGCTGTGAGCTGAGGAGCGCAAGGAGTGCATTCGCCGAAGTAAAGGACATCGTGCTGCCCCGGCCCAGCTGCTTAACGAAGGGGATCAAAGGAGGTAGGAGGAAGGGGGCAGTGGGAGGTGTGCCGGCTAGGGGGTTAACAGAAGCTAAGACTAGGTATGCCTTGCGGAGCATAACAGGAACGCAGATTAAGGGAAACAGCAGGGGAGAAGGCGAGGTTCAAAGGGGGAGAGAGACTTCTCCAAAATCTGATAGAAGGCGAAGGGGCGAGAGAGGGAGGAGGGAAGAGGTCGGTGAGTGTGGGGTGTGTGAGGAGGGTGAGAAAACAGATAAGAGTATAAAAGCTGGGGCTTGGGAAACCCCTTTTACGATAGTGAAGAAATCGATTTCTCCCCCTCCAAAAACAAAATTCAGGAAATCCCCACAAGAGCACGCACAAAAGAAGAAGCAGCAAGCTCCTAGAGTTAAAATCACTCCCTCTCTTAAAACCTACTTCAGAGTTTTACCGAAAATATTGATCCTGGGTGAAGACAAGATGATGGGGTCCAAGAATGAGGCCGAGAGGCAGCTAAGTTTTCTTGAAGGGTCCCCAGTCTGTCCAGAGGGGACAGGTCATGAAGTAGGAAAGGCGCAGGAAAACATTGACCAGGAAAAAAATCCGAACAGAATTTAAGTCACCCGACCAATGAAGACCTGTCAGTGGGCGCGCCTCCTAGCAGCATTATCTGAGGAAATTAAGAACAGATTTGTGATATCTGAGTCTAATCAGCTAGAGATAAAAAAGGCATGCGAAATAATGGAAAAAAGATTGATGACTTAAGTGGTAGAACATCAACCTTAGAGAAGGAGGTCATAGAGCTCAGAGAAACAGTACAGGCAAACTGCGCTGAAATTGACAAACTAAAGGCTGCTGAAAAGGAGGGTCTCGACAGAGTGGAAAGGTTGGAAAATTTTCAAAGACGAAATAACTTGAACATTTTAAAGGTCCCTGAAGGCAGAGAGGGGGATGATATTAAATCTTACGTGGTAAAGCTGATTAAGAATAAATTACAGCTGGAAGAATCAGAAGAGGAAATAGCAAGAGACTTACAGCGAGTTCATAGAGATCCTTTCAGACTCAACGCAAATAGACCAAAACCCAGGAAAATGTTATTAAATTTTTTGACTTATTCATTAAAAGAGAAAATTCTCTCAAAAGCCCTGGGGATGAGATCCATGGAGGTGGACGGAGTCAGATATGAGATAAGATCGGATGTTTCGGCTACTACCTCTAATAGGCAATGGGAGATGGGGCAAAGGATCGACAGCTTGAAATGTTTGGGTGCGTCAGTTCAGCTAAGATTCCCCGCTTTTTTAAAGGTTATGCTGAATAATAAGATGCATATCTTTCACTCTGTAGAAAAACTTGATGAATTCATTAAAAGTCTCCAATCAGGGAGTTAGGCCTTTTCTATTGATGGGTCTTATAGCCAAATAGACGCATTTACATCATATATTTATAGGCAAACTCAAATTATAGTGAAAGTAATATTTTAATTCTTTTTTTTACACACGTTCGTTCCAAGGGGAGCTCCCATATGGCTACGAGCCATGTAGCAGTTGGGGTGGGTTTTCCGGGGGGGTAAGAGGGGAGCACAGGGTGGGGAGCAGTGGGAAAAATAGAAAAAAACCTCAGATGCCTCAAAAATTATTTTTCTTTTCTATCAGAGTTGATTCGTTTTGCCCTTTCTTTTCCTCTTGTGACCCTTGTGTGGAACCGCTTTCACCTTTACCTTCAAGATTGATGGGTGAAAAGAGAGGAGAAGTAATAAAAATCCTTTCTTGGAATGTGAATGGCCTTAGGGTACGAGGGAGGAGGGAATTTTTTACAATATCTAAAAGACTGCCCGGCCCAGATCATGATATTACAGGAGACACATTTACCAGAGAAGGAGGGCTTAGACCTTTTAGGCGCCAAAGATGGGTCTCTCAAGTAGTTTGTACTTCTCACTTGGCTGTAACAAAAGGCGTTGCCATGGTAGCAAAAAAAGGTGTGCAGGTGGTCTTTGAGTCCCATATTTCGGATAAAACTGGAAGATGGTTAGTAGTTAGGGCAAAGGTTTTAGGTTATGCTTTCACCTTAGTGGGATACTATGGTCCTAATCAGGATGATGTTACCCCTTGGGGGATTTATTAGTAGAATTAGTGGACGCTTCAGGCCCAATCATCATGGCGGGAGATTTTAATGCAGTTTTAGATTATAATCTAGATAGGACCTCGCGCTGCAGAGCCCGTGTCAATCCAAAAATGTCACTGCTAATTAAACAAATTATGATTCAGTTGGGCCTTTGTGATGTTTGGAGACAGAGGGAGGGACAAAGAAAGGGTTTCACTTTTATAATCAAAAATATAGACACCAGTCTAGGATAGACTACTTTCTTACTGACAGTAATTTGACTAAATGGATTGACAAGATTGAACATGTGGGCATTCATCTGTCCGATCATTCGGCAGTAATTTTACATCTAAAATTATATGATACAGTCTCCCAATCTAGATGGAGTCTAGATCGCACCATTTTACAGGATGAGGCAGTGATAGGGATACTGGTTAAAGAAACAGAAGAGTTTTTTCAGTTTAATCAAGGGTCAGCCTCACGTGGTATTATCTGGGACTCCTATAAAGCCTTTCTTAGAGGTAGACTAGGGACAATAGCGGCTGCAAGAAGGCGAGCTTACCATGAGGAGGTGGCAGAAGCAGAGAAACAGATTAGGATTTTAGAGAAAGATCTGACTGACCCTACGACAGATGATGATGCCAGGGAGAACTCACTGCAAAAAGTGCAAGCGGTAAAAGCTAACTTGGCTACAATTTTGCATGAGAGAGTGGGAAAAATGGGACGCAAGTAAGCTGGCACATTTCGAATACAGCAAAGGCTGTAGTAAATTGTTGGCCTGGAAGGCAAAAAAGAGCAGGTGAGGAATAGAATTGACCAGGTCAAATGTGACAACACAGATGTTCTTACTCGGGATGATGAGGAGATTGAGCAGGCCTTTATAAATATTACAGTAGGGTGTATCAGGAAGATCAAAATCCCTCTCAAGATGAAATCGAAGCTTGGTTAGAACAGAATTCAAGAAAGTTCCTCAATGACGAAAAGAACAGGCTTTTAACCAGGAAATTAAGGAAGGGGAAATTGATCTAGTATTAAGACAAGGAAAGAAAGGGAAAGCTCCAGGCCCTGACGGTCTACCCCTTGAAGTTTACAAAGTTTTGGCAAATACATTAAAACCCATACTTCTAGAAATCTTCAATGACTTTTTATTAATGGGGTAGAAATGCCAGCTTCATGGACTGAGGCAAATATTTCTCTAATTTTGAAGCCTGGTAAATGTCCGACTAATTGTGAATCGTATCGGCCGATATCTTTATTAAATTGTGATTATAAGATCTTTGTAAAGGTGTTGGCCGACAGATTAAACAGTTCCATAGCGGAGCTGATTCATCCGGACCAAAAAGGCTTTATTCAGGGAAGGTTCTTAAAGGAGCTAACTTTTTCTCTGATAGGATCAATAGATCTTGCTTCTACTTAAGGGCTGCCACTCGCGGTCATAGCTTTAGATGCTACTAAGGCTTTTGACCGGGTTAATTGGGCATTTTTGCAGGCGGTGGTGAAAGCAGCCAACCTGGGTCAGAATTTTTGTAGAGTATTGGAAGCAATATATAGCTCACCAAGAGCCAGACTATTGATCAATGGTTCCTTGACGGCCCCGGTTTCTATTGGTAGAGGTACAAGGCAGGGGTGTCCTTTATCACCGCTCTTGTTTAACCTATACATGGATACATGGAGCCCCTGGCCAGTAAAATAAGGGAAGATCTGGAGATTATACCGTTCCAATTTCAGGGATGGAATAAGAAACTTGGTATATATGCAGATGACATTCTTATTTACACAACCAATCTGCAAAACACTTTAAGTCGGACCATGACATTAACAGCTGACTTTGGAAAAGTATCAGGATATGACATAAATAAAAGCAAGACCGAAATCATGACTTGGAATTTAGATTCAGGGGAACTGGTTAAAAAGGAGTAATAAGATATCTGGGGGTTATGATCCCACAGGATATTTCTAAACTCACAAAAATAAACTTGGAAAAAGCAAAAAGGAGATCAGTGGACTCTTGAAAATTTGGGCACATCTTCAACTTACTTTGCTGGGTCGAGTTAATTTAATAAAAATGATGATCCTTCCCAAGCTAACCTTTTTGTTTGATACCATCCCTCTTCCTTTTGATAGGAAATGCTTAAAAAATTGCAAGGCCAAATTAGTAGTTTTATCTGGTCAAGCAGAGGCCCAAGAATAGCCTGGAAGAAATTAAGAAGGAGGACGGAGAAAGGCGGCTTAGCTTTGCCAGATTTACTTTTTTATTCATGGGCTTTTTTACTAAAGAACGGGAAAATGTTATTAAACACACCTACACTATCTGAAATTGGGAGACTGTTGGGAGCTATGGCAAGTCAGGAGTTAGGAGGCAGCCAAGGTTTTATGTTTAAATATGCATACCCCAAATACTTCAAGAAGGTTAGGCTGAAGATCCTGAGGGGCCTTGTACAGGGTCAGAAAAATGCTTAAAATATCATAGTATAGCTCTATGGCCCCTATTTGGGACTCACCAGGCTCACCGGAATGGGCAAAAGATGCTTTGGCCAGACCATTGAGAGAGAGGCAGGTCTAACGAGTTGGAATCATATTATAACTGATGCGCAACTAATTAGCTGGGAGACATGTAACATCTTGTCCTGTCAACAAATATCGAGATTCAAATATATACAAATGCAGAGCTGGTTCCATGACTCATGCTTGAGGATAGGAAATACAAATGATTTGGAGGACAGACTTTTGGAGGAGACATCAAATAAGAAAGAGCTGGCGACGATCTACTGGCTGTTGGTGGAGCTGGAAGACGGATACTTTACATTACCTACGGAATTATGGGGACGATGCTTGCCGGATTCTTCGTTGGAAAATAAGTGGCAAGTATCAATGTCTATGCTTTTTAAAATCGTAAAACCTGCGCACCTAAGGAGAAATCACCTCTTCTCCATCCACAGAGCATACTGGTCGCCACAGAGGCTGTCAAAGTTTGGGAAAGGAGGTGATGTGGCTTGCCCAAAGTGCGGTAGCCTGAAAGAAGATGACGTGCACATGTTTGTAGACTGCCCTAAGATCCAGGTTTTCTGGTCTGACGTGAGTAAAGCTCTGTCTTCTATGTTGGGGTCTAACATTAAGGTAAGCGCACTCTCGATTATTTTTGGTTGCGAAGTTTCACTTGCAGGATATACAGAGAATAAGTCAAGGTTGTTTTTTTACTCTATGCTATTAGCACGTAGAGAAATTTGTAAGCAGTGGATATCGGCTTCCCTCCCAGGTTCTCTGATTGGCTGTCTTCCGTTAAGTATGTGGCCAGTCTGGATATGAAGGTTTTTAAAAAGCATAATTTTTGGTCTCCTGTTTTTGAATGGTGTGAGCAACAAACGAATATTAATATCCAATGATTAAGCCCGATCTGCTCAGTATGGCTGGTTGTCCAGATCTCCTTTTTGCTTCCCAATTTGTGCTTCGGCTCACGACGGATGGCAGAGGAGTAGTAGGCAAGGGAGTTGAGGTTGGAAGACTGAGCTTCCTTCTACCAGGGCGGATACAACTTTGAAGCAGGTGTTTCCTCCCTCTTCTCCCTCTGTTACCAGTATAAACGTACGGAAGGGCATGATACTCTTCATTTCACTGGTGCAAGTGGAATGGGTTTTCTTTCCTTTTGAAGAGGCAAATGAGGATAAAAAAAAAAACTGTAAAAAATGTCTTGTAGGTGTGCAGCCAAATGAGGCCCTGCACTCAGTGTTGAGGAATACCACTTAAGACTGGTGGTATAGACTCTTTCAATTGTCAGCCTCATTGGAACCAATAAAGGACGACGCACCTCTATGCAGGACCTCGTATCACAGCACCTCGCAGCTCCTGATTGACGGTCCCACTGGAGCCGAAGGAGCACAATGCAGCTCGATAAAGGACCTTGCATCGCAGCATCTCGCTGCTCCTGATCGATGGCCTTATCGTAACCTATGCAGCAAACTGTAGGACCTCACATTTCAGCCCTTTAAAACCAGATACACCTTCCAGTGGGCCGAACTCAGTTGTTTACCCAGCCCGCGCTCTATCACGGTCGGCCTGAACTTATGACTTTGTCCCAGTCATGCACGAACAGATAACCACAATTGGTTCTTTCTGCATTTTGGCACTACTTTTACTTGAAACTTTAAATCTTCATAACTCAGGTTCTACTGATTAGTTATTGTGTTTTTACTCTATTACTGTTACATGCTGCTTAAATTCTTTACACCTTGGTTCCAAGTTAAGGCTGAATGCTTTTGTGTCAAGCTACCACATAGTCCAGTTTCTTACAATTCCCTCCAATAATAAGGGAGCCACTGTCACTAACTCCATGTTTTATTCCCTTGGGTGTGGTTAACTCTAGCTGAGACCATGAACTTGCAGTTTGCTTTCCAGCAGGCACATGCCGAGTAAGAATTGAAGGCAGAGAACTTGAGATGGATAAGTTGAGATTAGTTCACCACTGACAAGCGGAAAGGAGGCATCAGAAATAAGAGCCTGTGATGAAAAACACACAAATAGGAGGCGAGGGAAAGGAAAGGGAAAAGGCAAAGGAAATGTAAAAGTAAAAAGACAGGGAGAGGAGAAAAGAGAGTATCTTAGAGAGAGGGAATAGCTTTAGAAAAGGAAATGCTCAGGTTGACAACAGAAACAGCTCTATCTGTGAGAAGCTATTCCACCTGCCAAGATTTCAGCAGCCACATGTATGTGGAAGGCAAAGATATTTTGGGATGGTTTGTGAGCTTTGAGATCCCTTATAGAGCACAGGCCTCAAATTATGTGTCTAAGGCAGCAGTTTTAATGAGTAGTTTGAGCATTGAAGATATGGCAATCATTGGAGCGAATTGCTGTAGCTGACCCAATGAATTATGAGTGAATGATGGATGCTGAGATCAGATGAACTGGGCTGAAACCAGATCAGTAGATTCAGAGATTCATGGAAAGCAAGAGAATGAATGGTTTTCTGTTTGAAACATGGATTCATGGTTTGTTGTGCGATTAAATGAGTGGGTGAGAGGAATGAAGGGCCAGAAAATGTATGCCCTTGAACAATTGATGGTGACAGAGTGGGTCAAGGAGGAGTGCTCTTTCTCACTTAGCAATACATGTCCTACTTCATAGAGAAGGATGCAGATAAACTTGCAGTGTTAGCTGACAAGAGGCTGGCTACCAGGATTATAAAAGGGTTAAAGCAGCATAGCTCAAAGTTCATGGGAGAGAGGGTCTCTCAACAGATTGGCTTCAAACTGGAGGGTAAGAATAACAGCAAATTCCAAGGGCCCAAGGGAGGAGATAAGCAGAAAGGGAAAATCGGGACTGTAAGGAGATTGGAGAACAGGATGATTCTATCTATGCAAAAGGTGATTACTTGCTATAGGCGTCATAATGAGAGGAACTACAGAAGAGAGATTGTCATGTGATACACCCTGTACCAGCTTCACCCATGATAGTGAGGATGTTGACTGTTGGTGAAGGGACCCGAGATGGCCCTGTGGCACTGACTCTGGTAGCAATGAACATTTGGGAAAGGGACACATGTGTCATTAAGGACATCCAGCCATATTTCATGGGTTTTGATTTGGAAGCTAGTATCAATGGGATGAAAGTTTTTCTTCTGGGGCATATTGGGACTTACAGGATTATAGTTCAGAAGAAGTATCTCAAACTTAAAGAGATTCCACGCTGCCAATCACCCAGGTTTGATAGCCAGTAGAAAATAGAGTACCTGATTGCCATAGCTCAAGTAGAAATCAATGACATGTGAGCCATGGTCAATGTAGGGGTGAGAGAGAAGCAAGGTATACTGTATGTTTCTTGGGCAATAATTTCAGTGCTTCTGGTTTAATACCAGAACTAGAAGCCTACATGTCTTATACCATGTCAGCTGTGTTGACCAGAGGACAGGTTACACAACAATGGGGGTCATTATGATGGCGGGCGGATCGCCCCCGCTGGGCCGGGCGGTAGTCACCGCCAGCCTGGCGGGGCGATCCACCCGCCATCCACACAGCAAAGACCCCCGCCATATTATGATGGCTGGGGGTCCGCGGCGGACGGAAAGACCGTCCGCCGCTGCTCCGCCGGTCGATGAGTCGACCGGCGGAAAACAAGGATAATATGGTGGCGGTGTCTCCAAGACACCGCCATCCATATTATGATGCCAGCGGAGATCAGTCTTTCCATGGCGGCATTGCCGCCATGAAAAGGCATACGGTCTTGCATTTGGGGGCCCGCTGTGGGCCCCCAGGATGTTGGGGGTTGGGGGTGCACATGGGGTACCTGTGGTACCCTCTGCATTTGTATGCACAAGGTGGCAGGCAACGCGTGGTGCCTGTCACGTTGTGCATGCAAATGCACGACGTGCATTCACAGCATTGTGGCGGGCGGTGCGGTGAGCACCGCCCGCCACAATGCTGGTAATAGGGTGTGCCACAGTGGCGGTGGCATCCTAATGTCAGGTGCGGGTCCGCCGCACCCCTTGTGGATGGTCCCGCATTCCGTTACGGTGGCGGGCGGACTTTGTCTGCCCGTCATCGTAATGACCTCCAATGTTGGGAAGAGACTAAGAAAATCCCAGACTTGACTGGACCTGAGCAAGGTAGTAAGCAGATCAAGATAGCCATTGACAAGTCACAGGGCATGGCATCCATTGACCCAGCTCCAAAGGGAGAGAATTGATGTTTACATTTTTTAAATTTTATATATTTTGTAAAAAAATTGACATTTAAAAAAAAAATTAATTGAACTTTTTTTAAAGTTGCAGTAATGTTAATTACATTTAATTATGTAAACTTTGCTAATGTAATGATGATATTTCAGGATACCCTATTTTTGTATGGCAATACTTTTTGTGATGAATATTCTGTCATACAACCTGTCAAAAACTCAAAGGGGTGCATTCATTTTGATGGTGTTCTCTATTACTCCTCATCAGCAACATGGGTGTATCACATGCATCACTTTAATTTCCTATCCTATACGAATTCAGTACTTTGCATTCTCCAAAAAGATTCTAGAGCTGGTAGAAGGTGAAGTTCCTATATGTTGAAACCTCCCGCATGAGGGCATGTATGAGGACTTTATGGATTGCTAAATGGCTGCTTCTGGGTTTTTAAGTGAGATACTAAAGGTGTTTTTAATCTTGTGGCAGAAGACCAGTGTGGGTAACATGGGTTTTGGGTCCCAAGTCAATCAGACATTACCATGCACCAATTGTTTCAACTGAAATCTCTTGAATGTCGTGTCCTGGGGTCCTTGTAATTAGTGTCATCAAATGAGAGACTAAGAACTTCCTTTAGCATTTAACTCTCAGGGTCACAAAGTAGAGCAGCCCATCCAAGGCTAACTCAGGTTGGTGCACTGGGCTAAAAATCCAGAACTCAGCAACGGAGCAAATAACACAATAGTTTAGGACTGGGTGGCTTCTCAGTTCAGGTCTGCATGCTCCCTTAGCAGGAATGACGTGGGCAGTCCTTCACCTCTAACAATGGCAGCAATGTTTGTAAAAAATATTTTTACCCAGAGATACAAGCTTACAGTTGAATACATTATAATAGCATCAATATGAATACATAACACCATACCTTGTGAATAAATACATTACGAGCATACAATCAACTACATTATGATAGCACAAATATAAATGCATAGCACCATAATTTAAGAATAAATACAATACTTCATCCACAGATTTCATATATAAATTCATAATATAACAATTTCAATATAAACGGTCTGCATACATATGAATATATGTATAAATAAGGATAGTAATAAAGGCCCCATATTTCGTAACCTTCCTGATTAATTAAGCATATAAATATTTAAACCCTAATAGGAGCCGGAGACAAGCCACCCTCTACCATCAAGGACACCACTCATCCAGTCCTGCAAAGTGGACCAGATCTTTTGTCCCCACTTCCTAGCTCTGTCTACCCTTACAATTATGTAAGGTTCTTTCTTGGTTATATAGCTATCAGTCACCCAAACCACACCTGAAACAAGGGGGTTCTGAATCCTTCCATCTTGCTGCAATTAGCAGCCTAGCAACTGCAACTGATATGAAGACAAAATTTATCTGGGTCGTGTCTAGTTTGCTGCTATTATCGTACTCCCAATACCATCATAAATGGGCTGAGACAAATCCTTCTCCCAAATAGTTTCCCCAAGAAGGTCTCTGAGCCATTTTTCGAGGGTCATAGCTTATTGCAGCTGTAAAACATATGGACCAGCTCGGCCGGACCAACATCGCTCCTGGGACATTTATCATCATCCCTTTTTCTCCACCCAAAAAGCTTAGCCAGGGTGAAGTATAAATTAAATATTGTCTGATACTGCTGAGCCTTCACACTAGCTGAGAGGATGATCTTTGAGGCTAGTTCTAGTGACATATCTAAATTGATATCTTTCCTGACCTAGTTTGTTTCAGTCTTCTCAAGATCATCAGGAATACTATCCAATAAAATATTGTAAATATTTCTTATCTTACAGTCAATATGGTTGATTGCCTCTAAAAGGGGATTTTATCCAAAAACACATCCACCCTGTGTAGATACTTGAAATATGAGCTATCAGGCATGCCAAAATTCTGCTGTAAATCTGAAAAAGAGCACAATTGCCCTCATGAAAACATATTCCCAATCCTTGTGAGACCACGTTGCTCCCATTGCCTTCCCATTACATCATACAAGAGAGGGGGTAAGAGTGGAGATCGCCACAAGGGTGTGTATCTATTATAATTTGGGATCTTCATTAATTTTCGAACCCCACATCCAAACTTTCCAGGCATTAATTATAACCTTAAACCGTACTTTCTCAAAATAGCTTGGCTCCAATTGTCGAAGCAGCATGCCACCTGCCGCCTTCCCAACTGTGAGCTCATAGATAGATGTAGAAACCATGAGGCATTCTAGATCACCCCTGTCCTTATTTATTTCAGCTGAAAACAATATACCCATTTGCTGCAAAAGAGCTGATCAGTAGCAAAATAACAGGCTGGGGGCAGCCCAGCCCCTGCGTTCCTTAGGGATAGTGAAAAATTTCAGAGAGCATGTAACATTCCCATATTGCCATATGAAATTTATAAAAATGGAATCCAATGTCTTCAGTATGGATCCTTCAATCTCTAAAGAGAGGGATCTAAATACATTTAATATATTTGGTAACATTATCATCATGAGAATATTGATCCTACCAATTATTGACAGATGTAACCTGCTCACACGTCTTAGATCTGTAGATATTTTGCTAACCAAAGGATTAAAGTTAATCTGACTAATTATATTTACCTTAGGATTGATCCTGACCTCCAGGTATGTAGCCGTGCCCACTCGCCGAATATCAAGGTAATCAATGCTCTCTGTACAAATTATCTGAGACTTCTCCTTATTCAATAAATATTCTGAACCTCGACCAAATTCCCCTGCTATATCAACCTCTTTCATTGCGCTTTCAGGATTAATACTTACTATGGCGATATCGTCTGCGTATATCAATACCTTTGTTTCATGACCATTCGTGATGATCGGTTTTATTTTCTGATTATGTAAAATTTGCTCAACGAATGGATTAATGTAGAGGGAAAATAAAATTGGAGAGCAGGGACATCCATTTCTTGTTCCTCTGGCCACCTTTATTCTTCCAGATTCTTCACCCATTAATTGGAGTCTGGCATACGGATCTAAGTACATTGCCTTAATAGCAGTGATCATTCGAGGGCCAACTCCCTTTGCCTCTAATAGATCCCATAAATATCGCCATGACACCCGATCAAATGCTTTTTCAGCATTGAGGAAGTTCATAGCCATCTGGCTCCCTGTCTCTTCAGCAATATCAAATAGCGATATTGCTCGCCTTATGTGGTCAGTTGTACCCATTCCTGGTATAAAACCGTGCTGCCATGGTATGACCAGATGAGCTATGATCCTCCCTAAACAAACCCCACGAATTTTTGAATATATTTTGGCGTCCGTATTTATAGGGCATATTGGTCGATACGAAGTGTGACTATCCGGAGGTTTGTCCTTTTAGGGAAAATAACAATGTCGTTCCCTTCCAAGACTCCAGAGGAAGCCCAATCTGTTGTAGTCCTAGAAATAGATCTAATAGAAGAGGAGATAACTCTGTTTGAAGTACCTTGTATAGCTCCAATTATATTTTATCAGGGCCTGACGCTTTCCCTGAGGACAGTTGGGTGTAATGCATTTAATTACTCTTCAGTTGAGATGTTGGCTTCTAATTCCTGCCTGATGGCTTGGTTTAATGTTCCACCCTGGTCCATCCCCTGAGCCAACCCTGGTGCAGCCTCTTGGCAGTCATCCTTATATAGATCTTGATATAATTCCTGGAATACACGTACTATATCATTAACACCGGTTAGGGTTACCCCATTCATTTTGACTGAGGTGATCTTGTTCCTGGTTGCTTTCTGGCTGGTACGTAAAGCTAGGAGTTTCCCAACTGATTCACCATAATCATAACTCTCATTCCTATGAGTTTGATATTCTTCCGCAATTTTCTAGGTAAAATAACTGTTTATTTCTGCTATTACCATTGTGATTTTAAGCTGAATTTGTACTATGTCTAACCCCTGGCTGATCCCTACCACATGCTCTTTTTCCACTTCGGCTAACTTTCCTAGCAGTCTCCTATTCTCAGCTTCTTGCTGTTTCCTAGTGCAAGCCACAAAGCTGATGATCTCTCCCTCAATCCTGCTTTAAAGGCATCCCATATAATACCCCATGGGGCACTGTATCTATTGATATTAAAATAGTTGACCGTCCAGTTTCTCATATGCTCTATAAATGCTGCATTGGCCAGCAGTTTTCTATCAAAAGTCCATGTATACTGGTGCTTAAAGTTCCCTTGGATCACTACATCAAGAACCAAGGGATTATGATCTGACATTAGCTTTGGGAGTTTCCTAATCACTATTTTCCACAACATTCTGCTCGAAACCAGGAAATAATCCAACCTAACATATTTTTTGTATGGACAAGAGAAGTACATGTAGCCGGGGTCCAAAGGATGTTTAATGCCCCAAACATCAGATAAACTATGGTTGACCATAAGTGAAGTCAATGCCCTATGTACTCGCATTTTTTCCCTGATATTTACTCGTGTGGTCCCTATCCACTGTCTTATGTATGTTCAAATCCCCACAAATCATCAGTGAATCTGGCCAGTATGCTAATTTCACCTCCAAGTCTTTCAACACTTTTGGATCATCCTGATTTGAGCCATAGATAGTACATACTGTTAATCCCATTTCCAACTCCACCAATGCCCATCTGCCACAATTGTCCACCAGTTTACGTCTCACCGGCCCCATTTTATTCCTAGCTAAGATAGCTACCCCTCTGATATTAGAACTCTGAGAAGAGAAAGCCAATTAAATATTTCCTTTGATCGTTAACAATTTCCTCCTGCCCCATGTGATACATGTCTCCTGTAGACAGATTATGTCAGGGGCTACTGATCTTAAGATCTCAGCAAACCTTGACTGCTTAGCCTCATCATTTTGCCCACCCACTTTGACAGAGCATATAGTTATTCTACCTATTTGGTAACAGAACGTTTGGCATTGTGCTCAAGCTCTCAATCATATTTAGCCAAGATTCAGTTAAATCATCTTTGCTCCTTCTCTGGGTTTTTAAATATTTTTTCAACCCCTACTACCCCCACCCCTACCCCTCCCATTATCTTCCTTTCTACTCCAGCCTTCCATGACCCCAGGCCCCCACCCTCTTCCTCTTCCCCTTCCCTTCACCCCCCAGCCCTGAGAAGTATACAGACCACACATCGGTCTGTGGGAGAGATGGAGACAGGCTCTTTGACCCATGGCTATTCGTTATGAACAACTAACTAACAACTCTACATCACCCACCACCTATTCAACTGGCAGCAAGATTCTATTCAACCAACTATTGCAAACCTCACTTCCCTTTATCAATTCTGCAGTGCAACCGATAGAACATAGTGAAAAATAAAAAAATTAATGAGTTCAAAGGGAGCGTAAATACACCACCTCCAATTGCACCAACAATCCCATCCTTATACTCTTATCTCTGCTAAGAATTCCTTTGCCTTAATTTCTGAATTCAAAACCATTTCTGACCCCCAGATCACTTTCAAGAGTGCAGGATTGACCAGGTATGCCTGAGCGCCCTTGTCTTAAAAGGGCCTGATTACTTGTCGCAATCGCCACTGTCTTTCGACCGTTATATGACAAAAGTCAGGTCTAACAAAGAACGAGACATTGCCACTAATCCGCTTCGCTTCAGGCCTGGCTTTCTCAAAGATTAACTGTCTCAGTAGAAAGTTCCCAAAGTATACCAGGATGGCTTGTGGCTTTGAATCCTCTTTGACCGGCTGTCTCAAGACAAAGGGCACCCTGTGGACTCGTTGCACCTCTTGAGACCAGTTCCTTCCCTCTAGCTCTGGAAAAGCTATGCGTAGTAGTTCTACCATATATACACGGATGTCCGTTCCCTCCTTGCCTTCTGCAACCCCCAGCACCCATAAGTTGTTACGTCATTGGCAATTCTCCTGTTCCTTGAGCTTCCAATGGATATCAAAGAGTTGTGATTCATGCGCCTCTGTCTGCACATGGGTACGTGCCAAATCCATTTGAATGGCAATGGCTCTTGTTTCAAGGTCCGACAAGCATTTCCCTATGGCACTACATGCCTTAGTCAGTTTTCTGACGGCACCCTGCACATTTCTTATTGCAGCTTGAGACTTACGATCCCCCTGTCGTGTTTCCTCTCGATGTAGTAATATAGATTGGAAGATGATGTCAAGTGTGGGAGGATTTGAGCTAGAGATGTCTTGTGAAGGTATATGCTGAGTCCCAACTAGTTGTTCTGTTGGAGAGTAATTCCATTTCAGATCCTTACCACCTAATGTTTGGCGACCCATCTTTTTAGCCATATTGCATGCTGTCATGGCAGGAGCACCTCCGCCTACATCTGGATCACTATCATTATCACTAGACCCTGTGAGAGAGCTGGATTCTTCCACTGACCATTCTGTGCAGGCAGATAACAAAAAGAAGCAGTCATTAGGCTCCATTTCCAAATCATTTTTACCACCTTCAAACCCCAGAGGATGGGCCACCAGTTGCAGGGATACTTTTGGTCTTTGGGCACTATCTGAATGGAGCAAGTCTGAAGAATCTAGATGGGTCAAGCTGTTAGCGGGAATACATATTTCTGCTGTGATCAGGGGTCTTATTCAGCGAACTGACCAATATTGTTGGGACAAATTCTCCTTTTCATCTGGACCCCCACACACCGCACTCTTAATGGTCTCCATACTCACATCGCTATAGGGGTTGATTTTCCCTGATACAGGTAAGTCAGCACAATCTTTTACCTTATTTACTGGAATAAGAGGAATTAAAGCAGACATACCTCCATCCTGGGGAACCGGTGTTCCGGTCTCTGCTGAAACCTTATCCACGTTGGGCAGAGTTGTCTTACCATTTGGTGCTCTGAGATCTGCTGTTTCTGCAGTCAGTTTCTCCGAAAGAGGGAGTGCCATCATATCATCAGGTCGGATGATTCCAGGGACCTCCTGTAGCCTTGAGTCACCTTGCACCCCGGCTGAGCCTCGTAGTAACTCCAGCACTGTGGAGCCAGTCGGGTGCTGACTCAACACAGCCCCACCTTTACACCTCCTTTCCGGAGTGGTCTCCACCCTAGACGGTGGCAATGCTTGCCTCCCACTCTGCCACGGCATTGGCCCACCCGTGGTCCCAGCTCCGGAATCCACGGGGCCCGGCGGGGTCACCAGAGGAGGCGGACAGCCTTCCCCTTCTGAGCAGCTTCTGCCACTTTGGGACCCCTCTTCACTGCCGTCAGGTGACTGCAGCAAACACCGCAGTCTGGGTGGTACAGTACAGCCGCGATCAGGCATCTGAGAGCAAGCAGACTCTCTTGAGTCAACACCGCCCTGGAACAACCACCGGGCACCGGCCGAAACACAACAGAGATGCCCAGAGTCATAGCCATGTTGCTAGATGAGTAGAGTTTCTATCTATTCATTCCACCATGGTTTGAGGTACTGCCAAACAACCTCCTCAGACGGCAGCCATCTTGCTTCTCTTTCTCACAATGGTAGCAATTTCAGGAGCAATACTGTTGCACTCCTGAACTGCTGGGGGATATAACTTCTCAGGTGCTCCCCTGGGGAACCGGATGATCCTACTAAGGGTTTCTTTCAGAAAGCACATGCTTAAGCCTCTACTTAGGGCGACAAATGCTAAAGGAACAAATGAAGAACGGAATGCTGAACAATGCAAACATTCACCCAGTGATCAAGATCTGGGTTTAATCCGTCGTTCTTTTACTCACCACGCCACCCCAGTTTGGACCCAGCCATATGCAAATCAGTCTTGACCCTGTGCCTCATGGGAACAGTCGAGCCCGAACTGCCAAGCCAGGTCCTCCTGGACCGGAAACAAGCATCCTGGGACCGGTTTCGGGGCATCACCCTCATCAGCCTGGATAGCTTGAATCCAGTGGTGCAGTGAGCATGGGACCCACGTCTGGGCATACCCGGCGTACTTAGGGCGACAAAGCAAAAGACACAAAGATGATGGACGGAATGCAGAGCAAATCAAACATTCTCCCCAGTCAATAGATCTGGGTTAAATCCATGGATGAAAAAGGGCTTTAAATGGATTTACACCATTTAACCAAAAGGCCCGACTCTGAACCAAGGGCTACCTATTTGCCAAATTTGGTGTAATTCCGTTCAGCAGTTCGGGCTGTAGCTGCGACTAAAGGTTCCTATGGAAAATTGCATGGGGCCCCACTTGACGAATCACCCCGAGACTTTCAGGGTAGGAGCAGACCGGAGCGCCCCACGAGTTTTGAGTTTTGAAAATTTCGTGAAGATTCGTCAACCGGCGCCAAAGTTATTGGGAATAGTATGTTATGGATTTCCTATGGAAAATAGGTCCTAACTATAACTATCTACTGGCGACCGCCAGTAGATAATATATATATATATATATATGTATATATATATATATCTGGAACGCTCGCCTGCTATTCCTCTCAGAGAGAAATATATATATATATATATTACATACTGGCGGTCGCCAGTAGGTAGTTATAGTTAGTACCTTGTTTCTATTCAAAAATCATTTTTTCTTTTGCCAATATCTTTGGCGCCGTTTGACGAATTTTTGCGAACGTTTCAAAACTAATGGTTCACTGAGGTCAGCTCCTGTCCTGAAAGTTTCGGGGTGATTCGTTAAGCGGGGGCTGAGAAAAAAGGGGGGTCCCAAAACGCATTTTCCCCATGTTAATATCCATAGGAAATTTTGTAACAGGCTACAGCCCGAACTGCTGAACGGAATTACACCAAATTTGGCAAAATGGTAGCTCTTGGCTCAGAAAGCGACCTTTTTTTAAATGTTGTAAATCCATTCAGTAGTTCCTGAGAACTTCAAATAATAAAAATATCGATATCTGAGCACCGAGGAGGGTTTGCGATGACATTTTTGTCGGATAACGGACCCCACCAAAGGGGAAGAATTGGGACTTTTACTCCCAGCATGCTGTTCACCAGAGAGCAAGTGCTAAAGGGTAAAAGATGTGGCAGTCCAGTACTGTGTTTCCGATTTGCCCACCCTATGATTAAGGTGCCTGCGGCACCGAAACGCGTCAGGGATTTAAACTGATTGGGTGTATGTAATCGCTTCCTGAATAAAAGGTTCTGCCAAACAATCCTTTGCGGAGTGCATCTCTAAAAGCTTGGAGGTTTGTTGTAAATACTAATGCATGGCTGCTCCAGCCGTGGGAGGTTGCACCGCTGTTGTTACCGAAGGAGGTCTGTGAGACTGTAAACTGTTTGCAGTCGTCTTCCAGCGCGAAGGATTCTATAATTGGGGGAGCGATTACTTGGACCTGAGGCCCACTGGAGGGCTGTGAAAAATTGTTTGAATATTGGCAGATGAAATTTTTGTCGGAAAACGGACCCCACCAAAGGGGAAGAATCGGGACTTCTACTCCCAGCATGCTGTTCACCGGAGAGCAAGTGCTAAAGGGTAAAAGATGTGGCAGTCCAGTACTGTGTTTCCGACTTGCCCGCCCTATGATTAAGGTGCCTGCGGCACCAAAACGCATCAGGGATTTAAACTGATTGGGTGTATGTAATCACTTCCTGAATAAAAGGTTCTGCCGAACAATCCTTTGCGGAGTGCATCTCTAAAAGCTTGGAGGTTTGTTGTAAATACTAATGCACGGCTGCTCCACCCGTGGGAGGTTGCACCGCTGTTGTTACCGAAGGAGGTCTGTGAGACTGTAAACTGTTTGCAGTCATCTTCCAGCGCGAAGGATTCTATAATTGGGGGAGCGATTACTTGGACCTGAGGCCCACTGGAGGGCTGTGAAAAATTGTTTGAATATTGGCAGATGAAATTTTTGTCGGAAAACGGACTCCACCAAAGGGGAAGAATCGGGACTTCTACTCCCAGCACGCTGTTCACCGGAGAGCAAGTGCTGAAGGGTAAAAGATGTGGCAGTCCAGTACTGTGTTTCCGACTTGCCCGCCTTATGATTAAGGTGCCTGCGGCACCGAAACGCGTCGGGGATTTAAACTGATTGGGTGTATGTAATCGCTTCCTGAATAAAAGGTTCTGCTGAACAATGCTCTGTGGAGTGCATCTCTAAAAGCTTGGAGGTTTGTTGTAAATACTAATGCACGGCTGCTCCAGCCGTGGGAGGTTGCACCGCTGTTGTTACCGAAGGAGGTCTGTGAGACTGTAAACTGTTTGCAGTCGTCTTCCAGCGCGAAGGATTCTCTAATTGGGGGAGCGATTACTTGGACCTGAGGCCCACTGGAGGGCTGTGAAAAATTGTTTGAATATTGGCAGATGAAATTTTTGTCGGAAAACGGACCCCACCAAAGGGGAAGAATCGGGACTTCTACTCCCAGCATGCTGTTCACCGGAGAGCAAGTGCTAAAGGGTAAAAGATGTGGCAGTCCAGTACTGTGTTTCCGACTTGCCCGCCCTATGATTAAGGTGCCTGCGGCACCGAAACGCGTCAGGGATTTAAACTGATTGGGTGTATGTAATCGCTTCCTGAATAAAAGGTTCTGCCGAACAATCCTTTGCGGAGTGCATCTCTAAAAGCTTGGAGGTTTGTTGTAAATATATATATATATATATATATATATATATATATACACTGAAAAAACCATAGGTTTCAGGGACGTTATAGTTAGAAATTAGCATTTAAAAACCTTTGAAATTCACTGAAAAACCATAGGTTTTAGGGACGTTATAGTTAGAAATTAGCATTTAAAAAACCTTAAAAATTCACTGAAAAAACCACAGGTTTCCGGTACTTTATAGTTAGTTGGACATTTCACTCATACAAAACCAGTGAAATTCGGCCGTTATAGTTAGTTGAGCTAACTTTAAACTCGCGCCCGCAATGCACTGCTGATGACATCATATATTACATCACTCATGACATGGTCAGTGACATCACTGATGACATCACTGATGACATCTCAAATGACATCTATGATGACATCACTTATGAATTCATCCAGTGACTGTGTGTTTCTGTAAAGTATAAATATGTTTTATATTCATATATATATATATATATATATATATATATATATATATATATATATATATATATATATATATATAACAAAATCTCTCCCATTCCCACAGAGAGAGGATGAGACGCACTTGACTGCAAGCACATTTCTTTTAATCATCCGAGACATGAGCATGGGTGTGCCTCCCAGACGCGTTTCGGTGTCATCACCTTAATCATTGGGTCAAACGGCAATCCAATTAATTTTCAAAGCGACTGACGTTATTTATACCTCCAAGGGGATAACCAATGAAATTCATTCCCTTTATTAATTTTTTTATTTTTTATTAGTGCATAATTGACAATCATATATACAATTGTTACAATTCATTGATAGTTAAACACAAGAACAAAGAAAAAATAGAAAAAGGAAAAAAAGTATAGCAATTATGCACATTTTTCTATTAATTTAACGCACCCCCCTCCCCTTCCAGACTAAAACCCACCCTCCCCACCCACAAGGAGTTGGCCATAATCAGTTGGCTTTATAGTTTTGAAAAAGAAATAAAGCCCTAAAGAGGGCATTTGAGATTCACTAATTCTTCTCTAGCCATCTGGTCAGCGGTGTCCAAATATTTAGGCCTTTAGATCAGGCCCGCAATCCCCCTTTTGCATAGATGGCTTTCTCAAACTTGTAATTTGCCAATAAGCGAGACAGCCATTGGTGAAATCCAGGAGGGGTTGGATCCAGCCAAGCCGAGCCAGGCATAAGCGTAATATCGCCATGCCAATAAACACAAGTTTTTCTCCTGGCTTCCCTTGTAATTGTGGGTCTACCCCAAGTCCGATCAAAGACGGGGAAAGAAGAAAGTCAGCCCCTAGCACCTCCTTAAAAAAATTTGAAATTTCCTGCTTTAGACTACTTGAAGCATTACAAGAAGCGAACATATGATTTAAATCCGCTTGAAATAATGCACACCGGGGCATTGAGTTCCTTTCCTGTCCCCCATTTAGAGATCTTTTTTGGGGTGTAATAGAGTGAAAAACAAGATTTATAATATTGTGCCTGAAGCCGAGCCGGAATTAAGATCTTCTGTGCTAACTCGGCTGAGTAAAAAAATAAATTTTCCTGGATTCCTATCTCTGCTTTCCATTTTATTGCTCGTGCCTCCATATCATCCGGCATCAGTGAATTAAAAGAATTATAGGCGGCCCCGATAGGAAGCGGTCTACTTTTTCTTAACCTATCTATAATATAATTATTGGCAAAGCCAATAGGGCCACCACCTTTTTTACTTAGAAAATCTCGAATTTGAAGATATTTGTAGAAATCCGTCTGATCTAAATTATATAGCTCCTTAAGGTTATCAAAGCTGACTATGTCGGTTAGAGAATAGAAATCACCAAGCTTGGACAACCCTGCATCACACCATCTTTTAATAATAGGGTCTTTGAAAATTTCTGGCAAATTGGGATTATTTTCGATCGGTGTATAATGATTCAGGCAGCCCAGACCTAACAATTTCCGAACTAGTCTCATAATTCTATGCCCGCCTATTAATGATTTAAAGCGGACCTTCTTATAATGGCTGTCATTCAAAAATCTCCAGACCCACCCCCATGCATTTTTGCCCATAATAAGTTCTAGGTGTTGGTATTTCATCCATTATACTATCTCTTGGCTTATCACCTATAAGGGTTAAATTAAATAATAAGGTAGTGGCCCAATAATATAGTCTTATATTTGGTAAGGCCAAACCTCCCTTTCTCTTGGCATGGATAAAAATTTATATGCTCTTCTGGGCTTTTCATATGCCCAAATAAAACGAAAAAATCAATCTTCAATTTTTTCCAAACAAATAGTGGTGAATTCTAGCGGGATTGCCCTTAAAAAATACAAAAATTTAGGGAAAAGAGCATTTTAATTATATTGGATCTGCCAATAATTGACAGGTGTAAATTATGTAATCTTGTTAGTTCGATTTTAGTTTTAGCAATCAAAGGATCAATATTACCAGCCACAATTTTGTCGACATTAGCCATAATATCAACTCCGAGATATGTTGCCTTTTCTACCTGTCTTGTGTCGTTAGCCATGCTGATATTATTGCAAACAATTTGGGTTTTAGTGCTATTAAGGGAATACCCCGAGAGCTGCCCGAATCTTGCCGCTTCCGCATCAATCTCAACTATTGCTGTTTCTGGATCAGGGGTTACGATAGCAATATCGTCGGCGTGTGCCAAAGTTTTAGTTTTCCAGCCCTGAGATTCGATAGGTCTAATAATCCTGTTAGTTTCGAGTTGTCGTAAACAGGGATCTATATATAGTGCAAACAACAGCGGTGAGCTCGGGCAGCCCTGTCGGGTACCTCTAGTTATTTTGAATGAGTCTGTAAGAACGCCATTTAAAAAGAGTCTTGCACTGGGGCGGAAATACAGCATCTTAAAGGCCTGAATAAGTCCTTTGCCTACTCTGACCCTTGCCAGGGTCTCCCATAAAAAAGACCAGGAGACCCTGTCAAAAGCCTTTTCAGCATCCAGCAATATAAGTGCTGTTGAATCTCCAGAGATGTTAGCAGCATCAAATAATGAGATGACTTTTCTAATATGGTCAATCGTGCGACGTCCTGCTATAAAACCATGTTGTCGGGGTGAGACAACCTTGTGAATGACAGCAGCTAAGTGAGTGGCAAGGATTTTGGAATAAATCTTACTATCGGCATTAATCACAGTAATAGGGCGATAGGAGCCAGGTTCCAATGGTGTTTTATGTTTTTTAAGAAAAACTATAATTTTTGCTTGTGTCCAGGATTGCGGTGGTCTTCCCCTTTAAATACATGTAGAAATAATTGTAACATACAATCTTTCAACTGTGGCGCAAATTTCCTATAAAACTCTAAGGGTATGCTGTCTAAACCAGTGGCTTTACCACTCGGAAGACTGTTAATACATAACAAAATATCCACCCATTGGGGGAGTTCCTCAAGTTGTTGTTGATCCTCTTGGGAAAATTGTACCACTGGAACCTGATTGAGATATGAAATAACATCTCCCGAGTGGCCAGGAGTACCCTCATGATATAGTGTTTGGTAATATGAATAGAACACATTGTGAATTCCCTCTGGGTCTGTAGTTCTCCCTCTCATAGGATCATTGATTTCAACTATTATGTTCCGTGTTATTTTTTGTCTAGCTCTGGTTGCGAGGTGATGCCCGACCTGCTCACTACACTCATATGCCTTCTCACTCCACACAGCTAATCTATCTGCAGCTCTTTTGCTATTATCTCAAGAATTGCCGACTTGACTACCATCACTTTTATATGAGCTTCTGAGGCAACTCCCCATTCTGGAGCACTAAAATCAAATCTTCCTCTGCGGCAGCCAAGCTGCCCTGCATATCGTTAAGCAGACGTCGCCTTTCCTTATTCATAGCTAGCGAAAAACTAAGGGGTCGATTCCGATCTCGGCCGGATGCTCACCTAACACTATTCGCCTGGGAAAAAACCAAGCCGAACGCGTGTTCCCCGACCGATTCGAACATCCGTCCGAACAAGCAAGTACGATGCGCATAACTGCCCAGATCCCGACCCAGCCGTACTCACCCAATCCAGCTCCTGTCCCCGCCCGAGCCAGATCCGTAAACGCAGAATCGAGTCGCACGGAAGCTAAAATACAGCACCTTCAGGCCGGACTAGTACGATGCGCCTTCTGTACGCGCTGAACCTGTCGCTACGCACGGCACGTCAGAGCATCCGGGAGAGGCGCACATAAGCTCCGATTCACGCCACAAGACTATCCACGGCTACGAGACGAACACGCCAGCCACGAGTACAAGTCGAAGCAACGAGAAAGACGAATGAGACGAGCCAGCCATGAATCACATCTATTACCGGGACCGGTACGGACGTGTACTGCGCAGAAGGTAAGCCAAACACCCACCACACAAACAAACGACACGTACCCGACACATAACACACACATAGGGATGCAGAAATGACTTACACTAGCAACAGCAGAACCATAGGGGCGGGATGACTATCACCAATGCCATATACACACATAGGGGCCTGGATGCCTACCACCAACACCACCCCTACTCAGGGGGTGCTAGATGCCTGTCACTACTACCATCCCCACACATAGGGGGATGGATGCCTACCACTAACACCACCCCTACTCAGGGTGGCCTGGATGCCTGTCACTACTACCATCCCCACTCATGGGGGGCTGGATGCCTACCACTACCACCACCCCTACTCAGGGGGCGTTGGAGGCTTACCACTACTACCATCCCCACACATAGGGGGATGGATGCCTACCACTAACACCACCCCTACTCAGGGGGGGCTGGATGCCTACCACTACCACCACCCCTACTCATGGGGGGCTGGATGCCTACCACTACCACCACCCCTACTCATGGGGGGCTGGATGCCTACCACCAACACCACCCCTACTCATGGGGGCTGGATGCCTACCACTACCACCACCCCTACTCATGGGGCTGGATGCCTACCACCAACACCACCCCTACTCATGGGGGCTGGATGCCTACCACTACCACCACCCCTACTCAGGGGGCTGGATGCCTACCACTACCACCACCCCTACTCAGGGGGCTGGAGGCTTACCACTACTACCATCCCCACTCATAGGGGGATGGATGCCTACCACTAACACCACCCCTACTCAGGGGGGCCTGGATGCCTGTCACTACTACCATCCCTACTCATAGGGGGATGGATGCCTACCACTACCACCACCCCTACTCAGGGGGGCCTGGATGCCTGTCACTACTACCATCCCCACTCATAGGGGGATGGATGCCTACCACTACCACCACCCCTACTCAGGGGGGGCTGGAGGCTTACCACTACTACCATCCCCACTCATAGGGGGATGGATGCCTACCACTAACACCACCCCTACTCAGGGGGGCCTGGATGCCTGTCACTACTACCATCCCCACTCATAGGGGGATGGATGCCTACCACCAACACCACCCCTACTCATGGGGGGCTGGATGCCTACCACTACCACCACCCCTACTCAGGGGGGGCTGGAGGCTTACCACTACTACCATCCCCACACATAGGGGGATGGATGCCTACCACTAACACCACCCCTACTCAGGGGGGCCTGGATGCCTGTCACTACTACCATCCCCACTCATAGGGGGATGGATGCCTACCACTACCACCAACCCTACTCAGGGGGGCCTGGATGCCTGTCACTACTACCATCCCCACTCATAGGGAGATGGATGCCTACCACTACCACCACCCCTACTCAGGGGGGGATGGATGCCTACCACTACCACCACCCCTACTCATGGCGGGCTGGATGCCTACCACCAACACCACCCCACCTCATGGGGGCATGGATGCCTACCACTACCACCACCCCTACTCAGGGGGGCCTGGATGCCTGTCACTACTACCATCCCCACTCATAGGGGGATGGATGCCTACCACTGCCACCACCCCTACTCAGGGGGGGCTGGATGCCTACCACTACCACCACCCCTACTCATGGGGGGCTGGATGCCTACCACCAACACCACCCCTACTCATGGGGGGCTGGATGCCTACCACTACCACCACCCCTACTCAGGGGGGGCTGGATGCCTACCACTACCACCACCCCTACTCAGGGGGGCTGGAGGCTTACCACTACTACCATCCCCACTCATAGGGGGATGGATGCCTACCACTACCACCACCCCTACTCAGGGGGGGCTGGATGCCTACCACTACCACCACCCCTACTCAGGGGGGGCTGGATTCCTACCACTACCACCACCCCTACTCAGGGGGGGCTGGAGGCTTACCACTACTACCATCCCCACTCATGGGGGGCTGGATGCCTACCACTACCACCACCCCTACTCAGGGGGGGCTGGAGGCTTACCACTACTACCATCCCCACTCATAGGGGGATGGATGCCTACCACTAACACCACCCCTTCTCAGGGGGGCCTGGATGCCTGTCACTACTACCATCCCCACTCATAGGGGGATGGATGCCTACCACCAACACCACCCCTACTCAGGGGGGGCTGGATGCCTACCACTACCACCACACCTACTCATGGGGGGCTGGATGCCTACCACCAACACCACCCCTACTCATGGGGGGATGGATGCCTACCACTAACACCACCCCTTCTCAGGGGGGCCTGGATGCCTGTCACTACTACCATACCCACTCATAGGGGGATGGATGCCTACCACCAACACCACCCCTACTCAGGGGGGGCTGGATGCCTACCACTACCACCACACCTACTCATGGGGGGCTGGATGCCTACCACCAACACCACCCCTACTCAGGGGGGCCTGGATGCCTGTCACTACTACCATCCCCACTCATAGGGGGATGGATGCCTACCACTACCACCACCCCTACTCAGGGGGGGCTGGATGCATACCACTACCACCACCCCTACTCATGGGGGGCTGGATACCTACCACCAACACCACCCCTACTCATGGGGGCTGGATGCCTACCACTACCACCACCCCTACTCAGGGGGCTGGATGCCTACCACTACCACCACCCCTACTCAGGGGGCTGGAGGCTTACCACTACTACCATCCCCACTCATAGGGGGATGGATGCCTACCACTACCACCACCCCTACTCAGGGGGGGCTGGATGCCTACCACTACCACCACCCCTACTCAGGGGGGGCTGGAGGCTTACCACTACCACCATCCCCACTCATAGGGGGCTGGATGCCTACCACTACCACCACCCCTACTCGGGGGGGCTGGATGCCTACCACCAACACCACCCCTACTCATGGGGGGCTGGATGCCTTCCACTACCACCACCCCTACTCAGGGGGGGTGGATGCCTACCACCAACACCACCCCTACTAATAGGATGGGCAATGCATGACACAACCAGCATACTGCATCATAAGGAATGTAAGAAAAACCCATCCCCCCAACACCATGACAAGCGTGTGTAGACTGTGTCATATGCCTACAACACTGAACATGAAATTGAACATACATCGTGACCCCTATCACATGTGTCACACATAAATGTGTGTGGTATACACAATGCAAGCAGACCATGACCACTGTGGCAATGGGGTCTAACACCCCATCATCACAGTGACCAAAAGGTAAGTGTGGGGTCCATAGCTGAAGCACATTTTGAACATTGTGGCAATGGGGCCTAACCCCCCATCATCACAGTGACCAAAAGGCAAGTGTGGGGCCCATAGCTGAAGCACATTCTGAACATTGTGACAATGGGGCCTAACCCCCCATCATCACAGTGACCAAAAGGCAAGTGTGGGGCCCATAGCTGAAGCACATTTTGAACATTGTGACAATGGGGCCTAACCCCCCATCATCACAGTGACCAAAAGGCAAGTGTGGGGCCCATAGCTGAAGCACATTCTGAACATTGTGACAATGGGGCCTAACCCCCATCATCACAGTGACCAAAAGGCAAGTGTGGGGCCCATAGCTGAAGCACATTTTGAACATTTTGACAATGGGGCCTAACCCCCCATCATCACAGTGACCAAAAGGCAAGTGTGGGGCCCATAGCTGAAGCACATTTTGAAAATTGTGACAATGGGGCCTAACCCCCCATCATCACAGTGACCAAAAGGCAAGTGTGGGGCCCATAGCTGAAGCACATTTTGAACATTGTGACAATGGGGCCTAACCCCCCATCATCACAGTGACCAAAAGGCAAGTTTGGGGCCCATAGCTGAAGCACATTTTGAACATTGTGACAATGGGGACTAACCCCCCATCATCACAGTGGCCAAAAGGCAAGTGTGGGGCCCATAGCTGAAGCACATTCTGAACATTGTGGCAATGGGGCCTAACACCCCATCATCACAGTGACCAAGTTGTAAGTGTTGTAATGGCAAAAGCTGGAAATGCCAAACAGCATGGATTATCCCAGGTCACAGACCAACAAACACATCAGTGACATAGTAGTGCTTGTGTCCCATAGCAACATAGATTGGGTGAGGCAAACAGTGCAGTGCAAATAAGACATACCTTTGGCCATATGCAGACAAACATCACCCATGGGGGCTGACACTGTCAACATTCATCAATAACACAATGACAGAAGTGACCATCATAATGCAGAACCACATATCTGCACCAATGGGCACACAAATGTAGATATCCTGTGGAGACTGTAGATGTGAGGTGAACAAATACCATACCATGGCAGCAATGGGACATACAAACCATGATCACTGTGCTGACTGATGACCTAGGAGTCCCAGGGACAGCAGGGGAAACACACCAAACAACATACAGCCAATGCCACACTAAAGATATGCCAATGCAGTGGTGCAGATGCACAAACACAAACAGGCAGCCCCACACTGCATATCAAACACAACAGGTGAGAGGGGTGTGTGTGCCAGTGTCCCCAGGCAACCACACAACACATGAGGAGGCCTGAATCCCAATTACACAGATGTGCATACAGTGCCACACAAAAGTAACTCATGGATCCGAATCCCCTATGTGGGCAATCAGGCATTGTTAGATGAGAGGGAGCCCAAATTACACATGTCACACAAGCTTGTAGGAACAGCAACTAACACAGCAAGACACAGACCCACCACAGCACTACCCCCAGGGTCCCCACATTTGGTGACACTGGCCTGCATGATAATCCCACTGTGATGACAAAGCTAGATGTCGTTCACACTGTGAACCACAGTCATGTGTCCTGAGCAACAAACTACCATCACACCTACACAAGCACAAATCAATCAGCACGGCCTGTCAGCCAAGGCCAATATGGAGGCAGGGGTCTAGCCGTGAAACAACTCTCATCTGCACACAGTCAACACCACACACCTTGATCTCCACCAATGTGCAGCAGTGAAGCTCACATGCACTGGTGACATTGCACATGCACCCATGACAATCCCAGGGGTGGTGGTGGGAACTAAGGTGCAGAAACCCATCACACATGGCCAGTCAACAAGACTCGTGAATGTGTGACACACTGCACAGTACGCCGTACATGGGCATGACGTCAATACCACACCAACCAATGGGATCCCGGCCACAGTCACACACCAATGAAGAAGCCAAGGTCACCCACAAAGAACACACATAGACAACTTCCAACATTGCAGCTCTGACCCTGAGGAGTGGCAGCAGTCACACATACAACGTGTCACAATCACTGAAAGCTAACACAAACTGTAAATTACATGACAGGTGTAACCAACAAGTGCCAAGGGGAATCCTGACTATGTCTCATCTGCGTTTGCCCACAAACTCAGCCCTGACAGCAAACACACCTATGGGTGACACCCTGATGACCAGTAATGTGCCATGCACCCAGATCCCAGAGAAGCCAGGGAGAAGACTTTGGGGGAACATAGGTCAACTCAGCAAGCATCACAAACAGGAACATCACTAGGGATCCCAGCCTGCCTAGCAAAATGGAAGTGAACACACACAGACATGCTCACACAACACACACCTTGTGCTCAGGCAATGTCACAGAATTACACACTGCCATGAGGGGACTCCACTCCTGTGTAAGGAAAGCTGTGCCATACGTTGTCTCAGTAGGGCTCTATCATGTCAGCAGAACACTTGGTCACTAAGTCAACAATTAGCACAAAATGAAGGCTCCCGTCATATCAGCCTGGTCATGGGAGTGTCACCGAAATCATCAGCACAGATCCAACACACATGTATAGCAAGTTGCACTGATAACACAGATGAGTCCTTCCCCATTGATGCCCAAACTTGCATGTCCAGTGGAGATGGTCACACAGTCAGGGAAATAGACAAATTGAACAATGGCAAGCACAACAGATGTGCAGGAGTGTAAGCCACAGATGTGATATTGCAAATAAAAGTAGGAAATCCCATTGCCAAATCTTGAAAACATGACACCCTCATATTGCTGCAAAGGATGACATGGATACACACCAGGATAGGACACATTCCCCCTGGACCACATGGGGTCCTGCACAGTAACACTTCATTTTCCTGAGATCAAAAATCACCATCACTGCAGCAAGGGCATGGTTAGCATCATCAACATCATGTACATCAGAAGCAAAACCACTAGAGAACAGAAAGTAGCTTTATTCAGCATATGTGGCTTTAAAATTGAAAGTCCTGAAAAATAACCAAGGCCAATGGCTAGTCCATTAACAAAGTCAAAACAGGGTGACAGTGGCAGATGTCACCCTTTGCATGCCTGCACTGCTACACACCAGGGACATTCCCCTTGGAGGGGCATACGGGGGGCAGGCCAGGCACCGCAGGGACAGGATCAGGGCTCACTAGAAGGAGGCAGGGAAGGGGTGGTGGGTGCTGGAGAGTCACTGACAACTGCAGTGGAGGTGTCTGACATGGTGTGTGCCGGCACAACTGGGGGGCATGAGTCAGATGGTGTGGGTGCCGGCACGACTGCAGTGGGCCGTGCAGATGGAGTGGACAGGTTCCCCACTGCAGTGCCCAAGTCAGACAGGGTGGTAGTGGACTCCACTGCAGTGCCTATCTCCAGGGGAGTAGAATGGGGTTCAGGTAAGGTGGGCAGGACAGAGGGGGAGGACATGGCCTCCACACCAGTGGCACAAACATGCGCAGCGGGGGTGTGGTGCTGGAAGAGCAAGTGGTAGGGGAGAAGGCCGGATCATTTTGGGGATGGTGTATCTGTGGGTGGGGAACCTGGGGCAGGGTGTGGTGGGGGAACCTGTGGAGTGGGGGCCTGAGGGATGGAGGAAGGAGACTTGGTGGTTGAGCTGCAGAGGCGGCGGCGGGGTCTTGCTCTTCCGGCTCCCGGGGGACTTGCGGATGGGGGCCTCAGTCTGTCTGCGCCTGGGGGAGGGTGTCCGGGGGTGAGGGGCACTCCCTCTTTGTGGGTGGACCTCCTCTTCCCCCTGTATGCTGGATCAGCTGGATCAGAGGGGAAGAGGCCGAGGTCACAGAGGAAGAGCTGCTTTGTAGGTGGGGTTGCAGGTGAGGCAAGGGAAGGGGCCTTGGAGGGAGAGGTATCTGAGGACTGCGGAGTGACTGTGGATGCCTGTGTGTGTGTCTGTTCCCCATCCCCTGTGGGTGTGCTATCAGTCCCCTGAGGATGCCTGCGTGCTCGTTTTGTCTTTGTAGTGGGTGTGTCTGTGCTGCTCGTGTCTGTGTGATTGGGTGATTGTGCAGGTGTGCATGTGCTTGGGACAGGTAGGGTGCCAGGAAGTGTGGATGGGGCAGAGGTAGGATGGGTGAGGGACTGTTGGAGGAGGGACACTGCTGCCGTCAGTGAGGAGTCCATGGACCTATTGCTCCTCTGTAGGGCAGACATGCCCGATGAGATGCCCTCCATGAACGACACCAGCTGAGTCAATAGAGTGGTGTGGGCATGGAGGACACTCAGCATTGCTGTCTGCCCTACATGGAGCTGGCGAAGTAGGTACACAGACTCCTCACTCAGGGCAGCAGGGGACACAGGGGCAGGGGGTGCGGTGCCTGGCACGAAGGAGACACGCTCCCGAACACGGGAGCCTACACGGACCTCTGGAATGGGAGCCGATGGGAGGGCGGTGGTGGTGGTGGTGGTGGTGGTGGTGGCGGGACAGCAATACTAGCTGGGGTGTGGTGGCTGCTGACACCCGCCTCCACAAGGGAGTCATCCTCCGAGCTGCTGTGGTCCTCAGCTGAGGTGGATGCTGCTGAGGACTCCTCGGTGTGGCTCCCCTCGCCCTCCGTGCCACTGGGTCCCTCCGACCACTCATCGGCTGCTGACCCAGTCTGGCTCTGCGGCTCCTCCTGGTCCGTGGAGCTGTCCCCTCCTGTGGCCGTGGATGTATCTGCAAACAAGTAGGGAAACAGACAAACATCAGTCACCTGCACTGACCGCACACCACAGTAAGTACAGCACATTACAGAGCAAGCCCTGGCATCCTTAGTTGAACATTGCCAAAAGTGCCAAAACAGAGTAGGAGAAGCCATATGTCAGTCTGATGGTCAACCATGGCACTCACATCCCTCCTGGCCTTGCACCCATCTGTCTGGTGTCTGTCGAATGGCAATACCCCAGTGTGGACACATGCACCACCTACACAGTAGTTGGACAGTGCAGAGAACACGGTGAAGTATGTGAACATGCACACATCACAACTCTTGCCACTGAGTCAGTACAAGTGTCCGGATAAAGGGATGGCCAGAGTCTAAATTGAAATGCATGTGATGCATACCAGCACCAGACACCATGATGCACCCATGTCCTGATAGTCAATGCCACAATGGGGTGCATGTAGCACATGTCACTCCCCTGCAGGATCACTCTTAGGAAGTTTAATGCCATGGCACAGGCATGCCTGCAAAGTCATACATCACTGTCTCCAGTCACATGGGCAGGGCAGCCAGCCAACAACAGGCTGCACTGTGTCACAATCCTAGGCCATGGGGAATGCAAGTCCTGTAGCTGACAAGTGCACATGTCCATCCCCCACAAACCACATCATCTGAACTCTTATTTGTCCACGTCATACCAATTGGACATATGGGAGACATGAAACACAACCCTCGGAACCTGAGCACCTCACAATCTGCTGTGAATGGGAAACAGCTGCCTGGACTTCACATTCGCAACCCCAGTCTGCACCGTCAAGTGATCAAACACCTATATGTCACACAAGTATCGTCTCATATGGTCACATCTCCGGTGGCATGCTGAGCCCTAACCGATAAACACCCCAGTAGTCCTGACAACGAAGCCACAGCACAATGACACAGAGGCAGACACCTGAGGGAACATTTCACTAGGTACAACGTGTCAGCTGATACACGGGAGTGGGAGTACTGAGTGTATTGTATGGCCTGGAGTAGGCATGACTGTCCTGCTCCACGTGAAAGAGGGATGAGCCCTGGACAGTAGGCAGGTGGCTAAGTATGTGTGACACACTTGATATACATACTCCTGAGGCCCAAACATTGCTCCCACCTGCAGCATGGGTGTGTGCCAAATACCCCAGGCACATGTGGTGAATCAGATCAGCAATTGGACCACATATCAAAGTTACACGCAGATTACATGTCAGAACTCAGGCATTGTGTAAGCAATGGAGCCACCCATGAAGCCCACAACAAAGTTACGGGAACAAATGCTGTCCCCCACCTTGAGCTAAGCAAAATGCAAGGACACAGTACCCAAGTGACATAACTTCCTGACTGTAAGGGCCACACCTGGGTATCAGATGAGGAGTGGGCATGTCACAATTGAGGGACATGGGTCCTGGACCACAAGACTGATGTACTGTGGAAGGTTAACCAGGCCAGAGGAGGGCACATAGCATGTCAGACAAAGTTCACAGTGCAGTCATGGACTCACCCCCTCCTTGCTGCTGTCTGGCCTTCAGCTGCCCATCCAGATCAGGGAAGACCACCGCCAGGATCCTGAGCATGTGGGGGGTCAGGGTCCGGTGTCCGCCCCTCCTGCGAGGAGGCGACAGCTTCAGCTGGACCCTTGCGATCCTCCGGGTCCAGCCTCGAAGGTCCTGCCACCTCTTCTGGCAGTTGCGGATCCGGCACTTGTAGACCCCCACGGATCTCACTGCCCGGGCGATGTCCAGCCAGATTTCCTGCTTCTGGTGGGCATCAACCTGTGAGGATGACAAAGTGTAAAGAACATCACTACACATGCAACATATCCGTGCATCACACATTTGGATATACATGTCTCAATCACAGGGGCACATGATGTACACAGGCAGTGCAGCGATGGCTATGAACAGTTTTCCAGCAGTTACTACATGGTATCATTGCCTGGGAAGTAAAACCTTGTTGGAATGCACTGTTACTGCACTATACCTGTTCAGTGCATGTAACTACACACTATGGGGGGGTGACAACTACTCAGTGAGCATGCTAGCCAGTGGCGTGCACACTGTAAGTCTTGCTAGTCAGACAACATGCACATTCAGTAAGGCAGTGGACAGCACTCTCACCTGCTCCCCTGCTGTCCCATACAGCTTGCTGTACTGTGGAAGGAGGCTGTCTAGCAGGGCCTGGTTCTCCTCAGTGCTGAAGGCTGGGGCTCTCTCCACAGTACGTGCCATTGCAGGATCCAGAGGCTGCAGAGACAGCAGCAGTGGTGGTGGCAGATGTCGTCCTGGAGCATGTAGTGCAGGCAAGTGAGCTCTCAGGGGTACAGCCAGCATTATATGTGTGCTGCTGAGGCAGTCACTGTCCCATGTGTCCAAAGTGATAGGTCCAAGTCGTTTGCATCTTCTGAATCTGGCCAATCCATGGAATTGCACCACTTACACACGCCCACAGCATCCTTCAAAAGTTCAACTTCATGAGACCCATGATTGTGCAACATTGTTGTGGGTGGCCAACTGAATTCACAGCATCAGACTCGTTAAAGGTTCGAAAACGCGTCCGTTGCCATGCCAGGCCATTGCCAATGTGTGCGCACCGATCGGTCCATTGCTGTACAACGCGTATTTCGAAAAACAACGCGTACCCGCTCACATCATATGCAATGGCCAAGGCGTGCGTACCGATCGGTCCATTGCTGTACAACGCGTACCCGCTCACATCATATGCAATGGCCAAGCCATGCGCACCGATCGGTCCATTGCTGTACAACGCGTACCCGCTCACATCATATGCAATGGCCAAGGCGTGCGCACCGATCGGTCCATTGCTGTACAACGCGTATTTCGGTCCACATCATATGCAATGGCCAAGCTGTGCACACCGATCGGTCCATTGCTGTACAACGCGTACTCCGCTCACATCATATGCAATGGCTAAGGCATGCGCACCGATCGGTCCATTGCTGTACAACGCGCGTCCGCTCACATCATATGCAATGGCCAAGGCGTGCGCACCGATCGGTCCATTGCTGTACAACGCGTACCCGCTCACATCTTATGCAATGGCCAAGGCGTGCGCACCGATCGGTCCATTGCTGTACAACGCGTATTTCGGTCCACATCATATGCAACGGCCAAGCCGTGCGAACAGATCGGTCCATTGCTGTACAACACGTACCCGCTCACATCATATGCAATGGCCAAGGCGTGCGCACCGATCGGTCCATTGCTGTACAACGCGTATTTCGGTCCACATCATATGCAATGGCCAAGCCGTGCGCACCGATCGGTCCATTGCTGTACAACGCGTACCCGCTCACATCATATGCAATGGCCAAGGCGTGCGCACCGATCGGTCCATTGCTGTACAACGCGTATTTCGGTCCACATCATCTGCAATGGCCAAGCCGTGCGCACCGATCGGTCCATTGCTGTACAACGCGTACCCGCTCACATCATATGCAATGGCCAAGGCATGCGCACCGATCGGTCCATCGCTGTATAACGCGTATTTCGATCCACATCATATGCAATGGCCAAGCCGTGCGCACCGATCGGTCCATTGCTGTACAACGCGTATTTCGGTCCACATCATATGCAATGGCCAAGCCCTGCGCACCGATCTGTCCATTGCTGTACAACGCGTCCCTGTACAAGTCACTCACATATGTCACCATGCCTGTCACAGGTGAACGTATGCCAGCCACATTTACTTTCCAGGGACTCAGGGGCACACCTACAACACCACAGCCTGTCCACAATGTATCCTAAGGCATGTAAGGCTGCATTACCATCTCTGTGTATGGGGGTCAACATGTGTTTGTTTGGGTGGGACTTGGGGGCAGCCACTCCCAGGCTGTGCACGTGTTCATGGGGACAGAATCCTTGGTGTGTTGTACACATGACCACTATGATGTGCAACTGTTCATTTCAGAGCATGTGGCATGGTCACATTTCCAGGTTGTGTATGTGTATGTCATGTCACATACCCCCTGAGTCCCATGTTGGACGGTATGTACGTCACAGGGTGGCCCATTGCCACGATAGTGATGGCCCTCCACAGTCTGTGTGCATGTTGTGTTTCAGATGTCTCTGATTCCATGTGCACAATGGGAGACAGTCTCCACATCCACGTTGTTTGTGCACGGACTTTGATGTTGTGCGTGTGTGTGTGTCACAGACGTCCATGTCTGTCGTGCAGAGGCAACAGGGACCACTACCTGTGGGGGTCATGGTTGTTTTGCTGTGGTGTATTCATGATACGCCATGTCATGCCAGTGTCCATGTGGCAATACATGGTCCCTGGGAATCTACCTGTCAATGAGCTGTGATGCCTGGGGCACATCTGTCCTCACATGTCACTGTGGTGTGTGTTTGGAACGTGACAGCAGTACATGGGTACTGTGACACAGCCTAATGATATCCCATAGTACAACCTGGGACTTGTTGACAACACATGTTGAACTGTGATGTTAGATGTCGGCCATGTAGGTGCCATACATGTCCTTACAGAACGCCACACACATCATGTACTTGTGTCTCGTAATGATGTATCATGTGATATTGAGTATGGTCTATGCCACATATGTGGGGTGACTGACAATCTTTCTTTGTTCACCTATGCACTGCAGGGCACCAGCTGTCCATAGACAATTCCCTGACCTTGCAACCATGGTTGAACGGGACTGCATCCGACGGTACCGCTTCACCAGGCCGCTGATTGAGGAATTGACGGTGCGGTTGGCCCCATATTTGCAACCTGGCCGGACATACCCTACAGCGCTGACCCCCAAGGTGAAGGTGATGGCAGCCCTACACTTCTTTGCCACCGGTACCTTTCAACACACTGTGGCGTCTGCTGGTGGGATGTCACAGACCATGTTCAGCCGTGTGCTACGCGATGTTTTGGAGGCTATGTTGAGATACCTGAACCAGTACATCTATTTCCCTAAACGTCAACAACTCACTGACATCAAGAGTGACTTCTATGCCCTGGGGAGGATGCCGCATGTCATTGGCTCCATTGATGGGACACATGTGGCTTTGGTACCACCACAGGCACATGAGCAGGCATACAGGAACCGAAAACATTACCATTCGGTCAATGCTCTGGTGGTATGTCTTGCAGATATGTGCATCCTACACGTGTGTGCCCGTTTCCCCGGTTCTGCACACCATGTCTACGTGATGAGGAGTAGTCGCATCCCGAGGATGATGTCACAGATGCGGAACCAGCGTGCCTGGCTTGTCGGTGTGTACTGACTTTGTAACATTGTGTGTGTTCTGCAATGTTGTATTCCACCCTCTTTTCCAACTCAGCTAATGTGCAATTGTCTGTATGTAGGTGACTACGGATACCCCAACATGCCGTGGTTGCTGACGCCCCTCAGGAACCCTGTGACACCAGCCCAGATGCGCTACAATGAGGCACATGGTCGGACCAGGAGAGTGATCGAGCGGACATTTGGTCTCCTGAAGAGCCGCTTTCGCTGCCTGGACAAGACAGGAGGGGCCCTCCCATATGCCCCAGCAAAAGTGTGCAAGATTGTCATCGTCTGCTGCATGCTACACAACCTGGCAGTGCGGAAGGAGTTGCCTCTCATCCTGGATGACGATGACCAACATCCGCCACCTGTGGAGGGACCTGGCCTGGGCCATGATGCCAGTGATGGTGATGATGATGAGGGTGATGTCCGCACACAGCTCATCACCAACTTCTTCAGCTGAATGTGAGTATCCAGAGATGTCATGTCAATGATGTGGGTTTGCGTGATATATGTTGGTGGTGCTCTGGTGCTGTTTGAGTGTGGCCATGTGCTACTTGACTGTATGCGTGCAGCGATGTGTCCTTACAGGTAGTCTGTACTCCCCAACAGTGTTGACATGCTAACTTGGTTTTGTGTAGGCATCTTGTGACATGTATTGGGCATGAGTTTTGCAGTTCTGTCCTGTTCTTCAGTGCTTTTGACTGTGTGTCATGTCTGTCCTTCACAGGGTACTTTCAGAGTTGTTTGGTCAACTGTGATGCCCCGACACCGTGATTCAACTTCCATGGTGGAAGCTGTCGTTTCCCTACAGGTGATGTGCCACACACCCCTGGACCTTCTTTCTTCTACACTTGTTGACTGTGTGGCCACTGCCACGTGGGATTACCTTGCATCTGTGGTGGAAACAACATGTTGCAAATGTGTAATAAACCTGTGCTTCACTTTGGGATGTGCGTTGTCTGTGGTCACACATCTGACTGACATTTGCTCACTGCACCTGTGGGCTAGTTGACATTGACTGTGAATAGGTGTGGTGTCTGTGCATTGCACTGTATTTCCTGGGAACATCAGTGTAGGCGATGAGTCAGATGGCCCTGGTGTGTATGTGTTGTGTAGCCCTAGTGGTGTGTCTCCCTCATATGTGTCACGTCGCCATGACTCACATGACGGTGTTGAACTTGCTGTAGCAGTTAGCATGCACAGTGTCATTTAGCAGATCATCATCTAAATGACAGAAACCACGTTGGAATGACAAGAGAGGCAAGTATGGTGTATTGGTGAGTTTATTTACATACATGTGTGAGTATAGTGCACAGGATGGTGGATGCTGTACATTGGTATTGTAATCCAAAGTTCCCAGATGAGTTGGAAGTCTTGGTAGCAGAAATGTCCTGAGTAAAGTCAACAGTCATGTGATACATTGGTCCAACTTAAACTCCCCATGTAATGTGGGAGATTTGGGTTGCATTCAACAGGGTGAACAGTTTGCACACAAAGGAGAATGCCCAGAACAGGTGTTCGGTTCCTGGGGGATGTGCGTGGCCATTGGTCTCTCAGTTTTCCTTCCATGGATGACCCCTCTTCTTTGGTGGGGGACCCTCACGTGCAGGCTGCTGCGGTGCAGAGGACTCTCCGCCAGAGTCATCCTCCCTCCCTGTGGCATTGTCAGTTGTTGCAGCACCAGATGTTGTGGGCACACAGGGAGGTGTGGCCATGTTGGTGCTCATCTGGCGGAGGCATGTCAATATGTCCCTATGCACCGCTGTCAGTTCTTGCAATGTGTCCCACTTGGACTCCATGCCAGACATGTGTGTCTCCACATGGGACATGTGTGTCTCCACACGGGACATGTGGGAGTCCAAGCGGGCATGATGGGCAGCCTGCTGCTGTTGTATGTCCTTGAGGATCCCCACTACCTGGCTGACCTCTCCGGTGCTAGTCTGGTACGCATCAGCAATACGTGCCAGTTGTGGGTCATCATGCAGTCCAGACCCCTCTGCAAACAGCAACCTATGTCTACCACCCCTCCCACCACCCCTGGCGACATGTGCAGGACCTGCGGTGGCACGCACAGGTGACCCTAGGCCCCCTTGGTGGTTGTTACTGGTGTTGTTGTCTGTTGCTCCTCGGTGGGCCTGGGTCCCTGTGCTGTTGTCATCGGTGCACCTTGGTCTGTCCATGTGGGCGGGGGTGGTCTGTGTGTTGGCAGTTGTTGGAGGGGGGGTGCAGATGTTGGTCCTGCTGGTGCTGCATGATGACTCTCAGCGGAGGGGCCAGGTAGTTCTTCCTCATCCGTGGTGGGCAGAGGCTGTTCCACACCAGTGAGCTCAGTGTCCCCCAGAGCCTGGGACAGGGACTCCTCCTCGTCTGCTGCTGTGTCCTCATCATCACCTGTTTTTGGAAGAGACACACAATGTATGTTATGTTTCTACAGGCATCAGTGGTTCACACACCTGACAGATGTGACTGTACCTCTGGATGCGGGCCTGTACATTGCATTGTCCTAAGTTGTCAGAGTCAGAGGTTGATATTGGGGTTGCACATTGTCCTTCCAACCTGAAGCATTTCAATGTGAATGTTGAGGTGAGTGCATGGCCAGCATTGGTTGTATTTGGTGGACATCCGGCCCTCCTTCTACCCCAGCCCAGTTATCCCACCATGAAGCATGCCACCCTTGCAGTGTGTGCAGGTTGACTCTCAGGATGTCAGTCAGTGGTGTCCTGCTGTTGGTTGGTGCACAGTTCCCAGCAGAGCCTGGTACTCCCCACAACATAGGACCATTGTCAGACATCTTAGAAGTGGCTTTTCACTACCTGTGAGGTGTGCATGCTTCAGTGTGAGCTTGCCGGGCCATGCGGGTGGGGGATGTTGAGCTGTGACTACCACTCCCATTGTGCTATTGCCTACACCCCCCTTCCCAGCATGCCCATACTTCCTTCCTTTTGACTCTGCTTCCCTGTGGGGTAGTGTGCCTGTGCTGACAGGATGGCTGAGAGTGTTGTCCTGGCGTTAGTTTGGCTACATGTCCCAAAAGTGTCCCTGTGCTTCACACAGCATGTCCCAGGGTGGTGGTTCTTTGTGGGATATTTAATTAGAGTGTGAGGCATTGCATTCTCCCAGGTGAGTTGTGTGGAGTTTGTGTTGAGGGTGTGTGTGAGAAAAGCTGCTTGTAACTATGGTCAGTGCTGTCAGTCCTCCTTCCCACCCAGCCAGATATCCCACCATGGAACGTGCTTCCATTGCAGGGAGTGCAAGTTGTCTTTCAGGATGTCAGTCAGTGGTGTCCTGCTGTTGGTTGGTGCACAGTTCCCAGCAGGGCCTTGTGCTCCCCACAGCAGTACCCAGTGTCAGCCATCTTGTCAGTTTTTTTCCACTCCCTGTGATGTGAGCATGGTTCAGAGTGGTGTTGATGGGCCAATTGTGAGGGTGAGCAATATCTGTGACTACAACTCCCATCATGCTATTGGCTACACTGACTTGACCAGCATACACAGAATTCCTTCCTTTCAGTGTGCTTCCCTGTGAGGTGGTGTTCTGGTGGTGGCTACATATCTGACTGTGTTTGTTGGTTAGATTTGTGCCACTGCCTAGGTTTGTACATGTCATGACACAGTTACATATCACTATGAGATGGCATGTATTGTGTTTATCTGACTGACATACACATCTTGGGATGATTATCTTTTGGTTGGTGTGGATTTGCTAAGGGTGCATGGTTTGACTATCCCCTTGACAGTGATGTGTGTGTATTGTCACACAATATTGTGTATATTTGTTGTGTACTCACCAGGCTCTGGGATGTTTGATAGTCCATATACGCTCACTGGTGGTAGGATGGGACGCACCTTCTCCTCCCAGGGCCTGAGGTATACTGGTTTGGCAGGAGGGCCACTGCTGATGTATTGGCTCAAGGCGTAGTCCTTCTTGAGTAGGTCCTTGACCCTCCTGCGCACATCATACCACCTGTTCTGGATGTCTTTCTTTGTGCGCAAACATGGTGATTGTGTGTTCACCCTGTCGACGATCCTCTCCCACATCTTGGTTTTCTGTGACATGGGGGTCTGTTGGACCAATGTACCAAACAACTGTGGCTCTACCCTGAGGATCTCATCTACCAGGACTTCCAATTCACTGTCTAGGAACTTTGGATTCTTCTTTGGGGGCATGGTGATGGGTGGTGGTGGTGATTGATGTATGTGTGGGTGTGCAAGTGAGGGTGTGTGAGTGTCAGTTTTGCTGGGTGTATGTGAGGGTGCTATTTGTTGAGGTGCTGATGGTGTGTGGCTTGTGTGATGGATGAGCTGTGAGTGTGTCTGTGGTTGCAGTCTGATGGTGTTCTGTGCTGGCAGGTCAGTTGAATTTGCAAAGGATCATGGTCAGGATTTGTGGGCTTTATATGTGTGGAGTTGTGGGTGTGTCTTTGTTCCATGTTCCCCCCCCCAGTATTTATTGACTTTGTAATTGCTTGTTTGGCCCTTTTTTTTGTATTTTTCCTTTGTAGTTTTTGTGCATGTAGGAGACGTTCTTCTGACCGAGTAGGACGCTGCAGTTGTCTCGTGCGAGCTTCTCCGAGTCGTTCACGCTGTGTTTCTGCTGTGTTTCATGTGCGGCGTACGCATCGGTCGCGGGGTATTGGGTTGCTTCGGCTCGATTTTGTATGCGTGTCGGTCGTACGGCTTGGGCTCCGTGCGACTCGGTCTGGTTTTCCACGCATTGCATCGTACTGCGCGGGTCGAAATTCGCGGGTACATTTCGTTCGGGTTCATTCCTGGTGCGTGTCGGTCGGTTCGATTCGTGTGGTTTCCCGGCCGGATAGCTGTTTTCCGTGTGGTTGGGTCGTTCGGCTTGTGTTCCATACAAGTCGGTCGTGATTCACATGCATTGCATCGTACTACGCAGGTCGGGCAGCGCCGGTACATGTCGGTCGGACTAAATTCCCGTACCGAGTCGATCGGTCCTTTTTCCGGCCTGAATCGGAATCGGCCCCTAAGTGTCTCTCCCCGTATTCCAGCTTTCAGCATGTCCCAGACTATGTCTACCCCAGCACTCCCTATGTTCTCCTTAAAAAATTGGGGGATCCACATCCTCATACGTTCACAGTATTCCTCATTAAGAAGTAGCGCTCGTTCAAAGCTCCAATTAGTCTTAGACATAATTCTAGGCACTAACCCCTTGAGTTCTACTATTAAAGGGTTGTGATCAGCCAATATTCGTGGGGCTTTCTCGATTGAGCAGGCATGAAGAATAGTATGCAATGCTAATATGAAGTCTAATCTTACATGCTTATTATGTGGAAAAGAAAAAAATTTGAAACCCGGGTCCATGGGGTTCTGCCAGTTCCAAATATCTGAAAGTGCTTGCTCGCGACACAGTGTCCTCAAAGCTCTAAAAACCTTGGGTTTCCGACCACTATAGATCCAATCATTGTCAAAGGCTAGATTTTGACTGGCAGGCAGATTTATATTAAAATCCCCGCAAATAATTATGAATAGCGGCCAGGTAGCTAATTCATTATTTATATAATCAAATACAGCTGGATCATCTGAGGTGCTTCCATAAATAGTGCAAATTGTGATTGGATCCCCATGATCCCTACAGCATTCTGTAATCACCCACCTCCCATTCTGATCAGCTACTGTTCGAGTAAATTGAATAGATCGATCAGCTGTCAAAATTGCAACCCCCTGTGTCCTTGAATTTTGAGTCGTGGCCCCTACCAATGTATATCCAAGTGTTTTCAGCAAGTGTATCTGTGCTCTTTCGATATGTGTTTCCTGCATGCAGATAACAACAGCTTTTAGTAGTCATAACCCCACCGCTGTATTCCGCCCTTTTTTAAGATCGTTAAGGCCACAAATATTAATTGTTGCTATACGCAGTTTACTCATTAGTGATGTCAATTTCAACCGAATTAAAAAAGGCCAGACATCTTAAAACAAACCTCAAAAGTGCCAACCCCTTCCCCTGCTTCCGCCCCTTACCCCTAAACCGCCCCCCCTCATGCCCCACCCCCCCTCCCACCACCTACCACTGAGGTTACCTGGCGCAACCTGAGCCAGGATGAGGGCATCTGAGCAGTCGTGTCCCCGCGCCCCTCCCCGGTCCAATCCCTCAACCTTCACTATCCCTCTATAATACAACCCTGACTAATTCACAATTTCTATGTAGTAACAATTACTATTATTAATATTCCAACACAAAAACCATCCCTCTCTCAGTTAATCAAAAACAATTTTTGTTATATACCTTTTGAAAGAAGAAGGGAAATAAGATAATAAAGCCAGGAGCTATAGAGAGCGTCAAACTCTACATTAATACAATTAGAGATTATTCTTAAGTCTTAAGTCATTCAAATTTTAATTTTTTTTTGTCTTATTTGCGGTCTGTAATCTCTTTTAAGTACGCTTGAGCCTGGATTTCAGATGCAAAACTGCTTGTGGATCCCTTGAATACGTCCTTTAGGCGGGCAGGATTCTGGAGATAAACTATAGCACCAAGTTGTTGAAATGGCGCAAAAAGTTGTCTCATCCTCCATCTACGCTCCACAGTGGCATGAGCGAAATCAGGCCGGGTGAAAACGGTAATGCCATTAAATTTTTTCTTATTTGCTGGCCTTGCAAGATCATAAAGTAGCTGTCGCAAAAGAAAATTTCCGAAATATAGTAGCATAGCTCGTGGGTATTGTGAAGAGGAGTTAGGTCGTTTAGATGGTGTTAGTGGAAAGCGATGTACTCGTTGTATCTCCTTGTCCCAATCCCAGGAGTGTAGGTCCGGGAAAGCTCCCTTAAAGAGTGTGATCATAAAAGTCTTGGGATCATTCCCCTCCGCTACCTCCGGGATACCGAGAACACGTAGGTTATTACGTCGTAATCTGTTCTCTTGCTCCTCGACTTTAAGCATAAGATCTTTAACTATGCCACCATGTTCATCTCCTTGCGTTTTCAAAATGGCAATATCTTTCTCAAGATTTTCGGTCCGTACTTCAACTGAGGCCATTCTGTCCGCAATTTCTACACAAGTCTTGCCTACTTTCCTTACGGTGCCTTGAAGCTTCTGCGTGGCGAGGCGCGATCTTCGGCTATCCAGCTTGACCTCCTCTTGAAAGCTCTTAATAGATTGTAGCAGTGCTGCCAAAGTAGGTTCATTCTTGGGATCGGCTGCTCCATTGTCTGTACTTCCTGATGGAGTATGGTTCTCCCTTGAGCACATCGTTGGCTCAGTCAGAGCAGATAATTGTGAGGCAGAGTAATCCCATCTGAGATCTGTCGTGCTACCCTGTTCTGAGGTCTCACACTTTTTATATCGACTGGATTTCCTCCTCAGGATTTTTTTTTGTGCGGTGGCTTTCATGGATAGCTCTGAGTCTGTACTGCTGTCCCGATTATGACTCCCTCCTTCACTAGCGGCGGATATACTTGCGTCTGAGATTTTTGATTCATCCGTTAGTGAATAAAATGTATCCGTGTTATCAGGCGTTTCAGCGGGGGACCATGGGGTTTTTCCTTTTCATTTCCCTAATAGTCGCCAAATCCTTGTTTAATGTATCAGCTTTCTCAGCTATAATATCATTAAGATTTTGTGGACCGTCTATGGTGCAGGAGATTGGGAGTTTATGACTGATCTCTTCCTGAACCATCCCAAGGCTGGCAGCTGGACTTGATTGAAAGATAGGAGTATTAATCTCCAGTGCATTTTCGAAAGGAACAGCAGCCTCGATAGCACCAGTTAGATCAGTCAGACCCTCTGTTTCAGCCCCCGCCATCACATTATGCATTTTCCCATCAATTGGGGCAAATATATTAGAAATAAGCGGTTGATCGGCATGAGTATTCTGGATAGACTGGCCGGTACCAGCACCTTTGATGTTCTTTACTTGTATTTTTTTCCCCTGCTTAACAGTCCGTTCATTTTTTTCTGTTGAATTAGTTTTCTCACTCTGCTCCCTGTTTTTTGCTCCGCGCGTATCAGGGCGTTTCTGGCGGGGTTCTGCTATTGCGGGGTTAGGCTGCGATAGTTCATTTCCCGCAAGGGCTATCAGCTGCACGCTTTTGCTTTTCATCGATTTCGCTCCCCGCCCTGCCATCCTTACTTGTTTCACTTCTGTGTGTTGGCTACAATGTATCCTCCGCACCCTGGATACCTTCCGGAGAGCCCCGCGGCTCCTATGGGTCAATGTTGTTTCCCTCACAGTCAGCAGGATTCTGTGGATAGCTGAAAGTATCTCCAAAGAGCGCGTCAGAGGAGAATCCCGCCGCAGGGCAGCGAGAATCGAAGATGCAGGAGCGGAGCGAGCCGAAACCGCCGAGACCGCTGATGACCAGGGAGAGTGCTTTAGCGTTGCGTGTATCGTAACTCGCTCTTTCTGCCAATCAAACGCCACCACGAGACGCAGGTACTGAAACCGCTCCATGTATCATACTGGTCTTTACAAGTATCTTAACGCGATTTTAGTGCTAAATCAGGGCTTTTGGACCTCATTTGCGGGTCGGACCGGCGGAGCCTGCAGCAGCGGCGGCTACTCAGACGCCATCTTGCCTCCCATAAAATTCATTCCCAGTGCATTCTGGTCTTTCTCAATGCATTATGGTCATGTTAGTCCCTTCAAATATAAATGATTTGTTTCGGTTTGCATGTCGCTTGCACATTATTAATCATCATTTCTTTAAAACCCGAGTGGGATCACCTTGTCCATGTCCTTATGAATTTCGCCATCTCGCAGTCCCAAACTCGCCATATCCCAAAGGCAAAAGGGCCTTCTGCGCAGTCAGTCTGTGATGGCTCAGGCCACCCACATTTCTCTAGGCAGCATGATGCCAGTTTCTTTCGCGGTGGTACAGTCTCTGACGACGTCGGGCTACGCCGTCAATTAACACAATAAAATCTCTCCAATACCCACAGAGAGAGGATGAGACGCGCTCGACTGCAAGCACATTTCTTTTAATCATCCGAGACATGAGCATGGGTGTGCCTCCCCGACGCGTTTCGGTGTCATCACCTTAATCATGGGGTCAAACGGCAATCCAATTAATTTTCAAAGCGACTGACGTTATTTATACCTCCAAGGGGATAACCAATGAAATTCATTCCCAATGCATTCTGGTCTTTCTCAATGCATTATGGTCATGTTAGTCCCTTCAAATATAAATGATTTGTTTCGGTTTGCATGTCGCTTGCACATTATTAATCATCATTTCTTTAAAACCCGAGTGGGATCACCTTGTCCATGTCCTTATAAATTTCACCATCTCGCAGTCCCAAACTCGCCATATCCCAAAGACAAAAGGGCCCTCTGCGCAGTCAGTCTGTGATGGCTCAGGCCACCCACATTTCTCTAGGCAGCATGATGCCAGTTTCTTTTGAGGTGGTGCAGTCTCTGACGACGTCGGGCTACGCCGTCAATTAACACAACAAAATCTCTCCAATACCCACAGAGAAAGGATGAGAAGCACTCAACTGCAATCACATTTCTTTTAATCATCCGTTTGACCCCATGATTAAGGTGATGATACCGAAATGCGTCGGGGAGGCACACCCATGCTCATGTCTCGGATGAATAAAAGAAATGTGTTTGCAGTCGAGTGCGTCTCATCCTCTCTCTGTGGGTATTGGGGAGATTTTGTTATATATATATATATATATATATATATATATATCAAGACACCAATCTTACACGTTCATGCAACAGATTGCGCCGAGCCCAGTATCCAATTTAAACGTGGTTTATTTCTTCACAATGATAAACAAACGCCCGACGCGTTTCGGAACAGCCGTTCCTTTCTCACGGGTCAATAGACATTCGTTTTCACCCATTACATGTAGTGCACCAAACATATAAACATAAACATAGGACTACTTGATAACTTTCAAGTTCATGGTAAAAACGGCATCCATTTTGGAATGGTATTATACATGAATATACGTATATGTTAATCTGTTAAACAAATTAAATATAACAGATGCAGAAAGCAGTGCATAAATAATACTATTCATTCTCTTGCATTATAACACTGTAATTATACATGAGGAGTTACAGATTCTCATTTGATTTGAAAAGCCAATAATGCCTAAATGGGCTTCAAAAGCATAGTTTGTAATTATAATTCTGCCCCAGTGGGCCATAATTCTCATTTGTCATTACATGATATCACAAACGAAATTCCTATATTTTCCAATTCTGCCCAAGTGGGCAAAGAATACATAATTTGGCTTACAAACAAATCTTAAAAACTCAATTCAATCTCCTATTTTCATGAATATATAAAACACCCAAAATTAATAACACATGCATCAACCTCCATAGATAGCACGTAATTCCCTTCTTCTATACATGAAGTTATCGTCGTCTCCTAAAAGATAAAATTGATATGCACTGATCAAAATTGATCCTACTCTTTTCTTTAAAAACAAATATCATACATGAGAGACAATTAAGACAGTTAACACTATAAGTGCAGCTCCATTTTATTAGAAAGAGTTATTCTTGATTTAACCTAGGTGGACCGCTAATTCCTCATCCTTGTTCATACCCTCTGGATGCATTGTACCATACTTAATAATCATTCTCGATTCCAACCTCCTTAACTCTCGGATCCTGTTCCCTCCCCTCTCTGATAGTGGTATCCTATCTAGGGCACAATATCTGAGTAGACCAGCATTTTTGTTATGGCATTCTTTAAAATGCCGGGCTATGGGATATTGTCTATCCTCATTGGTAATTGCCCGCATATGTTCCAATATACGTCTCTTTACCTGATGAATGGTACTGCCAATATACACTAACTGGCATGGACAGATCAGGGCATATACGCAAAAATCTGATTTACAACTCAGATATTTCGAAATCACAAATGGTTTTTGTGCTATCGAGAGTTTCACCTGCTTACAGTTGATACTGTTACGGCATGCTTTGCATGCTTTGCAAGTGTAAAAACCTTGCACTTTGAAATGGGAATTCATCTCTACAGGTAACAAGCTTTTACATAACATATCTTTTAATGCTGGGCATCTCCGAAATGTCATGCTGGGATTCTCACCTACGCATTTTGCTAAAGTCTCATCTGTACCTAGTACATTCCAGAATTTTTTCAGACATTTGCGTACCTCACCTGCCTGATTGCTGAATGTCGTGATAAATCTAAGGGAATCTCCCTCCTCCTTCTCATCAGTTTTAGCTTTTAACAGCTCAACCCTCTCTACTCTTTTCACTTTTTCACACGCTCTCTTGATAACTTTCTGCGAATAACCTCTGTCAGCAAATCTTATCTTCATGTTATCCATTTCCTCTAAAAATGCTGAATCAGAACTACAGTTCCGACGTGCCCTCAATAGCTCCCCATATGGTATACTATTTATGAGGTTAACTGGATGGCAACTATCAGCGTGTAACAGACTGTTACCGGCTGTATTCTTCCGGTACAGTTTACTTTCTAATCGATTCCCATGTACCTGTACTTTCACATCTAGGAATTCGATAGTGTTCCTGTCCATTAAACATGTGAATTTTAAATTCAAATTATTGCTGTTAAGGGAATCAACAAAATCATAAGCTTCATTCTCATCCCCTCTCCAAACACAGAATATATCGTCTATATACCTCACCCAGAGGACGACATGGGCACTAAAGGCTACGATGTTATTAGCCACCTGCTCCTCCCACCAGCCTAGGTATAAACCCGCGTAGCTGGGGGCGAAGCAAGTTCCCATCGCCGTCCCCTGGGCCTGGCAATAGATAGCGTGATCAAAAATGAAGAAATTGTTAGTTAGACAGATGAACATCATATTGAGTAACATCTCAGTGTGCATCAGATAACATAGTGGACGACTTTTTAGATAATAACGGCAGGCTTCCAATCCCAGCTCATGGGGTATACATGTATATAAGCTATTCACGTCAAGTGTTAGCAATAACATTCCTTGTTCCCAATCAACTTTCTCAATTTGTCTCAAGAAATCTCCTGTGTCCTGCACATAGGAAGGCAACGATTGAACATATGGTCTTAAAAAATAATCTATGTACTTTGAAGTATTTTCGTACATGCTTCCTATCGAAGAGACAATAGGCCTGCCTGGAGGATTACTTTTGTCCTTATGAACCTTAGGCAGTAAGTACATTGCAGATAATTTAGGAAATTCACAATTTAGAAATTTAAACTCATCGATAGATAACAGTTTTTCATTTTTCCATTTCACAACATGTTCTCTATACTTCTCATTACTGGCCTCATAGGTTTTTCTATCACTTTTTGCATAGCTTGCTTCATCACTTAATTGTTTTTTACCCTCATCCAAATACATTTTCAAAGGCCAAACAACTACATTGCCTCCCTTGTCAGATTTTTTAATGACTAGGTCTTTATTATTCTGTAGTTCTTTAATAGCTGCACACTGGCCTGAGGTGAGGTTACTAAAGAAATGTACTCTCCGTTTTGCTAGTTTTTTAAATTCCCTTTGAACCCACTTCTCAAATACCTCAATAGCTTCATTATGTATTTGTGGTAAAAAGCTCGATTTGGGTTTAAACCCACTCGAACTAGCTTGATCAATGGTAATATCCTCTTGGGCTAGACTTATTAATGGATCATCTACCCAATTATCATCTCCACCCAATTCTCTAAGCATATGCAAGGTGTCAATATCCTCAATAGCTAGGTTAGAATCTATACCCTGATCTTTAGGTACTGTTTGTTTTTGTCTATGTTCATGCCATTTCTTGAGTTTCAGTTTACGAGTAAAGTAAAACAAATCAATTCTACTTCCCGTATAATCAAATCTCCTAGTTGGACAGAAAGTTAAACCAAGGGATAAAACCTCAATTTGTTCATCGGTCAACAAAATATTAGATAAATTTAGTACCGTAAATGTGTCTTTCATTTTGATACCGTCTTTCCTCTTGTTGTCATTCCCATGAAGGTTTGTATGTTGCTTTGTTGCTTTGCGCCTTGCTTGGCGCCTCTGGCACCGCGACCTCGACCTCTTGTTGCTTGGGGACTCGCTGATTCCTGTCTTCCTCTCGCAATGATGTCGAATTCCTTTAAAATGCTGGATTTTACCCCCGTTGTTTCTTTTTCTGGGGTTTTATTACTAGAGTTCCCAGTAGGCACTGCTTCTGTTTGCAACATTGGTGATGAGGTGGCTGCTTCACTCCTAGCCTCAAGGTTTATATCAGCTGTGTCTTGAACTGTCCGCTCCTTTGTTTTTAGTTCTCTTAAGTGGTCAAACTTTTTACCAAATGTTAAGATCTGTCCCTGGTTGTAATCAATCTCATCTCGATGAAACTTTCGTTGTTTCTTAAGTTTGATTTCCTCTTCTGCCTTTTCAAGACGTATTTTAAGTTTGTTCATTTCTATTTCAAACTCATTATCTGTACATTTCTCTTTAAGTGCATTAGATATTCTTTCCATTTCCAAGGTTAGTCGTTCAGTATCCTTTATTGCATATTTGATTAAAAGTTTTAACATTACCGTAGAACAGTCATGGTTGTTTTGCGCCCATTCTTCGATAAGGTCGGGATCCGGATCCATGAAGGTGGGAGTAATAAAGATACGCAGACCTCTTGGTACTCTCCCGTGGTCTACATATTTCTGGAGGGCTGTTGCCTCCCACCATTTAGCCTGTTCCGTCTTAGCGGCTTTCCATAGAGAATCCCATAATTGTCGTTTTGTTTGGAAATCCCTTGCCTTGGAATGGCTAGCAGTGTCATTTGGGTCATGACTATTCACAATGGGTATAAATAATAATTCTGCTGCTTCTCGTCTTGATGCCTCTCTGTTTGTCAGCATTGTTCCAAATTATGGGTGCTCGATAGCATGAGTACCCTCCACTGGGAACTCCCAGTATATCCACGTAAAACAGTCGTGACTTCACACAGTCACACTGCGTCCGCCAGCTGTATCGTTCTCCGTTACCTCTCAATATCGGGCTTGGGTTTCCATTCGATTTTCTTGCACGAATGTTACCGCTCTCCGCATCCGAGCGAGTCGGCCGACTGACTCGTTTGCAGCGCGACCGTGCTCACCGTTCAGTTGTCCTTTTTCTCAGCCCATCAATAGTAGTACAGAGTTTAGACACAGCGGGCAGAAGAATCATTAAAGTAAAGTAATTTATACCTCCAAGGGGATAACCAATGAAATTCATTCCCAATGCATTCTGGTCTTTCTCAATGCATTATGGTCATGTTAGTCCCTTCAAATATAAATGATTTGTTTCGGTTTGCATGTCGCTTGCACATTATTAATCATCATTTCTTTAAAACCCGAGTGGGATCACCTTGTCCATGTCCTTATAAATTTCACCATCTCGCAGTCCCAAACTCGCCATATCCCAAAGACAAAAGGGCCCTCTGCGCAGTCAGTCTGTGATGGCTCAGGCCACCCACATTTCTCTAGGCAGCATGATGCCAGTTTCTTTCGAGGTGGTGCAGTCTCTGACGACGTCGGGCTACGCCGTCAATTAACACAACAAAATCTCTCCAATACCCACAGAGAAAGGATGAGAAGCATTCAACTGCAATCACATTTCTTTTAATCATCCGTTTGACCCCATGATTAAGGTGATGATACCGAAATGCGTCGGGGAGGCACACCCATGCTCATGTCTCGGATGAATAAAAGAAATGTGTTTGCAGTCGAGTGCGTCTCATCCTCTCTCTGTGGGTATTGGGGAGATTTTGTTATATATATATATATATATATATATATATATATATAGGCCAAGATGTATTGAAGAATGAGTGGGTGTATGAGTGTCTGAATGGATGATTTAGTAGGTGCGTGACTGACTGTATAAGTGAGCGATTAAACGTGTCTTACTGAATGCATGGGTTAGTGAATAAACTGTGTGAATGTCTGTATCAGTCTGTCAGTTTGTGATTAAGCGGCTGCATGGGTTATTGAGTAGCTACATGAGTGTCTATATGGGTTATTGATTGGTTGTCTGAGTATCTGTATGTGTGCCTGAGTGTCTGTGGGGGTGGTTGGGGGAGTGTGACTGTGCATAGATGTGTGAGTGGGTGATTCACTGGGGTATGGGCTCAAGATTGCATCTTTGAAGGGCTCTATAGGTCGGTGAGTGTGTATATGGGTGTGTTGGTGAGTGAATGGATGTCTCAGTGGTACATGTGAGTAACTACATATGTGAAAGGCAGTATATGTGAGTGTTGGACTATATAAATGACTATATGTGAGAGTGAGTGATTGTGAGAGTGGCTGTATGGATGAGTGTGTGTTGTGTCAGTGATTGTATAAGAGAGTAAGTATGTGTTAGTACCTGTATGAATAAGTGAAGTGGTGGGTGTATAACTGTATAGGTGATAAACGGGAGTGTGATTGATTCTTTGCATGACTGAGTAACTGTGTTTGTAACTCTATAGGTGAGTGGCGGTGTGTGACTGTCTGTATAGGTGTATGAGTGCATATGATAGTGGCTGTATTGATGAGTGACTGCATGTATTATTGACTGTATGGGTGAGTGAGTGGATGTGTGTGTAGACCTAAGAATCAGTGAGTGGGCATGTAGTTACTGGTGTTGGTGTGTATATGGTTTTGAGAATGGCAGTCTGTACTTTAGAGTGGGTGTATCAAAGGTTATATTAGGGTGTGAGGAGGTGCATCAGATTATCATGTGGATGATGTCATCAGTGATGTCATCAGTGATATCACTGACCATGTCATGAGTGATGTAATATGTGATGTCATCAGCAGTGCATTGCGGGGGCGCGAGTTATAGTTAGCTCAACTAACTATAATGGCCGAATTTTGTATGAGTGAAATGTCCAACTAACTATAACGTCCCTGAAACCTGTGTTTTTTCAGTGAATTTCAAAGGTTTTTTAAACGCTAATTTCTAACTATAACGTCCCTGAAACCTATGGTTTTTTCAGTAAATTTCAAAAGTTTTTTAAATGCTAATTTCTAACTATAACTTTCCTGAAACCTATGGTTTGTTCAGTGAATTTCTAAGGTTTTTTAAATGCTAATTTCTAACTATGCCTACAGAGGTAGGACATGTGCAGAAAGAGGAAGAAAGGCACAGAAAGAAGCAAGAGAAATGCAGAAAGAGGCAACAGAACTCCAGAAAGACGAAGAAAGTTACAGAAAGAAGCATGATATATGCAGAAAGAACCAACAGAGGTGCAGAAAGAGGCCTTGTTGCAAAGTCATCCTGTGCCCCCAACTTTTTGCTGACTGGTACTGGTGGTAACTGACTCTGACTAACCAGGCCCGGAGCCAGTGCTATGCTGAAAGACACTCAGAATACAGTTAAAACACCTACATACACTAGGGTACGCTATGGGTTGGGGTACCACTGTGATTGGCATGACCTCCCTTGTAAGGCCCTAGCACATAATAGAGCAAGGGGATTAAAACTACCTCTAAGTCAGAGATGCATAAAGAAGAAGCAAGAGCAGTGCAGAAAGAACCAACAGTGGTGCAGAAAGAGGCAAGAGCAGTGCAGAAAGAACCAACAGAGGTACAGAAAGAGGCAAGAAAAGTGCAGAAAGAAGCAAAAGAGGTGCAGAAAGAGGCATGAGAACTGCAGAAAAATGCAAGAGAGGTGCAGGAAGAGGCAGGAGAGGTGCACAAAGAGGCAAAAGGGGTACAGAAAGAGGCAAGAGGGGTGCAGAAAGAAGAAAGAGAAGTGCAGAAAGAACCAACAGAGGTGCTTAAAGATGCAAGAGGGGTGCAGAAAGAGGCAAGAGAAGTGCAGAAAGAAGCAACATAGGTGCCAAAAGAGGCAAGAGGTGCAAAAACAGGCAAGAAAGGTACAGAAAGAGGGAACAGGGGTGCAGAAAGAGGTAAGAGGGATATAGAAATTTGCAAGAGAGGTGCAGAAAGAAGCAAGAGCAGTGCAGAAAGAAGCAAGAGGAGTGCAGAAAGAAGCAAGAGAGCTGGAGAAATAGGGAAGAGGGGTGTAGAAAGTGGCATGAGGGATGCAGAAATTTGCAAAAGAGGTGCAGAAAGAAGCAAGAGCAGTGCAGAAAGAACTAACAGAGGTGCAAACAGAGGCAAGAGGGATGCAGAAAGAGGTAGCAGAGATGCACAAATTGGCAAGAGGGTACAGAAAGAGGCAGGAGGGGTGCAGAAAGAAGGAAGAGAAGTGCAGAAAGAAGAAACAGAGGTGCTGAAAGAGGTGCGAAGGGTGCAGAAAGAGGCAAGAGAAGTGCAGAAAGAAGAAACAGAGGTACAGAAAGAGGCAAGAGAGGTTCAGAAACAGGCAGGAAAGGTGCAGAAAGAGGGAACAGGGGTGCAAAAAAAGGCAAGAGAGGTGCAGAAAGAGGGAAGAGGGGTGCAGAAAGAGGAAAGAGGGGTGCAGAAAGAAGCAAGTGAGGTGCAGAAAGAGGCAACAGAGGTGCAGAAAGACGCAAGAGAAGTGCAGAAACAAGCAAGAGAAGTGCAGAAAGAGGCAAGTGAGGTGCAGAAGGAGGCAAGAGAACTGCAGAAAGAGGCAAGACAGTTGCAGAAACAGGCAAAAGGGTTGCAGAAAGAGGGAACAGGTATGCAGACAGAGGCAAGAGAGGTGCAGAAAGAGGGAAGAGGGGTACAGAAAGAGGCAAGAGGGATGCAGAAAGTTGCAACAGAGGTGCAAAAAGAAGCAAGAGCAGAGCAGAAAGGACCAACAGAGGTGCAGAAAGAGGCAAGAGGGGAGCAGAAAGAGGTAAGAAAAGTGCAGAAAGAGGCAAAAGATGTGCGGTGCAGAAAGAGGCAAGAGAACTACAGTAAAAGGCAAGAGAGGTGCATAAAGAGGCAGGATAGGTGCACAAAGAGGCAAAAATGGTATAGAAAGAGGGAAGGGGGTGCAGAAGGAAGCAAGAGAAGTGCAGAAAGACGCAACAGAGATGCCAAAAGAGGCAAGAGAGGTGCAGAAACAGGCAAAAAAGGTACAGAAAGAGAGAACAGGGGTGCAGGTAGAGGTAAGAGGGATTCAGAAATGTGCAAGAGAGGTGCAGAAAGAGGCAAGAGTAGTGCAGAAAGAAGCAAGAGTAGTGCAAAAAGAAGCAAGAGAGGTGGAGAAATAGGGAAGAGCGGTGCAGAAAGAGGCATGAGGGATGCAGAAATTTATAAAAGAGGTGCAGAAAGAAGCAAGAGCAGTGCAGAAAGAACCAACAGAGGTGCAAAAAGAGGCAAGAGGGGTGCAGAAAAAGGTAGGAGAGATGCACAAAGAGGCAAGAGAGGTACAGAAAGAGGCAGGAGGGGTGCAGAAAGAAGGAAGAGAAGTGCAGAAAGAGGCAAGAGAATTGCTGAAAGAAGCAACAGAGGTGTACAAAGGAGCAATAGAAGTACAGAAAGAGGCAAGTGATGTGCATAAAGAAGCAAGAGCAGTGCAGAAAGAACCAATAGAGGTGCAAAAATAGGCAAGAGGGGTGCAGAAAAAGGTAGGAGAGATGCACAAAGAGGCAAGAGAGGTACAGAAAGAGGCAGGAGGGGTGCAGAAAGAAAGAAGAGAACTGCAGAAAGAAGCAACAGAGGTACAGAAAGAGGCAAGAGATGTGCAGAAACAGGCAAGAAAGGTACATAAAGAGGGAACAGAGGTGCAGAAAGAGGCAAGAGAAGTACAAAAAGAGGGTAGAGAGGTGCAGAAAGAGGCAAGAGGGGTGCAGAAAGAAGCAAGTGAGGTGCAGAAAGTGGCAACAGAGGTGCAGAAAGACGCAAGAGAGGTGCAGAAACAAACAAGGGAAGTGCAGAAAGAGGCAAGAAAATTGCTGAAAGAAGCAACAGAGGTGTAGAAAGAAGCAAGAGAAGTGCAGAAAGAGGCAAGTGAGGTGCAGCAAGAAGCAAGAGCAGTGCAGAGAGAACCAAAAGAGGTGCAAAAAGAGGCAAGAGGGGTGCAGAAAGAGGTAGGAGAAGTACACAAAGAAGCAAGAGAGATACAGAAAGAGGCAGGAGGGGTGCAGAAAGAAGGAAGAGAAGTGCAGAAAGAAGCAACAGAGGTGCTGAAAGAGGCGCAAAGGGTGCAGAAAGAGTAAGAGAAGTACAGAAAGAAGCAACAGAGGTACAGAAAGAGGCAAGAGAGGTGCAGAAACAGGCAGGAAATGTGCAGAAAGAGGGAACAGGGGTGCAGAAAGAGGCAAGAGAGGTACAGAAAGAGGCAACAGAGGTACAGAAAGATGCAAGAGAGGTGCAGAAACAAGCAAGAGAAGTGCATAAAGAGGCAACCAAATTGCTGAAAGAAGCAACAGAGGTGTGGAAAGAAGCAAGAGAAGTGCAGAAAGAGGCAAGTGAGGTGCAGAAAGAGGCAAGAGAGGTACAGAATATGGCAAGAGAACAGCAGAAAGAGGCATGAGGCATGCAAAAAACGGAAGAAGGGTTCAGAAAGAAGCAAGAGAGGTGCAGAAAGAAGCAAGAGAGGTGCAGAAACAGGGAAGATGATTGCAGAAAGAGACAACAGGAGTGCAGAAAGAGACAACAGGGGTGCAGAAAGAAGCAAGAGAGGTGCAGAAAGAGGCACTAGAAGTGCAGAAAGAGGAGAGAGAAGTGCAAAAAGAAGCAAAAGAGGTGCACAGAGAGGCAAGAGGGGTGCAGAAAGAGGCAAGAGCAGTGCAGAAAGAACCAAGAGATGTGCAGAATGGCAAGAGAGGTGCAGAAAGAGGCAAGAGATGTGCAGAAAAAGGAAGAAGGGTGCATAAAGAAGCAAGAGATGTGCAGAAAGAGGCAAGTGAGGTGCAGAAGGAGGCAAGAGAACTGCAGAAAGAGGCAAGAGAGTTGCAGAAACAGGCAAAATGGGTGCAGAAAGAGGGAACAGGTATGCAGACAGAGCCAAGAGAGGTGCAGAAAGAGGGAAGAGGGGTACAGAAAGAGGCGAGAGGGATGCAGAAATTTGCAACACAGGTACAAAAAGAAGCAAGAGCAGTGCCGAAAGAACCAACAGAGGTGCAGAAAGAGGCAAGAGGGGTACAGAAAGAGGCAAGAAAAGTGCAGAAATAAGCAAAAGATGTGCAGAAAGACGCAAGAGAACTGCAGAAAAAGGCAAGAGAGGTGCAGAAAAAAGAAAGAGAAGTGCAGAAAGAAGCAATAGAGGTGCTTAAAGAGGCAAGAGGGGTGCAGAAAGAGGTAAGAGTATTGCTGAAAGAAGCAACAGAGGTGTAGAAAGAAGCAAAAGAAGTGCACAAAGAGGCAAGAGAGGTGCAAAAAATGGCAAGACAACTGCAGAAAGAGGCAAGAGGGATGCAAAAAAGGGAACAAGGGTGCTTAAAGAAGCAAGAGAGGTGCAGAAAGAAGCAAGAGAAGTGCAGAAGGAAGCAAGAGAGGTGCAGAAAGAGGGAAGACGAGTGCAGAAAGAAACAACAGGGGTGCAGAAAGAAGCAAGAGAGGAGCAGAAAGAGGCAACAGAGGTACAGAAAGAGGCAAGAGAGGCGCAGAAAGAGGGAGGAGGGGTGCAAAAGAGGCAAGATGGGTGCAGAAAGAAGCAAGAGAGGTACAGAAAGAAGCAAGAGAAGTACAGAAAGAAGCAACAGGGGCTCAGAACGAGGCTAGAGGGGTGCAGACAGAGGCAAGAAAAGTGCAGAAAGAACCAAAAGAGGTGCAGAACGAGGCAGGAGAATTGCAGAAAAAGGCAAGAGAGGTGCAGGAAGAGGCAGGGGAGGTGCAGAAAGAGGATAGACAAGTGCAGAAAGAGACAACAGGGGTGCAGAAAGAAGCAAGACAGGTGCAGAAAGAGGCAAAAGAAGTGCAGAAAGAAGCAACAGAGGTACAGAAAGAGGCAAGAGAGGTGCAGAAAGAGGGAGGAGGGGTGCAAAAAGAGGCAAGATGGGTGCAGAAAGAAGCAAGAGAGGTACAGAAAGAAGCAAGAGAAGTGCAGAAAGAAGCAACAGGGGTGCAGAAAGAGGCTAAAAGGGTGCAGAAAGAAGCTAGAGAAGTGCATAAAGAGGCAAGTGAGTTGCAGAAACAGGCAAAAGGGGTGCAGAAAGAGGGAACAGGTGTGCAGACAGAGGCAAGAGAGGTGCAGAAAGACGAAAGAGGGGTGCTGAAAGAGGCAAGAAGGATGCATACATTTGCAACAGAGGTGCAGAAAGAGGGAAGAGGGGTACAGAAAGAGGCGAGAGGGATGCAGAAATTTGCAACACAGGTACAAAAAGAAGCAAGAGCAGTGCCGAAAGAACCAACAGAGGTGCAGAAAGAGGCAAGAGGGGTACAGAAAGAGGCCAGAAAAGTGCAGAAATAAGCAAAAGATGTGCAGAAAGACGCAAGAGAACTGCAGAAAAAGGCAAGAGAGGTGCAGAAAAAAGAAAGAGAAGTGCAGAAAGAAGCAATAGAGGTGCTTAAAGAGGCAAGAGGGGTGCAGAAAGAGGTAAGAGTATTGCTGAAAGAAGCAACAGAGGTGTAGAAAGAAGCAAGAGAAGTGCACAAAGAGGCAAGAGAGGTGCAAAAAATGGCAAGACAACTGCAGAAAGAGGCAAGAGGGATGCAAGAAAGGGAACAAGGGTGCTTAAAGAAGCAAGAGAGGTGCAGAAAGAAGCAAGAGAAGTGCAGAAGGAAGCAAGAGAGGTGCAGAAAGAGGGAAGACGAGTGCAGAAAGAAACAACAGGGGTGCAGAAAGAAGCAAGAGAGGAGCAGAAAGAGGCAACAGAGGTACAGAAAGAGGCAAGAGAGGCGCAGAAAGAGGGAGGAGGGGTGCAAAAAGAGGCAAGATGGGTGCAGAAAGAAGCAAGAGAGGTACAGAAAGAAGCAAGAGAAGTACAGAAAGAAGCAACAGGGGCTCAGAACGAGGCTAGAGGGGTGCAGACAGAGGCAAGAAAAGTGCAGAAAGAACCAAAAGAGGTGCAGAAAGAGGCAGGAGAATTGCAGAAAAAGGCAAGAGAGGTGCAGGAAGAGGCAGGGGAGGTGCAGAAAGAGGATAGACAAGTGCAGAAAGAGACAACAGGGGTGCAGAAAGAAGCAAGACAGGTGCAGAAAGAGGCAAAAGAAGTGCAGAAAGAAGCAACAGAGGTACAGAAAGAGGCAAGAGAGGTGCAGAAAGAGGGAGGAGGGGTGCAAAAGAGGCAAGATGGGTGCAGAAAGAAGCAAGAGAGGTACAGAAAGAAGCAAGAGAAGTGCAGAAAGAAGCAACAGGGTGCAGAAAGAGGCTAAAAGGGTGCAGAAAGAAGATAGAGAAGTGCATAAAGAGGCAAGTGAGTTGCAGAAACAGGCAAAAGGGATGCAGAAAGAGGGAACAGGTGTGCAGACAGAGGCAAGAGAGGTGCAGAAAGACAAAAGAGGGGTGCTGAAAGAGGCAAGAAGGATGCATACATTTGCAACAGAGGTACAGAAAGAAGCAAGAGCAGTGCAGAATTAACCAACAGAGGTGCTGAAAGAGGCAAGAGAGGTACAGAAAGAGGCAAGAGAAGTGCAGAAAGAAGCAAAAGAGGTGCAGAAAGAAGCAAGGGAACAGCAGAAAAAGGCAAGAGTGGTACACAAAGAGGAAGGAGAGGTGCACAAAGAGGCAAGAGGAGTACAGAAAGAGGCAAGAGGGGTGCAGAAAGAGGCAAGAGAGGTGAAGAAAGAAGCAACAGAGGCGCAGAAAGAGGCAAGAGAGGTGAAGAAACACGCAGGAAAGGTGCAGAAAGAGGGAACAGGGGTGCAGAAAGAGGCAAGAGGGATACAATAATTTGCATAAGAGGTGCAGAAAGAAGCAAGAGCAGTGCAGAAAGAACCAACAGAGGTGCAGAAAGAGGCGAGGGGGTAAAGAAAGAGGCAAGAGAAGTGCAGAAAGAAGCAAAAGAGGTGCAGAAAGAGGCAAGAGAACTGCAGAAAAAGGCACGAGAGGTGCAGAAAGAGGAAGGAGAGGTGCACAAAGAGGCAAGAGGGGTACGGAAAGAGGCAAGAGGGATAATAATAATAATAATAATACTGAAGCTTATAAAGCGCGACAGCTACCCCAAACAGGGGTGTCCCGGCGCTGAAACAGCAGATAATTGCAACCGGAGTGAGCACCGGGGTCCAACAGGGATGCAGAAGGAAGCAAGAGAAGTACAGAAAGAAGCAACAGAGGTGCTGAAAGAGGCAAGAGGGGTGCAGAAAGAGGCAAGAGAAGTACAGAAAAAAGCAACAGAGATGCAGAAAGAGGCAAGAGAGGTGCAGAAACAGGCAGGAAATGTGCAGAAAGAGGGGACGGGGTGCAGAAAGAGGCAAGAGGGATACAGAAATTTGCAAAAGAGGTGCAGAAAGAAGCAAGAGCAGTGCAAAAAGAACCAACAGAGGTGCAGAAAGAGTCAAGAGGGGTGCAGAAAGAGGTAGGAGAGGTGCACAAAAAGGCAAGATGGGTACAGAAAGAGGCAAGAGGGATACAGAAAGAAGGAAGAGAAGTCCAGACAGAAGCAACAGAGGTGCTGAAAGAGACAAGAAGGGTGCCAGTGCAGAAAGAAGCAACAGAGTTGCAGAAAGAGGCAATAGAGATGCAGAAAGAAGCAAGTGAGGTGCAGAAAGAAGCAAGAGAAGTGCAGAAAGAGGCAAGTGAGGTGCAGAAAGAGGCAAGAGAGGTACAGAAAATAGCAAGAGTACTGCAGAAAGAGGCGTGAGGGATGCAAAAAAGTGAACAAGGGTGCATAAAGAAGCAATAGAGGTGCAGAAAGAAGCAAGAGAAGTGCAGAAAGAAGGAAGAGAGGTGCAGAAAGAGGGAAGACGAGTGCAGAAAGAAACAACAGGGATGCAGAAAGAAGCAAGAGAGGTGCAGAAAGAGGCAAAAGAAGTGCAGAAAGAAGTAAGAGAGGTACAGAAAGAGGCAAGAGAGGTGCAGAAAGAGGAAGGAGGGTGCAAAAAGAGGCAAGATGGGTGCAGAAAGAAGCAAGAGAGGTACAGAAAGAAGCAATAGAAGTGCAGAAAGAAGCAACAGGGGTGCAGAAAGAGGCTAGAGGGGTGCAGACAGAGGCAAGAGAAGTGCAGAAAGAAGCAACAGAGGTGCAGAATGAGGCAAAAGAACTGTAGAAAGAGGCAAGAGAGTTGTAGAAACAGGTGAAATGGGTGCAGAAAGAGGGAACAGGTGTGCAGACAGAAGCAAGAGAGATGCAGAAAGATGGAAGAGGGGTGCTGAAAGAGGCAAGAGGGATGCATAAATTTGCAACAGAGGTACAGAAAGAAGCAAGAGCAGTGCAGAATGAACCAACAGAGGTGCAGAAAGAGGCAAGAGAGGTACAGAAAGAGGCAAGAGAAGTGCAGAAAGAAGCAAAAGAGGTGCAGAAAGAGGCAAGAGAACAGCAGAAAAAGGCAAGAGAGGTGCAGAAAGAGGAAGGAGATGTGCACAAAGAGGCAAGTGGGGTGCAGAAAGAGGCAAGAGACATGCAGAAAGAAGCAACAGAGGTGCAGAAAGAGGCAAGAGAGGTGTAGAAATAAGGAGGAAAGGTGCAGAAAAAAGGAACAGGGGTGCAGAAAGAGGCAAGAGAGATACAATAATTTGCATAAGAGGTGCAGAAATGAAATGAAAAAGACATTTATTAAGTGCATGGCTACCCGGGGGGCATCCCAGCGCTGACAGCGGCAAGTAGTGGAGAACCAACCAGACTAGGGGAAGAGCCAGGTTTACAAAAGGCAAGATAGTTGGGTTCCTTACGCAAATGAAGTGGGAGAGTATTCCAGAGCTTAGCGGCATTGTAAGCGAACAGACGACCCCCACTTCTAGCTTTCATAATCCTGGGAACTGCGGCAAGACGCAGGTCGTCCGAGCGGAGGCATCTGTTAGCACGGTAGGGCCGAACAATAGAATGATTAATAGAAGGACCCTTTCCGGCTAACGTCTTGTGAACAATACACATAGCCTTGAAATTGACTCTCTCCCTGATAGGGAGCCAGTGGAGAGATTTCAGGGCTGGTTTTGCAGGTTGGCATTTCAGGATTTCCAGAAGAATTCTGGCTGCGCAGTTTTGCACCGTCTGGAGTTTTGAGAAGCTCGCGCATGGAGCCCCTAAGTAAAGGGCATTCCCATAGTCCAGATGCGATAGAATGAGTGCCTGGACCATGAGCTTCCTTGCCTGGAAGGGGAGAAGTGGGAGGACTTTACAAAGCATCTTTAGGATGCCATAGCAGGAGGCCACCACATTAAGTGCCTGGACCTTGAAAGTCAGATCTTGATCCAGCCAGATACCCAGGCTTTTCATCTGGGTCTTGGGGGCCGGAACGGGGCCCAGGTCGGCCGGCCACATTATATTGGGATCAAAGAGGGACGAGTTCCCCAAAATCATCATCTCAGTTTTTTCTCCAATGGTAGTTACATCTCTCATTCAGTCCAAATTGGACTACTGTAATGGGCTATATCTGAATGTGCAGAAGCAGTGTTTAAAGAAGCTTCAGATGGTCCAAAATTCAGCTGCACGTCTTTTGCTCAATATCCCCAGGCATAAAACGGTGTCTAAGGAAATCCGCAATCTGCACTGGCTCCCTGTTCCTCAGCGCATTAAGTTTAAGGCACTGTGTCTTGCCTACAAAGCTTTGAATCGGGCAGGTCCTTCTTTTCTCCAGAATCTCTTTGTATGGGACAAACCGACTAGACACCTACGTTCGGAGGGGGCCAGACTTCTTACAGTCCCCAGAATCCGTACGGCGCATTGGGGTGGCCGCAGTTTTCACTACGGCACCTTCTAAACTTTGGAACTCCTTCCAATGGAACTCAGGAATGCTAGTTCCTTAGTGAGTTTTAGGAGAAAATTAAAGACTTGGCTATTTCAGGACTAGACGCTAAACATGCTTACTGTGGTCCTCAGCGCCAAGACACCTCCGGGTATTCGTGCGTTCTTACAAATTCCATTAACATTAACATTAACATTAACAATTATTCATCCATTTGGCAACCTCTTCCAAGCAAGGATGGAGGCTGGGAGAGGAGTTATCAACATGGTTGAGTCCCACTACGAGTTGCATGTCATCTGCATAGGTCACTTTATGTACCCCAAAAGGCAGCACAATCTCCGCTAACGGGCTCATATAAATGTTAAATAGGGTGGGACTCAAGGATGATCCCTGGGAAACACCGCAGCAGAGAGGCACCTGTTTTGAGGCCACATCGGCGTCAAAGACCTGAAAGGATCTGTCATCCAAAAAGGATTGCAGACATGCCAGGGCGACCCCGGTCACCCCCAGTCTTATAAGTCTATGGACCAAGATTTGGTGGTTGACCGTGTCAAAGGCTGCACTGAGGTCCAAGAGGATGACCACAGTGGTGCCTCCGGCATCCAGGATTTTTTTTTACTCTTCGACTACTGATAACAGGGCTGTTTCTGTTCCTTGGAGTGGTCGGAAGCCAGTCTGTGACGGGTGGAGGAGATTATGGGTCTCTAGAAAAGCAGACAGCACTGAGTTAACATATTTTTCTGCTATTTTACCGATCCCTGGGAGAAGTGAGATGGGGCGATAGTTTCCCAGGGAATCAGGGTCAAGGCTGGGATTTTTTAGGAGTGCCTTCACCATCACTTTCTTCCATGGAGGGGGAACCACTCCGGAGGCAAGTGAGGCGTTGATTAATTCCAGTATAATGGGGGAGACAGTTCCAGCAACTTGTTTCAGGATATTGAGAGGTGCTGGGTCTCTGGGCGACCCACTCTTCACCTGTGCTGAGATGTTTTCAAGTGCCTCAGGGTCCATTAGGGGGATTGCCTCCAGATAAGATTCCATGCTGTGAGGACTAATAGCTGATGTTTGGCCATCTGCCAGAGGGAATGATGTGTAGATGGCTTGAATTTTATTAAGGAAAAAGTCTGCTCGTTTATTACAGCGTGAACCTGAGGTATCAGAGATCACTGAGGGTGGAGGGACTCTGAGCAGTGTTTTCGCAATGCGAAAAATCTCACGCGCAGAATTAGCTGCAGAGGAAAGTTTTTCTTCATACTAGGCAGCCTGGGCTAATTTAAATTCTGCTTTGTACAGTTTAATAGCCTCCCTAAATTTTAGTTTCTTATTTGGGGAGAGGTCCTTCCTCCAAGTTCTTTCGAGTTTCTTGCAAGTTTGCTTTAACGCCCGAAGCTTTGGAGAGTACCATGCCATTCTGTTAATTCCAATTTTCATCTGGGTCGGTTTTATAGGGAGAACCTGATCTAAAGAGCATTGTATCCACTTGCTAAAATTCTCATTAGCAATTATAGCATCTTGGTCAGGGACTGGCTTCATTTTTTCTAATTCTAAAACCCATTGTTCTTTCGAGAGTTTGGGCCAGGGACGTGACCTTGTTCTAATCAGCTTAGTGGGGGGCGTGGCAGAGTTGGGGGTCCAGAAAAATGGGATAAGAAAATGATCAGTCCACAGTACTGGAATAGGTTTCCCTCCTACTAAGTCTTCCAAATTGGAGAAAATAGGATCTAATAGGTGTCCTTTCATGTGGGTTGGATTGGCAACTTTTTGGAGAAACTGATAGACTGCAAGATCATTTGTTATCTCAGCTGCGGCCGCCTGTGAGGGGTCGTCGAAATGAAGATTAAAATCTCCCAATAAAGTAAAGTTGGCAGGGGTACTGGCTAAATTGGCAGCCATGTCGGGCAGAGATTTACAGAACTGTCCCAAGGACCCAGGGGGCCAAGAGCAAGAGCAGTGCAGAAAGAGCCAACAGAGTTGTAGAAAGAGGCAAGAGGGGTACAGAAAGAGGCAAGATAAGTGCAGAAAGAAGCAAAAGAGGTGCAGAAAGAGGCAAGAGAACTGCAGATAAAGGCAAGAGAGGTACAGAAAGAGGAAGGAGAGGTGCACAAAGAGGTAAGAGGGGTACAGAAAGAGGCAAGAGGGGTGCAGAAGGAAGCAAGAGAAGTGCAGAAAGAAGCAACAGAGGTGCTGAAAGAGGCAAAAGGGTTGAGAAAGAGGCAAGAGAAGTACAGAAAGAAGCAACAGAGATGCAGAAAGAGGCAAGAGAGGTGCAGAAATAGGCAGGAAATGTGCACAAAGTGGGAACAGGAGTGCAGAAAGAGGCAAGAGGGATACAGACATTTGCAAAAGAGGTGCAGAAAGAAGCAAGAGCAGTGCAGAAAGAACCAACAGAGGTGCAGAAAGAGGCAAGAGGGGTGCAGAAAGAGATAGGACAGGTGCACAAAGAGGTAAGAGGGGTACAGAAAGAAAGAAGAAAAGTGCAGAAAAAGCAACAGAGGTGCTGAAAGATACAAGAAGGGTGCAGAAAGAGGCACGAGAAGTGCAGAAAGAAGCAACAGAGTTGCAGAAAGAGGCAATAGATGTGAAGAAAGAGGCAAGAGAGATGCAGAAAGAAGCAAGTGAGGTGCAGAAAGAGGTAAGAGAGGTGCAGAAAGAAGTGAGTGCGGTTCAGAAAGAGGCAAGAGAAGAGCATAAAGTGGCAAGTGAGGTGCAGAAAGAGGCAAGGGAGGTATAGAAAGAGGCAAGATAAGTATAGAAAGAGGCAATAGAAGTGCAGAAAGAGGCACTTGAGGTTCAGAAAGAGGCAAGTGAGGTACAGAAAGAGGCTCGAGAAGTGCAGAAAGAGGCAAGAGAAGTGCAGAAAGAGGCAAGAGAGGTGCAGAGGGAAGAGAGTGAGGTGCAGAAAGAGGCAAGTGAGGTACAGAAAGAGGCAAGAGAGGTGCAGAAAGATGCAAGGGAAGTGCAGAAACAGGCAAGAGAAATGCACAACGAGGCAAGAGAGGAGCAGAAAGAGGCAAATGAGGTACAGAAAGAGGCAATAGAGGTGCAGAAAGAGGCAATAGAGGTGCAGAAAGAGGCAAGAAATCTGCAGCAAAAAGCAACAGAGGTGCTGAAAGAGGCAAGTGAGGTGCAGAAAGGGGCAAGAGAAGTGCAGAAATAGGCAAGTAAAGTACAGAAAGAAGACAGTGAGGTGCAGAAAGAGGAAGAAAGGTGCAGAAAGAAGCAAGAGAAATGCAGAAAGAGGCAAGAGAGGCACAGAAAGAAGAGAGGTTTGTGCACCATTAGTACCAATTTAACACCCACATTTAGCAATAAGTAACACGTGACCATTCCAGCTTTGCAAAGGGCCTTCCACCATGTTGTAACACGTGACGCTGCATTTTTGGGAACATTTGAGCCGTTTGAGCTGGAAACAAGGATTTTTTTGTTCAAATCTGCAGATTAGGCAGCAGATGATGGAATATTTGGCAAATGTGGAAAATGTTTAATTATGTGAAAATTGGTGCAGCCGAACAGTCACATAATTCCAGTGGCCCTGCTCATACCTCCGACTAGGTCCAGAAGTGCTCCTCAGTGGTTCCTTCTTTTTTTATGTCTCATTGAGTTTATAGTTTAGCTTCTATGGAAACGAGGAAGACTAAACCTGAGTTTACCACTCCACAACACAGACTACAATACCACATAATTACTCTCCAAAACACATGATCCCACTCCACATAATTCCTATACACTAAATACCACATACTTTCTATTCACATAATTTCACTGCACAACATACCACATAATTCCACTACACACAACGTACATCCACTCTACACCAAAAAACATTCGTAAAAATCTTTTACATTTACAGCGCCAATAGCTCTAACTCTCGCAAATGCGAGACCTATTACACTACAAATGCTTCTTTAACTGGTAGTAGCGTTTGCAGAGTGGTGCAGAAAGGGGGCTGGGCCTCTGACCAGCGCTCAGGAATTCCTCTGCGTAGGACTTACAGGAGGTACCAGGAGGGCTTCTTGGCCTCCAAAGTCCTTCATGAGTAAAGTGGACTTCATCCCCCAACCAGTACTGTGCCAGGAGGCGTGTTTGCAGAGTGGTAAAGAAAGGGGGGACGTGGCCTCCGAAGACCTCTTAGCAATCCCACTGTGTGGGACTTAGTGGAGGTAATAGGAGAGGTAGTTTGCCCCCAAGGACAACCTTGGGGACCAACTACCCCTCTTATTACCTCTAGTAAGTCCCACACAGCGGGATTGCTAAATTGTCATAGCAGGCCATGCCCCTTTCCCCACCACTCTGCAAACGCACTCCCAAGCACGGTCTTGGATGGGGATTAAAGTCACCTTCACTGCTGGGGGTCCTTAGGGGCCAACTAGCCTACCTGATACCTCCAGTATGGACCAGATAGTGGGATTGCTGATAGGTGGACACAGGCCACGCCCCCTTTGTCCACCACTCTGCAAACGCACCACCTGGCACGCTCTTGGTTGGGGGATGAAGTCCCCTTGCCTCCTGAGTGTGCCTGGGGGCCAAGTAGCCCACCAGGTACCTCCAGTAAGCCCCACACTGCTGGATTGCTGAGAGTGGTCTGAGGCCATGCCCCCTTTTTACACCACTCTGCAAACGCGCCTCCTGGTGCACTGCTGCTCGGAAGATGAAATCCACTTGTGTCCTGAGGTCCTCAGGACACAAGAGGACCTCATCGCCCCACCAGCAGTGCGCCTAGAGGCGTATTTGCAGAGTGGTGTAAAAAGGGGCGTGGCCTCAGACCACCTCCCAGCAATCCCACTGTGTGGGGCTTACTGGAGGTACCTGGTAGGCTAGTTTGCCCCCAGGGGCTCTCAGGAATGAAGAGGACTTAATCCTCCAACATAGAACACACCAGGGGGCGGGTTTGCAGAGTGGTGCTGGGAGGGGGCGGGGCCTCCGGTGAGATGCCTCCTTTTTAAAAAAAATATATATTTTTAGAATGTGGGCTGTGTGGCTCCCCTTCTTTTAGTATTTTTTGGGCCCTGGGGACCCCATCCCCCAGGGCCTGAGCAATTTTTTATTGAAAAAAAATGGGAAGGGGGCCGCGTGGCCCCCTTTCCCTGAGCCACTATTGGCCTGGGGACCCCATCCCCCGGGGCCTGGCCTCATTTTTATGTATTTATTTTTGGCGGGAGGGGGGCCACGTGGCCCCTTTCCCCTGGGCCACTTCTGGCCCCGGGACCCCATTCCCCAGGGCCTGGCCAGCCTGTTTTTTTTTAGGAGGGGGGCCGCGTTGCCCCCCTCCTCAGGCCAATTATGGCCCGGGGACTCCACCCCCTGGGGCCCGGCCTTATTATGATTTTTTTTTTAAAAACATCAAAAGAGAGGGGCCGAGTGGCCCCCCTCCTGGGCCACTCCTGGCCCCGGGGACCCCATCCTCCGTGGCCGGCCCTCAAGTTGGGGACCATGGGGGGAGCCCCAATGCCCCCACGGTGCCTGCCGGCTCCCAGCCTCCTGCGGGAGCCGGTAATGCTTTTGGGCAAGGGGAGCTGCTAACATGCAGCTCACCTTGCCCAAAAGCAATTCTGCTTTGCTTCTTGAAGCGAGAGCAGGTTTCCTGCTCTCACTTCCAAGAAGCAAAGCAGTGTTTGCTATGGCTGGGCGGGAGCTGTGCTCCCGCCCTGCCATAGCAAATGGCAATGTCCCGGGGTGGGCACCCTGGGACATTGCAGGAGCTGGCCCTGGGGGGTGGCAGTACCCAGGGCCATGGAGGGCTCCAGGAGGTGGGCCGCGCAGCCCCCCTCCCTTCGTTAAAATAGCCCTGGGAAGGTGGTGGTCCCCGGGGCCTGGGTCCACAACGGACCCCTGCATTTTATTGAAGTGTGCCCAGGGGAGGTGGTGGTCCCCAGAGCAGTGTGGGGAGGGGCAGGAGCCCCCCCACACTTCTTTAATTATATTTAAGCCCCGGGAGGTGGCGGTCCCTGGGGCTTGGGGGGCCCGCAAGGCCCCCCGCACATAATTAATTATGCCCTGGGGAGGTGGCGGTCCCCGGGTAGCGTGAAAAGGGCAGGAACCCCCCACGCATTTTTTTTCAAAGAAGCCCTTGGGAGGTGGTGGTCCCCGTGGCATCGAGGGGGCCGTGTGCCCCCCGCATATTATTTCAGAAGCCCTGGGGAGGTGGTGGTCCCCGGACTGTGGGGCCCCGCGTGGCCCCCGCATACATTATAAACATTGCCCCTGGGACCTGGCCCACCCGGGGGCTTATAGAAAATGAAGAGTGGGAGCCCATGCTTTGGTTTTTTTTTTTAAAACATGCTTTTTTTGGCCCTGGGGGTCCTTGTGGGACCCCCTGAGCAGGCCTAGGGGATCAGGGTGTTTCTACCCTGCCCCCTTTTATTGTTTTTTAATGTTTTTTCTACTGATTTCTTGTCACTCGGTTACCGAGTCACAAGATGGCTGCCAACACATTCTGGTTTGGAGTGTTGGCAGCCAATCAGAATTAAGCTCGTGCTCGGGAGGGTTCGCAAATCCTCCTCGGTGCCCAGATATCAATATTTTTATTTTTTGAATTTCTCAGCAACTACTGAACGGATTTACACCATTAAAAAAAAGCACGCTTTCTGAACCAAGACCTACCTTTTTGCCAAATTTGGTGTAATTCCGTTCAGCAGTTCGGGCTGTAGCTTTGTCTAAAGTTCCTATGGAAATTAACATGGGGAAAACGCATTTTGGGACCCCCCTTTTGTCTCGGCCCCCGCTTAACGAATCACCCTGAAACGTTCAAGATAGGAGCTGACCCAAGTGAACCATTAGTTTTGAAAATTTTACGAAGATTCGTCAAACGGCGCCAAAGATATTGGCAAAAGAGAAAACGCTTTTTGAATAGAAACAAGGTCCTAACTATAACTACCTACTGGCGATCCTCAATATAGGGAATTTGAAGCAAGGATTTATCCCAGTATTCAAATATGAAATATTTATTTCATAGTTAAATAAACCATTAAAAAATAGATGAAACAATAATGACCCATTCATTAGCTTGACATTAAAAAAAATCATTACACTACATTACATATATAAGTATTAAAATATAAGTAATTATAGGCACAGCAATGGACATCCGAATGCTGGGCAGCATTAAAATAACCCCAATGTTAAGGCATCTTGAATCGGTTGAACTTTAAGAGATACCCTTAACTAGCACGAAGGTTGTCAAATGAGAGTACAAGTGTGTTGCAACATTCACAGTCTTTATGTTCGCAGACACAGCGCCTGCCACTTACGATTGTATTGTTGCCTGCTTGCTTTGTCCAGGTGCTCAAGCAAAAAAAAACTCTTTCAATCGATAAACTAATTGACAGTCATGTCTAATAAGCTCCAGTCAAACGCTAATACTTAGGGGCATATTTACAAGCCATCAGCGCCACCGGAGCATCACTTTTTTGATGTTACGGTGACTAGGCCTGGGCTGTAAATTCCTTTACGCTCGCGGAATTTGCGGAATTTGGGTAATTTCGCGTTCCGCGGAGAATGCGGAATTACCAAAAATTCTGCGATTTGCGGCTTCGCGGAATTTTTTGCTTGTTCGCACTTTCAAAATGCGTGTTTGCGAGATAATTCTCCCCGAGCACGCAAACAGCATTCGCGAACAGGAAAAAAGCATCGCGAACGGGCGGAACAAGCAATTCCGCGTGTTCGCGGAACTTTTGCGTGCTCGCGGAGATTGTTTACTGTTTCGCGGAGCTTTGCGCAGCGCGACTACGCAAATTCCGCCCACCCCTGACGGTGACACAGCACCATATTCCATATTAACTTGGTGGCGCTAAGTCACTTTGCATGGCTTTACGCCACCTTGTCAATATACCACTCTCTGTCGCAGTCCTCTGCGGCAAAGCTGCGTGCAATGGGTGTTGCTGTGGGCGTTCCACCGCAACACCCATTGCTTTTTGACGCTGCCCCAGATTTACAAGGCTGAGGCAGTGCCAAAAACCAGTCATTAGAATAGTGCAACGAGGAGAAATTATTAATTTCTCCTAATTTTTTGTTCTTTCCATGTGTGCTGCATTCTGCAGCACACATAGAAGGTGCAAATCGTCATTATTGATTGTTTATGTGCAGGAAGGTGTCTCCTCCTCCACATAAAGCAGGCCCCCCTGCAACATGGCAGCAGGATGCCTGTGCTGATGCTAGGCAACTTTTTTTGCACCATCACTAGGGGAAACACAGGGGTGCACCATATTCTTGTGAATACAGTGCATCCCTTAGTTTTGAAAGTGTCGGAGCGTGGCGCTGCCAAATTTGACGCAGCACTACGCTCCGAACTTTTCTTGTGAAGTTGCCCCTTAGTTCCCTGCCCTAATTAATATTCACAAAACCTGTCCCCTGCCACTTGTGGTTAGGATGTTCTCTGTGAAACTTTGTCCATAACCTTGGTGAATCTCATAGTCAATCTGCAGCCTTATCCCTGAAAACAGTGACTCATGGCTTCCTGACAGGAGCAGAAGTTCAGCTCGCGAAATAGAGGCATGAGAAACAGTTTTCTTTTTCTGCTCAAAGGCTGGACAGATACATGGGCCCGGGGTTCTTTATACCAGGAACAAAATGACATGAGCTGTCTGCGTGGCTGTATTTCCACCTTCATCCACTTCTGTTACATCAAATAAAAACCATACGCAGCCTCAAGAAATTTAGGGGCTTATTTACAAGCCCCTTGCGCATCACTTTTAATATGAGAAAAAGTGACCTACCGGTGGCACAAAGGCCATATAAATAAGCCAATTTGGGGCATATGTACAAGAACTTAATGCTGCTGTAGCATCAATTTTTTGAAGTTACGGCAGCTTTTTTTTTATCGCCGTATGTATAAGTTGCCGCTAACTGCAGTTAGCTGCACTTTTCCGGCGTAAACGTGAATTTTTAAGATCGCCACTTCTGTTAGCAGGACTTGACGAAAATGAGATACAAGGTGGGCGTTCCCGTGCAAAAACTGCAGTTAACCCCACTTCGCGATATTTACAATGAAATTCCCATACGGCGATAACCCCCCCAATACTGCAGCTAAGTCCAGTTAGAGGCAGTTTTTTAAGACCAGAAAATAGCTGGTCTTAAAATTGGTGCAAACACTTGGGGCCTCATTTCAGAGGTTTTGGTGCTGGTCAGCGCTGCAAGGAATGTTGCTGCGCTGCGACAAAACAAAAGGACAGGAATGCTCACTATCAATAAGATAGGGCTCATTCCTGGGCCTCATTCATGAAAAGTGTTGCATCACTGCGACAAAACAGGGTTGCAACACTTTTCACTGTGCCCTCCTTGCGACACCATGGATGCGCCGTATTCACTGTAAGGCGCTCCTTGTCGCAATCAATGACAGATACGTCTGGAATACTGACGTATCTGGCAGCGCTAAAGTCACTCATTGCTATAGTTGTGTTGCAAGCATGACACAAATCCAGCAATGCATGGGGCCAGCCTATCCCTATGGCACTGCGTCACCCTTACGAGGCAGGCGTAAGGTTTTGACACAGTGGTGTCCTAGAATTGTCACAGTGAAATCTGAGAGACTTCATTGTGCCAATCCTACAAGGCTTTGTTGCGTGGGAATGCCCACCCTGCATACATCATACCAGATGCAGGTATAATGTGGCACATGGCTTCATAAGGTCACGCATATGCCTAGATGCGTCACTTTGTAAATACGGTGCAACGTGGTGCAAGATTCACGCTGCAAGTACGTCAAGAAAATGACGCACTGGTGGCGTTAAACTGCCGGAAGGGGCTCAGGATTAAGCCCCCCTATCTTTTTCCCCTATGATGGCGCACAATGGCTGCCTTGCGCCTGGTGTAAGGGCGACTGTGTTGCGGAGTTGATTGATGTTGTCTTTACTCAAGACGTCTGGACTAGTGGAGGGTGGGAGTGAACCAGTTGGCCTTCTTGGAGTGTTGTTTGCCTGATCTTTTCTTGAGGGGTGCCAAGGTGTTGGTGCAGTTGGAGATCAATCGGTGGAGGTTGTGCGCTGAGGTGTTGGCGTCTGTAAGCATTGGCAGAGTGGGGGTGCTGAGGGAGTTGACGAGAAGTTCTTCGGTGGCCTTGATCCAGCTGTAACGGGGGGGCAATGATGGTGGTGGTGTACGGTGGGCGTGGTGAAGGCGTGATGTATGCAATGATGGTCGGTCTAGGAGAGTTCTGTGGTGTGCCTGTAGTTGAAGTTCCCGCTGGTGGAGAAGACGGGCTCGAACATGTGTCTGGCTATATGGGTTGGTGCGGTGACTAGCTGCTTGAGTCCGATGTTGGCGACGTTCCCCAGGAGGGGGTGGTGTTCTGGTCACTGGGGTTGTCCAGGTGGAACTTGAGGTCTCCAAGTAGGATGTAGTCGGTGGATGGTTGAGCCTGGGGTGTGATGAGGTCTACAATGGCATTGGTAAATGGGGGTTCATGGCCCGGGGGGCCTGTAGACGAGGGTGCAGTGGAAGGTGGTGTTGGGGTTCGTCCTGATCTGGAAGTGGAGGTGTTCCATGGTCGCCGTTGGGTCATTAGAGTGCGTGGTCAGTCGGAGTGTGCTTTTGTAGATGATGGCAATGCCTCCTCCTGGACGGTCGGGGTGGTCCTTGCGGGTGAATTTGTAGCCATCGGGGATGCGGATGCCAATGTCTTGTCCAGAGTAGAGGTTGATCCAGGTTCACGTGAAGAAGGCGATGTCTGAACAGGTAGCATCGAGGAGGTCCCAGATTTCAGTGGCGTATTTGTGGAAGGACCGCACGTTGAGGATGATGCTGTTGAGCCGGTCGGGTGCACTGTTGTTCGGCTGGGCGGCAAGAGGCGTTGGTGTGCTGATGTGGCAGGAGGTGCATTTGGAGTTTTGGTAGGCACAGGGTGCAAGGGTATTCGGTGATGCTAGATGGCAGGCAGTGTGGTGTCCAGGGTTGAGGGCGAAGAGGGTGCTGGTGTCGTAGCGGTGGAGTGTCTGAGAGTCAGGGTCCCTGGTCCTGGGCACAGTACAGGGGTGGACGGACGCAGAGGGGCTTGCATTTTGCACACCAGTGGCACACCCGCTGCGCATGGACACACAGCGTCCGTCATTAGGTAGTGCTGCAGGGGGGCTGAACAGCTGAGAGGCGTGAAAAGTGGAAAAGGACACTGGAGGGGGTGGGGACGTGGGGATAAGCAGCGGCAATGAGAGAGAGGATAGGGAAAAAGGAACTGCATAAAACCACAGGAAAAACAAAGCCAAACAAAGCAAAGATAAAAAAGACAAAGGTAGAAAAGCAACAGAGAAGAACAGATAGATGAACAGGAAGAGCCAAAAAGAGGGACAGGAGGGCAGTCAAGCTGCAGAGCAGTGATGCTCCACCACTGGACCACCAGGGATGTGGCGCAGGCAGGAGCCTGTGGGTGGAGGAGGGACTCGAACACCTAACCTCTGGGTCAGAGAACCAGCAGCAGCAGATGGGGACAGCAGCAGCAGCAACCAGATGGCGCTGTGCTGTGGGAAGAGGAAGTCCACTAAGGGTTAGTCCCCTGTACACCCAATATCAAACTAACAGGGGTCAATGAAAGAGAGCACCACCCAGTTGCCTCTTCTGATCTAAGATTGATGACCAGATTCCATGTTCCCCAGTACCCCAGCGAGTAACGGCAGATCAAGCTGCATACCCAAGGGCATGGGCCAGAACTAGCCCCGTACCCCTGGCACCCATTGCCACCAATGGCCGATCTCAGTGACTTGAGCCAGTTAGTGAAGTCCCCCACCAGTCTTGTGCGGTGCCTTCGGTGATGTAGGTCAGCCACAGGACAGGGATTGCTCAGGGCACGATGTGCGTCACCCACAGGCGCTAGGCATGTGCCCAACTCACCCCCGGGCCTCCTCCACCATGCGTCCCACCTTCTCCTCACCTGGACATTGACACCGGGGCTCAATGCGCTGCACTCTCTCCAAATCTGTGACTAAGCCAGCAAGAGCCTCGGCCAGGTGGGATTTCACAAGCCTGGGTACAGCAGTCGCCGCCAATTCCGCTGGGGAACCTCCCGATGAAGGTGATGCAACAGGGCCCCCTTATGCGTGAAGTTGTAGCGCTCCTGCCACACAAGTTTGGCGCAGCTCGGGGGCCTCACCCTCCACCTCATTCGGCCTGCGCAACATCCTCCGGCCTGTGATGCAGAGAGGCGCAGCCCACCATTGGTAATCTCCTCCGTGCACCCTGGTGTAGTGGTGGCACCTGGTATGCAATGCAGACCTGCCTATGTTGGTGCGCAGGAGCGCCTCCACTGTTCACAGCTCCAAGGTGCACCAGGCGGTCTTCTCACACAGATCAGCAACGTGTCTCCATGCAACCTGCCAGACTTCACCACCAGGTAAGGGCGATCGCCGATGCCTCAATGTCTACCACCATGGCCCAGCAACTCCACAGCACCTCTGCCTCCCACTCCCGGTCACAGACGCAGGCCCAGCAAAGCCTCCGGGCCCCGGGGACTGTCCCTGCTTTCAAGGTTTTGGCTGCCATGGTGTTGCAAAGAGGGTGCTATGAAAAGTGATGCACCACTGTTTTTTCCCAGCGATGCGCCTCGTTTCATAACTTTAGCCCAGAATCTGCATTTCCTCTTCCCCATGGCCTCTGACTGGTCATCCTGGCTGTTGGGGGGTTTGGGGGTGTTGTTGATCTGTGCTGCACTTGGCCCTGGCTGCTCCATTCTTCATTCCATTGGTTCTATTTCCTATTTTTCATTGGAGGTGGACTTATAGGCTATTTTTGTCTCTAGAGGCAAAAAAAAGTCACGTTGGGCTGACTAACATGAGTTTTTTTGCTGCTAATGGGCCTTTCGTCACTTTTCTCTCGCTAACGTCAATATTTTTATCACCTTGATGCTAGTGTTAGAAGCAGTTTTCACCGCAGCTAGCCGTTACTATTGCCATGTAGCACATCGCTAACAGGGCGATAGCTTTTGGTGCTAGGCCACGTTAAGAAAACTGCCACTAGCTAACGCTAACACTAGTTAGCGGCAGTTCTTGTACATATACCCCTTAGTTTATAACACTTGGGGCTACATGTATCAAAATTGTATATTGCGAATACCTAATTGCTAATTTCTGAGAATCGCAATTAGGTAATCGCAATTTACAATGTATGAAACTCACAGAGTTTCATATAGCGATTCCTAGGGGTCGCAAATCGCTCTACCTCATTAATATTAATGAGGTAGATCGCAATTTGCGACCCCCTAGGAATCGCTTAAATCACAGGGATGGTGGCCTGCTGGGGTCAGCAGACCACCATGTCCATGATTGCTTTTAAATAAAGCAATCTTTTTTTTTTTTTAAATGCAGCCCGTTTTCCTTAAAGGAAAACGGGATGCGTTTCAAAAACAAAAATGAAAAGTTTTCGTTTCATTTTTTAAGAGTAGGTAGTGGTCCATGGGACCACTGCCTGCTCTTAAAAAACGCTGTAACAAACATTCACAAAGGGGAAGGGGTCCCTGAAGTAGGTGGTAAAATGCGAATGTTTTGCGACCGCATTTCGGTCACAAAACATTCCTACATACTGATGCGATTCGGTATTAGGAAGCGACGCCCTAAACACGCCCCTTCCTAATAGCGAATTGCAAACCCTTTTTGCGATTCGGTAACAGGTTACTGAATCACAAAATGGGTTTTGATACAGGCAAAAAAGGCTTTTTTACGTACACAAACAGGCCGATTCTGCGAATCGACCCATTTGCGAACGCAAACTAGCTTGATACATGTAGCCCCTGGAGTCTCATTTACAAGGCTCTTGAGATTCCAGTGCAACACTGTTTTTGATGCACCAGCGGTGCAGTGTGCCTGCCCATCTTTACAAGGCCACATAAAGTCACCCTGCGTGACTTTTCGTGGCTTTCTAAATATGGGCTCCTTTCACGCACTACTCTGCGTGAAAGGGGCGCTCTATGGGTGTTGCTTTGAGTGTTCCCAAGCAACGTCCATGGAGCATGACACATTCCCAAATTTACCAAGTTTTGAAAAGCTGGAAATGCTTCAGAATCCTACGCCTCCCAAGTTCGGCATAGGAGTGGTGCAACGAGGAGAAACACTTGACTTTTCCTTGTTTTTTCCTCTTTCTATGTGTGCTACACTCTGCAGTATGCATAGAAAGAGGAAAATGCCATCAATTATTGTTTTGTGCCGGAAGGTGTCCCTTCCTGCACAAAAACAATCATCCCCGCAACGCAGGCACCCTTGCAACATGATGCAAGGGTGCCTTTCCTGTAGCATGGCAGCTAATTGCGTGCTAGCGCAGGGGAAAAGCACACCAATGTGTCCTATTTTTGTTTATAAGATGCATCCCTGTGCTTTTAAAATGACGCAGCTCGGAGAAGCAAAATAGCTTGCACCGCCACGCTGCTTCCTTTTTTTGTAAATGAGGCTGTTGGAAAGTGACAGGTATGTTGCTGCTCTGTATAGGAAGATACTACAAATGGGTTGTGCAGCTTGGCAAGTAGAGTATGGAAATCGGCCTCCGTTAAGTGGTTTTTGATAATTCTTTTCAATAGATGTTTGCATGATGCGTAAGAGATGTTCAATGACCAGGTGGTACTATTAGCAGTTTCCTTACAGAACTCCTTGATAGTGATGGGCCACTGTGTAGGGGTTGAGTTAATCAAATCCAGGGTAAGATTAAATGAACTTAAAGCTACCCAACTCTGCTTTTTTCACTTAAACCAAAACTTTAGTAGATTTGCCCTCTTTGCTAGGACTTGTTCAATGAGGCCGAATTTCATGCAAATTTTGGCTTCTCTAGCGGAGTTTGACTTTATAAAGATTGACCTGTATAGAATTAGATATACCCATACCCCAAACCTGTCTGGGAAGGCTTTGAGGCCATAGACTAATGAGGGCAGGTATTTATAACCCAACAGCAGAGGCAAAAGGGAGAGGCCTGTCAGAGTGTCTGCTACCATATTCAGTGCAAATGCCACCCCCTTGGCCTTATTTTGAAGTGACTCCATATGACCTTTGCTTGCCCGTGAAGCTTGGAATTCAATACCAAGATATTTGTAGGCGCTTATGCTAGAGACCTCAGGTTGCCCTAATTTCCAGGTCCACGGTCAGTTCTCGCAAATCTGAGAGAAGCACACAACTTTAGTTTTGGCCATGATTATTTCTAATCCATTTCTCTTGCAATAGGAGTCAAGCCTATTTAGAGTACGCTGAAGGTCAGTCACCAAATAGTCCAACAGCACAGTGTCATCTGCATACTGTATGGTATAAATATGTTGGCCGTTCAATTGTACGGGGCGAGCCTTTTGACTTTTTAAGGCTGGTTCCATTCCAGCAATGGATAGATTGAAATAATACAGGCCTGCACACATCCCTGTTTGAAGTCTTTACATACATGTACCTTGTTGGAGAGTGTGCAATCACTGATTAGTTTTCTTTTATCCAGTTGCTGGAACACAGGGCAATGATGGAATTTAATATCTTCTTGATCAGTTGGCCCCAGTTCTTCAATTTTTGCCAAAGGTGGCCCCTGTCAATGCTATCAAATGCCTTGCTGTAGTCGACAAAACACGCATTCAGAGCTCTCTTGGTGGCCAGGGTCTTATGGACTAGAAAAGAAAGGGCCAGAATATTGTCAAGGGTACCAGTGTTTGTACGGAAGCTGGTCTGGAACCACAGGATCAGCTTTGCCTGAGTTGCCCATTCTTGTACTTCCTTCAAAATCAGAGAGGCAAAGAATTTTGCCTCCACGTCGAGCAGGCCTATCAGTCGATAATTCAACATATCCTCTTTGCCCCCTTATATGAATGGGGACGAACCCTGCCATGATGATGGGGTCGTGGCTGTGGAAAAGAAGTTGTTGAAAACCTTGTCCATGCCATTAATCCAGAACTGATAGTTTGCTTTGAAGATTGCAGAGGGCAGGCCAATTTGGGACTGGTGCCCCTTTGCTCCTTCTTTCCTTGATGGTGTCAAGTTTGGAGTGGATCAGATATGATTAATCAATTTGCATACCCAGCCTATTTTTAACTTACCAGATCCCATGGACCAATGTGCAAAGTCCCAGTGATCTTGGACTGATTTTGAAGCCAGACAAGGAAGAATCATCATTGTCTTCTCAGAGTGTGACAGGCTGTTAGCCCTGCGGCATTCGGATGAAGAGCTTTAGTTTCCTCTCCCACCATCTTAAGGTGTGGGTGAGAAAGGAGCAGAGTTCTATTCAGGCAAGGTAAAAAGTCAGTCTGGGCAAATATATATAATGAGACAGACAAGGAGAGCCAGATTAGTTGGAGTATGGGAGGTTCGTATCCATGCCCTGTAAGTGATCAAGAGAACGGGATCTGTCAATGGGAAGGAAGGAGGTGGGAATGTTGAGGGTGATGTCATAGGCCTAGAGACAAGGTCTTGCAGCACAACATCCTGGGGAAAAGGAAGAGATTCATGGAAGGAAGGTAAGCTATGTGTGGTTTAATGCTTTCAAAGTACAATCAGGTACCAGGCTGTGCTAGAACTGTGGTGCCAGTCCATTCCGAAGGCCAGAGAGAGCTTGCAGCACTAGATCCATTGAAGATAGCGGTGATAGAGAAGGGGGACAGCAGCTGTAATGATCAAAAAATCAAAGGGGGGGAGTGAAGAGGAAAAAAAAGTAGAATCGTCCTCCTCATGATATCGTAATTCAACAAAGGGATTCTACCATTATCTACATAAAGATATATATGTGTATAAGTGTATACTCAGTTTTACTGCAGGTGTTTTTAATGTGTTCTAATGATGTCTGGAAAAATCCTTCTCTAGTTTATAGGAAGGGCAGTGTTCAAAAAATTGTAAAATACCCCTCACACACTGAAACCTGATTCAGTGTCATGCTTCATCATTAGGGTCTTCCCGCCCTCTACGGGACGGGGCGTGCTACTACCTACGTAGACGCGGGAGCACTTAATTTAGTGATTAGTGTGTATGTGTAGTGCGTGGGATCGTGAAAAAATATATAAGTGTTGATTTAAAAATTCCCTGGCTAGTGGAAAAAAATACACTTTATTGGCTTCCCTAGCTGAGAATAGTAAAAGTGGGGAGGTGTAGATAGTGTACTTTGATAGGTCACTTTCTACAGGGTCGACATGTTTCAGAAGCCATCCCCTTGGCTTACTTCCTCAGGACCAGAACGATCACTTTTGCACCTCACTGGGTGATATTATAAATGTACATATGCCTGCTGGTCACACATACTCTTCCATGTACCCTATTAGGTGTCCCTTCCTGCACAAAAACAATCATCCCCGCATCGCAGGTACCCTTGCACCATGACGCCAGGGTGTCTGCACTGGTGCATGGTAGCCAATTGTGCGCCAGTGCAGGGGAAAGCAAATGGATGCGTCGTATTGTTGTTAATACGATGCATCCCTGTGCTTTTAAAATGACGCATCTCGGCGCAGCAAAATGGCTTGTGGTGCCACGCTGCATCATTTTTTTGTAAATGAGCCCACGGTCCGCAGGAAAAAACCTTGGTACATATCACTGGATGGTTGCTATTTATACTACCCACTATCAATACAAAACATCCCATTTCCACCACTCTTAAAAACAAATCCTTCCAGCCTTCGGTATGTAGTGATTCAATCCTCTTCTGAAAATTATGCTACTGAAACTAGGTCTATGTTTATGGACCTAGATATCTGCATGCACTGTTCGCAACCTCTAATGAACGCCTTTTGGCTTGTTGGTGTACTCCTGTTCAACTGCTATTTTTAAAATAACATATATAATAGTGTCTTTCTTTTATATGTTTGTTTACTCCACTCGCAAACCGGAAATCTATTGTGTGAAAATGTTTTTATTAAGGAAGCAAACGATGCCTTCCAAAGCTTACTGTATTTACATGTCTTAATAGGCAGCAAGAAATAAGTAAAAGTTACAACATTAATGAACACAGGCTCTGCAATAGGAAATGTGGCATAAATTACTAGTTGCACACTGCTACTTAAGGTTGTTTTCTTGATTGCCCTTTTGTACAGGAACTCCTTAATTCCGCTTCAGCGCCTGCTTTATTATCTAGAAAATAGGCTGTTCAGCAGGGAAGCAAAGGAAGGAGAATTGGCTGCAAGTTCAGTTGGGTTCATGTTGTTGGGGTTTGGGATTCCAGATGGAACCTGACATTCACAAGAATAGACTCAGATGGCTGTTCTATCTCCATAACCACGCTGCTAAGCAAGACCACCATCGGTGTCAATAAATGCAAAGCAATCAGATTGCAGAATTCCCTTTTTGGCAGACTTTTCGCTCATGCAGGGCCTCGCGGTTTTCAGCTGCAAAGTGCTGCTTCTCCATTCTGCCTGCCACTGTCCTTACTTTTGAAGGAAAGATTTCGAGGAGCTCACGTTGCATTTCAGGGAAAACGATCAATATACGAGAAACTAGTTAGAATCAGTTCAATGCCAACACATAATAATGTTTTGAGACAGAAAGGAACATGTACAGGTACATTTTGGAGCTTCTTCTTACATTTAAACTCTACTGCCCTCTTTCACAGATGGTAACTACTGTTATCAACTATGGACTATTGGAATGTGAGCAACAACTTTATTATCACCGACCCTTCAATCTGAAACCATATAGAGGGCCAAACATGGCACATTGTCATGCTTGCTTCAGGTCTGTGCTTCCAAACCTAATGATTAACCCTGCCAGTCTCTGCATTCCTTACAGTGAGCAATCTCATAATCAATCACTAAGATTGGCAATCCTTGTATTTTATAATCTTCAACGTTGTGGTGTATATTCTCTACTATAAAAGTACTTCTAAAGTACTTTTCAATGCTATTCACAAACCTATCGGGTTTCAGCCCTGGGTAACCCATCCCTTGGGGCCTGGTCTTGTATTGCTGGGTGCCCTGGAACCGGCACAGTGCACCCAGTCACCAGTGTTGGGGACCACAGGCGGAGCCTGAATGCCTCTGCGGTCCCTGCCAGCTTCCTGCCTCCTGCGGGAGCTAGCATTGCTGCTGCATGGAGGGAGCTGCTGGAAAGGCAGCTCCCTCCATGCAGGAGCAATAATTTCATCTCTTTCCCTGCCCGCATGTCTGTGGGCAGGGAAAGAGATGAAACCTCTGCTTCCAGAAGGTGGGAGCACTTTGACAGCTCCCGCCAGCTGGAACCAGAGTGTTTGCTTTGGCTTGGCGGGAGCTGTCAATGCTTCGACCAAGCAAAAACAAACAGCTATGTGCCAAGAATGGGCACTCTGGGACATGGCAGGAGCTGGGGGGTGGTCCCCAGGGCCATGTGTGGCTCTGGGAGAGGGGCCACGTCGCCCCCCTCCTTCTGTTTGCACCACCGCCCCGGGAAGGTGGTGGACCCCGGGGCTGAGAACGCCCCAGGAGGGGGGCATGCAGCCCTCCTCCTTCGTTAAAAAAAGGAAAGCCCCAGGAGGTGGTGGTCCCCGGGGTGCAGGGGGATCCGCACGCCCCCTCCCTCCAATTTTAAGTTACCCTGGTAAAAATGGTGAAATAGCAACAGGGGTTCATGTGCATGTTAACATTCTAGAAATATATTTTAGCTGACTTAACTGGGTAAATTGTTTGCTACGTAATGAAGCCTTTGTAACTGCTCTTTTCTAAACTGACGGTATGCAGTCTTAACAGCTATTATAAACAGTGCTCAGATAATCTTTCAGTTCTAGTTCACGCTATCAATCGCTTCTGGAAAACAAATCAGCAACACAATTTCAGAGGTTTTTTGAGTTCTAAGGAGAAGCATGCAAGCTAGGATGGTTGAGGGTTCTACATCCTCTTTAATAAAGACAAGGAGTAAAGTGAGACACAAGTAAGTACCAGGATCCAGGGGGACAAATGAGTCCGGACTCTCCTGGGCAGGATCTTGGTGCCATATATTAATAGATTATGGTGTAGGGTAAGGGTGCTTGTGGTCCGTCACTTTCCTGTGCACTAAGGTGTGCTGTAGTCTGTCATTTCCTCCTGCTTCTGCACTACTTATAACCTAGGGACATATTTATCAAAAAGTAATGCAGAGCAGCGCAGCAAGTCATTTTGCTGTGCTGTGTAACAGGGAAAGGGCAGGAATGCACCGTATTTATCACTATATTGTACATTCCAGCCTTTTCCTAGCAGTGGCGCACAATGGGCTGCCTAGCACAAACACAGGCATCCTTGCACCATGGTGCATGGGTGCCTGCATTGCGTTTAGGATTGTTTTTGTGCAGCAAGGGACACCTTCCTGCACAAAAACTATTCCCTGAGGTATTTTCCTCTTTCTATGTGTTCTGCACAATGCACACATAGAAAGATGAATTAAGGAGGAGAAATACAAATATTTTTTCTCATTACACCGGAGAAGGCGCATACCAGTAATGGTAAATCTGGGAATGCGTCAAAACCCATGGGTGTTGCATGGGAACACCTACAAAATGTTCATGGAATGCCTTCCTGGGGCAGAGTAGCGCTACACAGCGATTTACACTGCATTGCGTTAGTCTGCATTTATCAATCCCCTCAGGGTCATACAAAGTGGCCTTGCATGACTTGATAAATCATATTTTGGGGTTGCATCACGCATGCACCATGTTGGATGGTGCAAAGGTGACGCAACCCCTCATAAATATGGGCCTCTGTTAATTTTCTGTTAATAACACTCAGTCACAACACGCCAGAGGATTAGTGCTCACTAATATAATGGCACTACATTATGTCAGTGGTCTGATTTTGTGATCCCATTTTAAATTGATTTGAACATCTACTTTCATCAAGTTGGACGAGGCCATGGTGCATGCCACTCTGGAGCGACTTCCCTCGTCTGAACAATCACTTTAAATTGGGACTTGATTATTTTCCAATGTATAGATAACCTAAGCAAAATAATTGAATTTACCTAATAACAACGGAAATACAAGGATGCCCACTGTCCCCTCTCCTGTTTGCTCTGGCCGTGGAGCCACTGGCGGCTAAGGCTAGAACGGGCCATTATTACCAGGGCCTTCTTGTACATGGGCAGGTCCACCACATTGCACTCTATGCGGATGATTTATTAATGTTCCTAGCGAACTCGGGAAACGCACTGCGTGGTGCGAAGAACTTGCTCCGAGACCTAGGCAGAGTGGCAGGGCTCAAGGTAAACTGGACTAAATCCTGTTTGTTCCCGACTATTGGGGATAAGGTTGGCCCACAGGAAACAATTGGAGTGAGATGGGAATATAGATGTCTGACTTATCTGGGGACGCAAATCTATCACGCACAGGAGGATCTGCTGGAGGGAAATATAGGTAGGGCAATGAGAGGACTGAAAGGCAACTTTGATTTTTGGGGAACGCTCCCCCTATCAGTAGCTGGCCGGGTGGCGTTACTTAAAATGGTGACCCTCCCGAGACTGCTGAATTTTTTCGGGACCCTGCCACTTTGGATTCCGGCATGATTCTTTGCTCAAATTGAACCTATGGTTACGGGATTCCTATGGGGTTCAGGTAGATGGAGGACTGCACTAGGAGTCCTGACGCGACCGCGGTCAGAAGGGAGATTGACACTCCCAGATTTTGGAGACCTATTACCTGGCAGCACAGTTACAATGGCTCACACAGGTAGTTGCGGATCGACTTAGGGAACCGGGAGGGATAAGAGATGGGACCCCAACCCTGCGACTCCTCTCCCAAATTGTCCTGAAACTGCCTCTCAGAATTCGGGATCTCCTAAGTGACCTCCAAGTGGCACGGCAATGTTGGAACAGAAGTCTGAAATGGGCACGAATTACAACACCATATGCACCCAATATTCCACTATCCATGTGTGAAGCATTACCGCACGGGGGCACCTGGAGGGGACTAGTATACTGGAGAGAGAAGGGCCTAACACACATAGGAGACTTATATGAAGATGACAATATGCTTCCCTTTAATGACTTACAAGACTGCTATGATTTGCCGGGAGGGGACTTTTTACTACATTCTGGGCTAACTGCGACCATTCGTAAACATTGGAAGGGGGGACTCACAGAACCGCAGACATCACTAGGATGCCTATACATAGTAACAGCAGCAGGCACTTTTAAAGCGGTTACATGCCTCTATCGACGACTGACGCAAGAAATGCTCATGCCCCTGACTGCGTTACGACTCAAATGGGAAAGGGATGTAGGGGTAGAGATCCCGGAGAAGGTCTGGGCTGACCTTGTAGAAAGAGCATGGAAGGGTTCTAGGAACGCTCGATTTCAGTTAGTGCACTTTTACATATTGCACAGGGCCTACCTTACTCCAGCAAAAATCAACAAATACTTTGACACTAACTCGGTGGCCTGTCCTCGCTGTAACACGGAGGGGGCAGACTTCCGCCATATGTTCTGGGTTTGCCCACAGCTAGATACCTACTGGATTGATGTGGTGGCCCTACTGACTGAATTTTCCGGCAGAGAGTTAGAACCGGCTATAGGACCCTGCTTATTACATTGGTTCCTACACACAACCAAAAACAAGGTAACAAGCAAATTCCTAGACCTGGGACTCCTACTGGCCAAACGAGAGATTACTATGCATTGGAAGGCGCAAAAATGCCCTGATGTATCTAGATGGAAGAAGGAACTTATTAAGTGGGCGGAATGTGAGATTACAGTTAGACTACAATTGGCAAAGAGAGTGGGAAGTGAAAGGGCGCTAGAAGCGGCAAAAGCATGGGAAACATTAGTGGTGCTTTTAAAGACTCCGGACACTGATGGGGACGAATTACCCATGATTGCAACTCCCGCAGCAACAGACTAAACTACTTGCCTCCATGCTCTAGGGATTTGGAGGGCCCAGATATGATATACATAGCTGCCGCACTTCCAATGGGAGCTAGATATTGTAGTAATATCCCTAATGTATTTGAGTAACTACATTACGACCAATGTATGGTATATCTTGTAACGGGGCAGGAAGTGACATGCCTGGTGGGTGGGGGGGATGCGGGGGGAGTTCTTATAACATTGACATTATTGCTATGCGTTCAACAATGTTAGTTAAATGATAACCTTTTGGGTGGTGGGTGGAAGGTATTTCCACTGTGTCTTCAGTTATTATATTTGTATCGCTCATATTAATAACACAGTACATCGCACTGTATGTATCCTAAAAGCGAATCTATTTGCAAACTATTTTTGATTGAATTTGCAAAAGTCAATAAAGTTTGTTTAAAAAAAAAAAACAACGGAAATATTAGCTAATTTATATTTTGTATGAAGGTGCAGTGTCAACTTTCCTTCACTTTTGGTGTACTCCCAAGACTTCGACATTGGCACCTAAATTAACTTATTGTTTGTATGTCAAAGGTAAACAGTGGGCCCGATTCACAAAGGCAAACTTACGACGTTTGGTCTAAACTTAAACCAAACATCTAAGTTTACGACTTTGGGAATTCACAAACGGCATTTACGAGTAGAATCTTTATGTTTGCACTCGAGGCATGGATCCGGCCCGAGTGCAGACATAAAGATAGTATTCGTAAATGCCCTTTGTGAATTCCCAAAGTCGTAAACTTAGATGTTTAGACCAAGCGTCTACAATTACCTTTGTGAATCGGGCCCATTCTCTTTAAAAACTTAGGCTTTGGAAAGAATGAACAGACTCAATGAAAAGGCAGGTTTGCAATGTGCTTTAATTTCTTAACATCTATATTTGGTGCTGTGCTAATAGCTGGAGGCACTGATTATTACAAATGTCATGATTACATGTGGTGACTCACTTCACAGAACTATGCAGCATTTACAGCAGCTTGAGATTCTACATTGCCTGAGGGATAGACATGTCTCCTGATGTAAACACCGAGGGGTTATCGGAGGGACACTTGGCATGTTTTGGTTTTAGGAAGAGGTGGTATCTATAATGAGTTGTAAGGACTTAATATACTATTACTAACCAAAATAGGTTTTTCATTTTACATTTTTATTTCTAAACTACTGATTTCATGAACATTATAAGAAACAGTATTTTCCTGCCAAACGAATCTCATTCATATTTATAGTGCAGTTCATTGGATCCAACTTTATGGAAATTTTTACTTTGTAAAAAAAATTAATATGTCTAGGAGACTGTGTTGCTGAAAAAGCAATTGCAATGCTTTAACTAGGTGTCAATGAACATATTCGGAACATCTATCTATCTATCTATCTATCTATCTATCTATCTATCTATCTACGCAGTGCCATTCACGCCAAGAATGAAAGGGACAAATCTTTTGCTATTTCTACAGCAAAGTCTTTGATAGCGAAATATGTGTCAGGGGTTGCTTTTATTCATTCCAGGTTGGCTTGGATGGTATTTTACCAATCCAAAGCAGTAATACTGTGCCTGGAGTGGTAAAAGGCTTTTGTCAATTTACAGCTCATTGTGGATGGCACTGTGCTAATCCTATGCTTGAAGACTGTGCTGTGAAAATGGCAAAAGACTCTGTCCCTTTCTATCTCATTGTGAATGGCACGGTGCTAATCCTATGCTTAAAAACGTTGATAGAAAAGCAGACATTTGAGGTGAGCAAATTTAGAGTGTCGCTGGTGTTGTGTCGGGTGTTTCATACAGGAGCTGCTGTCCACCTAAACATGGGAAGTACCCAGAGGTGTCTGCTTCTTTTTTGCATAATTTTTGCAAAACTGTATGCCTGAAAGTCTATTGCTTTGACTTATACGGGGTGCTTCCGTGTGTCTGGACAAAGCTAAACCTCTCTGCAGAGCTAAAATGATAGCAAAAAACAAGATAGGGGTTACTTTTATTCATTCCAGGTTGGCTTTGATGGTATTTTACCAATCCAAAGCTGTAATAGTGTGCCAGGAGTGGTAAAAGGCTTTTGTCATTTTGCAGCTCAGCGTGGATGGCACTGTGCTAATCCTATGCTTAAAGACTTTGCTGTAGAAATGACAAAAGACTTTGGGACTGATTATGACTTTAACAGTGCTGCTGAATGCACTCACACCTCCATTTAACCTTTCATATACCCACTCCAACTTCCACACTACCATTTTCAAACCCATTGGAGAACAGTATGCTTTTTTACCTAGAATGTCCTGCAAATGTTCTCAGTCCATGCCGTTTCTAGAACTTTTATAGAATTTTAAGGCAAATCTGTTCTTTTAGATAAAGTTTGACATTTGCTGGGCATTCTGGATAAGACAACATAGTGGGAGCCAAACACATCACAAGAAAAAGTGAATTTCAGTGGAAAAACCTTGATTTTCCATTTACGCTTTAAGGCTTTTCCTGTACTGGGTTTACTGTTTTCATCAAGAGAAATGTGGGAACACAGAATAGTAGAACATGTGTTATTATCAATTGAATTGATTAATCTTTGGCTTCCAAATGTGAGCCAGTGTGCAAGAGAGAACACATTTTGCTGGATAATATGGGTAACCCGAAATGCAGGGTTGTACAAATAACCACTATTCCTACATTAATTGTCTTTGACATATTTCAGATGTGCACAGATTTCTTTCTCATCTATTTTTCATTCATCAGACTTTTGCATATGAATTGATGCATGGTCGACTCAAAATAAAAACAACATTTAAGCTGCAGCTCACTGATGGGGCTTCTTGTTTTTGGACAAACAACTAACACTATGACCATACCCCTGTGACCAGAAGAGTCTGAAATACATAACAATATATTACTTTTGTAGATTGGCTATTGAGGCAAAATATTTACAGATGAAACCATCATCACCTATTTCTATTTTTTCCTTATTACTTTTATTGTTTTTAGATTTCAGTAATTAGTTTTTTTTTAAAACCACAAGTGATCTACACAAATTACCACTTGTTGAAGTCAGATGTTTGTCTACTTTCTGCTAGTGTATAGCTTTTATGGTTTGCCCATGGGTTCCACACCTGTTTCCACCAAACAGCAAGTAGGTAAAAACCACAAAAATAGGAAAATTGACTACCAGTTAGAAAATTTCAAAAATTGTGGTAGAAGATTATATTTACAATTATGCCTGTTCAGAAAAACTCAGCAAAGCTTTGATGCCATTGATGAAAATGATTCTGACATTTTGCTACATTTTGGCTGTTTTCTCATTTTCCTCTCTGTTAATTCACAAACCATTGCTACCTTTAGAATCCCCAATATGGGAGAGGACAACTAAACACATTTAACATGGATATCTTTTGTAGAAAAAATGTTAGAAAGGCTTATGCATGAACTTCTCCAAATGTCAAAACAAACACTAGGGAGGTAGAACTTAAGGGGTTAAGACAAGACAATCCACATTCCTTGCTGACCTCCTGTCTATCACGCCTACTTCCAACTTCTGGTTGAGAAAGGGGTCCCAAACAATAAACTCAAGAAAGGAGAGAACGTGAGCTCAGGTTATACAGGCATAGTTTCTTGTGAATATCCCCTATAGAAACATTTCATTTGAGCTTGGTTGCTATTCCTAGACACCCTGAGTCAACTGCCACATGGAGGAGTAGCACAGATGAGAGTTTGTATGTGGAAACTTCTTTTAATCCTTTTTAGAGTAAGTGGAATATGCCTTGGAAGTGTATTTGGGAAGGAAAGAGAAATGCTTAAGGAAACAAATTTCACACAGTTTTAGATTTCTGTGGTGAAAGAGATGTGGGATAGTTTTGCCTGTGAACCTTCCTCAAAAAAAGAACTGGTTGACATTGCTGGAATTTCCTTTTTTTCTCATAATTCTTCGATTGATTTTACCTTAAAGTGCCTCTTGATTGACTTACTCCTGAATGGATCAGTAGAAGAGGTAAATTAATCCCTATTGGTTCACTCAAGAATTCTTGGCCACCTAACAGAAGTACGTAAAGAGATTGTTCTCTAGTTTTTTTATTTTTTATCTCTGTGAATATGAAACTGGTTCAAGTGTTAATAATTTCAATTTCTTGGAGACACCAGGAATTCAGGTACTTACAGTGAAGCCTGCTTGTCCCTGTTGACCTATCTTGTAGCTGGTAAATGAAGAAAGTCCCATAACAGAAATATCTGACCAGGAAAAGCTGGATATTTCTTTTGCCTGCTCCTGTAAAACATCACGCCTGTGCAGAGGCAACAATGATGGTACTGTGTACAAAGGGAGATGGTTCTGCAGCAGAGGAATTTGTCTATATATATCTATTTGAAGTACAGCTGTTTTGCACACTCCTGTAATCGAATTGGTGCAGAGACATTTGAGGAAAAAGTAGAATCTGAACATTTTGCTGACTATGAACTGCAGAGGTTGGAAACACTCTAGCAACTGAAACACATGACCTGCCATCCGAGGAAATAGTCCTGAAGTTTGGAAACTTTGGCACTAACAACCTAAAGTTACAGAATGCTTCTAATGTTATTGTCCCTGGAGGACCTAAACTAGGTACATCATTTTTCAAAAGACTACAATGCAGTGTAATGTTGGGTAGGTCCACTACATTGTGTAATCTCTCAAAAGACCCTTCTCTAATGCTCCTCTGCAACATGTCACAATCATGTAATCACTGTCATCTCTGGTATGTCTCACAAAAATGTATTATGATATGATTTTATTTGATGACTGTCTCTAGCCTACAACTTTCCAGCATTTGGAGATGTATTGTACAGTGTACTGCCTCCTGATGTTGATGACTTAGAGGTGCCTTATACGAAATGAATAAATAAATGCTTCATCCAAATGTTTGTTTTCCCTAAACCTTTTTTTGGTTTGCAATATTGCCTCTTCACATTACCTCTTTAACCTTTCAGAACACTTGATATGTGATTATAGACTCTGTTTGAAATGGAAGCTGAGCATGCATCACATGGACAAAGCAGAGAAAGCTGATCATATAGGGCAGTTGGGTTCTTAGCACTTTCAAGCTCTATTTCTGGGATAGGTAAGTGAAGCAGGTTGGGGAATCCAGAGCAATAGGTGTGTGCAACGAGAATGATTCGATAATTGATGCATTGTTATGTGCTCAGTCAGAGATGAGATGTCTTTGTAAATGTTAGCTGCCACATTTTAGTTTAGTTAAAATAATTGTAATAAATTTCCAATCATGATACATAAATCAGTGCTTGTATATCATATTGTGGTTAGGGCCTAAAGGTAATTGCATCTCATGCAAATTGAACAATTGTTTTTCATTTTTCTGGTTTTACATATTTTCAAGAATCTTCTTTATCAACATTAAATATTCAAAAATGTCTCCAATTGTGCATTTCCTAAATATCCCATTAATAGGAATCCACCTGAAAGCTTTAAGGTGGATACACTAAATAAACATAATGCAAGAATTTGAACTTCCTGTTTGTTCTCAATTATTTTACTGCTTATAGATTCTCAACTTGAGCTAAACCTTGTATTCTTGTTTGATTCACTATCTGTACATCTTGCTAGACCCAACCTTTCAATGCTCCTCAAAGTTCATAACATCAAAATGCATGAGCAGCATGTATTGGACATACTGAAAGACTCTGCTATTCTCCATTGACAATAAGCTGAAGGAGATGGTATTCAGACAAAATATTTTTTTTTAAATCGAGTAGCAGAAATATCAAGTTTGAAATATCGTGATGCATAAATATCATGTGCAAAAATATTGTGGACAAGAATATCGATTTTAAGGTAAGTAATATCGATGTTAAAAATATCTATATTGTTAATATCAATGTTAAAAATATCTATGTTGTTGATATTTACAAAAATATTGTTGGTGATAACATCATTTTTTAACTCTTTTATGTATTTTAGAACATATTTTAATTGTATATGTTATAGATTGTTTTTATAATTATTGTTAATGTTTTAATATAGTTTGTAAATTGTTTGTTGTTTTTAAATTTAATTTATTAGTTTATTTGTATTTTTAGTGCCATAGCAGTTTGTGGGGTTTATTGGAGTACAGGGTAGGAAGTAAATTAATTACAATTAAAATTTAATTATTAATTATTAAATATTTAATCGACAATTATGTTAATTGTGTAATAATTACTTTTAATATGTTAAGTTTTAGGTGCTGTTTGTGGGGTCTGTAGGGGTATGGCGTGGGAGGTAATTTAATTACAATTATTTAGTAATTTTTTTTCTTATTAATTATTTAATTGATAATTAATTTTGCAAATTATGTAATTAATTAAGATGTGTAGAAATGTTTTTGTGAGGGTTGTGGTTTTTGTAGGGGTAAAGTGTGTGAATGAAATTAATTATAATAATAAAAATGTATGTTAATGATTAATAATTATTTAATTGATAATTGATTATGCAAATTGTGCAATTAAAACATTGTTAAGTTTATACGAGGCGAGGGTTCTTCTGTTTGTAGGGGTAAATGATGGAAAGTTCATTAAATATAATTAATTTATTGTTATTAATTCTTTAACTGATAATTATGTAAATTATGTAATTAAGATATATTTTTAAAATATATTAGGTGCACATTGTTGGGTTTCTAGGGATATAGGTAGGAAGTTAATTAAATATGATTATTTTATTATTAGTAAATTACTATTAATTGTTTACTTGATAATTAATTATATAAAATTTGTAATTATTCTAATTTCAAGATATATATTCAGTGTGTGTTGTTTACTTTGTGGAGGTATAGGGTAGGCAGTTATTTAAGTAATACATGTAAAAATAGTTATTTCTTGTTTAAAAATGTGTTATTTATTATGTTATTTGTTAATTGTTTGATGCTTTTTACTTATAAAAAACATATTTGTTGGCTGGTATAAGTGTGAAAATATAGTGTGGTATTTTAATTCTTGTCAAATCCAACTTTATTTGACCTTTAGCCATAAAAGCACAAATGATAAAACACATTTAAAATATTAAAATATCTCAAGATAGTGACGAGACAAAAACAGGAAGTATGCACTATCAATAATACCAATCCAATAAATATTTTAAATAAGAATATGGTAATAAAAACAGTACAATCCCAATGGGAAGACATGATGATATTACAAATAGCAGCAGTAGCAAGTATTAAAAAGAGCAAATCATACAACCTGTAGCCCATTTCAATCTGTGCCTCCACATATATAAAAGAAGCTGAGTGACAGCAAAAACTATTGGACAAGCTGTATTGGATCTTAAGGCAGAATTGTGTTCCCTGACCCCTAGATTGCAACAAAGTGGAATAATCCTGACCCTCCTTTGGAAATGGTACTGTGGCAGAAGAACAAAATATGCTTTTGCGTTTCCTTACTCCCAATGCAAAAGGGACAACTCATCTCCGGCTCAGTAGGGGAGGGCAGCCATCTCTCTATAAATGGTTAAATCGGCAGACTACCTAACCAAAGTTTAATGTACAATGTTCTTGCAGCTGGTGGCTTGATGTCATCCATATACTCTTCCAAGGAACAGGAATCCTTTAATTCCAAGAAAACGGCAGTACAGGGACCCACATTTCCAAGCCTATGAAACCCTTTGTCAATATGTCTCCAGTGCATTGCTTTTAACATGGGCTTCGTACCAACATTTTCTGGATGTGCCCAGAGGACCTCAGAACTAAAGTGGACTTCATCCCCCAAGCAGCAGTGCGCCAGGAGGCACATTTGCAGAGTGGTGTAAAAAGGGGGCATGGCCTCTGACTACCTCTCAGCAATCCAGCTGTGTGGGGCTTACTGGAGGTTACAGGAGGGCTAGTTGGCCCCCAGGGACCCTCAAACGTCAAGGGGACTTCATCCCCCAACCAAGAGTGCATCAGGAAGTGCGTTTGCAGAGTGGTGGAGGAAGGGGGCATGGCCTGCGACCACCTCTCAACAATCCCACTGTGTGGGGCTTACTATAGGTAACAGGTAGGCTAGTTGGCCCCTAAGGACCCCCAGCAATGAAGGGGACTTCATCCCCCAACCAAGAGGGCGCCAGGAGGCGCGCTTGCAAAGTGGTGGGAAAAGGGGGCGTGGCCTGGTATAAGAACTCAGCAATCCTGCTGTGTGGGACTTACTGGAGGTTAATAGGCGGGGTAGTTGGCCCCCAGGGATATCCTTGGGGGCCAACTACTCCTCCTGTTACCTCCAGTAAGTCCCACAAAGTGGAATTGCTAAAAGTTTTTTGGAGGCCAAGCCCCCCTTTCTCCACTACTCTACAAATGCACCTCGTGGCAGACTACTGGTTGGGGGATGAAGTCCACTTTACTCCTGAGGGACCATGGGGGCCAAGAAGCCCTCCTGGTACTTCCTGTAAGTCCTACACAGCGGAATTCCTGAGCGCTAGCTGGAGGCCTAGCCCCCTTTCTACACCACTCTGCAAACGTGACTGCTAGTAAACCTGGTAGCTTCTCATACTGGTGCACACATCTTCTCAGTTCTGCTCCATCATTGGGTCACAGTGGGAGACATGTCTTACCTATGTAGGTGTCACAGACCCCTCAAATAGACAGTTGATTACCCACGTGCCCTGTATTATGAGCAGAAAGGAATACATACACCTCCTTGTACAGAAACTTAGAGAGCATGCGGTCTGAAACACAGGTATTCTACTTTTTCTAGGTTTCCTTTTACATATCATGTCACTAGGAAAAGGGGCAGACACACGTATTGAAGCCATCAGAAACATGTGACATGGGAAGGGTGGAATTAGCATTTAAAAAACCTTAGAAATTCACTGAAAAAACCAAAGGTTTCAGGGACGTTATAGTTAGGCTGACATTTCACTCATACAAAACCATAGAAATTCAGCCCTTATAGTTAGCTGGGCTAACTATAACTCGCGCCCCCGCAATGCACTGCTGATGATGTCACATATTACATCACTCATGACATGGTCAGTGACAGCACTGATGACATCTCAAATGACATCACTGATGATATCATCCACATAATCTCTGATGCACCTACTCACACCCCAATATAACCTTTCATACACCCACTCTAAAATTTCAGACTAACATTCTTAAAACCAATGACACACCAATACCAGTACGTACATACCCACTCACTGATTCATAGGTTTACATACACATACACTCACTAACCCATACAGACACTCATAAAGCCAGTCACTCACCAATACAGCCACTGATATATCTACTCATACACCATACAGCCACTCATACACTGTTGGTCACCCATAGAGCTACTCACACACCTACTCACTCACCCAAACACTCAATCACACAGCCACTTACTCACACATACAGAAACACACACATACTGACTACTCATACAGATCCTAACAAATACTTACTCTCCTAAACAGTCACTGACACAAGCACACACTCACCCATACAGCCACTCTCACAATCACTCACTGACACATACAGTCACTTATATACTCCAAAACTCACATATACTGCCTTTCACATATGCAGTTGCTCACCCATATACCACTGAGACATCCATTCACTCACTGACACAGCCATACGCACACTCACTCACCCATACAGTCCCTCACAGATGCATTCATGAACCCATACACCCATGCATAGAGTCACACACCCCCTCACCAACCCACACTGACACTCAGGCACCCATACAGGTACTCAGACAACTAATCAATAACCCATATAGACACTCATGTACCTACTCACCAACCCATGCAGCCACTTTACACACCAACTGACAGACTGCTACACACATTCACACAGATTAGTCACTCACCCATACATTCACTAAGACACATTTAAACACTCACTTATACAGTCATTCACACACCCACTAAATCATCCATACAGACACTCATACACCCACTCTTTCTTCAATACACCTTGGCGTGTATATATATATATATATATATATATATATATATATATATATAACATTCTTAAACTTTTTAGAAACACTCAGCCGCTGTATGATGTCATCATTGATGTCATCAGGGAAATCATTTGAGATGTCATCAGTGATGTTGATGACCATGTCATGAGTATTGTAATATGTGACGTCATCAGCATTGCATTGCGGGGGCGCGAGTTATAGATAGCCCAGCTAACTATAGCAGCTCAATTTCTCTGGTTTTGTACGAGTGTAATGTCAGCATAACTATAGCCTTCCTGTAACAAGTGTTTTTTTCAGTGAATATATATATATATAAATATTGGTTTGAAAATTTATAAATATAAAAACAATATAGTTAATTAATATTTAATTCATTATTTAATTATTTAACAATAACTTGCAAGTTGCAAAAATTAGCAAACATATACAGAGGGTAATTGAAACTATGCAGTGAGTGTATCAAATTATCTGGCTGGGTTGACTAAATTCTCTGGCAAGACAAGACAAATTGTTTGGCATATGTGGCATATTTTGTGCTAGTATTGCCTCGTTCTTACTCATGGCAAGAGATGATAACACTCTCTGGGCAATGATTTTACCTCATTAGTACCTGTTTAACAACCAAATGCAACAGAAAGCACTTGAAAGATGAAAAGTCAACTTTTGAGAAGAGGCTTCCATTGTGACATTTTAGTAACGTTTAATCCACTTAAGCTAGAAGCAATTTTTTGGTTAAAACCTACAGATTTTGAAGCGATGATGGATTATATGACTAATGTGGCAGATTCATCATTCTGTGAAAAATGCCGGAGGAGCAGAATCGCATAATACCAGTGGACCTACATATACATTGCCAAAATATATATGTAACCTAATAAATATTGATGAAAATGGCTTAAATAGCATATAAACCTTAACGTGACCTGTATGAAAGTCAAAAAGTATGAATTAAGCTTCCCATTACATTAATGGCCATGTTTAAAGTGACCTTTGCTTAAAGTTATGAATTTACTTTTAATTTACAATCCCATTGCTGGGCAAAAGAACTATAGTTCATTTACTTTCTGACTGAATGTACTATATCTCAAAAGATATCATAATTCATAGTCGACAAACACATAAGGACAAAGTAATTTTCTTTACCAAAGTGCTGTATGTCAATGAATGTACCAAAAAGTGATGCCACAATTGTTGGCCATTATGCAGATGGAAAGAAAGCATGTGATTCAATTATGAATAAATCCTGCAACTGAAGTAACATATGCAAAGGAATGTTATCATAATTAGCCAGCAGATGCATACAGTGAAAATCTATTCCACAGTTAGGATGGCATGTTCAAATAAATGCAGAGATGGTGATATAATAGTCACTGACCATACTAAATTGTCATGAGCATGAAAATGTCATTATGATGAATAATTTAGAGCTATCATCCTGTTCAAGATACAAAAAAGGGAAAAATATTTGTGCAATTCACATTACAATACTATTTTTGACCAAAGTACTACATGTAAGAGAATCGTGTCAGAGTTCGTATTAAATCTAAGGGGTGGTATAACTTGTGTAATTCGATGTAGCGTAATTATGCAAAATTATGCATCATTATGTGAAATAAATTTTGCACTCAAAAACGGCCTGAATAGTATGTAAAATTCAACTCGAAAATGTTTTTTAAGTTGAAATCCAGTTGCTCGCATTCAAAAAACTGATGCTCACATTTGGATTTGTAGTTTGGCACTCAAAAGTAAACCAAATGGTCCACTCCTGCAAAACATTTACCTAAAACGTTTGTTGGCTGCCCACATAAATGGACCTGCTGCTCTCATTCAAAAAAACTGAACATATTCAAATGTGTTGTAATGTGCCAAAAAATGGTGCAATCTCTGGAATTTTGCATAAATATTGTTACTTGAAGTTATCAAAATTACTCTGGCATAAGTAACATTTCTACAAGGCCTGCTTAAATCCATGTGAATGAGTTCACTATTAAAGTGGTAGTTAAAGAGCCTCTTCACATCTTCACTTCATAACATATGAGAGGTCTAGCTGCAATTGGGCATCAAGATTGTTTCCTCTTGGGTTCTCAATACACAGGAGCAAAAATATCCTAGATGCACTCTTCCATAATTCCAATTCTCTATTTTTTTATTAATATTTTTTATTGAGATTCAAAATATAGTTACTAATACATCGATTTAAAGCTATTCATAACTATTGTTCAAGCACCAGTCATCAATAAATACACCATACATAATCAAAAATACAAAACAGGTTAGGAAGAGGAATGGTACTAGCTAAAAAACCACATAGGATAAAAACATAAGATAAATATTTCCAGGAGCCTCCTAAGATAAACAATGTCAAATACATAGAGTGCATCCAGAGCTAAAATCTGCAAAATAGCAATTTGGCAATCAAGTCATCTGCATTAGCCCTTATCTTTACTCAAAATACCACCCCTATAATTTATCAAACTTCTTAATCACCCCAATACGCATTGCATGTAGCTGACTTGCTTCATCTTACGCACCCAATGGCCTTTTGTGGGAACCTGTCATGATCACCATTTTTGGAGCAGGAGGGTTCTGGCCACTGCCATTGCGACATAAACTAATTTTGCCCAATTGATAATTAGGCCGAAGGATGGATTGTATCCCAAGATTTTCAGCCAGGTGCTAGATACCAGTATGATGTGCCATTCAGTCTCCAAATACTGGAATATTTCATTCCAGAACACCTGAAAGAAGGGACACTGATCAATTATATGAACCCAGTTGGCTGCAGGCCGATCTAGACAATGAAAACAGGGACTCTGCAGGTTAGGGTTAACTTGTGAAAGAAATTGTGGTATTCTGTATAACAGCCATTTATAACATCCGACGCCAATTGACTCCTCTTAACACAATTAAGTTAAGTTTGTTAACTTAATTTCACATACTAGCTGTTAATTCCAGGCCATCATATTGTCCCCATTTTTCAATTGCTTTCTAGGTAAGATACAGACTTTTTATAGAAGCGAGGAGTATTTTTCATTCCACAGGATTTTTATCTTTGTGAGCTTCGAGTAATGCGAATACCATATTTTTACTACAATTTATCTGGCCCAATTCCAAATTGCTAAAAACTTTATACAACATTCTATATGAGCTGAAGAGGAGAAAATCATTTTGAATTAACTCATGGATTTCTGAAATAGTCAGCCATCTTTCTGTCAAAAGAAAATCTGATATTTTCCTAAACCCTACTTTTGCCCACTTTTGGACTATTTCCCGTGTCAATTTAGTCCCTGATTCCATTCCGAGTTCTGACAGGGGTGTTGCGGCATTAATATAGGGAATAGCATATCTTCTAAAACAATCCCTGCGTTTCCGAAGAAACCACTGCATACTCTTATATCAGACTTTTTTGAGTGATTTCACAATTATTAGCACATTACCTACCTGATGTTCTGTAAAAATCAGCTGCATAAAATAATTCTGACATATGCCCATGTGGGGCTTTGCTTTAACCCTGGACATGTACTGTGCAAAATAGGCAAAATAATAATCCCTAAGATTGGGGAGCGCCAACCCACCTTTCACCTTCTCCAGTTCCTCATATAAAGTGCTTAGTACAATTCTGGTGATTTTGTTTTGCCAGATAAAAGACGTGAACATGGACTCTACCTTTTTAAAAAAGGATGCAGTTAAGACACATGGGATAGCCGAAAATAAAAAGTTAAACAGTGGAAGAATAAACATCTTAATCAAGGGGACCCTTCCCAAAATGGTCAAAGGGAGAGAGTTCCAGCGTAGAAATAGATCTTGTATTTTTAAAAGCAGCTGAGAAATTGAGATCATATAGATTCTCAATCCATGATGAGAACTTAATTCCCAGATAGTTTTTCAGGCGTGAATTCACACACAAGACGATATCTGAATGCAGAACATCTGGGTTACACCCACATAGCATTATTTCAGTTTTCTTTTTATTAATTTTATATCCTCCCAATCCCAAGTCTCAAATACCTTCTCTTGGATGCCCTTACTACTGTCGAGGATTAACATAATGTCATTGGCATATAGTTTTATCTTCCCCATCAGTGGGAGAGGGGGACAGATATCGGCGTTTTCTCTGATCGCTATTGCCAGTGGTTCGATAAAGAAGGCAAATAATATAGGGGATAGCAGTCAGCCATGTCGGGTTCCATGCAGCACTTTTATTTTCCCCACCTCTATTGTGTTGACAATGATACTAGCTTCTGCATTGCGGTACATCCTTTCTATCAAACCCATGATCTGGGGTGGTATACCAAATCTGGACAAAATATGGAAAAACATTTTCCAGACCACGAGATCGAATGCTTTCTCTCCGGCTAGCAGAAGAACTAAGGCTGGTATATTATTAGGCGCAAAATAATCTAATGCTTCAGCCATATAGTTTGTGTTTGTCCCTAACTGCCTCCCCGCTATAAAACCATTCTGGTCTAAATGGATTAACTTTGATGGTATTAAGGTAAATCTATTAGCTAAATGTTTTGTGATGAATTTGTAATCCGTGTTTAATAGTGTGATTGGGCGAGAAAAATTCGGGTCCTCATTATCTTTCTCCTTTTGTAAAAAACGTACAACATTCACCTTATGAAATGACTCCGGTATAGGGCCTCCCTCTCGCATTGTATTGACGACTAAAAATTCTAAAAAGCTTAAAGAAATTCAGCTGGGAAACCATCTAGCTCGCAGGCTTTGCAATTCGGGAGATTCCTAATAACCTCAACCAGTTCTTCTTTAGAAAAAGGTTGCATAATATTCGCCCCTTCTTCTTCAGATAGCACCGGGATATTCTGTTCCGATAGAAACTTCTCAAGGCATTCTTTATCAATTAATTGATGTTGTGTATGAATCCTTCTGTAATCATCTAACATAATTTTCCCCACCCTTGCCAAATCCTTACTCCTAATGCCAGTAACAGGGCATTTCGAGACATCAATTCAATTATTGGTGGCTTGCTCGTGGGTCTGCCAAGCTAGAAACCTTCCCGTAAAGTTACTTTCCTCATATACTTTTTACATTTAGACGAGATTTAGTGATTCACATTTGACATAATACGCCTCACTTAGCATATGTTTAACCTTATCATGTTTTCTTTCATTAGAATCGGATGGATTTCTTAAGAAACTTTAGTAACTTTGTAGCACATTTTTTTCTAGGGTTTGCTTTTGTAATTTGTCTCTTTTATGTTTTCCGCATCCTTATGTATCCCCAACCCTCGTATGTATGCCTTTAAAGTATCCCATTTCCAGGAACTCCTTTATCTTGTTTTTACAAAATTGCACCCACCCTTCCTCCTGTAAGTACTGCTTGTTAAAAACCCAGCACCTAGGTTTCCCTATCTTGAACTCGAGAATGATCATTGGTAGTCTGAAAAAACGTTTGGTAAAATTCGTTGGGTGTTAAATACCAAAGCCTTCGAGAGTAGAAAAAAATCTATCCAGGAAGAGGTGCGGAATCTTCCGGAAAAACAGGTGTACACCATTTTTGTAAGAAAGGCCTAAATCCAAGGATCAATTAATCCCAGAGTTTTTCAATTGTTTCAAATACCTTCAAAGGTTTTTGGTTTTAATTGCCTTTTGAATTTAGCTGAAGAGTCAATTTTTGGATTTTGTAAGAAGTTGTGGTCCCCCCAATGATTACTTCACCAGGAATGTGTAATAAAGATTGGAATCGCTCCTCATAGGGCAAAGCACTGTCTTCAACTTGGGCATAGACACTAACAAACATAAGGCATCTTAACCCCTCCGTTTTTATCGCTGCAAAAATTAACCACTTCAGCACCCAGCCTTTTCTCCACAAAAATTGCAGTGCCCCGGTGTGCTGCTTGGGAGGAAGAGAAGCCCCTGTATGCTGCCCAGGTTTTAAACATAAAGGATTCAGACAATTTTCCTACCGGAATATGAGTCTCCTGGATTAGTATGGGTTTTTGGTTTTGATCCAAGTTTCAATAGCTCGCAGTTTCTTTTTGCTATTGAGGCCATTAACATGGAACGGCACTACCTTCTAGATATTATTCATTATCGCTTATCATTCTTCTTCTCAGATTAAAACCAAAGCTAAATACTGCTAGACCATTAATGATCCCCTTATGAAGAATAGAATCTGATGTAATTAAACCATATACCTGCTCAATACCTCAGGTATACATTCTAAACTGATCCCAAGCACTTTGTGGGCTAGTGGAGCAATCGACATGGTGGTAATTCCCCCCTTCATAAAAGATTAACATTTAGTATCTCTACCATTTGTGCATGTAACAGTAATTGCAAATTCGGATCTCTTTTTACTAACCCATTCACCCCCCCACCAGAGGGCTTACCCTCAACATCTCATTGGTCTCATTCAGTGGAACTGTGTCCAAATCCGAGATGCTGCCACCTGTGGTGCAGCTTATATTTACAGGCTCTTGATCTTCCTCCTGGCAATTTTCCTGGAGATGACCTCAGGCACATGCACTTGCACTTGTATCGTCTTCTTCTGTATTGCTAGACATTGTACAATCTTTGGTTGAAGAGGCTGTGTGATTAGCTTGTGCGGCTGCATGCCCCATTCGTATTTTGACTGTTTGAGTCAGAACAGATGCATTAAAATGAGTTGCAATGCCTGAAGTGTTTGAATGGCTGTGCATTTCTAGTGCACACCAGTTCATATATCTTGTTTATATGCTTTAAAAATTAGGGATCGCTCCCTGATGATGGACAATGCTGTCTTCCAATGTCCCTTTTTAAGACTGCCGACAAGATGTTGAAGAAACCCTGTGCCTCCCCCCAGCGACCCCAACTGGGTAGAGCCTCTCAACCCTGAAATTGCCTAAAGCAGAGCGCGTACACTTACCCCCAGTGGGAAACCTGTTGGCCACCGCTACAGAGAAATGTTGTTGTCTTGTTAGCCTTACTTGACCTGTCAATCAGGATAGGCAGAGGAATGCCAGCGGAGTATTTTAAACATATACGGGGCTGGACCAGGCCGAGGCACCGTCCGCATCATCCTTCCAAAATCTGTGTGGATGCATGCTCCCCATGGTAACCTGCAGTCTCAGGGACATGGTCCTCGCCTACACCACTCCTTAGTCAGACTCCGGGCACGCCGCGTCTTCCTGACTATGTGGCCTCCCACTGTAGTCTACTTTCACCTAGTTAGGCACCGCATCGTAACTCGGCACGCTCAGCAGACTGCACTACAGCGACAGCATCTGTCTACCTTCAAACGCCATACATCGTGGAGCGTAGCACGTAGCATCCTGACGTGGCAAGAGGAGGAGCACTGATGGCTTTATCCGAAGATCGTCATTCTCCGATATATATATATATATATATATATATATATATATATATATATATATATATATATATATATATATATATTCCAGCTCCAAACACCTTTGGCGGAGCACTCGTGGACCTGGCTGAGGGGGGGCAAAAGCAAACCACCAGAAGGAGCCACCACAAAATCAGAAGGGGTGGCTGGTGTCGGAAGAGGCAACATGTCCCTACGTGTAACACGCAGCAAGAGGGGGAACAGAAGGAAACAAACATGAAGAACTTAACCATAATCAACCTTACACCAAGATAATTAACAGCTGGAGAGGAATCGGTGTTAAGATTGGGATTAACTTTTTGCCCATCCAATAAGCTGGAATACACCCAAACCCATATCGATTTATTCAGATTTACAAGGAAATTGAAACTGCATAAATATTTTGAATTGAAAACAACAACTATGAAACCTAAAAGGCTACAAACTACATCTGCAGCAACAGATGCCTTGTCAGTAGAGGATTAAGGAGCTCTAGAAGTTATGGCGGCATTATGCACAGAGGAAGAGGATGAAACAGTTACCATTCGAGATATAGCACAGAGAACAACGAGTCTAGGAATTGAGCAAGTAAATGACGTTAGTCCATTTAAACTAACATCACAGTTCCTACCTCAAATGCCTGTCGATGCAATAGACATTTTTTCGGAAGCAGTGAATAAAGATCTACTGCATCTAAGAACTAAAAGAAATAAACGAAGAAATTATAACATCAGCAACAACAAGCTCTAGAAAACCTACAAAAGGATTCATCGATAGTCTGCAAACCCTCGGACAAGGGGGGTAACATCGTTTTACAAACAAGGGAGCAGTACTGTGCGAAAGCATTAAGACAACTATCGGACAAGAAATGCTACAAAGGCAAATTATAACGAAAGTTATATATATATATGTTTATCACTGCTCCAAGATTATGTGCTACCCGCACTACACTTCCCAGAAGGCACAGTTTCATTTGAACCTCCCATTGGGGGGGTGTGTCGGAGGTGGGTTAGCGGTTGCGCACACCGCTCCATTAAAGCCTCTGAAGAGAATCATATGGTGATTCGAAACGCGTCAGGCAATATCACTATGGAGCGGCTCCTACGGGCGGTCCCCGTCCTTACCTATACATGAATCAAGCTGTTGCTCGAGTGCTACTTACAGGTGGACAACCATGGAGCAGTAATTTAACGCGGCAGTCCAGCCGCGGAGTGTGCACCACCCCGTAAGATTGGGGGCCACGAAAGTGGAACAGCAGCTGTATACAGGATCGTGGACGGGCCCACCTGTGGGGTCCATACAGGACTTGATTATGTGCTACCCGCACTACACTTCCCAGAAGGCACAGTTTCATTTGAACCTCCCATTGGGGGTGTGTCGGAGGTGGGTTAGCGGTTGCGCACACCGTTCCATTAAAGCCTCTGAAGAGAATCATATGGTGATTCGAAACGCGTCAGGCAATATCACTATGGAGCGGCTCCTACGGGCGGTCCCCCGTCCTTACCTATACATGAATCAAGCTGTTGCTTGAGTGCTACTTACAGGTGGACAACCATGGAGCAGTAATTTAACGCGGCAGTCCAGCCGCGGAGTGTGCACCACCCCGTAAGATTGGGGGCCACGAAAGTGGAACAGCAGCTGTATACAGGATCGTGGACTGGCCCACCTGTGGGGTACATACAGGACTTGATTATGTGCTACCTGCACTACACTTCCCAGAAGGCACAGTTTCATTTGAACCTCCCATTGGGGGGGTGTGTCGGAGGTGGGTTAGCGGTTGCACACACCGTTCCATTAAAGCCTCTGAAGAGAATCATATGGTGATTCGAAACGCGTCAGGCAATATCACTATGGAGCGGCTCCTACGGGCGGTCCCCCGTCCTTACCTATACATGAATCAAGCTGTTGCTCGAGTGCTACTTACAGGTGGACAACCATGGAGCAGTAATTTAACGCGGCAGTCCAGCCGCGGAGTGTGCACCACCCCGTAAGATTGGGGGCCACGAAAGTGGAACAGCAGCTGTATACAGGATAGTGGACGGGCCCACCTCTGGGGTCCATACAGGACTTGATTATGTGCTACCCGCACTACACTTCCCAGAAGGCACAGTTTCATTTGAACCTCCCATTGGGGGGTGTGTCGGAGGTGGGTTAGCGGTTGCGCACACCTTTCCATTAAAGCCTCTGAAGAGAATCATATGGTGATTCGAAACGCGTCAGGCAATATCACTATGGAGCGGCTCCTACGGGCGGTCCCCCATCCTTACCTATACATGAATCAAGCTGTTGCTCGAGTGCTACTTACAGGTGGACAACCATGGAGCATTAATTTAACGCGGGAGTCCAGCCGTGGAGTGTGCACCACCCCGTAAGATTGGGGGCTACGAAAGTGGAACAGCAGCTGTATACAGGATCGTGGACGGGCCCACCTGTGGGGTCCATACAGGACTTGATTATGTGCTACCCGCACTACACTTCCCAGAAGGCACAGTTTCATTTGAACCTCCCATTGGGGGGGTGTGTCGGAGGTGGGTTAGCGGTTGCGCACACCGTTCCATTAAAGCCTCTGAAGAGAATCATATGGTGATTTGAAACGCGTCAGGCAATATCACTATGGAGCAGCTCCTACGGGCGGTCCCCCGTCCTTACCTATACATGAATCAAGCTGTTGCTCGGGTGCTACTTACAGGTGGACAACCATGGAGCAGTAATTTAACGCGGCAGTCCAGCCGCGGAGTGTGCACCACCCCGTAAGATTGGGGGCCACGAAAGTGGAACAGCAGCTGTATACAGGATCGTGGACGGCCCACCTGTGGGGTCCATACAGGACTTGATTATGTGCTACCCGCACTACACTTCCCAGAAGGCACAGTTTCATTTGAACCTCCCATTGGGGGGTGTGTTGGAGGTGGGTTAGCGGTTGCGCACACCGTTCCATTAAAGCCTCTGAAGAGAATCATATGGTGATTCGAAACGCGTCAGGCAATATCACTATGGAGCGGCTCCTACGGGAGGTCCCCCGTCCTTACCTATACATGAATCAAGCTGTTGCTCGAGTGCTACTTACAGGTGGACAACCATGGAGCAGTAATTTAACGCGGCAGTCCAGCCGCGGAGTGTGCACCACCCCGTAAGATTGGGGGCCACAAAAGTGGAACAGCAGCTGTATACAGGATAGTGGACGGGCCCACCTGTGGGGTCCATACAGGACTTGATTATGTGCTACCCGCACTACACTTCCCAGAAGGCACAGTTTCATTTGAACCTCCCATTGGGGGGTGTGTCGGAGGTGGGTTAGCGGTTGCGCACACTGTTCCATTAAAGCCTCTGAAGAGAATCATATGGTGATTCAAACGCGTCAGGCAATATCACTATGGAGCGGCTCCTACGGGCTGTCCCCCGTCCTTACCTATACATGAATCAAGCTGTTGCTCGAGTGCTACTTACAGGTGGACAACCATGAAGCAGTAATTTAACGCGGCAGTCCAGCCGTGGAGTGTGCACCACCCCGTAAGATTGGGGGCCACGAAAGTGGAACAGCAGCTGTATACAGGATCGTGGACGGGCCCACCTGTGGGGTCCATACAGGACTTGATTATGTGCTACCCGCACTACACTTCCCAGAAGGCACAGTTTCATTTGAACCTCCCATTGGGGGGGTGTGTCGGAGGTGGGTTAGCGGTTACGCACACCGTTCCATTAAAGCCTCTGAAGAGAATCATATGGTGATTCGAAACGCGTCAGGCAATATCACTATGGAGCGGCTCCTACGGGTGGACAACCATGGAGCAGTAATATATATGTTTATATACACATATATATATATATATATATATATATATATATATGTATATATATATATATATATATACATATATATATAAAAAATAGGAATTAAAACAATTTTAAAATAATGACATGGATAATATTAAGAATAGTTTAAAAATTACAATTAACAAACGTATTAAAACGTACATGTATCACAAATAATTGTAAAAACTATATAATAAATTATAAAAATATTTATAATAAAAAAAGTAATATAAACAATACACAAAAATACAAAATGCTAAAAAATAGCAACAATAAAGAATAAACAACACTAGCGAAAGTGTTGGACTGCAAAGGAGTCTCATTAGCTAATCGAAATACAATATAAGCCAAATGCAGGGAAAGTGTTCAACTTTGGAATTTTGGATTTACTATCTGCACTCAAATCTAAGCAATAGTAGGGAAAATGTTGGACTTTGGAAGGGTTAAGTTTACTAATCTCACTCCAAAGGACTCAACTGGGAAGGTGTTCAATCTTGGAAAGGTTAGATTTACTATTTCCACTCCATTGTAATGAAAAGCAATGAAAGTGTTGGACTTCAAAGGCATTATAGTTACTATTTTCTCTACAACTTAAGCAAAATCAGGGAAAGTCTTCCAATTAGGAATGGTTGCATATGCCATTCCAACTCCTAATAATTATTAAACAGGCATTTGACTAGCTTACAACGTAAAATTATTAAAACTTGTGCAACACAGAAAAAGTATTTACAATTTAAATAAATACAATTAAATCTAAATGTAAATACAAAATAATACAAAAAACAATTTAAAAATAAAAATAAATTCATTTTAAATAAATACATTTCCCTCCATACTACCCCAAAAACAAAATCAACTAACCACCAAAAACCAAATAAAATAAAAAAACAATAATAAATATAAAATAGATTTCACAAAGTTTATTACTAAATACACGTATCAATCAATCAAAAACTAATATAAATATAACAAATAATTTACATAAACATACATTTGATATGTTAATTATATGTAATAAATAAACTATTTGTAATATAATTTTTTTCTAACAGAAAAATTGCATAAATAATTACCAATTAAATATTTAATTAACAAACAAAAATCATGTGTACAAAAAGTCTTACGATTTAAATACTTTCCCACCCTATTTCCTCCCAAATCCAGCGACACACAACTAAAATATACATTAGTAAGTAAACTACACAAAAATAAAATATACATTAAAAATCACAAAATATGCTTAAATAATTAAAATGCAAACACAAAGAGATGATGGATGGAGCGCTGAAACTTTTCAGACACTCACCCCCAGTCACAGATCTGGGTTGAATCCAGGGTAGGGTGGCGAACTCTGCTCAGCCAGCGGAGTTTGCGGAGTTTTGCCAACTACCCGCTCCGCTGGGAATGTGGAGTTCGGCAAAAACTTCGACTCCGCGGCATGGCGGAGTTTGCCCCTGACGCCTGCCCCTTGGAGAGAGTTAAGGGGAGAGGAGGATCAGCACTCACCTGGGTCTGGCGTTCTCCGCCATGCCAGGGCTGTCCTCCTCTGTCCTGGTCTCCTCGATGGAAACGCAAACCCCCTACGCTGTACCTCTTTGGAGGACTGCGCATGCGCGCGCATGCGCAGTCCTACCAAGGCGTATAGCATACAGGGATTGCTTTTCCACTGAGGAGGACAGCCCGGGCACAGCAGAGAACGCCAAACCCAGGTAAGTGCTGCAAAGCAGGTGGCAGTCTGGGGGTCAGGAACCCTCCAGGTCTGCCACCTGCATGTAGAGGCGGAGCGGAACGGAATTCCGCTGTTTGTGAGCAACTCCGTGGAATTCCGCATAGTGGCAATCCGCCAACTCCGCCCAGGGTTAGTTGAATCCATCATCATTCTATAGTTCACTTCACCACCCCTGTTCGGACCCAGCTATATGCAAATCAGTCTTGACCCTGTGCCTCATGGGAACAGTCCAGCCCGAACTGCCAAGCACGGGTCTTCCCTGGACCGGAAACAAGCATCCTGGAACTGGTTTCAGGGTCACACCACTCATCTGCCAGGCTAGCTTGAATCCAGTAGCAAAGTGAGCAAGGGACTCATGTCTGGGCATACCCTGCCAACTTAGGGCGAGCAAAGGAAACACAAAGAGATGATGGACGGAGCGCTGAAACTTTTCAGACACTCACCCCCAGTCACAGATCTTGGTTGAATCCATCATCGTTTTTAACTCTCTTCACCACCCCTGTTCTGACCCAGCTATATGCAAATCAGTCTTGACTCTGTGCCTCATGTAATTAAAATAACATTTAATCATTCAAACTGTTTAAATAAGTATTCACCTATTAAATATTTAATTAACATTACAATTAATTGAAAACAAAAGTCAATAATGCATCATTTAAATAATTTTCCACCCTCTTCTCATACAAACCCAGCAAATAACTACTAAATATAACATTGCTAATTAAATGTTAAAGAATAATTACACATTTAAAATTAAAAACGACACTAAAAATATATAACAATTGCATTAGTAATACTAACATCTATAATTAATATTATACCTAATATATATTAAATTAATTATAAATTCAAGTATATTAAAGTGAACAATTTATATGCAGCCATATTTTTAAAAACAATATTATACACATAAAAACATTAGTATCAGATTTTTATTCTGTTCATCTATATTTTTGTATTGAAGATTTTTTTTACATGATTTTTAAGGAAGACAATAATTATCGAGGTCATTCACTTACAAAATACAGGACAGGCCAAGACTGTGTCTGGCAGTTGACAAGTAGAAAGACCTGCCCCACCACTAAAATCTATTTCTCCCATCCTATTCAGCCCACTCAGCTGATGTGTAATCATGCTGAGTGAAGAAGAGTGCACATGTGTATGAGTGTGTCATCTTAAGCACAAAGCCCAGCTCTCACTCACAGCTCTCAGGGCACATGCATGTTTGTTATGGGTGCTGAGGCACAAATCAAAAACCAAGGGAAAGTTTCTATGGAGAGCTCAAAGAAGGTGTGCATACTCTCCATAACCACTCAGGGGATCTTTTCCATACCTGGGCTGGGAAAAGCACATAGAAGCAAAGGAGGAAGGCCACACCTCTGGAGAAAAAACGAAGAGGGGCTCCTCTTTGAAGTTTTGATGGGAATGGGTCAGGCAGCTGTGTCCAGTTGGGGGATGAGCTAAGGCTCCTAGGGGAGGTATTTTCATAGACCACTTGAAATCACCATGTTAAACTGCCTCAGATTGCTATGCAGGAGCTCTGGGGCAGGGGTGGAGTGCTGATGGAGAATTCTAGAATTGGTCAGGGGTGCCTGGCTTCTAGTACTTTTCTTAACAACCCCTGCACCAGGGAGATCCTTCTGAGAAAACATTGGACTGGGGAGCGACAATGGAGAAAGAATGTCTAGCTGGAAAGAGAGGCCACATGATGCCACTGCAAGGAAGGACTTTATCTCTAGCTGGCCCCCAGTACTAGGATGGGCCTCTCCAGGGTCAGTGGCACTGGCCCATTTATGCCTCCTGAGGATTAGTTGGGGAATAGACCTGATGGGGAAACCTAGATGGGACTTCTGTAGACTGACCCTTGACTCCACTGACATAAAGGTGCCTATCAAGCAGACAGGAGGCTGGGGGACCAAGAGAAGCATGGAAGGGAGGGTGGTCAGCTTGCTGGCTGTGGTAGGCCTGTGGATGACCCCCCCCCAAGCAGGAGAGAGCTTCAGGGGCCCAGACAGAGGACATGTGCACAAACTGGAGGTGTAGGAATCCAGTTCCCCAACAAAAGCCAATTTGGAGGCCAGGAAGTCTGATGAAAATGCACCTGGTAGCTAGAGCTTGCCAACAGTGGTAAAACAACACTGCTCTTATGTAAATCGGCCCTATGGGCAAGGGAAAATGAGGCAGAAAGATTGGTGCCTCAGGGGGATGGGCAGAGAATGGAAGGATTAGCATTCCACAGATTTTCTTAAAATACCCCAAGGAGGGCCAAGCTTTGGGGATCAGCACATCCTGCATTATTAAGGTTGATGGGAAAGGGGTTTGCATGGGCATCCTCCTTAGCATCACTTTTGACCCCCTGAGAACCACATTTCTCAGGGACCAGTGCAATCAGTATTGCCACAGGGACCCCATGCCTGCGGGACCAATTACACGTCAGGCTGGGAGATCCTCCTGTCCCCAATGGTCATGCTTGGAGTGGCCAGCACACCAGGAATCATGATTCCCACCCACGGCTTGAACTACAGGATTGACTGGTCTGACTTGCGGTAGAATCCAGCAGGCAGGATAGCGGGAGAAGGTGCCACTGCCTCTGCAGCACTCAGAAAAGGTGAACCGATTGCAGGAGCTGGCCAAGGCAGCACAGGAATTGAGGCTCCCACTTTGGTCCTGAACAAATAAAAAGGCCTGTGGGAATCTTGGGTGGGACCCTGGCACCCATATTCAAAGAGAAGTGCAGCGCACAGCTGAAAAAAATTAAAAAAATGCACACACCACTAGGGTACATAAAAGAAAAGCCACTCATTCATTATACATTGCTTCACCCAAAAGAGCACACCAGAATCCTCTGGGGTGCTCGAAAAAGTTTAATAAACCAGGATGAGTAAGGGCACCACCAATGGTTTTAAAGTATTGTGGGAGGAGGAGCTGCAGGAATTATAGAAGCCCCCCAGAAGCTGACCTAGGATGTTTCTCTAATGTTGCCCTAAGTCTGCCAGGAAATTGAATTCCAGACCCCGGGAGAGGCTTCGATTCTAAAGCTGCAGTAGCATCATAGTAAAAGTAGAAATAACTCTGGAACACGTTTTCCAATATAATTCTTTATTGACAATGTTGATCATTATCAATGCAAAGTTTTATATTACCACGAATAGTATTGAATGTTGGTACTGTCCCCATTGATTTCAATGGTATTGTAGTGGTGGATTATAACATAGTTATCCTTATATTGTATCTAGTATGGGGGATGTGACAGTAGGTTCAGAGCTTGCTTGGGACATAAGCTGTTCTGAAGGTGTCACCAAAGGTGTTTCCATCTACCTGATTATATATATTTGTAATAATGTGTACTATTTAGTAGTGCATGTGTAATAAAAGTATTTTTCCTTATTAAAAAGCACTGACTGGACAGTGATTTATTGACTGTTGTACATACAAGCGAGCTAGGGGTACTTACCCATACCACTTACTCCGAGTATGCCTTTGTCATCATTTGACTACTCTTCTTCACTATTATTATTACAGCTTATAAAGCGCACGGATACCTCCAACGGAAGTGTCCCGGCGCTAGCTTGAGAGAGTCAAGTGCTACACTAGGGTATTTGGCTCCCAGTGGAGAGATAGCTGAGGACTGTTGGACCTGGCCCTCTCTGCAGGGTCATCCCAAACATTTTGCCTTTCTCCTTCTGTTTTTTACTGAATTTGTTTTTGCTTGCATTTGGACTCTGCACTTTACCACTGCTAACCAGAGGTAATGTGTGTGTGTTCTCTCCTTAAAACATGGTAACATTGGCTTATACACAATTGGCATATTTCATTTACTTGTAGGTCCCTAGTAAAATGGCACTACATGTGCCCAGGGTCTTTAAAATAAATGCTACTAGTGGGCCTGCAGCATTTATTATGCCACCCACTTGAGTAGTCCTTTAAAACATGTCCAAGGCCTGCAGCCTCACTCAGTGAGTCTCTTGTGAGATTGATGCTTCTCGAATTGCAGGCATGATCCTTCGGATCATTTAGTATTTTTCCTCTGAGTATTAAGAGGAACAATGGTCAATGGACCTGGCGGTCTCCTGTTCTTTAGGAGAATCATATGTTTGCAGTGATTTGGTCGGGTTTTGTAAGGAAGATTTCACTGAGACGCAAAATTATTTGGTCTTTTGTTGCGTTTGATGGTCTAGAACATTTCTTGGTTTTTCTGCTCAAAAGTTAGCTCTGTCCTGTCTATGACCCCTTAAATTGTTAGGGTCGAAATGCCATTGACGCTTTATTGGCAAACTGGGAATGGAGTGTCACCTATAATTGGTTCCATCTTGTATGGACTATTTGACTACATTGAAGACCCTTTGCCATTCTTCTCTTTTTTTCTGTTAATACTGTGTAACATTTTAATGCATTTGTTTGAGTAAAATGTTGAACTCGAAATGTGTTTTATATTGTATTATGATTTTTTTGAAAAATCTACTTTCTAATAATAATTTAAATAGATCTGTGTGTGGGCACCTATATTTCTTTTTTTGTTTTGTATCTTTTACATTCATATATCTTTATATTGTAATTTTGCAATTTTTGCATATAATTACTCTATCCCCTGGAATCTTTGTTGCTTACACATGTTTTTATGGTTCCTGGTTGCAGGTCAGTTGGGCAGCCCCTGTTATGGCTAACCACTTTTAGAAAGTTGCGTTTTCCTGCCCTTATCTGTTTTGTGCCTGTAGACTGTCTTGGGTCACATGATTGGGTGTAGCTGACAGTTAGACATTCTGAATTCCTCCCAGACAGTCACACAATAGAGGGATTAGGTGTGCCTGGATGGACCATCTGCTGACAGGATGGGGAGGCCTGTGCCCTGCCTTCACACAAAGGGCCTAACGACTCTGCATTGTTACTGCAGCCATGTTGGTTTAAATTTATAAACGGTGACTGATTTTCAATTTCAGAGTGGTTTCCTTTAAAAATCCAATATTTTCCAAATAAAGTAGCAAATAAAAATGACCCAAATTCAGTGTGATTCACTGTTGTCAATAGAGACGAGCCAAAGAAATTGCTTTGTCAGTTTTACTGGAACAGTTTTGGGTGCCAGACCTATTTAATTGAATTAGGCAGTCCATTTAAGCAGTGCCAGTCACCGATTGTGTGATCAAAAGACTCTTGCTAAAACATACAAAATGTTCCTTTTGAATTAAACAGTTATTAAATACAGTACATGATTAAAACATTTCTAATTACGCTAGCCGGCTCATTCTGCAAGTTTGAAACCCACTTCATGGCATTGTCTTAATTCGCTCTAGCTGGCTGACGACAACATGTGCACAGAATTGCAATTAGTTTTACAGCGGGATTGCCATAGAACCATGGATGTGAACAGGTTGTGCAATCAGAGCTTGGAAAGCAAGGCATCCATTCAACCGAATGCAGTTGTAGCAAATTGCATCTGCTTACTACTTATTCTGGTCTCTAAACAGTTGCAGCAGCTGGCATTTTAATCAATTAAGAGTCAAGTTGTGCTTAATTTCTTAATGGAAGGTGTTCCTTTGCATTAGCTTCGTGTTCTGTGTCGCTAAAATAATAAAGTATGAAAACAAATTGCTTTGGCAAAATAAACCTAAAATCTTGGAGCGAATTCATAGAAATAAAACTGCTCATTTACGAGGGTCAGTTTGTCTCTTGAAAATGCACAAATTAATTGTCCATGCCTTGCCTTCAGTTCCTGAAGGTCACTGAATTCTCTCATTCGGAACACGCCTTTTTCGGGAGGGGAGATATGAGTGTCACCTCTGTTCACAGACATTTTTTTCTGGTTCCTTATATTACAAACATTTCTACATGTTCCACGACGACAACACTGTACACCTCCTAGTAATTTCCCATTTGTCTTTATGGGTCATTAGTACCAGGTTTGGTGATGCAGAAATGACCTTCAATGACAATGTTAACGCCCGTTATTCCCTAATTTCCCCGATCGCCTTCTAAATTTGGCAAAAATGGCGTCTGATAATAGTAATGCCAGCTTCGAGTAGGAAAGTGCACAGTTGCTTCACTGCGTCCTATTCCAACAGTTTTGCCTCTTGAGGGCAAACTATATTTTTTGTTTCAGTTTTGTTTAAAGAAACCCATAGCTGCCTAGGTTTCAGAATGCTTATGTGTGACATTTCCATGGTTTCAATGTACTTATGAGTGACATTCAATGACCAAATGAGTGACACTTGGAGTGACATGTCCTCTTGAGTAAACCCGAGTAATGAACTACATTGGAAGAGATAAGTATCCGAAATGATCCCTTTTGAGCAATGAGAAGCTCTACAAAGATCTTGCTACAAAACACCTAAAATGGAAGGTTACTAACTTGCTACCGCTTCCAGAACCTCAAAACATGGATAGCTGGTTGGTGTGCTTGCTTGTGAAATATGGCAAGGCTTGCTGCCATATATGAATAAGCTGAGCCTGTCTTTGAAATCACGTGAAGCTTCATGGTGACAAATGTTTATCCTTTTTGATAGATAATGCAATTTTAAAAAATTGATTTGAATATTCACAGTTCTTCCAGTCTCTGGCCTGAACCTTGGAGCACTATACAGAAGAAACACACACACAGCCACACTCCCTCTCCCTCTCTCTCTCTCTCTCTGACTGCTGCTATTGCATTAAACAAGTTAGTTTTCATCAGGTAAATGTAAAAGGAAAAAAAGTGCATTTTCCCATCAATTTCTTTAACTTGGATGATGCATCATTCATTTAAGGTGTACCTTAAGATGAAAAAGGTCAAATTACCTTGCCATTTATGCCTATGCCTTTGACCCCGCTCCCACACACTGACAGTCATTGCCCCCATTGCACTTCTTTAGTGCTCTGCTGGACTTTCACCTGGGCCTCTAGTTGGTCTCCTCACTGCAGTGCCAGACTGAGTCAGAGAGTGTGTTTAATGGGGTTCTTGGGCAACTGGGGCGGGGGGGGGTGGGTTACACAGTGAGCTGCAGGTATTGCTACAGCTTGTGCTGAGAGAGGCTTTGCTAGCTAGCCTGATTGCTGCAGTGCCACTCACTGACACCACACTAAGCTGCACTCTCTAGTTTCTCAGTTTCATAGTCATATCTTTGGTCGGGTCCACACTCTCACCTCGAGCTCTGTTCTCTGACTGTTGCGTGGGCAGCCTGGCGATTCTGTGTACAACAGCAGGACAGTAAAAGGGGACCCCCCAGAGATGCACACATGCTCAGAGATGTCAGACTACAAAATCTTTAAAGTTGTTGACAGTGAGGTGGCTAGCATTGAGATTGATGTGTGGCATGATCACTATCAACCAATCATGTCCTGGTGTTAGAGGGAAAGGTGGCAGGAGTGAGGGGAGGGCCATTTAAGATTGCTGTCCTCCAGTTGCTCTGGCCAATAAAAAATCATACAGTACACTGGGGTTACGGGGATCGCAACAGGCATGGGCAGCACTGGAAAACAAGTTAGCCATCTGCTGGTTAGGCCAAATTAACTGTGTCACACGTATGCCCAAAATTCACAACAAATTGCTCCCCTTAATCAATATGAAGCTGAGTCCAGCGCACCTGCTCTTTGTTTATTTTAGCGGTGGCCCCAAGGGACGCAGCCAAATCTATATCATCTGGTAGGCCAGGCAACATCCAGGCATGTTTTTCTCGTTATTAAAAAGGAGCAGTTGGCACTGGTGGATGTTCTGACTTAGGCTCAGCTTGACTTTGGTGATGATTTGCCTCCATGGCACCCGGGCCGAGTTCATTCCTACATTTCATGCAAGGCGACACCCTTTGCCCGGATCCACGTGGATAAGCAACATGGTTGGTCCACTGTCCACAACACTACAAACACCAGCAGTATATGTCCACATGGACATGTCTGTGCTCTGCATACTCAAGACTGTCCAGCACATCACCGCCACACTTGGCATTGTGTACATTCTTATTCATGGGTCACTTGTCTCCTTCGCACATTCTTGGTTCCCACCTCTCCCCACATTCTGCAATTGTGTGGCAGAGGGGCTATGCCTTTGTGGATGGTTTGTCTACATGTCTTGGCCCTGTTACCACAGTTACTTGTGTTGTCGTGACTGGTAGGTGGGCATGTTGGTTGGCATGTTGTATGTGATTTTGTTACGTGTGCATTCCCACAGTTGTGAGTTGTATGATTGTGGAGTTGAGGTGTGTGGTGTGTTCCGTTGGTACTTACCAACGAGCAGTCCATTTCCATAGGTGCCATCCTGAAAGCGCTGGTTGATGATGGACTGTCGGAAGATGTAGGAATCATGCACACTGCCTGGGAAGTTGGCGATGACATTGGTGAACAGTCCCCGGTGGTCCACTATTGCCTGCACATTGATGGAATGCGTGTGCTTCCTGTTGCGGTAATTGTGTGCAGTGTCGGCAGGGGGCACAAGTAGGACATGTGTGCAGTCAATTGCCCCCAACACGTGCGGGAAGCCAGCTATGGCGTAGAAGTCTTGCTTGGTCTCCAGCTGTTCCTGCGCAGTGTGGGGGAAGTGAAGGTGCTGGTGTATCAAGCGGATGATGGCATCCAAGACAGGTGTGAGGAACTTTGATAGGGCTGGCTGTGAGACTCCTCCGACTCTGGCAGTTGCTGGTTGGAAGGTACCAGAGGCCAACAAGTGCAGCACAGCCAGCAGCTTTGTCTGCGTAGGGATGTTGGTTGTCCGTTGTGTTGGTACCGTCAGCCTGTGGGCAATGTGGGTCAGGATGCGGAGGATGGTTGTCCTTTTGAGCCTGTAGTGGGCAATGACATCCTCTGGCGTTAAGTCTCTGAGGCTGGTGCATTTTCGGAAGGCCCGCTGTCTTGTTCTGCGCTGCCTCGGTGGTAGTCCGGGGGAGGGTGGTCCTGGGGGTGGGGGTGGTCCTGTGGGTGGTGGCGGTGGGTGTTGTGGCCCTCTTGGGTCTCCAAGCTGCATGATTAGTAGCTCCATGGCATCTGTTGGTCTTCAGATGTGGCTCTTGGCTGGGCTCCCTTTATACTGCAGGTTTTCGTCCTACTTAAGACCAGAAAAAAGCAGGTCTTAAGTCCCTGCTGCTAACGTGCCTTATCGCCTGTTTTTGGACCGCATCGCCGATCTGGCTGGTCGTTGAGAATATCACGAAGTGGTGTTATCGTGAGTTTTTGCACGGGAACGCCTACTCTGCATATGATTAGCGTTAGTTGTCGCTGTCAGCCTTGGCGATGTTTTTAGCGGCAGCTATCGCAGGTAAACTTACGATGTCTGCTGTTAGCGCAGGCTTGTGAATAGGACGATAAATCTATCGCCACTTTCGTGGCGGAAAAGTGCCGATAATTCGGCGATGAGTCCTTGAGAATATGCCCCTTAGTTTTGGAATAGCAAAAAAATAGTAACCTAACACGAAAAGTGTAAGTTTACCATTGTGAATAAGGCCCAGTGTATTTTGAGACCATGCCCGTAAAACGTAACCCAATAAGACCAATAGTTTAAGTCCTATTATACATTTTTCTTTAAATTTTTTAACAAACATGTATACACATAATAAAATAAAATACATATAACAATCGTAATTTCATAACACACATTAAGAAGTCAAGAGGTAAATTATTCCACCCAGTGACTGGGACAGCATAATTATTCTTTGTCAGATGCAAAACGTTGTCAGATTGTTCAAGTGGCAAATTAAATGCTGAAGATGGCGAATACCAGAAGCATTTATTATGACTCTTAATCAGATGTATGGCAATACCCATATGTACATATTGATTAGACAATTTTATCCTCGAGTGGACATACATTTGGCAAAAGAAGGAAAAATGTACTTCATCTTCGACACATTTGGAACTTATAGCAAAATCCTATTTTCCCATAAGCCTCTCCTCAGTCACAGGTGAAACAATTCAGAGACAGGATACCAAATCTTAATTTAATATACGAAACTTTCCACCTCGTGAAGATAGATCTTAATTTTGGTGAACATTTTCTAGGGAGGAATACTTTAGTTAGCTCCCCAGCAATCGATTTATGATCAGCATATATCCAACAGCATCCCTTTAAAGGTGAGTTTAAGCTCACTGTAAGTCCTCGTGCAATGGACTCAGGATCAGACAAAAGGTTGGACATACACATTTGACCTAAAAGGGCACAAAAGTGTCTAAACTGGCCAAGAGAACAGCCGCCTGTGAGAGCAATGATATCTTGTAGAAAGTGGAAATATCCAGAATTCCCATGTCCAAAAGCAGCGGTACATTTGGAGTGCTGGTGGTAATCATAATAGTTGATTAAGGAAGGCTTCCCTACGAGCTACCACGTCTGAGACATTACGGTACACCCATATTTCTGCTACATACAGCATGGCATATTAACCCTGTAGCATGCACACTTCAAGAGTGCGGAAATTAGACATGTGCCCTTCTCCTTGGCATATCCTGAGCAAAACGGTGGTGTCCCTGGTTATATGTTTTTCCATTTTACATCATGAATCAGATGTATTGACAAATAAGTGAACTCTTGCACCTGCTCAAGATCCTGGTTAAAGTTTTGTTAGCTCCTTATTGGAGGGTGAAACATCATTAGCTTTGTTGTCAAGGTGTTAGTAGCCAACACATTTCTTAAATATAACTCTCTGACTGGCCAGTAGGCTCCGCAGGCCCCTGGGAGTCTTTGACAAAAGCAGAGCATCATCTGCAAATAGGTTCATAGAAATCCGAGTTCCTTCTGTTTTCGGTGAGATATTGATACATACTTCTACAGCCTCTTCTACTCGATTAATATGCAGTAGAAGGACTAGTGAATAGCCCTGGTGAATACCTGTATTAGCAGAAACTGAGCCTGTAGTTTCACCCATTGGATCCCAGCGCACTCTTGCAGAGCTTCCATCATGGAGCCTAACCAAGATTTGTATGCCCTGGACGTGTAATGATGCCCATAAGAGTTTCCTGAAGACATTATCAAAGGTGATGTGTTATGAATACCACATGAAGTGGTTATTTCCTAAAGACTAATGGCCTAACCTTTCATGCAATGCAGTGTAGCAAGGCAACTTGGTGTGCTGTGCTGCGTTGTGTGAAAGGGAGAGAGCAGAAATGCGTCATATCTACTAAGATATGGCGCACTTCTACTCTCTCATAGCGCTGGTGCACTTCAGACAGCCGACCGCCAATGCAGGCACCCTTGCACCATGGTGCAAGAGTGCCTGTGTTACAAGGAGAATTGTTTTTGTGCAGGAAGGGATACCTTCCTGCACATAAACAATCTCTCGAGGCATGTTTTTCTTTCTATGTGTGCTGCAGACATGCACTAGCTATAAGGGCACCAGTGCAGGGGAAAGGACAGGAATGTGCCGTATTGCCTTTAATACAGCACATTCTTGCTCTTTCCCTGTCACGCAGTACAGCCCAGCGCAGCACAGCAAGTAACTTCCCCTTAAATAGGCCCCTAGATTCGGATGACAACATAACACATTCGCTGCAGGATATTACAACATCAAAAGCATTAACCTAGCTTACCTTCCCTAGACTCCTCTCTATCCAGATTTGATACTTCTTTTATACCGTTTTGTTTGAATTTTATGCTTTCTGTTTACTTGTTATCTCGTTCTATGGTCCTTCTGAAACTGTACTGGTCCCTCTGGTCGGGCTGACTCTCCTGCCCCTTGACCTTGATTGTTCCCCCCTTTGTTTGACCGTGTGATTATTTAACTACCGCATTTGTTCCATTGTGTTGTTTTATTCTTGCTTTCGCCACTTTGTACAGCGCTCTGATACCCGTAAGGGTCATGTTCGCGCTTTATAAAACTTTTCAAATAAACATAAGAGCAGAATACGATGTGGCAGCAGCAGTGCCCCTCTTCTCAAACATTACCAGCAAGCAGGACATCTTAACCAGAAACGGAAATCGCAAGCGATTGAATGAGACTCATTTGTCTCTGGAATGCAGATGGATCAATCGCCTGGACTCATCAGTTACTGGTCTTAACATTAATGATGTAACTATGCTGATAATGTAGACCTACAGGCATTGATTAATATTTCATACAACTCTTTTCTCTTCAACATGTTGTGTCAAATGAAATCCTCTTTTTGTCTTTTCTCAATTAATGTTTTATTTTTTCTCTCCTTTTGTTTGTGGTATTTATTATTATTATTATTATTTTCCTCTTTAGTATTCATTTTTGACTCATTTTCCCCTGCGTACTATTTCATAGGTCTGCTTCTCTTTGTTTGTTGATCTGTACTCTGCTTATCCATTTATTTGCTTTCTCTTTCTATGGGGTCAGTTGGGTTCCCAGAGACCACCTTTCCCAGTTCTGCTGCTTGAGGGACTTTAATTCCCAGTTGCCCTAGGGTGCTTCATAGTTGTATGGGGCTTCAGTACCCATCCATTAGGTTTCTAGTGGTTCCTTATTCTGTTTTATTGTGTGGTGGTAGTTTAGCTGAATATCATGCCTCCCACCTGTTTTTGACGATCACAACCTTTTTTTTAATTTTTAACTTTTTTTCCGCTTTATTGAGATTAGCACAAGTAAGTGTGTCGCACCCTTCGGTATTCCTACAATTCCCATCACTCCATTAACACGCCATGTTGGTGCACTAGCATGTCTGTCCTCTTTATGTTGAGGGTATTGTAGTAACGGTATGCACCACACTCCTGGGCCTGCATTCATGAAGTTACTTGTTGCCTTTTTGTTTTGGAAGCGGTGAGGGCACTGCCTTTAATTGATGGTGTGTGCACGCTCTGACAATTGGCTTTGGGGGGCAGCCGACCAAAGGGAGGTGCGCCCCCTGGAGAATTTGGGATAATGGCCCAGGCTACATTTGGACTTCATTGGGCTAGTCCTGAGCTAGACTAGGTTGGGCTTCATGCCTAATATATATGCGGACATTTTATATGGTCAGTCACAATTTTGCTAGGTCACACAGTGACCATAAGCAGCAGCTAGTGATTTTTCCCTCCCTTCGGGCCTTAAAATTATGGTTCCTTTTTAGATAAGGGTGGGGAAAATTAATTGAGTACCTTGAGGTGGTTTGTGTCACAATTATCAGAATTCAGAATTTTATTGAATTTGATTTAGACCTCAACTGAGGTCAAAAAATACATCATTAAAAAATGATAAAACAGTTGTATTATTCAATATTAAAATAGTTTTAAGAAACTTTTAAAACACATATAGATTATAACAGGTAAATTCATCTGGCGGAGATTTACAAAACTCAATTAAACTTCTTACAGATCTAAGATTATGTCTAAAACATATGGGGGGATATTCACAAGAACATGCGCTAAACATCACCCAAAAATGTTAACGCAACTTTACACATTGCAGTCTATCGCGGGAAAATAACCCAGTGTTAACCTGGAATTCACAACACGGCGATAGTCTCCCGAAAACGCGGCCAATGTCCGCGATACAACCACCGCGACGGAGATAAAAACACAAACCCCAACACCAAAAAACGTGCAATGAGCCCATTCGCGATGAGGAAATCAGCGATAAGCTGCGCCAGGTTTGCCATACACACACTTCAGGCGGGAAAATCACTACAAAAGGAGAAAAAACACACAAACACAAAATGACCAACACCGAAGCACCATGGAGGCAGCCGGAGCAGGCGCAGAGGACGAGCGCAACCCCACAAGCACCACAGACGACCAGCCCGGGACCTCGATGACAGGGAAGGGCAAAGACAAGAAGAAGAGGAAGACAAAGTTTAGTCCGCAGGAAAACAGGATCCTGGGGTCACGGAGGTGATGGAACACCATCAACAACTGTTCGTCACCTCCACTGTGTCATTGGGCACCAAAAATGGAATATGGCGGGACATCGTGGACAAGGTGAATGCCGTCGGAGAGCACAAGAGGTCAATGGACGAGGTCAAGAGGTGATGGATTGATATCAAGCGCAAGACCAAGGAGAAACTCGCAGCCAACCAGAAGGCAGCAATGCAGACTGGAGGTGGGAGCCCAGTGCCACAGCTGGAGCTGGATGACATGGAGGAGCTGGGTGTCGAGCAGTCATCAGTGTGGAGACCGTGGCAGGAGTCGGGGACCGGACACTGCTCGACATGACACGACACCACAGCAACAGGGTGAGTAACCACCAGGTATTGGGGGACGGGGGGAGATGGCCACAATGGCACACATGCACAATCAAGCAGAGCATAGTGCACACCCACAATGACTCTGGATCATGGCCCTGATCTACACACTGTCACAATGTACATTGCCATGCTGTCTGAATGTCAACATGTACCATGCGGCCACATACATGAGGACACATTGTAACACAGCATCTCCCCTTCACATTGCAGGGGCACCGTCAACGCCACCTGCAGAGCAGTCCCAGCCACTCTTCACTGATGACGAGGAGGACACCACCAGCATCGACACCCAAGCCCTCAAAGACATCATGGAACTCATCCGCAAATCACCTCCAGGACCAGGACAGCCCAGCTGCATCGAGGAGACCCCACCAACTCCACAAACACCCAGCAGGAGGCACCCAAAACCCCGGCTGTCTCCCAAGACCCCCCGAACAACACATGGCCTTCCAACGCCGTGTGTTGGAGGTCCAGAGGGAGATGGCTGAGCAGGTGCGGGTGGGGTTCGACCTCATGGCTACCTAACTGGATGCCATCCATCGGTGTCTGAGTCCCATCAGGGACCACTTCCAGTCCCCAATGGACACCCACACGCCGCTCCATGGTCTCCAACGAGCCCTGGCTGACATCGCTGGAGTCATGACTCGGAGACAAGAACACCTGTCCGCTCAGAGTGGCTCCAGCGATCTCAGCCGTGAGATGGCACACATGCGGAGGCTCATGGAGGACATGGTGCGGATGGAGGCGGAAAGGATGGCAGCCACCGCTGCACATCAGCGAAATGTAGCTGGGATCTACCATGCCCTGCATGTCCTCATCATGGCATTGCTGCCACAAGGCGTGTCGCGCACGATTGCTGCTGCCCCTACACCATCCACATCTCCGCTCCCTGGTGTGTCCGTGCCTCACAGTGCGGCAGACGTTTCCACTCCAGCACCTGATGTGTCACTGCCACACAGTGCAGCTGACAATCCTCCTCCGGCCCCTGACGTGTCAGTGGCACACAGTGCTGCAGCCAGAACAGCACCACCCACAGGTGGGGCAGGGCACACATCTGAGGATGAGGACGTGGCTGGCTTTGGGATCAGAAGGAGGCACTAGCATCCATTTCCGCCACCAGGCCTGTTGCTCCTTGGTGCCGCACATAGCCCCATGACCTCCCACTGACCCCGATGCACTCTGCGGCACTTACCTTGGACCGCGACATGGACTTCCATATCCTGTTTGTTGACCAATGACACGGCGACCAGACTGCAGACTGTAATCTTCCTCATCCTCTGTACTTGTCATTCCTCGATGGACTCTGGCTGGCCCTCCACAGGCCCATATTGTGAAGTGGGGTTGGCATGGCCCTGTACTGCTCCAGCTGCTAAACTCCACTGGATGTGCAATAAACATTCAGTAACGCACTGCTGTGTCATGTCTTTCATCATTCAAGTATGAATGTGTGGATGAATGTAGGGTCAGTGATTCCCCCTAACGTCAATGGTGCTCATCTAGTGGGATTCCATTCACAGTGTGCTACGTTGCCAATTGCGTTGCGGGTGCCGTAGACACCACAACAGGGACACACGCATTAGTCACTTTCTTGTCTGGACATGGACTGCACCACGCCCAGAGCCCCCGAGTCATTGTTGCAAGCCCTGCGCTGGTCCTGCGTACGCCAGGACAGTCCACTCCGCTTACGCTCTGAGGGGGGCCACATAACCACATGTCACAGGTTTACACGCTAGTGGTCCGCAGGTCGCTGGTCTAGTTGTCAGCATGTTGTGGCCTCTCCCTGAGGGCAGGTTTGCACACACACCACACCCATCCGGCGCAGGCGTCACAGGCCATGTGACCCCGAGTATATAAGGGTCGGCAACGTCACATTCCCCACTGCCAGAGGTGACTGGATGACGGACGTACCACGGGGCTCAATCATAAAGGGCCCATGAATTGTTGCGCACAGGGTTAGTGGCACCCGAAGCCTTGCGGCCGTCACGGGCCTACCACCATGTGGCGCTGACTGGGGTTGCATAGGGTTAGTGGCACCCGAAGTCTTGCGGCCGTCACGGGCCTACCACCACGTGGCGCTGACTGGGGTTGCACAGGGTTAGTGGCACCCGAAGCCTTGCGGCCGTCACGGGCCTACCACCACGTGGCGCTGACTGGGGTTGCACAGGGTTAGTGGCACTGAAATTGCTGAGTGAGTGTGCAGCCTGCGATGATGACGTGTGCAGTGATGTGGTCTGTGCCATTGATGCGTCAGGACTCAGTGCCATGTGTGGGACCTGCTGGGCCGCGGTGCGGGTCCGCATGATGTGGAGCATGCCATGGTGGCTGGACCGGGGCCTGGAGCTTGCACGGGCATGTGGTGTGCCCACTGGTGGACACACCGTTGGCGAAAGGTGAGCAGTGGGGCCTGGGTGCGCAAGGGTGGACAGCCAGCGCTGGCTGGCGGGAGGGGGTAGGGTGTGGCTGCATGTGTGCGCAGGGGCAGACAGGCGTTGTTGCTGTGTGCAGTGGGATGGACTCTGACATGATTGACTCTTGCCTTGATTACAGGTTGCAGACCTGGTGGCTTGCGGTGTATCCCGGCACTTGGTTGGAGACACACCGGTGTCAGCAGGTGAGCAGTGGTGCCTGGGTGCGCGGGGGCAGCAGTGTCCTTCCTTCTCTCTCTCTCTCTCTCTCCCTCTCCTTCCTTCCTTTCCTTCTCTCTCTCTCTCCTTCCTTTCCTCTCTCTCTCTCTCTCTCCCTCTCTTCATTTCTCTCTCTCTCTCCTCCCTTTCTTTCCTTCTCTCTCTCTCCCTCTCTTCATTTCTCTCTCTCTCTCCTCTCCCTTCCTTTCCTCTCTCTCTCTCTCTCTCTCCTCTCTTCATTTCTCTCTCTCTCTCTCCCTTCCTTTCCTTCTCTCTCTCTCTCTCTCCCTCTCTCTCATTTCTCTCTCTCTCTCTCTCCCTTCCTTTCCTTCTCTCTCTCTCTCTCTCCCTCTCTTCATTCTCTCTCTCTCTCTCTCTCCCTTCCTTTCCTTCTCTCTCTCTCTCTCCCTCTCTTCATTTCTCTCTCTCTCTCTCCCTTCCTTTCCTTCTCTCTCTCTCTCTCCCTTTTTTTCTTTCTCTCTCTGCTTTTCTTTCTCTCTCTCTTTCTCTTTCTGCCTTTCTTTCGTTCTCTGTTTCTCTGTGTCTCGCTCCTTTGATGTGCGCATGACACACGTTCTGATTTTGTGCTTTATTTTCCAGGCTGTGACATCAGGATTGTCCCGGACGGACCCGTCAGAAGTCTTCCGCATTGGTGTTTTGTGTTGTATTCAATAAAGTTTTTGGTTGTTACTTCAATGATGAGTGACTGTTTCTCGTTCTTCTGACCACACATGTGTGTTTCTGTTTGTCATTGTGCGACGTCATGCGCTTTTTGTGGCTCTTGTGTCGTGCACGGTATGTGTTTGTTATGGGGGTCCGGGGGGGGGGGGAGTGGGGGCGGTGGATGTTGTGGCTCTCTTGGGTCTCCGAGCTGCATGATCATTGTCTCCACGGCATCTGTGGGTCTTCCGATGTGGCTCTGGCCTGGGCTCCCTTTCATGCTGCAGGTAGTCGTCCTGCTCAACACCAGCAAAAGGCAGGTGTTAAATCCCTGCTGCTACCGCGGCTTATTGCCTGTTTTTGGTTCGCATCGCAGATCTGGCACTTTGTTGTGAAAGTGGTGTTGTGGTGTTTTGGTGCGTTTTTGCACGGGAACGCCTACTCTGCATCTCATTAGGGTTAGTTGGTGGGGGTCATCCGTGGAGGTAAATGTTGAGGCAGTTATCGCGGGAATACTTGCGTTGTCTGCAGTTTGCAACCTCTTGTGAATGGGGTGTTAAATCTGTCACCACTTTTGTTGCGTTAAGTTGGCGATAACTCGGAGATGAGTCCTTGTGAATATCTCCCATGGGGTTTATATACCGGTGCCGGGCCTTTACCAAAATCAAGTTTGGACAAATTAATAACACATGTACTAAATCCTGCCGTCCCCTATTACATAAATCACAAGTTCCTGTGGAATTATCCGATTTGTCCCATTTAAAAGTCAGGGTCTTCAAGGATAAGATCCCTAGCCTCATTAAAATTATGGTACGTCCGACTATGTGCTCTAATGAAAAGCGAATGTACCGTTGTGGAGTTTTATATTGTAGAGTATCTGCAAAGTGTGCATAATGTTTTAGCCGAGAACAGTGGTCTAAATCTAACTCATAGCTTAATCTTATGGTCAGGTTCTTTAGATAAAGCTTCAGATGTAAAGGGGTCATAGATTTCAATAGTTCAATCGTGCAGCCAGACTGAGTTAGTGCAATATTTAAGTTCTTATTAAAAGTGTGCTGGGGTGCATCATCTCTAAAAGTCTCCAATTTCAGGACATAGCTTATGGTCCCTTGGTCTATATGTAAAAGATTATAGGCCCAGCGAAGTATATTTATAATGGCTTTTGCATACACGCTGTCTATAGATAGCTCAAGGCGAATTGCTTGGACGGGTACTGACTGGTTGACTCTTAGCAATTTACGCAGTAGAGTCCCTTCTTTTACATTCAGTCGGTGCCATACCTTAATCGGGATATATTCCAGAGCATATAGTAAAATTGGTGGTTTCTTTGAGCGGTAGACCTCAAGCATAGGAGCGAAATGTCTATTACCTGAGGAGGAATAGAATCTCAATAGTCCACCAACGTGGGCTTTAGCCTTTAGGCTGATGTGTCCGAAATGGGGCGAATTTTGTAAGGTCTGGGTGAAAATTCTCCCCAGGTAAGCATATTATTTAACAACCTCTAGGGGTTTCCTATCTAATGTCCAGTTATAGTACAAGTAGTGCTTTCTACCTCTGAAGGGGAGGACTTTAGTTTTAGTGGTATTTGGTATAAGATAATTGTCTTTAGCATACTTATCTAGAGCATTAAGATGTCTTTGTAAACCTACCGGTGTAAGATCCATTATTACTACATCGTCAGCGTACATTAAAATGTGCATATTGCAGGAGGCTATTTTTGGTGGGACGTTATTGATTGTTTGTAAACATTCTGGGAGGTCACTTATGTATAAGGAAAATAAAATGGGGGCTAAGACGCAGCCTTGCTTAAGGCCATTCCTCGTAGCAATAGGCCCTGTCAACCCTTTTTCACCCCCCAGCTGAACTTTACACCAAGTTGCAGAATGTAATGCCATGATTATGGTGAGCAAGTCGTTTGGTATTCCAAGCTGCCCTAGCTTAGTCCATAGAGTTGGCCTATCTGCGCGGTCAAAGGCAGTGGTAAAATCGACAAAAACACAATAAACCGTTTGCTTCTTCATTACTACATATTTGTCTATGACTGTTTGTAACACTGCGATGTTATACGTCACAGAGTGCTTTGGTTGAAAGCCAGCCTGAGTCGTTGGTATCGCTCCTGTAGAAAATGCCCAGTCTTTCAGATGTTCCAGCACGCATTTAGCAAAGATCTTCCCTGTAGCATCCAAGAGGGCTATCTGTCGGTAGTTATTGGGGAGTAGTTGGGATCCTTTGTGTATTTTGTGGTTTGTGTCGAGCAGAGGTGCGCAAGGGGGAATCTTTGCATTTGGTTGTACCTTGGAGCAGGTGCAAGGCAGTGGGCAGTTTCAGTTGCCATGGTTATGCATTAAAATGATGGTTGTGAACATAGGGGAAGCAGGACAATGGGAAGGGGGTGGAGAAAGCAAATTAAAAGTGAAGAGTTTGGATACTTAGATAGCTAGATGCTAATAGATGAAGGTTAAAGTGTTTACGGATGTAAAGGTTAACAGTTTAATGCCAGGGTAGGATTTGCAGTTGCATGACAAATATGTTAAGGGGGGGCAGGAGACTTAGGGGTTGGGGGTAGGAGGAATTAGGTGAAGTACTGTATAGTGAGGTCTAGTTTTGTAAGGCAAAAAGCAAGGGTTTTTGTTTGGTGTGATGTGCAGCTGTCTTCAATAAAGCTGTCTTTTTCACACAAGAAGTAAGTATGTGGTCTATGCTGCCCCTTTTTGGTCCAATTTGGTGATGGGTGTCCATTTGTTCCTTTAATGAGTTTTCTAGTTGGGGGGGGGTATGCCTGTCCTGGCATTCTCATCTGTCTCTCTACTGTCTTAGAGTGGCCTGAATGGTAATAAGTTGCCAATTGCCTTACCTTTGACTGGTTGTGCCACAAACTTTCTTGCAGTCATTAGATTCACTTCTAGTATATAATTTTGTGTTTGGGCATTACCTACCCATTTTCACAATGATTTATATTTCCTTTGATCCAACAGTTGTCTTTATCATTCTATCTTTGTGTCTCATTTTAGATTGTTCCCTTTGAAATCATGGCACTTAACTTGTTAGCCTATCCCTATTTTGTTTTCTTCCTTTTCGTATCCTAGGTTGCTTTCTCTTAAGTATCCTTCAACATCTGTCCTGAGGATGATCCTGGTCAAGTAAAGCGTTGTGGTAGAAATGTCGACTTTTTCTCCTTAAGCAATAGGAATTGCATCATCCTCTATATTCAAAACTTCAGAAGGTTTTCTGTCTCTAAATTATTGATCATATGGCATGTCTATTTGTAGACTATTGTTTGGTTTTTAATTAACAATTTTTGTATTGAATTTGTTTGCACCTTGTTACATTCATTTGCACTATGTTGTCACGTTATATGCACATACTGAGTGTTGTTATAATACTTTGATATATAATTTGCTTTTATATTTTTTGATAAACAAGTCCTGTTTTGCATTTTACCTCAATGTGGTATTTTGTTGGATTAGACCAAAATTGTTTGTGCTTACCTATATATATTTATTTGTTGATCTACATTTTGTCTTTCACCCTTCCCCTCGAGTAAACCATTTATGTGTCGCATTGTAATTATCCTGGTTCTCAGGGTGGCAGGGTTTACCCTGTCATATGTTACACATGTGTGTAGAGTGGTCAAGGCTCCCTAGTCTCTCCATCAGGGAAGTCTCCTGATGCCTAGCAGCAGAGAGTGCATCGCGCAGTCTGGGGTTAGTTTGACCTCCACTCGATATGACTAGACATGCCTTTAGCTCCAGTAAGGTCCCAGTCAACAGTCCTTAGAGCACCTGAAATCTCATGCATGCAATGGCCATGCATCACTACTTTAAGGTTATCCCATTCCTTTGCATTGGATGCGGTAGAGCCCTGGTTGATTTCTAAGAATTCCTGAATTTGGAATGCTAGTGAGCTACGGAAAGAGGGATACTCCAACATGGATTTCTGAAGACGCCAGGTAAGGATTGGTGGGAGCGGCTTCCCCCAAGTGAGGAATGTTATGAGGGGCCTCTGCTCAGAGATGGAATGCTCTAGGTGGTCCGATGCTGCAAATTGGGAACAGGAATGGGCAGAAACAATTATAATCATGTGGAGGAGAGTAATATGAATATCATCTGAGTCCTGGATTATGCTGTCACCAGATATATGTTGATGCCCAATTCTGAAGCCACATGGTCAGCGATTAGGCATTGCTGACAGTGGGAGCCTGAGGTAATGGAGGCTGGTATCTGCAAGGGCTAAATCTAGAACTACGTTAAAGTCACCACATTACACTCAGGGGAGGTGTGTCCACGTATCAAGGTTATTTGAAAGATGGGCAAAGAATTTAGACTGTTCTATACTCAGGGAATATGTGCTACCCAAAACTAGAGTGAGTCCATCTAGGGAGCCCTGTGCCAGGACAAACCTATCCTCTGGGCTGGGTGTATAATAGTAGACTTAGCCGTGAAGGGGACCCTAGCCTGGATGCAGCTCAGATCCCCTCTAGCTTAGGCAGAATAAGTGGTGGAGAAAATCTGCCAATGCCATCCTTCCAGAAGACAAGATGTTTCTAGGGCTCTAATGTGCGTCTCTTGAGGGAATACCAATTGTGTGCCCTTATGTGTAAGAAAGGATTGTATTTTGTAGCGTCAACGTGTGGTGTGCACCCCCCTAATGTTCCAGGATGTTAGTATATAAGGTGTATGTTAGAAATGGGGCTCTCTAGTTGGCCATGGCTGGCGCCAATGTCCAAATAGTGGGGCCAATAGAAGTGGGTGACCAGCCTCTCAAAGGTCTTGGTCTGCCCCAGATGTCCGGCCAGTGGCACATCATGAGCCAACCCCAGTAGGAAGGTCCTGAAGCGCTGGGGTACCACCAGCACACGGGCTGACCCAGGCTCAGCAACCTTAGGCTCGCTGTAAAGGAGGTCGTTCTCCCAATAGATCCAATGTGACCCTGTCTGATCACCTGCTGCCTGGGCGGCGGCCTGTCGCCGCACCCCCTCAAGAGAAGGGCAGGTTCTCTGTTGCTCGCAAAATTCCTCCCTGGAGGGCCCCCCTTCCTGCTGCCACTGGGTCAGCTCCGGTAGGTCCCCCAGTTCGGCCACTTGTTCCCCTGTAGGTTCCAGGGCATCCCCCTCAAGGTCTGCTCCCTCCAGGACTGTGGGAACCGCAGGGGCCGGTTTCCCACGCCCCCTACCCCTTCTCTTTAAGGCAGGGGCCTGGGCCATACTTTCAGGCTCCAGACCCTCCGGAACATCCTTCTGAGCTGTCATGGACCAAGTGGTCACACACGCCCACTCAGGCAGACCCAGCATTTCCAAATGAGACTTCCTCTCCACCGTAGCCCACGGGGAGTTCTCTAGATCATTGCCCAACAGACAGTCTACAGGCATGGCGGGCCTCACAGCCACTTGAAGAGTTCCTGAGACCCCCCACTTGAAGGGAACCTGAGCCACTTCACACTGGCTCTCTGAGTTGTCTGCGGACACTACGGGGCAGAATGCATGGGGGACAACCTGCTCTTTGGACACCAACCGGGAGCTGACAGCAGTCACACTAGCTCCGGTGTCCCTGAGAGCCTCCACCCTATGGCCATTGATGGTCACCCACTGCCGGTACTTCTGAGTGTTATTCGGCAGTGTGGGGTTAGGGACCTTCTCAAAGTCTCCTAGCGAGACAAGGGTTAACTCTACGGGATCCCACCCACCTTGGACCTCTACCTCCTCCCCCCAGGGCTACACTGGCAATCTGGCGGGATGGTGCATGGGGTGGTGCACGAGGGGATGCATTGGGGTCCCTCTGGGGACACTGGGGATCATAATACCGGTGGCGCACTTGACCACACTTGAAACAAGTGAGTGGCCCCCTCTAAACAGGCCTACCTGTCGGGGACACTGGCTTCTTCTCAGTGGGAGGCTGGGACACCACTGCTTTGTTCCCTTGGGAATTACTTTGGAGCCCTCTCTGGAACTCCCTCGGCTTACCCTTGTCCCCCCACTTCTCTGCTGGGGACCCTGCCCACCTCTGGCGAAGTCTCCCACAAAACCTTTGCGGACCCGGGTGTTCACCCAGCGGTCCGCCTCCTCAGCAAGCTTCCTAGGGTTAGTCAGCTTGCTATCAATCAGGTGCTGGCGTAGCTCTGGAAAACAGTTACTAGAAAAATGCTCCCACGCAAACAAATCATACAATTGCTCGAAAGTTTCCACTTTGCTACCCTTTACCCAGCGATCCATTGCTCTGCAGAAAAAAGACACATATTCAACCCACGTGGTACCCTCTAACTTCTTACAGGTCCTAAACCTCTGCCTGTACATTTCTGGGGTCAAACCATAACGGGTCATCAAAGCTTCTTTCATATGGGCATACACCATCCTGCTCTCCTCAGGCAGGTCCAACAGGGTATCCCTACCATCACTCACAAAGCGCCCCCACAATCCCGCTCCCCAATCCTGCTCAGGGACCCGGTGGGACACCATTGCTATCTCATATGCGGCAAACCATTGCCCAATATCCTCACTCTTGTGAAAATCCTTAATGACATCCTTAGGAATATAAACTCTACTCTCAGGAGTTACTAAAGGTATGCTGCCACCAGAGGGGAGACCGGGACACTCCTCGCCCTGATCTCTATCTCCCTCAACATTCTCTCATGCTCCATTCTCATTTTCTCAAGTTCAATTGACAATCGATTCTTCTCAATGTCTAACTTCTTACTCTCAAGGTCCTTCTGACCTTCCAATTTAGCCATCTCCAAACTATGCCTCCTATCTCTCTCCCTGTCCTCCAGCTCTTCTGGGGTCAGGCTCCTTTGGGATACACTAGTACCTGGATTGGAGGGTGTTCTATCTCCCCCCTCTACTGCATCATCCTGCTGCCCTCCAGCATTCTCTTCCTCATCCCCAGCGGACTCTCTCGCTTCCCACCAGGCCTTCAGCGCCTTGTGGTACTCCTCCTTCCTAGAGAGACCTATCACGGGGACTGCGAATTGCTTACAAATCGACTTCAGCTGTCTGGCAGTGTAGGTATCAAATCTTTCCTCCTCAAAGGTGAGATCCTCCGAAGCATTGGATGTTGGCCTTCCCATATTAGCAGTACTCTTGGCTGCAATCAACAATTCAATACTAAAACAACCAACCAACAAAAACAAAAAAAATTCGAAGAGGGAAAAAAAAAAACTGTGCGTGGCTGCGCTTTGGTCTGTCTTCACTAGTGGCGTCTACCAGTTATTGTATGTGGATCATAAATGCAAGTCCTGATCCTCACCGCTGACCGCCAATGTTAGAAATGGGGGTCTCTAGTTGGCCATGGCTGGCGCCAATGTCCAAATAGGGACCCTTCTTCCTAAGTCAGGGCAAGTGGGCTACCCCTTTGATAACCCCTGCTCAACCCTGTGGTAACGTAGCACGAGCAGTTAGGCCTATCTCAGAGGCAGTGTGTGAAGCATTTATGACCATGCACAATAAGGCAGTAACGACACCACAAAAGGACACAACTCAAGTAGGTATAGAAAAATAGTATCTTTATCTAAGGTTTAGCACGAGACTCTCAAAAGCGTTTTAACCAGTTACAATGCACGTAAATCAGTAGGGACTTAAAAAGGCAATAACGTGTTCACCAGAACGTGGCACTGACTGAGTTCAAGGCCTGGGTCTACGCGACCCGTTGCGCACCAGATACCTGCCGTTGGACGGGGACACAGCACGTAGCTTCTCGAAGAAGCGGAGACGGTGACAGGCGGACTCCCAGCGACCACAGTTCTCGACTGCAGTGGTCCGCAACGTGCACTCACAATGATTCGGGCACTCGGGGACAGGCGGGCCCTCAGCGGCAGCAGCACGCGGCTGCGGCGGCCCGGGCTGGTGGTGGCGATGACTCTCGTCGTGCAGCTCCGTGGTGGGCTCACAGCGGCAGCAGCTCTCTCCTAGCTGCGGCGGCCCACAGGACGATTCACGATGATGCAAAGTTGGCAAAGGTGCGGGCACTCAGCGGCAGCAGCTCTCTCTTAGCTGCGGCGGCCCACAGGACAAATCACAATGATGCAAAGTTGGCAAAGGTGCGAGCACTCAGTGGCAGCAGCTCTCTCAACTGCGGCGGCTCACAGGACAGATCACGATGAGGCAAAGTTGGCAAAGGTGCGGGCGCTCAGCGGCAGCAGCTCTCTCTTAGCTGCGGCAGCCCACAGGACAAATCACGATGAGGCAAAGTTGGCAAAGGTGCGAGCACTCAGCGGCAGCAGCTCTCTCTTAGCTGCGGCGGCTCACAGGACAAATCACGATGAGGCAAAGTTGGCAAAGGTGCGAGCACTCAGCGGCAGCAGCTCTCTCTAGCTGCGGCGGCCCACAGGACAAATCACAATGATGCAAAGTTGGCAAGGGTGCGAGCACTCAGCGGCAGCAGCTCTCTCTTAGCTGCGGCGGCTCACAGGACAAATCACGATGATGCGGAGTTTGGCAAAGGTGCGGGCACTCAGCAGCAGCAGCTCTCTCTTAGCTGCAGTGGCCCACAGGACAAATCACGATGAGGCCAGGTTGGCAAAGGTGCGGGCACTCAGCGGCAGCAGCTCTCTCTTAGCTGCGGCGGCCCACATGACAAATCACGATGATCTCGACCAGGCTGGCACAACGGCGGGCACTCAGCAGCTGCAGCTCTCTCTTAGCTGCGGCGGCCCACACTGATTCAGCGAAGGTTCCGAAGGTTCAAATTAAGGCGGGCGCTCAGCGGCGGCAGCTGTCTCTTAGCTGCGGCGGCCCACACAGATTCAGTGAAGGTTCCGAAGATTCAAATTAAGGCGGGCGCTCAGCGGCGGCAGCTCTCTCTTAGCTGCGGCGGCCCACACACAGAGTTAACAAGGGTTACCAGTCCGCGTTCCTCACAGTAGAACTAGAGGTTCCGGATTACTCGACGGAGGCCTCACCTGCAAGTAGAATCCCTAGCACAGGAATTCAGACGGCTGACGGGGTGAAGTCTAATGTCCCTGAGACTTCAGCAGGAGGCGCTCTCAATTCAGGCCCTCGGGTAGTTTCTTCAGCAAGCTTGGTGAAAGTTTCAAAGTCCTTTCCTCTGTTTACTCGGACAGAGTTTCGTCTTGACATCCAGAAGGAACACACTTGAAACAGGTTTCAGCGCAGCGTTTTATACCTAAAAAGTCTTTGTTCTCTGCAGTCACAAATCACTGCATCCAGCCAGAACCAGTTCGGTGGGGTCGGGGAGCACTTGGTTTACGAGGCGACATCCTGCCCTTTGAGAATCTGGGGGTCTGCTATCAGACGCCCAGTGGGAGGTGGAGCCATCATTCACCTTGCCAGGCACGGCCCTGCTCAGATCAAAGAGTCACCCCTCTCCATACTCTAAATGCCGATCTCTCTCTCCAGCCAGGTCTGACCCAGCTGGCCCTGCTGCTCCAAAACCAGACGGCCAATACACACGCTAGCAAAGCCTACAGGAAAGCTTAGGCCAGAAAATACCTCGTTTCTAGCAGAGGTATTTTCGAACACGGGCTACGCAAATAATCCTTACTAAAAGATGTATCTCAATGTCCTGAGCTTAAACATATCAAATTCGACGTTCCTATCAGGTTCCTAGGGGCAGGTAGGATTAGGGCATGTAATACTCAGCCTGCCCATTCTGGCCTATGAGAACGGATAGCCTCACAATAGTAAACAGTGAAATGGAGGGTAACTCGCTATTAGAACATGCTACACAGACATACTTTAAAAGCTGCTTCGGTGGGTAGCGCAAATCAGCGCTGCAGGCCCACCAGCAGTATTTGGTCTACCAGCCCTGGGCACACACAGTGCACTGATACTAGGGACTGACAGGTAAACCAAACGAGCCAATTACGATTATCCCAATTCATACAGTTATCTTTACACAGGGAGCATTCGCGCTGTGTCACTGATTGGCAGTGGCACAGCGCCCAGAGCATCTAAATCCAGCCAACATAAAAGGTAAGAAGCGAAAAGAGGTAGGGAGACCCGCGCCAATGATGCCAGGTCTAACAGTGTATTTCAGGGGGGAGGCATGAAATGTGAGTAATTGAGGCACCTTCATTCAGTGGTGTAGTGCTCATGCAAACTGAGCTGTTAGTGCCCATTCTTAGGAGCAACAGCATAATCCACTCATGAAGGATTAGGACTGTGGGGGAGTTAAAGGGGGACAAGAGAAAACCAAACCGAGCAGTCAGCAAATGGCTAATTGCCCAAATAATAATGTGAGTTGCTCAAATAGCATTGGTGGGGAGCGCTGTTGGACAAAAATAAATCAAATAACAAGAGAGGCCTACTCGAAATGATGAGAATGGTTGACCCAGGTGAAGTCCGGCCAGGGTGGTGGGGATGTGGAGGAGCAGGGAGGTTATCTCATTGAAGGCACTTTTTCTCAAGATGGAGGAGCCAAACACAGATTGCGAGTTTTTCTGACATTTAAGTCCCCAATGTTCAAACAGATGGGAACACCGTGGGGATGTGGTTGCACCCGTGAGGGGTAACCCAAAGATAAAAATGTGATATCACAACAGATAGCCACAGTCTGAGGGGTCACCATGGGAGGGGACCTCGATTTGCAAAGCAGCCCCAGGTAGGAAGAAGTATTGTAGTCTTCAGAGGAAGTAGATGTGTGAGAAGGGAGATCCATGGTAGGCTCGCAAAAAAGCTGCTGCAATGTTCAGGGCCTAATGTTTGCCATCATGGACCTGCACCAGGGTACTGGTGCTGAGGTTGAGGCTCTATATCTCAATCAGGCTATTGATGGTGGCAAACTGTTCACCTAGTTTTTCTCCTGCATAGCTAATCTGCCTGGGGGAAGCACTCCGACCTTCAGCCCAGTCCAAGGCAGCATCCAGCTCTGTGACTTTAAGTTTTGCCGGGAAGAGGAGGGAGCATTTTATGCCCTTGTCTTGAACATTTCTCTTCACACCTAGGAAGGATGCCCGGTGTTGTTGAACAGCCAGAGTATAATCCAGAAAGAGCAAATGTAATACTCCCAGCTAGGCATGTGGGTCAAAGTGTTTTGTGTCTGTCATTATAATGCGGGAGCCTGGTGACCAAGGACCGAAGGGGGCTGAGGGGGCATGCACGGTTGATGGCATTTGCCAAAATCACGTGTCTTTTTGACTGAAAATGAGGGGGGAGTTTTGGGGCAGGTGTAAACAATTTTATCCAGTGTTCAAAGAAATCAGTTGTGCTTTGTCACTCTACACCTTCCAGTAGGCCTATCTCCTGAGGATGTTCGCCCAAGAGCATCCCTCTGCATACTCAGTTCTGATCTCTAGGAATTGTATCTAGTGGTCAACTCTAGGAGTTGGCAATGATGATTTTGGGCGGTGGGATACAGGTCTTTAGATTTCCTCTCAGTGTGGGTGATGAGTTCAGGCAGTTCCTTTGGTTGGCTCTAAGGAGTCCCACGTCCAGTGCAATTCCATCCATCTTGGCTTCCAGTGATGTTTGAGTGGTGCTAAATACGTCTAATATGATGCCCAATTTATAGGAGGGAGGGGGTTCTAGAGCGCTTCCAGGTGACTGCTTCCTTTTATCAGGGAGAGCAGGTCTCAGTCTCCCCATGTTGGTACCATGGTAGTAGGAGTTGGATTCAATGGCCTGCCAGGTGTCCCAGCTCACCGGCCCTCAGAGAAGGCCAAATAAACAGTGAGGGGGACTTCCAGAGGCCAACAAAGCTGCTTGCAGATTCCCAGCCGTTTCTATCAAGGATGTGACTGTGGACACAGCACAAGCAGTGTGGACGGATGTCCTGTGGCAGTCACTACTTACACTACTTACTAGTAGGAGGCACAGTTTTCTTTGTCCAGGACAAAGTCTTCCCCAGGACAGAGAGTGGGTTCAAATCATTATAAATACACTAGAGGGAGATGGAAGTTTCACAAGTATCAATGTGTAGGGACCCCGTGTTATCTCAAACAGGAGACCGTCATCAAGGTCTTGGGTAGGAATGCTGATGCAGTACTCCAGTAGCTCCAATGTCTATGACTCCCAGAGGTGTGGGGGGTCACCCATATGATAACCCCACTGGGAGCTGCCACAGTCGCCCCAGGTACAGTGTGTTATCTCACCCTCATTTTCTTTGTGAGGGCAGAAGTTAGCTATGTCCAGGTGACTAATCCATGTCAGGCCCCCACATTCAAAACAGACACAGTCTCTTCCCCGGCCTCAACAGGTCATCATCTCAAGAGGAGTTTCAACAGTGTAAGGGGTCAGCCGAGGGACCCAGACGTATGGCCTCCGTCGATGTTTCCTAAGGTGGGTTAACAATACAAAGATGCAGCAGGATAAGGCACCCCCATACCAGTAATAATATCAGGTGGGTGCTCCTGGGGTTAGTTGGCGGGGTTTTTGATTCAGGTACTCACAGCATGTTCAGTGCCATGGATATGGGGCTCTTTCCTGTGTCATGCCCCAGCGGGTTCAGTTTCTGGGCACAGGCCCATTCTGGAGGGCCCATCTGTCCTGCAGGCACTGTCAACTGGGCTCTCCCCTCAGCAGAGAATAAGAAAATATAACATTATAGGTAACTGTAACCGTTTAAGATACAGGTATGACATTGAAATACAAAGGTTATAAAAAAATAAAGAAGTATCAGTTTATAGTTCGACTGAAGGGGCATACCCGTCCTACTAAGGATGTCTAATGAAACAAACAGCAAGGTGATGCTCATGCTGCCCCCCCTAGTCATTTTCACCCACTGTGTCATTCTAGACAGAGACCAGCCAGATGCAAAGCCCTCTTGGTCGTGCTCGGTCCAATACGAACAGTCCAGCTAGAATGGCTGCACTTGATCTTAGCCAAAAGGGAGAGAATCGATAACAGTCCTGCCAAAACGGTCAGGCCATGTCCCCTCCAGACAGGTGAGTGGGAGCTGAAGCACATATTTAATGAGGCAGCGCCATTCTTTGAAAACGTCAAAACATGGAAGCGCTTTATAGATGACGTTTTTTTCATCTGGAATTGTGACTTGATTAAACTCCAAGAATATATTGCATGGCCCAACTCTAGTGACATCAATTTGAAATTTACAGCAAAATTCAGGATCACAAAAGTGGAATTTTTAGATATTCTCATATCCGGATGCTTGAAAATGCTGGAGGTTAGCTTTTTTAGAAAACCTACGGCTAAAAACACCATCCTGCAACATCAGAGCTTTCATCCGTCCAGCCAGAAAGACTCTATTCCCTTCGGTGAGTTTCTGCATGTCCGCAGAAATTGCACCAATATGAAAGATTTCAATAAACATGGTGAACTTTTAAAAAGACGTCTCCTTGATCACGGCTATCCACACAGACTGGTCAAGACTGCCTTTAAACGGGCCAAATATTACAATCGTGATGCGTTACTTCAGGGCATCACCAGGGAATCTAAAGATCAAATCGTCTGTGTAATAAATCATTCACAATTGAACTATAAAATTAAAAACATTGTGAATAAACATTGGAAGATTCTTAATGTGCATGATGATGAAGTACAGATGAGACTCCCTTTGGTGGCATACAGAAGAAACCGCAATCTTAAAGACGTACTTGTGCACACCAGGAATAAGACTGAGAATAGAAATGACCAAAGCACTATCACAGGACTACCAGCGATTTTGGGCAACCACAAATGTGGCTCTTGCCACTCTTGTGAATCTGCTATATTCACTGATTGCTGGCATTATAATGGCAAAGAAGGAAAATTGAAAGATCAAACCAATTGCAGAAGTCAAAACATTGTCTACATGCTATTGTGTCCTTGTCCACTGGCATATATTGGCGAGACTAGCAGAGAATTCCGTGTACGTTACAGCAAACACAAATCTGCTATTCGTACGGGTAAGATGGCAGCCCCCATGGTACAGCATTGTCGGGAAAAAAATCACTCAGATCAAGACCTGAGATGGGTCATCTTAGAGAAGGTAAAATTGAAAGTAGGATTGCCAATGGATTATACACGCAAACAAAGGGAAACCTACTGGAAATTTACCCTAGATACAGTGAAAATGGGATTAACTGAGGAAATAGTGTGGAATGTTTCCCAGAAATGAGTTTAGGCATATCTGACTAGCAACACATGTCTGTAGCCACCTTTGGACCCATTTTTCAATGAGCCTTATTAGTCTGGTTATGCCGGTAGCCATTTCTTAGCATATTAACCTTACTTTAAGTGTTAAACTTAGTTGCACTCATCATTATTCCATAGGACAGTGATGTCATACAGTCACCCTTGGGCCCACTTTCATAATGAGTCACATCAGTTTGATTATGACCTATGTCATTCTCTGGTATGTTAATTCTATCTAATGTGTCTAACTTAGTTGCACTTATCATCACTTTGCAGTACAGTGATGGCATTTGGTGAGATGACCAAGTACATTGTAAAGATCCACTTTCCACGCAATTGGTGAAGACAGGGTATCTTTATTGAAGAGCAACAGCAGGTACCTCCAGCTCAGCTTCACAGCTCATAAGAAAATCCAGTAACTAACAAAGCATAACATTCTAACCTAGCAACATGCTGAGAGTTCCATGACATGCAGAGAACTCCACACATCTACCCCCTCACATATTATGTTAATATAATAAATATGATACATTTAAAACATTTAATTGTCAAGAACAGGTAATGGAGCACAACATTTACAGACATTACCAGTGCTCCAAGCAGACCCATCATCCAGGATGACAATGTTCTTCTTTACAGATTTCACTTGCATTGGCTTAGAGAATTTACTATCTCCCTTAATAACAATGCCACCACGTTTCACAACCACCCAATCTCCAATTTCCACATCATGACTTTTACACCCTTCCTGGCATTGTAATACTTTGCTGTGGCTAACTGGCGTTGAGCTACCCCACTTCCTACAGCATTCTGATCAACCCACACACAATCCTTGTCTTTCAACCACCCAGGTACCTCCTTAACGCCAGGTTCACGCCCTTTAAGAGAAATAAACGGTGAAACACCAGTCATAGAATGCAGAGTCACTCTGTATGACCACACAAGTTTCTTGAGTTCCTCACGCCACGGTAAACCATTCGAAAGTGACAACTGTATATTTTCCATAATCAAACGGTTGATTCTCTCAACTAAACCATTTGCTTGGGGCCTGAACATAGCAACTCTCTCATGACTGACTCCCAACTTGCATAAAAAACTTTGCATTTCTTTAGATACTAGTTGGACCCCGTTGTCCGACACCAAAACTTTCGGAATCCCTTCATTCAAGAAAACTCTTTCCATAAACGCAATTACTCTCTGCATGTTCACGCAATCTGTGGTCTCAACTACAAACCATTTGGAATGGTAGTCAACCAAAACCATCATAAATTTATCACGTGACCCAAGTTTAGATATCGGTCCTAAAAAATCAATTGCAACTCTTTCCCACGGACGCTTGGGAAATGATACACACTCTAAAGGAGGTTGTCTAACAACTTTAGATTTGTCGGCTTGGGGACATGCATGACAATCTTTCACAACATCCTCAATATCACTATCCATGCCAGGCCACCAATACGCTTGTCGGACTCTCCTTTTGGTCATGTTCCTTCCCAAGTGCCCCTCATGGGCGATGATCACAATTTTCCCTCTCAATCCAACCGGTGGTACAAACTGACACCTTCTCATTAATTTTCCATCACATACACTCAACTCACTTTCTACATGATGGTAACTTCTAAAACGAATATCCTGCATGACACTATCACTCCATTCCATGGAGACACACCTAACTACACACTGCAAAATCTCATCATTAGACATGGCATCCATCCATTCTTGCTTGGAGAAGGCAGCTTCCTCACCATTGCAGTTAGTGTTAAACACTTCCTCAACTACATCATCTATATCTGAGGCAACTTCATCAATTGGCATCCTTGATAAATAATCTGCCACTACATTTTTTAATCCTTTAACATATTCAACAACAAAGTTGTATTCGAGTACCGACAACATCGACCTGGAGATTCTTGGAGTGACACTACCTTCAAGCCCTCTTCCCCCTTTGAATAAGTGAACTAAGGGTTTGTGATCTGTACGAACCTTAAATGGTAATCCCCACACAAAATATTTAAAGTGCTTTACGCCCCAACAACACGCTAAGGCCTCCTTCTCTATTACTGAATATGTCAGCTCAGCATCCCGTAACCTCCTCGATGCAAACCCAATAACTTTCTCCACACCATCACTCATCTGCGTTAAAACTGCACCAATCCCAATTGCACTTGCATCAGTTGTAACAATAGTTTTAGCCTTGATATTAAAATGTCCAAGAGTAGGAGCATTCATAATACTTTTTTATCATCTTAAATGCATGATCGCAATTAGCATTCCATTCAAATATGATCCCTTTTTTCATTTGCACTCATAAGGGTTCCACTATTTCAGTGAATCCTTTTACAAATTTCGAGCAATACTCTGCCAGACCTAAAAATGACTTTAATTGGTCTTTATTCTGTGGGGCTGGGGCATCCTTGATAGCTGAAATAATACTTTTCTTAGGTTTGATGCCATCTTTACATATCTCGTGTCCTAGATACGTTACATAACTTTTTTTTAGTTGACACTTTTCATTTTTTATAGTAATCAAGGTAGTTTGCAATCTTTTGAGAACTTCATCCATTACCAAATAGTGATGTTCATTGTCCTTCCCCACAATCAAGACATCATCTTGAAAACACAAGACGTTTTTCATGTCCCCGAAAATTCTCTGCATCACCCTTTGAAACACCGCTGAGGCAGATGCCAAACCGAAAGGCATTCACCAATAGCGAAATGCACCCGGTGTGACAAAGGAGGTGAGGTGTCTTGAAGCTACATCTAAATCAATCTGATGATATGCTGCAGACATATCCATTACGCTAAAGACAGTACCCCCGCCCATTGCAGTCAACATCTCTGAGATGTTGGGCAAAGGTTGCCTGTCCACCCAAATGTTTTTATTTAAGTCGCGTAAGTCCACACACAAATGAATTTTCTTACCCCCATCCTTGGGTGCGACGACAATGGCGGCCAACCACTCCGAGGCCTCAATAGGTTCTATGATGTTTTGTGCAAGTAATTTCTCAAGTTCATTTTTCAAGGGATCTCTCATCAAATATGGCAAACTCCTCACCTTACGCACAACCGGAATTGCATTATTTTTTTCAATAATCTTGTGAGAAAAATCCTTAAGTTTCCCTAGCTCTTCAGAAAAGACTTGTGGGTATCTTTCTATCAAACTCGACTGATATGTTCCATCAATCTCATGTATTACAGTGGAAATAACAGGTTCTCTTGCATTGGGATTCAGAATTATATTTAGATCTTTTTGGTGTCGCCACCCTAGTAAGTTGGAACCTTGCTTAGTCAAATACACTCGACCATACACCCTTTTTCCACTAAACGAAATCACCATCCATTTCAACCCCAAAATATCAATCGTTTTTCCACCATATCCCACAGCCTTAATATCAGGCTTGTCCCAAGATTTGACATCTGCTTCATGTTCCCAGATTTTCGAATACATATCCATAGACAACAGTGTATATAAACTACCTCAATCCACTAACATAGTAACATTATGTCCATCCAAATTTATAACACAATGAGGCTTACTCAACAACGATGTACTTTCTATAACACAATGAGGCTTACTCAACAACGATGTACTTTCTTTAACAATATCACATTCTAAAATGGTATGATCATGATCTAATTCGAGATCCAATCCATCAACACATAACATAAACTCCTGAACATTCTCACATATATCATCTACTTCTCGTATTTGAGTTTTTGTCCTACACACTTTGGCTAGATGTCCCCTCTTCCCACAAGCTCTACACAAGGCATTCCTGCCCATACATCTAGGACTAGAAGCTATGTGCCCAGGAGCACTACAGCGATAACATTTAATATTTCTCCAACCAGTTCCTGAAACAGCAATGTTTGCATGAGCAGCATCATTAAACTTGCTAGGGAGTTTATTGGAAGCAGCAATATTTGCACGAGCAGTATCGCTAAATTTGTTAGGGACCTTATTGGTACATTTTGTAGATGAATTAGTTACTTTGGTTTCATCCACACATCCTGCTTGTGTTTCTGCACTTTTGACAACTTGTTCCTTGGACATCATGGGATTGCTACAACTTTCCATCTCCTTTATCCATAAATCAGTATGCTCCAGACCCTTAGCTATTTGAATTGCTTCCTCTAAAGTTGGGTCTTTAAGGAGCAATTTCTCTCGCACTCTTTTATTATTGGTACACCTCACAATTTGGTCACGTATGAGGGAAACCGCAAAACCCTCAAAGCGACAAGTCAGTGAAAGACCACGTAACGCAGCAACATAAGTTGCAACATCCTCATCAATTGTTTGTTTACGACAAAAGAACTTATGTCTTTCTAATACAACATTGACTTTAGTAGTGAATCTCAAATCCAGCATTTGCATAGTCATTTCATACACATTGCTTGGTTGACCATCCCCCATTCCTAAGGAAATTTCAGGAAGATCCTCGTATAAGCGCCGCCCTTCAACCCCTAAATGGTGAAGTAGAATCGCTTGCCTACGCACAGGACCATACTTATCTGCGCCTGTGGCAAGAATGTAAGTTAAAAATAACTTCTTCCAATCTTTCCAGAGAACAGCAGGTTCACCTGGAGTAGGAAGGAAAGTAGGTGGTGCAGATAACCCTTGATCTGCCATGTCAAACACAGATAGAAGTAAAATATAGTACAATTAAAATGCAACTGAATAGTCCCACCTGTAAGAAAGGCAAATGTTAAATAAAATAACAAACTAAGATAACAAATCAAAATAAGAACTATAAAATAACAAACCAAGTTGTTCTTTGACGATTGCTTGAAGAGATGTTTTATCCAGTTCTTATTAAAATTGTTGGTAATTCAATATGTTGTTTTATTGGCACAATCCAGTGTTGTCTATCCGATGTGTTGAATCCGATTTTTCTCCGTTGAATGAAACGATGATCTCTGTTGAAAGGAGAATGGCGTGCCTCAATGTAAGATAAGGGAATTCTTCCCAATGTTTCAAATTGGCCGCTAGATCGTGAAGTTTACGTCTATTTTCTAAGGGATGTTTTCTTTCAATTAGACCATTGACAGACTCTTAACTCCGTCCCTCGCAGCAATTGACCCCACAGTTGAAGCTGTTTACGTTCAATTAGACCTTTGATAAACTTTTATCCTTATAATACTTAAAGCAACCAGGAAGGCACACGCAAGATAATTCAAAGGCCTTAACATTGGTAAAGAACGGCTCATGTAAGGCAAGTCAGCACAGTACACACACTAAAAGCGGTAACACTGTTATATCTCAGATACAGTCTTGTAAACAGAATTGCTGCATCTCTAAAGTTTCCAGGAGCTTCCAATCCGCAATTTCCACACAATAGTGCTGAAAGTGGCACAGAGTTCAAAATGTAAATCTTGTCCAGATGGAGTCATTCCGATTCCCTTTCAATTAAAAATAACAAGTAGGCAGTTGAGGAAGGAAATTTCAGTACTCACATTGAAGTAATAGTAATGGGTCCTTAATAGTATATTCATCCAGGGGTTGAGGTACAGGTCATCTGCCCCCTGCGCAGACCAACTCGTCGCCAATGTAAAGATCCACTTTCCACGCAATTGGTGAAGACAGGGTATCTTTATTGAAGAGCAACAGCAGGTACCTCCAGCTCAGCTTCACAGCTCATAAGAAAATCCAGTAACTAACAAAGCATAACATTCTAACCTAGCAACATGCTGAGAGTTCCATGACATGCAGAGAACTCCACATACATGTTGCTTTCTCACGATCGAAACAGTATCTAGGCATGGGTCTTTATGCCCTTGTGGGACTTTTAGTTTCAATTTTAATCTTGCAGCTACGGCCAGGGTCCATATTTCGTTTATGTGTAGAAGCGGCACTATGCGTGTTGCGCGAGTCACATGTGGCATAATATTGTTATGCACTTATGTGGATCCCTGTGGTGTTTCTTAGCATGAGCGACATACCAACATGGCGCTCGCAATAGTGAGAGTTGTTAGGACATTTAGAATTGTATCACTCTGCCCACAGCTTACGGCACGTCGCATATGTCATGCGGTGACCCGGCCTACGACCACGCCGGTATCATGGAAGCTACAAAACGCTGGGCTTAGTCCGTCACACTCCCTTGTGGCATGGTTGCGGCTTCGGAGGTCTGCGTCCCATTAGAAATCTTCGAGGTAAGCAGTGCTGTGACTGCATGTCGTGAATGAGGAGGCTCGGAGCTCTTAATAACTGAGATATCGTAGCTGTTTGTACAGTACCTAGCCCATTTATCCAGCACTTATAGTATAACTTTGGCGGCTACGAGTAGGTTTGATATATTCAACATGACTGTATGTCACGAATAAGAGGGCCTGAGGCTGTTAGTAACTTAGACTTCGTAGTAGAGTTGTATGGCACCTAGCTTATTATGTTGGCATTTCCAGCATGATTATAGTGGTAACGAGTAGTTTTGATATATTGAACACGCCGTGCTCATAAGCTAGCAGAGTTTATATCTTTGCCGCACGTCGCGATCATCACATACTCCTACCCCACAACCTAGTTTTAACATCATTAACATCAGCCATGTGAATACTTTATGTATGTTTTGGTATATTCACCTCATCCTCATATTTTCTAGCAGTAGGACGAAAAGAAGTGAAGCTTGGTCCTATGTTACAAGTACTGCAGAAGTACCTATCAAATATGTCTATATAGACCGCACCATCGATCCCTTAAAATGACGCTTGGAATCTAACAGAGACTAAGGCGAAAAGGTGGGGTTATTGATCTAAATGTATTTAACTTCTAACAACTGTAACAATAGGATGTAATAGAAACGAGGCCACCACTCTCTTTAGTTACTGAAACACCCCTTGTTAATTTCCTGCAGGTTCTTATATATAACCAGAGATACAAGTGCCTACAGTGTTGCAGCATTGTACGCATAGTTCCCATAACTGTGGTAAGCCACCACAGTACAAGGACATATTATTCTCTAGTAAGGTAACACTATTCATGATAGTGCTTCACACTGTTATAAGGAGATACAATACACCCCTTGGGTATTAGAATAGTATTATTAATTGCCTTTCCTTTTTCCTTAGAGCTCTCCTCGGGTATGATTGAGCCTGAGTGATAATACAATGATATACAAAGGAGCTGGTGAACACCTGTGAATTATTGTAAAGCCAGACACGTTCCTTACAAAGGCTTTTTCTGTAAGTAGGAGATATTTCTGCTGTCAATTGAGTTATCTCCAGCATTCACAGTATCTATGCAAAAGCACACTCTAATATTTGGGGACTGCACACTAGCATGTGGACACTTTCTTGCGTGGTTTGGATTTAGAGGATGACAAACTGGCACCATGGGTTGAATCATTAGAAATCCTATCAGTGGCTCTTTGGCTGTCTCTTCATCTCGGTGATCCAGTGCACCTGTGAATGAACTTGCACTATGAACTATTCAACAGGAGATGTTTGGCCATCGATCTCTTTCCACTCCTGTTACTTTTCCTTTTTCTACTTTCTTTTTTTCTAAATCTTTTTGGTCCAGAATTGGAACCGTGTTAAGTCTTTTTAATGGTGGCGGGTTCAATCTATTTTAGTATTTAGGCAAAATATGGGCTATTTATATTTGTCGTTTAATTACCATAGGTACCCCTACGATTATATGAATATTGTTTGATACAAGAAGGTCATGAAGAAGGTGGTCTGTATAAGGTTTTTACCACCGAAACGCGCGTCGACCACGTTGTATGCGCTCAGCCCACGACAGGGTCATGGAGACCGAAAAACATCTTTCCCTTCTGACCGGATTGTGTATGTGTATGTGGGTTGACTGTTAGTCTGGTGTGGTTGTGAGTGTATGTAATTTACTTTTGAATTATTTTTGTATTGTTATTGTGTAGATAGGGGTCTACTGTTGGTCATTACATGTTTGCATATAGCAATATAGTATTGTTTATATATTAAGACATGTGTCAAAAAAGAAAAACGATATAAACAAAACAAATATATGTTGTCATGGAATGATTGTTTTTAGGAAATTCTTTGTTTTTTATGTATTGATGTAATAAAAGAAACAAGTATAACTATGGTGAAACAACAATAATACCTGAAATAAAAAAAAGGTAATAAGAAATACAACATGTTTTAAAATATATTTCTTCCAAATAGCCCTATTGGAGCAGATATTGCCCTTGTACAAAGCAATAGAGGTCAAGTGGGAGTTTTTTTAATTAGTTTGGTTATTGTGTTATTTCCCTCTTTTCTCCCAGACCTAATTTTACTTTAGAGGGGGTTCTCTTTCTCAGCAGCCCTCCAGACAGGAATGCAAGAAAACCCCGACTGGTTTTGACCTACTTAAGCCTCACCAGGGAGCTATAGATGGGGTCCTGTGGCACAGTGCGCACGGGACCCATGTCTGCGCATACCTATCACCCTTAGGGGAGTCTACTGCAACAAACAAGGTGATACAGTGAATGCTTGAATGAATCTAAGCCATTGAACTTAGATAGTGGTAGAAGTTATAAAAATAACCTACTAAGGGAACTGAAGTTGAGGTAGTGTGTGCCCTACTTTCATTTAGAAAACTGCAAACTGACCATGGTTAGATTTAACAGGCGGTCATTGACTCCCAAGATCCTAGGGAGGGGCTAGTGATACAACTAGATTAAGTTGTGGACGACATCTGTCAGAAAATCTGCATGATAGAGATTAAGCACGCATGCGGGGTCGGAGAAGGTGTTGTCCTCAAAAATAGATGAGGAAATGTGCTCCCAAAGATAATATTCAAAACAGCTTTTCAAATGGCAGTCATTAAATAATTATTGATTCTAAAAGGTAGTTTGAGAGTACGAATTAGAAGCATTAGGATGTATTAAAATATTAAGGTACAATACAAAGGAAAACATATACTGGCACATGCATCAAGCTAGGATTTTGCGAGTCCTTAATAGCGAATATTAAGGATTCGCAAAATCCTATGCATGTAGGAATCGCTATAATAATAGCGATTCCTTCACATTCCTTATTTGCCAGTCGCAAATTGCGAGTCGCAAATAAGGAATGGCTTCCCATTCATTCCTCTGGGCCTACAGTCCCATAGGAATGAATGGGAAATTGCGAGCGCTATTTGTGAGTACCAATAGGTACTCGCAAATTGCGCATGCCATTTCAAGGGTGCAGGGGTGTCAAAAGGACACCCTGTTGCACCCCTGAAATTGATCCGTGCACATATGTTGCGCACACACATGTCCCAAGGACATGTGTGTGTGTGTGTAACCTTCAACTTTGAAAATGCACTTTAGTGCATTTCTCAAAGTTTTTGCAATTTACCATGAAGTTCAACTTTATGGTAAATTTCGCTCCCTAGTAGCGAAATCGCTAATTTTTTTACTTTGTTGCATTGCATTTAAGGAATCTCAAATTGCGATTCCTTAAATGCAATCGCAATTTAGGTAATCGCAATTGTGCGATTCCTTAAATTGCGATTTTTGCATTTGGGATGATGCATCCCAAATGCAAAAATACAGGTCACAAAGGGGCAGATTCTGCGAATCTGCCCGTTTGCGACCCGATTTTCGGATGATGCATGGGGCCCATAGTTAGTCTCAACAAATCATTTATAGGACTCAGAAATCAATTGCCATAAAGACAAAATACACTTGGGGCCTGATTTAGATCTTGGTGGTACTACCGTGGCAGCGGTCCCAAGTACTCCGTCAAGCTGACAATGGTCCGCCCGCTGTAGATGTGCGGCAATAGACAGGAGAGCGCAGCGGTCTTCTCAGCTGGCTTGGAGTACTCCGTCGCTGTCATGCCAGTGGGTTTCTGCCAAGCAGGTTTAGATGGTCCCACTGTGCTGGTGGTGTCCTGGCAGCAGTGTCCTGACAGTGAGGCCATAGTGGTGTGGCGACAGGTAAATGCAACTTATTATCAGCTCAATACACATATATGTTGTGAACCTGTCAATATGTATATGTAGGTAATGTGTACTGCACACATTTTTAACAGATAGCAGTGCACACCAACAACATACACACACCACTAAATGTGCACCTAGACTCACCACAAAAGCCTACCTTAGATCTCGGCATCAATTGGGTGACTGAGCATTGTGGTTGAGTAGCAGTAGCACAGGAAGGACCTGGACAATGGCGTTTAAGACGGAATAGGTGGGGAACCCTGAATAAAGGTTAGTTTTCACCTCTTTTTCTGAGATTCTGCCAACTCAGCTTTCCCCGCTACAGTTGCCTCAATAGAAAGGCACATCGTAATCTGGATGACGGGAATCTTAGCTGGACTCCATTGAAAGCCACTTCTGCCTCTGACGCCATTGACGCGGGAGAAGGATCCTGGCGGAGTCAGTAGGACCGCTGCAGTCTTCTCTCCAGTGACCAGTGAACATCTAAATCAAGCGGGCTGACCGGTAAGTCAGCAGGTAGACAGTTGAAAAAGTAACAATGAGACCAGTTTCGCGAAGATCTAAATCAGGCCCTAAGACCAAAAAGTGCAGAAAATCAATAGAGAAACAGGAACCATCCCTGGTAGAGACCCAAAGAAGTCAGCCTCACCCCCAAAATCAGAGAATTTTATAATAAATAGAAAGCACTGGAAATTGCACAGTTAGCAAGGGGTGAGCAGATGTAACAATACATTGTCAAATCAATATACAGCACTAATGAAAGTCAAATATTGCCACTACCTTAGCACTAGCACCCTAACTGAAAACTCATAGTTTCACCTGTGACCTGATGTCATCGGACATTGGTTACATAAACAATGAAAAGCCTCAAAAATTAATAGCCTACATTGAGCGAGCAGAATGAGCCTTGCAAAGTAACTAAAGGCTTCTTCCAGAGTTCTTCCGGAACAACATGTTATCACAGTACAACAGGGCACATTTCACTGTGTTTGGTGTTAATGAGAAATATAAACAAATGAAGAATATTATGAAGACAAAATATAAACAAATGAAGAATATTATGAAGACAGCCATACAAATGCAAAATCGAGTCGAGGCCTAGTTTGACCTATGCCAGGAAAACAAAGGGCCTGATTCACAAAGGGCCTTCGCACTTATGGTGGGGGCCCCGCACTTGTGGCCATACTGCAGAAACCCATTGCGGAGGTGCCGCGACGAGTGGGGACCCGACACCACAACTATAGAGCCTCAACACGAGTACAGAGGCCCTTTATGATTCAGCCCCATGATCTGTACATCACAGCATTATCCTTTCAATTGAAAAAAAAAACATTTTCCTAAGCAATTATAATTTTAATAAAAAATTAGCTTTAACAAATCCCCCTCTGATGAGTACAATTATCACCAATATCCCACTATTACATTTATAATACAGACTCGATTACTTTCTCTCTTGCATATTGATTTTTCCAACATCTAGATATCACTATTGTCTCATACATTGATGTCTTCCAGTTCATAAAGATCATGTTTCCGCTTATTGTTCCTTCTTTTATCCACAATTTAGTCCCATTTTGTATAAAACTTCTTCACACATTTTCAGAAAAAGAATATTACCGATTGCACAAATTAGCACAATAAATAATGGTATTAATTTGGAACAGAGCATACTCCTGCCTATGCTGTAAAACTACTCACCAACCTTTCCAAATCCATTTCTAATCTCACTAAACCAAGACCCAACCAATTCCCACAAACCATACTCCTCAAGAGTTTCACCCCTATGAGAAATATTAATACCATTTGGTTATATAAGCATTAATATGCTTACTGTTATCTGGTAGCACTGTTGCACTTTCAACACACGGCAGGCTCCACCCTCCAACCGTCTAATGCAAGTCTGTTTTCAAATACCATAATGCACATAGCTATTAGTTATGCCTTCATATGAACTAATGCAACAGCAGTGTTAAAAGCAAGGTGATCTCAAATCGTTGACAATCTCCTAATTTTCACTTCATTCAAAGCCATACTAATAGATGGAATCATAGGACCCAACACAACTGACTCAATTTGTCCAAACTCACACTTCACTCTTTTTAAACCAACAGCCTCATTCAACCTACCACATAAATATTAATAAGGTAGGTCACAAATTGCGACCAACTGCAATTCACAGCCATCACAGGGTTGGTGTCTTGCTGGGGTCAACAGAGCACCATGTCTGTGATTGCTTTTTAATAAAGCAAACTTTAAAATATAAATGGTGCACATTTTACTTAAAGGGAATGGGACTGTGTTTAAAAAGAAAAGTTTCTTTTTTTGTTTGTTTAAGAGGAGGCAGTGGTTCTGGAGACTACTTCCCTTTTCCGAGTGGATTAACATACTTACTTGTGGATTGGTAAAATATCAATGATTTGTGACCGGATTTCAGTCACAAAACATTGATACATTTGATAATGATTCGATCGGTATTTGGAAGGGATGCCTACAACAACATGCCCTATCCAGATACAGAATTGGTATCCATTTTGATTCAGAAAAACTTTCTGAATTGCTAAATGCATTTAGCATATAAATAAAAGGGTTTTGCATTTACTGACCCTCTACTTTTCTGAATCAGCGGGTTTGCGAATGATAAAAAATTTGTACATCTGGCCCTCAGGAGTCACTAATAAAATGTATAAAAAGTAAGGTTTCTAAATAGCATCTTCTTTACCATGTGCTACTGCAGCATAGCCATGACACAATAGAGCAATTTGGAGCCATTCACTTTAGTCATATGTGTGTGGTGGAAACATACACTGCATCCCAAATATAAAATTTTAATTCCATGACACAGGTGTATTTTCTTCGCCAATATACCTGTACCCTATTTACATAAACCAGTTTAATATAACCAATTTCACAACACTGTAGGGGTAAAAAACTTCAGCATGCCACTGAATGGCAGTGCCATAATTAACCCTGGGCGGTGAACTCCGCTCCGCTCGCGGAGTTTGCTGAGTTGTCCGCACTCCGCATTACACGGAGCTCGCGGAGTTCTGAAAAACTCTGCGGAGCAGAGTTTTTTTCCTCGCTCGCGCTCATCACCATCAAGTTGGCGAGCGAGAAAAATACACCTCCCGGCAAGATTTTTCCTTGTTCTCGATAGTCAACATCAAGTCGGCGCGCACGAGCGTGGAAAATCAACCTCCCGGTGACATTGCTCAACGTGGGTGGTCAGATTTCTCATTGCGAGTGGTCGCGTATGCTCGCGACCGCTTGCATTGAGAAACCGTCCGTTCGCGTTGAGAAAGCTGCAGCTCAAGTAAAAAATCTACTTGAGCAGCAGAAAGGAAGCAGCTTCTGCTTGCATTGTGCATGGTGCCATTCGTGATGATTGCACAGTGCGGACAAACACCCGGCACTGAAAATCACCACAAACGGCATTTATTTAACGCACTCTGCCGCTTGCGGAGCACCGCGTAGTGCGGCAGAGTTTTTTTTGCACTTTGCGGAGTTCCACTATGCGGAACTCCGCGAACTCCGCCCAGACTTAGCAATAATGCATTCATCCTAGGTTTCATACTAGTAAAACCAACAGAAAAAAATGGCTCAACTTCACTTTGAGGCATCGCATGTTGATCTGGTATCGACACTTCCTTTGAAAGGTGCAGTATTGCACATTTTCTGAGGATCACTAATGATGTAATTCCCTGAGATGTGCAGACAGCAAAACCTGTATTTCAGCAAATCAATTATTTACTTAATTTTGTTGTGGGGTTGTGATGTGTTCAACATTATACTTATCCGCTTGTGATTGGGTTTGAAGATTTGACACCAACACCAAGAAGGAATGAGAAGTATTTTTGGGGGTGAACCCTCAGCTTCCCGAACTTTGATCTAGAATATACACAATGGGGGGTTGGCTCAACTCTCTTAAATCCCATCTCATATTCGGTTATATTTGACACCAGGGACCATCCCTCCTGCAAAACCCTATGATGCCTTATTAATAGATAAGCCATGTAGGTAGACTGACACTATTACCACTCTGTGTGTGAATGTTGTACACTGTCATTTTAAGTTTGATTTAACTATATTTTTTATCTGTTTATTGTGCCTTCTGTTTGTATATATTTGTGACTTGGAGGATTTAGATTTAATGCATTAATAGGTGAATCACACATGTTGGTATGCTTTACTGCACTCTAAAGGGATACTGTGCCTTAGCGATATGACGTCCAATATGGAATGTCTTATAAGTGCATGACTATGATGCTTATTCTCTCTTTTCAGCTAAGACCATACCAAGGAAAGGGTCCTAAGTATGGTCTGCATTTCGCATGCATGCTTCTTTACACTATTATGAATGCATTGAAATCGGTTGGAAAGCTCAACCAAATCACACAGGGATTTAACATAGCAAAGTTCTGGTCCTGAAGAAAACTGATTGACCTCTAGGGGCAGTTATATGGTTGTAACATGTCGAGCTTTTGATGACAAGGACCATTGAATCCTTATGGCATCTCACTATTTTTAATCTTGCCCAAGATCTTATTCATTAAATCATAGTTTTAGAGTCTGAGAGGCAATTTTAACTCACTCACATAATCCCCTGCCTTTCACATTTTAAGTATTCCTCCTACAAATGCATAGAGCCCACCCACTCATACAAGGTGATGTGAGTGTGGGTCCAATGATGAAGTAGACCAGGGTGGTACCTGTGGGTGAGGGTCCAACAAATATATGCAAGAAATGTGGCGAGCAAGACTAATTTAGCTGGGTGCCAATCACTTGCTCACTTATATACATCTGAGCAGTCATGTATATAACTGAATGAGACAGGATTCAAGACAGTTGGGTCAACCATTCTTTGTGTACATTTTTGAAGAATTTACATAATTAAACATGGTTCCAGGGTGAAAGCTCTATTGCCAGATTAAAGAGGAGTATTCTAAGTGATCTGTACTGCACATAGGCATGTGGAACACATTTCGTTTTCTAAAACTAACAAGGTCAGTGGTCACCCAGCAACCAATTGTGCTTGTGGGGTAGAGATTTTATAACTCCCATGACTCCCATGACACTGCTGTTTCTCATGATGCATGTTTGATCTGCAGATCTTGGATAACTGTTGCAGCAGTGTTTGATCAGCAAGTTAACATCACATCTAATTTGAATATTCATGGCATAGGTCATCTTTTTGTTGCTAAAATTCTTATTTGCATTTAGGGGATTTGATTATTACAAGAGTGCAAACCAGGCATGCAACAACATTTGGAAAGGATGCAATGGCCTAGATATCTCCCCTAAAAGCAATCATTGGTTTTCGGAAACCTGATGTGTTGTTGCAACTCACATTTCTTCTCCCAACACTTTGTTAAATATACATGACAAGGTAGACTGTGAGATTCCAGCTGACACAGTGACTGTTAGTTGAAAGGACCCAGTAGCACAGAAATCCAGGACGGGCAGAATCTTGACCAATGATTGTATTTCACTACAAATGTCGCAGTGTTCCCATTTTTCCTAAATTTGACCCAGCATGTGCTGGACACTTTCATCATCAAACCTGTCTGAAGCCAGTCCATAAGGTTTGCTCATGTTGAATATGATACTACATACCATCTGCTCATTTTTGGAGCACTTTAACAATGCATAATTTGTCAAAGAATGAACGCCGGTTCCAAAGCTCTGCTCAGAAGCCCGCAGCCAGAACAAATAAATGTGGGTGAACCCAATACTGAGGCTGTGTAATCTTGAAACCACCTCATGCCTGTTTAATTCATGAACAGACACTCCCTGCTCCTTTATCGCACTCTTGCTGGTACCCGCTATCATCCTTTATTACGTTTTCTCCATCTTTCTCCCTTCATTTTTCAGCTTTGTTTTTCCTTCTCTTGCTCTTGGTCAATGTCTTGTCTTGTGGTTTGTTGCCTGCCTTGTTATGTTGGCCTAGGCCTAGCTGCCATGCTGCTTTTCTTTGCGCACGTTACACTGAGCCAGGGCTCCCTCGCCCTTTGCTCTTGCCAAGTTCTTTTGCGCTGTCTGCATTTTCTGTCTTTCACCTTTTCTCTTGTTCGATTTGGGCTCAGACTGCACAACATGTACAAGGTCGCATAACAATGTATTTCGGTTCTTCCTGATATGGCCAGTCTCGCGCACCCAGACATAACATTAGGCGCAAATGCCATGAAGAATTTTGTGTGCCTTTAATACTGCAGTTTACTGGCGCTTAACACACTTGGAGGAATCCTTTCCAGGGAGAAGAGCTGTGATTGTCTGCTGATGTAGTTCTGCATCTAGAGACCGAGGTATGAGGGTTCGCTAGTCAAAGCCCAGAGGTCTTCTATTTTTATAATAAACTATCTTACTGCAAGGGGAGGGTGGTAATGTTATTTATACATTTATCCACTGAGTTATGAGATGCTTTCCCCGTTTGTATTCTATGGAATTGTAACCATGCTGCTTATATTATTCATATGCATTATGCTATTAGTACTGACACGTGTACTGTACCTTAGAGCACGTAAGTTGAAATAAACATTTTAATCTACCCAGTGTCTCTTCATACGCACCTTGTGGACAAGTACGAGTGAGTGACGAAAGAGTGTTCTTGTTTCTGCGAGTCCTGAGATAGGGATACCGTGTTCTGGGTTGTCCAATCATTGGTGCTTTGGTGCTAATGGGATGCTAAGCTAGTTGGGTTGGGGTTTTGGGTGCTACGGTATATGGTAGGCAAACCACTGTATTCCGGGGTCCTATTATCCTGTGCATAGCTCTGTGTATGTGCAGAAACCTTATGACATGGCGCGGCCAACGTGGGGCTGCTTATCTGCGAGACGCTTGAGTAGTACTTGTGCTTGTCCACAAAACCCTCACGTACGCTTCCGGAGGCGTAAGTGACGGTGATACCTCCTATATTGAACGTTTTATAGGTTCTTTCAAGCTTGAAGTTATTAAAAAAGGTTAATTAACTGACCCATTTTGTGCTCCCTGTTCGGTTGTCGAATAAAACTGTTTAGTTATGGCTGGTGTGGCGATAGCTGCACATAGCCGAGGACCACTCCGAGAACACTTAGGTGTGTACGGAGTGCCCGATGCTGGGGTCGAGTTGGTCTTTGTGGTTCAAGCCGATCCGGCTTATCACTTTGAAGTGTTTTACACTTGGATCACTTTTGCGGCGGTGGATGCAGGTGATAAACTGTTTCATGAATATAAACCCACCGCTATTCCTGCTGTCTATCGACCCTATACTAATCTTGAAGTGCCTCTCACGGCTTGGCAGCACCGTGTTTGGTTTAATGGCGCCCTCCCACAACCAACTACCGCAGTTCGTTTAGGCCCCTTATCCATTGAGGGGGCCACTTGGCCTGTATTGGCCGGGTATACCCCGCATCCAAATTATCTGGCATTACCGATTGCGGATCTGCGCACTATGCATACCGAACTGGTGCGAGTGCATCGAGCCTTAGTGACATACGTTACAGGTAGCCTCCATGGAGCTGCTCCTGTAGTCGCTGGCCAACCAGCTATTGCAGCTGGAGTGACCATAAGTCCTGTCATGGTAAATTCTGTGATGGGCAAACGTCCACAAAATAAGGACGATTATCCTTACTGGCTTGCAGAAAAGTTCGATCAGATAGAAGCAGTGTTTCCACATACATCCCCAGTGGATAAACACCGCATCCTTACGATAAGTTTGCCAAAAGACTTAATCCCCGATTTGACATCATGTGAAAACTGGGGTAAGGTATTCGCAGCAGTTTATTCAAAATGTTTTGGTACTCCTTCCATGACGGTTCTACCCTCTGTAATTAAAAAGTACAGGACGAACATGGCCCTGAAGCGGCTGTGGAATTAGGGATGAGACTAGTGGGAGTGTTTGATGTAGTAGCTGAACTGATCCTTGGAAATGTCAAGGGCGATGCAATGAACTTTCAAGTAGCGAATGCTTTGGCTTTGGTCCCAGAGTTGGACAGGCCCCGCGAATTACCGAAAATTATTGCCCGGGCTTATAAAACAATTGGAAGAAATAGCCTAGGCAACAAGCCTTTTGTAAAAATGCAAACTCAATCGCAACCACAAGTTACACAAACAAAAAGTACATCTGAGAAAGATGATAGACCAGTCTTCACTAAAAAGAGTTGGAGACAGAAAAAACAGGGTAAGCAACAAAAGAAGCCGGGGTCGAGAGGCGCTTCCCCAGTTTCGGTTTCTTCTGAACGTACTTATGATTTACGTGATAGGTCGAGAATTAAATCACCAGAAAGGTTTCAGAGCTCTGATACGCGTTCTCCTCGTTCTTCACAGGCCCAGACGTCGTCACAGGCTGGTGGAGGAGGACGGCAAGATAGAGGAAGGGGCCGAGAGGCTCCCCAGGAGCGAGACCAACCTCGACAACAAGTCAGAGGGAAAGCAGAAGACTTTCACCTTTCTCGACCGCAATTTCAGAAGAAAAAAGTTGCCGCTGTAACAGCGAAATATGCCACAGACCGTGAGAACGAGACTCCTGAATTGGACGTGGGCAGTGACCCTCCTAGACAGCGCCGCGGAAGTTACCATAGTGCGGGAGGCGCTACGTCCTCATATGGAGGCGACAGCAACTGAAACATTCATTACTGTAGAGACAGCTGACACCAGAGTGGCACCCCCTGACAGACTTTACAACATAGTCATCCAAATCGAAGGTGATATACCGCGTGAAATAACAGGGATTTTCTGGGAAAATCTAACCTCTTCATATGACATTTTGTTAGCAGAGGTGGATTGGCCACCCCCATTCGTTCTCGCTGCACATAAAGGAGAGGAGGTAATCCTTCCAAGCTTTTCACGGCATGTCCCAAAAGACAAAGCTGAAGCACTTGCAGCTGAGTGGGCTGTGTACCTGGCTCCAGCGTTATACCGCAACCATGTGGGATGGGATGTAGAATCACCTCCCCATGCAATACCTTTGCGGTCACTACCGCAGCCACAACCCCAATATCCCATCAAACGGCAGGCAAAAGGCCCCGTCTCCGAAATTCTGACACAGTTGGAATATCAGGGAGTAATTGAACCATGCGTATCACCTATGAACAATCCCCTTTTCGTGGTTTCTAAACCCGATGGATCGTACCGCTTAGTTTTGGATTACCGGCATTTAAATTCTCATTGTCGGAACTTTGCGGTGCAGAATACACACAGTTCTGCGCTTGTAGACAGTCTTGTTCGTAAAAAATACAAAACGACACTTGACCTTTCAAACGGTTTCTACACGCACAACCTAGCCCCGGAGAGTGGCCAATGGACCGCATTCACATCCGGAGGTAAATTATTCCAGTTCCGGCGTTTACCCATGGGCTACAAGAATAGTCTGGGTGTATTCGCCGCCCGTGTTGTCTCTTTGCTAGACAGCATAGACCAAGATGCATGTTCGTACGTTGATGACATTTATCTGACGGACGACAAATTATTTTCGCATCTGTCCCGTGTGGACCGCATTATTCTTGAATTTGCGGAGCAGGGTTACAAATTTAACTTTGCTAAGTCACACATTGCTGAATTTACCGTTCTGTTCTTGGGCTATGAGCTCAATAACGAAGGTAAGGGCTTAGCCCCCATTTCTTGGAAAAATGTGCACATTTGTGCCCCCAAATACTCTGAAGAAACTTCAGTCTTTGCTGGGTTTCCTGAATTTCGGGCGTACTTACATTCCCGAATATGCCCAGCGTATCAAGCCTTTGTATGCTTTGATACAACCTACTTATTCAAGGTCTTGCTGGCTGCCTGAGCATACCTCAATTCTGCAGTCTTTGCAGACAGACCTTTTGGAGTCTAAATATCTTTTGACTCGTGATAACCACACAAACCTGGTGATTAGAATAATTCCGGGGGCGGTGGGATTCACGTACTTAACCTTTAATGAAGGTGATACAGTGCCCATCGCATACAAGTCGCATCTGTACACTTCCGCTGAATTGCGCTTTACATCTGTCGAAAAAGTTCTAACTGCAGTGCAAATGGCGATTCTAAAAGAACGCGCACTGGCACAGGGAAAGCGAATTCTGGTGGTAACACCCTGTCCTGCCCTAGAGGCAGTAACAAAGGCAAGTGTACCGAACTCAAAAGCAATGCATCCCCGTTGGATACAATGGGCTACATCCTTGACGTCTTCGGACGTCACCTTTATTTTCGATTCTTCTCTTCAGACTCAGGAGTTCTTACAGTATGAATTCGTTCATCCTCCTCCTCTGTTTTTATTGCCGCTTGAGGATTACAAATGTGTGATCTACACCGATGGTTCGGCGCAACCGGCCACTGGGTCCAAGCACGCTTATTCAGCTGCATGTGCTATTGTTGCGGGTTCCTTTGTAGATGGAACGTTCAAATCCTCTGTAGTGCACACTCGCACACTTGGAGATAGTACCGCACAATTGGCCGAGCTACATGCATTGCTACTTGCGCTTGAGTTCGCTTCTCAGGATGAGACCACTCTTATTGTATGTGATTCTTTTTACTGTGTACAATCTTACAATGACAATCTGTTTTTCTGGTCGAAAAACGACTACAAGGACGCAAAGGGAGCACAATCAAGCATAAAATGCTTTGGGTTCGAGTGGCAGAATTGCAACAACGTCTGCCCCTCACACAGGTGGTTCACACCTTAGGCCATCAGCGGGTGGGCGCACACGCTATTGGTAACGATCTGGCAGATGAAGCTGCCCGTTCAGCAGTAGTCACGTGTTCAGTAGCAGCGGTTACCAGGTCCATGTCTAAAATTGACTCTGTTATTCTAGCAGCTATTGCTGCAACCAAGGAAGGTGTTAATTACCCTACAGGTTTTCCTTCCAAGTATTCTTACAAGTTAAGTCCCGAACAGGTTCCTTATGTAACAATACCTGACGTTGGAGATCGGCTGATCCCCAACGCGGACCGCAGGAGTGCCTTGATATCAGCTGCACACGAAGGCATGGCTTCTGCTCATGCAGGTGTGTCAGCCACGGTTTCCATCTTGCAGCAGCGTTATTGGTGGCGTGGATTGTATAAAGACACCCGTGCTTTTGTGCTTTCTTGCGACGTTTGTCAACAGATTAAGCCTTCCACGGTAACACGCCCTCCACAGACCCCGCTCTGCATTGCTAACAGACCCTTTGGGTGTGTTTACTTGGATCACTGCGGTCCATTCTCATCAGACACTGCCTATAAATACATCTTAGTAGCAGTGGACTCGTGCACACGGTTCCTCTGGGTCTGGCCACAACGTAGTGCTGACGCTCGAAATGTGATCAGGGATTTGCGTGTCTTTGTGGGAATTTTCGCATGCAGCACCTTCCATTCGGACCAAGGTCCAGCGTTTGCCTCTAGGGCTTACAAGGATGCAATGGCTTCGCTTGGGGTGTGGGTGAAATTTTCGTCTCCGTATAGGCCTGAGGGCAATTCTATCGTTGAACGAATGAACCGTGACTTAAAGCAATCCTTAACAGCTAGAGTTATAGGTACTGGCAGGAACTGGCTGGCCCACTTGTATACCGTTCAGCGTGCACTTAATAATCTCCCTAGAAGACCTCTGGGTGGGCGGACCCCATACGAAATGCTCTTTGGCATAAGAATGTTTGTGCCTGACCTTGAGGGTCCAGACATCGCGGCGCAATCCGCCAAGTTTGATGTAGATAACCATTCTGCTATGTTACAGGACTTACAAGAAGCCCGAGACAAACTTGCAACTACACATTTGCCTTCAGCCACAGATCCTGCGTTGCAGATTCCGGTAGCCGGCTGGCTTCCAAAGGTTGGAGAACTGGTTCGAGAGAAGGTTGAAAACAAAAAAGAATTCGGCCCCTCTTTTCGTGCACCGGTTCCAGTTCTGGGCTTGAAGGGAACACGTACAGTCATTTTACCACCGCTTCCTGGTCGCAAGGAGAACAGATACATCTCAGTGGAAAATGTCAAGCTACAGCGTCTGGCCGATCCTGAATAGTGTCACACCAGCGGTCTCTTGTCCTGCCATTTATCGGACATATGTTCGTGGACCATCTGCACGAACGGTCACTGATGCTGTAATTGAGATGGTTGATTTGCCTGAATCCTCTCCTTTGCCTGAAACTATAATTGATCCCCAACTCTCCACCAACATAGACGAGGACGAGTATACCTATCCTGCATCTGAATCGGTGGCACATCAACCAACAACGCCACTTGGCCCGACTCGTTATTCCTTTGATTCGGATTCCACCTCTTCAAAAGTCCCATCCAAGTTCAGTATTTTTGTATCCTGGTTTAGAGACAATTTTTTGATTCCACCCTGGACATACATCTGGTTGGTACTTTTCTTGATTTTTTTGTTCATGTCCATTGGCTTTGTCACAGTGTTTTTTCTACTAATCAATGGTCACTATTTACCTGAACGCTCTGCTGTGGACTATGTTGCTGGAACTTTGGCTCCTCATTCCTCGTCTCACATCATGAAGCGTGACCACACATTTGTGAACATTTCAGCTTTTCCGGTTGCTGATGGCATCGTATGGGATGCGGTGAACTTTCAAATCCATGGTCCGACAGAAATTATTAATGTACCTAATGTCCTTCGTGTTTCTATGGGTGATGTAGTAAAAAATAATATTCATTCTGATGATTGGGATGTGCATGCCGTTGAAGCATTGTTTGCCGATTTAAAATATTATGCATCTTTTAATGCTGAAGATTTATATATGAACTCTGCGAATTATGCCGATTTGTATTGTTACCAACATTGGGGTAATCATTTTCTCCATAAGCCAAGTGCCCTGCGTAGTTCTGTTAACTACACCCAATGGGAACATTGTCCAAACCCCTTGCCAGGTAGCTCACAAACTCTTCGAAATAAGTTTACCTATTTTACTGATTTTAATCGGTCAAACCCTGCATCCTATTATTTTAGACTCAATACCACATCAACTCAGAAAATTATGTTAACACACACCAAATTGCTTTATTCGGGTTCCTTTTTAAGTGCCCTAGCAGTGGGTGGTTATGAGTACTGGGAGGATACAGTAGATTTGAAATCTATTTGGGGCTCCAAGCCATGGCAGGTACAAGGAACCGAGGCATTGCACCGTGCTTGCCTCATCCCTACCCAAATTATGTTCCTAAATGATTCCATCTATCAGACTACGTGTTGGGGCTTAGCTACCACTAAACAATTAAACACGCCCTCAATTCCATCCCTGTCGAGTTTTCCCAATGATAGCTCACGTCTTAACCTGTCCCTGACGACCCTACAGGCTCTGTTACAGAATAATTCGTTTAATGTTTCCGAACTGGATCAGTCACCCTGGTTGGTATGGCCTATATCATCTAATGCATGCCAAATGCGTTTTCACGACTCAGGTACTGGCTACACACAGGATAGGCCTGATCCGAGATTTACTGCTTCCCGTACTGTCACTACATATTCTGTTGGTAAATTATGCAAACAATGGCTGCAACATTCGTCCCTTGATTCTGTTAAACAACATTTGTCCCTCCTTTCAGGCAATATTGATCTGTCCGACTTTGTTTTGGGACCTCGTGGTCCCCGACCTAAGAGATTCATTTATGAAACGTATAATGAACTCTGGAAGCTGTCACAAATTGAAGCTGCTTCCCGTCTTCGGGAAATAGATCAAGCAAATTTGGAAAAGGTGCTTGCTGTTGTTGACAATAGTATTAATACCCTGTCTTCTCGCATTTACACTTTAGAGAATATTGTGTCCTCTGTTGTTGATATTGTACAAGATGATGTTTCTGTGTTATATCATGGTCAGAATCAATTGCGCTCAGTTATGCAGTTTGCGTGGACTTTACAAACGCTCAAGTTAGGTAAAGTTCCTTGGCATTTTTTGAACACCTCTGCCTTGTTTCTGCCTTTTAATTTAACTGACAAACAGCAATTTATGTCCATGAAAGATGCAACTTACACTCTATTACATATCGAAAAGATGGATCCTTTACCGTTCTCTGTTGCGGAACTCGATTCTGCTGTGTGGCTAGTTCATGGGGTTATCGCTTTACCTTTTTCCTTATTTGAATTTGACTCGTGCATGAAACATTATCCTGTGGGCCGTTACCAGCCCTTGGGCAGTGCTTTCCTGCATGAACTCTGGTCCTTGCCTTTCATGTATAAATGCCTTCGGGACGGCAAGGAAGTCTTTCTCACGGGGGAGTCCTGCGACTCGACTATGGGTCATTCGCTTATTTGTAAACACATTAAATTGCATGGCTCATGTAGCGTTTCCGCTCCTAATCTTGCTTGTGTGCTGAAAGGTATTCCTGCTCCTGTTATTTCTCCTACTTTCACTCTCCTTTCCAATGGTAGTTATTTACTTTTAAATAACGAAAACTGTTGTGGCCTACAGGCTGGCATTCCTTACATTGTAACAGTTTCGCACAGGGTTGTCTGCTGCAAGAATGTGCTTTTTCCTCCCCCTCATGGCAAGGTTGATATCTCTATTTGGCCTTCCATCCCTACCATGGAGGCAGATTTCAATAGACTGAGCAGAATAAAGGCGCTATTATTGAACGAGGAAGTTATGCTCACGTCCGCCCGGGAGACATTCATTCTCCAGGTGGCGAGTACCCACAGTGAAATACAGGCCCTTTTGAACACTAATCTCCCCCAACATTTTGGGGAGTTAATTCATCGTATTTTTAACGCATCTAACACTGAGGGTCTGGTACACTTTTTTAAGGTCGTGGGGTCTGGTTTGGTGTCCTCCTTCCAAACTATTTTTGGTGTCATCCCGGCATTTATTCATTCTATTTTTTCCAGCGTCTTTGGCGGTTTCCCGTTGATCATCGCTTTGGCGGCTGGTGTCCTGCTATTAATTTGTTTTCTGCGCAATGGCTGCTCCCCGCTGGGACCTGCTCGATCCGGAACGCCTCCAGCTGCTCCGTGAGCGCCTTTTGGCTGGTTTTGGTGTCTTGCCATTGGCGACACTGAGTGTGTCATATACTCTTTCCTTTCGCTTTGCGTATTTCACTTGCGTGCAACCTGTAATGACTTGTGTCCGCTGTCCTTTCACCTGGACTTTGGATTATTGCCTCTCCAATTCGTCATTGTCTGTTCCGGATTTTGTTCAGTTGATGGGTCCCTTAGAGGCCCATGAGCAGGACTGTTCCGTTGCCGGCTGTATGGCGCGTGCGGCTGCACTGGGGATTTTGGCGCAATGGGATATCTGGGCGGCTGCCCAGGATCTCCTACAACAAAGCTGTTTCGTTTATCACGCAAGTTGTCCCGCATTGCTTTTGGATGCTCCCTCTGCTGAGGAGCATTCCTGCTCTTTTGATCTCATGGATTGGATGGCATCTATGTTTTTTGACGATTCCAATGATGTCCTCTTGGAGGGTATGGCTTTTTTCTGCACTTACACTTTCATGGATTGACCTGTCCTTCGCCGTGTGGGCGCTCCCTGTGCTCAACTGGATGTGTTTTTCTCTATTGGACCTCTGTCTTGGCCGCCGGACTGACCAGGGGAGGGTGTCTTGTGGTTTGTTGCCTGCCTTGTTATGTTGGCCTAGGCCTAGCTGCCATGCTGCTTTTCTTTGCGCACGTTACACTGAGCCAGGGCTCCCTCGCCCTTTGCTCTTGCCAAAGTTCTTTTGCGCTGTCTGCATTGTCTGTCTTTCACCTTTTCTCTTGTTCGATTTGGGCTCAGACTGCACAACATGTACAAGGTCGCATAACAATGTATTTCGGTTCTTCCTGATATGGCCAGTCTCGCGCACCCAGACATAACATTAGGCGCAAATGCCATGAAGAATTTTGTGTGCCTTTAATACTGCAGTTTACTGGCGCTTGACACACTTGGAGGAATCCTTTCCAGGGAGAAGAGCTGTGATTGTCTGCTGATGTAGTTCTGCATCTAGAGACCGAGGTATGAGGGTTCGCTAGTCAAAGCCCAGAGGTCTTCTATTTTTATAATAAACTATCTTACTGCAAGGGGAGGGTGGTAATGTTATTTATACATTTATCCACTGAGTTATGAGATGCTTTCCCCGTTTGTATTCTATGGAATTGTAACCATGCTGCTTATATTATTCATATGCATTATGCTATTAGTACTGACACGTGTACTGTACCTTAGAGCACGTAAGTTGAAATAAACATTTTAATCTACCCAGTGTCTCTTCATACGCACCTTGTGGACAAGTACGAGTGAGTGACGAAAGAGTGTTCTTGTTTCTGCGAGTCCTGAGATAGGGATACCGTGTTCTGGGTTGTCCAATCATTGGTGCTTTGGTGCTAATGGGATGCTAAGCTAGTTGGGTTGGGGTTTTGGGTGCTACGGTATATGGTAGGCAAACCACTGTATTCCGGGGTCCTATTATCCTGTGCATAGCTCTGTGTATGTGCAGAAACCTTATGACAGTCTGATGCAGAAAAATAAATGCTGATCCCCAAAAATGAGTGCCGGTGGGCCGTACCAGCTACCGCTGGCTCAAATTAACCACTGCTTCTATTTTGTGCCACTCCTGCAGTATCCTGTGTCGCTTCTGCATTGCTGATAGCAGTTCTTCTTCAGCAAACATCGAAGGCCAGAACATAAGCAGACATGTCTCTTTTTACTCTGAATAATAACAGGAAAGCAGTGTTTTAGTTTTTCAGCTGTTTTTACACTTCAAAATTGTCTTGGACCAAATCTACTGTTTAAAAAAAAACACTACAAAATGTGTAATGTTGTGATAATTCTCAATGAAGCTGTTATCTAACTGCAACAGCCACAGATTCCTAGACGTACTCCTGGGGTTCTTTCTGCATTTCACAAGAAATTAAATTTTACGCTAAGCAGTAAAAAAATGTATTTGTAGCAGCAAAGCAGATAATAGGTCTTTTGGTTTATTGTGTATTTACAAACTTGAATTCCTTTATTATTTTTAATTCTTTGAATATTGCCTTTCAACAGTTGAGGTGGTGCTGGAGTAACCAGGACGTCTGATCCGTGAGCTTTTTGGGAAAGAACAGAATAGTTGAAAAGCTGAAGGTTTGATGGTAAAAGTGTGAAATAGAAATGCCTCAATCAACCATTCCCATGTTGCAGTCACAAGAATATGATACAAATCCATGAAAAGGTTTCTATGCATTGTTGTACAGCTTATACTTTGGCAAGTAAAACTATGTTTGTTGGACAACATTAACATCAGAACTGTTCGAGACTGACTCCTGCACACCATCTGTATATACTGGCCTACGTCCTGCTGGCTCACAGTGCACCATCTGTACCCCTAACCATACAAGGTAACAAATGGATCATGATACCTCATAACATGACAACCCTGACACCCCATGGAAATCGCGGTAACAGATCTAGAACCCATTCGCTCAGTTACTTATGCATACTGTTGGACCTGGCCTTATTTGCAGGGTTATCCCAGAACTGTTTGCCTTCCTCCTGTATTATTTCTGTCCTGTTGTTGTTGGTTTTTTTACTCTGGGCACTTTACCACTGCTGATCAGTGCTAAAGTGCATGTGCTCTCTCCTGTAAACTTGGTAAGATTGGTCTACACCTGTTTGGCATATTTAATTTACCTGTAAGTCCCTTGTACAGTGGTAGCGCCACCCACAGAAGTAGCCTTTCAAACCTGTCTCAGGCCTCTAGAGCTGTAGGGCCTACATGCGCAGTTTACTGCCACAGTGACGCGGCATTTAAAGTGTTTGCCAAGTCTGAAACTTCCCTTTTACTACATATAGCTCACCCCTAAGGTAGGCCCTAGGTAGCCCAATGGGCAGGGTGCTGTGTAGGTAAAAGGTAGGACATGTGCCTTTGTTGTGTGGCATGTCCTAGTAGTGACAATCATCCTATTTGGTTTTTCACTGCTGTGAGGCTGCCCCTCTCATAGGTTTGCATTGGAAATTCCCTGATATGTGTTTCAGTGTTAATTTCTGATATAAAAGAGGTGGTGTGGTCATGTTTGGTATGTTTGGAATAGTAGTGATAAATCCTGCTTATTCATGAAAGCGTATTTTTTATTACTATTGTAGAAATGTCACTTTTATAAGTGGGCATTTCTGTGTTCTTATGACTCTTTGTGCCCTTCCTGGTTGCGTATTTAACATCTGGCTTAGACTGACAGGAGCAGGGGATGTGCATTCACTCTAGACAGTCACAAGTGGAGTTGAGGTGTGTCCTGCCTTTCCTGGGTGACTCATAGCCAGGCTGAATTGACCGTGCCTGCATGTAGAGTGGTGGGAGGAGTTGTCACCTGCACCTGATTAGACTGTGCCTGCCTTTCACAATGCTGTCTCCGCCCCCGGGAGTATGTCTGGAGCCAGGCCTGGGGATTGAATGGGCGTGTTGTGCACTTCTAAAGTTGTTTGAAGTGCCCCCCCAGAACCAAGACTTTGTAGGTATAAATACAGGGACTGTGATCCCATGATTTTAGATACTGCGTGGGACTTGTAAGCAGATGCTGCTGGCTCTACATGTTGCACATTGCCAGGAGGTAACTGTTATGCTGCCAGAAAGAACTGCCATGGGAATTTGCTTTGTTATGCTGACCTGCTAAGAAGGACCCTGTGTGCTGGACTACTGCCTGCACTCCTGCTTTGGTGCCCCCAGTGCTCTCAAAGGAGTGCTGTTTACGCTTCTTGCCTCAGTTTAACCCAGCGTGTGGTAAGCGTTTTTCTCCCACTTGCTGGGCCTGCACGTCCTCCACTTGCTGCGGGCAACATGAGGCACTGTGCAATAGTGCCTGCCTGTTGGGGGCAGAGAGGGCTGCAACGAAGGGCGCTGTTGTGCTGGAATTAACCCCTTACTTCGAGGCCTCCAGGGAGCTTCCTTCCCGGTATCATCTGGAAGCCTGCCCCACCTTCCTCTCCTGCCAGCCAAGGCTGCAATCGGAGGGCGGGGATAGCGAGGAGCTGCCGGGTCGGCCCCGTTCAGGGTGAGCAGCATACCGGCAGGAATTCCTGGAAGCCTGCAATGCTGCCCCTGCACCCCGATGTAGAGTGGGGCTGAGATCCAGCCCGCAGCAGCCGGAGGGATAAGCGGCCTCCACCGCAGTTCTGCCCAGTTCCAGCCCCGCCCATCTCTGGGTGGAGCCTCGCGTGTGACCTGGGAGTCCCAACAGGGACGGGGGCAAGACCAAGTCGAGCAGCCTGCCGCTTCCTCAAGGAGCTGATGTGTTGTGCCCTCTCCAACTCCAAGGCCAGTCAGCCAAGCGGGAAGGAATCCTCGACAGAAGTCCCGCTCTGCCGCATTTTTTTAAAAGTACAGCCACATTTGCGAGTGAGGCACAAGCCAGTGGCCCAAACATTCAAATTAGTGCCCGCACACTGGGACGGTGTACTCTGGGACGATTAGCACCGAGGTGCTAAATCCCAATGTGGGAATATTGGCCGTGTTATTTCCCCACATTTAACCTTTGTCATTTGTGCCATTTGCCTGCTTCTGCAAAAACCAATAGATCCTTTCCTAGTAGCAGGAGCAGACTGCTGAGCAAAGGGGGCAGTAACAGAGGATCCCACAGCATCTTTATATCCTGATGGTAGGATTTACATCCCTTGTAGATCTTAAATGCCATAAGGTTATTCCGATGGTGGTGTACATCATCCCACTGCCTTATGTTCCAGGAGTTACATTGATATGTACAGTGGTGTTGTAAGCTGTGGCTATGCATGATAATTTCATCATGTTTTCAGGAAGTGTGCAACCTATAAGTAATTACTTTATGCAATAACTGTGATGTTATGACAATAGCCTGGCTGGCAAAGTGATTTATGATCTATGTGATGTCATGACAATTGCCTAGTTGGCAAAGGGATTTATGTGACTGTGGTCTATGTTTTATATACAATATATGTGATATTTTTACAAAACATTGTGTGGAGTCTCTTTTTGTGGTGTGCCTTGTGTGTCACGTGTGTGTGTGTGTGTGTGTGTTGTGCGAACGCTTTACACATTGCATCTGGGATAAGCCTGACTGCTCTGCCAAGCTACCAAGGGGCTGAGCAGGGATTATTTTGGGTGTGTAACTCACCTTACCCTGACTAGAGTGGTGGGTTCTGCCTTGCTTAGGTGCATAGCCTAGCCAACCAGAAACGCCATTTCTAACACATACCCAACAAGATACACAAGAAATACACAACATGCAGTTTCAATATTTATTGAAGCATTGTGATTCTTAAGTAAAATACGTAAACTGCAATAATAAATAGAAGTAAACAGAATAATGTGATTAGCATTACGAGAATGGTAAAAAAGATAAACAGCTCAACCATTTTGCTGATTACAGACAACATATGCTTGCATACAAGTACTGTAATATACTGTACCCTACCTAGCGTTACCTAATCTAGTGTGTCTAGGAGGGAGAGGGTTAATCTGCCAAATCCTTGTAGGGTGATCTAACTCCCTGTTACCTATCGGTAAGTGTCATTAGGCTGCCGCCTTGGTGGAGAGCTAGGCAGCATCCCTTGCATGAGGTAAACAGGAATCAGCAGGGCTGGAATTCCAGCATGTGGGTGACCTCTCATTGCCAGCAAAATGCTCCTCTGTCGAAACAAAGACCTGATGTATATATAATAAACATCATCCATGTTGCCATGCCGAAGCCCCAGTCATGCCGCTATTCTTTATTCTATTGTGATAGTTCTGTCGCCTAACGACCAATAACAAAGAACAACATTTTGCATAATGAACTCAGCCCTTGTATAGAATGCTCAAGGTATATGATAGTGTGCCTACGAAGTGGAAATGTAAGCAAAGCTGAGTTCAAAGAATATTATCCTGCACTTGCACGAAAATGAAAGTGTGTCAAATGTCATTGTGTTTAAGAAAAGAAGGCAACTTAAAAACATTAGCATGTAAAATGGTGTTTCAACCAGGGCCTAAAATGTGACCACATGACAGCATCTACTGCAAACAATACTACTAAATAATCATCCATATATGTCGCTGCATTGCAACCTGATATTCTGTCTATCTAGATTAATAAATATACTGAATGGTAAATTGTTTTGTGTGGTGTTTTTTTTAATTTTGTGAAATAGTATATGACTTATTGCTAAACTAATTATATGGACACTGTTTAAATGTTGGGTTATTTGTATGCCAATATAATCTCCAAATAAATCATAAGACTGACCATTTGCAATCCTGTACATTACAGTCGTCATTGTCGTTGCTCACAAATTCTCTACAGTGCTGATGCTTAGTTCCACCTTTTGTAAATGTATACATGCAATATGCATCTTTGTGTTAATTATGTCTCAGTTTTATATGTAGGTACATTTTCAGGTATTTGTAGGCTGGGGTTGTTGATTAAACATAACTGATTATTAAAATGTATAGGAAATGTACACTGCAGCGTATGTATGTCGTATAGTTTAGCATCCTTTTTTTACTATTGTGGAGCGATTATGAATGGCACGAGGAGGGTGAAATATTTATTGCAGCCAATAAGCTGCCACACCACAGGCATCAGAATTTATCCTATGTGATAAACGGTACAATTTATCACCAAATAGGTCAAAGCAATCAGACTTTGGTGCCTCCATTTATTGAAATTTACCTGGGAAAAACTGCTGGTGTGCGGTGTTTGCCGCGAAACTCAAAAGGCATCTGTGTTTTTCACAGAATTATAAATCTTGAATAGTGAGCAGTTTAACATTGACTCAGACAACAGCTGTCACACAAGATGTGCTGCCACTTAGTGCTTTCAGATGTAACCACCAGCGAAATGCACAGAAGGCCAAAGTTTATTTTAGTTTACCTCATTATGCTAGAAGCAGAGCTTGGCCGACACACATCAGAGCTGTAGCTTTGTTTAGCCTAAAGGCCACATCATCACTGATGTGGAACAATATCAATTTAAAAGGAGAAGAATGGTTTCCACAGCTAGTGTGCAGGATTTCAGAAGGAAGTGTGTAATGTTCGAAGCCTGAAAGTACTGGCAGCAGGACATACAGTAATTGCATATTTTACTGAGGGAGTCTGCATAATCGCAAATTAAAACAGAGCACCTCTGCAGTAGCACTATACGAAGGGGTTGGAGGTGGAGCTGCATTCATTCACCAATCCACGTTTCATTGATAAAAGAGCGTTGGCAAAGTCAATAGGTCTGGCCTCTGCAAGTAGATGCATAGGTTACTTATGTTATTGCATATGCATATCTTTGCTCAATCTGGATTTCATATTGACTGCACTAAGACACCTTTGCTCTCTACAACTAGTTTTATACGTAATTCCCATCTCAATGAACAGTCTTCAATTAATACTTTTAGACTGATCTCCTTCTTCGCACGATCGACTTTTTATTAATTCTCCCTTCTTTTTCTGTCTGGGTATTTGTGGTTCAGTTCTAGGCTTTTTTTTCCTTATCTAACTGATCAGTCATTTTCAGTTTCCTGGAAAGGTTCCTTCTCTTCTTCCTTGCCTCTTCAATCTGAAGTCCCCCCCCCTCGGTTCTTTCTTATATCCTTTACTCTTTTCTTTATATAATATTCCTGTATTCTCCATTATTTTTGCTTTTGATCTAATTCTCTGTTCTATACCAGTAACTCCCCACTTTACTTTCTTTCTCCTCCTTTTCTCCCTCATTGTTTCAACATGTCTCTATTTGTCTTTCTGACATTGAATCCAGGATGCCTTCCCACTGTCCCAAAAAAATGAATGTTCTGTTTTTCTGGTTAACTATACTCTGACTCTTATCTGTTATCCTAGTCAGCTCCCTTTCTCCTATATTCCCAGAAAGCTTGCTGTTCTATTTGAAGCTTCTCCCGACTTTGCTGCTCAAACCCCCTATGAGTCAAAGAGCTGCCACTGTCATCCATACAACATCCGTAAAATCAAAACAATTGGGGGCATATTAGCAACAACAGGCAAAAATTATCGCTAACCGCGCTTAGCGCGCATTTTCTTAACGCCGCCTATTGCTGGATATTATCGCGGAGATAACATGCTATTAGCAAGGTTTATCTCCGATGCGATAAAATATCCAGCGATAAGCGGCGAAATGCGTGAATATCGCTGGAAATCCAGCGATATTCACGCATTAACGCCATGGTGGACTTAGGCTGACAATCCACCTCCTATTCTACAAACAGGTAAGTCATGTTTTTAGCAGGTGTTAAATTCTAGCGAAATTCGCGCTTAGCGCGAGAATTTTTTATCGCTTCGCCTGGGTTGCTAATAGGGAGAAGTTGTGTTAGCGACTGTTTTCAGTCGCTTTTAGTTGGGAACGCCTACCTTGCATGTCATTAGCGATATTTATCGCTGGCATGCAAGGCGATGGGAAAACGGGCCGCTATCGCCAGAAAGCTGTCGCTAACGCCTGTTAGCGACAGCTTGCTGATAGGGCGATAAAAAAATCGCCGCTTTGGCGGCAAAAAGTACCGCTAAAGCGGCGATAAGGCCCTTGCTAATATGCCCCTAGATTCGTTCCTTGCCTTAAAACTGCTTCTGCAAACTATGGGGCATATTAGCAAGGGCCTTATCGCCGCTTTAGCGGCACTTTTTGCCGCTAAAGCGGCGATTTGTTTATCGCCCTATCAGCAAGCTGTCGCTAACAGGCGTTAGCGACAGCTTTCTGACGATAGCGGCCCGTTTTCCCATCGCCTTGCATGCCAGCGATAAATATCGCTAATGACATGCAGGTAGGCGTTCCCAACTAAAGCGACTGAAAACAGTCGCTAACACAACTTCTCCCTATTAGCAACGCAGGCGAAGCGATAAAATTTTTTGCGCTAAGCGCGAATATCACTAGAATTTAACACCTGCTAAAAACATGACTTACCTGTTTGTAGACTAGGAGGTGGATTGTCAGCCTAAGTCCACCTTGGCGTTAATGCGTGAATATCGCTGGATTTCCAGCGATATTCACGCATTTCGCCGCTATCGCTGGATATTTTATCGCATCGGAGATAAACCTTGCTAATAGCATGTTATCTCCGCGATAATATCCAGCGATAGGCGGCGTTAAGAAAATGCGCGCTAAGCGCGGTTAGCAATAATTTTCGCCTGTTGTTGCTAATATGCCCCTATATTTCTATCAAGACCGAATTACTGTTCTGCATTATATGTCAGTCTTCCGAACTATTGAACTAACTAATTTCTATCCATTTAAAATGCCTGTATTAGTTTACTTTTAGTCTAATTCCTCATTCTCATATTGCTCACTATTGGTCTCGGTTACATTGCTTGCCATTCTCTCCTCAAGGTACATTTAGTTTCCAGGCATCGTCTAAAATGTCTCCATTTGTTAGCCTCATCGAATCTTCGTTCTCTCATTTCCTTTATACTCTTCCAGATCTTTATGTTCTGCATCCTTGGGGTCGCTTACTATTCCATGTCCTCCCGGCCTCCCTCTTGTTTGTGTTCTTTCTTTTTACTAACAATAAAGCTGTGGAATGAGCTACCACTTTCTGTAAAATAGACTTCTTCACCTACGACTTTTAGGAAACTGTTAAAGGAACACCTCCTGTAATCATGAATGATGCTAAACGGCAAATAATTAATGTCAAAGATCAAAGATTTTTTATTGTTTTAGACCTCCTCTGAGATCAACAATATAAAATGATGCAAAATATGTGCAATAGGTATAATTATTCATAAGCTTAACATCTTTAAAACATTGATTAAAAAGTGTTAAAAAATGTAAACAAATTACAGCATACAAATTGATTTGGTGGTATTCTTATTAAGTCGGTCAGATCATTAATCCTAGAAATATTGTGTCTAAAACATATAGGTTTTATAAAACGGCGCTGAGCTTCAACCAAGAGTTTATTTGGACAGACGTATAAAACGTGTGCAATGTCTTGAACACGTCCTCTACATAGATCACAAGAACCTGATTTATCAGTTGTGCCTCCCCAGTGTTTGGTAAAGGCTTTTAGTGGCAAGATCCCTAATCGAAGCATAAATATGCAACGCCTAACTCTGTGAATTAATGTGAATCTGAAATATTTTTGGTTAATTTTGTACTTTATATTGACTGTATAGGGCCTATAGTGAGTTAACTGAGAGCAATGTATCTTATCAAGTTCAAAACTCAGTCTCTGGGTCGATTTTTTTAGGAAAAACTTCAAAAGTGCAGGTGACCAGGACTGTAAGAGATTAATGGAGCATTGAAAATACTCCAAAGCTATCTCAAGATTTTCTTTAAAAGTGCATTGTTCTGAACCGACCTTAAAAGTTTCCTGATTTAAAAGTGCTCCCAAGGAGCCTTAAGGCGCATGAAGTTAATTATATGCCTATCTGGTTATATTTGCCAAAGTCTTGTGAATGCACTGACAACTGTTAGTTCTAGTCCTAACACTTGGACCGGTGTAGCTTGGCTCATGGTGGTGATCTTATGCAGTAGCTTCCCTCCATTAAGATTTAGGATAAACTACTTTTTTATAGGAATACACTCTAATGCGTAGGTTAGAATAGGGGGAATCATAATAGGAAACATTCGTAGAAGGGAGTGAAAGTTCTCCCCGAGGATGAATAAAATCTCTTTATTGCACTTAAATGGGCTGCAGTCTTAAGTTCAGTATACTGAAAATGGGGAGTAGTATCTAGTGTCTCAGAAAAAACTCTTCCCCTGTCTTTTGCATCTGCTCTCTCTTTGTGTCTGCATATCATTTCCCACTGTCCTTCACCTCCACCTGCTCTCTCTCTCTGTTGCTCTTTTTCTCTCACTACCTGGTACCAGCACCCCTCTGTCTGTTTTAGCAGTTCAAAGCTGCACAGCAGTGCCCTTCCACTCCTTCCTGTTCCCCAATGCCCAGACTCTATGCTGAAGCCAGAACACAATAAATAAGGGATCCACAGTCCTCGGTTGTATGTTTGACCCACCTCTTTTGGCAAAAAACAACAGCTCTGATGGCTATCTAGAAGTGGTATTTCTTAACCTTACTATTGTATAATTCCAAGATGGCATACATTGCGCCCAGACTTTGCATGTGCATAGTTGGGAATGACCTTTGTAGCATGAACAAATGGAGAAAAGTGATTATAGGCAAATATCTAAGCATGAGAGTTTTAATTTGGCACTGGAAGTGACAGATCATGAGAGAGAATAGCAGCCAAGAATTATTGTAGCACGACAATGGTACCTCTTTAGCACAATAATGCTAGACTTTTTATCACCTTTCTAAGTCTTTCAAATATTATTCTTAAGGGGATAGTATCCACATTTTCACTGTGATAAAAGAAATCCTCTCTTAACCTGGCAGATACAAATGGACTTAAAGGGAGGTCTACATATTTTAAGATACTTTTTATGAGTAGCACTTAGTAGGCATACCTCTCTCTTTCTGTAGTAGTTGGATAAAACAAGCATTGCTTGCTGAAAGAACTCCTTTTAAGTTTTGGAAATGGAGAATGTTGGTTTTATGTATTATACTGCACACAGTTGTAGTACATTATTTGTCCTACTTCATGGTGTTAGGTCTAGTGTTAGCCAAGACCTTTCAATTTTACTCAATCTATATGTGATACATACGTATTTATAGAGGCTTTCTGCAAGCCCTCTTTATCCATTGGTCTGTAATTGTGTCATTCGCATTTTAATTCCATCCACAACAGCATGGGGCAATGGGTCAGCCCACTTCGTTTACTGGCTAACTTCACTGTGAGTGATGACATTTTCCCCTTACACACAAATTACCTCCCTTAATATCCAGGGACTACTATTGGAAATTTAAGGCTTTTCTGAGACTCCAAACATACGTTTATTTTTAGCCATTTTTTAATGAATAAGGGCTCAGCAGCTTTTCCAACAGTAAAGTTTTGCAAAAACCATGACAAAAGAAGCATGGACGAAGACTAAAGGCTGGCGGCCTACACCAGGTAAATTGGCTTTGCCAATGCTTATTGTCGTCAGGTATCTCATAGCAGCAAGGGTCCTCTGTCCTACATGCACGCTTGTGGCTTACAACTGTGTCTCACTGCATGGATTCCACCTGTTGTAGTGCTTGAGGTCTCTTTGACTGTCATATTGGGAAAGGAGTGTGTAGTATTTGGCATCAGTGTGCAGTGTGATCTGTTTTCTTAAGGCAGGCTGTCCTTTCTGCTGTCAGCTGTAACGTTTCTGTTCATGACATTTAGAAAGGCGGTAGCTGGACCTGTTCTTTTACTTCCTTCAAATATGATATGAATATAATAAATAGCTTGTTCAGTGATCTTAATGCAGGACTAACGCCATTAATCTATTACAAACAATGGGGCATATTATCAAGAACGGTGATAAAATTATCGCCGCTTTAGCGGCAGAAAACTGCCGTTAAAGCGGCGATAATGGGCTTGATAATATGCCCTGGAGAATTCCAATAGAAGCCCATGTTCACACCAGAATGCGATAATTTTTAACGCCGTTCTTGATAATATGCCCCAATATTACCGCATAACACTCATAACCTAAATGTACGAATCTGTGGTGTGCCACAGTATGGGGCTTATTTACAAGCCCCTTGCTCCACTCTTGCGTCACTTTTCCCATGTTAAAAATGACGCAAAAGTGGCGCAAGGGGCTTGTAAATCTGCCCCTATGTTTTTAAGCCATATCTGTTCACAAACATCCAGGCACTACTTTTGCACGAAACGTTTATTTTCCAATTTAAAAAAAAAAAAACATAACGGTATGCCTCTCTCGATATTGTTTCACGTTTCCGCCATCATTCTACTGATTATTTAAAATTGCAAAATGTACATTATTTTTTCCTTCTGCTGTATTGAGTTTTCTGTTCATGTACCATATCATGTCGAACAATGGGACTAGTCTAGTGCAATTTCCTAAATGCACAACGAAAATGTATACAGCGCCTCACAATGGAATTCATTTCCATACTGAACAAGACCTGCTTATTTCAGATTCCGCTTTTCTATGCTACTCTCCACCACGTTTGCTCAAGCATGCGTTCATTCAGCGCTTTCATTCCCTTTCTGCTTGTGACTGTTTTTCTTTACACGAAAGTCTGGATTCTAGCAATTTGAATTAAAGACCAGGAAAACGAAACCCAGTGTTCTTGAGAGAGGTCGAAGAGCTACACAGCTAAAGGAATGAGCGCACAAAACAGTCTAAATGAAGACTGAAATTGGCTTTCTTCTCTTGAATAACCGAGTGCCCACACAGTTGCTCAAGGAGTTCCAGATTTGGAGCACAACTAATTCCCTGTGCCACCCAGGAAACAAACAAAACAACAGCTAAATACGCAGAATATGTAATGTGGCACTACAAGAAATGTGGTCTGCTAACGACTTTTTGTGTTTCATGGCACAAATCCAGCATTCCTTTCTGAATCTTTTTATGGGCTTTATCGTTTTAAGACACCCATACTTTCCTTTTCCCTAGAAAGTAACAGGATAGGATACATAATACATGACATTTTTTCTATATATATAAGTGGTACAGCGTAAATTTTGACGACCCCCCCCAACTTTATACATCACAAATACATAACATTTGGCGATGCAGCGCGAGAAACGAAATTCGTTTTATTTATTTATATGTGTACTTACCTGTAATCGGCCGTAATCCGTAGTTTACTACCCCCCATCCTGCCCCTCCCCCGCCCCACGTCAGCGCCCGGCGGCACTCCCACCACCGACCGCTACTGGCACTTAGCACGTTTCCTGTGTGGCCTAACGACATTAATACAAAATGTTCTACTTGACATCACTGTTGAAGTGCATTCACTATAGGATTAGAGAATTCATACATAACTGTGTGCCTTAACTCATTAAACGAGATTTACTGTTTAGGTGATTGAATAGAAACCACCCTCACATATACAGAATTTGATTACTCTAGAAATGATAGTGGATTTATGTAATGTGTGCACTAATGTTACACTTATATTTCATATAAACTGTAGTTCTTAGCTATACTTACACATGTTTATTAAAGATTTACCGCATGCCACATGCAATAAGAATATAATGTACTGACAAAAGATATATTCATTTGTGTTTTAACGAGTACACACATATTCAATGTGCACCCTTGATTTAATAGTTTAACTTGCCCTCACTAGGCCTCTTTTCAATTCTGCATTAAATAATGTTTTCCATTTCTGCTCACATGACCTTTCCCTTGCAGGTATTCATATGAATTGTTAGTTCGAGACTAGATACAACACTGTAGACCTTCACGAAAGATCATTGAGAGACAAAGCATTAACTGAAGAGTCTTATTCAGCAATGTTACCACAGGGGTTTGGTGGAGCAAATATGATATTTTTCCCATGTTCAGTGTGGAATATCCTGCCGATGTTTCAGTTTACAATTGGCATTTGAAGCTGTCTTTCTTCATGCTGAATAAAGCCTTCCAAATGTTTATTCAGTGTTTGCATTACGTTTGATGTACAATCGGAGCAAGCCACAACAAGCTCTCTATGGGTTTAATTATGCCTTGGGACACCAATCTATTTAACTCTTCTCTAAGAGGATCCTGCATTAAATGCGGTATAGGCCTAACTAACTACACCACTGGAACTGCGTTGGTCTTCATCTTAATCCTGTGCTGGAAATTCTTTAAGAAGCCTAACTTCTTAGAAAAAACTTCAGGGAATCCTTTACACACCTTGACACACCTACTTCTCTCCCCAATCGTCAAAACAGGTTCAGAGTTGTTGGGATCAAGTCTGATTCCCAAATCTTTTTGGTGAGCCTAGCCCAATAAGCTAGATCATTTTTGTGTTAAGTACATTTTTCTAACAGTTGTGCGATCTTTGAAGGAGATTTGCATGGTTATCATCCCCACTAAGGGAATAGGGTCCCTTTTGAATCCCCCTTGTTCAATGTCAGTCTGTTGGATTACATAGTCTTTTCCTTGAAACATTTCTTTAAACTTATTATAATCAATTAATGTATATGGCGAGCATGAATCCGCATAAACTTTTACCTTTACACCATCCAAAGCAATATCACAAGTGAGGTAGTTGTATTCCTTTTCCAGTTCACTCCCAGCACACTGGCTCACAACTTGTAATACACTCCTCCACTTCACAAACAGAATGCACATTTTTCATATCTATATTGAGATTCTTGCACAATCTAGCAAAATGCCCCATCTTGTTACATTTCCTGCACACTACAGTGCAAGCTGGACAACTTGGGTTATTAGCTAAATGGTTGTTGTTACCACAGCGATAACACCTCATTCTATCTCTTCTTTCCTCTCCAGTTTTTTTACTGAGCTGGTCCATACTCTTCTTTTTTTCATCAACCTCACCAGTTGTGGCGTCTGGGCTAGGACGGTTCTTTACCACATGTATTGTGTCTGAAATGTTACTCTGCTTCATCTCCCTTATACATTCTGCAGTGTGTTCGGCACTCTTTGCAAGTTCCACTACATTTTTTAAATCAGGATTGCCTGCCAAAGTTTGTTCTTGCATCTTTGGATTATTCATACACCTGACTAATTGGTCCCTGATGAGGGAGTCATTCAAGGATCCAAATTCACATAAATTAGCCATTTCTCTTAACACTGTTATGTAACTAGAAACCTACACATTATTCCATTGCACTCTGCTAAAAAAACTTGTGTCCCTCTGTTGGACGTGGCCCTTTTTCCCCGAAATTTTTCGTTTTTCCCCTAGCCGTTTGACCATGTGTGAAACTCACTCAAGATGGCTGCCACAGGTCCCTGCTACTGCAGAGGGGCCTTACACGCATACACACTAGTAGCCAGGGTCAGGCTGGGACATAGGGATACAGTATCCATTCCGTCCATGCCTCTGGGCCACATAGCCAGGCATGTAGAAGGTTCTAGAACCTTCCGGGCTGTGGGAGGAGTTATGTTTTGCCGCCTTTGGGAGAGTCACCTGACCTAGGAGTATAAAAGGCTTGGAGGGAAAACTTTTAGTCAGTTGGAGTCAGTTGATGAGGCACCACTGAACCTGGGAGAACCTCCGCCGGAGTATAGGCTTTAGGGCCTAGGGGGGAGACCTACACTACTGCTGCTGACAGGGCTGAGGCCCTGCTGTAGTAAGATAGCTGAGGAACGCCCACCACCCACTGACCTTGCCCAGTGTGAGGGGACCCAGGGAACCACCTTCAGCGTGCGGGGAGGAACACCAAGCACTCCCAGACCACCAACTCATCCCCCCCCTCATAAGAAGAAACTTCTGACAGGAAACTTTGACAAGGAACCTATAACAAGGAACTTCTGACAAGAAACTTACAACTAGAAGCGCCTAAGAAGCAACCAAGCTGAAGCAGTCGCAAGACCCTTAACTTGAGGAGGCCTGACCGTCCAGCAAGGCCTAAAGCCTAGAACTGCCCAACTGGGGATCACCAGGTAAAGCGCCGTACCCTGAAGCGCTAAACCTTCACCCCCTATTCACTTTTGCCTGTTGCTGGGCTGCCCCCAAGTACTTTGCCAGTCAGCCCTGCCCACAGGCTGCTGGTGCACCCTGCTTTCTGTTGCCCCTCAGGTCACTGACCTTATGAAGGAGATCACCGCCGCGGCCGCCGCCGCCTGAGAAGAGGCACCGTGTGGTGAGGTGCACCGTCTCGCCCTCATCGGGGGAAGCGCTGAGGTAAAGGAAGCCCCTCAGGTGTGTGAGGTGAGGAGCGCCGTCCGCGCCCTCACCGAAGCCTCCAGAGACTGGGCCCTGGGCCCTCATCGCCGCCGTCGCGGCCAAAGAATCATCGCCGCCGCCGAAGCGGCCAAAGAATTGCCCCCGCCGCCGTCGCGGCCGAAGAATCGTCTCTGCCGCCGTCGCGGCCAAAGAATCATCGCCGCTGCCGTCGCGGCCTAAGAATTGCCCCCGCCGCCGAAGCGGCCCAAGAATTGCACCCGCCGCCGTCGCGGCCAAAGAATTGCCACTGCCGCCATCGCGGCCCAAGAAATCGCCGACGCGATCAGCAGCGAGGCCTCCAGGCCCCGCAGACGCCGTTGCCGAGCAACCAGGGGTCGCCGGGCGTGACCCAGGAAGGCCGCGCACCGATTGGGCGCCGGCCCCCAGTCATGACCCAGCGCCGAAGGAAGCCCGGGAAGAGCCCCGGCAGTGCAGAGGGAGACGGGGAGACGGCCGGAGAGGACTGCCGGCTCCCGCTCCCTTCCCCAGCAACCCTGAGCCCCCACCTGCACTTACCCTGATCCCGGGGGCCGGAGGAGGGTGATCCCGGCCCCCGCAACGTGCCGCATAGTTACTCCCTGATCCCGGGGGCCGGAGGAAGGCAATACCGGCCCCCGCAACGACCCGCAACACCGGCCAGAAGGCCGAGGCACCCCCGACCGGGCCCCGCCCGACAGAACACGGGCCGGCCCGGAAGATCGCCAGTCGCCCTGAAGCGCGACCAACGACCACACCGCAGGTGAGCCCTGGAGGCCCCTAGGGCCCATAAGACGCCACTGGGGGCCGGGGGCCACTATTAACCCTTACGAATTTAGTCCTACGAGGCGAGGCCCCAGAGAGGAGTGGGCCTGGCCGGAGTTAACCCCTGAGGGACCTAGAAGCCCCAGAATACAGGACATGTTGAGGGATTCCCCACATAGTTCATTCAGGTAATGATGATGCCCACAGTATTTAATAATTTATGCCGAGGCCTATTATAATTACTGCCTAGGCCATGGTTTTAATTGTTAAGTCTTTACCACAAGGGGAAAGTGTTTAATGGAGTTGAGCTGAAGTGTACACCGCCAAGAGTTGAAGTATTTTATGTTACAGGTGTACTGGAGTTGCGACGCCCACTGTACTGAATGTGGGTGCGCCTAGATTAATGCAGGCCTATTTAAATGTAACGTGAAAAGCCTTCTTTTAAATAATTGAATATGCTAAAGTGAACTGTATGTTTAGGCCTATGTTTTATTAACGTACCTTGAGATCATTATTAAGTGCTACGTGTAGGAGATAATTCCTGCGGCCTCTTAGTGGCCTACAATGTTGAAGAGCTATGCAGCTTTATTTAAAATGTGCACCAGTTGAGTAATATAATGAATTTGAATGTAGATCTGAATTAACCTGCCTTATCTGATGCCAACTTAATTTATTCATAAAAGATCTTGATTTTAAATACAAAAGCCTGGTGTGGTGTCATGTTATTGCGTTCGCATTTGTGAGTCAAAGTGAGAGTGTGCTGCACAACTGCCTTACACATTGCCTTCGCGTGCCTTTCCCGCTTCACGCCATGCTACCGTGTCGGACTCGGTAACCCCGGTTCCAACATTTGGTGTTCAGCGGTTGGATAAGGACTGGTGCTTGTGCAGCACCCTACAGTGACTCAGTGTGCGCCGCAATTAGACACCTATTGTAATGAGAGTGCTAGGAATTCTATGGTAATTGCCGACTGTGTACATTCCTGTGGTAGACCTGTTACCTACAGTTTAGAACCCCTTCCTTAAATTGTCTGGGACCCCACCTAGGAGGATGGAGTTTGAGTTAGCCAACCTAGAAAGGTATACGGTGACACAGCTCAAGGAGTTCTGCCTAGAGAGGGGGTGGCCGTCAAGCGAGGCGCCAGGAAGGAGGTGCTTCAGAAAGCTTTGAGGGCATGGGTAATGGCCCACCCGGAGGGAAGAGGGGATGAGGAGCAGGGGGAGGCAGACAACCCAGGAGAACTGGACCTACTGCGCATTGATGTTAGCGAGAATGTGTTGCCAGGAAGACGTTCCAGGGCAGGCAGTAGTGCGTCAGGGGGGAGGTTGTCGGCAGAGGAATTGGAGGACAGAAGGGAGCAGAGGCAATTGACATTAGAACTTGCTAGGATGGAAAGAGACGGAGAACAGGCAAGGCTAGCCATGGAGGAAAGGAAGCTTGTACATGAGCTTAGCCTGAAGGAACTAGAGCTCCGAGCCTTGCAGATGGAGATGCAGGGCAAAGTGAATGGTGGCAGCGTACCTGCTGGGGTTCCACAGGAGCCCAAATTCTATTTATCAAGAGAGGTGATAGCCAGTTTGGGCAGTGATCCTGAAGGGAGTGGTGCAGGGATCTTCCAACCCAGCGAGGTGGGAGAGGTGGAAAATAGCCCAGCTAAGTCCCAGGATAGTGAGCGGGTTGTAGGGCCTCACATCCTATCCATAGGAAGGAGTGAGACGGGGAGGTGTCCCGAGGTGCCCCAACCGCAGTCTCAGGGCCTGGAGAGTTCCATAAGGGAACCCCAGGTTGGGAGCCTAGGCTGTCCCGATGGGCCATCCATGGAAGGGGATCCCCCAGTGACAGGAGAACCCGGGGCGTATGTATTCAGAGCTCCAGGGGTTCTGGGGTCTGCCCAGCCACAGGATTTAGATCCTGGGCTGGGGTGCCAGGTTCAGGGGCTGCCTGACCTGGCGGGAGGGACGTCTGTAAGCAGTGTCCCTCCGGAGCTGACTCTCAGGGGTGCTTCTCCAGGTGGGAGGGTGCTGAACTCTGGGAGGGGGTGCAGAGGAAGGGAGGACTCGCCTCTGGCACCGGGGCAACCTAAGGGTTTAGACCCTGGGTTGGTGGATCGGATGCAGGGTCACGGCCCTGGAAGAGTGAGAGAGTGGTGGTCTGAGGGTGCCCCGCATAGGAGGAGAGGGCGGAACCCCAGAAGGAGAGGTAGGGGGAGGAGAGCCTTGCCCCTGACTGCTGGTCAGCCTGAGGGTGCGGACACCAGGTGGGTGGACCAGTGGCAGTTTGGAACTGCAAGGAGGAGAAGGAGAGTGGCCAACGGGCCTGGGGCTACTGCCCCCGCTCTGTGAGACCGCAAGGGCCAGAGACATCTGGACGGCCTAGCGCCCGGTCCTGGCTGCAGCCAATTAGGGAGCGCCAGTGGGGTGGCTTCGTTGGTCCAGGGAGGTTGGAGAGAGGGAACCACCGGGTTCCAGAGTGGAGAAGGACCTGCAGGACCTTCCGGCAGCTGGGGAAAAGGCCCGCGTCCAAGTTTTCTTGCCCGAAGCAGGGAAGCCCATCAAGGCATTGATCGGTCTACCCTGGCTTTTGGCTGGGAGGGGGTTGTGTTGGACTTGGCCCTTTTTCCCCGAAATTTTTCGTTTTTCCCCTAGCCGTTTGACCATGTGTGAAACTCACTCAAGATGGCTGCCACAGGTCCCTGCTACTGCAGAGGGGCCTTACACGCATACACACTAGTAGCCAGGGTCAGGCTGGGACATAGGGATACAGTATCCATTCCGTCCCCGCCTCTGGGCCACATAGCCAGGCATGTAGAAGGTTCTAGAACCTTCCGGGCTGTGGGAGGAGTTATGTTTTGCCGCCTTTGGGAGAGTCACATGACCTAGGAGTATAAAAGGCTTGGAGGGAAAACTTTTAGTCAGTTGGAGTCAGTTGATGAGGCACCACTGAACCTGGGAGAACCTCCGCCGGAGTATAGGCTTTAGGGCCTAGGGGGAGACCTACACTACTGCTGCTGACAGGGCTGAGGCCCTGCTGTAGTAAGATAGCTGAGGAACGCCCACCACCCACTGACCTTGCCCAGTGTGAGGGGACCCAGGGAACCACCTTCAGCGTGCGGGGAGGAACACCAAGCACTCCCAGACCACCAACTCATCCCCCCTCATAAGAAGAAACTTCTGACAGGAAACTTTGACAAGGAACCTATAACAAGGAACTTCTGACAAGAAACTTACAACTAGAAGCGCCTAAGAAGCAACCAAGCTGAAGCAGTCGCAAGACCCTTAACTTGAGGAGGCCTGACCGTCCAGCAAGGCCTAAAGCCTAGAACTGCCCAACTGGGGATCACCAGGTAAAGCGCCGTACCCTGAAGCGCTAAACCTTCACCCCCTATTCACTTTTGCCTGTTGCTGGGCTGCCCCCAAGTACTTTGCCAGTCAGCCCTGCCCACATGCTGCTGGTGCACCCTGCTTTCTGTTGCCCCTCAGGTCACTGACCTTATGAAGGAGATCACCGCCGCGGCCGCGGCCGCCTGAGAAGAGGCACCGTGTGGTGAGGTGCGCCGTCGCGCCCTCATCGGGGGAAGCGTTGAGGTAAAGGAAGCCCCTCAGGTGTGTGAGGTGAGGAGCGCCGTCCGTGCCCTCACCGAAGCCTCCAGAGACTGGGCCCTGGGCCCTCATCGCTGCCGTCGCGGCCAAAGAATCATCGCCGCCGCCGAAGCGGCCAAAGAATTGCCCCCGCCGCCGTCGCGGCCGAAGAATCGTCTCCGCCGCCGTCGCGGCCAAAGAATCATCGCCGCCGCCGTCGCGGCCTAAGAATTGCCGCCGAAGCGGCCCAAGAATTGCACCCGCCGCCGTCGCGGCCAAAGAATTGCCACCGCCGTTGTCGCGGCCCAAGAAATCGCCGACGCGATCAGCAGCGAGGCCTCTAGGCCCCGCAGACGCCGTTGCCGAGCAACCAGGGGTCGCCGGGCGTGACCCAGGAAGGCCGCGCACCGATTGGGCGCCGGCCCCCAGTCACGCCCCAGCGCCGAAGGAAGCCCGGGAAGAGCCCCGGCAGTGCAGAGGGAGACGGGGAGCCGGCCGGAGAGGACTGCCGGCTCCCGCTCCCTTCCCCAGCAACCCTGAGCCCCCACCTGCACTTACCCTGATCCCGGGGGCCGGAGGAGGGTGATCTCAGCCCCCGCAACGTGCCGCATAGTTACTCCCTGATCCCGGGGGCCGGAGGAAGGCAATACCGGCCCCCGCAACGACCCGCAACACCGGCCCGAAGGCCGAGGCACCCCCGACCGGGCCCCGCCCGACAGAACACGGGCCGGCCCGGAAGATCGCCAGTCGCCCTGAAGCGCGACCAATGACCACACTGCAGGTGAGCCCTGGAGGCCCCTAGGGCCCATAAGACGCCACTGGGGGCTGGGGGCCACTATTAACCCTTACAAATTTAGTCCTACGAGGCGAGGCCCCAGAGAGGAGTGGGCCTGGCCGGAGTTAACCCCTGAGGGACCTAGAAGCCCCAGAATACAGGACATGTTGAGGGATTCCCCACATAGTTCATTCAGGTAATGATGATGCCCACAGTATTTAATAATTTATGCCGAGGCCTATTATAATTACTGCCTAGGCCATGGTTTTAATTGTTAAGTCTTTACCACAAGGGGAAAGTGTTTAATGGAGTTGAGCTGAAGTGTACACCGCCAAGAGTTGAAGTATTTTATGATACAGGTGTACTGGAGTTGCGACGCCCACTGTACTGAATGTGGGTGCGCCTAGATTAATGCAGGCCTATTTAAATGTAACGTGAAAAGCCTTCTTTTAAATAATTGAATATGCTAAAGTGAACTGTATGTTTAGGCCTATGTTTTATTAACGTACCTTGAGATCATTATTAAGTGCTACGTGTAGGAGATAATTCCTGCGGCCTCTTAGTGGCCTACAATGTTGAAGAGCTATGCAGCTTTATTTAAAATGTGCACCAGTTGAGTAATATAATGAATTTGAATGTAGATCTGAATTAAGCTGCCTTATCTGATGCCAACTTAATTTATTCATAAAAGATCTTGATTTTAAATACAAAAGCCTGGTGTGGTGTCATGTTATTGCGTTCGCATTTGTGAGTCAAAGTGAGAGTGTGCTGCACAACTGCCTTACACATTGCCTTCGCGTGCCTTTCCCGCTTCACGCCATGCTACCGTGTCGGACTCGGTAACCCCGGTTCCAACACCCTCTAAAACTATGTTTACTCTTTGCCCAAAATGTTTCTCCAATTTGCGAAGGGTTGACGCATACACATCTTCTTGCACCTCCCCCCCTGCAGAATCATTCTCTCAAACTGCCAGTTTTTCAAACACTTTCCTCCCTTGAATACCAATATTGTGCAATAAAATGTGTTGTTTCCTGAGGGGACAAAACATTTCACCTCCTATTGCTATTAGATATAAAATGAACAATTTCCCCCATTCTTTCCAGTGCATGGTAGGTTCCCTAATCTCAACTAGGAATGGAGGAGGCTTCGTTGCAGCCATGCTTTCCCAGAATGAAAAACCCAGCAAAGAAAATGAACCCATAGATGGTGAGATGGCCCTAAGGTTCACAAATTCCCTGCATGTGTCCTGCACGTAACTATTCTGTGTATATACACCCTATACTATTTGGTATTAATTAGATCAATGAGAAAGTACCTGAGACTACAGAATAAAGAAATATGAAACACAGAAGGATACAGCACTATTTACTACAATTCCTATACTTTTACAATTACTATACTTTTATGGCTGAACATGAGCATGTAAACAGGATACAAAGGCTGTGCCTGTCAGCGCTGCGGTATACACATCCCTCCGAAACACTCCAAGGGAAATAGAAACGTGGCAGGCTAAAAGAAACTGTGCCAGTCAGACTTGATGTGAAGGCTGTGCCTGTCAGCGCTGAAATGCATTAATTCCTCAAAACCACTACTAAGGAATTAGGAGCATAACAGGCGAACTGAGAAACTAGTCCTACCAACGCTGCACAACTTATCAGAGAACTGTGCCTGTCAGCGTGACAGGCAAGATGGCTGTGGACATCACGGTCACGTAGAGATAACCCTGCCTTCCAGCACCAAAACTGCACCAGAGAGCTGTGTCTGTCAGCATGACAGGCGAAATGACTGTGGAAATCACGGCAGCGTAGAGATAACCCTGCCTTCCAGCAGAACACTCACCAAACTGCACCGGAGAGCTGTGCCTTTCAACGTGATAGGTGAAATAGCAGCGAAAATCACGGCTGCGGGATAACCCTTACTGCCAGAAAAGCTCTCCTCAAAACTGCACCTTTAAGCAAGCTGAGCCCGTCAGCATGACAAGCCCGATGGACTTTAAGGGGCGCGGTTTACAGGCGCCAACACTCAGCAACCTTCCATGCCACCTCACCGGCTCCGGAAATCAATGATCTTCCTGTTGAAGCTCCTCTGCTTACACCGCAGCAAAGAATGTATCTGAGACATCAGCTGAAGAGGGTGAAAGAAACCTTGCAGCACGATTGGTGAGAGCCTTTTGTATTAAAACAAGTTGTTAACAATACTTTTAACTTAAATTGTGGCCTCTCACAGCCTCGCTGGAAAATACACTTCATAAGAGCTGTGTTACATGGTCCCCTGACACCGTCGTAAAAAATTGCTGATGCTGGCTTGGCAAACTGCCCCCAATAGCTTTCCTCACCTTATCTTGATTCCACAAGATAATTACGTTGTCATTCATGAATTAGAGGCTTTAAATACTTGATAGGGGTGAAGCCGTTACTGCTTCCCCCAGCATAGCAAACGTCGCCAGTGATGAAGAAATGCAAACGCCGAATAAACACTTGGAAGGCTTCAAATGCCACGTCAGCTGTTCTTGTAAGCTCCACACCAACGACCAACGTTCCAACCATCTTTGGAATTTAGGTAAATGCCAAGCTAAAGGTAAGGGGATGGGGGACAAGGAGCGGGGCACTGGAACAATACATGGGTAGAATAATATATAGTCAAAGCTACAACAAAGACCTTGACGAAACAACATGGAGAGCCAAATCATTAACTGAAGAGTCTTATTCAGCAATGTTAAAACAGGGGTTTGGTGGAGCAAGGATGATATTGTTACCATGTTCAGTGTGGAATATCCTGCTGATGTTTCAGTTTACAACATCAGGATGGAGAAGGACAATGAAACCCCAGATGATGCGAACAGAGGTGTGTTACCTGAATGATTTTAGTGTGAATAACTGGAGTCTACACTGCTTGATGGGAGTACTTTTCCATGGACTTTGAGTGGTTTTGACCTCTATGCTTATTCCCTCTGAGTCTTGCTGAGTGTGGCTTAGGCTAGACACTTAAGATTCCCCTGACCCAAGAAGACTCTTGACTAAGCTTCTGCAATGCTGACACCTTCCTTTACTTCCTTTAACTTTTCACTTCCTGATCTTCCCTAGATTTTCTATTTTTCTGCAGTTCTCTGAATATCGAAATTCTTTAGTCTAATGAACCGTTTTTTTAGTTTGGACTTTAACTTAGACAAATCTACATTTACTCATGTATAGAAGAGAGGACTGAAAACTCATCTCTGAGCACCAGATTTTAATGTTAATCTTTTGTATTGCTGTGACAGAACTTCTTTTTTTAATACTGGTACGCTTAAACTTCTTTAGGAGGTTAGGTCTCCCAGTTGTTGTTGTGTATCTTTATAGCATGGTACTGGGGTTTGTGTACCTTAATTTGATTGCTAATTTGTAATACACCTTCTTAACCATAGCTACCGATTCCTGGTCATTACTGTGTAGCCAAATGGGTTACACTGTTAATTGAAATTGGTTGATGTAATGTTAACTCTTCTCATCTCTCAGATGGATAAAAAGGTCCACCGGTGGAGGAATGGTAAGAAGGCAGGCCAAAGGCGCTTTGCAAACTTGGTAGCACATCGGATGGTTCTCCACTGACGGGAGGGTGTTAGGGTGTTCTATTTAGAAATTGCCTAAGCACTGTCCAAACCCCAAAGGCCCATGTTCCGTCGAAAGATTGATGAAGTTCCAATGGTTCGGAAAGGAGCTTTAGCAGCAGAGGAGTGTGAATATTAATTGGCGTGACTGTTGCAATTGCTTATACTTAGATTGTGGTATTTTGCAGTGGCTGTGTGGTGTTCCGCAGAGATGATTTAAATTGCTGTGTGAATGTGGCTCTTGATGCAGAGAATTTGAAGTGGTTAGTGTGTCCATCATGACCTAAGATCCTGGGATAAATAGAAAAAAGTCAAGTTGTCAGTATAGACAACATTGGGTGTAGATGTCTGCTGTGTTGTGGTGCTGATCGTGAGACATCGTCAACAGCATTATTGAGATAGGGACATTTTCTCTGTGTGATTGTGAGGTGTGGTTGGTATAGTTGATCTCATTGCACAGAGAGGAACTGTATCAATCTGGAGGACATCCCACTGGTTGAGGTTACATTGGAAGTGAATGTCAGAGGAGGCCAGAAAGTGTGCTCCCAGTTGTTATTTGGTATCTTTATAGCATGGTACTGAGTTTTGTGTACCTTAATTTGATTGCTTTTCATTTTGATTCTAAATAGAATGAAGACTCTTGACCAAATAGTGTTGTGCATGAGGAGCCAAAACCAGAAGAAAAGATTAGTGAATAGTAGTACATTTTGTACCGTTTTTAGTGGAGAATGGATACATACTTCTAAAAAGAAAAATTAACCACTGGTAAGAAGACAAAATCATTTCTTAAAAATATATGTGGACATTTGCAAAGATTACAAAATAAGGAAAATGAAATTATGACTATGAGAAACAATAAGAGTGGACAAAGCATACATTGCAAGAACAGAAAAGATTGTAAAAAACATAGACGCACCTTAACCAGGAGACAGAAGCAGTTTAAGGAAATCAGAGCCAGAATGTTTCATAGTAGAGCGGTTGTAAATCTACTGATACATTTGAAAAAGTATAGAAGAAGGAGAGATGCACTGAATCAGAAAGAACGAGTTGAGAGAGTAGTTAATAAGGCCTTTGAAGAGAAAACTTTTCATTTTGATTCTAAATAGAATGAAGATTCTTGACCAAATAGTGTTGTGCATGAGGAGACAAAACCAGTAGAAAAGATTAGTATATAGAAGTATATTTTGTACAGTTTTTAGTGGAGAATGGATACATACTTCTAGCAGAGAGCTTTTCTTTAATGAAGAAAGCTATCTCCAGGATAACAGACTAGTTCATGCTATTGAGGAAAGCGGACGATGTTATGAAATGAAGAATGGCAGCCCTATAGCAAAAGAGGTGATGGTACCTAGAAATGTAGAAGAAGTTATTTCAGAAGAGAGGCGTAGTCAGGCCCCTGTATACAAATGGAATTGTAGTAGTGTTTATAGTATTAGACAGCAATCCATTGATATATTAAGGAAATTCCTACGTATATTTCAAAGGCGAAGTTTAAAACACAAAATAAGTACTTTACAAGTTTGGATCCTTGCAAGCTAAGAAAGCATACAAATTTGCTCACTAGACACTGCAAACATTTGCAGATATTTTAATCACAGATTTCAAACAATGATGGCTTGCATCTTGAACAAAACAAAACCTCCTCTTGGTGAAGTGATTGATTTCTTTTGGTGGAAAGAGTACAAAGCCAGAGGTACTCCCCATATTCACATGGTTTTGTGGGTAAAAGATGCCCCAAAGTTTGGAACAGACAGTGATGAGTCTGTGTTGTCTTTTATTAGAGCAGTATGTAACTTGTTCCATCCCAAAGGAGAGTAGTGACAACTTATTAAGAGGACAAGTTATACGATTCCAAAATCATAGATGCGGAAAATACTGTCAGCGAAAATACAGAGCAAAAGGGAAATTTTATACAAGATGTAGTTTTGGATTCCCACGACCTGTCATCTCACAAGGAAGAGTCAACAGCTTTTCGTGTGCAGTCTAACATACACTTACAAGAAAATCACTGACAAAATACATACAACCTAAGAAGAACAAAGGCCTCCAAGTACATTAATGACTACAATCTTGTGATTCTGAAGATGTGGAATGCAAACATGGATGTACAGTTTGTTGCTGACAACTCAATTGCTGTTGCTCGGTACATTACATCTAATATAACAAAGTCATAGAAAACTGAGATGAAAGAGATGTGGGAGGAGATTTCAGCAGAAAAGAGTCTTACGAAGAAATTGTACAGTTTTAGTTTGACAATGCTTTCTCACAGAGCGATAGGCTCCTGCTATGAATGTGTAGGGCAGTTAAGCTCAGCTAGATTGTTTTCTAAATCTAGAGGAGCTGTATGGGTGAGTTTAGGGCTTGCTAATACTCGTAACAGAGTACTGAAGTCTATTCCTGAAATTTAATATCTTTCAGAATTTGAGCCACATCCATTCACTGAGGCACTACCCATGCACTCATCCAATCACCCAGGCACTACCCATGCACTCATCCAATCACCCAGGCACTATCCATGCATTCAGCCCATCACCCAGGCACTGCACTTGTACTCATGCAATTACTCAGGCACTAACCTTGCACTCATGCAATTACTCAGGCTTTACCCTTCCACTCATTAATTTACTCAGGCACTACCCTTGCACTGATCCATTCACTCATACACTACCCATGCACTCATCTATTCACTCATGCACTACCCATGCACTCATCTATTCACCTAGGTACTAACCATGCACATATCCATTCATCCAGACACTAGCTTTGCACTCATCCATTCACACAGCCACAACCCATGACTCATCCATTCACACAAGCAGTTCCCATGCAGTCATCTAATTACCCAGGCACTATCCATGCACTCACCCAATCTGCCACAAACTATGCATGCACTCATCCAATCACCCAGGTACTATGCTTGCACTCATCCATTCAATGAGGCGCTACTTATGGACTCATCCAGTCTCCCATGTGGTACTTTTGCACTCATCCAGTCACCGAAGCACTACCCACGCACTCATACAATCAATCAGGCACTATCCATTCACTAATCCAATCACCCAAGCAGTACCCAGGCACTCATCCATTCACTCAGGCACTATCTATGCAGTCTGCCAATCACTAGGCACTACCCATGCAGTCATGCAATCAACCAGGCACTACCCATGCACTCATCCATTCAATTAGGTACTATCCATGCACTCATCCAATCACCCAGGCACTACCGTTGCACTCATCCAATCACCCAGGTGCTACTCTTGCACTCATCCAGTTACCTATGTGCTACCCATGCACTCATACAATCAAACAGGCACTGCCCATGCACTAATCCAATCACCCAAGCAGTACCCATTCACTAATCCATTCACTCAGGCACTATATATGCACTATCCCAATTAACCCTGGGCAGAGTTCGCGGAGTTGCACCACGCGGAACACCGCAAAGTGCAAAAAAAACTCCGTCGCACTACGCAGAGCTCCGCGAGCGGCAGAGTATAATAGAAAAATGCAATTCGTGGTGATTGCACAGTGCGGGATGCTTGTCCGCACTGTGCAATCATTACGAACGGCACCATGCACAGCACAAGCTTTCCTTTTCTGCTGCTCGAGTAGATTTTTACTCGAGCGGCAGCTTTCTCACCGCGAACAGGCAGTTTCTCAACGCGAGCGGTCGCAAGCATATGTGTAACGCGGAGTGCAGAAAACTCTGCAAACTCCGCAAGTGGAGCGGAGTTCACCACCCAGGGTTAATCCCAATCACCTAGGCACTACCCATGCACTCATCCATTCAATGAGGTGCCAACCATGCACTCATCCAATCATTCAGGCACCACCTATTCACTCATTCATTCACTTAGGCACTATCCAGGCACTCATCCATTCACCCAGGCACTACCCATGCACTCATTCAATGAGCCAGGCACTACCCTTGCACTCATCCAATCACCCAGGTGCTACTCTTGCACTCATCCAGTCACCTATGCTCTACCCATGCACTCATCCATTCAACCAGGCACTACCCATGCACTAATCCATTCACCCAGACACTACCCTTGCACTCATCCATTCATTAAGGAACTACCCATGTACTCATTCACTCACCCAGGCACTACTCATGCACTCATCCAATCACCCAGGCAGTACCCATGCACTCATCCAATCACTCAGGCACTACTCATACATTCTTCCAATCACTTAGTCACTATCCATGCACGCAAACACATTCAACCAGGCACTATCCATGCACTCATCCAGTCACCCAGGCACTACCCTTGTACTCATCCATTCACTCATGCACTTCCCATGCACTCATCCATTTACTCAGACACTATCCATGCACTCATCCAATCACCAAGACACTATCCATGCACTCATTCATTCACCCTGCCATTATCCATGCACTCATCCATTCACTCAGTCATTACAGTTGCACTCATCCATTCACTAAGGCACTACCCCTGCACTCCTCCATTCACTCAGGCACTACACATGCACTGATCCATTCACCCAGGCACTACCCATGCACACATGCAATCACTACCTTTGCCCCCATCCAATCACTCAGGCACTACTTATGCACTCATAGATTCACTCAGGCAACACTGCTGCACTCATTGTAACATCCATGTACCAGCCAATACACTAATTCCAACATATATACATACTTTTTTTAACTGTAAAAGGCGGTTCCAACAGGAACCCCCCCCTTTTTTTTAGTGCTTTTGTAAAGTTTTACATTTTTCTTCTTCTTTTTTATAATAACAAAAATGGCAACCGGGGCAGGAGAAATTGAAAAAACGTAAACTGAAAAATGTGCAAAACATATAAAAGGGGAAGAAAAACTATCATGTATGCTGTTTTGCAGCATTCAGAATAGCTGTAAGGCACTGCTTACCAGCACTTATAACAACACTACAGTCCATGCAGTACATGGTCATTCTTGAAAACTCTGGAGCCATATCTGTTGCAGTAGTCTGCACCTCTGAAGGGACTTTCTGGCCGGTAATTGTTGCTGCTGCCACTGAAGTATATGGTCCTCCATCTTCCCTGTGCTTGATCACCAGTTGGAGACGTGTCTTGTGATAGGTTTTTAGATGATATAACATGGACGTTGTCCCACAAGAATATTTCTTGTTCGTCCCTCTAGAGAGGGTTGTGTCGCAGATTGTGCATTACACAAGTTTGACAGCAGTTTTCAATTCTTCTGAAGGGAATTAAAAAAAATCCTATGCCACACTGGCTCTCTTTTGTGGAGGCTCCTCTTCTCCTAACTCTTCAGTCTCTACCTCCTCCACATCCTGGTCCTGTTTTTGTTGCTGCTGACCCCCATCTCCTTCCTGTGTTGCCATTTTTGAAGCAAAACAAGGCCCAAAACTCTCCACACCAAGATTGAGCCACCTGCTCAGGATAAAGTCCTATGAAAGAAGATTCAAGAAGGAGGAGTGGGTGTGTACTTCTATTGATGTTGCTGAAAAGTATATTATCCAATGATATTCCTTGCTTTCCCGTGTCATGTGACGTTCACAGGGTCCGATATGTTGGCGATTACTGTGGTTAAGCAGAAATTCAAAATACAAGTTTAAAGTAGTTTTCTTTAAAAATGGAAAGAAAAGCAGAAATTTCAATACTATAATACTGAACAGCTATACTAAACTTGTTCATAATACCTCTACATATATGTTGCAGAGTTGTTGAAAAACAAGCTGTATCCATGATAACTGACGTCATCGCGACTTCCGCTGTCTTCGTGGAATGGAAAATAGTGTTTGAAGACGTTTATTCTGGAAACTCACTACAAAAATATAGTTTGAAAAGTACACTAATACACCTCTACCATTAAATATACCATAGAATATGTCTATATATATATATATGTTTTACACTTTGTACAAACCACGCTCTTTCGCGATTACCGACGTCACCTGATGACGTCATTATTCGCGAATAAAATTTATTTTTGTAAAGGTGGCTTTCTTCTAAATTGATCACAGAACGAAAAGTTAGAACAATATTTTACTAAATATTTAAACTTAAACCTTTATTTAAAAAATGTCTTTAAGTGTATTTTTCAGTATGTGAAATACATTTACTGATCATAGATTCTCCACAGTAAATGCGACAATGTTGTGCTGACTCACAAAATTGTTAAAAATAAAACCAGTCATTAATGTACTTTCTGATAAACACATACGAAATCAGAAAAGGAGTGGTATTTAAATATAATACACAATATTATATTATTGTAAGAAAATATGAAAATCTTAGAGGTTCACTTAAAAAAATTGGATGCTACAATTAAGAAATAGAATTTAAAAAATCCTTAGAAACTGAAAAAAACAAAGGTTACAGGGACGTTATAGCTAAGAATTAGCATTTAATAAACCTTCAAAATTCACAGAAAAAAGCAAAGGTTACAGGGACGTTATAGTTAGGTTGACATTTCACTCATACAAAACCAGAAAAATTCAGCAGTTATAGTTAGCTGAGCTAACTATAACTCGCGCCCCCGCAATGCACTGCTTATGACCTCATATATTACATCATTCATGACATGGTCAGTGACATCACTGATGACATCTCAAATGACATCACTGATGACATCATTCACAGAATTTCTGACGCACCCACTCACACCTCAATGTAACCTTTCATACACACGAACCGGGGAACGGCCACGTTGGGAGCTCCCGTCATGCTCCGCAGCTGATACGGCTGGCGGAAACTCGATGGCATCAGATTTAAGGCACTGCAGTTCTTTCGACACCCGACCTGCCCCTGCGAGACCACGGGCCGGGAAGTCAGGAATGGGCAGCCTTGTGTAGCATCGGATCCGATTGGAGCTGCCGGCTCCTGAGGTTTTCAGCAAACGGCTTGAGGAGCTTTCTGTGCCCGATGCAGGGGATTAATTTAGGTGGATGACTGATGTCGGTGGAAGCAGCTGAACTGGCCGGACCGGTTCGTATTGAAATCCCCTAAGGACTAACCCTGCTCGGTGCCGGCTTTTTCATGCCAGGTAGCGGTGAGTGAGCAGCGGTTAAGGGATTGTTTTTCTTCATAAATACCGCAGGAGCTGAACACCATAAGGAACTATTGGGGAACTGCTTTTAGCTGTTTAAAAAGGCTTAAAAAAGACTTTAAAAAAAAAAAGCGAGGGGAGTTATGATTGGATGTAGACCCTTTTTGGAATATTGCCCTTCGCAAAAATTTGCAAACATTTTTTTCTCTTCTTTTTGGGGAGTAAGTTGTATAGAGGCTGCGGAAGCGGCCCATGTAGCTGTGGGTGCAGCTTGTGGCCATTGAAAATTCACTCCCATTGATAGATTGATAGGCAAAACTTGGATAATTAAACAGATTTCCAGGGATTCTACAAGTAAGCCCTGTTTTGTCAAAACTTCGGCTAAAACAACTCGCAAGCAGCGTAAGGATCAAGAAAACATGGCAGCCGCAACACCGCTCTCTTCAATTACGGATCCCCTCATGTTGATGGGCTCTGAGCTCACTGTAGGTGAGAGTTTAAGTACACCACAAGGAAACACTGACGATAAGGGCATAATATCCCCCTTGTCGGCTTCTAAGCTGTTTAGCTCAATTTTGGACTTTGCAGCTAAAGCAGCGGATGCAGGTACGTCGATAGAAGTAGCTGCGAAGAGACCCAAAGAGAGAGTACAGTGAGGGTTCAAGCTACAGACCTATCCTCTTTTTGCAGTAACCGGTTTGAAAGAGCCACATGAGGATAGTAATTCCCACATTGGTGTGCAAGAGTTGGGTCTTAGCAATGATAATTTCATGCCTCGGGTGGTGGATGGTACCGTGAATCCAATCTCGACTAGCTGTACTTCTTCTTTACCAACTCTCAAAACAGGAGATTTGCAGCAAGTGACAAGAAATAAGATATGCTTAGAGTCCGTGGTGGCTGTTCCACAGGTAATTGTAGACTCTGAAATTGTGGGCATTGGAGATAAGAGCCTTTCCACCACCGAGCTACTGCTACATCAAATTCTGAATGAACTTAAAGTAATAAAGGTCTCCCAGGCCGAAACAAGCAGAAAGACAGAGCTACAATTGAATTTAATCAATCACAACATGTTAAACTAAACTACAAGATTCTCTGAAGTTGAACAGCGGGTTTCGGATATAGAAGATGCAAGACCTGCACAGGACTCCACTATTTCGAAATTCCAAACTGAGTTGGAAGATCTGCAAGTAACAATTGATGATGCAGAAAATCGGTCACGTTGCTCAAACTTGAGGTTCACTGGGATTCCAGAGGGACGCGAAAATGGCCAAACTATTTTTGGTTTCATCTCCGAACTCATAAGAAAGCATGCTTATCCAGAAGCTGGGATCTGGGAACAGCATTTAACCATTACAAAGGCTCACCATGTACCGGCCATCCAACCTTCAGGGATGAAGTACCCCCGGACAGTAATCGTGAACTTTGGTGATTATAGGATCAAGGAGCAGATTCTTACAAATGCTATTAAGAATAATCCTTTCCAGATCCCAGGTGAATTTAGCTTTAGGGTTTTTTCGGATATGTCAGCCTTATCAGCTCATCGCAGAAAGGAGTTTAAGAGTCTGATCGGTAACTTCCAACATGCTGGGGCTCCAGGGGGCATTATACAGCAGTCAAAGCTTAAAGTTTTTTTTAAGGGTCGTGTTAAGATCTTTCATTCAGTAGAACAAACACGCGATTTGTTGCAGTCAATTCCTCAGTCGCAACAAAGAGTGGGTGGCGGACAGCCATAAAACTGTGTATATTTTTGTTTCAAATGTATTTAATTTTCTGATGCCTCGAGTCGCCCCAGCTGTTTTTCAGGTGCCATGTCAAGGCGCCACTTTTGGGTGGAGGATATGAGGGGGGATGGTACATGGAGTGTGGTGGGTGGGGTAGGAAGGAGCTTATGGCGGTTTGGGCTGCGGGGACTGAGGGAGGGGGGCTGGGTCGGTGAGGTGGGGGCACTTGGGTGTCGGGTTGGGTGGAAGGTAAAAATGAAATAAAAGCAGCAGCTAATGAGAAGTAGGAATAATGTCACTAAATAGGTTGATTATTATTTTATTCAATGTGAATGGGCTAAATATTAGATTAAAGACTCAGGGACTGCTGACCTGGTTCAGATCGCTACAGTCGGATATAATAATGCTACAGGAGACACTTCTAAAGGACCAGGGTCTGCAACCTCAGCTCCCCTCACAGATTCAGTATGCATTTTTTTGCTTCAACACAGGCATCAATCAGGGGGGTGGCTATATTGATAATGCGGCCAGCTCAGGCAGAAGTGTTGAAAGTAGTTCACAATTCATTCGCTAGGTGGATTTTTGTTAAAAAACAAATCAAAAGGGACATTTATAATTTGATAAGTTACTTTGGTGCTATTGAAGATTCACCGGTAGCCTTACAGGAATTATATTCACTTTTGCAAATTGAGACGGCGTTATTATAATGGGGGGGAAGATTTTAATTTCATTCAAAATTTAGCATTAGATAATTCAAGTCAGAACAGGTTGCAAAACAAACCTAAATCTATAAAGGCTCTACAAGTTTTAATTAAGGATTTTGCCCTTATAGATCCCTGGCTGACACAGAATGGAACCTCTCAAGAATATACATATTATTCAAAACGTTATGGCACTGCATCCCGCATAGATACTTTTTTGATATCCTATAGTTTTGGCGGTGAGTGTGCAAGCATAGTTAATAATGTATTTTCAGACCATGCACTGATTAGTTTACTTATTTCATCAGTGCCAGATGGAGCTTTAATAAGGCATTTTGATTAGAAGAATGTTGGGTTGAATTGAGGAAACAGAATCTGGAGGAATTTTTAGAGTTCAACATAGATTTGGCAGCAGACTATACAGTGCGGGAGGCACTGAAAGCATTTTTTTAGGGGGCTGGCAATTGCATTTTCTGCCACTATTAGTCAGAGAGAGAAGGGGCAAATGGATAGTCTGAGTAACGCGGTAGACCAGGCCACTGGGGCATATAATATCTCTCGATCCAATAACTCGTTGAAAGCAATGGAAGAAGCCTAGCAGAACCTGCAGGAGGTTTTTTTCCCAAGGAAACCTTAAACCATGTTTCATATCTATAGCAAGGATACGAAGAAAGTGAATTTGTGGGCAGGTTTTTGGCTTGGTCCTCGAAAGCCAGGGATAATTCTAATATTATTAAGAGAATAAAGGATCCTATGCAGAATGTTAAAACTCTCCCCTCAGAAATTGCCCAGATTTTTTATCAACGCTATCTTAAAATTTATACTGGAGGGATCGGGAGTCCACCAGAAGTAATAGAACAATAGCTGGCGGGCATAGAAGTCCCAACCCTTTCAGAAGCCCAGGCGGACTCAATTATTGCAACCATTACGTTAGCAGAGGTGCAATAAACTAACAAATCCCTCCCCAATGGTAAGGCCTGTGGTAAGGACGGCTTGCCGGCCGAACTCTATAAAACTTTTTCTCAATAAATATCACAGTTTTTAGTTCGCTTATTTAACCAAATTCTGCAAGGATGCAGTGTCCCTAGTTCGTTTTCAGAACCTATTGTTGTTAGTTTTCTAAAAAAAAAAAGGAAAGCCAGAACTTGATCCAAATTCATATCGCCCCATCAGCCTTCTCAACACAGATTATAAACTATTTGCCAAAATTATTGCCAAAAGGGTCGCAGTTGTCGCACAAACTATTGTTCATCAGGATCAGAACGGCTTCCTCCATGGAAGATTGATAACTTCAAACACGATTTTTTTATTACAAGCAATAGATTATTTTTCAACAGAGAAAATAAAAGCTACCGCTATTATGTTAGATGCTGAGAGAGCATTTGATCTGGTGGATCAGCTAGTTTTGTGTTAATGCTACGAACATTATATTCTGGGGCTAAGCATCCATAATGATTAATAGTATTCCAGCCGGAGACATTAGCATTACCCGCGGCACGCATCAGAGATGTCCGATGTCACCCATATTGTTCGCATTATTTATCGAACCATTGGAGTGCGCTATTCGTTCAGATCCATCTATTGAACCACCTATGAGGCCGCGCCTAAACTTAAGCTATATGCGGACGATATGGTTTTATATCTAAAGGCAAATAAGGATAATGTACAACGTGTCTTCGATAAGATTTCCGAGTTTACTGCTAAAGGGGGATATAAAATAAATCAAGCAAAGTCTGAAGCTCTAATTTTTAATAGCTCCCCAAAGATATTACCATTTGCTATGCAATCGTCATTTTCAGCTGCATGCCCGATTAGCTATCTCGGGATCAAGGTAACAGCAAATTATAATGATTTATATGCTTTAAATTATGCCCCTTTATTAATTAAAGTTCGGTCACTGTTAAATTGCTGGAACAAGCTTCCGTTCACAATCATTGGCCGTGTATCACTTATAAAAACGAATTTTCTACCATTATTCTTGTTCGCCTTTTCAAAAATCCCAATTAAACTAACAAAGGCCTTTTTTGGAGCCCTAGAAAGCAAATTTCAGTCTTTTATCTGGCGGTCAAAACGACCTAGGGCCAAGGTGTTAATACTTTCTTTCCCTAAGGAGGAGGGTGGACAAGCTCTCCCGTCTTTAAGAACATACTATCGGATGGCGCTTATAGGGTGGCTGACTTTAACTTAAAAAAATATAGCCATAAAAGATAATTACTATCTACATATTATGTTAAAAACAGCAAAAATCAACCCGGCTTCTTTTTTTTAATTCCAAGGTTGCCGAAACGTACACGTTATAAGACGCCTCAAATAGTCATAGATCGCACCAACTATATTTGGGGAGAGTATCAGATCTCATATTACCACCCTCTGATGAAGCTGGAGGTTTGTGCTGGCTTAGGTTTAAGCGTGGGGGGCTCCATACTATCACGCTGGGCAAATATCGGATTTCGTGCATTAGGCGACTTTTTTGTTAATAATGATTTTGTGACCTGGAAAAAACTCACCCGCGAGCATAGATCATTGAGTCCTACCCTGTTTTTTAGCTATGCTCAAATCAAACATATCTGCTCATCGAATTTGGTCGAACCAAATACTATGACAGAAAATAGGACAAGCTTTTTTTATTGCATGGCTTAGAGGAATTGGCAATTGGTATAGATTGCTACATCAATGCTCAGGACTTGAAGTATTATCAAAGCACATCAATAGAGTAGGAAATATTGCAGGTTGTAGCATTACAAGATCAGAGTGGGATTATTATAATTGTTTTAGTAAAAAGCTATTTGCGGTGCTAATTTTAAACGTATGAGCTTTTATTGGAAATGGATGCTTTATTATACTCCTGCAAAAATTAACAAAATGTACCATACTGCCGATTCCATTTGTTTTAGATGCAGATCTCAGCCTGGGGATTGGCTCCATATGATATTTATCTGCCCTAAATTGAATGAATTTTGGACAGGGATTTTTGCTGAAATAAGTAAATGGGTAGGTAGACCGATATTACCAGATCCGATGGGAGCTCTTTTCGGCTTTCCTCTGGCTGCCTACAATCTGGCCACTGAACTGAAGCAGCTCTGTTTCATAGCATCCTTGGTGGCCAAATCATTAGTGTTAGAAAGTTTGAACTCTATCAAAATACCTACTATTAATCAGTGGCGCAATAAGATGGACAAACTGTATCGGCATGAGCTCCTCTATGCAAAAAGAATAGGGGCTATTAGGCGTTTTAAGAAAATCTGGTTAAGTCGGCCGACGGCAATGTGCCTGCAGTAGATAGTTAGTAATTAAGTCTGACTGTAGATAATATTTTAGCAATCTAAAGATTTAGCTTGTATTATTGGGCTAATGGGGTGTATTGGGACATTTTATGAATTCGATTTTATGATTGTTTGTCATCGCCAATGTTTTAGAATGAAACCTTAGCAGTATTTTATTAACTATTTAGAAGAAAAATCAATATGAATTATTATGAGAAGTTGATTAACTTATGATGTTTAGGCTTAAATTGTATGAGTTAGAAATATTAATTATGTAATTTAATGTATTTTTAGAAGATTAACTTACTGATGCTGTTAATTTTTCCGTAAAAAATATAAAATAAAAAAATTAAAATAAAAACCTTTCATACACCCACTCCAACTTCCACACTACCATTCTCAAAACCATTGACACACCCATACCAGTAGTTACATACCCACTCTCTGATTCATAGATCTACACACACATCCACTCAGTCACCCATATAGCCACTCGTACACCAACTCACTCACTAATAAAGCCACTGATATATCTACTCATACAGCCACACAGCCACTCACATGCTCTCAGTCACCCATAGAGCTACTCACATAACTACTCACTCACCCATAGAGTCAATCACACAGCCACTTACTCACCTATACAGTTATACACAAACCAACTCAATTATTCATACAGATACTAACACATACTCACCTATACAGTCACTGACTCAAGCACACACTCACCCATACAGCCACTCGCACATTCACTCACTCAGACATACAGTCACTTATATACTCCAACACTCACCTATACTGCCTTTCACATATGCAGTTACTCACCCATATACACTGACACTTCCATCCACTCACCAGCACAGTCATACACAAACTCACTCACCCATACAGCCCCATCCACAGACACACTCACAAACCCAGAAAGCCACTGATTCACCCACTTACTCATCCAATTCAATTAAAAAATCTTTATTCGGCTACATAAGTACTCAAAAAAAGTACACACAGGAAAAAATAAACAAATAATTAAAAACAGCAGGTTCTTTCTTATCAGTCAATGTCTTCCTATGTAAAAAAGATCCAAGAGTCTCTAAAACAGTATGGGGCCGATTCCGATTCCGGACGGAAATCTCTCCGACCGAGCCGGACCCGGAGAGAATTCCGACCGAATCGGACCCTAGCAGTCCGACCGAACGAGTACGATGCGCACGCATGCTATCGGACTCGAGTCGGTCGGACTCCCATTGAAGTCAATGGGAGCCTGTCGTACAACGCGTACGCGGGCTCCCATTGACTCAATGGGTGCGAGGCGGACAAGGGCGCCCCCTACAGCGTGTACGCGTCCATGCGCATCGCGGCATACATGCACAGGTAGGGGGACCCATGGGTCCCCCTGTGTGCGACTTCGCGCACCTACGCGTACAGGGGGTCCGACGCGGACCCCCAAAGTCCGGCTCCGACAGCTTTTTCGAGCCGGACGGCGCGAGTCGGTCGGACTGCTCGCGGCGCGCATCGTACTTACCCGGCCGGGAAACGTCTCCATAGCGCTGTGCGAGTCGTGTCCATGCGAGTCGGTCAGAGCGTGTTGATGCCGTGTTCGAGTCGGTCGGCGATTTCGCGGGTGCTTGCATCGTACTCGCTCGGCCAGACCCGCGTATGATTCGGTCGGGAAACAGGGCTCCGAATCGGATCCGGTGAATCCGAATCCGATTCGGAGCACTACCGGCCGAGATCGGAATCGGCCCCTTTGGTGTTAAAATTCCAGGGCTGACATTGATTGCCGTGCCTGCACGGCAATTTTCAAGAACAAACCAACACAATTAGAAACATCCTTGTTATTCAGCTGGAGCAATACATCATAGGCTTCTCTACAATCAGTGATGTGTAGCCTCTTAATTACTGGTAATAAAATACTTTTAGTATACAATGAATGAAAATCACAGATAAATAAAAAGTGTAATGTTGATTGGCCAGACCTCCCATTGCATGGGCAGGGGCGACTATCCAGATTTGCTTGAAAGCCTAATGGGAAGCTAAGTAAATACTTGATTGTGCCTTCCCTAAGGTGGAACTGTAGTGTAGTTCCTATTTCCCTAATAGGATCTGCGCATTGGAATAATATAACCTATAGGCTTGACATAGAACTAAGGTCAGTATGTCCCTATCGAGTATATTAAACTTAATTACTTGTGCCAGCTAGCTCAGAGGCCACTAGAAACTCCTTGAGAATAAGAAGGGAGTAGTTTCTGGCAACCGAAAAACATGACAACTTCGTTTCCCTTTAGAAGCGGAACATGTCTCAGAATCGTGGAAACAATAGATAACAGTTTCACTCAGTCAATCGTGCATGCTTAGTTTCTACAGAGTTACACAGAAAGGAAAGATGGGCGTTTCAATAAAAAGGTTTTATTGAACAGTCTTGTTTCTCGTGTAAGAGATATGTGCTGTTATGATCACAAGACAGTATGCAAGATAAATAATGTACAGCGTAAGCAGTAGAAATAAATAATAGTGCGCTAGCATTATCTTTTAGCATATATTCACGTACATAAATAACATGAGCTAAAAATGCGAGTACTCATACGATGCGTCTCTAAGCTAGTTCTACCCCAATGTACCTAACCTAGTCTAGGTGTAGGGAAAGGTACAAGTAGGTGGAGTATTTCTCTAGTCTGGTATACTAAGAGCATGTTAAGTCTAGTATGCCAAGTATAGTATGCCAAGAGTCCCTCTAGGTTCTAGTCAGCTCCATACCTTGAGAATGAGAGAGGTGGGAATCTCTTGCCGGATCTGGAACTCTAACACCCTGCGCAGGGAGTCAGTACACTGGAAGCTGGATTCGTCTGCTTGCAGGAATGACAGCGTCTTCTCAGTGCGTCAGGCCGGGATATGGGCTCCCCTGAAGTCGAGGTCTCCTCTAACTTGCTTGGGCAAGGGAAGGTATATTTATACCTGGTAGGTGTCTTGGAATGTTAGCATTGACGTGAAGTCGGACAGAGGAAGACGTCAGGAATGAACCCTTAAGGTATAACGGTTCATACATAATAGATGAGTTCTTGGAGAAATCAATAGTCCTGTGCTAGGGAACTCCCGAAGCTTAAGAGTCTGGTTTCTAAGAACTCGTTGTGACGTTAGGGTGGACGGATGTCGGTGACCATGCCTGTATTTGGAGTGCACGGTTAATGCCTAAATAAGGACTGGGATTCTATGCCTATATAAGGGCAATGCGAATTGTGCCTATATAAGGACATGATTCAGGAAAACCTATATACGGACACCTAAAGCGGAATACAACACCCACTCCACTTTCGATTGAACGATAATACTAAATGCTAAACATTTAAATGCTAAACATAAAATTGAGTACCACATGTTGCTAAAAACATTTCTAAAAGCATTTTAAAAGAAGCTCAAAACTGTTGAAATGCAATAGGTACTGTACATTTTAAGCATAGTTTTCATTCTAAGCATATAACGGAAGTAAAATGCAACGTGAATGAAACAGAAATATATACATATGATGAAATGGTCGATAAGTTCTCAAAATCAAAGCCATTGCATATCATGGAATTAAATGAAATGTTAGACAAGTAAGGTGACAGTGTGTCCTGGAAGTATTCAAAGAAGTCCGTTTTATAAGACTAGTTCTACTGTAAGCAGATTGTTTTTTTGCCATGTCATTTCAAAGATTAAAAAGAAAAAGTTCAATTTCTGGGAAAAGTTCCAAGTTTTGAAAATATGAAGGCCAAATTTCATTGTTGCCCTGGCACACTGTGAGCCGAATCAAAGTCAGTGTATGGGTCTGGCGTAAACATTAGATCATCAATTCCGCAGCCAAAATATCGTCCACCGAAGTTGGTGACATTTGGAACACCTCGTTCAGAAGGTTAATTGCACAGAGATGAGAAACATCGCCTTCAGCAGAAGATGCAATGTTCGCGTCCGTTGTTACCTGTGTGCCTGTTGATCCATCTCGTACCTCAGCAGCAGCCGGAAGCGTCTGTGAGATCTCAATGAATGCCGCCATCAGGATTGGAAGCCTCTGGGGATAACACACAGCATGGGCCGTTATCGGGTCCAGCAGAGTATCGGTATCCATTGGCATGACTGATGGGAGTGTTAGACAGGTGTCTAGCACGCATTCTTCACCGCAAAACAGGCAGCGTAGAACAGGTAAGATGCAATCTTGCCAGATTGGTCTGAATGACAGGAACCACGTTGTATTAAGTTCCCGTAGACGAGGCATGCCCAAAAGCTGTACTATTCGCTCTCTGCATTTCCGTTCAAGGAGGGCTCTCTCCACATCGCTCGGAGTGATGTTGGCGAAGAGGCTTGCCATAGCGTATTAGGAGGAATAGAAACAGAATTCCTGTAACAAGTGCTAGAATTAACGGCACACCACCAAACACCTAATGTGCGAAGTTTGGGATGATTCCGAGGACAGCCTGGAAAGGTGCTAATAGTCTGGAACAGATGGTCTTAAATACATGTATTTTTCCGCTTGTATCAGACATGTTAAAGATACGTCCTATCATTTCTACGAAATGTATAGGGCAGTTTGTACGAATTAAAGCTTGTATCTCAGCCAAAGTCCTTGTAACTTGTAGATCATAGGTTTCTTTGGCCGAGGTCAAATGCACTGATTGTTGTATAAGCATGGCTTTCATTCTGCTTAAAGTATCAAATCGTATAAAAGAGACATTCAACGAAGGCCATAAAGGCGACTCCCTGACTGTGTCTATTGGGGCAAACAATACTTGCATACAGCAAGTGACCCTGGAGTTGACCGTTACTAGATATGGGATGCCTGGAAACATGCCACAGCAACTCTGATCATTCAACATGAGGTAACGCCCATTAGAAAGTTGTCCAAACGTTGGATTAATCACAGCAGCTGGTGTACCTTGCTGGTGGCAGGACAAATTTGCCACAGAACCATTACAAGCCCTGTGTAAAGAAATGTCCTGACAAATCAGTGAACCGCTCAGTGCACTTTCACAGTGTGTACCGCTTAGAAACACTTCACGATCCCCACTCCAACATCTATATGTGTAAGGTAGATTCCAGGATGTCTTAATGTATTCTTTACCCAACCTTTCATATTTGCCTGCTTGCATCTGTTTAAGGCAATACTGAAACTGAAAAGAAGTCACAGGAAGACTAATTTTGCCATGAATAAACCATTCTGTAGCCGGTTTTTCTGCCACAGTAAATGGTAATTTTTCAAGTTTTTCAATGCTCAGTACTGTATACTTTGCTCCCCTTTGTGCCAGTTCGATCTGTTTATCAGTGAGATTGTATTCTGCAAACAGAGCCGTCGTGTTGATAAAACGCCAAGGCACATAGCCCGCATGCAAAGATTGCAGCGTCCAGCTTAATAACATAATAGAACGTAACTGAGACTGGCCTTGCTGTAACATGGCTAAATCTTGTTCCAGTATGTCGATAGCAGAGGATACAATACTGTCCAATGAATAAATTCTGGAGGACAAAGTTGTTAACCCATTGTCGACCACAGAGAGAGTTTTCTCTAAATTAATACGATCAAGTTCACGTATTCGTTCTGCGGCCTCCATCTGTGACACCTTCCATGCTTCATTATACGCAGCATAAATGCCGGCATATATGAAACGTTTTTGACGCGGTTTTCTTGGTCCAAGCAAGAATTCCCTAAGGTCTGCGTCTTCTTTAAGTAAAGATCAGTGTTGTTTCACATCCTTAAGTGTAGATTTTTGCAGCCAATCGAGGCATAATTTTCCTACACTGTATGTTGTTACTACCCCCGGATGCTGTCTTTGGACGTATCGTGGATCTGGCCTGTGAATAGTAAACCCCTGTGTTTTATTCAGGAATCTTGCTTGACAGTTGTTTGTGTCTGTGGGCCAGATCAACCATTTTCTCCAATCAGGATTTGTTCTGTTGAGTTGTAGTATTGTGTCAACTGTAACCGCTGCCTGTGTACTGTTATTACTGGCAGGTGTTGGTACAGAAGGAGTTTTCATGTCTTTAATCTTGGCTAAACCAAGGCAAGACGTTTGTTGGACCGTGTCATTCAAAAACATTATTTGTTGAGGGACGATACAGGCTCTAAACAAAGCTTCTATCCCCTGCACTTGCCAATCTTTAGTACCCCAGACAGATTTTGTGTCTATTGTGTCTTTCCAAAAGTCGAAACCCTGTCTAGATAGTTGGGCAATAAATGCTGCAGAGTAAATCTGTTTTGTATTAGTTAACATAATTTTCAGTCCTGTTTTGTTTACACTTTTATAGTAAAATGTTTCTGGATCAGATGTATTGTATCCTGAAAAATATGGAAACTTTTTAGCAAATGTTTTTGAACTACCTTTTGGTGGTGTAGGACAATGCTCCCATTGGTTAAACATAAACACATTTTTAGGTGTTGCAGATTTATGGAAAAAATGATGACCATAATGATTATAGCAATACAGCTGTTCATAGTCTGATGAACCCTCTAAATATTCATTATTAGAAAATGCAGCAGATTTTTCTAGGTCAAACACCATGTCATTTAAAGTCTCAAAGTCCCAATCATCAGAAAAGGTACTGGATGAAACAAAATCACTTAGTGAGATCTTAAATAAATGTGGAATGTTCAAATGTTCCGTAGGGCCAAAGATATCGAAATCTGTTTTGTCCCACACTATACCATCCTGTATAGGAACGGCTGTGATGTTCACTGCAGACAAGTCTCTTGTTTCACGATGGGATGATTTGTGAGGCTTCAAAAGTAAGTTCACTTCTTTTCTTTCAATGTCCAAATGGATGTATCTGCCATTTATAAGCACGCTCATATTCATAACCAAAGCTAGCCAAAGCAGGAAGAAAAATATTCCAGAAATAACCCAAAGTTCAATCCATGGTGAAACCAGATAAGTCTTTTTCAAAAATGTAAAAAGTCTTGTACTTGCTGTTTAAAAGTTTTTGATGCTGGCGACGTCTCGGGCTCACTCAGATCCTCAGAAAATGTATCAAAGTTAATGAAATAGCCAGAAGCAGTTCTGTCAATTGTTGGAATTGCATCAGGATTTGTAGAAATCGCTGGAACCAGTTGATCACTTGTTACATTGGTGTAGACAGGTGTATTTGGACGAACTGTTACTTGAGTTTCAAGAGGGATGAGTTCCATAGCGTTGTTGCTCAGTCCTTCATCTGTTATTGCTGAATTCTCAATGGTTATCAGTCTTTCAGTCTGAACCTCTTGGATAGTAGCGGGAGGAGTGTGTCTGCTACTAGGTCGGAGTCCATGAGGCCTACTATTTAGTATTGGCCACATACTGTGGTTTGATGAGGTCGATGGACACAAATCTTTTCTCCTTTTTTCTAGCAAGGGGCGGCAGAAGTACTGTTCTTGTTCCGTGTATGGCTAGGACAGGTACTGGTTGTCTGTAAGAAGGTCCGAATTCCTTCTTGTCCGCAATTTTCTCTCTGACTAGATCCCCAACTTTTGGAATCCAGACAGGCCTTGCTGAGACCGCCGGTTTTTCCCCAGTGGTGGTTGGCTGCAGGAATACGTTGCTTTGTTTCGATCTTAGTTCATTTAAGTCCTGCAAAACAGCCAAACGATCTTTGATATCAAAGGGTTTATTTTCCACCACTGTGCCTCTACATTCCAGATCGGGCACCCACATTCTTGTCCCAAATAGGACCTCATATGGAGTGACCCCCCCCCTAGAGAACTTCTTGGCAAGTTGTTTAATGAGCGTTGGACCCCATAAAGATGTTTGACCCACCCATCACCCGAACCTAATACCCTAGCTGTTATAGACTGCTTTATGTCCCGGTTTTTCCTTTCCACAACAGAATTTTCCTCAGGATGAAACGGAGAGGAGTACCGCAATGCAACGCCCAGACTGGCCATGGGGTCTTTGTAAGCCCGAGAGCTAAATGCAGGGCCCTGGTCAGAATGTAGCGTGCCTATTGCGTATGTGCCGATAAAGACTCGCAAATCTTTTATAACAGTTTGAGCGTCAGCCGAGCGCTGAGGCCATATCCATAGGAACCTTGACTTAGTATTTGTGGGATTGCAGTTGTCCACAAGGACGCCTGCGCATAGATAGTCTAATGCTGTCTAACAATGGTGTCTGCACTGGGCAGCTACATTCGTAGCATGGTGTCTGGTGGCTATCTCGCTGTACTTTACAGTCTATGCAGTTATTGATGACGATGTGGATTTCTGTATTCATTCCAGGCCACCAGTACATCTCTTTTAATGTCAATATTGTTTTAGAGATCCCTTGATGTGACAGACCCTCCCCCAAATGTGCTTCATAAATCAAAGCTGCTCTACATTCCTTGTTTGGAATTACCCTATCCCCCACTCCAGGGATTCGAGCAAAAGGAACGTTGTTCGCATCAATTACATAAGAGTACTTGAGTGGAAACTTTTTTGGTAACGCTGCACCACTGCCTTTGCTCGTAGCATTGACAGCCAACATTATCTCACTGTCTATTCTCGTTTTTGAACGAGTGATCGCAGCTACGGAAGCCGTCTGAACAGCCCCCTTTGCGGCTTCGTCAGCCAATGAATTCCCTGCAACGTGAATGCCATCACGTTGATGACTCAGTGTATGTATCACGTGAGCCTTTGGCAGTTCGCGTTTTAACTGAACTACTTGTTCACAAAGCGTTTTATTCTTTATTGTGCCACCTTTTGCATCTTTGAACCCATTTTCAAGCCAAGTTTGTATATATTCATTATACGACTGCACACAGTAGAAAGAATCGCACACTATGAGTGTGGGGAATTCTCGATCTGTACTTTCAAGTGCCAGTTTGAATGCTTGTAGTTCAGCTTGCTGAGCTGTACAATCTCCTAGAGATTGAGTTTTTGTGACCATAGGTCTGAAGTTGCCATCGCGCATGCGACCTTTAACGATTGCGCACGCTGCACTGTAAGCTTGCTTACTCCCTGTTGCGGGTTGTGCGGATCCGTCAGTGTAAATTATGAATTCGTACTGATCGAGAGGCAGAATCTCAGTGGGCAGAGGACATTCATGTTCATATTGCAGGAACGCTTGTGTTTTTAGATCATGATCAAAAACATATTCAACATCTGTTAAAGCAAGAGAATTAACCCATTGTATCCATCTCGGATGTAATGCTTTAGCATTTGGAATGCTCGCTTTAGTTACCACCTCTAAGGCCGGTACTGGGGTTACGACAATAATGCGTTTCCCTTGGGCTACAGCTCTTTCTTTTGCTACTGCAGTTTGAACTGCTGTCAGAATTTTTTCAGTTGAAGTGAAGCGCATTTCTGCTTGTGTATGCAAATGTGATTTGTATGCAATTGGTAATTTTTTCACCCTCATTAAATGTTAAGTAGGTGAATCCGCATTGACCCGAGATTATTCGGATCACTAAATTGCGTTGACTTACGCGTGTTTGTAAGTGATTTGTTGCTAACATGTTAGCTTGAAGTGAACGCAAGATGTCTGTGTGTTCCTGTGTCCAGTTTTTGATTGAAAAATCAGGTTTGATTAATGCGTAGAGAGGTTTAACCCTTTCTGCGTAATTTAGAATGTAAGTTCTTCCAAAATTGAGGAAACCCAGGATGGTTTGTAAATTTTTCAGCGTTTTAGGAGGTTGGAGCAGCGCACACCTTTCTAAAAAGTTGGCCGTCAAGCTCTTGCCTTCACTTGAAAGCTCATATCCTAGAAAAAGGGCATTGAGATGGGCAATTCTGGACTTTTGAAGTTGAATTTGTAGCCCTCAGAGGCGAAGCCCAATATAATGGTGCTCACCCTGTTCAAGTGTTTGTCCAGGTCATCGTCTGTCAGATAGATGTCATCGACATATGACAATGCCTCATTATCATAAATTTGTAGTAACTCCGTTACTCTCACTGAGAATAACCCCGGGCTGTTCTTGAACCCTTGTGGGAGTCGACAAAATTGACGCTGGGTCCCCATTATTGAGAAAGCTGTTAAGTACCTGCTTTCAGGTGCTATGTTTTGACAAAAGAAACCATTTGAGATGTCTAATGTGGTTTTATATTTTTTACGCACAATGTTATTCATTAATGCTGTACTATGTGCATTTTGTACTGCAAAAGTTTTTGAACAAGTGTTTAAGTGTCTGTAATCCAAAACTAGACGATAGGTGTTGTCTGGTTTGGAGACAGGAAACAAAGGATTGTTCATTGAAGAGGTGCATGTTTCAATCACCCCTTGGTATTCAAGTTGATCTAAGATCTCCCTGACCTGTTTTTTAGCTTCTTGCTTTATTGGGTACTGCCTTTGTGCAGTAGGTTCATTTTTTAGATGTATTTTATGGTGAGGTGAGTCCTCGTCTCATCCTACATGATTTTTGTATAATGCTGGGGCCTGGGCAACTGCCCATTTCCTGGCATAAGTATATTTTAGATGAATTGGAATATGGTTGGAGAAGGCAGGCATAATAATGTCCTCGCGATGTGGGAACTCCCTGACAAATTGTGGTGGCCAGTCTTTTTCCGCTAGAAGTATGTCATAACCCCTTGAAAGTTTTTCCCAAAAGAGTGCTTTCACCTGTCTAGGTATGTCTCCCTCCATCCGGAGTGTTATTTCATATAACTTTTGTGGAGTACTAACCCTGGTGTCTACAGTCTCAACTGTAATGTACTCATTCAAGTCCACTATCTCCAGAAGTTCCTTCAGGTTCTGGCAAGCTATTGTGACTTCTGCTGCACTGTCCAGCATTGTCTGAGCCCATTCTCCATTCTTGAGTTGTGTTCTCAGTATCCTCGGCACGTCTGACCTTTAGACCTGCTAATTTCTTTTTTGAGAATTGAGGTTTTGATTTATTTTTCGGAACGTGTTTGTCGTCTTTTGATTTCACGCGTTCTTCTCTATGTTCTGACCGTCCTCTTCTTTCCGATGTCTGTGACGAGATCTGAAAGGTACGAGAGGAACGTGTATCAGTATCTTGATACCTGTCAGGCTTTTTCAAATTATCCCTATTCCTGAGGCTATACCTCCTTTCAGAGGGCTCCTTTTGAGGAGACCTACCTCGGGATTGAGAACGTTTCTCGTTTGAATTTTGTTTATTAGTTTCCCACTTCTTTTTAGAAGATGTAGGAGTTTGTTTAATAGAGTCCTTCTCAGGACTTTCAGATAGTTTTGGCTTTAATGGTCTTCCACCTAAACTATCTCTGCCTAATTCTGCATAAGATTGTTCTATTATTCTCGGTAGTTCTGTTTGATGTTCTGTAACATCGAATTCCTTAATCGTTGGCGGATCGCCACTGCTGCTGCCTCCCCTTTAATATTAGATAATATTATTCTTGAGACCTGGTCGAAATTTTTCAGTAATTTCATACCTAAATTTAGAGCAGGCTCTGCCCCGTATTCGTTTTGAATTTGTTTCAGGACATCTGGTATTACTGCAATTGACGGAACACCATGTGTTTTAGTATAGATGGCAGCAAAGACTGAGCCCCAAGTGGTGCAGTCTTCCAGTTGTGGTGTGATCCCCATCGGTAAACATATTGTTAGGATTCTGTGTTTCTCATACGGGCTAGTATTTGGAAATACTGCTTCGATTTGAGTAATTTTTTGAGCTATCCAGAAAGGAATTTGCTCACATTTTGTGGGCATTTTTCCCATGACTGCGTTTAGAGTCTGTGGTGTAATTTTTAGTGTATTCCCCTGTTGAGGAGTTTGATTTGGAATGGTTAATGGTGGTTGGACTGTGAAAGTCCGCATGACATATTTGACTAATTGTCTGTAGATTTTTATTAACTCTTGTAGTTGAGTAAGTAGTTCCTCGTCTGACATTATATCGAGGTCAGGATGAGGAGTGTAGCCGGCTAGAATTGGCCATGTTGCTCCTGGTCTACCTAGTGGACCGAGCCTGGTAATGTTTCTGTGATGTTTTAGGGCGCCTTTAAACCAGAGCTGATGCTCCTGGTATGTTAGTGGAATTTCAATATCCTCGAAAGGAATATATTCCTCTGGTAGTTCATCTTCTTTATAGAAGTGAAACAGTCTTGTTACTGAATTTGATTCAGGAAATATTACCCATGAATAGAATACCTCTGTCTGAAAGGATTCGTGTGCCTCTATCACAAAAACTGCTCTACCGCCTCTTGGTGGTAGGCCATGTTTTATAAGTTTTAGAGTGATGGCTCTTCTTAAGTTTGCATGGATGTCTATAACACCCTCCTCAGGTTCATTTAAACCTGTAAAGTTTAAAACTGCTACGGCTGGGTCAGCCGCAGCTCCACCGGTGTCGGTGACATTGTCCCGTGTGGACATTTGTTTTTTGAAAAATGTAGAACAAGTTTCAAGGAAACAAAAGATAAGGTGCACAATATTTTGGAACATTGTATCCTTCAACGTTGAGCAAACCAAACAACTACTATATAGGGTGCTTCCCTATTTAGTTATGGCGGATATTTAACCCTACCCACTCCAGACGTCTTATGGAGTATGTGAGTAGGGTTCTCTGAGAAAAGCACGACTGAGTTACTCAGTATCTAACGTTAAATTACTGCCTAACAAAACGTTGGGCGCCAAGTAGTGTAGTTCCTATTTCCCTAATAGGCTCTGCGCATTGGAATAATATAACCTATAGGCTTGACCTAGGACTAAGGTCGGTATGTCCCTATCGAGTATATTAAACTCGATAGGGATTACTTGTGCCAGCTAGCTCAGAGGCCACTAGAAACTCCTTGAGAACAAGAAGGGAGTAGTTTCTGGCAACCGAAAAACATGACAACTTTGTTTCCCTTTAGAAGCGGAACATGTCTCAGAATCGTGGAAACAATAGATAACAGTTTCACTCAGTCAATCGTGCATGCTTAGTTTCTTCAGAGTTACAAAGAAAGGAAAGACGGGCGTTTCAATAAAAGGTTTTATTGAACAGTCTTGTTTCTCGTGTAAGAGATATGTGCTGTTATGATCACAAGACAGTATGCAAGATAAATAATGTACAGCGTAAGCAGTAGAAATAAATAATACTGCACTAGAATTATCCTTTAGCATATATTCACGTACATAAATAACATGAGCAAAAAATGCGAGTACTCATACGATGCGTCTCTAAGCTAGTTCTACCCCAATGTACCTAACCTAGTCTAGGTGTAGGGAAAGGTAGAAGTAGGTGGAGTATTTCTCTAGTCTGGTATACTAAGAGTATGTTAAGTCTAGTATGCCAAGTATAGTATGCCAAGAGTCCCTCTAGGTTCTAGTCAGCTCCATACCTTGAGAATGAGAGAGGTGGGAGTCTCTTGCCGGATCTGGAACTCTAACACCCCGCGAAGGGAGTCAGAACACTGGAAGCTGGATTCGTCTGCGTGCAGGAATGACAGCGTCTTCTCAGTGCATCAGGCCGGGATACGGGCTCCTCTGAAGTCGAGGTCTCCTCTAACTTGCTTGGGCAAGGGAAGGTATATTTATACCTGGTAGGTGTCCTGGAATGTTAGCATTGACGTGAAGTCGGACAGAGGAAGACGTCAGGAATGAACCCTTAAGGTATAACGGTTCATACATAATAGATGAGTTCTTGGAGAAATCAATAGTCCTGTGCTAGGGAACTCCCGAAGCTTAAGGGTCTGGTTTCTAAGAACTCGTTGTGACGTTAGGGTGGACGGATGTCGGTGACCATGCCTATATTTGGAGTGCACGGTTAATGCCTAAATAAGGACTGGGATTCTATGCCAATATAAGGGCAATGCGAATTGTGCCTATATAAGGACATGATTCAGGAAAACCTATATACGGACACCTAAAGCAGAATACAACAGAACAACAAACTAAGCTCCCAATAAGCCATAGGACTAGTCAGGTAACTTTAGGGTAGGGCCTGCTCTTCCGGGTTTCTACCCAGATAGGCTGTCACTCTGGGTTTGGCTGACCCTCTTAAACCTCTCTGCATGTGCAAATTGAAAACAGGAGGTCTGCAGCTGTTTTTTATAAATAGTATGTGGGCCCCTGGATTCTCAAACAGTTGTTTACAGCCTATCTTGTGCATGTGAGATTCGATATACTTCAGCCACGGAATGTTTCTACATTTGTTATGGGAGAGGCAATGATTTATAACATCTTTCGTGCCAGCTCCCTCTGTATTGTTCTATATTGCCAACCAAAGGAGCAATGGGCAGGCGCTGATATAGTCCAGGGAGGCAGTTCGGGCTGGACTTTTCCCATGAGGCACAGAGTCGAGACTGATTTGCATATGGCCAGGTCAAAACTGGGGTGGCATGGTGAGCAAAAAAATAATGGATTTAACCCAGATCTCTTGACAGGGGGTGAATGTTTTGATTTGTTCTGCATTCCGTCCATCAATTGTGTGACTTTTGCTTCCTCGCCCTAAGTGTGCCGGGTATGCCCAGATGTGGGTCCCGGCTCACTGTGCCACTGGATTCAAGCTATCCTGGCTGATGAGGGGTGAAACCCCGAAACCGGTCCTAGGATGCTTGTTTTCCAGGGAGGACCTAGCTTAGCAGTTCGGGCTGGGCTGGACTGTTCCCATGAGGCAAAGGGTCAAGACTGATTTGCATATGGCCAGGTCTAAACTGGGGTGGCATGGTGAGCAAAAGAATGATGGATTTAACCCAGATCTCTTGACTGGGGGTGAATGTTTTGATTTGTTCTGCATTCCGTCCATCAATTGTGTGTCTTTTGCTGATATAATCCTCAACATAGGGGATGCCCAGCTCACTGTGACAAACAAAAATGGAACTAGAAATCAGTGCCCCCAGTATCTTCCTGAAAAATCTGTGCTCCTCAAGCTGGATTTGATGGCAGTTCTCAATTCCCCAGACTTCAGCCCCTTTGGTGGAGATGGGAAGACATATAAATTTGGAGTAGAGGGAATAAAGCTTTCCCTCTCCTGGGGCAAGGTAAGCTAAGTAGCGAGCCTATGGCTTTAAAGAGTTTACTCCCGCTGTTTGCTATGTGTACTTTCCAGGAGCCATTATCTCTAAAGTTTAAGCCTAGATAAGAAAATGGCGCTTGTGCAATGTGAACTAGAGTCGCCTACTTTTAGAGATGATATGTTATGATTTTTTGGGCAACACGACATAACGAATGATTTATTCAAATTAAGTCGCAAATCTAATGATGCCATAAACTTAACAAAGCCACTCACTAAAAAGGAGAGCGCCTTTGGGGTGTGGGCCATCAACACAGCATCATCAGCCCAAAATAGTGCTGGTAAACAAGAGCCTTCGATCTTGGGGATATCGGGAGTGGTAGTGAGTAAGAAGGAGTGGAGATTGTTAATGCATGTAATAAATAGGAGTGGAGCTAAAACACATCCTTGTCTCACGCCTCTCATGATGTCAACATCTTCTGACACTTCCCCTTTAGCATTAATTCTGATTCTTGCTTTCATACCTCTGTGCAAGTATGCCAAAAAGTGCACTAGTGCTTCATACAGGCCAAGGTGTTGTGTAGTTCCTATATACCCTATACAGGACCTGAGCGTTTGGATAACATAAACTGTGGGTTTGGTGGCAGACTGATTCTGTGCACCCCCACCGGATACGTTAGCCTATCTGTAACAGCTAGCTCACAGTGCCACTAGAGTCTCCTCTTATCGGGGAGAGAATAGTTCTTGGCAACCTCAGAACATGACAACCCCCCGCAGGATCGTGGAAACAATGTACTACCTTTTGCTCAGTCACTCGTGCTTACTTAGTTTGTCTCAGAGAGATACACAGAATAAACAGTCTGGGCGTTTCAATAAGTATTTATTGAACAGTTGTTATTCTAGTGTAGAATATATGAGCTGCAACAACCATTAGACAGTAGCAGAGATATATGATTAGCAATACTACGAAAGTAAAGGGATGGTAAAGTTCTACCATTATGCAGAAATCATGAATACATAATTGTACATAAAACACATGATAAAAAGTGCAACCTAAAAGTGCGTACTCCTACGATGTCTCCCTAACTAGATGTACCTAAATGTACATAGCAGCTATGTAGGTGTTATGCCAAGAATCCCTCTAGGATCTAGTCAACCCCCATTACCTGAGAGTTAGAGAATGTGGGACCCCGTCCTGGTCTCGAGTTGGACACCCCGCGAGGGATATTAGACCACTGCTAGCTGGAGCGTCTGCATGCAGGAACCTCAGCGTCTCTGGTCAGTATGTCAGCCGGGAAGTCACGGTCTCCTCTGTCTTTCTAAGCAAGACATTTATTTATTTATGTATTTATTTATTTGCAGAGTTTTATATAGCGCTGGCTAGACCCGAAGGTATCAGAGCGCTTTACATGAGGATCAGCGTGTTACAAGTTACAAAAATTACGACAGTTACTAGAACATAGTGAAACATAGGAAAAACAAACAGTGATACACAGTAAAACATGGGCTACTAGAGCAAAGTAAAACAAAGATACTTCATAAGTTACTGGAGTATAGAATTACAATGACACATGTCCTAAGGGCATAGAAGGAGAGGGGGGGGAGAAAAAGGGGTAAGGAATGTAGATCAGAACAGACAGACCAATAAGGAGGAAAGACATGATGTATATATGCCCATAGGTCTCCCCAGGGGTCCTACCTTGCTGTGTTACTGTGTCGGCCTAAAGGATGAAGTCAGGCCTGAACTTTATACAGAGATATTACACAGGAGATGGTAATCCTACTGTTAGTCCTGCTGTGCTTCCAAGAAGCCTCATGCATAATGTATGAGAATCGAACCAGGGAAAAACCTGCGTTCTGAATGCAGTGTCATATCTGGGTAAAAGGTCAGTGCCTAAGAACCGTTATGTGTGTAATGTAGAGAAGAATATAGGTGAAAGGTTGCAGTGTTTCCTGCGCCTATATAGGGTACCTATATGGAATATAACACCCACTCCTCTTCCGAAAGGACGACATATGTAACCTATTATTGTACTACCATTCAAATTAAACATTGGTACGCACAAAGCGTTAAAAAACATTTCTTTTACTAAAATGTTTTAAAATGTCTAAACATTTCTAAAAAACTTAAAAAATTTAAAAAGAAAGTTTTCCCCAAGCCCTAGCTCTAAAAGGGCCTGTAATTATAGTCCGAACTGCTATAAGCATTTTAAAGCCATGAATGCCCAAAAAATGAAAGGAATGTTAGTTCCAAATTTGAACTTGTTTAAAAAGGGCGAATTTTTCCCAGCACACGACGAGCCAAATGAGTCAAATGTTTATGTGTCCTGGCTGGTAGACGCAACATTTCTGTTGCTTGTTTCCGCAGTAGACGGCTCCTGTAGCACCTCGCACAGAAGGTCAATTGAGCACAGATGATGTTCCACGCTGTCCGCAGCCGGTGCTGTGGCAGCTTGTGCGCCGTCCAAAGCCTGGGTGTCAGTGGAGGAGCCGGTGTTCATACCAACAGGTGCAGTTACTACCTGCGGTGGCTCAAGGACTGCCGCCATCAACATTGGAATACGCTGAGGACATTGCAGAACATGGGCCGTTATCGGGTCCAGTAAAGCATCAACGTCCGGTTGCGCTCATGATGGGAGTGTCAGACAGAGATCTAACATGCATTCTTCTCTGCAAAACAGGCATCGGAGGACAGGTAAGATGCAGTCCATCCAGAATGGTCGAAATGACAAGAACCAAGATGCACTCAGTTCTCTTAGGCAAGGCGTGCCCAGATGTTGTACCATGCGATCAGGGTACTTACGCTCCAGGAGTGCTTTTTCCATCCCCTTGGTGACTGGGACGTCCATTGCGTAGCAGAAAAATAACAATCAGGATTCCCGCTATTAGAAACAGGATCAGCAGAAGTCCTCCAAAGATGCTTCCGAATACGGAATGGATGAAGTTTGGTATAACTCCAAGTACCGTCTGAAAGGTGCTCAGAAGTCCAGAACCTATGGTCTTAAATAGGTGGAAAATGCATGTCGTATCAGACATGTTAAAGATACGATTTACCATTTCTGCAAAATGGAAAGGGCAGTTCGTATGAATGAGCGCCTGTATCTCTGCCGAAGACCTTGCGATCTGGAGTTCAAAAGTCTCTCGAGCGGAGGTTAAGGGCACAGACTTCTGTAGAAGCATGGCTTTCATTCTGCTTAGAGTATCAAACCGTATTAAAGAAACATTCAGTGAAGGCCATAAAGGCGCCTCCCTGACTGTATGTGTCGGTGGAAACAATACTTGCATACAACAAGTAACCCTGGAGCTCACGGTTACCAGATATGCAATGCCTGGGAGCATTCCACAGCAGCCTTGACTGTTCAGCATCAAGTAACTCCCATTCGAAAGTAGCCTGAATGCTGGAGTAATCACTGCAGCTGGGGCACCCCTCAAATGGCAGGATAGATTTGCTACAGAACCATTACAAGCCCCGTGCAGCATTATATCCTGGCATATGAGCGATCCACTTAAAGCGTTCTCACAGTTTGTATCGCTCAGAAACACTTCTCGATTCCTACTCTGGCATCGAAATCTGTATGGTAATACCAATGATTCCTTAATGTATTCCTTACCCATTTCCTCATATCTGCCTACTTGCTTTTGTTCAAGGCAATACTAAAACTGAAAAGTAGTGACCAGTAGAGTGATGTGGGCATGGATTAGCCATTCTGTGGATGGTGATTCCGCCACTGTAAATGGTAACCTATCCAGTTTTTCGATACACAGCATTGTATATTTTGCTCCCCTTTGTGCCATTTCTATCTGTTTATCTGTTAGATTGTATTCAGAAAACAGAGACGTACTGTTGATATAACGCCAAGGCACATAGCCTGCATGCAAAGATTGCAGTGTCCAGCTCAATAACATAATAGAACGTAATTGAGATTGCCCGTGTTGTAATATGGCCAAATCTTGTTCCAGTATGTCTATCGCAGAAGATACAATGTTGCCTAAGGAATATATCTTGGAGGTCAATGTAGTTAACCCATTGTCTACCACTGCTAGAGATTTTTCTAGATTTATACGGTCTATTTCACGTAACCTCTCTGCGGCCTCTTGTTGGCATATTTTCCATATTTCATTGTAGACAGCATAATAGAAATGTTTCTGACGTGGTTTCCTGGGACCTAGTAAAAAATCCCTAAGATCCACATCCTGTGACAGTAAGGATAAGTGTTGTTTCACCTTTGTGAGTGTTGAGGATTTTAGACAATTAAGGCACAACTTCCCAACACTGTACGATGTCACTACCCCTGGATGTTGTCTCTGTACATAACGTGGATCTGGCCTATGGGTACTAAACCCTTCGGTCCTACCCATAAATCTAGCTTGACAACTATTGGTGTCTGTGGGCCAAATCAACCATTTTTTCCGATCGGGGTCTGATCTGTTGTATTGTATGATATCATCTACTTTAATCTCTTCCTGTGATGTTATGTTACCCTCGGTGTGTGATGGAGTTGGCAGCCGAGGTGTGTTCAAGTCTTTGTTCTTGGCTAGTCCAAGGCAAGACGTCTGTTGCACTGTCTCGTTCAAAAACATGATTTGTTGAGGGATGAGGCATGCTCTAAACAAAGCTTCTGTCCCCTGAACCTGCCATTCTCTAGTACCCCAGACTGATTTTAAGTCTATGGTGTCTTTCCATAAGTCGAAACCTTGTTCAGACAGCTGGGCAATAAAGGCAGAAGAGTAAATCTATTTGGTATTTGTCAACATATCTTTATTTTTCTGTGCTGATGTTGGTGCGACCTTATAATAATATGAGGCTGGGTCAGACATATTGAACACTGAAAAATATGGAAATTTCTGTGCAAATGTTTTTGAACTGCCTTTCAGCGGTGTTGGACAATGTTCCCACTGGTGGTATGTGAACACATTTCTAGGATTTGCAGATTTATGCAGAAAATGATGACCATAGTGTTGATAACAATACATACTATCGAAATCTGATGTGCTTTCCAATATTTCACTATTAGAAAATGCAGCAGATTTTTCCAAATCAGACAACATGTTATTAACAGTTTCAAAATCCCAATCATCGGAAAATGTACTTGAGGTAATGATATCACTTAATGATATTTTAAATAAATGTGGAATTTTTAAAAGTTCGGTCGGGCTGAATACATCGATAATCAACCTTGTCCCACACTATACCATCAGGAATAGGAACTGCTGTAATGTTCACTGATGACAAGTCTCTTTGTTCTCGATGAGATGATTGATGTGGTTTTAAAATTAAATTCACCTTTTGGGCTGCAGAGCTTTGTCGAATGTATTGTCCATTAATAAGCATGTTAAAAACAATCACTAAGCATAACCAGAAAAGAAAGAAAAGCACCCGGTAATTATCCATAGTTCTACCCACGGTGATACCAGGTAAGTTCTTCTAAGAAAGTTCATAAAGTCTTTAACTTTCTGCTTGCATGATTTTTGGGCTGGCGTCGTTTCAAGTTCACTTGGATCCAAAGAAAACGTATCAAAGTTTATGAAGTAGCCAGAAGCAGTTCGATCAATTGTTGGAATTGCATCAGGATTTGTTGAAATTGTATTTTGCTCTTGTCGAGGCATGTTGATGTAGACATCTGTATTTGATCTAACAGCTATTTGTCTATTATTTTGAGTTTGATTTTGAAGTTGAGCTTCAGGTTCAAGAGGAACGAGTTCCATAGCATTGTTGCATAGTCCATCATTCCGTACAGGTGACTCTTCGAACGTGATGAGTCTTTCCATTTGAACTTCTTGGATTGTAGCAAGAGGAGGATGTCTGCTACTTTGGAGTCCATGTGGCCTACTACTCAGTATCGGCCACATAGTGTAGTTTGATTAGGTTGATTGAAACAAATCTTTTCTCCTTTTTTCCGGCAAGAGGCGGTAGAAGTACAGTTCTTGTTCCTTTGACTGCTAGGACCGGTACAGGATTTCTGTAGGATGGCCCAAATTCTTTCTTGTCCGCTATCTTTTCTCTGACCAGATCCCCGACTTTTGGGATCCAGACAGGTCTTGCCGTGACTGATTTGACTTCCCAAGTGGCGGTCTGCTTCAGGTGGACATTACTTTGTTGTGTCCTTGATTCATTTAGATCCTGTAAAACAGCCAAACGATCATGGATGTCAAAAGGCTTTTCATCCACCACTGCGCCTTCACAATCAAGATCAGGTACCCACATTCTTGTCCCAAATAGGACCTCATAAGGAGTGACACCCCCTAGAGAACTTCTTGGCATGTTGTTCAATGCTCTCTGGACTCCATACAAGTGTTTTACCCAACTTTCAGCCGTGCCTAATACTCTAGCTGTTAAAGATTGCTTTAAGATCCGTTTTTTTCTCTCCACAACCGAATTACCCTCGGGATGGTACGGAGATGAGTACCGCAATGCTACACCCAATCCTCGCATGGCCTCCTTGTAAGCCCGAGAGCTAAACGCAGGGCCCTGGTCAGAATGTAATGTGCCAATTGCGTATGTCCCTGTGAAGACTCGCAAATCTTTTATAACAGTTCGAGCGTCAGCCGAGAGCTGGGGTCACACCCATAGGAATCTCAAGCAGGAATCCACTGCAACCATGATATACTTGTAAGCCCCATCTCTTTTTAAGGGGCCGCAGTGGTCCAAATAAACACACGCTAGTGGTTTGTCAGATATTAAAAGTGGTGTCTGTGCTGGACGTGTTAAGGGGGAACCTTTCATCTGCTGACAGATGTCGCATTTCAAGACATAGTCTTTAGTCTGCTTAGTTAATCGAGGCCACCAATAGCGTTGTTTGAACAATGAAACAGTCGCCGTAACTCCTACATGTGCAGAACCTATCCCTTCGTGTGCTGCTAGAATTAAACCTAACCTACGATCCATATTTGGAATTACTCTATCCCTCACTCCAGGAATCTGAGCAAATGGAATGTTATTGGCATCTAACTTGTAGGAGTACTTGAGTGAAAACTTCTTTGGTAGTGCTTTGCTGTTTTTGCGTGAAGCAATGACAGCTACCATAATCTCACCGTCTATTCTCGTTTTAGAACGAGTGATTGCAGCTACGGAAGCCGTGCGTACAGCCCGCTTCGCGGCTTCATCAGCCAATGAATTCCCTTCAACGTAAACGCCATCACGCTGATGACTCAGTGTATGTATCACGTGAGCCCTCGGTAGTTCGGTTTTCAACTCCACTACCTGTTCCCATAGCATTTTATGCTTAATTGTGCCACCTTTTGCATCTTTGAACCCGTTTTGAACCCAGTATTGCAAGTATTCATTATATGACTGTACACAGTAAAAGGAATCGCACACAATTAGTGTGGGGAATTCTCGATCCGTATTCACCAGTGCCAGTATCAGCGCTTTTAACTCTGCCAACTGTGCCGTGCAGTCTCCTAGAGACTGTGTTTTTGTGCAACTGGGATGGAACTTTCCATCCCGCATGCGACCTTTAATGATTGCACATGCTGCGCTATATTGTTGCTTACTTCCTATGGCCGGTTGAGCAGATCCGTCAGTGTAAATAATATATTCATACTGATCAAGAGACATTATTTCATTCGGTAGAGGATATTCTTGTTCGTATTGCAGAAATGCTTGTGTCTTTAAATTCGGGTCGTACCTGTATTCTACATCTGTTGTAGTGAGTGAATTAGCCCATTGTATCCATCTCGGATGTAAAGCTTTAGCGTTAGGAACGCTTGCCTTTGTCGCAGCCTCTAAGGCTGGAACTGGAGTAACTACTATTATTCGTTTTCGCTGAGCCAATGCTCTTTCTCTCACTACAGCAGTCTGAACCGCTATCAGAATCTTTTCTGTAGATGCGAAGCGCATCTCAGCATTTGTGTACAAATGTGATTTGTATGCAATTGGTACTGTCTCACCTTCATTATATGTTAGATAGGTGTACCCAGATTGACCCGCAAATATACGGATCACCAGGTTGCGTACGTTTACGCGTGTCTGTAAGTGTTTGGAAGCTATCATGTCAGCTTGTAAGGAACGAAATGTATCTGTGTGTTCCTGTGTCCATTGTTTTACTGAAAAATCAGGTTTTATTAAATCGTAGAAAGGTTTTACTCTTTCTGCGTAATCCAAAATGTATGTTCTACCAAAATGTAAGAATCCCAGTATTGATTGTAAATTTTTCAATGATTTTGGAGGTTGGAGCAGCGCGCATTTTTCTAAAAAATTGGCTGCCAGGCTTTTTCCTTCACTTGAAAGCTCATATCCTAAAAACAGAACACTGAGGTGGGCAATTTTTGATTTCTTAAAATTGAATTTGTAGCCCTCAGATGCAAATCCCAAAATTATAGTATTCACTCTGTTCAAGTGTTCCTCTAGGTCATCGTCCGTCAGATAAATATCATCCACATAGGACAATGCCTCTTCATCTAATTTTTGAAGTAACTCTGTTACCCTGGCCGAAAACAACCCCGGGCTGTTCTTATACCCTTGGGGGAGTCGACAAAATTGCCGCTGGGTCCCTAGCGCTGAGAAGGCTGTTAGATACCTGCTTTCAGGCACTATATTTTGGCAAACAAATCCATTTGAGATATCAAGTGTTTTATATTTTTTCCGCACAATGTTATTCATTAATGCGGCACTGTGTGCATTTTGGACTGCAAATGTCTTAGTGCAAGTGTTTAAATGTCTGTAATCTAAAACTAGACAATATGAATTGTCAGGTTTCATGGCAGGAAACAAAGTATTGTTCATTGGTGAGGTGCAAGCTTCAATCACCCCTCGATATTCAAGTTGATCTAAGATCTCCCTGACCTGTTTTTTAGCTTCTTGCTTTATTGGATACTGCCTCTGTGCAGTTGGAGTATTTTTTAAAGGAATTATGTGGTGGGTTGAATCCTTATCCCATCCAACATGGTTTTTGTATAATGCTGGAGCCTGGGCTACCGTCCACGCCTGCGCATATGTGTGTTGCAAATGCCTGGGAATATGGTCTGAGAAAGCCACAAGAATTACCGTTTCTCCTTTAGGGCAATCCATGACGAATGCTGACGGCCAGTCTTGTTCAGCTAATAAAATATCATGGCCAAACGTCAGGTTCTCCCAAAAGAGACCTCTCACTGTTCTACACTTGTCCCCCTCCATCTGGAGCGTTATATCATATACTTTGTGTGGGACACTTACCCTAGTATCGGGTGTTTCTACCGTGATATAATCATTCAAGTCCGCTGTCAGCAGAAATTCCATCAGGTTCTGGCGAGCTATTGTTATTTCTGTCGCACTGTCTAGCATCGTCAGAGCCCATTCCCCGTTCAGTAGTCGAGTCCTCAGAATTCTGGGCATGTCTGATCTTTAGACCTGCAACTTTCTTCTTTTTGAACTGTGGCTTTTGCTTTGGCTTTTCTTCTTTCTTAGAAGTGTAATCTTGAGCATGCTGCTTATCTCTGGACTTTGTACGCTTTTCTTGTCTTTCTGACCATCCTTCCCTCTCTGAGTTTTTCGATGAACCCTGAAAGGAACGAGAGGAACGTATATCAGTATCCTGATACCTGTCAGGTTTCCTAATATTATCCCTATTCCTAAGGTTAAACCTCTTTTCAGAGGGCTCCTGTGGAGGAGATCTACCTCGGGATTGAGATCTGTTTCCTTTAAAGTTTTGTTGTTTTTTATTGTCCCACTTCTTCTTAGTTGAAGCAGGTGTCTGCTTAGAAGTGTCCTTTTCAGGAATGCCCATCAGTTGTGGTTTTAAAGCTTTCCCACCCAAACTGTCTCTGCCTAATTCTGCATACACAGTTTCTATTATTTTGGGTAGTTCATGTTGTTGATCTAAAGGACTGAACTCCCTTAGGCGTTGGCGGATAGCCACTGAAGCTAGCCACTGAAGCTGCTTCCTCTTTAATATTAGCTAATATTATGGCTGATAACTGGGCATAGTTACCTAGTAACTTCATCCCTAAATTTAGGGCAGGCTCTGCTCCGTACTCGTTTTGTATCTGTCTTAATACATCAGGTACTACTGCTAACGACGGGATGCCATGAGTTTTGGTATAAATGGCAGCAAAGACTGTACCCCAAGTGGTACAATCCTCTACTTGTGGTGTTATCCCCATGGGCAAGCAGATTGTTAGCATTCTGTGTTTTTCATACGGGGTAGTATTCGGGGATATTGCCTCTAGCAGTAGAGGCTACCCAGAATGGTATTTGTTCATGTTTTGTGGGCATTTTACCCATTACCGCATGTAATGTTTGTGGTGTGATTTTAGTTGCTGTACCCTGAATTTGAGTTCCATTTGTTGCAACTATTGCTGGTTGGACTGTAAGTGCCCTCATGACGAATTGCGTCATGTTCCTATTGATTTTATTTAAATCTTTGTGTTGTATGAGTAAGTCTCCGTGTGGCATTGTGTCAATGTCAGGATGTGGTGTGTAGGCTGCTAATATTGGACATGTTGCCTCTTCTCTTACGAGCGGGCCTAGTCCTACTCTTCTTCTTATGTGGGGTAGGGTGCCTTTAAACCAGTATAAGTGTTCCTGGTACGTGAGCGGAACCTCTATGTCCTCAAACCGACAATATTCCATTGGTGCATCTCCTTCTGTGTAAGAGTGAAACATTTTTGTTCTTGCATTTGCTGCTGGGAATGCAACCCACAAATAAAATACCTCTGTTCGGTTTGATTCGTGTGCCTCAATCACGAAAACTACCATGCCACCCCTAGATGTTAAACCATGCTCTAGCAGTTTCAGGGTGACTGTATTTCTAAAATTTGGTGCAAATTGTATTGCGTCTGCATCTTCCTCGTCTGTGAGGCGCAGTTCTTTTTGCAGTGGGTCTAAGACCTGGTTAGTCATTGTTTTTAGTACACTAAGTAACTTTTCATGGGAACCAAGATAAGGTGTTTATGCACAATTTTAGGAACTCTGTGTACTTCAAGCTTGATTAACCAACAGCCAATAAATAGGATTTTTCGCCTACTCAGCTGTGGCAGAGTTTTGTGCCCACCCACTCCAGACGTCTCTGGTGTTTTGTGAGTAGAGGTCTCTGAGAATAGCACGACTGAACTACTCAGATTCTACTGTTAAATAAGTACCCAACCCACGTTGGGCACCATGTCGTGTAGTTCCTATATACCCTATACAGGATCTGTGTGTTTGGATAACATAAACTGTGGGTTTGGTGGGAGACTGATTCTGTGCACCCCCACCAGATACGTTAGCCTATCTGTAACAGTTAGCTCACAGTGCCACTAGAGTCTCCTCTTATCGGGGAGCGAATAGTTCTTGGCAAGCTCAGAACATGACAACCCTGATCCCCCAGTATCGTGGAAACAATGTACTACCTTTCGCTCAGTCACTCGTGCTTACTTAGTTTGTCTCAAAGAGATACACAGAATAAACACTCTGGGCGTTTCAATAAGTATTTATTGAACAGTTGTTATTCTAGTGTAGAATATATGAGCTGCAACAACCATTAGACAGTAGCAGTGATATATGATTAGCAACACTACGAAAGTAAAGGGATGGTAATGTTCTACCATCTTGCAGAAATCATGAATACATACATGTACATAAAACACATGATAAAAAGTGCAACCTAAAAGTGCGTACTCTTACGATGTCTCCCTAACTAAATGTACCTAAATGTACCTAGCATCTATGTAGGTGTTATGCCAAGAATCCCTCTAGGATCTAGTCAACCCCCATTACCTGAGAGTTAGAGAATGTGGGACCCCGTCCTGGTCTCGAGTTGGACACCCCGCGAGGGATGTTAGACCACTGCTAGCTGGAGCGTCTGCATGCAGGACCCTCAGCGTCTCTGGTCAGTGTGTCAGCCGGGAAGTCACGGTCTCCTCTGTCTTTCTAAGCAAGACATGAGGTATATATACCCATAGGTCTCCCCAGGGGTCCTACCTTGCTGTGTTACTGTGTCGGCCTAAAGGATGACGTCGGGCCTGAACTTTATACAGAGATATTATACAGGAGATGATAATCCTACTGTTAGTCCTTCTGTGCTTCCAAGAAGCCTCATGCATAATGTATGAGAATGGAACCAGGGAAAAACCCGCGTTCTGAATGCAGTGTCATATCTGGGTAAAAGGTCAGTGCCTAAGAACCGTTATGTATGTAATGTAGGGAAGAATATAGGTGAAAGGTTGCAGTGTTACCTGTGCCTATATAGGGTACCTATATGGAATATAACAAAGGGAAACTTACTTCTCCATGCAGGGAGTCACATACACCCCTCACTCACCCACACAGACATTCATACACCCATACAGGTACTCAGACAACCAATCAATAACCCATATAGCCACTCATGCACCTACTCACCAACCCATACAGCCACTTACACAGCAACTGACAGACTGATACAGACATTCGCACAAATTAGTCACCCATACATTCACTGAGACATGTATAATCACTCACTTATACAGTGAGTCACGCGACAACTAACTCATCCATACAGGCTCTCATACACTCACTGATTCATCAATACACCTTGGTGTATATATATTTAACACTCATAAACTTTTTAGAAACACTCACAGTCACCGGAAAATGTCATCAGTGATGTCATCAGTGATGCCATTTGACACGTCATGAGTGATGTCACTGACCATGTCATGAGTGATTAATATGTGAGGTCATAAGCAGTGCATTGCGGGGCGTTAGTTATAGTTAGCTCAACTAACTATAACTGCAGAATTTCTCTGGTTTTGTATGAGTGAAATGTCAGTCTAACTATAACGTCTCTCTAACCTTTGGTTTTTTCACTGAGTATATATACTGAGACTGAAACCGAGACGAGTGCTGGATATATATATATATATATATATATATATATATATATATATATATATATATACATATATATATATATATTAAGGGTGGGCAGAGCTTGTGGAGTTTCACTACGTGGAATTCCATGGAGTTACCAAAAAACTGGAATTCCGTGGAGTTCCGCATGCTGGCAAAGTTATTGTTTGGCAAGGAAAACATCCCATAAACTTCAGTGCCAGCTCACCTAATTATAAATATAATATAATTACACATTATCAGTGCATCAACACCATCTCGCAGACCCAATAGACCCACATTAGAAATTAGAGCTTACCTTACCTTGCTCTGACCACAGTACGTAGCAAGTCACACGACGAGCAGGAGCAGCATGCAGTCAACTCTGTTAGGTGTAGCAGCTCTATCACTGCAGTCTGGCACTATGATTGACTTAATTTCTAGCAGGCATCCCACAACTCTTTCAAGAAATATTTCCTCAATAGCCCACCCCCACATAAATGTTCTTCAATAATTGGAAACTAAACAAATAATAAAATGAAAAAAATCCTAACTCCTCAAACACTGAAAGTGAGGGAAATTAACAAACAATGATACATGTTAACAAGTAGGCCACACATGGGCCACAAGAGCCACACCAGAGGACATGGCAGTTCCTCTGTAAAGGCATGTATTTGTCAATGAAACATGGCATATAATTGAACTCCAGAAATTGGCAACATTATCAAAGTTCTTCTGTGCTGAGTCATTTGAAAAACATATGCAGTTTGGAAATAAACTATATGTTGGATGGTGGTAAGATGTGGTGCCTCTAAGGGAGTGATTGTTTCAGCTCCTAAAAGGTGGCACAAAGAAAACATGTATCAATCTTAGGGGCTTGGTTCACACAGCACCCACCTTAGTCCAACTCTGTCAATGCACAAGAGAGTAACTCAGTGAATTTCATTGTGACTTGACATCGATTGGTGCATGCATATTAACAAATCTCCCGTTGTTTGAAATCTGATTTAATTGGGAGTTAAGTTTCAATTATGATCTTTATTTCCTGCCAGAGGTTTCGGCCACTCCACAACTTGATTGTGGTGTGGTGTGTTGAGAAGAAGTAACTACAATGTAGTGCCGTAACAGTGGATATGCCCTCTAAACAGAAAAGCAGCTATGCAAAGCATTTTTTCACTTGTTTAAATTGCTTAGAGGAGGTTTACTGTACCAGGGTCTATTACTCAGAATTTCCAGAAGTGATCCTTCATGTGCTCTCTGTTACTTTTATAGAAAGAGCCTAATACCAATTCTCTTGTGCAGCTCATATGTTTCATCCAGATTTACACGTTTTAGGTGTCAAAGCACTACCAGTCTTTATTCTATGTAGGCAGCAGGCTTCGGAGCTGTTACAATAAATAGCAGAGGGGGGGCTCATTTATTTTACCAGAGCACGAATCAGCAACCCGACTCAAGTAAAATATGCCATTCATAGTATTAACTATGTAAAATACCAGGGATAATCATTGTGAGTGTGTACAAACCAGTGTGCTTGACTGGCTTCCTGATACATTTTTAAAAAACTAAAGCTAGTTTGTATCAACTAATGCCTCCGATGTGCCATAAACAAAAATTACTATATTTCATTCACTGACAGCATCCACACTTTTCCTTAAGGGACTAGACTTGAATGTGTTATTTTACTGAACTTCAACTTATATAAACCCATCACTATTATCACTATTATCACTATTTCACACAAAGCAGCAAAGCAAGACACCTGCGCCATATCTATTAAGATATGGTGCATTCCTGCTCTCTGCATTTGCTGGTGCACAAACTGATGCCTAGCGCCAATGCAGGCACCCTTGCACAATGGTGACAGGGGTGCCCGTGTTACAGGCAGGATTGTTTTTATGCAGTAAGGGACACCTTCCTGCTCAAATGTAATCCTCTGAGGCGTTTTCCTCTTTCCACGTGTGCTACAGGATGCAGCACACATAGAAAGAGGAAAAAACGAGGAGAAATAAATATTTCTCCTCATTACACCTCCCTTGGGAAGGCTTAGCATTCTAATGCATTCTCAGGTCTACCAATATTGGTCCATCTGGGAATGCTTCAGAATCCATTGGTGGATGTGTGGGAACACACACCTTCCACACACGTTCTGCCCATGGAGCGCCTCTTATAGGTAGAATGCCTCAAGGCAGTGACTTGCGCTGCCTTGCATTACTCCAGATTCACCAAGCCACGCAGGGCCACGCAAGGTGGCCTTGCATGGCTTGGTAAATAAGTTTTGTGTCACCCTGCGCCCCTTTGTGTGATGCAAAACCCTTGATAAATATGCTCCTCAATCTACTGCTTACATTTTTTACTACAGGATGCACAATTTATACTGGTTGCATCACAATCCCTGTTCTCTCACCATGGAACCTGAAAAAAATATGACCTGTAACTTCAGACCACCATTTCGTAACGTGTTTCATTTGCTTTGTGCAGGTTAAATCCAATCTATTTTTTCAGTGGTTTTGTGTTTTCATTTCCTCCATTTTTTAGAGACATGAACACATGTACTGCTCTATTGAAATAATCTGCTTAGAGAGGTTATTTGCTCTTCTCCTTATTTAGCATAGTAAGTACAGCCTTCCCTCATAGACACCTTTCCGATCTGAAATCTAAATTGAGGGATGCAGTTTATTGGAACATCTGAAAATATCTCTACTTAGCTGATCATCACTCTTCGCCTGATAAAGCTGCCTAAATGGTGTGTGTTTAAAGTGTTCAGAAGTATATTCCGATAAAGTTATAATATTCAACAATTATGACATAGTCCTTTCACTGTGTCCCAATGAGAATTTCACCTATAGAATCATGAACCACCTGAGCCCAGACTGGGTTACTAATATAAAGAATGTATTTTTCTTTTGACTCAGTGAAGGTCCTTTCAGACTCAGTACTTTAGTAATCCTCAGAGGGTGTTCAATACTTAACTCTGCTCTTTGGAAATAATGCCCCTAGGAAATCCTAACTGATTCCGCCAATGATTCATCCGACAAACAGCTCCCGGGAGAATGATGTGAGCCCTGCTTGTACAGAGGATGTGCTTCACTGAAATGCACCTAATCATCTTTGAAATTTCAATTTGGGAAATGTAGTGTTGTGTGATCATGTGCAGCAGGACCCTGTGGTACTTGCCAGACTCCTTACAAAGTTCTGTGTTGGGAGGTATTGGGGTGTGCCTAGTTGTGGTAAATTAAGTTTATGACGTAGTGCGTTCAGTTAACGGTTGCATGCAGAAGAATAAAGAAGTGTATTGCAGAACTCTGTGTGTGACGTGGTCATTTGTGTGCTCCATAGCTGGGGTGGAAGCGATAGGGCATTTAATCAATCAGCTACTAGGAGAGAAAGTCGAAAAAAATCCATGGTGGAAAATTATGAAATTTGCTCCATTTTTCCTGGAAGTCTCAATATCACCATGCTCACAGTTTTTGGACTAAAAAGCATTTTTGATGGAGCAAATAGTCATGCTTGGTCCCAGGCAAAATCCAATGCTGCTTTATTTTTCAGATTTGACAGCAATTTCAAAGTCCGAAGGTCTGTTTCTAATCATTTGGGGTAAGAGCAGGCAAGCGAGACATCGAAAAGAATGCCCTTCTGTGGTTTAAATTCACTTCCCACTTCATAAATCCGGTAATGATGTTTTAAAAATAGTGTAGTACATGGAAAAATCTGTATTTTTGGAAAACATTTTTGTAGCTGTTTTGTTTTTTCTGGTTTTAAAATCATTCAAACACGGCTTCATAGAAAAATTGGTAGGAAAAGAAGCACACAGTACCAGAAACTATGGGAAAAGCTGCAATAGCTCAGAATATGTAGAAAAATGCAGAAAGATTATAACTTTTCTATAATTATCTAAGGAGGGCGAAAAATAAACATGTTATTTCTGCTTGTCAATAAATCAATCAAACAGGACTTCTTAAGCACACCTAATTAACCGTGAGGTAATCCAGGTGCTGGGAACACTGCTGCTAAGGGAGGGCTCAGTTGAACAGCCAGGTCTTGAGTCCTTTCCTGAATTCCAGCAGAGAGGATGAGGTCTTGAGGTGAAGAGGAGGTTGTTTCAGGATTTTGCAGTGAGGTAGGAGAAGGAGTATTCCTCCACTGTTGTTTTGGTTGATGCAGGGGGTGTGAGCGAGGGAGAGGGAGATGGAGTGCAGGTATCTGGAGAGTTGATTGAAGTTCAGGCGGTAGTTGATGTATGCTGATCCTTGATTGTGTAGAGCTCTGTAGGTGTGGATCAACATCTTGAATTGACATCTTGTCTGAACAGGGAGCCAGCGGAGCTTCTTGAGGTGGGGTTGATGTAGGTCCAATTTGGGAGGTCTAGGATGAGTCTGAATTCTGTATGGTCTGCAGTCTCTTCAGGAGGTGGAAGGTGATTCCTACATAGAGGGCATTGCTGTAGTCCACTAGGGCTTGAGTGACGGTCTGACTGGAGTTGAGAGGGACCCATTTGAAGATCTTACAGAGCATGCGAAGAGTCAGGAGGCGACGGAGGAGACAGCGTTTATCTGGCTTGTAATTATGAGCTTGCTGTCCAGGATTATGCCAAGGTTGCGGGCATGATCTGTCAGAGTTGGTGAGGGTCCTAGTTTGGGAGGCCACCAGGAGTTGTTCCATGGAGAGGTGTTGTTCCCAAAGGTCAGCACTTCTGTTTTGTCTGTGTTGAGTTTTCGGCAGTTGTCTTTCACTCGGCGAAGCTTGCATGCACCAGCGGAAGTTGGCCATTGTGGGGGAGTGATCTTCTGATAGCAGGAGGATGATCTGGGTGTTTTTCGACATAGGAGATGATGTTTAGTCCATGGGTTCTAACTATGTTGGCCAAGTGGGTCATGCATGTGTTGAGCAGTGTAGGGCTGAGGGACGAGCCTTGAGGCATGCCGCAGATAATGTTCTTAGGTTCTGAGGTGAGAGGTGGTAGGCGGATTCTCTGGGTTGTTCCAGGGAGGATGAATGCAATCCATTTGAGAGCGTCTCTTTGGATTCCAATGTGGCAAAGCCTCTTGATAAGCGTGTGGTGGGATATGGTGTCGAACGCTGCTGAGAGGTAAAGGAATATCAGGGCCAACGTTTCTCCCCAGTCAAGGAGGGTTCTGATGTTGTTGGTGGCATCGAACAAAGCAGTTTTGGTGCAGTGGTTGGTGCGGAATCAGGATTGGGAGTTGCCCAAAAGGTTGTTGTTCTCCAGGGGCTCCGTGAGTTGGTGGTTGATGGCATTAACAAGGACTTTGACGGGAAAGGGGAGCAGAGAGATGGGACGGTAGCTGTTGAGCTCAATGGGGTTGGCGGGCGGTTTCTTTAGAAAGAGTTTGTCTTCTATATGTGTCCATTCTTTGGGGAAGGTGGCCATGGTGATGGATGCATTGGGGATGGTGGTGAGCTCATTGCTGATTATCTTGCTCCTGAGGTTGAAGATGTGGTGGGGACAGGGGTCCGTGGGTGCTCCTGAGTGGACAAAGTTCATGATGGCTGTGAAGTTTTGTGTGGTGAGCTGGTTCCAGGTGGTGAGCAGGTAGTCGGGGTTTGCATCTGTGGGAGCAAGGAGGCTGAAGATGTCGGCGGCAGTGGGTTGGGGTTTGACATTTTTGTAGATGGTGGAGATCTTGTCATGGAAGAAGTCCACCAGGGTGTTACGGAGTTCCTGGGAAGGAGTGATGATGTTTTCGTGGCTGAGGGGTTGGAGAACTCTCTAACAATGATGAAGAGTTCTTTGCCGTGGTTAGAACTGGCTTCAATGCGGTAGGCAAGGGGGCACCTTTTCGTCTCTTTCAGAAGTTGGTGGTATTGGTTGAGGAATATCTTGAATGTGGCTCGGTCTGTGGGCTCCTGCTGGTGCTCCATTTCCTTTCCAGTCATTTGCAGTTGTGTTTAGTGGTTCTCCATTCTGAAATGTACCAACTGGCCTGTTTAGAGTATCTCTTGAGTTTGTTGGGCTTGACCGGGGTGACTCTGTCAGGCAATCAGTGATCCAGGCACAGCATTTCTTGACAGCCTGTTCTAGATTGGTTGTGGCATCAGGGTGTAAGTATTGAGGGCATCGATCCACTGGCTCTCTGATACTCTGTTCCAGTTGCAGTGTGAGGTGCTGGGTGGCTTGGTGGCAGTGCCAGGGGATCCTGTGATGGTGAAGTAGAACATGGTGTGGTCTGTCCAGTTGAGCTCATTGACATGGCTGTACTTGACTCTATCTCTGGACATGAAAATGAGGTTGAGTGTGTGTCCTGCGAGGCGTGTGGGGCTGGTGACTAGTTGGGTGAGGCCGATGTTGTTCATGCTTTCAAGGCGATTCATGGTGTTGGTGTAGTTGAGGTCATTGAGGTGAAAATTAAGGTCTCTGAGGAAGATGTAGTATTTGGAGTCAAAGGCGAGCATGGCAATGAGTTTGTGGTTGGTGTCACAGAAACTTGGGCGAGGTTTGTAGGAGAGGGTGCCTCCGATGATGATTTTGCCATCGGTTTGGAGTTGGAAGTTGAAGTGTTTCATGATCGGGGTGGTATTATCTACGGTGGTGGTGGAGTGGATGGTTTCTTTGTGGTTGATGGCGATTCCACCTCCGTGTTTGTTGATGCGGTCTCTGTGTGCTATCTTGTAGCCGCCCAGTGTTGCTGAGGCGATGTTCAGCTCAGATGTGGGGTTTAGCCAGGTCTCAGTGAGAAAGACGACGTCTGGGTGAGGGAGCTAATGGTGTCCCAGATCTTGGTGGTGTGCTTGCAGAGGGATCGTGTGGTGAGCAAGAGGCAGTCAAGTTGTTCTGAAGCGGTGATCGTCAGAGTGGTGGTGGTCGTCATGCTCGTGGGTGCTTCATTGTTGCAGGAGAGGAGACAATGCCGGCAGGGAAAAGGTCCTACCGTAGATCGAGGTGAGGTGTGGCAGCAGTTGTTGTTGTGGAATCAGGGGTTCAGGATTCAGAGCTCAAAGGTGGTGTATCTTCGATTGGTGGAGGGTTCCTGGCACTGAGAGTGGTCCAGGTGAGGATGGGTGCAGATGGGCTTAAGTGCCTTCTGCACACGTCCGCTGCTCGGCCACACTGCAGCCTCCATTAAGTAGGTCCTGGGAGGAGGGAGGGGTGCTGATGCAGTGCGTGGGGCTGGTGGGAAGTGGGAGGGAAGTGGTGGGAAAAGAGCTGCAGGAGAACGTCAAACAGTGCAAAACACAAAAATGAGGAAAACAAATAACAAGTTACCTGAAGAAAAAATAAAATGAGCTTACAGTGGTAACAGTAACAGCTAACAGTGGTAATACAAGGTAAAACAGAACAAAAGCAAAATAACAATGAAGTCAGAGGCAGGGTATGAAAGGCTGTTCGTGCAGCAGCATGGGGAGCTGGTATGAGGACCTGTTCAATGGGGTCGTGCTGCAGCCTCCATTAAGTAGGTCCTGGGAGGAGGGAGGGTGCTGACACTGTGGGCGGGGCAGGTGGTAAATGGGAGGGAAGCATCAGAAAAAGAACAGAGGGAGAACGCAAACGGCACAAAACATGCACTAGTTATCTAACAAAAATATCTGAACCAACCTCCTTTCTTCTGATTAAATCCAGGATGTAGTACAGACCACTAGATCACCACTTGCTACTAAGGTAGGTCAACTATCTAGTAGCAAGAGATGATCTGGAAAGAAGCCTGTTTCCTTTATGCATTTAGAATGATTTAACCTGTAAATAGTTTTATGAAATAAATGGTATGGGACAAATGGTTGCAATATATGTGAGCCTTACGATTAACACAAGTCGGACTTCAGGGTATGAAGTAAGCATTCCTGTATTCAGATTGAGAAGAGATGAAAATAGTCTTCCTGTAGCCTGACCTCTCAGTGCTCGGGATGCGTTGGGTATTCTCTCAGCAAGAGGCAGGTCCATGCCCATTCATGACCCGAGTCTAAATGTGTGCTGTTGACCTTTGGCTGAATTCTGTGTACCTGCAGTGAGTGATTGTTCTTGAAGCCTGCTCTGGCTCTGGGTAGTAAATTGCATTCCGTTTATCTAAAGTATTAACTTATTGCTACTGTGCATCCTTTCGTATTTCTCCCTGTGAGGGAATTCACACATAAGTGGAAGAGGGATTGTCAAGGGGAGATCTTCAAGTTTTCAGTATGCGTTAGCACGTCCCATTGGCCGTTTTCTCTATGGTTTGCCTCTTCTCGTGTTGTGGTCCATATTCTCTTTTGTTTTTGGGGGATAGACAAACACGCTTCTAAAGTGAAATAGGTTTTGTACATTTCTGAAAAATGGCATGTGTTGTTTATTGAGTACTACACTAGGATGTCTTTCCAGTCCATTACAATCAGATTTCACTAATAGGATTTGTTTCTGGCTGATGCTTGCTTTATCCATTTCTCCATTTTTTGGGAGAGGAGAGGTTGCATTCTTTAGGGGTGCTGTAACAAGGCTTCCAGCAACAACTTAGATTTGCCAAGATCTGTTCTTAAGGGGTCATGGGATCAGATTGTGGTTCCAAAGCTGGTAATCCCAGTTATTGTGGCCTTGAAGATGTGTACTAAGTATGTAATGTGTTATACGTAAATCAGTATAAGATTCTTATGATTGTCTTTGTAGCTCTTACCAGCTTTTACATTCTTTAGGATAAGTGCTTCACATTTTTTATTTTGGGAGTTGTTTAGAAGGTAAGTGAACTCTTGAATTTTCTCACTTGTCCAGTTTGAAAGTTGTTAATGCCCTCCTGCTTGTGCAAACCAAAGTCTTATATCATGTTGACATTGATGGCTTAGAGAAAGTCAGGCTAGCTGGCTGCCATTGTTCTTGCACTTTCATTTTACTTTTTAGTACCATCCGCGTTAACTATGCAAATCGATAGCATTTGTGGCTTGTGTTTATTTACATCTCACTACAAGACCCTCCTTTACTTCCAATCTTGCTGCAAATTCTGTGAAATTATGCAGTTCTACATACATTTCTCTGTGCGAGTACTTGTAAAAGTGTGTGGTAATTCGATTGTGTCTTGCATGTTCGACCAACTGTAAATAAATGATATCTGGTAAATTTTAAAAATTGTAGGTGTACAAAGATGGCCTACATTTAAAAAAGGAATGGAGCAAGCGATTTTCAATTTAACCAGAGATGTGCAAGGGATGATGGGTGGTTCGAGCTGACCTATGCACTGGCAAATTAAAAAAATGCTACGAATGAATAGATTTTATAAACACTTTTAATCAGACTGAACACTTGTTAACTGCTGCAGTACTTTCATGACATGCAAAACAAGTCTGATCCTACCGAGAGGTGTTGCAAGCGAAGTGGTGCTGTTTTCTGCTGTTTTCTGTCCAATTTCCCTAAGCAATTGTAGTCGTATGTTTTTCAGCCACAACAGGTAGTGCAATTTGAAAAGACCTCCTATCATTTTGAAATGCGTATAAAGATGAGAAATTAAAATGCTGCACAAATCCAGATTCATTAACATTAACAGCACTAACCATAGATTAGAATTATCTCACAAGCCAAAACATTATGAGGCTCATTACGATGTCGGTTAGAGTTGCCACCAACTGACATCGCCGCGGTCTCGGGACCGACCGACCTCCGGTCGGCGGTCAAACACCGCAATTACGAGTCGACTGCACATGGTGCGGTCGCAAGCTCCCATTTCTCTATGGGAGCTATTGCTGCGGTCATAAACCAGCCTCAGCACAAACTCCCATAGACAAATGGAAATTTCTGTTGATCCCTGCCACACGGTGCAGGGATTAACAGGGGGGTGCCATAGGTGGCCCCCAACCGAAGGGCCGCTGAGGCATGAGGCCCTGCTAGGGGCCCCAAAGTCACTTTCCGACAGGCTTTTCATGTCAGAAAAGCCCGACATGAAAAGCCTGTCGGAAACCGACATCATAATCAACGGCGGAAACGCCATCCATAGTGGATTATGTGCGGCCTCCGACTGGCTGACGGGCTCCTTGAGCCTGTCGGAAACCAGTCGGTCCGACTGACCGGTTTAAAGTCCGACCGTCTACATTGTAATTAGGTGGTCGGACTTTAAACCTACGATGTCGGTCGGTAAGCCTCCAACGAGCGGTCAGAGGCTCACCGACCGACATCGTAATGAGCCCCTATATCTCCATGTCACATCACTGATCCCTTGTAAGTTTAGACAGCCAAAAAACCAAAAGATGACAGCAATCTTATACCTATGATCTCAGATAGCACTACTGAAAATGTCTTAAAATTTTCATATTAAAGTTGATGATTAAATGCCACTACATGAGCCTTGAAATAACAGCCATTAGGAGTAAGTATCCTCTAGAATACTCGGAATATTTCCAATAATACTGTTTACAGCTCACATTGCCATATAACTAAAATATCAGCATGATTATTATGGACATGTAATAATGTAATGATTTAGCTACAAACACCAACCTCACATTTTGTTAAAAAACATGATTTTTTTTCCCACATAACTGTTTTCCTGTTAGTCATATAAACACTAATCCCTCAAACAAAAGCTTTTGAATTTAGAAAATAGCTTTTGCCAGATTTCCAATTTGTTAATCAACAAAGGTGGTCTCCTTTTTGATATGTTTATCAACGACCAATGCCATTGTCGCACCCAGACAGAATTTGCTTCATTTTCCCATGTGTCACAATTGCATACCAATAGCACTAATGCTAGTTGTAACCACCAAAAGATAAGATTTACTATATCACGAAAGCCATTGGTGGCTACCATATTTCATCATAATATCTAGTGTGCCCCTTATGCCAATGAGGACCCTTTTTCTTTTTCCAGGACAAGCATATTGGCTGGGATGACCTCAATGCTAAGGACAGTCTCCATATGCCTATAAGCACTTCATATTATCGGCGGTGGTCATTAGATTCCAGCTGGTAGAATCCACTAGATGTGTTCACACACACACACACGCACGCACACACACACACACACACACACACTCACACACATCCCCAGAGGCGTAGCACTCATACCCACCAGGTTAACTGAAAGCATGGAACATCCATTACTGGTTAAAACACCATATACTTATAGTAATCTGCAGGTGACCGACCATTGGATGCATCACCTGCAATAACAGTAACAAAGAGTGGTGAGCATATGGCCTTTCCAGTCTGCTGTGGTGGGGCGGTCTGAGGCCTCACAGTGCTTGTGCAGCCCCCACACCCCTTCGCTGCACAAATGAAAGACACCACTTACTCTTCTTTGGAATGCAAGAATGAGCATGAGTGTTCAGCACTTCATTTATTTCTTGCCTCTTGCCACATCCAGCATTAAGCTTGCATGAATGTGAGTGTGTAGGTAGGTTCTGGGTGCCAATTTAAATTAGCAAAATCAGCAAGATAGGCTGAAGACACAGATCCACAGTGCTTTAGCTGGCTGTGGTGTCAATTCCAATTCTCTTGTCATCCCCACATGAAAGCCTAAACAGCAAATGTGGAATGGACCATTTGGCCTATCACACCTGCTCTCTATAGTTTGATTTCTGGTGTCAATAAAAGGCAGTGGATCTCTGCAGTGCTGCATCCAGAAATGACAGATGATGAACTGATTTTGCAAAGGAGAAGCGATCCCCATGAAACTCATTCTCCTTAGGGAATCAAGTCAGAAGCCTCAGGGGAAACGGACAGTGGTACATGGAGGCTACTGCCTGCGTCTCCCTGATATGTTTTAAACAAGGAATAATTTTTTGCCAAACAAGCAGGACATGTCCCTTTAAATGACACAGACTTCTTTCAAAAACTCTTTCCCATTTGGGAAAGCAAATGCAGTGATAGAGGTCTGCTTTCCCTTCCAGGTCTCCACCCCTGCATTCACAGTCAATAAAATAGAGTCACAAATTGCAACCTGCCCAGCTATTATTTATGAAGCAGTTCGTATTGACCCCCTCTACGAATATACACTTGGCACATAGGTCACTTCGCAAATGTCATTCTATTTCACAGACCAATGTGTATGAAATGTCACAACCTGGTGTCTGAATGGAAATAATATATCAGGCCCTCAGCCCAGGAGAATTTTACCTTTGAAAATCACGTATTCAGGCTCTTTATTGTAATCTTCCATGGTGTAGTGGTGCTGCCATACATCTGATGCCTTACATTGCTACATGGAAGTGTTGGACCTGCATACAGAATATTTAGGAATATGTAGAACACTTGACTTTGTGACCAGATGAACAGAAGATGCTTTTATGTCTATATCAGCACATAGTCCTTATAACAAATCAGCCAGTATTCTTCAATCCCAGGTCACTGCTCCCCCATGCATGAATTGTGTAATCATGGACTTCATTGTCTAGTTACCTCAACCCAAGCAGCAGACTAATATTTTCAGAGTGGTTCATATGCCCTATAGAATAGAACACTTCTCTGCAATGGTGAATTACCAATTAACTAGGAGTTGGTATGATTACTTCTGGACTCTACGGGGCATACTTATGAGCCCCCTTGCGCCACCATAGCTCACTTTTTGTGATACTCCATGGCGCAAATCACAAAATAATATTTATTAGGTCACGCAAAGCCACTTTGCGTGGCTTTTAACAGCATCATATATATGGAGTAAGCCAAGGCAGCGCAAATCACTGCGGCGCCTTACTCTGCGTTAGGGAGGCGTTCCATGGGCATTGCGCTGGGTGTTCCCATGCAACACCCATGGATTTTGATGCTTCCCCAGATTTACAAAACCATGTAGACCTGGGGATGTGCCAAAACCTTACGCCTCCCCAGAGAATGCGCAACAAGGAGAAAGACCTTTATTTCTCCACGTTTTTTCATCTTTCCATGTGTCCTGCACTCTTCAGCACACACATAAAGAGGATAAAGTCTCCCTGGATTGTTTTTGTGCAGGGAGGAGGGTTTGGGGGGGCAGCTGACCACCGGAAGGTCTGCCTTCATGCAGATTGGCAAGGGGGAGCAGTCCAATGTCTGCCATTTTGTATTAGGCTACATGTGTAGCCCTATGTTATTCAAGTGGTATTGTTTGGGCTCCCTTCCACCATTTTAGGTTCAAGTGAGATGGTAGCTGGGGGCAGGGAGAGATTGGTGCCTTTTTTCTGGTCATAGCATTTAACACGTTCAATATAGAATTACTTTAAGTAGTTAGTGCTTACTGTGTCTAGAGAGATGTTGTGAAATGCTCAAGTAGTGGAAGTGATGCTGCTTCTTCTGGAGGCTTTATCTTGTTGTCGGAGGGTAGGTCGTGATGTCAGCAGCCCGCCCAGCATGGCAGGCAATTGTGGGGGTGGCCGCATCAGTGGTCGCTTGTTCACTGCTGTGCAAATGGGGGCCAGCGGCCTCTGCTGAGGAAGGGGTAAGGGGGAGAGGCCGGTCTATGTGCAGGAAAGAGGCCCCTCAGCGAGCAGCAAAAATAGGAACAGGGCCATGTGGCTTGGTCCAGGCTTTGGCTTCAAAGGGTGTGCCCATGCCTGAGGTATTTGGTGGGCAGGGCGCTGCCGGAGGTCATGGCCTGGGCATCGAAGTTGGTGCGGCTATGGCCGCCGAGACACCTGGCACCCAGGAAAGTGTGTATGGTGCCACTGGGAGCAAGATTGGGAAGAAGCGGGTGGTCTCAGCTGTGCCGCTCGCTCGATCCGTCGTGGGAGGGGGAGTGACGTAAACCCAGGCAAGCGGCATCAGCTGAGCTGCTCATGCTGGAAATGAAGGTAGCAGGCATGAGGCAGTAGAGGGGAGAGGAAAGGCTGGGCCATGAGGGTTTTGTACCGGCCGATGGAAAGCCATTGAATAAACCACAGGGGGTGAGGTTTTTACCGCCTGCTGAGACACAGCAATTGGTGAATGACAGTGGCCAGGATGACAATGAGGTGCCAATAAGCCCTGGCACAGACAGGGACACAACAGACTGCGGGGGCTTGGACATGTTTATTCACTGGGAGGATGAAGTGAGGGGAATGGGGAGGGACAGAGTGGCACAGCTTGATGCATATTTTCAGATAGGTGGCTTCCTGCAGTGGAACAATCAGGGGCCCCTGGCCCACAGTGCTGCAGGGGGTTGTGGGGGAAGGGGAAGTCGGACCCCTTAGGAGTGGGAGGGGATACCTTAGGGACAGGGGCAGGCCCCATGTCCGCCATTGTAGCTGCCATGTTAGAATGGAGCGGGGAGGAGTATGATGGAGATGGCGAGCCCCTGGAAGGGGATGTTTTCCTAGATGCGGCAAGTCAGCAGTCCCAGGGAAGGTGATAGGGGGAGCGTGGAAGGCCTTCACAGAGGAGAGGTCGATTTGACTGGTTGGGGGCATAAGGGGTTCAGCGGATATATTAGGGAAGGCGTACGGTGCCAGCACACTAGTCCTGTTATCTTTCTTACAGGGTCAGGAGCGACGCAGATATCTGGACTCGGTAGAGCAGGGAGTGGCTCATCAATGCTTAGGGGAAGAGAGGGCTGGACCCAGCGTGGTTCCCTTGGAGTCGGCTGGTATCCCTACGCGGCTGACATAAGAAGGTCCAACACGACCTTGTTGGCCCCATCAGCTGGTAGGTCTAGGATGGCCTCTGGCGCGTGCACTGCGGAGGACAGGAGAGTAACATCGGCAGAGCAGCAGGGACAGGTTACCTTAGCTCCCCAAGGCGACGCATGTCGCACCACGGCTGTGGCCTATAAGTCAGTTCATAAGCTGGATGTGTCTGTGGGCCCCAGTTGGGGCGATATGGTGGACCCGCTAGGGGTCACAGTTTTGGACAACGAAGAAGATAGCCTAGAAGAAGGCAAAGTGAGGAACGAAGAGCCTAAGAGTGATGGGGCTCAACTAATCAGATGTCAAGTGTCTTACAGGCTAACGTGGAGCAGCTGACTAGGGTGTCTGAAATGGAGATGCCCCTGGTGAGAAGGACAGCAACAGCGCTGGCACCGATTTTGGCACCAGGGAAGGCTGAGAACGTAACAGGGGCACCGAAGATGGTATCCACAGGTGTGGGTGCAGGGAGCATGCCATGAGGGGGGAGAGAACATTTGCATAAAGAAAGTATGTGCTGGATGTTGGTGTGGGCATGGACGTACAAGACGGTGCCCAGGGTAAGCAAAGCAGAGTGAACAAGACATAGGCCAGTGCAAGCATGGGGTAGGTAGTGGGGGGCAGAAGAGGTAGGGGACAAGAAAGATGGCCCAGAAAGTAAAGAGCTAAAGATAAAGAGGTTGGCATACATGGGTGTCACTAAGCTGTTGGAGGCTCACCTCATGTTAGATATGAAAGTGCATATTTGGAAGGGGTTTGTGGAGATGCTTAAACTCCTACATAGAGAGATGCATTCCAAGGAGGGTTTGAAGGAAGAGGAATATAAGCTGGCGAAGTGGCCCAAGGTCACTCTCAAAATAGAGGATTCAAAAGCAGTACTTTTAATTTATGCCAGAGTATATTGCAAACATATCCAGAGCGCTGTCTGGCCATGTTTAAGTACATGGATGTCATTCGAAAGGCACAAATTACAGGGGGTGGATATGCCTGGGCCAAATATGACAAAGAATTTAGGGCACGCTGGCCTGGAACCCTGAGGCAAAATGAGGGAACTGGATTCTGATCTCTGGCAGCACGCAAGGAGGGCCGTGAAACTGGGCAAGACCATTTTGTGCAGCAAGTGGCCTGCCAATTGTATATCACCCCTTTCAGGGCCATCCCACCCGGGGAGGGGTAAGGGTTGGCAGCAAACACACAGCCAGGGACCGGGGGCACCTGCTGGAATTTTAATAAGGGATTGTGCACTCAGAAATATTGTAAATTCTGCCACAAGTGCTCAAAATGTTCATGCTGCATTCAGTTATCATTTGCTCTGTAGTAGGTAGTGGCTACCAGCAGGGGGCAGGGTAATAGCATGGGGAGGGCAAGGGGTGCACCAGCAACAGCAATTTACAGGTTTCTGAGGTTGGAGGGGAACTCAGGGATCTGGGGCAAAAGGCTCGTACTTCGGTTAACCTCGACAGGTTGGAGCATTGGTTGGGTTTTTACAGGTGTCTGGAAGAGGCGTCGATATTATGGGAGGTGTTTCATTTGGGGTGTGAGGGTCCTCGGGTGCAGCAGTGGGCAGATAATTTGCGCTAAGCAAAAGAGCACAGACAAGAAGTTCAGGAAAAATTGGAGAAAGAGGTCTCAGAAGTCAGGATGGCGGGACCCTATCATGATTGGCCGATGGAAGACCTGATCATTTGACCAATTGGGGTGGTGACCAAAAAGGAGAAAGGGCAATTTCATTTGAGTCAACATTTGTCCTAGCCAGAAGGAGGGTCAGTGAATGATTTTTATTGCAGAGGAAGTAGCATCGGTGACGTACTCCTCGGTTGACGTGGCCATGTCACTGGTGGTGAAAGCGGGCCCGGAGGCATTGATGGCTGCTTCCAGTGCACCCTGATGACTTTCAGCTCTTAGGCATACAATTTGAAGGCAAGTGGTAGGTGGACAAAGTCTTACCAATTGGATGCTCCAAATCATATATTTGAATGCTTCAGCTCATTTTTGCAGTGGTAGTTTACATGGCATATGGGCCATCAGCTGGTAACCAACTAATTAGATGATTTCTTTTTCGTGGAGGCACCCGGTTTGGCAGACTGTCAGGCCCTCCTGGTAAGGTTCCAAGAGCTCATGGGTGACCTAGGGGTACCTTCAGTGCCTGAAAAAACAGTGGGTCCACAAACAGAGTTATCGTTCTTGGGCATTGAAATTGATTCAGAAAGAATGGAGGCCAGGTTGCCACAGGAGAATAAAGAGAAGATGCTCTCACTGATGACTAGAATGCTAGCAAGGGAGAAGGTGAAAGTGAGGGAAGTGCAGGTACTGTTGGGTCACTTGAACTTCGCGTGCAGGGTGGTGAGAGCAGGCCGGACTTTCTGCAGGAGGTTGGGGCATGCTCTCTCTGGCTTTTCTCTACCTCATCACCATGTTAGGCTTTCATCAGGAGGACCTTAGAATGTGGTGTTTCTTTTTGTAGTTATTCAATGGCATTCCTCTGGCACGCCAGGATGCCTTGGACTGGGATGTTCAAGAAGCTGACATCTTGAGACTTACTTTGCAGGGCGTTGCATCAGTTGCCGGAGGTCTGCAGCAATGTGCCGGAGACTTGCTTGTTTTCCACCCTTATGACGTGAATGTTCTTCAGAGCCTTTCTAGTGTCAGAGTTGCTGTGAGAGAGGGTTGCGGAGGGAATCACGTGGGAGGATGTTCTTAGGAGGGAAGGTAGATTGTAGATATGGCTTAGCCACTCTAAAACAGATCAAAGAGCACAGAGGAAGAGTGTCACATTGCATGCTGTAGGTTTGGCAGGTCCCTGTCTGGTTGCGTGGGCTGAGCTCTGGGCAATTTGCTGTGTGATGGCTTCCAAGTTCGTTTTTTGTCACAAGTCTGAGGATAAAGTGACGGCATATCAGCTTCTGTCGTTGCTGCAAAATGCTTTGGTTCAATTGGGAGTGCCTACAGCAGATTACGGCACGCACTCCTTTCGCATTGGTGCAGCGTCGGAAGCAGGAAATAGGGGCTGGGTGCGCAAGGATATTATGATGCTGGGCAACTGGCTGTCTGAGTGTTACAGGAGCTACATGTGGGGGGTGGGGATGAGGGGCATGTGGTGGGTGCAACCATGTGAAATCCTTACTGCTTGTTTGTTTCTTTCCAGGTTCGGTAGTGGGCCCAGTGGCAGAAGAGGTGGCCATTTGGGTGGTGGACCAGTCTTTCATCAAGTGGCCGGCCATTCAGGCAGGCATGTCAAAAGGACTTTGGGACCAATTTGGGCTTTAACCACCGCCTTTTTCCTATTACATGGAAAGGAAAGGGGAGTATGTGTTGGAGAGAACTATTGTAGATCTTGAATAGTATGATGGTGGGCAACAGGTGTCCGGATGTTTCAGTGGTCGCTGGATCGGTAAGAGATGATCAGTTGAGGCACCAACGCTCCTACTCCTCACCACGTCAGGACGCCACACTCCGCTCCAAGCTCGATGGCGGCTGCCGGCTCCCGGTTGTTTGGTGTTGGCTGCTGCTAGGAGGAAATGAGGGCACAGATGGGGTAATTCCCTCCCAAGAGAGTTAAGAAGTGGCAGGCGACTGTACGGAGCCATAAGAGGCCCCTTTTCCTTTTCTTTTTTTTTTCTCTTTCTATTCAACTGGCCCGATACAGACTGATACAGATGCGGCTACGGTGAAAGTGAGCTGGCATAGGAGAAGGGCACGAGGAAGGTGCTATGCCCCCCCGGCTTAGTCGCTCTTTGAGGAGCAGATTATGCGGAGGGTGCCACAGGTGGACATAACCCTATTTAATCCCGACAACTAGTGGTGCCCAGACTGTGGAGAAGACTGGTTTCCTCCTTGCTGTGGCCTCCAGGTTTCTCTCCGGGGGGGGGGTAAGTGCATGCACTCTGCTTACTATCTGTCTTTGCAGGGATTGGTGGTGCTACCCGGTAGAGGGTCACTGGGTAGGGCCACAGCAGTAACATTTTCTTTTGCAGGTCATCAGCACACTGCAATATAGTGGAAGAGAAGGGGAGAGAAGTAAGATCTAAGACTGGTTGTTTGGGTGCTGAAAAGTGTGAAGCCACCAATAGGTCTCTGGCACCGCAAACCACTTTGCAACATCTGCCCTGGCCCAATGGGTCAAAAAATGTGTGGGCCAAGATACAGCACGAGCGAACCATACTGCCTTGGCCCCTAAAGACTACACTCTCCCTAGCAATATTGAAGAGCGCGAAGAAGGTGTAAGCATTATAGATGATCAGCATTGCCAGGAAGGGGCTATGGGGGTAGTAACTATGAGCTGCACCCGGAGTGCTAATAGCCTAGAAATAAGGACGGTTTTGCCCAGTCAGATCGTAGCGCAATATTCAGTGGAGGCCAATCTGGAATCAGGGGCTAGTGTTCCAAAAGTTAAAGAAGTGATGGAATACCCCCTTTTCATGCAGGTCAAACCGGGTTTGGACCCGGGCATAAGTCCCAGGGCTGATCTGTCTGAGAAGCTACAACCCCAGCAACCATCCTCTGCTTCTTCTTCAAGGGGCGGTTTGGAGATATTTCAACCATTGGCGCTCTTATACCAGTCAGCAACAATCCAGTGTCCAGCAGATACTGTGCAGGAGGACTCGGGATATGAAAAGGCGCAAAAGGTGCCAGGTGTAAATGTCTCAAGCAATGAAGTACTGCAGAGGGGTCTCCCGCCCACTATGTTATCGGATTGCAAGATTATGTTAAATCTCATCCTGGAGGAAATAAGGGATCTGAAAGCCTCAAAACTACAGAAATAGCAGCTTTACATGCACAACTCTCTAAGATCGAAGAGACTGTTGCCCAGATCGTAGTGAGGTTAAAATAAGCGGAAGTAAGGATCTCTCAGCTAGAGGATCAGGTATCCATATTGCAAGAAAAGGCGGTCACTTCTCAGAAATAGAGGTTGTCAATTGAGTACAAGCTGAAGGAACTGGAAAATCATTCTCAATGAACCAATCTACGTATTGTTAGAGTTCTGGAAGGACTTGAGGGACATCAAACACTTCAGTGGGGGAATACCTTCATCAAAACACATGTTCTCCCTGAATACTCTGGAGACCTTACACTCACAAGAGCCCACCAAGTGCCAGCACATCAGTCCCCAAATCAGAAATTCCATCGTACAATACTTGTGAATTTCGGAGACTACCGGGTGAAAGAGCAAGTACTATCTAGAGCTATCAAGCAGAGACAGTTTAGTACACCAGAAATCCCTCTTTGACATATATTCTCTGACATGTCAGCCTCATCAGCTAAACGGAGGACAAAATTAGAAAAGATGCTTCACCTTTTTAAAGCACAGGGTACCTAGGCAATGATTGCGCAGCAATCCAAACTAAAGGTGCAAGTAAATGGGGAATTTCATGTGTTTTGCGATGTCTCTGAGGCTCAGGAACTACTACAGCAAATCTCAAATAAGTCTTAGCGAAATAGTGTGAGGCCAGAATCTGGACTTATTGCTGTTCAGTGCTAATCGGGGTCACTGATTGCGATCATATGAGGTTGTCCCTGTTATTCTGTGCATTGAGTGTCTACTTTTTGGGCTGGGCCTTTGTTTACTATGTTTCTGCGGCCCAGGAACTAATAGCCAATTTTGCGTACGTCTTACTAAATATCATATGACCAGAATCTGGATTTACTGTTTTTGAGTGTTAATCGGGGGCAGCGAATCTGATCTTAAAATGTATTTTCTGTTTTTAGTTTATGCACTGACTGTTTCTCTTTTAGGGCTGGGTCTGTGTTTATTTTGTTCTTGCGTCCTGACGGGGTAGTAGTGGCAGGGGTAGGCCGTTCGATCTTGGCACAATGTCAGGGTGCCAGTTTTTGTATTTGGCTACTCCATGTGTTTTAACTGCCCCTTTATTCAATCTGTGGAGTCCACGTTCTCATCGTTTATTTGGCAAAGCAAAACAGTTAGAATTGCACTATGCACATTTTATGAATGGTGGGAGGAGGGAGGGTTGTCTCTTCCCAACCTTAAGTATTACTTTTCTTGCCTACTTTGTACAATATATGTCTAGGTTTAATTCAAAGCTTCATATGGGTTTTTTTTATGAATAACTTTATACAGCTGATCTTTAAAGAGTATCATATTCTGGATGTGCTAAAGTCTGTTAAGTCACCGAAAAAGTTTGTTATAAGAGCATGAAGTGTTTTTTTTATAGTGGTGGGATCTCTATAGGAGATATTCCATTCCCCATATTAATGTGATGACACTCCTGGCTGTATTAGATATTCAACCTGGGATGAACCTTACACCTGAAATTGTCTAAAAGTGGGGAAAGGCTGGATTTTGGAAATTTCGGACTTTCTTTTGGAGGATAAATTGCTAAATATAGCGGAAGTCCGAGATCGTCTACAAGACGATTTTCTGCTTCTGGGTTCATTTAGGACACTAAATAAAATGTTCTCTAATTTAGACTTAGGTCAGATTCTCAGCAGCAGAGACATGGTTTCTGTATTAATTGAGGATGGGATATTGGAAAAACCAGGGGAATGGAAAAGAATGTTTACTTCTATTAAAGGCTCCGACCTTGCTCAAAAAGCCACAAAAAATGGGATGAATATGAAGGCCTGGAATTGACAATCAAGATGTGGGAGGAAGTCAATAAATTTAATTTTAGTGTGTTGAGGGGGCCAATTGGCATAGAATGTTATTTTTTACCAAATGACTCCTGTATAGAACTTCGTCCTTTTTAAAACAAATAACCTCCCCCAGTCTTCCAGGTCATTATTTTCAATGAGTAGACCGATCGGCCGCTAACGGGGTGCATGCTATCAGTCATTGTTCTTCCATTCAGGGATTCTGGGATGAAATTCTTGTATCTTGCGACAGAATGGTAGGTCAACTAGGTTTCGACTACTTGGCTGAGAGTTTTGGGGTACGATCTGGCACTTGGCCTATCGGATAAATGGGTTAAGCTACTATATATAACAACGGCTGTGGCTTGGTCCCTCTTGCTCCAAAAATGGTGAACTTAGGGGCAGATTTACGTTAAACTAACGCAGCACGGTGCAGCAAGTCATTTTGCTGCGCCGTGCTGCGTTAGTCTGGAAAGCACAGGGATGCGACATATTTACAAGAATATGTCGCATCTCTGTGCTTCCCCCTGCGCTGGCGCACAAACTGCTGCCATGCGCCGGCGCAGGCACCCTTGCACCATGGTGCAAGGATGCCTGCGTCGTGGGGAGATTGTTTTTGTGCAGGAAGGGGAACCTTCCTGCACAAAACAATCACTACAACCATTTTCCTCTTTCAATGCGAGCTGCAGAATGCAGCACGCATTGAAAGAGGAAAAAGCGAGGAGAAATGAAAACATTTCTCCTCGGTGCGCCTCGCTACGCCACCTCTAGGGTGGCGTAGCTTTCAGACGCATCTCCAGAGTTACGATTTCTCGTAATTCTGGAGATGTGTCTTGTTCCATGAGTGTTGCGTGGGAACACCCACAGCAACACCCATGGAACGCCCCTTCACCGCAAAGTGCTGCGTGTGAAGGGGCCGTATTTACAAGGAGAGGAAAAGTCACGCAGGGTGGCTTTTCCTCTCCTTGTAAATATGGAGCAGCCCCCTGCACCACCAGTACGTCACGAAAAGTGACGTACTGGTGGCGCAGGGGGCTCGTAAATCTGCCCCTTAGTTACTACTCACAATGAGGGACTGGCTGCAAAAAATGGGCCGAGTTAGAATTAGTAAACAATTTTATGCAATACGAATAGGGGGAGTGAAGGAATTTGAGAAAATCTGGGGGAAATATTTCCTCTATGGATAACCAGGGTTAGATTGAATTGAATGTCCATAACACTTTGCTACCTCTGACATATTATGTTTTTAAGCACTCTATGAGTTAATCTCTACTCAATTTTAAGATAACTGTATTTATGGTATTTAGTGTTTTTTTGCCCTGTTGATAGCTATTTACTGTGATTTTGTACACTCTGAGCACCCATGAGGCTATATTTTTTTTAATTTTTTTTTAAAACAAACTTTATTAAGCACCACAAAGTGATTTCAAGTTGTCATAGCAAATAAACATGGCTTTTTCTTTTTTTTTTTTTTAATCGTAACAGAAATTTCCGTTCATGGAAATAAAAGATCTTCTTGCACATGTCAAAATAAAGAGGATAATCTTGTGACTATATCGAAGACAAAAAAAGGGGGGGAGATGAGTGCAAACGTAAGATACAAGTACCCTACGGTACAAGACATAATATATACCTAAACAACCCTGTTATCATACGACCCCCCACCCTCCCTCCTGGCCTGTCGGTACCTATGTGCCAGACGACCTAGTATGCATGTGTATATAGTACGTGTTGCGAGTCACTCCTAATGAGCAGTTGAAATGGGAATATGACCTACACTAACCCTTGGAATCGTTGACCACATACAACTGGATACATTATGGGGTAGGGGTGATATGTGTGGGGTGAAGATCTAATGTTTTAAAACCTTCCAGCAGTAGGTCCCACTCCATTGAGATGGGGTGTTTACGTAGTCCGCGAGCCTCTTCGCGTCTAAGTGCTGCACTTTCGGCACCGCACCACCGTACCACCTCCGCCTGCCATGCAAATAGAGTAGGACATCTAGGGGATTTCCATCTCATGGTGATCGCTCTTATGGCCAATATGAGGGCAAGGTCGAGGAAACGCAACTGCACTTTCAAAGCTCTTGTGCACCTGCGGAGACCCAGCAAACACTCCAGTATATTGTCCGTGAGTGGTAAATGTGTGATCTCCCCAAGTGCAGTGCGAACCCCCTCCCAGTAGTCACGCAAATGAGAACAAGCCCATAGCATGTGGGTAAAGCCCGCCTCTTCGGACCTGCAATGTGGGCAATGATGTTGTGCGTCGGGGAACATGCGATGAATTCTTTTGGGGGTTAAGTAGGATCTGTGTAACACCATGCATTGTATGAATTTAAATTTGGCATTGCGGGATACACGCTTGGGATGTTCCAGAATACTCGCCCATGCTTTATTAGTCAGTGCATCTTCAGTTGTCTCGGACCATTTTGCTCTAAGGTCAGTGAGTGGGATGGAAACCTGTGACCGAATACCAACGTATAACCATCTAATAATATGGCTGCCCTCTCCCATGTAATAGAGAGATCGTACCAGTTCGTGTTGCGGAGGTTCATTATGTTGAGGTGCCCATGTCTTCCTAACGTAGTGAGACACTGCTGCATGAGTTAAATACAGACGATCCGGCACCCCAGTGGCCTGTACAAAGGCATCATGGTCAAGGAGGGTTCCATCACCAAACAGCGACCCCACCTCCTTTACGCCAGCGTCCGCCCAGATTCGTAGCCGAGTCTTGGTGAGCCTGCCACCAGTAGTTGGTATTCCCAATAGGGGAACATTACTGGCGTATGGGATCGCATCTGAGGTGTAAAATAGAGCCTTCCTCCAGCAGTGAAGTGCCATTTTAAGTAGCGAAGGCACTGCAGGGGGAATTCTCACCTTCGGCAACAACAGGGTATGTAAGTCTCCCCCTCTCTAAGTCTCGGGACTCATATCCTATTTCCTGCAGGTTCCTGCCTGCTGTCCAATATGATAGCCATTGAAGCTGACAAGCATAATAATAGGCCCTAAAGTCTGGAACCCCCAATCCGCCCTTGTGGGGTTCTAACTGCAATTTCTTGAGGCTCACCCTGCGTCGGCCCGTCCCCAAAATAAGCTCTAGGAGGATTGTGTCGAGTGTGCGAAAGGTGGATTGAGGAATCACTAGAGGTAAATTCACAAAAAAATATAGGAGTCGGGGAGCACCACCATCTTCGAGATGGCAACCCGTCCCATCACCGACAGTGGCAGGGATGTCCAAAAGGATACACTGGAGCGTATTGCAGTAATTGCCTTGGACAGATTACCATCAAGTTGATCCGCCTGTGATCTGTATATCTGGATACCTAGGTACTTAAATGTGTGGTGCGTTACTGGTAGGGTATATGTGCCAAAGTGTAACATGTTTGGGTGAGGACCGTCATGGAGATAGAAAGCATTCGATTTCCCTTCGTTAATGGCAAGTCCTGAGATACGTTCAAAGGTAGAAAAAATGTTGGGGAGGGGCTCCGCCCGGACAGAAAGGTCGCGTAGGTAGAGGATTATGTCATCGGCGTAGATCGAGATTAAGTGTGTGGTGCCGTCTATTGGTATCCCCAGGTGTTCAGCTGTGTGCCTCAATGCTATCGCTAAGGGCTCTAGGGCTAGGACAAATAACAGCGGGGAAAGGGGACAACCCTGCCGCGTGCCTCTGTGTATAGAGTATTCACGCGAAATATGACTTCCGGTGCGAGCTCTTGCAGTGGGGCCAGTATACAGCAGACGCACCCATTTAAGATAATCTGGGGGGAGACCGAAGCACCGCAGGGCCGCGAACATGTACCCCCATGTAATGGAGTCGAAAGCCTGGCGTAGGTCTAACGCTATGCAGCCAGCTTTGTCATAATCCACCGGGGTAGCCATCATGATATGGTGCAAGCGCCTGACGTTTAGGGAAGTGCTGCATGCGGGGAGAAACCCACATTGGTCTTAATGAATTAGGGTAGTGAGGTAGGGTAGGAGTCGGGTAGCTAAGACTTTACTGAGGACCTTATATTCGGTTGCTAATAGGGACAGGGGCCGGTAACTAGATAAGTCAGTGAAGTCTCGTCCCGGTTTGGGGAGTGAAATAACTAAGGCTTGCATGGTGGAATGGGGTAAGTGACCGGACTCCAAGGCAGTCTTGTATAGCTCCTCTAACTTAGGAACGAGAGCGTATGAGTAAGTTGCAAAGAATTCTATGGGCAGGCCATCGATTCCCGGGACCTTGTTACGCTTTAGACCTTTAATAGCAGCCCTTATTCCGTGTCTAGTATTGGGGCCTGAGAGCGCCTTTTGTGTGTCTGCTTTAAGACTTGGATAGGTGAAGCCGTCTAAGAATTCATCCACTAAAGTGTCTTCAATGTGCTCAGGTTCATTATAGAGGTCACTGTAATAATTACAGAAGGCATCGTTTATCTCTAGTTGAGTGTGGACCATGCCCTTGTTAGGTACATTAATCCGGGTGATGATGGGAGTGGTTGGGCTGTCCCGCAATATCCGGGCCAGCAGCACTCCTGACTTGTCAGTCTCAGTGTGTTTCAATTGTGTGAATGCCCTATAATCGATAACCCGTAGAGTTTCAAGGAGCTCTGCATTCTGGACGCGTGCGTCCCGAGAAGTGGCCTGTTTGCCTGGGTCACTCACTGCCGCACGTTCCAGCTCGGCCATCTGGTTTTCTATACGGATAAGGTTCCTATGTACCTCCTGTCGAGTCCCCACTGTCGACCCAATCGCCGCGCCCCTCACGACTACCTTGAGTGCGTCCCATTCGATTAGATTGGAGGAAGCTGTGTTCCAGTTCTCAGAAAAATAGTTTGTGATAGTTTCAGATAGCGTAGTACAAAAGGGGGCATCCTCCAGCAGTTGGGACCATAGCTTCCAGGTAGGGACTGGGGTAGGCACCCTGACCCATGTAAGGGTGATCTCTAAAGGGCAGTGATCAGAGAAGGTCTTGGCCAAGAATGTGGATTGGTGTATTTGAGTGGCAATGTTAAGGGAGCACAAAAACCTATCTAGCCTAGTATGGAGGTGGTGTACAGGGGAATAAAAGGAGTATTCCCTATGCGTAGGGTGTAGCATTCGCCATACATCACTAAGACCCCATCCACTCATCCAGGTTTTCAGGGCATCAGCTTGTTTGTGGGCGCCAGCGCCATGCAGCGGGGGTGGGACCTATCTAAGTCTACGTCCAAGACAGCATTACAGTCCCCTCCCAATATCCAGGGATAGGTATCCCACCCCGTCAGGGCAATGCCTAGGAGAGCAAAAAACTTGTCCTGATCCATGTTCGGGGCATAAATGCTACCCAAAACCACTGGTAGGCCATCGAGGGTTCCCCTCAGCAATACGAACCTACCCAGTTCTGTAAAGGGGACACCGTAGAGAATCCATATGACCACCCCTCGTGCAAAAACCGAGTAGTTAGTAGAGAAGATTTGACCTCTCCATTTCTTTCGAACCTTCAAGGCCTCTGATTCAGTAAGGTGTGACTCCTGAAGAAAAACTATTTGCGCTTTACGTCTAAGGAGGTGGGCATGAACCCGGTGTCATTTATGCACAGCGCCAAGTCCCCGCACATTCCAGGTCAGCAAGTTATAGGAGCCTAAAGTGGTGGAGTGATCAGGCATGATTCAAGAATGTAAGCTGTGCTCATTACCTATCGCAGGCCAGGAGTACCCCTTCCCCTTCAAACTAACAATACTTGGCTCAGCTATTAAACAGTGCTGGGCCAAACAAATAACAAAAACGTACAAACAGCATAGAACAGTGCGTTCGCTTCGTGGGGGGTCGCCGCCACCGCTCATAATGCTGCTCGTGTGGTTACAAAGGTGTTGGTAGCTCAACGGGACCCGGGGGGGGGGGGTAACATTTGAGCATTTTCGTCTAGCATGACTGATCGCCTTAGGCATATACACTGCGTACAACATGATATTAACAAGTCCAGCAAGCCTGAATAGGGAAACACTCATGCAATTTGGGCATTAGATACACATATAGCGTTTAAGTGATGTAGCTAGTGGTCCATGACTAGTTTAGTTCAATGCAAATTAGATAAGGAAAAGAAAAGGATACAGGTAGGTTCGGGAGTTCCGCCACATAGCTTGTGTGGCCCTGGGCCATCTGTGAGCAAAGCGAGCAGGCCTGCCTTGTTATGCATCTGCCAGATCATCGACAGTCTGAGGTGTTACCGAGGGGAACAGGGTGATACTATGCTCGGAGTCCGATTGAATGGTGCTGTCCTCTGACGAGTCGGATACGATCTGAGGGTTGTCATCGCGAAAGGAAGTAGCTATTGCCAGTGCCTCAGTCCTGCTACTCATCATCTGTTCATGGGTAGGACCGGTAGTGACGGAGCTGTGCGGGCCCTTGGCGGCACGGCGAGGGCCACGGACCTGAGATCTGGTAGGGCTGTGACGCACAGAGCCGGACGACCCACCTTGGCTCGAGTCAAGGTTCATCACTTCCAGCCATTCTTCCACATCATTTGGGCTATCAAAAAAGTAGGTTTTGCGGTCATGTATAATTTTTAATCAGGCCGGGAATAGTAATGCATATTTGAGCTGGACCGCCCGTAGTTTTTTCTTCACTGCTTGAAAGGAGGAGCGTTGGCGCTGCACTATTACTGTGTAGTCAGGGTACAGCGAGATTCGATGGTTCTCGAATTGGATCTGTGTCCGTTCCCTCGCTTTTTGTAAAAGGACATCGCGGTCTCTATAGTTCAGTATTTTAACGATCAGGGGCCGCGGAGGCGCCCCAGCTCTTTGTGTGCCGGTAGGGATTCGATGGGCCCTCTCCACGTAGAAATATGGTGACAAGCCCTCTTGGGCCACATGGTCTCGAAACCAGGTTTCCATGAAGTCGGCAGCTCTGGGACCTTCACTGCGCTCCGGGAGTCCTATAATGCGTATATTATTCCGGCGGTTCCTGCCCTCCGCATCTTCGACCCTGTCTTGCAGTCCGTGGACCTGCTGTTGTAGTTCTTTTATTTGTATCATGTGCTCCGTGATTTGAGGCTTCACGTTGGTCAGGGCTTTCTCATTTGCGTGGACCGTATCAGCAAGTTTTGGGTGGTCCGCCCGGAGGAGTGTAAAGCCAGTGGTAAGGGTTCCAATCTGTTGCTCTATTACTTTACGGGAGTCTCTGACTTCTTGTAGAATTAGGTCAAGTTTATCAGGGGGGACCTCGAGGGACCGTGAGGAGGAGGATCTGGGTGATGGGGGTCTAGCGGTAGGTTCTGGTACATCTGTTCTGCCCCCTGTAACAGGATGATTGTCCACAGTCTTCCCCTTGAGTCCCCCCATGGTGCCCACAAACCCATACTGTACGAACAAAGTGGTGGGCAGAGGGGCCCCTCGCAGCGTGTCACAATCACGATGATATCGTCTCACAGAGTACCCGCTGTAGTGGATGCGCAGCCAACCCCTACAGAGAGCCGAGGGCCCAGGCAATCAGGCTGGTGTATGCCGGGTTTAATCGTGGGCGCCGCTGTCCTGGCACTGAAATTAATGAGCGCACCAAATAGAACAAGCTCAGGTTAGGCGCGTCCCAGTCGCCAACACCAAACGTTCGACATACTGCTAAGCACGGCCCCAGATGCCAGATGATGCCATTCCATGGCGCAGTCTCCACCTTCCCAACTCCAGGCCAGAAGGTAGACACCAACAGGGGGAGGCAAGACTGCCAAGCGCCTCATGCCACCCAGCACAACCGCGTCTGTGGATCGTCCGTGAGGTCCACCAAGTAGAGCGTAGCACACTCACTCACCGGGGGTCCGGAGAGAGTATTCCTGTAGGGCGCACAGAGTCCCCGGCAATTAGCATCCACCTCCGCACTTCACTGCACAGCCGCTCCAGCACGGCAGCACTACTCTGCCTGCACTTGCTTCGGGTCAGGTACAGGACACATGGAAAGGTAGGCCCATATCACACTCTGCGCCTTATAGTCCATTCATGCAGGGGGGGAACTACCACCGGGCCCCAGACACAGCACAATGTACCGGCACTCACCGGAGGATCGGGGTCTGCATCTGTGAGTCTCACTCCGACTCCCGCGATCCTCCGTTACAGGCCCTTCACGACACGCCAGCACCCCAGGGTCCACAAGCCTCAGCTGTTAAGCGGGGTCCGGTCGCAGGGCCCAGCCGCAGTCGCCCGGGGAACCAGCACTGGAGGCAGGTCGGGGCCACGCCGCCGGTCTCGGGGGCAGGTAGGCCTCTGTGGTATGAGACCAGTCAGTCGTCCAGAGCACCTCTCCGGTCAAGGGGAAGGGCTCGGCGGCCCGGATCCGAAAATGTTGCTGCGGTGGCTCCGTGGCAGGCCCCAGCAGCCCCACCCGGCCAGGCGGGGGGCAGAAGCGTCATGAGGCACGAGCGAGGAGCACCTCTCAGTGTGGCACACGGCGGCGCAGGGCGAGGGCGCTATCGGAGCTCCGGGGCCGGTGCAGGCACCCGCGTCAGCAAAAGTCTTCAACCCTCACCGCTGCAGCCACCGAACGTTCCTCGCGGCAGTCAGGCACCTCCGCACTCCGCCGTTCCAGGTCGTCGGGTCCGAGGAATCCCAGCTGCCAGCCGAAGACCACCGCCAGGCATGGCGTGGGTCGCAGGGGATCAGGGCCACCAGAGCCGGCGGGAGACGCGATGCATCGGTGTCAGCAGCACCGAGGCAGGTAGGCCGCAGGTCCGCATCTCTGGCAGGCGCGGCTCATCGATCGAGCTGCCGCTCTGATCAGGACAAATTCGGCCAGCCAGCGTCATGTGCACTCAGTGGCCGCAGGACAGCGATCAAATCCCCAAGAGCAGGTCCCTGCCCGGCGATGACACAGGATTATTCCCCCCAGGGTCCGGAGCCTCACCAAACCATGTCCGCCATATTAGGCGGCTAGCCACGCCCCCATCACCCATGAGGCTATATAATATGAAGTATGTATTTATATTCTTCGTTTTTATGCTTGGTTCATGACTAAATTTACTTCGAATGTATATATATGTAACACAAATTTGGGATCCTAATAAAAAATTAATACAAAAATAAAGGTGTCCGGATGTTTTGACTTTACACCTCGGGGAGAATGACTTGGTTAAAGAGAAAGTGGCAGTGTTGACGAGGAACATGAAAAGAGATTTGTCGATCATTAAGGGAAATTGGGCGGGATGCTTTGTCTTGTGGACTGAGTTTGTGCGCAGAGAAATTGGAGAGGAGTGGCTAAGCCTGGTGCTATTGATAGAGCAAGGCGGAAATTGAATGAGGGGATGTCCTCTTTTTGTGGGGAGTTTGATTTTGGGTGGGTTTGCCAATCAGATATTACATTTGTGGCCACTAAGTTCTTTCGGGGAAGCGGGGTACACTTGCCTAGGATTGGTATGGACCTCTATTTGTTAGAGCATAGAGAAGTGTTGGCCAGGGCTTTAAATATTAGGTGTTAGGACTTGGGCTAACAAGGAGACTAAAGGGAGGGCAGAAAAAGGAAGTAGTCCCTCCCCCTTTTTCTGGGTGGCAGGGCATGGAAAGTTTGCCAGGAGTTAGCAGAAGGTTGGTTGGTGTTGCCAGTTGGTGAACCATGTGCAAGGGGAGGGTAGGCAGATAGTTCAAAGTTCAGTTTAGGACATTTGGTTACTTACAGGTTCATACATATAGTCATAGGGTGTAGGGGGAATAGAAAGTTGGAAATGTTGCAATGCAATACAGTTAAATGACTTAGCTGCAGGGTGGGTATGTTGGAGGGGGCCGTAGGGGTGGGGGTTAGGTAGGGGCTAAGTGCACTGGATGTATAGCAAGGTTTTAGTTTTGTAAGGCAGTTTGGCAGGAAATTTTATGATGTACACCTGTTTCAATAAAGTGCCTTTTTTTACACAATTTAAGTGGTTAATTTTATGTGCTGCCCCCCTCCTTCCCAAGGTGCCCCTTCCTGCACAAAAACAATCCTTCTGACAACACAGGCACAAGGTGACTTGCTGCACTGCCTTACGCCCAATCCCCATGAGGCCCTACATATGCCTTTCAGTCCTAATCATCCCAAGAGCACTCCAGATTCATTGACGAATTCTGAAAGACCCAAGGCTGTTTGCTGGGAACATCTCTATGTTTTTCTTCCACCTCAATAATATATCTTTAAATCATATAAGATACCTCCACAGTACACTTAAGCAGGTAGCGATAGTCTTTTTACAAAAGTGGATTTCCTAAGAGCAATCACCAGCTGCAACATGATATTAGTATCAGACAAAAACAATAAAAAGACAATTGTGTTTATATCAACTTCATAACATTAATGCATCTACCACAAACAGTGTTTGAGTCAGTAAAACAACTTGATAAGATTTTAGAACAAATGCTCCACAGTGATCTGTGTGTTGGGGAGTGATAGCTCAATAAATGTGCATCTTGTGCAGCCCTAGTTCAACAATAGGTGGAAAATGTAAAATGTGGCATGTTTAAAAAAGGAAATATTCTTGATCTTTCTCTCTCTATATATATAGCTTGAAAGGGAGTGATTTAATTAATTAATTTACAAATAAATTGTTTTTGATTGAGTCCGAATAAATCGGGCAGAATACATCCAAGAAAATGACATAAAAAGTGTGTAGTGCGATTGTGAAACGTATCATTACATAAGAGTTTATTTTATGCATTTATGCTTTTGGTCCCATTCATTGAGGTGATTTTTCCCCTACAAATCTGCAGTGATAAGCAATTACTCGCAGAGAGCAGAGACCATGCACACTCACTTGCACGACTATCCTGTATTGCCATGAAAAGCATGTCACAAAGTGCTGAATGTTGTGACATTGAAAAGAGCAGAGTGTGAAAATAGCTCATATAATTACAGTATTCTGTTTCATGATGTCAGGAGTGTAAAACAGTAAATCGCAAAGGGGAAAGCGCGATTATAGTGTAAAGGTGTCAAAGTCAGCTGCTCATTTGGCATTTAGAAGGCAAAGACGAATGCCTCTATCAGCTCTATGTACCTTTTTACCCAAGATCTACAACCTTTAAATGCCCGTCCTTAAAATAATCTAGAAAGGTGATTTTTTCTCCGAAATCTGTACTCACCAGAATCCACCACAAATTTTCGACGTGAAAAATATATTTTCTTCTATTCAAATCTGTTTACAATTTGTTGGCAACTGTATTTGTCAGCAGAATGTAAACAGGGGTAACAGGTGAATTTGGCAGTAAATGTAAGATTACAAAAATGTGCTTTTTGTATACCTGCCAGGAATCCACAAAGGAATTCTGGCAAACTTATATACATTTAGGGGAAGATTTACAATAAACTAATGCAGCGCTGTGCAGCAAGTCATTTTGCTGCAAGCACAGGCATGCGACATATTTACAACAATATGTTGCATCTCTGTGCTTCCCCTTGCGCTGGTGCACAAACTGCTGCCATGCACCGGCGCAGGCACCCTTGCACCATGGGGCAAGGATGCCTGTGTCACGGGGATGATTGTTTATGTGCAGAAAGGGTTCCCTTTCTGCACATAAACAATCAGAAACGGCGTTTTACAACTTCTATGTGTGCTGCATTAGTACACATAGAACTTGTAAAACGTCATTGATTTAAAGGATTGTTAATGTACAGGAAGGGACACCTTCCTGTACATAAACAATCATTAGAAGTCATTTCCTCGTTCTATGTGTGCTGCAGAATGCAGGACGCATAGAAAGAGGAAAGAAAATTAGGAGAAATGAATACATTTCTCCTCGTTGCGCCTCCCTACGCCTAGCATTCAGACGCATTTCCAGATTTACGATTTCTTGTAAACTGGAAATGTGTCTGGTTCCATGGGTGTTGCGTGAGAACACCCACAGCAACACCCATGGAACGCCCCTTTCACGCAAAGTGCTGCATGTAAAGGGGCCGTATATACAAGGACAGGAAAAGGCACTCAGGGTGGCTTTTCCTGTCCTTGTAAATATGGGGCAGAAAAATGCGCTGCCGGTGCGTCACAAAAGGTGACGCACTGGCAGCGCAGGGGCATGTAAATCTCCCCCTTAGCCTGGATTCCTCCACCACCTGTGTGCAGAAATCCGCACTCGTAAATCACACTCGTCTTTTAAGACATTAGTTGCCGTGGGCTTTTGGGAACGTTCACAAATTTGTACGTTTGTAGGCATTCCCAAACTTCTTTACATCCATATTTCACCCGGGAAATGGCCAGAGGTGTACTCCTGCTAAGAGCTGGAGTAAACTGCTGCTGAGAAAACTGGAAAACACAGGAGGCTTGCTGCCCCTGTGCAGACTTCTTCACTATAGAGAATTGTGTTCAGGGGAACTAGAAGTCCTTGGGAATAGTCAAATCCCCTCCCCCAAAGAATACCACAAGATCTGTGCCAGGCGCAGTTTTGCAGGCATACTTCTGGGAATGTTTGTGTATCTTGGAAAGTAGTAAACCTACACACTTATTTAGACATGAACGTGCGGGTACAGACCTACTTTTTATCTTGTGAACCTGGCACTTTGGTTTAAATGTCCACATCCATTACTTGTCTGGCCTTAACATTCTCATCCAAGAGGCGCTCTGCTCTTCTCCACTGCATTAGTTTTCGTTTATTAGCCTCCACCTAATGACCTGTCATGAATGAACCTGCCGCTTCAAGGGAGACCTAGGCACTAGTACTTGAATATCCATTTTAAAGTCACTATTCCACATAGTGTAACATCATACGTCACTACATTTGGTAGGACTAAAGGTTTAGTCCTTTTATCCTTGGTTAAGTTGCTAATTACTAACAGCGAAGAGGATGATAGCTTCTTGTTCACATGTCTATGGCATTCGATCCAGTGGACGGAGGGAGTAGGGCAGACAACTGAAATGCATGTGCTTTTTTGCAATTCATGTAGGATATAATGGTGTAATGTACTGTCCTTTTTTTTATAGATATGGATCTATTTAGTTAGGCAAGATGATATGGCTGTACAGCACTATACAGGATATTAATGAAGCTGCATCGAGCCGTCATTTGCTGTGCCAAACCAGCCCACATGCAGGATATTTCATTTTCATTTATGGTTCATACACGTCCCTCTCATTTGTATTAGGGAATGTAGTATTGCTTCATCTGTACCGGTGCTATGTGTAAATAAAGTGTGATGAACCCAGGCTCCCTATTTCAACAGAAGAAAACGATTGCCAATGTTTGAACATTCTATTAAAATTATTTCAACTAAGAAAAGGGTAAAACATACCAGCAGTACTCGTTTATAATAGACAGCATTTCTGTTCTTCCTCAAGTAAATTCATTCATTTTTAGATTTCTAAGCCAGGCATATGATGAAATATTATATCATGTGCAACGCAAATGCAATCAAGAAATGTAATATTTACGAAAGAGGAACCATCTTTTTTTATCGTATTTATATACCAACTCACAACTTTGTTTACTGGAGTAGCTGTAAATCCTTTTAAAGTAAATGCAAATGTGATAAACAACACTAATGAGCAAAGCGAGCTAGGTAATAGTCACAACTGTATGGTAATCCTCGGTGAAAGAGGCCAAGCCAAAGAGTGTACTCTGACTGTATTCTCTACATTAGCATGCTCACACAGAGTATAGAGTAGTGAGGCGCAAAAGGAAAGGAAAGGAATAAGGGCAATAAGTGGGGCACTACAGGTGTTTGGACGAGAACCCTCATTCACCCGAGGATGACATGCTTCATCATTGTGTCCCTCCAGGGGAGTAACACAGGCCCCCGCAGCCACCGCGGTGGGGGGGGCCCAAGCTCCAGGGGGCCCCCTCAGCACAATACTCCAACCGGAGAGCTCCTGATTGAGCCTGGAGGGGGCCCCTCCATGTACCTTGCAGGGGGCCCCCTCCAGTTTCGTTACGTCACTGGGTCCCTCCACACACTGGGACCGCAAGGTACCAAGTGTGGGCTATGACTTTCTGACAGGAAAGGAGCAGGAGGGTCTTTGTGGTAGCACGTCAATGTATTAGTACCTCTGGGGTAAGGGTGAGGAGTAGAGTGCAAAGGAAAATAGTGTATTAAAACTATCTCGATAGGGACAAAACAACTTTATTCCTATGCCCTAATGGACAGAGGTTAAAAGCATAGTAAAACAGGGTTATGGATATTCACCCTGTATACGGTCAACATGTTTCTGCCATATGTGACTAGGATGTTCCAGGCATTCTTCAGGACCGAAATATTTAGTCACTCTGCTACATAAAACGTGTACAAATTATAATACCAAAATATACTCAGGTCTATACGCTTCACCAACAGTGCACAGTGGCAACAGCTTGTTCCCTGGGCCACTTTTGGCTCTGGGGACCCCATCCCCCGTGGCATGGCCTCTTTAAAAAAAAAAAAAATTATAGGGAAGGGGGGCCGCGTGGCCCCCCTTCCCTGGGCCACTATTGGCCCCGGGGACCCCATCCCTGGGGCTAGGCCATAATTATTTTTATATGAGGAGGGGGGCCATGCCGCCCCCCTCCCCAGGCCACTTCTGGCCCCAGGGACCCCATCCCCCTGGGCCGGCCCTTAGCGTTGGGGACCGTCGCAAAGCAGAGTTAGCAAACGGCAATGTCCCGGGGGTGGGCACCCTGGGACATTGCAGGAGTCGGCCCTGGGCGGTGGTGGTCCCTAGGGCCATCAAGGGCTCCAGAAGAGGGGCCGCGTGGCCCCCCTCCCTACATTTTCAAAGCCCCGGGGAGGTGGTGGTCCCCGGGGCCAGGGGTCCGCTACGGACCCCCGCATTTAAATTAGTGTATGCCCCGGGGAGGTGGTGGTCCCCGGGGCAGTGTGGGGGGGCAGGAGCCCCCCCACACTTATCTAGATATATTTAAGCCCCGGGAAGATGGCGGTCCCAAGGGCTTGGGGGGCCCGCGAGGCCCCCGCACATAATTAGGAATGCCCCAGGGAGGTGGCGGTCCCCAGGGCTGTGGGGGGGCCCCGTGCCCCCCGCATATGATAAACAAAGCCCCGGGGAGGTGGCAGTCCCCGGGGCTGTGGGGGCCCCCACAGGCCCCCACACCTTAATTAAGAATTGCCCCCGGGACCTGGCCCACCCGGGGGCTTGAAACAAACGAAGCGCGGAAGACCGCGCTTCTTTTTTTAAAGTAATTTCGGCCGGATTCGCGCACCCAGCGCGAATTCAGCCGAAATTATTTTGAAAAAATGCTTTTTTCAGCCTCGCCCCTTTTCTTCATTTTTCACTTTTTTTCCCCCTTTTTCACCGAGTCACAAGATGTCAGCCAACACATTCTGCTTTGGAGTGTTGGCAGCCAATCAGAAGTCAGCTCGTGCTCGGGAGGAGTCGCGACTCCTCCTCGGTGCTCAGATATATACATTTTTATTTTTTGTAATTTCTCAGCAACTACTGAACGGATTTACACCATTTAAAAAAAGGTCGCATTCTGGACCAAGAGCTACCTTTTTGCCACATTTGGTGTAATTCCGTTCAGCAGTTCAGGCTGTAGCGGCGTCTAAAGTTCCTATGGAAATTAACATGGGGAAAACGCGTTTTGGGACCCCCCTTTTTTCTCAGCCCCCGCTTGAGAAATCACCCCGAAACGTTCAAGACAGGAGCTGACCTGAGTGAACCTTTTTTTTGGAAAATTTTGCGAAGATTTGTCAAACGGCGCCAAAGATATTGGCAAAAGAAAAAACGCTTTTTGAATAGAAACAAGGTCCTAACTATAACTACCTACTGGCGACTGCCAGTATGTTCAGCGTAAATTTAATCAACACTTGGCAACAAAAAACAAACCCAACGAGTTTCGCAGTTTCTTCACTCCTTGGTCATTAGTGAATTGAAGGAGGAAATCCTTAAAGAGGATGATAAGACAAGAATGGATGAATTAAGGGAACAAATGAAGAAAAGGCTGAAAACATATGAACAAAAGATAAAACAACGTAAACAAGAAAAATTTGATAGAGGCGAAAAAGATTACAATCAGGGCAGAGTATTAACTTTTGCTAGAAAGTTTGACAAACCAAAGAGAGAAATGCTAACTAGGCGAGCACAAACCACCGTGGAATCACGTGACACATCTGAATCTGATGTCACGGACACTGACCAATCTGGAGAGGAAAGTTCGAGTCGGACACCAGAAACAACAGGAACAACCCCTTTTCACGAGGAGTTCAGGTTAATCCGACAGTCATGGCAACAGGGAGGCAGGGGCAAACTACCAGAACAAAGATCCGAAAAACGACTCGGGGAGGTAGGAAGGGCGTCAAACAACCGGTCGCCCCCAGTGACCCGCAGCAAGAAATCTTTCCACAAGAGGAAATGAACAAGAGCGAAAACCTAACAATTGTCAACCTGACTACAAGACCATTGTCAGAAGTTGAAGAGTCAGTTCTAAAATTGGGTTTATCCTTCTGCCCCAAGAAACCAATAGAATATACACAGACTAGAATAGAACTCTTCAAATTTACCCGTAAACTAAAACTACATAAATATTTTAAATTGAAACCAGTAATAGAAAAGGCAAAAAGAACTTGCCAGATCTAGAAAAACATGGATATATTAACTGGAAAAGATCTAAAAACTTTGACTATTTTGGAAAATCTTAGCACAGAGCAAGCAACTGGTATCAACACCATTGAAAACTTGACTCAACAAGTTGCCATAGCTGGAGTAAAACAGAGTGGAAGCAATAGTCATTTTAAACCTACCTCCCAATTTTTACCACAGATGCCGATGGACGCTATCGATATATTGGCAGATTCTGTCAACAGAGACCTGCTAAGTCTCCGACAAAATAAACATCAAAGATCTAATGTGGTGCAAAATTTTTCCAAAGAACAGCAAATGGCACTGTCGAACTTAGAGAAAGAATCTACCATAATATGTAAGCCATCAGATGAGGGCGGGAACATCGTCCTACAGACTCGCGAACAGTATAATCTGGAGGCTTACCGACAACTAACGAATGCTCTCTGCTATGAAAAAGTGTAGGAAAAGGCCTATACGCAAAGTGTAACAAACTACCATCTGTTGACGTGTAAATGGTACAAGAGGAATATGTTAGAAATGGAGGAACATTTATTCCTGAGATGCCTGAATCCCATGGTGCTGACCTTTTACCACCTGCCAAAGGTCCATAAGAGCAAGTTGAATCCCCAGGGGAGGCCGATAGTCTCCTCACAAGGAAGTGTAACGGAAAACATGTTGACATACATTGACCAATTCCTCTCACATGTGGTGCAGTTGGCATCCTACATAAAGAACACAAAAGATTTTCTAAAAAAGATTGAAATCATACAATGGGAGGAAGGCCTCCAACTGATAGTATTGGACATCACCAGTCTGCATACCTGTATAGCCCACAGCGATGGTCTCAGAGCGGTAAAGTTTTTCTTAGACAACCGTCCCTTAAAATATTTAGAGCACAATGCCATGTCAATGGAGTTCATTGAATTTTGCCTTGATAATAAAAAGATTCTGTTTGAAAATCAGTATTTCAGACAGATTTCAGGGGCGGTCATGGGCACCTGCTTTGCCCCCAGCTACGCAAATTTATTCGTGGGCTGGTGGGAGGAGCAGGTGGCCTGGGCGGCGGCAAATAAAACTTGGACAGATAACATCATAACATGGCATCGATACATCGATGACCTGTTTATGATTTGCAGGGGGTCACCAGAGACGGCGTGGGCCTATATAGAGGTTTTGAATTCAAACACAGTGAACTTAAAATTCACAGGAGAGGTTAATTCCCAGATGGTCAAATACCTAGATCTTAATGTTTACATCTCAGAGGGGAAGTTATGTACTAAACCATACAGGAAAGATACGGCGGGGAACTCAACTCTCCACGCCACAAGCAGTCACCCCGAGAAACTCATCAATAGTATCCCCTACGGGGAACTATTGAGATTAAAAAGAAATAGTACCAACGAAGCAGGGTTTCAACTAGCCGCAAAAGAAAGCTTAAGACGGTTCAGTTTAAGGGGTTACAGTAAGGTGGTTTTAATGCAAGCATGGAAGCGAGCAAATTCCATGAAAAGAGTAGATTTGCTCAAAGATACTCAAAAAAAAGTCTGGGGATCAGGAAGGCAAGTTCAGAATGATCACCACATTCTCCGAAAACGCAGGGCAACTGAAAATAATCCTGCATAAGAGCTGGCATATTTTACCATCAGACACTATCATAGGCAGGGATCTACCTGCGAGTCCGCTGGTGACATGCAAAAAAGCCAGGTCTCTTAGAGACGAACTGGTCCACAGTTATCAGGGTAAAGAAGCGATAAAACCTATGTTGACGCCTCTGAAAGGCTTCTTCCCATGTGGGAAGTGCAAGGCCTGTAAAAAAAGCAAAAGAGTTTTATCTTATGGTGTCCCAGGCCTGGGTACACCAAAACATATCAAGAAATTCCTCACGTGCGCCACACTGTACACGGTTTACTGTTTAAATTGTCCTTGTGGCCTGAAATATATTGGCAGTACAATCCATCCCACTAAGGTCAGAATACTAGAACACATGAGGGCGATAACAAATGGAGATATAACGTACCTCGTCGCTAGACATTTTGACAAACACCATAAGCGGGATAGGGATTTAGTAACCTTTTTCTGTCTAGATCAGGTCCCTATAAATCTAAGGGGAGGGGGTCGAATTCTCCGCCTGCGACGTCTGGAATCATGTTATATCATAGATTTACAGACAAAAACACCTTTAGGACTTAACAGTAGTGAGGAGTTGCCAGTACATTTGGGAGACTAAAAACTAAGTGAGGATATATCAGGCTCCTTATCGTCTGTGATAGAAAAAAGTATATATATATTTTTTCTTGAAAGGCAAAATGAAACTGTATGATATATTTGCCAATTTTCTTCATCCTCTTTTCTTCCTTTACCTTTTCCTCTTCTTTTTTTCTTTTCTTTTCTTTCATTCTTTCTTTTTCTTTTCTTTCTTTTCCTTTTCTTTCTTTCCTCTTTTTTCTTCCTCCTCTAATGTCTTATGTGTTACAAATAAGGACAGGCCTATGAGAGGCCGATCTGTATTATATAATGAACATGCTCTTAAGTGCGTCTCCAACTTGCCACAACGGAAGCAGAATGACATTGTAAATATGTTGACAACGGTTCTTAGAAACTAGCCCATCCAGGGCGTAATTGTGTGACATTGTGATTTCTTGACAATGATTTTTTGATAATGATTTATAATTATTGAGATGTTTTGACACTGGTTCTAACGTATAAATATGACGGCCCATCAGGTTGTCCGCAGCGCCAATATGGCGGAACCATTAGTATTTAGTATTTATGATATGGTCCACTGGTATGCCCATACAGGGCATAAGAAATGCGGTATTTGAATGTGAGCCGTCTGTCATAGCCAGTTATGATACAAGGAAATGTTATATTCAGGAAATAAGGGTTGTGTCACGTAAAAGCTAATATACTGTACTGTGTCAAAATGGCGGAACCATTAGCATTTGCGAATGTTGGTCCATTGTCAATGTTGTCAACGAACAATGAATTGTGTATTTAAAAAAATGGCGGCGCGGGCGCTCTGCACAAACATCGGAAAAGCCGGAGCGGCGAAACGAATCTTTTTGGCCGAGAGACCGTTTTAATAAAAACAACGGAACTCATCCTCGTGAGTGCTTGTCTTTTTGGGTACGGATACCCTTGAGGAGTTGGAGCTGGGAGATATATATATATATATATATATATATATATATATATATATATATATATATATATATATACTCTAATTCTTGTATTATGAAGGAAGACCAATGATTCAAACATTTTGGGGAAAGGGTAATGTTAGGAATAAAATAACCTCTGACTTAAAAGATACTGCAAACAATACATGAACTCAAACTTCATCTTTCTTCCTGTATTCCCGTATTCCCCTATTGGGTCACAGAACTCCTCGGTGACTAGTGATATAAGGGATAAAGTACCCCCGCCATACATTATAAAGTTATTGCAAGTCACTGAGGAGTTCCATAACCATATATAGGAACGAGGCCTAAGGCTGAGTTTGCTTATAAGGTAATGGAACTCCAAGGTGACTTGCACTATCCTTATAATATACTCCAGGGTGTACTTTATCCCATATAATACATGGTCACACCATCACCGTTCCCACAAACAGTTAAAACTTATCAAGGCAAAAATCAATTAACTCCATTAACAATGCATTGTGCTCTAAATATTTTAAGGGACGGTTGTCTAAGAAAAATTTACCGCTCTTAGACCATCGCTGTGGGCTATACAGGTATACAGACTGGTGATGTCAATACATGTCCAGACATATGAAAGAGTGAGCATGTTTCCAAACATGAAGAATACAAATAAAACCTCCAGTGCAAAATTAAACACATTGAAAACTTGTAATTTATTTGTTGCAAACAGCTATAAGAAACAGTTCAATGGAAGTCATAAAAAAAGCTGCAGTAGCTTAGAATGTGTAGAAACATGCAGAAAGATTCTATCTTTTCTCCATCTATGGAGTGCATTAAATAAACATGTTCTCTCTGCTTGCTATTATAAGCTAAAAAATAGAGCAGAAGAAAGAAAAGTTGCATTCCATTTTAGTTGCTTCAAACAGCTGCTTTAATTTTGCTCTGTGACTTGACCTGCCTTTCACCCGGGCTGCTGGCTCTGGCAGCAGGCATTGTGACATTAGAACACGACTGTAATAACTTATAATAATCAAGTTCTGCAGTTTTTTCTTTATAGTCCACAACTGGGTGCGTCTCAAGTTGCCGATTGTAAAGAAATTAGATACTGGCGTTAATAAAGGGATGACAGAAACCCTCAAAAATATAATGTAATAAATGGATCAGGTAGGTGCAACTGTTATGTTATGTTGATTTGTATAGCGCACTAATCACCCGAGAGTCTATCCAGGCACTTGGGCAAGGTGTGTGGTCCCAAGGTGCTTATATGAAGAGCCAGGTCTTCAGGTTCTTGCGGAGCTCATTAAGTGAGGAGGATGCTCTGATGTGTTGAGGGAGGTCATTCCGTGTCTTGGGTGCAATGTGGGAGAATGAGCAACCTCCAGTTTTAGTTTGTGGTTACGGGTGTGTGTGCGAGCCAGAGTGAGGCAGAGCATAGGTGTCTGGTAGGTTGGTGAAAGTATATGCAGCTGTTCAGGTATTCTTATCCTGTGTTGTGTAGGGTTTTGTATGTGTGGGTGAGAATTTGAATTTGGTGAGCTTGTGAACGGGGAGCCAGTGAAGCTTCCTGAAGTGTGGTGTGAGGTCGGTGCGGTATGGGAGGTTGAGTATGAGTTTTGTGGTTACATTCTGCATGGTCTGTGTAGGAGTTGTTCAGAGATTCTAGTGTAGAGAGTGTTGCCTTAGTCCAGCCTGCTGGTGATGAGTACCTGTGTGATGGTCAGACTGCCGTTATGAGGCAACCATTTGAAGTTCTGTTGCAGCATCTGTAGGATGTGGAAGCAGGAGGTGCACATTGCATTGACTTGAGCCATCATGTTGAGCTTATTATCTAGGCTAATCCCCCGTTTGTTTGCGTGGTCTGTGGGTGTGGGTGTTGGCCCTAGCTCTGATGGCTACCAGGTAGAATCTCATGGGAAGGTCTTGTTGCCGAAGGCCAGTACTGCTGTCTTGTTGAGTTGAGCTTCAGGCAGTTGGTTCGCATTCAGTCTGCTACCATTGTATATAATCCCTGAGCAACACTACAATCAAATAGAGGTAAAACAAATGTGCATTTTCTTCAGTTGTAATTCTTCATCTTTTTATTCTTCAAACGTCACAGTAAGTTGAGATTCACTTCTGGAGTTTTCCAAAATTGTACTTCTGTCTCAATTCGTAGCCAACACGTGTTTCGTCATAGGTACATAAACCATAATGACTTCATCAGGGCTATACAAGCGACTAGAACGTCAGAAAAGTTTGCTCAGTAAAACGCCCACACTAATCAAGTGTGCCACTAAGGCAAAGCAGAAAGTATCATAGCCAACCATGGTCATGCAGTTGGTTCTGTTGGTATTTGTCTTGTCCATCAGGGAGAGGATGAGTTGTGTGTCATTGGCGTAGGAGATGACGGTGATGTCTTGTGATTGGATGAAGTTGGCGAGCAGTGTCATGTATATGTTGAAAAGAGTGGGTCTAAGGGATGATCCCTGTGGGATATCGCATATCAGTTTCTTGGTCTCTGATGTGAAGGGTGGCAGCCTGATCCTTTGGACTTTTCCTGTGAGGAAGGAAGAGATCTGTTTGAGAGTGGATCCTTATACGCCAATCTCATGGAGTCTTCTGATGAGGGTGCTGTGGTAGACAGTGTTGAAGACCGTGGAAAGGTCTAGCAGAATGAGGACCGCTGTTTCTCCTTGGTCCAAGATGTTTTGAATGTTGTCAGTGGTCATGATGAATGCAGTTTCGGTGCTGTGATTCTTTCTGAATCTTGATTGTGTGTTGTCTAGAAGATGGTGAAGTTTGAGGTGGGTTGTGAGTTGCTTGTTAATGGCTTTCTCAATCACATTGGCTGGATAGGGGAGCAGGGAGTTAGGTCGGAAGTTGCTCAGTTGATTTGGGTTAGCTGTGGGCTTCTTGAGAAGGGCTTTGATTTCTGCAAGTTTCCATTCATCCAAGAAAGTGGCGTTGTTAATGTAGATGAGGGTGGTGCTGATTGATGATGTTCCCAGGTTGTGTATGTAGTGGGGGCATGGGCCCATTGGGGCTCCTGAGTTGATGGTCCGCATGATTGCTGCAGTGTCGTTTCTGGAGAGGGTTGTCTATTCAGTCCAATGGCCATCTTGGTTGGTGGCGGGTAGGTTAGCGATGAGTTGTCTGGGGTTGGGTTGATGTGCAAAGCTGCTGTAGAGTTTTGTCAATTTGCAGTAGAAGAAGATGGACGGTTGTCACACAGTTGTTGGGAGGCAGCAATGTTGTTGACAGTGGCTGAGAATGAAGTGAAATCCTTGATGATCAAGAAGATCTCCATGCAGCTGTTGGAACTTCCTACGATGCGGTCCACTTGTGCTTTTTTTTCATGTTGTCTCTAATTTGCTGATGATAATGCCTGAGTGCAGTCTTATAGGTAGTTCTCTCGGTGGTGTTGCGCTGCCTTTCCATTTCCTTTCTAGCTATTTACTTTGTAGTTTGATGTCTCGGAGGACTTCTGTGTACCAGCTGGCCTGCTTGTTTGATCTACTATGCTTTTTGGGTTTGATGGGTGCAAGGGAGTCCGCACAGTTCTCGATCCAGTGGTTGACGTTGTTGATGTCCTTGACAAGGTTGTCTGTTGGGCTAGGCTGATCAGTGCTGATTGTGCTGAGCCAGTCTGCTTTTGTAATTTTGCTCCAGCTGCGGCTTGGGGTGCTGAACCTGGTAGGGGTGTTGACTTGAGGTGTGTTTATTTGGAAGTGGATGATGAAGTGGTCGGTCCATGTGAGCTGTGTGGTGGAGTTGAAATTGCTGCTGTCGCTGTGGTGAAGATGGGGTCCAGTATGTCTCCTGTGGTGTGTGTTGGTTCCGTGGTGAGCTGGGTGAGTCCATTTTTGCTCAAGCTTTTGAGGAATGCTGTGGAGAAAGGCTGTACATGAAACACACAAAAGGTGATGGGAGGCTGCTGGTAATAAGTCTACCCACTGGCAATAGCTTAGGTTAGCACTCCAACCCATCTTTTTTTTGCTCACCATGCCACCTCAGTTTGGACCCAGCCATTTGCAAAACAGTCTTGACCCTGCTCCTCATGGGCACAGTTCAATCCGAACAGACAAGCCATGTCCTCCCTGAACTGGAACACAAGCAATCCGAGTTTATGGTTTTGGCCTAGTTATGGGCTCGTCAGCCACGCACAGCTTGCTTCCAGTGACACAGTGAGATTGATAAATTAATTGGGCCAGCTGGAGGACCGAAAGGGTCATGCGGTGGGGACACTCAGGGTGACCTACAGAGAGAGGAGGGGACCCCACAGTGATATTGCAAGCAATTCAGGACTCACTCACTGCCCTTGAATCTAAGATTGGAGAAGTGCGGGAGGATGTGGCCATCCTGTGCCAGTATCTCTGCAAACCACATCAAGAGTCACCGAGGCAAAGGGGCGCATCTCCGAACTGAAGTCTGAGACCTCATAACAGAGGTGACCTTCATGACCTTGAACTCCAAGATCCTTACCGGCTGAGCAGCAGACTGCGAAAGCAGAGCTCGTAGAAGCAACCTTTGCTTTGCCTGTTTCCCAGAGGGAGTGAAAGGGTCAACACCCAACCTGTTCTTGGAAAAGTGGGTCAAGTCATGGATCGACAATGACCTATTGTCAGCCTGCTTTACTATTGAGCAAGCGCACAGATCACTTGTCCAGAGACTCCATCAGGGGGCCCCACACCACCCCATGATAGCCAAAATCCAAAATTACTGAGATAGGGACATCATCCTGTGAGGAGCAAGGGAGAAGGAGCAACTCATGTTGAAGGCTGGGTGTGTGATTAGACTCGACAAGTCCAAACTTAACGGAAATAATATGACCACATCAAAGAAAAACTCAAAGCCATGGCACTACAATACATGCCCCTATTCCAGGAGAGGTTGTGAGTGATTCATGAATGCAAATCACACTTTTCTGATACATCAGAAGAGGCCTGGGAATGGCTGATGGAGCAAAGACCCTATAGACAAACCAACTGCTGCCATGGCCTGACCACCCCGGGCAACCGTACACCAGCTGGTAACAGACACGGGGGATCCCAGGGGCAGGAAGTGAGACAATTGGCTCATCTGATAAATCAACACACAATTGAATGGAAAGAGCACCATAAAAAAGATAGCTGCTGGTTAGAGAAAAGAAGTTAAACTGATAGAAGAAGGTGCTGGTTAGTGAGAAGAAGAGGATGTCAGTGTCATAAAACAGCCCTGTGAATGTCACTCATAGTGGGCAGTTATCACCCACAGCAACCTCATAATGGTACATGGGATAGAGGAATACATTCACTCAAAGGTGTCAAGCAGCCTACTTGCTCCCCGTAGTCACAAGTGGAAGCTTCATAACGAAAACAGTCACAACAAGCAACTGCCAAGGCTATGTTCACCAAAGATCTGCCATTCAAACAAACCCATAATAAAATCCATTTATACAATGGGAAGCTGGCCAAAATGTGAGTGCTTGACCTCCTCCCGTTTTCTTTCATGGAAGAAGAAGGGTTTCTAGAATTTGTGGAAATGCTGTTTCCAAAATGGAAGAATCCTAGCAGGGCCTATTTTTCCGCTGTTGCTGTGCCAGTGCCGCACTATCAAGTGCTTCAATTGATTGGAAAAACTCTGAAGAAAGCACTGTTCAGTTCATCCACCTCACTATAGACATGTTGACCAGTTGTTAAGCAACAGATTGCATGTGTATTACTGAGCACTGGATCTCGTTTGAGGGAGTGATGCAAAGGATAGCTGCTGGTCCCACTGCTAGTTATGTTTTTCATAGCATTCAGCAGTATGCAACAATTGTAATGTTCACCATGGAGAAATTGAAAACAGTCTCTGAATGGTTTTAGCCCAGAGATCTCCTAGTTGGATTCATTGCCAATCAAAATGCAGTAGTATTGTAAAAGTCATGGCTGTGCATAGCTTATTGCATAGACCTAGTTCTGCTGGACTTCCTCGAAAAAGAAAAAGTCAACAACATATTGGTCACATGTTGCAGAATTTTCACACATTCTAGTCATTCATTCAAAGCCCGGAAGCAGTTGAGAATTATTCAGTGTGCAAATTGAGTCCTTGTAAAATCCCTCATATAGGAGGTGCCAATACTTTGGAACTCCATTTAGTACATGTTTCAATGGCTGTTTGAGTGGAATAGGACTATCAATAATTACTACAATGAGCTCATACAATCCTACGTAGTAATCGTCCCATATACCTAAGTGTTGCAGGATCCTGCACCCAAACGACCTAGCCACTCCTCTAAGCCAGTGGCCGCCTATGGCCCTCCTAGTGGACTAGGGACTAGAAACACATTTCCACCTCAGGCCCCACCACCGCCATGTTACGCTCGGCCACAACAAACTATTCCACATCTACCAGCTACCAAGAAAATTTATATGGTAAATGTACCGAAGCTTGCCAAGGGGAAAGGGCATGAGGGTGAAGATTCTTTGACTAATAAAGCAATACATTGGATTTGCCATGTCAGGGGTTGCTGCTCAGTGATTTGCGACAATATTACCAGGGCCATTTGACTGCATTGAACTTACCCTGAAAGGGACAGATCTAGCTGAAAACCTCCTCGCCCTGGGATTTCGAACCTGTTCCCTCTGACACTTCCTCAATCCAGTTTAAACGCTTTATACCCATCGAACATAGTAAGCTCCTGGATCTTCAGCCATCTTTCCAGACAGCTAGCGGCTCCAGTTTAGAAGCCAACGATTGACTCCCAAAGGAAGTCCATCAGCCTCCCGGGCCTTGTGCTCCTCTACCTTTTTGCGTAGATAACTGCATAGTAGCTGTGAATCACCAGTCGGCGCCTCATTCAAAGGAAGATAGATCTCCAGCAGAACTAAGCACGCGTCACGCCCCTTTCAGTAGCAGTAGGACTGCGGGTGTAGAGCAATGCACAAGCCATACCTCCCAGGCTCCATCTCAGGTCCCGACTGGCCATAGTTATTGCCATGTTAATTCAAATGCTGGACAGTCCCCCAGCCCAGCTCCCCGCCGCCAATTTAGGGTGATTTCTTGGAATGTGGCTGGGTTAAACAGCAAAATGGCTCTTCCTCACTGGCACGACCTAATTGAGACCTACGACATTTGTATTTTCCAGGAGACCTGGAGCTTGGTTCCCCTGTTTAAGTCAGGATTTATGTGCTTTTGCTCACCTGCGATGACGATAGGGAGAGGGCGCCCATCAGGGGGCCTGAATATTTGGGTGAGCATTTCTCTGGGTTGTGGAATTACACCCCATCCAAGTTCAAGTCCGGATATTTTGGGGTTAGGTATTAGGGGACCTAGGGGGGTAGCTCAAATTGACCTGTTTAAAATCTACGCTAGAGGAACCAAAGGCAGTAGAACTTCACCCACTATTACCTCGTTGGAAGAAAGCTTAGCTAGATGTCCACCTCATTCCAGAGTAATAGTTGCGGGCGATTTTAACAGCACATTTGAACCGCTTGACAAAGAAGACCTGTTAGGCACCGAGGCTGTTGATAATAAATGGGTTGTCCCCTCTTTACTTTTACCACCAGTTAAAAAATGGACACAGACAGCACTTCATCTTAATGCCCTAAGTGCCGAGTTCGGCCTAAGGGCAGTTAATGGTAGAACTCTTTCAGACAGGCGGGGCGCCAATACACACAACAGAGCCAGCTGGCCCTCTCGCATTCATTATATTCTTTTAGATGTAAGGCTCTGGGGAGATCTAGTCGATATGAGCGTCAGCAATACTACAGAGAGCAATCATAATCCTCTCTATTTAACTATGAACCCCCTGTGGGAAGCTCCATATTACCCCCAGACCTATTCAGCTCCAACACTTACTAGGGATGTTCTACCCACGAATAACAACAGATCCCTAAAATGGCAGAAGGTGGCATTGCAAGGAGAAAAGATCTCAGCCATACGGCACGACTTGGCAGTAGGCACACAGGAACTTGAGTCCGTGGTTGCCAGCGAAAGTGATCTGGCTGATGCAACCGCGGTTCATTCCTGTACCTTTGATCGAATCATTGCCCACTTTATAGTTCCTGGGTCGGTTCGTAAGCCCAACAAGCAGCCAAGAGGGGTTCACTCATGATATACTAAGGATTGCCGATGTGAGTGATCCATTTTGGCAGCAGCAATTAAAGACAAAAACTGCCCCTTGATACGAATTGCCAGGAAGCGCTATAAGGCCACCTTGCGTGCGGCAAAGTTAGCATGGGACGAATCTCGATGGCAGCAACTAAGGGAAGCAAGTGAGGCAAAGGACGCTAACCTATTCTGGTCATTAGTCACTTGGGGCAGTAAATCAGGTGCGCCATCAGCACCTAACTACATCTCCGCCCAAGTATGGTATGACGATTTCCGGAAGTTCTACTCAATCATGGAGGGCTCGCACCCGGTGGAGCCGATAGAGCTTGTAGGACATCATGCGGACGACGAGCTTTTTACCCTAGATGAAATTGAGGCCGCAATGGGCAGAATAGTGCCGTCCAAGGCAGCAGGCCCAGATGGCATACCGGGTGAACTGTTTTTATCTGACACCTGCAACTGGGCCCGCTATTCTTCTCCTGGCAAATGCAATAGCCAAAGGTGCCCCAGTCCCCAGGTGCTGGAAAGGAGCAGAGGTGGTCCCTATTTATAAAAGGGAGCCAAAGATGACCCCTCAAATTACAGGCCCATAAGCCTGATCGATGCCCTCCAGAAGGTGTTTAGCAGAGTCTTGCTGCAGAGGATCCAGCTGTGGGCAGACGATTACGCTATTCTATCACAGTTTCAGGCCGGCTTTAGGGCCAGGACGGGGACTATCGACCAGGTATTTGGGCTCCAACTCATCTACTGGAAAGAGGTGGTGATTAGCAAAGGCAGTCTTTACTTAGCGTTTATTGACTTAAAGACTGCCTTTGACCTTGTTCCTAGGAGCAAACTATGGTTAGTGCTCAAAGATTTGGGGATCCTCTTGTTTATCCTCGATCTTATAATTAGGCTGCATGAAGATACCTATGCACAGATCAGGTGGGGGATGCAGGGCCAGTTGACTGACCGTATTCCTGTAAGCAGGGGAGTCCGACAGGGCTGTGTTCTGGCCCCCACCCTTTTTTCACTCTACGTGAATGGAGTGGTAAGCTTCCTACAAGAAGACCCCGCAGATGCACCAACTTTGGGGAGGGTTAAGGTACTGACCCTCTTGTTCGCAGACGACACCTTGTTGGTGTCAAAGACCCCAATGGGGTTGCAACGCCTTTTGAACCAATTCCAACTTTTCTGCGACACAAGAGGGCTGGTGATTAATACTACAAAAACAAAATTTATGGCCTTTAACCCACATAAGTCGTATCGAGGCAGCCCTCTGCTTGGTGGAAAACCCTTAGAAAGAGTGAGTACTTTTGATTATCTTGGTATCCGCCTCGCAGATAATAGGTCTTGGAAAAATCATCTCACAAAGATGCTAATGAGCCACGAAAGGGTAGTGGGATCACTTGGGAAGGAACATCGCTCATCGCATAGCAGACCGGTAGTGCCAGTCCTCCAGGTTTACGAAGCAAAGGCAGTCAGCACAGCATTGTATGGAGACGGGCTGTGGGGATTTGAGAAGACCTACGATCTCTGCAGATCACAATATAAATTCCTCAGGGAATTAGTGATGCTGCCAAAATATGTTCCCCTCACTCCCCTTATGCTTGATATGGGCAGACGATCCATAGGTGATGTAGCAAGGCTTCGACCTTTGCTTTTTTGGGTTTGCATTAGGCGAACCGAAGAGCTTCTGCCTTATGCGGAAGCCCTATCTGAGGTCATCAGGCTAGGCACGAGTAGTGAAGTGGGCTGGATTGATAATATTAGGAAAATGATGACAGCCATAGGGCTCAGAGCCCACTGGGACAAACAAGATCCTCCGAGGAAAGAAGTACTCAAGCGCCTCTACTGGGATTGGGTGGACCAACAAGGATCTAGCAACCCAAACCTGGGGAGACTCACTGCAGAATTCTATCTCCACAAGCAGGAAAGATATTTAAAGCCCTTGCTGCACATAATCCAGGCCCGCAGGACAGGCTCCTATATATCCCTTTTAGGTTTGGCACACTTCGTGTCTGTAAAATCACAGCCAAATGGCATACATGCAACCCAGCTTCTAAGGACTGTCTGTGCTGCAAGGCCCCAGTAGAAAGTGTTGCCCATGTAATGTTTGAATGCCAGGCATACTCCACACCAAGGGCAAAGTGGTTAAAACCGATTTGCCGGCAACTGGGCACACAGGAGCATCGTGTTGCCCTGCGTATCCTTAGATCGGACCCAAGACCGCTTTTTGCCTGCAGTGTGGCTAAGTTCCTAAGCCATGCATGGCTAATAAGAAGGAAGGCCCAGGTAGGAACGCGGCAGCCCACAGTTGCATGAGGCCTATGTGAAGCTGTCGCTGGGCTCTCAAGATAACAATTCAAGGCCTATTTATATACCTTGCATGTGCACTTTACTGTTTTTAGCTCTCTGACAATGCTGCCATGAGGGGGATGCAAGTTGGGTCTAACTGAAATTGCACGATAAAAGGAAGTTTTTTAGTGCCTTGACCCACCTCTTTTTTAAAATGTAATCTATGAATATTTTAATTTCCCTATGTTGTATTACTGACAGCTCTTCCTTTGACGCGCTGATTAGCATGATACTTTCTGGTTTTAGCACGATACTAGAGTGGTCTAGTTGTATATACTTGTTATAACATGTTCTTGACGATGCAACATTTTTACATTGTTTTATATATCTAAAATGGCGTTTTTATAGCTTTTATGATGTGAGCTGTCGAAATAAAGATTATACAACAACAATTACTACAAACAAGAATAGGGAATGCAGCTGCCAAAGCCATTACAATGGAGGTTGACAAATATGGGCTAGTGGAATGCCTGATCCAAATGCTACTGCCTTTTGAGCTTATGAATTGAGGAGCCAGCAAGGAGGAGAGAACCATGAGGTAACCGATCTCATTGTTGCACCTGCTGCAGGAGGCAAAACAAACATTTAGCAATGTAAATGAAAAAGCAGCTGCTTTGGTCTACAGCTCAATCCTTTGCTTGAACACAAATCAAAGGCTACAAAAGAAGATTGTGTCCTCCCAAAACTACATCTGTGCCACAATACTGGATCCACAGTAAAAAAAACACCTGACCACTTTAATTTCTTTCTCGACATTGGATGTCTATTGTTACAAGAATTGGATCGTCAGGAAAGCGGGTGAACTAGAAGATGTACAATTGCAAATCTGAAGCCAAGGCAGAACTGAAGTGCAGCTTCCAACCTCCGAAGAGGTTTGTGTTTGAGGCTCTCAGTGTTAAGGAGGCACTCACCTGTTCTCCAGGTTGTTCTACCTTGGTGACGATAATTCCCCAGATCCCCTGGGAATTAACAGCGTGACAGTATTGTCAGGCACACACCATCAAACTGGGAGTTCCCAGGGGGGAAAAGGGATGGGGACAAAAAGAAAAAGAGAGAAGAGATACTAAGGTACCAGGAGTCTTAGCAGAATCAGGAGGGACACCTCTGGGAATACCTGGATTGTCTAGGATTCCAACATCTGAAATGTGGTGTTGGGAATATCTTGGTGTGCTACAAATGCAAGGAACAATATATGAATGCTCGCATTGAAAACAATGTATTAAATATATATATATCGTTCTCAATCTTTGATTTCTACATCATACCTAAAAACGTAATCATGTAACACAGAAGATAGTGTTCTCTTATCAGTCCTTGTAATAGCTTTTCACTGAAGTATTCTGATCATATCATAAGCACCCTATAAAACAAACCAATATTTAAATTAGGACATCCCATGGGAATCGTCCTGACCATATCTTATTCTGAATTGTTGTTATAGCATATACCTGTGCTTGAAATAACACCTCCTCTGATCGTAACGCAGTGAGAATACTTCTGATTTCACTGTTCTTTACACAGTGTGAACACCACAAGAATAAATGAAATACCGAAGCACAATAATATTAAAATAAACAAAAGGCACATATATACGCATCAAGGTTTTCTGAGACACACTAATATTTATCCCTGGGCAAAGCACTACGCTACGCTCGCGTAGTTTGCGAAGTTTGCGCTACTTCGCACAACGCGAATTGCACGTAGCACAGTGCAAACACGCGTAGCGTAGCGTAGTGCAGCGGTAATTTTTTGCTTGCTCGCGGTCCTCAACGTCAAGTTGGCGACCGCGAGCAAGCAAAATGACATCCGGCGAGATTCTCAACGCGGGGAGGTCAGGTTTCTCATTGCGAGTGGTCGCGTATGCTCGCGACCGCTCGCGATGAGAAACTACCAGTCCGCGTTGAGAAGCTGCCGCTCGAGTAAAAATCTACTCGAGCGGCAGTAAAGACAGCTCGCACTGTGCAAGATGCCGTTTTCAATGATTGCACAGTGCAGACAAGCATCCGGCACTGTGCAATCATTGCGAACAGTGCACTACGCAGTTCGCGTAGTGCTACGCGTAGCTCGCGTAGTGCGAACTGCACTTTGCGTAGCTTCGCGTAGCGCTACTTCGCGAACTACGCCCAGGCTTACTAATATTACTGAGTCAATGTTTCTCCTTTTCGGAATTGTGGTTAAAAAGGTAAGTGAAGTCATAGGATGAATGTTCTGAATAATGCTCCAAGGTTTGTCTTCACCTTGTGAAAGTCTGAAAGTGTCCCGTAAATAAAAACAATACTTCTTCAAGTCTTTTCCATGCGCGTTTCGTTATGAAAAGGAAAGTTTCACTCACCGCAATCAGAAGATTATTCAGATTACCTTGTCCATGCAATCTAACTTTTGTTGTTTGTTCTTTTACAGGAATTACGGTACCGGAGTCCGGAAGAGCTGGGCGGAAGGACTGCTACCGAGGAAGGAGTCAAGGCAGGAGGCGCGGCCAGACTAGGACGTGGGAGCCTGGAGAGAAGACCAGAGCTCAAGGAACTGGAGACAGGTAAGTGCCGGGGGAAATGAGGCCAAGCCGCGAATACAGGCGGGAGCGGCTTAAATACCCTCGTTGTACCGCACCGCAGGTATTTGCATACACGTTGTGCCGGTTGACACTCAGTCCTCCTGAAGCCTTTCACAAGTGCACTATCAACACCTAACACCATTTCCAGCTACTACTAAATTAACATCAACAACAGCTTCACTTTCAAAAAGCTGCCATGGGAGGGTTTCATATCAAAGGACTTAAATCAAGCATACAGATGCAGGCAACACAGACACGGCAAGTATCAACATCAATGACAGTTGACAACATGGTCCAAGAATGCGTGGATGACTCAACAGAGGTGTATCTGGATCAAGACCCATTGACCTATTAGCATGGGAAGAGGGAACTGTGGCCAGAACTCAGCAGCCGGGCAATAAAGTATCTAGCATCTCCGGTAGCCAGTGTATCTTTAGAACATGCTTTTAGTGCAGCTTGGGCAGCTGTCACAGTCAGAAGAATCAGTCTCTCTCCTTGAATGGTGGAAATACTGATGATGATAAAAAATAAGTACTTCATCCCCAAAAATTATCAGGGTGCAGAAGACACATCCATGGATGAGGGCAATTGGTTGGAGATCACAACTATGGCGAGTGATAGTCATCCAGGTGAACTCCCTGCATTTGAGGTTGAACTCTACTTTCCTATAAAAATAGGAATAACACAACAACATATATAACTTTGTTTAAATAAAACTTAAGGAATTATTTCCATACATAATTTTAATGTCACTTTGACCTTTGTTTTCAGTGAATTTCTAGGTTTTTTATGTGGCCAGCTTCCAACACCTCCACAGTGCATGTCCTTCAGCAATTCACAGCATGGGGTTGGCCACAAGCCCTGCATCGAATCCTGATGGGTATCCATCCTCCACATACAGTAAGGATCTGCGGCCAGCCCTGCATAGGCACCCACCCCCTGTGCCACGTACATCCCTTGGCCTCCGGAAAACCCATAATGGACTGCTACCACTCTGCTGCACATGGCCTTTGGCCGTGCATTGCATGGGGTTGACAACAGTGTCTGGCTAGACCATGCACTCAACCTCTGCGTACACTAAAGCCCCTGCAGTGCATGGCCTTGGCAGGGTGAAGTGTGGGGTTGGCCACAAACCCTGCACCCAAATCCTGCAGGTGCCCCACCACCCACCTGCAATCAGGTCCATTAATAACCAATCCAAGCCAAGGTTGGCCTTCAGCTGTGCCTGTGTGGGGTTGGCCGCAGGGCCGAGCCATAGGCCAGGTCCTTAAATGAATACATCATGGGTGTACAAGCCCCTGTGGCACAAGGTCTTCAGCAGTGCTCAGCATGGTGTTAGCCACAGGATGTGCATCCAAACCCAGTGGGTGCACAACCCCGAACCTTCAGTCAGGCTCTGCAGCCAACCCTCCACTGGTGGCCAACCACCTGCATCACAGGGCTTCAGCTATGCCGGTGTCAGGTTATTTGCAGGGCCTGCAGCCAACCCTTGTGAATGGCCAAAACCCAAGCTTAAGCCATGCACAACATAGATTTCACCACACGGATTGGAAACAACTGTGCACACAACTCCAGTGAAGTCCCGAGACCCTGCTGCAAATGGCCTTCAGCAATGTTCAGTGTTGGGTGGGCTGCAGGGCCTGTGAGGGCCTGCTCGCAACTCCAATTAGGTGGCAATTGCCCTGCAGACCTCCACTGCACAAGTATTTTTTTTTTTTTTTTTTGCTGCACCGTAATACTTCTGCAATACCATGGCCAAGTGTCACCTTCACCCAATGAAGCTTGTACAGTCCGAAGGTATATTTTGTGCATGTATGTGCAGTATGAAAAAACATGTTTTTACATTTTGAGCCCCATGAGGGGGTCCTCCTTGGTCTCCGCATGAGTGCCAAAGGTCAGGGTGTCCCTTCCCCAACATTTTTTTAATAGTTCAGGGCATGGGGACAATCCTGTAATTGCAGCCACAACATTTTTCTTCAAGTTGCAGGTAGCTAATCAAATCATTCGTTCCCACGGGACCAAAAAGGAAGACAGGAGAAAAAGCACTCTCGGCCAATCAGAAACTATTATTTTTTTAATTTAAGGTACCACAGGACCCCTGCAGGACTCTTATGGAACCAACTGTCGAGATAGCACTAACATTGTAATTCCTTCATGACTACATCAGCACCTCTTTAAACACAAATTTTTAGAAGATGGAAGAACAGACATACAAAACATCACAAACAACACACTTTTTGAGTTAAGTTGTGACTTTCTGCCAAATTTGGTATATTTTTTTTCAGCTGTGTTTTTTGCATCACTTCCCAAATGCCCATTGTAAATTAACATGGGATAACAATGCTTTGGGACTCCCTTTTTCTTTTTCTAGGTATTTCAGTGGGTAATTCCATTATGGTGAATAGATAATTCTCCCTACCTGTGCTGTGCAGATTTATTTCAATGCCTAGTGGCGGTTGCAAATACAAAAGTACATGCACCTCACCGCCATCCTGGAAAGTTTTGGGGTTATCTGTCAAGCAAAGGCCAAAAAAAAGGGGAGGAGCAAAAATCTTTTTCCCCATGCCATTTTCCATAGGAAAATTAAACACAGCTACAGCCAAAACAGCTGAACGGCAATCCACCAAATTTGGCTGAAAGCATGTGTGTTGTGGTTTGGAGTAAATCCGTTCAGAGGTTTAGGAGAAATGAAAGATCCAAACTTTGTATATTTAACACTGCAGAGGATCTGCAGAGCCTATATATCTTAAGATAGGATCTGATTGGTTGCCACCACATCAATAAAGATGTTACGGCAGCCACTTTAGGATTAGGGAACTCAGTCCCCTGTTCTGTAGAAAAAATACAAAGAAAACATAGAGGGCAGGGTAGGGATAGCCTGCCCCCCTAGGCCTGGGGGGGGTGTCAAAAAGGGACACCCCCCAGAGCCAATAAGTAATATTCTTTTATTGGTGCTGAAAATCCAGGGAGGATCTGCCTCTCCACAATGTCGTTAGGAGGAGGCACACGAGGCCCCCTTCCTGCGGCTTATTGAGCCCTGGGAACCAACTCCCCAGGGATAAAGGAAGATTAATAGGCGGGGACCACCCCCCGAGCCCTAGGGAGGACCACCACCTCCCCTGGGCTTAAATAACGCTCACAAGTAAGTCCCCCACAAAGGGATTGCTCTGACCTCTTCGGAGGCCCGCCCCCTTTCTCAAACACTGCAAAGGGGCCTTCTGGCACACTACTGGTTGGGGGATGAAGTCCCCTTGGCTGCTGATGGTCATTGGGGGCCAAGAACTCCTATTTTTATCACAAGTAAGTCCCCCACAGCGCGATTGCTAAGATGTAATTGGAGGCCCGACCCCTTTCTCAACCACTCTGAAAAGGGGCCTCCTGGTGCACTACTGGCTGAGGGGGGCAGTCCCCTTCGCTACTGACTTTTGTTGGGGGGCCAAGAACCCCTATTGTAGCCACAAGTATGTTCCCCACTGAAGGACTGCTCCAACCTCATCAGAGGCCCCACTCCCTTTCTCAACCATTCTGCAAAGGGGCCTCCTGGCACATTACTGGTTGGGGGGATGAAGTCCCCTTGGCTGCTGAGGGTCGTTGGGCACCAAGAACTGGACGGGCGTAAGACCACCATTGTTTCAGGCTCTAGACCATCTGACAAGGAGTCTGCGGTCCCAACGGCCCAATTACGATATGACTGCTGTGCAGGCGGTTGTAAACATCCCTTTTTCCACTGCAGCTTGTGCTGTGGCCCAGAAAAGGGCTGCAGTGCAAGCCGCTATAGAAAAAGGGATGTTTGTGAACATCCATGCACTGTGTGCCAGGCATTATGTGGTGCCTGGGACACGGTGCATGAATGTTTGGGTGGGCAGCACATTTACCCCCAGGCCACATAACGGAGGCCCTGCTAGGGGCCCCCAAAGTCCCTTTACGACATCCTTTCCATGAAAAGGCTGCTTATAGCAAGCGAGAGCTGACAAAATATGTCCCATCCTGCCTCGGCCAGCCGCCTGTCTTCAGAAGGGAAGGAGATCAAGGGTATTGTGGTGAAGTTGGAACCTAAGGATGAAGCGGAATTGTTATTCCTCCTCAATGACTCAAACTCAGTCTGACATTCAATGCAATTTGAAGACTGAGCTTGTTTTACGCATTTTACTTTGCTTTAAGACTTTTTGACTATTTGTTAGGACTTTTTAGTGTGGGCCTCATTTTATATTAACATTTACTATTGTTTCTCCTTGTATGAAGACTTTTTTCCTGATGTCCAGGACATGTTTAAATACCCTCATCCAAATTCAATTTACGCATCCTCCTAAAGAAATAATTTTTTTAACCCCGTTCCAAGGACTGCCTCAAAAAATACAAATTTTGAAACACATTTGATAACCTAAATCTAATATACAAAAAATCATATTTTGAATGTGTCAGTTGTATTTTCTGAGTAGGTGGCTGTGCCTATTTCTGCATGTAATTGTATAACATTAATTTAAAATTGCAAGATCTATGGAAGTTTTTTAAAATAACCTTCATGCACATAAATTAAACAAGCTCCTTATATAGCAACACACATATTAAAGCACACATACGTGGAATTTAGGTACTATGAACCTTTATTCATGAAAGTGCTCAAGAGTAAGAGTATTTTAATTAAAAATGATTGAATGGTATACACAAAAATACAAAAAAGTGTTTATTTGAACTTGTGGTTCTGGTTGAGGTTGTGGACGTTTTCTAATGGATGGAGGTGGTAGTGCAGGTTGATTTGTGGCTGTTGAGGCCTGACTGGATGTTGTGGTGTCTGAGTTGAGTCCTATACTTACCTTGACACTGCAGATTGACATTGCCTTGTTTGTTATTACCTTTAACATTTGCATGTTCAAGACAAGTTGCTTTGCACTCTCCTCCTCCCGAAAATTAATGTGATTGCAGTGCAAAATTGTTATGATTTGGTAACATTTCTCAACATTCTCCAAGACATGGGCTTGCCTGTCAAACATCTGAGGGATACGTTTAATGTTGTCAGCAATATCATTTAGGGTTAAATCTATATCACCAATATCCCTCTACACAGATGACAGTTGTCTGAAAAAACAGTCCTTCCAAAGGATAGGATTTGGCCACCCTGCCTCCCCCAATATTAGGACAAGTTTGGCCATCTGGCATGGCCATCAGGATGACCAATATGGAGAAGGTTGTCATCTGGGAGGTTGTGGGTGGGAGAATGATGAAGGCAGAGTGCTGCTTCTCACAAAGTTTGGCTTCGTCCTCAGATGATTGCATTGCGTAAACTGATTCTCTAGCTCTTCGAAGGGTGACTCGAGTGAACTTAGTTCATTGCACTAGAGCTTGAATGTGAAAGACAGGCTTTTTCAGCCCCGCAGAACCTAACCCAATACATAGCTGAACTGGCGTCAAATGCTTTTGGCTACTAACAGTCCCTAAACAAGGATCCAGGGACACTGTGGTAAATACAAACGAACTCCTTTCAAACCCGTAAACCAACTTCTATGCACTACGCTTGGAGAGTATGGGTAGAATAACTTGCATCTAGATTTTTTGAGGGAGAATGACGCACTGCATACCTGTTTAAGGCAAAACTCTTTAATTATTAGGAGTCAAGGAGGCTGTGTTACCTGCAAACAGCAAACATGCATCGCATCAGCATGAGCTCCTCCCAGACTGGAGCTAAGTATCAGCTTTCAGTTGAAAGTGAGATACCGCAGCATCTCTGGCAGGCAGGATATTTCTGGAAGTATCTTGCTTGTGAAAATCTGGTGTCAAGACCTCTCCTGACAAGTGGTCAAGTGGCAGTCCTTTTATACTATAGCTTATTTAAAATTACATTTTACAACATTACCTTAGGAATGTTTGATATAACCAATGAGCATCAAGATGCTTGTCAAAGTGCATTCTTTTAAGCAAATAAGGTAAAAATACTACAATAGACTACATTGATATTGATATAATAAGGCACTTGTTCCAGACTGATGTTGCATCAGGTGTCTTGTTGATGTCTATATCTAAATGACTTGAAACGTTTACAGGTTTTTGGAAAGATATGGACAGACTACATTTGCGTTAAAGGCAGACATTTCGATGATTCTGTAAACATACAGAAAATGGAGCTTGGCTTACTTAAAATGGAGTCAGGCCTTATGTCTTTACATTAATTGATAGAACACCAGCATTGCACTTGCACTTGACTATAGCCGAAGAAGGCTCCATAAGTAAGGACACCTTCTCCTCGAAGCCCCACTGGATCAGATTTTCTGCTGTGGAGAAGAATGTAGCATGAGCACCCTGATCTTTGATCTAGCAATGATGCACCTCTGCCGGAAAGACTGGACAGGATGGTCTGGGTCCCATGTATGATCTCAGAGCAAAAAACTGGCACAAAGTGTCTAAGTCACAGGAATCTTTAGGAGGAGTACACTTTGACACTAACCATTGTTACAGACCTGGGTACTGCACTTGGTGGTTAAGGCCCACTCCAGAAGAGGCCAGCAGCATGGTCCAGGACATGTCCATTTTAAAATAGTCATCTGGGCAGTTTCAGGAAAAGTCTCTGGAAGCATGGTATGAGCTCAAACAGGAGGTCAGCCACAGACTATTGGAGTCGCCTCTGGGGTCCTTGGTTCAAAGCAAGCAGGTCCAGTCTGCCATAAAGATTCAGGCAGCAGTGCAGTCCTTCTTCTGACCTCACAGGTCCAGGAGTGTGCTGAGAGGGGTACTTTAATGCCCACTGCCAAACTGTGGGTGGGGGAAACTCCTGGCTATTCCCTAACAGATGGGGTAAAAATTCCCAGGGGTGACTTCACCGATGGCCCTAAACAGTACATAGGGCAGGGTTCTTTGTATTTAAAAGGTAGGACATGTGTTTTTAAGTTTTACATGTTCTGGTACAGCAAACCCCCCAAATTAGGTTTTCACTACTGTCAGGCATAACTCTCCCAGAGGAGAACACTGGGTTATTTTATTACAGTTAATACGTGTTAGCTTCGGATTAGGAACAGGTAGAAATGTCATATTAGGTCTCAAAGGAATTGCATTTCTAATTCCTCTAAAATGGTAAAGTTTGATTTTAGGTCAAAATTCTGAAAATGTTGCTTTTAGAAAGTTGGCGCCTACAGCCTATGTCCTGCCTTACATGACTGTGAATAGTTGGCAGTTCACCTTTGCATACTCCTCAGACATTGAGACAAAAGGGAGACTAGGTGTTGGCAAAATCAGCCATCCTCAAAACTGGAGCATTGTATCCTTACTCCGCCAGGCGCACTGCTTGATTCATGGCTTTTCACAAAAATACCACAAGCATATCTGGGTTTAACAATTTTTTATTCTTTTTTATTCACTCCAAAATTCTTTTTCTCTTTTCATTTCTCCATTCACATGTGAGATGTTTATGTTTTCCAGTGCTTCTTATGCAACAGATATGCCTATCCAGGCCTTTCTCTGAGGCACGCTAGAATACATAGTTTATCCATAGCAGTTGATCATGTTTACCCAATGCATTTCGGGCTTCCTTAGCCCTTCTTCAGGGGTTCACTACAATATTAAATTGAAAAGTTGCCATTAGATTTACTAATCAGACCGCTCTGCATCAGAATTAATGTTGTACTCATTACATTATGTAAAAACTTCTGTCATGTTATACAGTCTTTCCAATGAACAGCATTATCCCTCTAAAAAACGTGTTCGAACGAATCAGAAATGTGCCCAAAGAACATCCTCCCAAGATGTACCTCCCTGAAATCTGTTACCCCCAGTGCTTCCATGCTTGCTCACACCCATTGTACCCAGTGAACCAATGCTCCAAACCTCCTCACATTCAGCCGTGCCCGCAATAAACAACATAGAACAACTAAACTTTCTCCAATACCTGCATTCTTAGTTTCAGTGCAATCAACTCCAACCGCTTTCCGCTCCTTCCTTGTAAAACATCTTCCATTCACGCATACCTTGTGACCCTACCCTTTATGACTCGTGCAACGTGACCCCACCTGCATGCTTAACCAATCACTTCCCCCACCCGATTAAAATCCCCACCCTCAAAAATACAAAGCCCATAATCCACCGCTTTTGATACTTCATGAACCTACCCCAACCTACTTTCAAACCACTAGCCTATTAACTCCACCTGAGCAAACAATATTATCAAAAACAACCTAAACCACAGAATTCATGTACTCCAACCTTCCACCCGCTGTTCTCAATACCCCCACTGTCTGATTATCGTTTCTTTCTTTCAAACATGACATTTGTGTATAAAAAGTTTTTACAATTTCGGCGATTTAAATGTTCTTACCATTAATGTTCTTCGTACAGAGTCCAAAATGAAAGGTCTGCCGTGACAGTCTATTGAATGTAGATTCATGACATGAGTTTTCCACTTTATGGATATGCTGTTAAAATGACGCCTCACATGTGATTTCATTGCTGTTTGTCGAGTTTAAATCAGTAATCCTGGGTGCAAACTGTCAAGGGGCAGTTGTAATAATTGTATCTGTAGTGGAGACAATAGAATGCACACCTTGCTTTTACACAGTTTTACTTTGCTTTAAATTAATTTGAGCTTTTGCGTGCAGCCCGGATTTCGCGCTATGCCCTTGTAACATGCTTTGTAGAATCATCAAAACTGGAGCATTGTATCCTTACTCCGCCAGGCGCACTGCTTGATTCATGGCTTTTCACAAAAATACCACAAGCGTATCTGGGTTTAACAATTTTTTATTCTTTTTATTCACTCCAAAATTCTTTTTCTCTTTTCATTTCTCCATTCACATGTGAGATGTTTATGTTTTCCAGTGCTTCTAATGCAACAGATATGCCTATCCAGGCCTTTCTCTGAGGCCCGCTAGAATACATAGTTTATCCATAGCAGTTGATCATGTTTACCCATTGCATTACGGGTTTCCTTAGCCCTTCTTCAGGGGTTCACTACAATATTAAATTAAAAAGTTGCCATTAGATTTACTATTCAGACCGCTCTGCATCAGAATTAATGTTGTACTCATTACATTATGTAAAAACTTCTGTCATGTTATACAGTATTTCCAATGAACAGCATTATCCCTCTAAAAAACGTGTTGGAACGAATCAGAAATGTGCCCCGAACTCAGCTGTCAATTGTTCTATCCTCGTCAATGTTTGCGCTGGATCAGAGGTATAGACTACCAAAATCATCTGGTTGTTTTTGATAATATTGTTTGCTCAGGTGGAGTTAATAGGCTAGTGGTTTGAAAGTAGGTTGGGGTAGGTTCATGAAGTATCAAAAGCGGTGGATTATGGGCTTTGTATTTTTGAGGGTGGGGATTTTAATCGGCTGGGGGAAGTGATTGGTTAAGCATGCAGGCGGGGTCACGTTGCACGAGTCATAATGGGTAGGGTCACAAGGTATGCATGAATGGAAGATGTTTTACACGGAAGGAGCGGAAAGCGGTTGGAGTTGATTGCACTGAAACCAAGAATGCAGGTATTGGAGAAAGTTTAGTTGTTCTATGTTCTTTATTGCGGACACGGTTGAATGTGAGGAGGTTTGGAGCATTAGTTCACTGGGTACAATGGGTGTGAGCAAGCATGGAAGCACTGGGGGTAACAGATTTCAGGGAGGTACACCTTGGGAGGATGTTCTTTGGGCACATTTCTGATTCGTTCGAACACGTTTTTTAGAGGGATAATGCTGTTCATTGGAAAGACTGTATAACATGACAGAAGTTATTACATAATGTAATGAGTACAACATTAATTCTGATGCAGAGCGGTCTGAATAGTAAATCCAATGGCAACTTTTTAATTTAATATTGTAGTGAATCCCTGAACAAGGGGTATGGAAGCCCGAAATGCATTGGGTAAACATGATCAACTGCTATGGATAAACTATGTATTCTAGAGTGCCTCAGAGAAAGGCCTGGATAGGCATATCTGTTGCATTAGAAGCACTGGAAAACATAAACATCTCACAGGTGAATGGAGAAATGAAAAGAGAAAAAGAATTTTGGAGTGAATAAAAAAGAATACAAAATTGTTAAACCCAGATACGCTTGTGGTATTTTTGTGAAAAGCCATGAATCAAGCAGTGCGCCTGGCGGAGTAAGGATACAATGCTCCAGTTTTGATGATTCTACAAAGCGTGTTACAAGGGCAGAGCACGGAATCAGGGCTGCACGCAAAAGCTCAAATTAATTTAAAGCAAAGTAAAACCGTCTAAAAGCAAGGTGTGCATTCTATCGTCTCCACTAGAGATACAATCAGCCAACCTGCCAGGATGTGTGGAGTGGATCTGTTCCCTGCCCCACTAACATTTCAAAGGGCTGCCTCCAACACACTCACAAAGGAACTTGACACCAGCCTTTTGTCACCCTAGGCTACTTGGAGCCTCAGCAAGGGATGGAAAAAACTTTCCAGAACCAGATGTGGAGATAGCCTGGATGTTTCACCCACTTCAAAGGCTGGTACCAAATATAAATATTGGACTCTCAGACCAACCCTATAGTACATTCCTGGACCTTTGGGGGACATCATTAGGACTTCCTTGAACACCCAGAAGACTGCCCTGCAGCTTGAGGCCTGCTTTATACCACAGAGGACTGCCCTGCTGTTTAAAGCTTGCCTTATACCCTCAGAGGACTGCCCTGCTGCTTGTGGTCCGACTTGCTGCTTGAACCTAGGATTACCGGAATGACTCCAAGGGCTAGTTGGCTGGTCACCTGTGTGAGCTACAGGGACATAACAAGCTCCGAACACCCAGAACCCTGCACTTGGCCTCTACCTGGAATGAGGCCGAACCCCCCAGGTTGTGCCCAACCAGACCTGGAACCTTGGAGGTTGTGCTAAAGATGCTCCTCCAACCAAAACCTGAAACTTGGGACTTTTTCCACCAAAAAGAACCGACAGGAGACGGAGACCTACCTGCCAGCGGTGCGCTGCCATTGGGCCTGACTTCATGGTAGCTCCTGCTACTTTCTTCTCTACAGTAGCAAATCCTGTTCAGTGGGACCTCTCAGCCACAGTATCTAGCCTCGTGTCAGCCTGACTTCACAGTAGCTCTGCTACTTTCTTCTCTGCAGTAGTAAATCTTGTTCAGTGGGACCTCTCAACCACAGTATCTGGCCTCGTGGAGCCTCATTGTCTACAGCCTGCAGGTTCATCCCGCTGCAGGCTTTCGACTTCCAAAAAAGGGAGAAAGTCTGAACGTAGTGATCTTCAACGTGACTGCGACAATGATGCTTCTTCCACTGACACCGCTGGCTGCCTTGCCCGGCTGATCTTTACCTTCTTAGGAACTTTTCCTCAAAATTTCTTCTAAGTCTGAAAGTACTTTGAGACCGTTCCAAATCCACCTCTTGTATCCGAACACTCCATCACAGTCGGATTTAACTTTTGACTTTACTCTGGTCTCGCGTGACCAGATACCTGTGGTTGGCACTTTGATCTTTAAGGCACTATTTTTCACTTAAATATTTAAACATCGATAACTCTGGTTCTCCTTATTGGATTTTATTCATTTTGATGTAATTTTATTTACTACAATTTTCTCAATTTTTGTAAATTGGTGTGGGATTTCTCTTGTGTTGTGTTTTCGCTTTATTACTGTTTGTGTGCTGCATAAATATTAACACAGTATCTCTAAGTTAAGCCTAACTGCATTTGTGCCGAGCTACCATAGGGTAATTTAGTGAGTTTTGTAGTTCACCCCGCAATCAAAGACCCAATTTCCTACAATGACAACATTCTAAAAGTGTCATTTTCAATTAAATCTGTCTTTTCCATTAAGTTGGATTCTAAACTACTATTAAAAGGAGTCCTTGAATCATTTTTCTAGTTGGTTTCAATCTTACATTAAGCATGATATGGCATAATTATGTAACCCAGTGTTTCCCTATGGGTGCAGCAACCTTGCTACAGTGAAAAATGACTTTGGAGGTTTTTCACTGCCAGGATATATAAAACTTTAAATATACATATCCTGCATTTGAAATACCATGCTCCCTGCCTTTTGGCGATTTCGGCCCGAACTTTGGGGTGACTTATAAGTATTAAAACATAAGTTTAGGCCTGGCAGAATGCTTATTTTGCTAGGTCGAAATGTCAGTTTCAGTTCACTTAGGCTGCAATGACAGGTCTGAGATGTTTTACAGTTCTACCTTTAATGAGTGGCACAATGAGTGCTGCAGCCCAATTGTGGTATTTAATTTACAGTCCTTAGTATACCTGACAAGAAAGGCACTTTTCAATTCTGTCGACGCACTTATAAATTGCTATAAAATATACCATGCTGAGAGCAATTAGACTGTAGGTTCTAAGCTGTTTTTGTACTTTTCCCACACTGTGTTCCTATGCAATTTGGAGCAGTTTCACTGCATGTGTTCCTGACTCTGGTCTGATAATTTGTGCTTGGTTAAGTCCTAAGTCAAATCATCAATTTTTGAATTTTTTCGCAAAAGATATATGTCTAATTTCTAAGCACAAAAGAATGCGAGATTGGTGCATATGTAGTCAGGAACAATTGTAACTATTTTGAAATATTGTGCTTTCGGTATTAATGTGCAACAGGGATCACATTAGCAAATGCAAACAAGAGCATCATTTTAAGATTTTCAAATGCCTTCACTGTGGACAGAACTACAGGTACAGCAATTCCGATGGACTTCTCATATCAACTATCCTGAAATGTTATGTCGTGTTCCCATCGCAGCGTTGCTGCTGAGGTAGGACGAGGAAACGCCACCATGACCAATGCAGATTTTCATAGCGCTTCTTCCAAAGAAACAGGGCATTCACTATTTAGTGTATATAAACCCTTCAGAAAATGATGTGAATTACTAATAATGGGGAAACTGAGATTACATCCGGCCACAAACCAAAGATTTTTCAAGGTATTTTACTGCACTCCACAATTGTTGTGGCTGTGCATAGTGTTTGTTATGTGAGTGCACATATATCTCACTTCCATCTGTCTTATGATTCTGCTGTGAAATAGTTTTAAAAATCTCTGCAGGCAGGGTGTATTTTCATGCCAGATATCCCACAAAGAATTAAACACATGTTGCTTTGATCTTTAGGCAACCTTCAAATAACAGATTTGAAACCTGGCAATCATAACTCCCACATGTTACGATGCCCTGGTTGATAAGGGGAATACCAATGGGCAGTTATAGCACTTGTTGCCTGCAGTGCTGCGAAGTCGCAGATTAAATGGCACATAGAATAAGAGTTTTATTTCCTACTGCTCATACCAATGGTCTTTATTATTCTCATGTTTTTCTTGCTTTAATGTTTAAACACTTCATTCAGGAACGCATGGTCCCTTCTCCGCCATGGTGGCATGGTCCAAAGCATTGTTCTCAACCATGTGATTCCCATGAGACCCAGAGCTGTCACATGGGCAAGTGAGCCTTCTTTGTATTTGAACCAATGTACAATTATCATTCTCCCCAAAAATAACAGCAAGACCAGGCCTATCCCATTGTCCTCAATGTGTGAGCCTGACATGCATTCACATGGATTTTTTTTTTTTTTAAATTTTATTGGTCATAACATAACTCAGTACATCAGTGCAATTCATACAGTATAGCACCCAGGAACACAGTAAAAACGCTCATAACAAGTCACAGGAATAGATGCACATATGCCCAATTAATGTCCAACATTGATTCATGCCAAAAGGAAATCCCTGAGTGCCACATAAATTAAGAATATAAATGGTATTGTCTAACATAGATTGCGCACACATAAACAAAAAGGAGAATGAGGTGTTTGAGGTGTAGCTAGGCTAAGCATTCCTCCAAATCTTGTCAAATTTTAGCACCACGGAAAGGCCTCTTGCCTTAGCCAGTGCAAGCTCTAGTTCATATATTTGATAGAGAAGGGTACGCCATTCTACAGCATTAGGGGCATTCTCTAAGATCCATGCTCTGGCGATACGAAGTCGGGCAGATTTTAACATAATTGTGACCAATTGCTGCAAACCTCCTAGAAAGTCATATTTAAAGCCCATCATTATCTCCTTAGGTGTCAGTTGTATGGGAAAGCCCAAACCTAATGACATATATTTTATCACCACTTTTGAGAATTTTACCAAGCCCGGGCAGAGCTCAAACATGTGCAGGGCATCGGCAGCCAGGAGGTCGCACTTAGGGCACCTAGTTCTATCTGCCCTGCCTATTGACGATGTTCCTCCCCATTTGAGAATTATGTCCGGAGTGTAATATAAAAGACAGACCGTACGCCAGTGCTGGAGCTTGAGATTCACAGAGTGTACAGAGCGGTCCAGCAACTCTAATGACATCTGAACCTCTGCTGCTGACACTTCAGATGCAAAAAGCCGACTCCATTTTGCTGCCAATAATGGGGTATCATTATTACAGAGTGTGACAATGCCTGATACATCACACTTATAGTTGGTTTATTGTCGGGCTTAAAGAAATGTGAAGAGAACTCTGAGCTGTTGATGCCATGCTTCGGTCCATGTCCCGTGTGCATATAGTCCCTCATTTGGAGATATTTAAAAAAAGAATGATGGGGCAATTTATAGACTCCTCTGAAAAAGATCTAAAACCATTTGAGTCAAATAGTTGGCCCATTATTGTAATACCACAATTTATCCATACTCTGTAGGTTGCATAACCAGAAACAAAAGGGAAGGCAGGGTTTTCCCATATGGGGGTATCTTGATTGAGAAACCCTAGAGAATATCTCTTGCAGACTCCCTTCCAAATACAACTAATATCTTTCAGTACCTTAAAACGGATCCTCTTATAGTAATTGGGATCATCGAAACAGTAGAAAAAAAGCCTAGCTTCTGCTCCTAGAGCAAGCCGATAGTACAGTGGTATATGATTGAAGTCGCCGTATGTCAATAGTTTGCGCACACAGCCAGTAAAAGTGGCACAGAAGTAGAACTTTAAATCCGGGAGCGAGAGCCCACCTGTTTTATAGGGGGACTTCAAGAATCATCTGGCATGCCTAGAGTGCCGATATCCCCAGATAAAACTACTAATAGCACAATCGAGGCGCCTAAAAAATAATCCGGAACCCTCAACGGGATTGCCCGAAACAAATACAAAAACTTCGGAAGGATATTCATTGTTACAATATTAATTTGCCCAATAATCGTGAGCGGTAGCTTATTCTATGATTTTAATTTAGTAATAGTGGCAGATAATAAGGTTTCATAGTTTATTTTAACTATATTGGAGACCAAACGGCATAACTTGATGCCTAAATAAACCGCTGAGGTGGTAGCCCCCGGAATAGGAAAGTCAGACTTAAAATTCGGAAGGACTTGTGTTTTGCCTAAATTTAACTTGTAGCCAGAGAATTCCCCGAAAATACATGACTCATGGAAAATCTGGGAAAAAGCTAATGCTGGATTGGAAGAGAAGATTGCCACATCATCCGCGTAAGCGGTAAGTTAGAGTTACCGATCGGCATAGACCCATGGTTGTATATCTGAATTCCTAAAAAGAGATTGTAAATAGGTTTCAATATAAAGGGCAAAAAGAAGGGGCGAAAGTAGACACCCCTCTCTTGTCCCGTGGTAGATGCGAAAAGGCTCAGAATAACTCCCAGCATAAGCAACCCAGGATTGTGGGATCATATAAAGTGCCTGGGTCATCTTAATAAATTTGTCGCCTATACCAAAGGCAGACAGCGTGATCCATGAGCAGCCCCAGACCACCCGGTCGAATGCCTTATCAGCATCAAGTAGTATCATGCCCATATTCAAATTGCATTTTCCCGCGATATCAAATGCAGTGATTGCTGTATTGATATGCTCTGTAGTATCTCTACCCAGAACAAATCCATGTTGCTGAGGGGATACTAGACCGGAGATCAGTGGAGCGAGCCAGCAAGCAAAAATGTTTGCAAACCATTTAGCGTCTGAATTAATCAGCAAAATGGACCTGTAAGAACCCAAATCGTCAGCTGGTTTGTCCTTTTTTAAGAAGACCACAATGTTAGTTGTATTCCAGCTATCCATAATAGCCCCCCCTGCCTGAATATATTGCACCACTTAGAGAAACTCTCCAAGTAATATTTCTCCAAACGTCTTATAGAACTCAATCAGGAGTGCATTGTCTCCCTCAGCCTTGCCCGAGGGTAGAGCCGTCAGTGCCCCTTCAACTTCCAGACTTGAAATTCCTATCTGTAGGTCGTATGCCTGCTCACCCGTAAGGGAGGGTAAATGACACTGTTGGATATATTCCCTACACTTGGGCTGATCAAACATCTGTGACTGGCTATAGAGCTTACTATAGAACCCAGCAAATTGCTCCAAAATAAGTTTGGGTTTTGTTTAAAGCTTGCCATCTAACCCCTTGATGACCTGAATTTAACCCTTAGTTTGTTTTTCTGTAATTTGATATGCTAAAACTCGGCCTACCCTTTCCCCATATTAATATTGAAGCTGTCTGTGTTTTGCGTAATTGGCCGCTACCTGTTCTTTCAATCTGCATCCAGCCCGAGATCACATTTCTAACAGTTGACAGAATATTTGATGTTCATCCGTAGCACCCTGGGTAATTCTAAGGGCATGTTGTATCTCGAGTTGGCAAACAGTTTGCCGCAGAGTGTTTGTTTCTGCAATTGCAGCTCTATTTTGTTTAGTCACGAATTGTAACGTTATACCACGGACATATGCTTTCATGGTATCCCAAACTGTTGTGGGGGAGGGGATCCTCTATTACTAGAAAAAAACTCCCTATGTAAACCTGAACAAGTCTGTATATATTCAGTATTAGTTAATAGGTGCCGGGGGAAAGTAAACCTAGGGCTTTCAGGCTTATCCCACTTCAAATCAGGTGAAAAGTGAAAATAAATTGGGTTGTGGTCTGAGACTACCCTCGGGCACACTGACATCTGCATATTATCTAACAAAGTGCGCTTAGAGAAAAACATGTCTATCCTTGAGTAGTGTTTGTGCGGGTGAGAATAATAAGTATAGTCGGGATCTAATGGATAGAGGGTCTGCCAAGCGTCACAGATACCATACAACTTCATCAAGTCATTTAGAGAGGTCCTAGTTCTTGGTTTACGAGACGTCACCCTACGGTTGGTGGAATCAGTGCCATAATTCATAACATAATTGAAGTCTCGCATTAAAATCAGCTTTCCCTCCCAATCCAGTAATTCAAATGAAAGTGTATCAAAAATGTTGGGGTCATCAATATTTGGTCCATAAACAAAATGTAAAATATTATAACATAAGTTGTGCCAATACCCATCTACCCCTAGGGTCAGCTGCTGTTTTTAAAACTTGGCCATCAAATTATTTAGAGGAAAGGAGAGCTACCCCCAAATCGATGTGATCTGAGATGTAGAGGCGACTATGTTATAATTCAGCTGCCTAAGTAGGGCTCTATCCTTATATGCCAAGTGCGTCTCAGTTAGTGCCACCAAATTTGGTTTGTAATATCCGATATCCTCCCGGACCAGTTGTCGCTTGACCCATGCATTAATCCCTGTGACATTCCAGCACAGACATCGAATCTGCGCAGCCATCCATACACCAAACAAATAGCTGGGTTCCCATGTCTTGATATTCCAGCATGAACCTAGAATATCCTGAAGTAAATTCATCATTCAACCTGTATGAAATCAGTGAATTGTGACCTATAACTCCCCCTCCCTCCCCATCCCCCTGCAACTAAACCAGCCTGCCAACAGAGAGCACTCCAAATACATTGGCTTAGATCCATCCCCCGGTACCCCCAGCACCCCCCCGGGACACTCCACCCTGCCCCAGTCCTAAGGAAGGAATCACCCCAACCTAGTGCCATTGATGAAACAAAAGAGCACAGAGAGAGCCCCCCGCCTGCCCACCCCACCCCTACCCAAACCCACCGCCACCAACCACTAGTAAGAGAAAGTAGAAAAAGAGAAAAAGAAAGGAAAATGAGGCAAGAGCCAGGAAAAGTATTCAAATAGAGTATTAAGCATGCTAGTGCTTTGTCCCCTCTAGTCGAGTAAGTGCCTGTGTGGTATCCTCTTCAGAAAAGCACTTCTGGACACGCCCGTCCATCACAATCTTGAGACAAGCAGGTTCCTGTAAGAAAGCTTGTGCAACAACACCCTTGAAGGGTTATGAACTGTTAAAGCTTCCAACGCCAGTCCATCGTGGATTTGCATAGATCTGATCGGGCTACTATTGTCATGCCGTCTACTGAGACCGGGGAAGTTGGTCGGGCCGTCAAGGAGATAGCCTGCCGCAGAAGAAAGTTTCCGATGTATATCAGCGTAGGTCGGGGCTGTGAGCTTTTAGGGTCAGAGACATTGAGATTGAGAGGGAACTGGTGGGCACGTTGTATTTGCGAATCCCAGTCCCAGTCATTCAGATCCGGGAAGGCCCTTCTGAATAGTTGCACCATATATTGTCGAGGATCTGAGACTTCCTTGCCCTCCGGTATCCCAAAGACACTAAGATTATTCTCCATATCTCGATCTTAGTTTGGAGGATCTAAGCTGACCCTCATGACTTTCAGTAGCCTTGGATGTTGTCCTGACTATCTCCTCACTAGAAGCCACTCTTTGCTGCAGTTCGCTGACATCGCTGTAAGATTATTGATCCGGCCGGAGACCTCCTCCAAGGACTTTTGTAACTGCACGGTGTCTACTCTTGCCTGAGTATAGTATGTCTACGCCTCAGCCCTATGAGCCTGCAGTGCTAACATAATTGTTCTTAAAGTTGGTTCCTGTATAGCCTCTTCTGTACCTCCTGCAGACTCGTTGACTGTAAGTGAGGAAGAGTGGTCCGATATTGTCACAGATGATATATCAGAGGAAGAGGCAGCATTCGAGGTTGAGCACCTGTAGGGGAAACATCCATTACAACGCAGTCATTACATCGCACTGCTTTTACAATGCAACTGTTACAACGCAACTGCCTTTACATCGTATGACATTACAACGCATGCCATTACAACGCATGTCACTACAACACATGCCATTACAACGCATACCATTACAACGCATGCCATTACAACGCATTATAAGGTAAGTAATGGAGATTTTTTTGTTTTACGTTGGGTATGGGTTTTGGGGTAGATGGGAATAGTAATTTTTACCCCTACACTATCCAACACTTTCCCTACTGTTGCACTCACTGGAGTGGGAATAGTAATTTTTACCCCTACACTATCCAACACTTACGCTACTGTTGCACTCACTGGAGTGAGAATAGTAATTTTGACCCCTACACTATCCAACACTTACCCTACTGTTGCCCTAAAAGTATTATGCGTTGTAATGGAATGCATTGTAATGGTATGTGTTGTAATGGAATGTGTTGTAATGGTAGTTTAAAAAAATGCATTGTATTGGCATGCGTTGTAAAATCATGCAACGTAATGGTAGCTGCAATGTAAAAACCATGTTGTAAAAGCATGCGTTGTAATTGTTTGCGTTGTAACGTCATATATTCACCTGTGGAGAGCCTGAATCTCAGGGTGCTGATTCCCACCTGTAGGCCCTGGAAAAGTTGCAGATAGACGAGAGATTATTGATCTAACTTCTCCCTTCGATGTAACCCAGTTCCTGAGTGGGCTACTCTTAGCCCCTTGGCTACTTGTCCTGCTGGCCTGACGGTGCTTTGTAGTTTTGGATATGGGGTGCACCACACTTTGATCCACAGGATTTCTTTTTTTTGGCTTGGTCTGCGCTTCTGTAGTTTTATCAGGAGGCGGGATGCTTGAGTAGAAATAGTATCTGCCGGTGGCGTGCAAACCAAATTCCCTAGGGCAGGTGGATGATCACTATCATTTTTGCTTGAAACAGTCCCCTGTACATTCATCTCTGTTGTAGAGTAACGTCTAGTGGCTCCCAGTTTTCCACCCATTTGCACACCCACATCATCCTCCAAATCTTCCCTTAATATAGTGGATGGGCACTCAGTCGCCTCGGCACCCCCCCCAGGAGGATGAGGAATATCAAAGGCAGTATTTACAGTTGTTGATTGTGTATCACCCCACATGGCCTCTGATGGAGATTCCCGCACACGAGGCACCCCCATAGACACAGGTGAGAGCCCTATTTTAAGAGTTGGTAGAACAGAACTGGAGGATCGCTGAGTATCCACTGTTAACTTGGCTGCCGCGAGTTCTTGTCCCTGCACCACATCCTGGTGTGCACCCTGATCCATACTCTGACCCGGGTAATGACCTTGTACCTGGAGCAAAAAAGGAGATAAGCTCGCCGGGGTTAGCACCGCTGCCTCCATTAAAGTCTTTGCCAGATAAGATACATCTCCCGGTATTAAATCTTTAGATGCAGCCATAATCGCTTCCTGTACTGCCCCTGTCTTTAGTAGCTTCATAATAGGGCGCCCCACTTGTGAGGGTGTAGTGGCCGGGGGGTATGGGTGCCAGGTTAAGACCTGGATTCTCCGCCTGAAGCACTGCTGCGTCTTCATCCTGATTTTTAGCAGCCCCTCACATGCCACGGGTCCCTCGAGAGATATTAGCCTTCTGTGGGGCCATCCCTGCATCCTGTAGAATCGTACTATGCAGATACAGGCGTGAGCTTCCAGGCAAAAGTACCAGGCTGTATACTCAGCGCCCACAGAGTCGCAACATCAAAAGAGAAAGGTAGTAATCCAGGGGAGAGCACAGGATCAACACCAATCAGGACCCACCAGGGAAATGCATCCTCAGGAAAATCTTTGGAAGAGATCGCTACTAAATTTTACACCATTGGAAATTATCAGGAAACAAAAGAGGTAGTCCAGGAAAGAGCCACAGACCAGGGTCTGAGGGCCACCGGGAGAATACACCCTCTGAGGGCTCAAAGAAATCACCACAAGCAGCTGATGGTTCTCCTGTACTCAGCACGGTATGCAGCCAGGAGAGATGCCGTTGATATCACCTGACAGATGTAGATGGAGGCTCCAATACCCCCCCTGCCCCCCTTCTGCCAATGCCGCTCCTCCAAGATGTGCCCAAGGTGTATCAGCAGTAGCACAGTGCAGGAAATATTCACAAAAAATGCAGAAATCTGCCGGAGAGAGGCTGCGGTGAGACTGCAGCCACAAGCCGCCTCAGCAGTTACTAGCCTCGTGGTAGCGGCGGTGAGCGGGAAGGTGCAGAATGGAGCAGGGCCCTCGGCGGAGTAACCCACCAGCTCCCTTCCTTGTCTCCCAGACGAGCACATGTGCATTCACATGGAAGTAAGAGTACTAGTTTTACAACATTTTCATGAAGGAGATGCCAAACACAAACCATCTTGCCTGGTGCACACATCACTGAGTAAGATGTTAGGCTATTGTCTCAAATATTTTGAGATTTCTTGTGGAAATACCTTTGAAGACTGTTGCTCTTTTGTCATTTTATTTTAAACATTGTGCTGAAAAAATGCATTCTTTTACCTCATGTTTTAAAGAAGGTTTCGTAGGGGACCCAACACACCCAGCCCATTAACTTTCAATCTTCACCGGCTCCGATGATGGTCACAAACTTACCTGACCGACGGATGGTAGAGGGAAAAATTGCTATGCTCAAGATGTCCACTGAATTTATCTGTGGTGTTGACTGCAGTGTGTACACCAGGGGCAGTTGTATCACTGTAGAAAAGAGAGGCATATTCAGAGTAACGAGAAAGCAAAACATCAACTTTATGAAGGTATAGTGACTTGTGGGAAACACATAACATCAACAAAAAAAATCACATTTTCTGAATGTTAACAACTGAATTAAATGGAAGCATTGTGCTGACATTGAAATTGGTTCAAATCATGCACAATGCTCCCTGTGTTTTGGATGAAGGTAACTTCTGTTATCTTGTACTACCAGACCTGTCAGGGGCGGTTGACAGGCAGTCACTCCACATTCCTAAAGACACTCAACACTCAATGAGATATTGGGTGTAGAAGGCCCAGGGCCTGATTCACAAAGGTAAACTTACGCTTTTGTATATGTTCACTATTTTTTGGAATTCACAAACTACAAGTTTATTTATTTCGAACAGTAATTTTACGACTCCGCAGTCATCACAGAGAACTCCTCACATAAAAAGATAGGCCTGTCGTGGTGGAAAACTACACAAATAAAAAGATAGGCCTGTCCTATCTTTTTATGTGTGGAGTTCCCTGCCCGGACTGCAGAGTCACAGAAGTCATAAAATTACAATTAGTAAAATTAAACTTGTAGTTTGTTAATAGTATACGTTTACCTTTGTGAATCAGACCCAGAGTTCTTTTCTGATTTATTTCACCCTTGGAAAATAGATGGCAGCAAATAAAATGATCAGATTCTGTTGTAGCCTGGGTGCAGCTGGTGACGCTCATAGTTCCATGAGCGTGGTTTGGGTTGCCATAGTTCTATGAGCGTGGTTTGGGTTGCCAGTGGAGGTTAGAATGTGGAGGACGGCAGTTAGATGGAGAAGGGCAGTATGGATGGCTTGTTATGCTGGTGGAATAAAGAAGTCATGAACTTATGCCCACCTACTGTGTACTTCTTCACAGATTCCTTATCGTAACACTCTCACCTCCTCCAAAGTACTCCAAGGTGTAATTTTCTCCCTTATACTCTGTAACCTAGCATGTCGGAGAGGGAATTCCAATTCATTCGCATAATTAATGCATCTATAAGTAAAATGAGATTTAAATTGCTAAATAACATGTGCATATTAATCATATAAATTGTAGTAGGTGACAGTATTTAGTCAATATGAGTGGCACCAGATTTAATATGTTAAATAGTTAACATTAGCCAACTTTTCTACTTTTACACGTGAAAGGCTGAAAGGCATGCACATTTCATATTCAGTTGATTTGCATATTATGTCTTCTTTTCCATTGCAGATGCTGTGTTTTACCAGATGCCTTTTGTTAGTTAGTGAATAGTTGTTTGTTATGTATTAGACGACTGATAGTGAGGTTCTCATTAAAGAAGAAGAAGATGCCAATGTGGAGTTCGACTCGAGGGAAGAGCTTACTGTAGCCGATAATCTGTCCGGTGTAACAATTCAAGGACATAGCCATGCATGGATAATTGTTTAAACATGAGAAAGTAAGGAGTATACCTGCTCCCAGAGTCTGGAGAGGACTGATTGGTTCCTGATAATGGGAACAAGCTAAAATGTTGAAATTAATGTTTTTGTCAAAATATAATAGTGTGTGTTCCTTAGATTAGAGTTCTTGTTCACTAGGGGGAGACACTTGCTGACTTCAAACTGAGAAGACCTTTCTCACCATCTTCTCTCCTCTGCTGATCTTCACAGCTTGAGTGCAAAGGCTTTATGCTTAAGCATTCTTGTTCTCTCGTTCGTTGTTTGGTTTTCTGAAGCTGAATCTATATCTTATTTACCTAAACTAAATGCCCTTTTTCGGGAACCATATAATCTAATTTGGAGTAGGGATTTTCTCTATTGAACACACTTTCTGGAGATGCTGCATTTTTATGTAATTCTTGCTAATGTTCTATTTTTCCTTATTTTGAAATATGGACTCTTGGACCATTTAAACTTGTAACTAATATGCTAGAATTTGAATCCTTAATGGATTAATGTCAGTGTGTTAATCAAAATTCTGTTAAAAAATCCTTTTTGAATTTATTTAAATTCTTCTTATAATTTCCTATAGGGCCTAATGGTTTCATTGTTTATGGAAATATATTTAAATGTTAGCTCCCAAGTTCCTGTTCACATCAACTAACAAAGGTTCATACAAACACTGGCGGGGTTTGTATGATGAGTATACCCTTAGATTACGATTCAAGAACCCCCACAACAGCACATGAACCTGTGAGCTTTCAGGTATGAAATTGTAATATCTCATTACACATTTATGCAGTTTGTAAGAAACTGACTTATTGGTTGAAAGGGGTGGAAGACCCACTCAGATAATAAACACAATCCTTGTCAAGGTGAACCTCAAAAGTCACTAAATTAACCTGTGCTTAACCTTCTGGCAGGCTGGCACAAAAGCAAAAAAATAGAGTAAATTTTAATAAATAAAATGATACCGGAACAACAAACAAAATATTAATTTAAATAAAAAAGTTTAGGTAAAAATAGCTCCAAGGAGCACATAGTGCCACTAGTGGTTATCTGGCCCTGCTGGACCCGGGGATAGTCACAAGTTCAGACCAACCATGATGGAGCATTGGTCAGATACAGAGACCACATTTAAAAAATTGGGTTCCTGGTTGACTTGGGTGCGAGATTTGGTCAAGCAGTAACCATAATCCTAGTCAGGGTAAGGCACAAGCAATCCTCAAATTAACCAGTGCTCATCATCTTGTAGCTTGGCACAGAGCAGTCAGGCTTAACTTGAAAGCAATTTGTAAAGTATTTGTGCAACACTTCAAACAGTACAAACAGTGAAAACCCCACACAAAAAGATTCCACACCATTTTCGAAAAAATAGAGAATTTTTAATAAATAAAACATGACCAAGGTGACAACAATCCAATAAGCAGAACTTGAGATATTGATTTTTAAAGGTTTTAAGTGGAAATAGCACCTAGAAGCAAAAAGTGCTACTTGGGATATCTGGTCATGTCGGACTGGGACAAAGCAAAAAATTCAGGCCAACCATGGTGGAGCGCGGGCCGGCCGCAGCGACACAGTGAGGCCGGCTGAACAAAAGTGCCTTAATCCAGGTTACATCAACGTTGAGGATCCTGTGACAGTGAGTATGTGGGGTGCAGATAAGGTGATGCATCAGTACCAATACATGCAGCATCGGCGATGCACTGGTCCGGATCCTCGCAGCAGCAGCGATGCAACGGCTCCAATGAGCTGAGTGCTGCGGTTTGTCGTCTTTGTCGAGGATGCTGTTCAAGCGGATGCAAGGCGATGCATTGACTCCAATTCATGCAGCAGCGGTGATGTGTCGGTGACGATCCATGCAGTGGAAGTAATGTGCTGGTTCTGATCCAAGCAACAGGGGAGATATGCCGATTCTGATCTGTGAAATCGCAGCGATGCATCAGTTGGATAGAGGACGCGTCGGTTCTGCCAGAGCATGCAACTCAGGCCCACTTCCAAGGGTCCAGGACTGGGGTGGTACCACTTGGCAGGACAGATTCACAGACGGCAGAGTCCAGATGCACAAGCAGGGTGATTGGAAGTCTTTTATGCCCCTGAAACCTCAGATCAGGAGGCTAGCCAAATAGCCCTTGGAGTCACTCTGGGTTCTTGGGTCAAGTGATGCAGGTCCAGTCCTTCTCATGGTGGTCCTGTCTAGGCAAAATGCACAAAGAACCCCCAACCTCCCACTCAGGGAGAAACTGTTTTTTTAAATTGTTTTCTGAAAGCAAAGCTCATGTTTTGGGAGTTTGTTTTCAGAAAACAAATTGAAGGTAGAGTGTATTAATGACAGTGTTTACTTAGTAAAGTTCAGTATCTTCATTGGAGCTGCTGCACTGACAGCACTGGTGAAGGAACAGAGGGGCATATTTACAAGTGAATGGCAAAGTGTGGCGTTAAGAAAAAATTGCTAATGCCACGCTCTGCCATCCTGAAAACGCAGTGATGCGCCGTATTTACAGTGGTGCAGCACATCCCTGCATTTTCCCTAGTGCTGCAGCTAAACTCATCTGCAGAGCGCCAATGCAGGCTCCCTTGCATCATAGTGGAAGGGTTCCTGCATTGAGGGAATGATTGTTTATGTGCAGGAAGGTGTCCCTTCATGCACAAAAACAATCATTCGTGGCAACTTGCTGTTTTTATGTGTGCTGCAGAATGCAACACACATAGAAACAGCAAAAATGAGGAGAAATTAAACATTTCACCTCTTTTTGCCATGTTAAGACCAGGTTTTCCCTGGTCTTACTTTTGGCGCTGCCCCATATTTACTTGTAAATAGGGGGCAGAGTCAAAATCAATGGGTGTTGCGGTGGAACGCAAAACTCATCACCCTCTTCTTTCACGCTTCTCCACAGGAACGTCGCAAAAAGTGATGTTCCTGTGGTGGCAAGTCCTTGCAAATATGCCCCAGAGTTTCCCACCTGCTTGGTGGGTGTCTCTAAATTTGGAAGTTTGTCCTCATCCAGAGGGGTAGAGGGCATGACATCTGCTGACGTCATGGGCTGACGAGTCAACCTCCAGTGCCAAACTTACCCTATAAGTAACTTTCTAGATTCTCAATACTTTAAACATTGCAGTAATTGGTGCTCCAGCCTGTGTCAAATATTTAGCTTACTTGTTATGTATATTGACCACATTCTACACAGTTTTATTGCGTTTTGTACTGGTTTTATTTGTTGAAATAAATACAATTTTATTGCTTCTGGTACTTAAGTAAGTGTGCAGTTAACAATCTCACATTTGTTCTGCCTACATAACCCCAAAACCTTTGAATATCAAAACTAGATTTGGGAGACTTGACTAAATTTTAGCTGCCACGCATACCTTTGAGATGTATGAGATGGCATCTCCCTAGTTATACGGCATGGTTTAAGGACCTGTGAAAAATAAATTCAGGAGCATTTGGGATATTTGGGGTAATTGCAGGGATTTGTGAGCAAGAAGTATATCAGTCTATGAGAAGGAAGAGATCTAATAATAAGTGACTATTGTATGCTATGTGCTTTTTTTGCTGAAGTAGATTGTACTCTTAGCATTAGCATCTGCATTTAATTAGATGCCATAATTGTTCCTGACTGAATAATTGCTCAGTTATCGTGCATCATACAGTTACATACATATGATTATTGTGTATTGAGTATTTTGTATTATGCTATTTCATTGTAAAACTTAAATAAAAAAAATGGTTCTAGAGCTAAGCTTCACGGAATTGAACATAGAGAAACATTGGGCCTGGTTTATTGTTTGGCGGAAAGAGTCCCCCATATTTAGAGATTACCACTTGCCTAACTGTCATCTCTGCACCTTGAAATGAACCGCTGTCATGGTGATTCCCTTCAAGGAATACAATGTGTTTGGTGGACAGCCACTATCAGGTTTGACAGCCATCCACCAAGCTTTTAAGCTTTTTCTGTTTTTCAGAAAGAAACTCCCAAAGCTATAAATGCTCCACAGCAGGTAAAGCAATATCATTAATAATTCATGCAGTCAGATCTCCTGCTCTTTTTGTCTAAAATATTCAGTCTTTATTTACTGAGCAATCATCAAGAATAAAACTGGTTTCATAGATTTCCATCAGATGCAGTCAACGAACATGTGTTTAGGGGACCACTCCTTCATCAAAGCAAAAACTTTTTCAGATTGACCTATTCGTCAGTTAATGCTTTCTAGACAAAAAATATCTCCTACATCACTTAAAAGTAAAGGAGTCCCCCACATGAAGTGGTATCAGGAACCCCGGGTTTTCCAATCACCATTCAGGTAGGATGCTTGCACAGAAAAACAGTTTGACCTATCTGAAATATTTGAAACTTTATCTCCTGTGGAACATTTATATACAAGACTGCACCAGTGGGGTGTCAGTGTTTATAGTTTGTGGCACCGGGCTGTTAATTCCTTTCAGCCCTGAAGTAGAAACTACAGAAAAAAAGAGTGTTTCCTTAAAACAAAAAAACCAATTCCCTCACACCTTGGGAGTTCTCTTCCAGGTTGTGGGGTGCATCATTTTCCTTTTTTTCTGCCCTTTACCGACAGGTTTTTCCTGGTGATGTCAGACAGGGAAAAAGCAGATTACACCGTCCACCTCAAACATAGTGGGTGGTGTAGTACCCTTCGTTTGATGGGCCCAACTCTTTTGGGCCATCAGGGGAAGCTTTCCGTTGACAGAGCCAATGGGCACTCCAACGATAAAAGGCTTAGAGCTTGATTACCATCTTGGCGGTGATGGTCCTGCTGTCGTAGCGACATCGGATTCCCCACTGACCTAGCTGGCAGTCCGCCCATGGAATTACGATGTTGGCAGGTTGCTTAAGGAAAGACTGCTGGAGTCCCACTGATGCCACCATCTATTCGCAGACTGCCGCAACTACGGTAGGGGGAAAGCAGTTGTCGGAGGGAGGTACAGACAAGGTTACCACCATCCGGATTATGAGTTGCCTTTCCATCGAGCCAACTATGGCAGGGAGACCGCCTGCTTTGAGTCAGTGGAATCGACGGAATTGGGATGCATACTTACCCATTTCCTTGTCTTCCCTTCAGTCTCCCACATGGATCGCTTTCTCCAGGGGCCCCCTTCACAGCATCAACTTGACTCCAAGGAAAACACCCCTGTTGGTGGCAAAATCCAGACAAGTCCATTTCGCGTTTTGCGCCCATTGACAGGACTGGGCACATATGGTCCTGACTCCAGCACTGGTAAAGCACTTGCACATGGTATTTTTCCACGTGTCATGCATATGTGTACATTTTACACTTGTGCAGTCAAAATATACACACCAGCATTGACACATATGAAAGAATATTCACCACCATCAGAAACACTGCTGCTGGGCCAGCAGGAACATCATAATATGGGGGCAGGAGATCGTCGACTGAGTGGTGTACTTGTGATCGCCGCGGTATGGCGGTAAGACCAAAAAACTCGTAATCACGCCCTTAGGGTCCACCAGTCTCTAAATGAGGTGGGTGTACTGGGAATTTTACAGACAGGGTGTTTGTGATGAAGTACCTTGTCCGCCAAACTCTAAATCAGTCCCGAAGTCCTTCAAACTACAACAAAACCAACAATTAGTAGCTTCTTATATCAAATTGTGTTTTGTGCTGTTTTTCGTTTTACAAAACAACATATGCAAATACTCCATTCAATGCCCTAAAATCAGATACAATATTCATTTAAATTAAATGTAATTGTTTATAAATGTATATATTGGGTTTTCCTTTTTTGTAACTTTTTGCCTTTTCACACTTCCTTCCATTTATATTGTTCGGTTGCATTAAAAAATACCTGATAATTCATAAATGCTAAAGTACCACTTAGGCAGCCTCGGCATTAAGCTTCTAAGGTTATTCAAATCTGAGTACTAGAGCTGAACATATATGAGAGTTTAAAACATAATCCTCAAAACCTGTAATGCTTAGATATGTCGTTCCATTCTACGTTGCATCATGAGAGCCAATTTGTTTTTATATTAAAGTAATAGTGCCTAATTTAGGTTTGCTTTAGTTATCATAACTAGGTCTCTATTTGCATGTAACAAAATAATGTTTCACTAGCTTCCCTGGGAAAGGATATTCTGATGTTGCAACACTGTAAGGCTGCACTACTAAGCCTAAATTAACATGTCGATATTATTTCTCATGTTTTGCATGAATAAAACATAGAACTTCTTTTGTGCAACAAATTAGGTGCATGTTGGAGCCATTGAAAATAATGTAAAAGTAGGAGTATTTTAAAATTAATTGCTGATTAGTTCTCTAAGCAGGTAATAATTTTAGTGCAGCTTTTAAGTAATGTCGTGCTATGAAAATTGTGTGCTTTCATTGTGCAGAATATTATGAAAAGGCACACATTTTGGAAAAGAGCAAGACTCTTTTTCATTTGATTTCTTTCATGTACTGCATGCAGTTATTAAGAGATACCTTATTCGTTTCTGCTTGCTGCTGAGAAAGGGCTAGATGCTCAAGGTCCAAATCCCTTTTTTTGGGCCTATTTACTATGATTTGATTGATTGCCAGATGTGTAGTGGCTTACTTTATTTCTTAAAAGCATTGCATTAATGCATTTATTATGACTTTTGATTTATTCTAATTCCTTTCATTACCTAATGACGTTTGCTTTCTGTAATGATACTATCATTTGAATACTAAGGGCTAGCAAAGCCTTCTTGTGTAGGCTTTTTTAATGGCCTTAACTGGGCGTTAAAGTTCTCCCTTTCCTATTTATTGGCATTAATTAGGGCTCAGGGGGTTGACACATCCAATAATGTATGTTCCCCAAATTGGAAAAACAAATATTTCTTGATTGCCCTTGGAAATACACTTGTCTGTGTGTTTGTCTGTATCACTGTGGTCAAATGTTAAAGAATAATATGTAATTTAAGATTTGCAAATTACACATCTTGCCAATTATTGCCATCACTTCAGCATTGTACAGCAACATCTGTCATTTACAACACTTTGGAAAAAATGTATTTAGCACAATAAAGCAAGTTATTATTATTCATTAATATCACTTGTACAAGCAGAATGTCTAGCTCATAAAGGCATTGAACTGTGCTTTTCTTGGTGAGATTACATGGCAGATACTCTCAAATATTCTGAAATCACCCCCACTGAGAGCTTGCAGACCAATGTTTTTGTTCTTCCTTAATAAGTGGTACTAAGGTATTAGAGAGAGATGCTTTAGTTCAAGTACTTGCCAAAATAATAAATGTGAGAGGGCATTAGCTCATGCTATCCTTCATAATCTCTCTAGCCTCAGGGGTTGATTATGAGTTTGGCATACAGGGTACTCCATCACAAACATGACACAATACCCAGACCGCCAAACTACTTAATTTAGAGATGGGTAGACTATCAGTTGCCCACCCATGGAGCCCCTGTTGTCACAATCAAAAGAAAGATACCTCGAACGAGCCAATAGAATAGGGGCCATCAGGGTAAAGCCATCACACCATGCAATATATGTAGAGTGGACACTCTGATGTCTTTTTTTCTGTCCATTACCACCAGTAAGAACTGTCATTGAGAAAAGAAAGAATTACCCCCTCAATCATAACCATAACCATAAAATCATAGGGCCTAATTCGAGTTTGGTGGATAGGATATTCTGTCACAAACATGACAGATATCAAGTTCACTTTATTACCAGTGCTATAGAATATAATGCACCTTTGATATAGTGGAAGGATAGCCATCACATTTGTGATGGTGTATCCCATCGACCAAACTCTGACTTAGTCCTATAGCTTTTTATTTTTATTTTCCGGTTTTCCCTGTGTGGTTTTTGTCTTAATTCCTATCGCTATTCATTGCTATCAAAGTATTTTTCACTAATTGAGTTTGGCCATGAGTGGTGCTTGATTTACTCCGAGGGTAGGCTGGAGCGAATTTAAACCTGTTTTGTCAATAACACAATTATAGTAGATGTAGGTGTAACTTTAGTAAACAGCAGTGTATTTACTCTTTTGTTTTTTAATGTACCTCTCTTAACCCCCTCCTTGATTTCGTCGTAGACATTCCCCAATTTGGCACGGCTGCCCCTTACACCTCCTACGATTACATCTGTAAACTATACTTCTGTATGCAGAGTTATCCAGTTCTCCTCACGCCTGACAAAGACCTCTACCGCACATAAGTGATAGAGCAAGTCTAGACAGAAATCTCTGCTAGGAGGTCAGTAAATAGAATTTATGCACAGTAGTGCTACTGGAGTATTACTTTACATACTCAAAAAAGCTTTCGTGGCTAGGCTCCAATATGTTTGGAATTTGATTGCAAACAGGTATAAATATTTTAATTTACAAGTCTGCATGATTTCCTTCTGTATTAAACTACTCGCTGAATGAAAATACACTTTCACATAATAATTATCTAAACTCACTGCAGGACACAATATTTGATTAAATTGCTTCAGTTTAAAATTGGTCCCCAGAATGTGCCACCTTCAAAGCTCATTACAATCTGTTTCATTTTCTTTGTGTTCATTTCGAGCATATGTGATTGTGAGCTTGAAAGTAATATATTTTATGTAAGCTATTTACCCTGAAGTCTTTGATGACCAAATATAAGCTTGAAACTGAAAGAATAACAAACCTGTCTGTATGTAGTGTAATAGTCCACTTTCGTGTACAGTGATTTCAAAATGTTGCAAGCATTACCAAGAGAAAGAGTAAAATAAATCCTTAGACCTTTCTTAAAATATTGTGATATTGTAAATGGTGTATGAAGAAGTGCTTGTGAAAGGGTACATAGTAATAGTCCAAGTAAGTTTTCTGGCAACTAGTAAAATTATACCAATTTACAGCACGATCTAATATATTAACTGAATAATAAAAACAAAATGTTTAGGGGTGCAGCTTGGCCTCAGGCAAGATGGCCGTCTTTGCATGGAGCTCCTCCAAGTGTTCATCCTGAGCCTGATGTTCTAGGACTGGGGCCAACTACTAGCTCAACAGATGGCAGATCATGGCAGCGGAGTACCTTGTGAATAAATAGGCAGAATCTGAGCCACTGCGGATAGCAGGGAATGGCACACACCACAGCCTCATGTGACTGCTGGGATGGGGCTCATCCAGAAAGCCAAGAGAGCCTCGATCACCCAATGAGAGCTCTAAAGGAAATGAACCAGCATAAGGTGGCACAAATTCTGAGTGTCCTCCTACCATCAGAGAATAAAAGGTGGCAACTCCCATACTGCGCCACAAAGGCATTGGAACATTTTGACATTATCCATGAATATTAACTGGGGTCCCAGCACTACCATGGGGATAGATTGATCCTATAAAGCCCTCTAGTCAGGGTTGGGGCATGACTGAAAATTGACATACTATGCACAGTATAACCAGCAGTATCCATGGGCATTGCCCTTTCCAAGGAGAAAATGGGTTTGCAAACACAAACCGAACAACTCTGCCTTATCCTGTGGAGAGTACAGCACTTGGTCCTAAGCCAGAACTGACCTCCATCTGCAATTTGTACTTGACCAATAGGCTGGTGTGACCACCTAGACTTATCTCAGACTGTCTCAGAAAGCCCATTAAGTGGGTCTGTGGAGTCCATAGAAGGTGAACATATCAAGCTAATTATTTTTACTGAAGCTCTTGAGCCCAGCTGTTTTTGTGGGAAACAGATGGAGTGCACTTAAAAAGTCTTACCGTATTTTGAGGTAAGCACCACACCCCATCTTCAGCTTGGGCAGATTCCTCCCTGCAACCTAAATTGGATTACTGGATGGGCCTGGACATCCTTGAACAGGCGTCACACACCTCATGTGATACAGCTCACAATTGTCCAGCTAGATGGGCACCAAACTGACCTCCTGTGCAGACACTGTTGGAATGCCAGAAATTAAGATGGATATCATCCTCAAAGAACTTAAATTCATCGGTCAATCATTGACAAACTTTGACTCTACCACAGTGGATCTCTCATCAGAGATATGCTCAAACTGCTCTGATTTATCATCTTTTAACACTAACTTGAATCTGGTATAAGCCAGGATCGCAGATGCTAAAAAAACGCATTGATACCATTCGTGATAGAAGGCAGGAAGTGTGCCACCTAAGAAAAAAGATCACTGATTTGAACGACAGGGCATATCATGATAACATTAGAATCCACAGCATGCCTGAAAAGTCTGAAAAAGCAGACATGGTGGGGGGACACCTTTCATGCCGCATATCAAGGGCTGTGCCTTCGATGATGCTCTGGCGCTTCGAAGAGTCCAACCGATTTGTTCCCATCAATGCCCCCCTGTTGGTAAACTATGCCAAGTGATTTCATGTTTTCTCTGACCAGAACAGATCAAAACTATACGGCAGGTCACAAAAAACCAGAAAGGCCCTATTGACTTGATGGTCACCTTATTCACATTTTTGCTGATTCCTCTACCAAATCAAACTCTAAGAGACACTGCTTACTGGCACTGCGACCCCACTTGTGAAAACTAGATATCAGATTTGGACTACTAGACCTAGATAGTGCCAACGGGAATGAAGAAGCAGAGGAACTGAAATAATTATTAGACTACCTGTAAACATCAGAAATTAATAATGCTTCATCGGACCCTGGGAATAAAAAGGTGGTTCTTCCTCTCCCCAGGATGGTTCCAGAGATCCAGACATCTCAGAAACACTGACAGTGTTGAAAATGTCCCTATCTGCAGGGCCACCTCCAAACTTTTTGCCTTCCTACCGCGTTTGTTATGACTTTGTTTTTGCTGACTTAAAAACTCTGAGCACTTTACCACTGCTAACCGGTGCTATGAATGCATCCATGACACAGGCCAATCTCATCCTCTTTGAATAAAGGGAAAGTATCTTCCCTGAGAAACGAGGAGACTCATATCTTTTTGTCACCCTTTGCTGCCTTTTGATGACCCATATTCAAGTTCATTTCAACAAGTGTTACTAGTCAGGAGTCTGCAAATGCTTATACTCAGTGCTTTCTGCAATGTGGTAGGCCACATATCAAACATTTTGATTTAAGTACCCCAGGGCAGAATGATTAATAGTGTTAGAACCAGCTCCTAGTTTACAGTTGCCATCGGCCTGGGTCTCTTACCTACCCGCCATTATCTTTTCATTCTTCTACCTTCCCTTACCCTCATTCTCCCCCTTCCCTCACTATCCCATGTCAAATCCCTTGTCTACACATATATCCCCCAGGTTTTCTCCTGTAGTCTCATTCAGGCTTGTACATCACTGACCAGGCAAACAAACACAACACGTGCCATGCACTGATAATCAACTCACACATTAAGTCTTCCTTCTCCCAGGTTCCTATCCTGTTCTTGGTCTAGTGCTGCAATAGACACATGTACAAAACCTACAGACAGCACTTTTCCCTGCCTCCTTTACTGACATCCATGTAAACATAGTTATCTAATGCATGGATGTCCCTGAGTTCAAGCCCTTGCATATTGTCTCTCAACATAAATTGCCTCTTTTATTCCTTTAAGACAAAGAAGGTGCTGCACTACACTCACACCAAGAATGCAGATATTGCTCTGCTACAGGAGATGCATCTATTTTTCCTTCAATTGTCCACCCTAAAATGGGACTGGGTGAAATGATAGGCAGCAGAACCCAGACAGTAGAGGCACACAATGAACCCTCTAATTCATCCAACTGTTCAAAGAAATGTGGAATTGCTATTCTTATTTTCTGTTCCATTTTTCACAGGGTTATACACACTTGGACAGATGTGGAGGATCAGTTGCTGTTAAATTACATCTCATAAAGTCCACAATCCATTTGGGTTTCATATATTTAGCTAATTACTCTAGAGAGCCTTACTTTGATACCATATCTAGGTTTCCCTTAGAATTTGGCTGGACCAAGACTATTCAGGGTTGGGACTGGACTTTACCAATTCATTAACAAATCTGGTCCTCTGGACAGAACATATTTGTGATGACAGAGCAGTCCTCTGGGATATGATAGGAGATCACAATTTAATCGACATTTGGCATCTCCTTCACCCATCAACTTGTGATTATACTTTCTGCTCAGGAATTCCCGGGACATCAAGTAGGACTGAGTATTTTCTGGTTCAGGAATGCAGCCCTTCATGGCATAATAGTTTGTGACATACCAAAGAGTAGAATATCTGACCATTCCCTAGTTTCCTTCACCCTAGAGCTCCAACGGACACGCTCTCCAATGGGACTGTGGAAAATGAGTCAAACTTAATGTTAGTTGCTCTGAGTGGGGGCAGAAGGCTGGATGCCTATTCACTGCCCAGCTAAAACACAATGCATCTCAAATTGCTATTCCTGCAATTAGGTCTGCAAATGACACCCTATTAATAGATCTCTTAGAAATAGCTAGAGGGTTTGTCTCCTATTATGATTACCTATACCACTCCACTCATCCTGATTACTAAGGCACTATCAAAGGGATTGCTTCAACACTTAAAAATCCCCACCCTGGCAGAAGACAGCAGGACACCAGCTAAAGGGAGAAATTGCTGAAGATAAGACCTGTGAAGCAATCACTGCATTACCTATCTGCAGCTCCCTAGGCCAAGACAGTTATCTAGGTGAGTTCTACAAACTTAACAAGCCTCCACTAGTTCCCCTGTAACAGAAAGCCTTTAAAGTATTGGAGATCGTGGGCTCTTCGGGAATGCTGTCCAACAAAGCCCTACTACCAAAGCTAGGGAGGAATATATTTGATTATGCTAGCTACAGGACCATAACTTTAATCACTGTGGATCTTAAAATCCTGTACAAACTCCTTGCCACCAGGCTGAGTAAAGTACTCCTCTAATTAACCCTAGGTGTGGTTCATACCAGATAGATCAAGGCTTTCAATGGGGTTAGATGGAATTACATCTTCAACTTCTTTGAGAGGGTTGGACTTGGTCACAACTTTAGCACCAAGATCTGATGCGTATATGAGTCACTGCTTGCACGTGTGAACAGTGGTGGGCATCTCTCTTGCTCTATTAATATCCTGAGAGGGGCCAGGCACTGATGCTTGCTGTCGCCCTTTTAGGGTCACAAGTGGTCTCACATACTTGGTAATCAAAACTAGCAGAGGACCTGAAAACATAACTGGCAACTGTCTAACCCCCCCCTTATTAAATGTGCAGCAGCAGATTTTAACAAGATTCACCCAACTTGACTTTTCCATGTGGAGCAAAATTCAGGTAATAAAAATAACTGTGACATCTCATTGCAAATATGTTTTTGGCATGCTTCTACTTTTGATGAAGTTGGACATAGTGCAGAAAATTAATGCAGATATCAAATGCTTCATCTGGGGTTCTGTCAGACATCGGTTGCAGACAAGAACACTACGGGTACCTACTACCTCAGATGGTCTCTGTTTTCCAAACATGAAACTCTATTACTATGCCATCAATTGTGATCAGAGATAGAAACATTCTACATTGTCCTAATCATATTTTCCCTTTCTATGGCCATTCTTTTAGAGCACATCATCAATAGTACTCTAATACAACCGGCAAGCTCAAGGCATGGTCACAAAGCCATAACTGCCTTTAGTCTGACCCTCTTCTACATATGTCTGCTCCATTATGGGGCAATATTGGGCTTTTCATTTTTTTAAAACCCTAGAGGACCAGGACTGAGCTATCCTGGGGCCCGCCAGAATTGAGGTACTTCTACACCTAAGAAAGGATTTTAGGCTGACATTATTTGCATTATATGCAGTTGCATGGGTCCTCCTCTGTCTGATGTTCCTACTTTACCCATACTGAGTTATTTGCTCACGTGTGGCCTGTATCATAGGGTTGGCTGAAGGGCTATATAGTCTCCTGATCAACTTCCTACACTGTAAACCACTTGAGAGCTCCACTAGACATTGCCACAGGTTATGTTAGGAAAGGAATACACCGAGGAAAATTGGGCTCACTTGATGTAAACACATGACAGATTACTCCCAGAAGCCATGATGAAGTTCTTATATTTTAAAGTATTGCATTCAATGCATTGGTCGTCAACAAGGCTACACAGAACAGGTCTACTACCTGATGACTTTTGCTGGAGATGCACTAATCCTCACTGAGATTTGGTACATGTATTGTGACAAAATACAACCCTATTAACTTGTGGTCTGGCAGAAATTGACCCACGTATCCATAATTCCTTTATTTCATCATTGTTACTGGCATTGATACGCGATGTTTCAGACATTCTTGGATTGCCAAGCATACTCACAGGTGGTTCGCTACCTCCTTAGTTGCAGCAAAACTCTTCATTCTTCATCACTGGTGGAAGTATCCCTTCACTACAATTAACAGATGGCGTGTGGAGCTGGTAATAAATGTTTACAATAAACAGATCATCATGAAGATTTCAGACTATCTAGGGGAATTTGAATTAACTTGGGATTTATTTCTTAAGAATTATTCTGCTATAGGGGTACCCTAAACATTTCCTACAATGCTCCAGAGAAATTTCCTTTATAGTGAAGCATGACCAACCACCTTGTATCTTATAATTGATCCATTCCTTTTCATCCTCTTAACTCCCACAGTTAGCACAGGAGCCATAGAATAATAAGGATATATTTCATGTACTGTCTTCCTTGGCAATCATTACTGTAACTACTGACTTAGATGTAATGACGTCATTCATTTTTCAAATAACTAGGTGTTGTAATGTAGGTTGAGATAATAGCTTTAATAGCTTTCCATAATGTCTATAGTAATTCTAGAATGTTAAGGGCCTGAGCTCAGGGGATTGGAGCTCAATGGTAAAATGGGTATGATGTAATTGTGTCAGTGGGTTCCAGTCACTTCAGAGCTGAACAGTGGTGACTTGTACAAGGCTTCCTGACTAAACAAGGCTTTTCTACTTCCTTGACGTCACTTGGTGATTACAACATAGAAAAGTTGGTGATGAGCAGGAGCAGTCTCCACTGGATGTTGAACCCAAAGTCACCTTTCCTGAACGCGGGATTAATTGGCAATAACACAGGATCCCAACCCTGCTGTAGCTGGTAATGCACCACAACATGGACCTGACTGATTCTTCAATAGCATACTTATTTTTCTTACCCCACATTATCCATTCATTAAGCACTCAGTTCATGTGTTCAACCTGGCCATTCATTTGGGGTTGATAGAGAGAACTCCTGAGATGCTGAACCTCAGATTCCTTTAAAAAATTAGACATGCCCGAACCTACAAACTAAATCCCATAATCTGAGACTAAGAACTCTGGGAACCCTTCTCTCAAAAACACGTCTCTCACCCTTTGCTTTCCTAGCAGCAGCAAATCTCACTTCTGGTCATTTACTATAAAAATTCATTAAAATGAAAGCATAACGATGTTGTGATGACAAAAATTGGAAAGGACCAATCATATATTTGCGGACCCTGTTACAAGGTTTTCTCGGAAACACAATAGGATTAAGAGGAGGATTGCTCACTTTAAGTTTTTTCTCAGAACTACTACATATGACACAACTTTTGACTTTCTCATCTTTCTCTCTATTCATGAATGGCAACCAACAAACATACCTGACCCTTTTCTTCGCCATGGTGCAACCCAATTGTCCATCATGATCATTAAGAATCAACTTCTTACAGACATCAGTGGGTGGTATCAATCTCTCCCCTCTCAAAACAACACCATCCTCAACAAACAGTTCAGATGAAATTTTGATAAAAGGTTTAATGTTTGTAATAGCCTTCTTCTTCTTAGGCCAAACTTCACGCACATAAACTTGGATTCTCTTAAGAGTTTCATCCCTCTCACTGGCTTTTCTCCAAACAGTGTCAGATCACATAGTCAACTGATATACATCAATAGAAGCAATAAAGCAATTCTCAAGATCTTCTTCTAGGCATACAAAGTCCTCACCCTCCAAGGGTAATCCAGATCAAAAATCCCCCCTGGGAATACTTTTGCCTGAAACATGCTTTACCTCAAAATCATATTGAAGTAATATAGTTGTTAACCTAGCTATTCGCAGAGTGGTGTACTTAATAACATGACCATCCAAAATGTACACCAAGGGCTTGTGATCTATTTGCAGCATAAACTTCATTCCTCAAACATAGGAGGTCATTACGATGACGGACGGAAAAAAAAACGACCGCCATGGTAGCAGGAAAACACCGCCCGCCGCTACCGCGGGAAAACCGACGGCTAGATTAGGATCCTCGGTGGTAAAACTCCAACCGCGGCGGAAAGGAGACCCGAGAATCCGCCGTACGCCTGCGGAAAGGGCCCAAATCCGTCCGCGGCGGTCGGTTTCGCAGCGGAAACAGGCCAAACGCCCGCAACCACAGCGGAGACACCGCCATCAAAATTATGATATTCCCGACATCCCCGCGGTGCAGTGCGCTGTTTCCGACCATGGCGGTCGACAACATTGAAGAATCAGTGAGACGGCGGAAGCGCCATAGCCGAGCCACCACTGCGGACGCTCCGTTAAAAAAATGGCGGTCGCTAGAAAAACACACAACATGGCCACAAAGTGCACCAACCATACAAGGCATGCACCCAAAAATAGCTAACACAGCCCAAAGACACACCCCCATGGGAAACTCCAAAACTACAAATCCCAGGTACACACACACACACACACCTGCAACCAATACTCCATCCTGACACACCCACAGACACCAGTATAAATCCAGCCCCCAACAGACCACAATCCTTTGCAAAACTCCACAACTGAGGGGACATCCACCACAGTTGACAGGAGAGGCAAATCTGCACAACACACACACATCACCACCACCACCATCACTTTCACACCTGCACCTCTAACACCTTTGCACAGCACACACCATACACATCACAACCACCACTACCACTCCCAAACCTGCACCCTAAACACCTTGACACATCACACACCATGTCACCACAGAGAATGCCCAAATTCAGTGAGAGTGAGTTGAGGGTCATGGTCGATGAGATAATCAGGGTAGAACCACAATTGTTTGGTAACCAGGTCCAACAGACACCACTAGCAACAAGGACGCAAATGTGGAGAAGGATAGTAGAGAAGGTCAATGCAGTAGGGACCGTGCCACGCAATAGAGATGAAATCGTGAAGAGGTGGCACGATCTGAAGTCAGTGGTCAAAAAGAAGAGAGCCAAGAACCATGAGCTGGCTCACAGGACAGGCAGTGGCCCTCCCGTTCCACTCAAAACATTCACTGAATGGGAGGAGAAGGTGCTTGGCATTCTACATCCAGAGAGTCTCTCAGGAATACCCGGGGAGTGGAGGCTGGTAAGTACAAACAAATGCCTAACATCACACAAATGTACTGTCTTGCACTATTACAAAATAATACCTCCTAGGTACAAATTCATTCATGTGCACAACACTCCCCCAACACATCTCTCACAGATACAACAGACACTCCCCCTGAAGCCCCCCAAAGGTAGTTAGCAACATCACCATGGGTACATGTGTACATGCTGCCAGCACTACAACTCCCACCAGGCCCCCTTGTCCCACAGCTGAGCAGGATGTAGCCCTCCCCCACCCAGAAGCAAGCCTCAGCCATTGTGTGCTACACCCTCACCTAACAGGTAGGTAGCCATCTTCACAGGGAGGTGGGTGGGTGTTTGGGAGGCCTGCACTACAACTCCCACCAGGCCCCCTTGGCCCACAGCTGAGCAGGATGGAGCACTGCCCCCACCCAGAAGCATGCCTCAGCCATTGTGTGCTACACCCTCACCTAACAGGTAGGTAGCCATCTTTACCGGGAGGTGGGTGGGTGTTTGGGAGGCCTGCACTACAACTCCCACCAGGCCCCCTTGGCCCACAGCTGAGCAGGATAGAGCACTGCCCCCACCCAGAAGCATGCCTCAGCCATAGTGTGCTACACCCTCACCTAACAGGTAGGTAGCCATCTTTACCGGGAGGTGGGTGGGTGTTTGGGAGGCCTGCACTACAACTCCCACCAGGCCCCCTTAGCCCACAGCTGAGCCGGATGGAACACTAGTCCCACTCATAGGCATGTGAATTCTGTACAGCCGCACATTACACCATGCCACTTAGTCCACAGTCACCAACACAAATAATGCAAAACAGTTGTGTTGTAGTCACCATGCACAAGTCTCTGTTCAAAATTGACCCACATTGTGTACACTGTGCCAGGCATCACACACTGCAACACTAACAACGATCATGTTACCCTGCAGCAGTGTCTGGCCGTTTGTATGGCAAAGTGCAAATCACCCATGTCATACCACAGTGTTGCAGTGTAAACAGTGGAAGTGCAGTGCACCCAAAAACTACACTGCAGCTGGGACTCACAATGCTAAACTAAGCAGATCCCAAATGTCCTGCAACACACCCAGCTACCACAGTGCTGCACTGAATTGCAGAACAGCACCTTGTCTGAATTAAATTGTCAAAGGTGTCTTGTTTGGACCACCAATGTGTGTATGCATTGACAATGTTCACATCTCACACTGTCTGTCTGAACAGTGCTGGTATAGTCTGGCCCCAAAACCATACATTGTCTGCACAGGGCTGAGTACATCTCACACACACACCACTGTTGACCACAACATGTCAGTGTATGGATGCCCTGGAACAACTGCTACACCAGTACTGGGCTCATGTTCTCAGGTCCACAAATACCATGAAACCATGACAGTGTGGAAATGTATGCTGGGTGAGATCTTCACCCTGCTGTATGTCACCACTGTGCTATGAGACCATACCCCTTGCCCTATTGTGCCTTCAAATGTTGGGGGAGTGAACCCCACAGCCAGATAGCTGGGACAACAGTGATGGGGGCTATACCCCATGACCAAATGTAATCTGAAATCAATGGGTACAAAAAGCCACACACACATCATGCTCACCACACGCACATTCCATCCAAAGATTTCTACCAAGTCACATAGCCATGTCATTGCTCACCTTCACCCCAAACGGTAGTTAGCCATCTTCACAGTGAGACGGTGCAGTGTGTTTGGGTATCCGTCCCACAAAATGCAACATGCATGCTGTTTCACCACTATGGAGGATGGGACACTACACCCCCAATAAGAAGCATGTGGCAGGCAATGTATGCTATCCACCCAACTCACAGGTAGGTAACCGCATCTCACAGGTCGGGGTGTGTGGGGCTGGGAAGCTTGCACAACAACTCACATGGGCCCACCTGACCGCCAGCACACAAGACCCATTACTTCCTGGCACCAACATGCATGTGTCAGTCATTGCAATGTACACTTCAAAAGAACTGGCATGTGGACATATCATGCTGACTTGTCCCACACTGGACCAAGATGGAAGCCCTCATCCTACACACACGGAGAGGTCTCACAAATGCAAGGAAAACACAGCAAACACAACATATCAACAGCCACAACATGCAGCCAGATATGCATTTAAAAAAACATGTTGGCATAGGACACCAGGCTTCTCAATGCACAACTGCACACCCAGATAGCATTGGCAACTATAGTGTGCACACACCTAAGAAAATGACATGTCGATGGAACTCCGAGCACAACCATGCACACCACTACATGCCATCTGACAGTAGCAGTGGTCCAGACCACCTAGGATCTAATTAAAGCAAACTTAATCATGTCTGGAATTGCAAATACAGATATCTACACCACATTGAAAAGGTATGCATGAAACTACAATGCTCACTCACTGTGCAGAGAGAACCGCTACAAGGGCTCTACAAGTGACTCATATGCGTAAATGGATGACATATGATTGATCAATAACAGGATGCCAACATGAGACTGTCAATGTCAAAAAATTATATTGTGCATGTCATGTCTTGACAACTCCCAATATGGACAAGTAATGTATGTACCACAACAGCTTATAATGCATCACTGGATGTCGGTCAATGCTAATTTGTACAGTGAACAACTGCTGGATGTACAAACAGTTGATGTAACACTGCTAACACAAACTTTGATGGGTGCAACACAATGACCATTTCTCATCTGACCCACAGGTGACCAAGAACTCACTGCAGAGGATGACACCACCCTGCAGAGCCAGTGTCGTCCCCCCGGAACAGAGACAACTGGATGAGGACTCCCTGGATTCATTGGATGAGGAGCTCCACGCTGGCCCATCTGGTGTGGCAGGCCGCAACCAGTCCCAGGCACCCATTGTCCCCCCAACCACATCAGCTGCAGCCCCTGACCATCCTCTGACAGCTGCTGTCACGGCCTGTGTGTCAATCACTACTACCACCACCACCACCACCACAGCTGTCCGCAACACCCTCCCTGCCCCAGGGGTTGAGCAGCCCACCACATCGACTGCGGAGGCCAGGGAGAGGATGCAGCGGGCCAATGTGAGGACCGGACAGGTCCGTGGCAGCAGTGCATCTGGTCGGGACAGGCTCATGCAGAGGGGGACTGATCTTGGGACGGAAGCCCTGGGCCACATCGACAGAGTCCTTGGGGCATACCAACAGGCCCAGGGACGAATGGGCCGGTTAGAGGAAGAATCTCGGGAGCACCTCCTACTGCTGAGGTCCATGGACACACGCAAGGGACAGATTGTGGACCTCTTGGGGCAGCTAGTGGCGGTTCTGAGGGACAGGCAAGCGCAACATTCTATCCCTCTGCCTCCCCCCATTGGGCAGCAGGATGACACTTCATCATCCTCCCCTGCATCCACAGAGGGGGGTGAGTCCTCAGACACCACTGCCCCTGCAGCAGTGGCCCCTCCAGTGAAGCGCAAGAGGGGCCATCCAAGGAAAGGCCAGGGGGACTCACGTGCCCAAGCACCTGCCAAACGCTAGTCCCCGAACCAGCCATGATGGCAGACCACTGCACCACTGCATTGACCTTTTGGACTATCCTTCACCACACTGCCATGTGAATGGCATCCATCTGTTGGACTGGGTCTCTACATCATTGTGGGGACTACTCAAGTATCTCATTTACCTTGACTGTCAACTCACTTCTTCAATTCCCCACTTCACATTTTCTCCTCCCTTGCATGTCACAGTTGTACATAAATACACCTTACACACATGTTGTTGTGCCTGCTCCGTCTTTAATACAGGATGTGCAACCTTCACCGTGTAGGACATGGTCCAGGGGAATGGAATGCAGGTAACAAGTGAGATGCTGAAGGGACCTAGGGAAAACCGCAGAACACTTGTATGGGTGTGGCATTGCACACATCACACAACACTTGTCAACAAGGTACTCAGATCTACAAACTTTACACAGAGCAACAGTCACCATAGAGACAATCTGTATCACACTAACCAATCACACATACATTGGCAGGCAGCAATGAGTCAACACCAAGCTGCAGTCAGCAAGCTCACATACACCCACACAGCAACAGCAACACCATCAGACCATTTCGTCCCTTCTACATCGTCACTCACCTTCAAGTGAAGTAGCGGGTGATGAGCTGTCGACGCATGTCGACCCCTTCCTCCTCTCCACTGCCCTCGTCACTGGATCCGGCTTGATTTGCAGGCGGCGGCCTTGGCTGCTCATCATCGTCATCCAGGATCAGGGGTATTGCCTTGCGAATGGCCAGGTTGTGGAGCATGCAGCATGCCACCACTATCTGACACACCTTCCCTGGCGAGTACATAAGGGCCCCCCAGTACGGTCCAGGCACCGAAATCTTGATTTTAGGAGACCAAATGTCCGTTCTATCACACGCCGTGTCCTCCCATGGGCATCATTGTATCGCACATCAGCTGGCGTGACGGGGTTCCGCAATGGGCTCAGCAACCACGGGCGGTTTGGATATGCCGAGTCACCTGTGTGTGAGAGACACAGATTAACCTTGCAGTCCCAAAATGCAACACAACAGCATGTCACACACACACACCACTCTAATCCACTATACATACTCACCCACAAGCCATGCACGCTCAGGAAGCAGATTGGCCATCAACTGAGGAACGATGCTGCTGCGCAAGATGTGGGCATCATGGGCTGAACCGGGAAACTTGGCACACACGTGTGAGATGATCATGTCCGCCAGGCACATCACTTGAACATTTACCGAGTGTGAATGCTTCCTATTGCGGTAAACCTGTTCACGTGCCTGTGGTGGCACAAGCCCAACATGTGTGCAATCAATTGCACCAATGACATGGGGGATATGTCCAAGGGCATAGAAATCGCCCTTCACAGCCACCAACTCAGGCCCCCTGGGAAAATGGATATATCTGTCTTTGTACAGCATCATGGCCGACAGGACATCCCTCAGCACCATGCTGAACATCGGCTGTGACATCCCGCCTGCACTTGCGACCGTGTGCTGGAATGAGCCCGTTGCAAAGAAATGCAGGCATGCCATCACCTTAGATGTTGCGGTGAAAGCTGTTGGATATGTCCGACGTGGCTGCAGGTGGGGCTCCAACATGGCACATAGGTTCTGCAGGGTTTGTCGGTCCAGCCTGAATTTGCGGATTATTTCCTCATTCTCCATGTCTGCCAGGACTGTGAACGGACGATGGATATTGTGCCTCCTCCTCCTAAGACAGATCACAGTGCACAGATGTCAATGCAGAAGACCATGAAATGTGCATCACATCAATTTCTTCTACAGACACATTCCCAAGTCTTACAACATGCACCATTAACCGACAGGGCACTTCACAAGTAGGTTCACATCAGGCACACTACTCGTACACCTGTCCCCTTACCAGCAGCAATTATCTGTGCACCCCTCCGGCTCATTCGCATGCACAGTGTGATATACTAACAGATATGTGTGCATACCTGTGAGTATGACCCCCAGCATATGTTAATAATTGCAATACTACCCGAACACACCATGTTGCTGGCCCTGATACACCTCCCAACACAGCTTGCACATGGCACACATCAACTACACACTGACCACCGGCTGAGCGTGGGGGACACGTGTGTGCATGTGCATTGGACAATGTGCCAGTTGCTGATGCCCCTAGTCCAGTCAATGAGACGACATTGTGCGTTACATTGCACACACAGACATTGACCATTATCTCCATATGCTATGCAACACATTAACTGGACAGTCTACATTTCATTACACAGCACATGTGACATGTGCGAGTGTATGTGTCCATGCAATGTATTGGCGACCCATATATGGTATGTGTTGGTGACGTGGAGTGACATGTCCCTTTTGTGCATTTGCCCTCATGAGGACCCTTCAATTGTTGAGACACTGGGCACTGTACATGTTGGCCTATGCAGAGAGCTGGAGGACACGTTAGGTGCAGCACAGCTACTCCACAACTCCATTAACGCTCACTCCAGGCACTGTCTGGCAGACATATGGCAGTGCCTACCGCCTGGCCACTGAGGTGTGTCACCGCCCATAACCCATGCACGATCGCGGGAGACACCGCCAGATATGTATGTGACAATAGCGGTCACCATGCACCGCTACCCAAATCATGGTCACTCCAGGCACTGTCTGGCAGACATATGGCGGTGCCTACCGCCTGGCCACTGAGGTGTGTCACCGCCCATAACCCATGCACGATCGTGGGAGACACCGCCAGATATGTATGTGACAATAGCGGTCACCATGCACCGCTACCCAAATCATGGTCACTCCAGGCACTGTCTGGCAGACATATGGCAGTGCCTACCGCCTGGCCACTGAGGTGTGTCACCGCCCATAACCCATGCACGATCGCGGGAGATACCGCCAGATATGTATGTGACAATAGCGGTCACCATGCACCTCTACCCAAATCACGGTCACTCCAGGCACTGTCTGGCAGACATATGGCGGTGCCTACCGCCTGGCCACTGAGGTGTGTCACCGGCATGGACCATGCCCCGTGCAGCCAATGGGAAACAGCCTCACGGTAGCCTGATGCGAGTTTGAAAATCGCGGTAGGCGTGCACCACCCGCGGAGGCGGTCACTGGAGGGCATTCAAAAGATGCACCACCGCGGTAGCGCGCACATGCATCCTACGGTGTGTCACCGGCATGGACCATGCCCCTGCAGCCAATGGGAAGCAGCCTCGCGGTAGCCTGATGCGAGTTTGAAAATCGCGGTAGGCGTGCACCGCCACCGCGGAGGCGGACATTGGATGTATTTGAATGAGGCAGACCTGGTACACCAATTGCAGCACCCTGGGACCACTGACACAGCCCCAGGGGCTTATATATGTGTGGGAGGGCGCACCACATTCCCACAGCTACCAGGGACTGCTGACTGACAACCCTCCACCTGCTGCTGCTGCCTCAAGGGACTGCTGGCTGCCACCCTGCACCTGCTGCTGCTGCCTCAAGGGACTGCTGGCTGCCACCCTCCACCTGCTGCCTCAAGGGACTGCTGGCTGCCACCCTCCACCTGCTGCCTCAAGGGACTGCTGGCTGCCACCCTGCACCTGCTGCTGCTGCCTCAAGGGACTGCTGGCTGCCACCCTCCACCTGCTGCCTCAAGGGACTGCTGGCTGCCACCCTCCACCTGCTGCCTCAAGGGACTGCTGGCTGCCACCCTGCACCTGCTGCTGCTGCCTCAAGGGACTGCTGACTGCCACCCTCAACGTGCTGCTGCTGCCACATGTCCATTGTGATGTCGAGGACTCAGAAGATCCGTGCCAGTCCCTTCACCAGTGAGGAGCTTGGGGTCCTGGTAGACGGGGTGCTTGCACAGTACCCAAGGCTTTATGGTGGCCCTAATGTCGTGGTAAGTCTCCCAGACTGTGAGTGAGAGTGCAGGGTGTGCACACGTGAGGTGGAGGTGCTTCGGTATGTGTCAGTGGTTGTGGGGCTCTGACATGCACTGCCTATCATGTTTACTACAGCGGGAAGGGCTTGGTGGGCTCTTTCACACGTTATCCTGCATGCCTATCCTGAGTAGAGGGACATGTCCTGTAGTGTCAGCCATACAGTGCAGCTGCATTTTGGTGATGCAGGAGTCTGGACAGTTAGCGTTTGTGTGAATGGCTGTGTTGCTCCCGATTAACCCACTCAGTGTCAGTCGACCTGCCCTGCACAGTCCCCACCGAATGCCACATGTCCACATCACTGCATGTACAGTGTGTACTGTGAGAAGTTGGCCTGGCATATGCTGTCCACTAATTATAGTGGGCACCTTGCACCAGTCCAAACAACCCCTTATTGGAGATAGGTTAAAGAGAACCTTTATTGAAAGCTATCCTAGTGGTAGCTATGGAGAGCAGCCTTCAGGCTAAGTCTTGGAGGAATGTAAAGCAGCTTGTTTTACCAGTCTATAATCTCTTGAGTGACCAAATGAAAGAGGACCACACCAGGTATATATTCAAAATATATGTATTTATTGCTAAACACACCCCTCTAGTCTCTTTATGAGGCTAGAGTTCGAAGTACATAAGTTATAAGTTAGTTATCTACAGTAATAGCACAAATACACGTTTGAGCCCTAGGGGCGTACCAAACCATATACCAATAAAGTGGTATAAGAACCACGCCTGAACTAGACACAAGGCCTAGAGCCTGTAGAAGTGCTTGGACCACAAGGAACCACCCAAGGTAGTGACACAGGGGACCCACGGGGGACGCGTGCAGTGTGAGAACACAGCCGCGAATCGCCGTTGACTTCTATGGGGAAAGTCGCGGTTGGAAGTTTAAAGAAAAGGGACACTTAGAGGAGGACTTGGAGCAAACCCTTTGAGAACTAGGCTGTTCTAGTGTCAATACCCACGGGAGCACCGGAGTACTCGAGTTACCTCACCCAGGGGAGCCGGGTGCATAGGTGTCTCTCGGGGTCGGGTTTCGTCGTCGTTTTCAATGGCGATCTGCTGCAAAGTGCTGCTGGCGGCCAAGTCGAAAGTGTTCGGGTGGATCCAAAGGTGGATCGAAGATCTGAAGAACTTGAAAGCAGAGGGGACAGAGTCTGGGTCACTAGCCAGTGACCAGGAAGGCGATGAGCAGATGCCCACCGATGTCGAGTGCTTCAGGTAGGTTGACAGTTGTCTTGACTCTTCAGCCACGAGGTCCAGGAGGTGTCGACGACAACTAGGAGCTGGATTCAAGCTGTCCCACAACGTCTGTCGATTGCAGGGGTGTCGGCAACCAGATTGGACCCAACAAGCCTTGGCAACGGCAAATCTTGTGGAACTGGAAGAAGGACGATGGTGCAGACCAGCAAGGTCTGTGGGACTCACCCAGCAAAGGTAAGTCAGGGCACGCCTGGAGCAACCAGGGAGCCCAAGCAGAAGAAGATTGGCCTTCGGGAGGGCCTACTAGCCAACGGACTAGCGACCGCAAAGGAGCCTCGAGTGGACGCACTTGGAGCTGGCTCACAGGACACTCGTGGAGGGGAGGCCAGTGATCTTCGGTGCCGTCGGTGCTGGAGGCTGGGGCTACTCGGAGCCCAAAGCACAACTTTGTGGGAGACCAAGAAGAGGATGCACTTGCAAATGCAATCGGTGTCCAGGGGTCACGGTTCCACGTTACCCACGACAGCTACGGGCCTCAGCTTTGCTGGGGACTCAGGGCAGCCTCAGGGAAGTCTGGAAATCCACCTCTGGTGATGCAAAGACTTCGGCGTCCGGCGGGAGCTTCAGCGATGCAGACCGGACAATTGCTTCTTTGGTGCCTGCCAAGCAGGGGAGTCACTCCTTGACCCCAAGGGAGATTCTTCAGTCCTCTAATCTTGAAGTAGAGCGTCGAAGGTCCAGGATTCTGTGTCAGAGTTTCATCCAGGTAAATCTAAAGTCCTAAGGACTGGGGTCCCATACTTATACCAAGTTAGGGGGTTGGACATACTCTGGGGACCCACCTATGGGAGGGTCAGGGCAGAGGGGTGGTTAGACCCCTTTCCATTTGTCCAGTTTCGCGCCAGAGCAGGGGCTCGAAGCCCCTGAGCCGGTTTGAACTGGGGTATGCACAGGGACACCAAATGTGCCCCCAGTGCAGGACTTCAAAGCACCAGAGAGTGCTCCCGCCCAGCCCCAATACACACTATCCTGTCTGGGGAGGTGGTTACACCTCCCTGGGACAGGAAACCTATTGTCCAGGCCTCCCCTGCCGGAGTTTCGGTCAGCAGCAGGAGGCCAGACTCGTGTCTGTGGCAGCAGCATCCATTTTGTGATGCCAGGGCTTGGAAAGAAGTTACCGGGCAGGCCGGTGTGTACATGTCTCTCCCTCTAGAAGGGTGGAATGCTACCCCCACCGCCAGAACTGGCAGGGGGATAGTATTCCAAGATGTTTGACACCAAACACGACATGTTTCCGTGCAGCCATCCCAAAGTTAGCATTTAACGCGAGGTTATAATGCGCTTAAGAGTATATGGTCAGGCTGCACTACAAACAGCATCAGAGAAGGGTCTCCGAACGCTGCAGAGGGGCCCTGCTCATGCAGGGGCACCCTCTCACATAGGAACCACGCACTCTGCCTCCAGGATTGATAAGGCCTACCATAGGAGTGACTTATAGGTTTATATGTGTGTATGTATGTAGTGATATAGGTAGCCTATATCACAGTAAGGGGTGCATGCACCACCTTACCCAGGCTGCAGTAGCAGACCTGTGGTGTCATTTTGGATGGCCTTCCAGGGGTGGCACAATACATGCTGCTGCCCCTGGTAGGCCTCTGAGGTACCTATGCCCTGGGTACATAGTATACCATATACTAGGGACTTATAAGGGCACTCCAGATTCCAATCAGAGATGTGCCTAAGGCACATGGAAACCATTTTAGAGAGGAAGCAGCTAGGCTGGGGTTCTGATTAGCAGGGCCCCAGCCAGACTAAAGTCGAAAAACAATGAAGCATCAGCAAAAAGTGGGGGTACCCATGTGAAGCAGATCCTACTCTCCTACACAACCCCCCCCCCCCCAAACGTAGGGACATTAAACTAACCTTGCCCAGTTAAGTCTTCATGTTCTAAGTGGAAGTACCTAGAGAGTCCATCTGCATTGGCATGGTTACTCCCAGGTCTATGTTCCACTGTGAAGTCCATCCCCTGTAGGGAAATGGACTACCTAAGCAGTTTGGGGTTTTCACCCTTCATTTGTTTTAGCCATAAGAGGGGATTATGGTCTGTTTGAACAAGGAAGTGAGTACCAACCAAGTATGGCCTCAGCTTCTTCAGAGCCCAGACCACAGCAAAGGCCTCCCTCTCAATGGCTGACCAACGTTTCTCTCTAGGGGTCAGCCTTCTGCTAATAAAAGCTACTGGCTGATCCTGACCTTCATCATTCAATTGTGACAGTACAGCCCCTACCCCTAATTCAGATGCATCTGTTTGGACAATGAACTTCTTGGAGTAATCAGGACTCTGTAGAATGGGAGCAGTGCACATGGCCTGCTTTAGGTCATCAAATGCCTTTTGACAGCTAACTGTCCACTGAACCTTTTTTGGGCATTTTCTTGGAAGTTAAGTCATTCAGGGGTGTCACTATTGATCCATACCCCTTGACAAATCTCCTATAGTACCCAGTCAGGCCTAAAAAGGCTCTCACCTGAGTCTGGGTAGTTGGAGCAGTCCAGTCCATGATGGTCTGGATCTTGCTCTGCAGTGGTTGAACCTGGCCCCCACCCACAAGGTGGCCCAGGTACACAACCTGACTGTGCCCTATCTGGCACTTGGTGGCCTTGATAGTCAGGCCTGCTTTCTGCAGGGCCTGCAAAACATTTCTGAGGTGGACCAGGTGATCCTCCCAGGTGGAGCTAAAGACAGCAATATCATCTAGATATGCTGCACTATAGGCTTCCAGACCTCTAAGGACTGTATTCACCAACCTCTGAAAAGTGGCAGGTGCATTCTTCAGACCAAAGGACATCACCACAAATTGATAATGCCCACTAGGGGTTGAGAATGCTGTCTTTGGCTTTGCATCATCAGCTAGTCTGATCTGCCAGTAGCCAGCTGTCAGCTCAAATGTGCTTAGATACTTGGCTGAGGCCAAAGTGTCTATTAGCTCATCTGCCCTAGGTATTGGATGGGCATCAGTCCTAGTGACTGCATTGAGACCCCTGTAGTCCACACAAAACCTCATCTCTCTTTTCCCACCATTGGTGTGAGGTTTTGGCACAAGGACCACTGGACTAGCCCAAGGGCTATCTGAGGGTTCAATAACTCCCAAATCCAACATCTTCTGGACTTCTGTCCTGATACAGTCCCTGACATGGTCAGGTTGCCTATAAATCTTATTTTTAATAGACAGACTGTCCCCAGTGTCCACTTCATGAGTGCACCAGGTGGTCTGACTGGGTGTCAGTGAGAATATGTGCCTGAACTGATTGAGCACCTGTCTGCAATCAGTTTGCTGCTGGGCAGTGAGGCTGCCTGCCAAGGCTACACCATCCACTGACCCATCATCAGGGTTCTGTGAGAGCAGGTCAGGGAGTGGGTCACTCTCTTCCTCCTGTCCCTCATCAGTAGCCATGAGCAAGCCCATGTCTGCCCTGTCCACATATGGTTTTAACCTGTTGACATGGAGAACCCTGTGGGGACTCCTGGGTGTTCCTAGGTCGACTAAATAGGTAACCTCACCCTTCTGTTCAACAATGGTATGGGGTCCACTCCATTTGTCTTGGAGAGCTGCTGGGGCCACTGGCTCCAACACCCACACCTTCTGTCCTGGCTGGTAAACAGTCAGTACAGCCTTTGGTCATGCCAGGCTTTTTGAAGTTCCTGGCTAGCCTCAAGGTTTTTAGTTGCCTTTTTCATGTATTCAGCCATCCTGGAGCGGAGACCAAGTACATAGTCCACTATGTCTTGCTTTGGGGAGCTTGAGAGGTAACTCCCATCCTTCCTTCACCAAGCACAATGGACCCCTGACAGGGTGACCAAACAAAAGTTCAAAAGGGCTGTAGCCAACCCCTTTTGAGGCACCTCCCTGTATGCAAATAAAAGGCAGGGCAAGAGTATGTCCCATCTTCGCCTAAGCTTTTCTGGGAGCCCTTTAATCATGCCCTTCAAGGTTTTGTTGAATCTCTCAACTAAACCATTGCATTGTGGGTGATAGGGTGTGGTGAACTTGTAAGTCACTCCACACTCCTTCCACATTGCTTTCAAGTATCCAGACATAAAGAAGTTCCCCATAAGTTGTCTGATCCCCAAAGGGAAGAAATGAATAGCTCAATTCTGGATCTTGAAATTAGAAATGTTATTAAAGCCGGGAAAGCAAACAAGGCAGCAGGACCAGATGGTATCCCGGTGGAGATATATAAAAATTGGAGAAATTTTTGGTCCCGGTAATGGTTAAATTGTTTACTGAGATTTTTGAAGAGGGTAAGGAGCTTCCTCAATCTTGGAATGAGGCCATTGTCACTCTGATCCTCAAGGTAGACAAACCGCCTAATTGCTGCGACTCTTATAGGCCTATCTCATTGCTTAATTCAGATTATAAGATCTTTACGAAGCTATTAGCAGATAGGCTGAGTGGACTATTGGATGTGTTGCCGCATGAGGATCAGAAGGGCTTTGTGCGGGGTAGGGGCATTAAAGAACTAACCTACAATTTAATTGGTGCTGCTGACATAGCAACTACTCACAAATTACCATTGGCAGTAATTACGGTAGATGCGACTAAGGCCTTTGACCGGGTCAACTGGTCTTACTTGCAGGAAATTCTACAGCTGTCTAATTTGGGGGATAACTTTTGTAGGGCAATAGCTCTTTTATATAAGAATCCTACTGCCAGGGTTTTGGTGAATGGAAACATCTCTAACAGTTTCAACATTTATAGGGGGACCAGGCAGGGGTGCCCGTTGTCTCCCCTTCTTTTCAACTTGTACATTGAGCCATTAGCCGAAAATATAAGGTGTCATGAGAGTATACTTCCTTTTAGATTTCGAGAATGGGAGAAAAAAGTAGGGCTCTATGCAGATGACCTAGTAGTGTATACCTCAGATCTTAATACAGCACTACCAATAGTATACGACCTAGCAGCGCGGTTTGGGCGGCTCTCGGGTTACGAGATAAATGAAAACAAAACAGTCGTAATGAAGTGGAATATTAACTCACAATTGAGCTGCATAAAGGAAGAAATGAGGTTCCTAGGAATTCAAATCGTGCAGAAAATAGAACAAATTCCCGAGGTCAATTTCCAAAAGGTCAAAAAGGCTGGAGAGAAACTTTTACTTAGCTGGGCCCACCTTCCTTTAACAATTTACGGTAGAATAAATCTAGTAAAAATGGCAATCCTTCCTAAATTTTCTTTTTTGTTTCAAAACATTCCAATGGCCTTTAAGGAAGTTTGGCTTAAAAAATCACAATCCAGGGTAATGAGCTTTATCTGGGCGTCGAAAGGTATGAGAATTGCCTGGAAAAAGCTTAGAAGGCAATATGATAAAGGGGGGCTACGACTCCCGGATTTGTCCTATTATGCTTGGTTGTTTTTATTAAGAGGAGGAAAATGTTTATTAAGTAAGCCAGACAGTTCCGATATTGGGAGAATGTTCAAAGCCATGGTATCTGATGTACAAGGGGGTGAGCAGGAGTTTATACATAAATATGGAGATCCACGCTATTTTAAAAAAGTGAGCCTGAAGACTTTGCAAAGTTTTGCAATAACTTGGTACAAAATCAGGAAAGTCTCTAATATAAACTACTACAGTGGACTGGCTCCTGTGTGGGATTCCCCGGGTTCTCCGGACTGGTCAAAAGATTGCCTGGCTCGTCCTTTGAAAGAAGCGGGGATAAAAACTTGGGGTCAATTGGTGTCTGATGGAGTACTGATTTCCTGGGAGGAGGCCCAGGAGTTAGCGGATGGGCAACTGTCGAAATTTAAATATCTTCAAATTAAAAGTTGGAGCCTTACGGATGGACTAGATGCAGGACAATCTAATGCACTAGAATCTCTGATAAAATCTGAAGGATCCCGTGGAAAAGAGGTGGCAAGATGGTATTGGAGTCTACTGGAGAGTTCGGATGGAGATTTTAACCTGCCAGCAACACTGTGGGATAAGAGCTTGCCGGGAGTGCAGTCTACAGATTTATGGCAAGTATCTTGCAACATGCTATACTCCACAGTCCGTGCCGCAAATTTAAGGCGGAACCATCTCTTCTGTCTCCATAGGGTTTACTGGACACCATATAAGCTGGCAAAATTTGCGAAAGGTGTCATACCGAGGTGTCCCAAATGTGGGGAAGAAAAAAGTAATGATGAGCATATGTTCCTGGATTGTCCTGTGCTCCGAGAATTTTGGGGGGACGTGAGTAACACGATATCTTCAATACTTGGAGAACCACTCCAGGTAAGCATACCCCTTGGTTTTTTTGGGCTTCCGGTAAATTATGAAACTTTATCACAGAATACAAAAAAATTAATTTTTTATTTAATACTGCTTGCCCGAAGAGAAATTTGCAAGTATTGGATTAAAATTATGCCCCGAATAAGGCAGAATGGTTGGCTTCTATAAAATATACGGTTAAGATGGATAGAGCTTCAAAGCTTAAGCGTAATGAGTTCTGGCTTCCTTTTGAGAATTGGATACCCCCTTTGCAAATATAAATATATAATTATTGTCCTATGATTAGGCCTTTATACCATTTTGCTTGATTACTCTGGTGGAGCCTTTGAGAGGGTCTGGTAGTTTGTAAGGCTTCCTATGGTCAGAGTTCAAGAAGCAAGGTATAAAGTGACCCATCTCAGGTCTAACCACAAAAGGGCTCCGGATGGTGCTATTCTTAGGGAGACCCCGGTGTTTCAGTTCCTATACCTTTCTGTGAACCTGGACAGATGAGGACAAAAAAAAAAAAAAAAAGTATCCAGACATAAAGTTAGCACCCCTGTCTGATACAACCTCCTTAGGGAAGCCCACTCTTGAGAAAATTCCCAGGAGGGCCCTTGCCACCACAGGTGCTGTAGTGGTCCTAAGGGGAATAGCCTCTGGGTACCTGGTGGCATGATCCACTACCACCAGGATAAACCTGTGCCCAGATGCTGTTTGGGGATCCATGGAACCAACAATGTCAATCCCCACCCTTTCAAAGGGAACCCCCACCACAGGTAGTGGTATCAGGGGGACCTTTGTAGTGCCACCTGCCTTGCCATTGGCCTGGCAGGTTACACAGGAGCGATAAAACTCCTTGGTGTCTTCAGACATGTGGGGCCAGTGAAAGTGAGGGACAATTCTGTCCCAAGTCTTGTTCTGGCCCAGGTGACCTGCTAAGGGAATGTCATGGGCTAGGGTCAATAGGAAGCCCCTGAACTTCAGAGGTATAACCAACCTCCTGGTGGCACCAGGCGTGGGGTCTCTACACTCTGAGTACAAGAGTCCATCATCCCAATACACTGTATGGGGACCACTAGCTTTCCCAGCAGCCTCAGCAGCAGCTTGCTGTCTGAGGGGTTCAAGAGAGGGGCAGCTCTGCTGCTCCTGGCTCAGATCTGCCCTGGAAGGGCCCCTGTCCCCAAGAACTCAACCTGGTCAGGTTCAAGCTCCTCTGGGACAGTTCCTTCCTCAGGACTGAGATCATCCCCCTCAAGAGACTGATCTTCCTTCTGAGCCAAGGGGAAGGCACTGCCTTTACCCTACTACTCCTCTTCTTGGAGGGCCCTTGGTCCATTATTCCAGAATCCAAGGCCTGTTCAGTGTTAGACATTTTGGCTTGTGACCTGGTCACAGCAAACACATCTGCAGGGATGCCCAGCATTTCTGCATGGGTCCTGAGCTCCACTTCTGCCCAAGCTGAAGTTTCTAAATCATTGCCAAGCAAGCATTCAACGGGTAGGTCTGCACTTACCACAACCTTCTTAAGGCCAGTTACCCCTCCCCAGGAGAAGTTAACAACTGCCAGAGTATGGTCTGTTCTGACATTGCTAGCATTGGTCACTTGGTACATTTCACCAAGTATAATCTGCCCAGGATTCACAAGGTCTTGTGTCACCATGGTGACACTTGCCCCTGTGTCCCTAAATGCCAAAGCCTCTTTTCCATTGATTAAGGGCTGTTGCCTGTACTTGCCCAGATTACTGGGACTCACAGAGGAGGTCACATCCATGCCTCCATCACAGACTAGGACAGCCTGAGTGAGTTCTCTGACTAGGTCAGAGCTCATCTCCTTACCCAGGGTCAACCCTACTAAACCCTTGGCTTGTGTAGTCCCACCACCAATTGTAACTGCACTAGGGGGAGCAGGTGCCTTAGGGGCATTGGTGGGGGCTGGAGTAGAGTCTTTGGACTTGGTGCAATCACTGGTCCAGTGGGTCTTTTGCTTACAGACCTTGCACCATGGTTTCTTTTGGCCTCTTCCCTTGTTAGACTGTGAATCCCCACCTGAAGAAGATTTTTGGGGGCCTTGTGAAGACTTCTGGTCTTTTCCCTTCTCCCCACCCTTATCAGAGTTTTTAGAATCTTGCTTCTTAGGGTCACCACCTTGGTTCTGTACCTTCTGCCTCACCCTGGTTCTGACCCATTTGTCTGCCTTCTTTCCCAATTCTTGGGGAGAGGTCAGATCAGAGTCCACCAGGTGCTGATGTAACAGCTGATTTTGACAATTATTAAGGATCTGCTCCCTCATGTTAAGATTGTACAATCCTGTGAAGTCACATACCTTACTGCCCAATAACCAACCTTCCAGAGCCTTGGCAGAACAATCAACAAAGTCCACCCAGTCTTGAGTCTGTGCCTTTTGGGTATCTCTGAACTTTAACATGTATTGTTCAGTGGTTAGGCCAAACCCATCAATCAGAGCACTCTTTAAGACTGTGTATTTATCAGCATCCTCCTCTTTAACAGTGAGGAGCTTATCTCTACCTTTGTCTGCAAAGGAGAGCCACAAGATTGCTGCCCACTGCTCCTGAGGGACCCTCTGTACTTTACAGGCCCTCTCCAGTGCAGTTATCCATTTGTGGATGTCATCCCCACTCTGGTACGGAGGGACAATCTTGCTCAGGTTTCTATGGTCATAAGACCTTTCCCTATCTCTGGGGAAATTGCTGCCACCATGGGACTCTAGTCCCATCTTTTTCTCTCTTTGTAGAGATCTAGGGACTCCCTGTCTATAGCCAACTGCTGTTTTCTGAGTTCAAGCTGGGCTTGCTCATACTCAATCAGTCTCTTTCTCCTGTCATGAGAGGATTCTCTCCTATGAGAAGAGACAGAGGTCCCTATTGAGGTGTCAGAGTGGTTAGACTCCTGAGAAGGAGATCTAGACCTTCTGGGCACACTCACAATTCTTCCTGGGGGACAAAGGGGAGGTCATTCTGATCCTCCTCCTCCTCCACAGGAGGAATTGGGTTCTCCAGGTCAAGGTCATTTTCACCTTCCTGGCCAGTTTCAGAGGGGGGGGGCCTGGGTTTCTTCACCCCTGACCCCTTCCTCATCTTCTGCCCCACCCTCTCTGCCTACCCCTTCAGACCCTAGGGGCCTGCTGAGATCATCAGCTAGTAGCACCTCCCTGAGTTGTTGGGTGCTGGCACTTTTGCCTGCCTTCAGCTTCCTAGTTTTGCATAATGCTCTCAATTCCAAGAATGGGAGTATATCATACTTGGAGGGAAGAAGCCCACTGGCTTCTGGCAAGGACTCACTGGGTCCTGGCTTTGAAGACATTACTAGTGAGGTGTGGTGTATGCACTACCTACTCTAGTGTGGCCTACTAAACTCTCTTGAGTTGTAGAAAGGGTGTGCTATCCCTTAACACACAACTCTAAGTTCAGTAGAACTTACTGTATACTAAGCTTGATTTATATGTACCTTAGGTACCCTTAGTGGTTTTCAGTTGATCAATTCAATTGAGATTATCTGGTAAAACAATAGCAAGCTGGAATCCCACACGCTGCACACCAATGTGAGAAGTTGGCCTGGCATATGCTGTCCTCTAATTATAGTGGGCACCTTGCACCAGTCCAAACAACCCCTTATTGGAGATAGGTTAAAGACAACCTTTATTGAAAGCTATCCTAGTGGTAGCTATGGAGAGCAGCCTTCAGGCTAAGTCTTGGAGGAATGTAAAGCAGCTTGTTTTACCAGTCTATAATCTCTTGAGTGACCAAATGAAAGAGGACCACACCAGGTATATATTCAAAATATATGTATTTATTGCTAAACACACCCCTCTAGTCTCTTTATGAGGCTAGAGTTCGAAGTACATAAGTTATAAGTTAGTTATCTACAGTAATAGCACAAATACACGTTTGAGCCCTAGGGGCGTACCAAACCATATACCAATAAAGTGGTATAAGAACCACGACTGAACTAGACACAAGGCCTAGAGCCTGTAGAAGTGCTTGGACCACAAGTAACCACCCAAGGTAGTGACACAGGGGACCCACGGGGGACGCGTGCAGTGTGAGAACACAGCCGCGAATCGCCATTGACTTCTATGGGGAAAGTCACGGTTGGAAGTTTAAAGAAAAGGGACACTTAGAGGAGGACTTGGAGCAAACCCTTTTAGAACTAGGCTGTTCCAGTGTCAATACCCATGGGAGCACCGGAGTACTCGAGTTACCTCACCCAGGGGAGCCGGGTGCATAGGTGTCTTTCGGGGTCGGGTTTCGTCATCGTTTTCAATGGCAATCTGCTGCAAAGTGCTGCTGGCGGCCAAGTCGAAAGTGTTCGGGTGGATCCAAAGGTGGATCGAAGATCTGAAGAACCTGAAAGCAGAGGGGACAGAGTCTGGGTCACTAGCCAGTGACCAGGAAGGCGATGAGCAGATGCCCACCGATGTCGAGTGCTTCAGGTAGGTTGACGGTTGTCTTGAATCTTCAGCCACGAGGTCCAGGAGGCGTTGACGATGACCAGGAGCTGGATTCGAGCTGTCCCATGACGTCTGTCGATTGCAGGGGTGTCAGCGACCGGATTGGACCCAACAAGCCTTGGCAACGGCAAGTCTCGTGGAAATGGAAGAAGGACAATGGTGCAGACCAGCAAGGTCTGTGGGACTCACCCAGCAAGGATAAGTCAGGGCATGTCTGGAGCAACCAGGGAGCCCAAGCAGAAGAAGATTAGCCTTTGGGAGCGCCTACTAGCCAACAGACTAGCAACTGCAAAGGAGCCTCGAGTAGATGCACTTGGAGCTGGCTCACAGGACACTCGTGGAGGGGAGGCCAGTGATCTTCGGTGCCGTTGGTGCTGGAGGCTGGGGCTACTCAGAGCCCAAAGCATAACTTCGTGGGAGACCCAGAAGAGGATGCACTTGCAAATGTGATCGGTGTCCAGGGGTCACGGTTCCACATTACCCACGACAGCTACAGGCCTCAGCTTTGCTGGGGACTCAGGGCAGCCTCGGGAAAGTCTGGAAATCCACCTCTGGTGATGCAAAGACTTCGGCGTCCGGCGGGAGCTTCAGCGATGCAGACTGGACAATTGCTTCTTTGGTGCCTGCCAAGCAGGGGAGTCACTCCTTGACCCCAAGGGAGATTCTTCAGTCCTCTAATCTTGAAGTAGAGCGTCGAAGGTCCAGGATTCTGTGTCAGAGTTTCATCCAGGTAAATCTAAAGTCCTAAGGACTGGGGTCCCATACTTATACCAAGTTAGGGGTTGGACATACTCTGGGGACCCACCTATGGGAGGGTCAGGGCAGAGGGGTGGTTAGACCCCTTTCCATTTGTCCAGTTTCGCGCCAGAGCAGGGGCTCGAAGCCCCTGAGCCGGTTTGAACTGGGGTATGCACAGGGACACCAAATGTGCCCCCAGTGCAGGACTTCAAAGCACCAGAGAGTGCTCCCGCCCAGCCCCAATACACACTATCCTGTCTGGGGAGGTGGTTACACCTCCCTGGGACAGGAAACCTATTGTCCAGGCCTCCCCTGCCGGAGTTTCGGTCAGCAGCAGGAGGCCAGACTCGTGTCTGTGGCAGCAGCATCCATTTTGTGATGCCAGGGCTTGGAAAGAAGTTACCGGGCAGGCCGGTGTGTACATGTCTCTCCCTCTAGAAGGGTGGAATGCTACCCCCACCGCCAGAACTGGCGGGGGGTAGTATTCCAAGATGTTTGACACCAAACACGACATGTTTCCGTGCAGCCATCCCAAAGTTAGCATTTAACGCGAGGTTATAATGCGCTTAAGAGTATATGGTCAGGCTGCACTACAAACAGCATCAGAGAAGGGTCTCCGAACGCTGCAGAGGGGCCCTGCTCATGCAGGGGCACCCTCTCACATAGGAACCACGCACTCTGCCTCCAGGATTGATAAGGCCTACCATAGGAGTGACTTATAGGTTTATATGTGTGTATGTATGTAGTGATATAGGTAGCCTATATCACAGTAAGGGGTGCATGCACCACCTTACCCAGGCTGCAGTAGCAGACCTGTGGTGTCATTTTGGATGGCCTTCCAGGGGTGGCACAATACATGCTGCAGCCCCTGGTAGGCCTCTGAGGTACCTATGCCCTGGGTACATAGTATACCATATACTAGGGACTTATAAGGGCACTCCAGATTCCAATCAGAGATGTGCCTGGGGTTCTGATTAGCAGGGCCCCAGCCAGACTAAAGTCGAAAAACAGTGAAGCATCAGCAAAAAGTGGGGGTACCCATGTGAAGCAGATCCTACTCTCCTACATGTACCATGTGTGTTTGGCTCACGCCTCTTCATCTAAGTCCCATCTCTGCCATGTAGATTGCACAGGAGCAGGCGTGGGAGAAGGGTGTGTGTATGACAGTTGTTGTCACTCTATGTGAGTTCCAAGACACAGTGAGGCTTTCACAGGGCTAGGACACTTAGGTCTGCGCAGTGTTGGACACAGTGAGTCCAACAACATGACACATGTTTTGCTATCTTCTCTATGTGTAGTTGTAGGTAACTGCAGACAGTAGCTGCAGGCAGACTACACGTTGCTTGCTGTGTTGGTATCCTGCATGTGAATGGGATGTGGAGGTACTGTGTCCACCATCGAACATGCATGCCTGTACGTCTGATTGACCAATGACATTGCACCATGTTCAGAGCAATTGTTGGCTATATGACAGTTGTAGCTGGAGTTTTGGATGAGTCACTGTCGTGCTACTGCATTTTCGTTGTGTTGTTATTGTGCACTGTGTCATTGGAACATCACCCCTCTTGTCTCCCATGCCTGCAGCTGAAGGTCCACCAGCGTAAAGCCGTGTGGAGGGCCATTGCCTCCAGAGTCCGGGATCTGGGTGTGTCAAACCGAAGGCGCACCCACTGTCATAAAAGGTGGGACGACATCTGCCGGCTGAGCAAGTACGTGGCCGAGATGACGCTGGGGCTGCTCCCTCGGACTGGCAGGTTGGCTAGGCGCAGCATGACACCACTAATGGCCCGCATCCTGGCTGTCACACAACCTGAGCTGGACAGACGACTGAGGGAACATCAGCAGCGAGCCAGGGGTGAGTATGTGTTGCAGGCTGCCTTTGGCTGGGAGTGGGTGCATGTGTCTACAGAGTGTGCAAATTGTCAGCTGTGTGACGTTGGTTGTGTGGTGCAATGTTTTGTGAGTGGCCTCTGTGCTGGGTGTATGTGCCATTCTTTTGCCCAAACGGCGCTTCATGAAGTGAGTTTTAGCACTGTGCATCTCTCTTACATTTGGAGTTGTGGCCTTCAGGTACCTTCTGCTGTGGGGTAGTGTGTGAATTCTGATGGATGGGAATGCCAGTGTGCCAACTGTGAATGTGTTTCAATGAATGCGTGCAATTCCAGACCTCAGATGTCTGCCAGTCAGACATCTGAGGCCAATGTGCAACAGTAGATGTGCCCATGGACTCGATATGGTGGATGGCATGTGTGCAGGGTCATTGTGGGCTGGTATGTTGTAGTCTGTGTGGTCCCCTACTGCTCCACACATGTAGGTGATGTGCACCATGTTGTGGTGTTCATCCTTGCCAACATCGGGACAGTGTGTGTGCACAGGCCATTTTGGGGCTGTGTCTGATGTGAGCCAACTGCAGGATGGTGTGCTGTGTGAATCACCTGGGGCACTTATGGCAGGACGTGTGGCGGACATGCACCGTTGTGTAGAAATTTTGGGTGTCAAGATATATGTGTGCACAGGGTGGCATGCAATGTGCTGCACACCTCTTCCTAGGATGCAGATGTATTGGCACGTGTTAGTTCTGTTGATGCCACTCATCTCACAGTACTTCTCTCTCCTATGCAGCAGCTCCCGTATGTGCAGAGGGAGAGGGGACGGACACCAGTGGTGAGGCTTCCACTGCAACAGCCGCACCGGAGCTGACTGACACAGATGTGTCCAGCGCCGAGGAGGGGGACAGGAGTCTGCTAGAGGATTCACAGCTGGAGACACAAAGCTCTACCTCATCTGACGCCAGCGATGACACATCTATGTTGGGGGGTACAGGGAACGGGGACTCTGCCTCCTCTTCCGCCACACAGCGTCCAGTGCCCAGCCTCCCTTCAACCTCCACTGGTGCTGCCCGTGTCCGCACGAGTAGGAAGGGAAGAGTCACCTTCACCCCAGGCACAGCTGCCCCAGCCCATGTCAGCCCTGCTGCCCTCAGTGCAGAAGCAGTCGAGCTATTGCGCCAGCTGTGTGTGGGGCAGACAGCACTTCTCAATGCCTTCCAGGAGCACGACAAAAAGTTGGGGCAGGTTATAGCTTTCATGGAGGGCTTACATTCCGACGTAGGTGGGCTACACCGGACTGTGCAGTCCTTGTCATCAACTGTGACAGCAGCCCTGCAACAGTCACATAGTCAGGGAGCGGCTCCCAGCACTCGGTCCGGCCCCGTGTCACTGTGCACCTCTGACGACAGTGACAATGCCCAACGGACCCCAAAGTCCCGATACAGAACCCGCAGCACACAGGAGCAGCAGCAACCCAAGCGTACTAGGGCACAGACACCATCCCCACATAAGAGTAAGGCCACCCCAGAGCGCAGAGAGAAAAGCCCATCAGGCGACAGCAAGAGCCACAAAGCAAAGAAAAAAGCATCAGGGTCACAGGCCTCACCTTCCTCCCCTGCCAAAGACTCCCCTGTCCCAAAGACGTCTCGCAGAGGCAAAAAGACAGTTTCCACACACACTGAGAAGGTGTTGCCTGCAAACATTACACAGGATGAGGGCCCCATGGATAATCCATCCTTGACCTCCACTCCCATCCCAAGCCCTGTGAAGTCAGCACGGGAGGACACTGTAGGGGGCAAAGCTGGTGGACAGATGGAGGCAGGGCGGCGGCAAACACCAGGCAAGCGCACAGCGGGTTCCAGCATGACCCCAGAGGGGGGGTCACCATCCACACCAGAATCAGCTTTGGTGTTGGGGTCACCTGTTGTGTCTGCCCCAGTTCCCCTCAATCCCCAGACAGGGAAGCCTTTCAGGATCCCCAAGAAGTGGAGGGGCACCCCTCCACAATCTCCGGCACACACTGTGTCTCACCAGGGCATGAGTCCACCTCCCCGGGCCACCACCCCACCTGGTCCAAGCAGCCCCCCAGCTACCACATGCACAGTTGGCTCTTCCACAGTTGTTACTCCCACTGCCCAGGGTAGTCCGCCAACAGACCCCAACACACAGTCAGCTCCAAGTTCGACAGACAGCCCCATCTGAGTGGTGGTCACCCTCACACACCTGTCTGTCCACAGGGGTGCGTGTGATGCCCATTGTCAGGCCCATTACTCTGTTGCTGGGCATGGCATGGTAGAGTTGCATACATTCCCTGTGTAGCTTCTGATGTAACTACTCTGCACATTGTACTTGCCTTGTGTTTCACTGCTCTGTGCCCCCTGCCTGTGCAGCTTCTCATGGACTCACTCTGCACTTTGTCCTGCCCACTGGCCTTGCTGTTCACTGCTGTGTGCCCCCTGCCTGTGCAGCTTCTCATGTGCCTCACCTGCACTATGTCCTGGCCACTGGCCTTGCTGTTCACTGCTGTGTGCCCCCTGCCTGTGCAGCTTCTCATGTGCCTCACCTGCACTGTGTCCTGGCCACTGGCCTTGCTGTTCACTGCTGTGTGCCCCCTGCCTGTGCAGCTTCCCATGTGCCTCACCTGCACTGTGTCCTGGCCACTGGCCTTGCTGTTCACTGCTGTGTGCCCCCTGCCTGTGCAGCTTCTCATGTGCCTCACCTGCACTGTGTCCTGGCCACTGGCCTTGCTGTTCACTGCTGTGTGCCCCCTGCCTGTGCAGCTTCTCATGGACTCACTCTGCACTTTGTCCTGCCCACTGGCCTTGTCGTTCACTGCTGTGTGCCCCCTGCCTGTGCAGCTTCTCATGTGCCTCACCTGCACTGTGTCCTGGCCACTGGCCTTGCTGTTCACTGCTGTGTGCCCCCTGCCTGTGCAGCTTCTCATGTGCCTCACCTGCACTGTGTCCTGGCCACTGGCCTTGCTGTTCACTGCTGTGTGCCCCCTGCCTGTGCAGCTTCTCATGTGCCTCACCTGCACTGTGTCCTGGCCACTGGCCTTGCTGTTCACTGCTGTGTGCCCCCTGCCTGTGCAGCTTCTCATGGACTCACTCTGCACTTTGTCCTGCCCACTGGCCTTGTCGTTCACTGCTGTGTGCCCCCTGCCTGTGCAGCTTCTCATGGACTCACTCTGCACATTGGACTGGCCACTGGCCTTGCTGTTCACTGCTGTGTGCCCCCTGCCTGTGCAGCTTCTCATGTGCCTCACCTGCACTGTGTCCTGGCCACTGGCCTTGCTGTTCACTGCTGTGTGCCCCCTGCCTGTGCAGCTTCTCATGTGCCTCACCTGCACTGTGTCTGTGCCACTGGCCTTGCTGTTCACTGCTGTGTGCCCCCTGCCTGTGCAGCTTCTCATGTGCCTCACCTGCACTGTGTCCTGGCCACTGGCCTTGCTGTTCACTGCTGTGTGCCCCTTGCCTGTGCAGGATCTCATGTACCTCACCTGCACTGTGTCCTGGCCACTGGCCTTGTTGTTCACTGCTGTTTGCCCCTTGCCTGTGCAGGATCTAATGGACTTCATCTGCACATTGTACTTGCCTTGTGGTTCACTGCTGTTTGCCCCCTGCCTGTGCAACTTCTCATGGACTCACTCTGCACTTCTTCCTGCCCACTGGCCTTGTCGTTCACTGCTGTGTGCCCCCTGCCTGTGCAGCTTCTCATGGACTCACTCTGCACATTGGACTGGCCACTGGCCTTGCTGTTCACTGCTGTGTGCCCCCTGCCTGTGCAGCTTCTCATGGACTCACTCTGCACTTTTTCCTGCCCACTGGCCTTGTCGTTCACTGCTGTGTGCCCCCTGCCTGTGCAGCTTCTCATGGACTCACTCTGCACATTGGACTGGCCACTGGCCTTGCTGTTTACTGCTGTGTGCCCCCTGCCTGTGCAGCTTCTCATGGACTTAATCTGCACATTGGACTGGCCACTGGCCTTGCTGTTCACTGCTGTTTGCCCCTTGCCTGTGCAGGATCTAATGGACTTCATCTGCACATTGTGCTGGCCACTGGCCTTGTTGTTCACTGCTGTTTGCCCCTTGCCTGTGCAGGATCTCATGTACCTCACCTGCACTGTGTCCTGGCCACTGGCCTTGTTGTTCACTGCTGTTTGCCCCCTGCCTGTGCAGGATCTCATGTACCTCACCTGCACTGTGTCCTGGCCACTGGCCTTGTTGTTCACTGCTGTTTGCCCTCTGCCTGTGCAGCTTTTCATGTAAATACTGTGCATATTGAAATGCCCACTGGCTTTGCTGTTGCCCAAATTTGTTGGCTCTATATGCAAATTGTGAATAAACACAGTTGGTCCTGCAGTGAGTTGTGTCAGTGTCCTTCCTGAATAAAGTTGTTTCTGTGTGTGCATGGTTTACTGTGTCACAGGCTCAGTATGCCACTTCAACATTGCCAATGGGTTGTGTCACATTTCATTTTTTGCAGGGGTGGGAGGCACTTCATTTCTACATGACTGTGATACTTATGGGTGCAGTGCAGGTGGTTGGCAATGAAATCTTGTAGTCATCTTCCTTCTTGGCTCATGTTATCTATGGTGGACACATGTCAGGTTTGTGGGCAATGGCAGCACAGGGTGGGAGTTTGGGCAAAGGCTTACAGGCAGGCAGGCCAGGGTCATGGGGTCTGTGTGAGCTTCCTTTCTGTGTGCCAATCAGTGTCGGTGTATGGACATCTTGTGGTGATGAGTTATCCAGGTCCCATGGCTTACTTCCAATGTGTGCACTTGGGTGGTGGAGAAGTGTATGGTGTGAAGGGGGTGACTTTATTGTGACTGTGGATGTGTGTGCACATGCATTGTCAACTACTGCCATGTGTGACCCTGGAGTGGTGTGCCTGTATGTGTACTTGTTTAGCCCTGTGGTTGTGTTTTGTGCACATGGCAGCATTGTGTGTTGCTGTTGTGGGAGGAGGTATGTGTGACATATCCTACTTGTGCTTGGCTGTCATGTAGTGTGTCACTGGGCCCTGTGTGTTGTGCAGCAGACATTGTCTTGTCCAGTATTTGGATGCCTATGTGTGGCTGGTCAGTGTTTGAGTTCAGGGCCTTCCTTACATCCCTGTGCCTATACATGGGTGTCCTTGCTGTCTCCAGGAGTTGTTGCATTGGGGTGAGCGTGGTTTGTGTTGACTGACTGTGTCAGCCATGTGTGCTGTGATGGGCTGTGTGTGTTCTCACATGTGTCTTGTCTTGCATGTGCATCACACATGCTTGATGGTTGTGTCACTGCCCTTCCATTTGTGGGCACCTCACTTTGGCTTTCCTATATGTTGTCCTCCATTACTGCTGGCATGTGGTGTGTGTATGTAGCTGTGAGTCAGGGTGGTGTGTGTGTGTGTGTGACTTGTCAGGTAGTGTGTGCAGTGAAGTGTTTGGTCCTCATCTGTGTGTGTGTACATTTTGTGCCTGCCCTCAGTGTTCTTGGCTTGTGTGTGATGTTGTTGTGGTGTGTGTGTTGGCTGGGGCCTGGGCTTCTGTGCTATGTGTTCCTTTGCAAAGGGTCCTGCTGTGGCTGTATATGCAGTTGTTGGGACGTGGGGCATGGTGTGGCTGTAGTTGTGTGGTTGTTGTGCAGGAGTGGCACTTGTGAGGCACATGTTGTGTCCCTTCAGGGAGGTAGCTGGTGTGTTGTGGATGGAGTTGTGGCTCTGTGCAATTTGTACAGTGCCCTTGGCATGCGCTGGCCCTGTGCTCTGCGTTGTGTGCATGGTTTCATGCACACTGACCGCGGCGGTGACGTGACCGGGACATTTGTTCATGAATGCGGTACATGGGTGGGAAGTATGTGGCGCGATGTTTTTGTGACAGGTGGGACGTGTGTGTGCAGTGATGGCTGTGTGCCTGTCCCCACAGGGGTGTGTGGTGTTCCCATGCAATGTTTTTCCCCCCTGGAGCTGTGTATTGTGTTACTTGCACTGTTGTGTCTGTACGTACCTGCGGAGGCGTCCGTGGCGGTGGATAACTTGCAGGTGGTGGATCATGTACAGCACCGGGAAGGCGTGTAGTGCGGGATCCATCGCGGTGTGTCCCGGGTGTTTCTTTTCTGTCTCCGCTGTGATGTCTCCGCCGTCTTTCGCTGTGCGGTTTCTCCGTCGCGGTGCGCTGCCCTGTTTCCGGCATCGTGATATCTTCGGCGTACGGGACGTCATTCCGAACGGCGGTGTGTGGTGATTGGCTCACTCCGCCGCGGTGGCGGGCGCTGTTCGATGGCGGTCTGCGTCACACCGCGGTGGACGGTAAATGCCTATGTTTTCCCATCCTAATATGGCGGCCGTGAAGACCGCTGCTGGCGTGCGGAAAAAGGCATTTTTCCGCACCGCCGCCACCGCGGTCGTGCCTCCACCAGACATCCTAATAGACCCCTAAGTTCCCATATACAGCCCCATCTCTCGGAGTCTATCTTGGCATGGCCCTGGCACATGGGATTTATGGCCTTTTTGCAGTAAAGCAAATAGGAACTAATGAAAAAGTAGATAGGCCAGGGCCTGTGAATCTTTACTTTATTGGTCAGAGAGGGACTAGGAGTACTTTGGGGTGTCCCCCACCCACTGGCTGGTGAACACTACAAAACTACAAAACTGGACCCTCATTGAGCCTTCATACAAACACTTTCTGGACCTGTGGACAATCAGAAGAGGAGTGGACCTGCTGCCTGAGACCTGAGATGATCCCTGAAGGACTGAACCTGCTCCCTCGTGTACCCCGGACAAACAATTGGACTAAAAGGGTTAGGTGATTGACCTCCAGTGTGGCTACTGAGACACAATAAGATACAAGAGTCCTTTTTCCGGAAATGCTCAGCTGACTAGTAGCAACTGGATCAAGACTGGGCTGTGCTGTTGACCTCTGCCTGACACCCTGAGAGTCTCTAGGTACCCCTTCCCTGAGATTCTGGGGACCTTAGTAGTGGACTCCTGTGGCGGTTTGAGTACCTGAGGAAAGTTTGGAAACTTTTGAAACCTTTTCCTTCAGAGCTTCAGCAGGATCCACCACAAGAAGTATCCGACTAGCAGTTCCATTGCGTTGGATTGAATTTCAGCTTTGTCCCACTCAAGGATCATAGCAGCTCCAAGAACATGACTTGGGGCCTCATTATGATGGCGGTTGGACTTTAGTCTGACCACCATCATATTGGGGATGGGACCACCCGACTTGCTGTCGGCAGTCCCACCATAGGAATTACAAGACAGTTGCAATGTGAATAATTTGTATTGCGGTGGGTGCTGCGGGCTGCAGCACATGCCGCAGTACAAATAATACACATCAGACATATCCCTGCACTAGGTGGCAGGCACCATGCGGTGCCTGCCACATAGTGCAGGGATATGTAAGGGGGAACCATAGGTGCCCCCAAACACCAAAGCTGAGGCACAGAGGTGAAGGGGGGCCCGCTACGGGCCCCCAATGTCCCTTTCTGCCAGCCTTTCCATGGCGGGTTCACTGCAATGAATGGGCCGGCGGAAAGGAACATTGTAATACCTATGGCGGTGCCTGGCAGGCACCGCCACCATTGTAGGTATTACAGCACTTCCAACGATCAAACAGGCTCCTTGAGCCCATCAGATCCATGGCGGTCGGTCTCTCTGACCGCCAAAGAACCGTCCGCCATCATGATGAGGTGGGCTGGAACGCAGTGACCGATGGTGGCCGGACCACCACCAACGGGGTGACGGTGGTGGTCCACCACCATCATAATGAGGACCTAAGTTCCTCGGTGTTTGAACTTTTTAGTGGGAAATTTTCTAGATCCCCAACAGTATTCCACGGTGGCATCTTCAATTCAGTGGCGGCCCATTCAAGGAGGGTTTTTCTTCTCAAAATTGATTATGTTTCTTTCTGCATTGGGACTTGAAGAAATTCAACACTTTTCTTTACAAAAGTGGCAAAGTTCTTTTCTGAAGTGGGACTCAAAAACTTTTCAAACTTTTTGACTTCCAGACTTTCACCAGAACAAATCAATTCATGCATCTAACCAGGGCTTCAGCCTGGTAAGAAAGGAGGTTAATTTATTCCGGGGAGGGGAATTGAATTTAGCTCAAATTAAAATGGAGTTGGTGTGCTTGTGGATTGCAGAATTTGATCTGAGAGTTTGAAAAGGTGGTCTTAAATTCACTAAGCACCCTCACACCTATGGAGTTTTCCCAACATGCTTTCTTACATTATGTTTTACAGTGATGAAAATGTCTGATTTCTGCAAGTTTTCCAGGTGGCAGCACTTTCAATCCTGATGTAACCTCAGCCGTTCCATTTCCTCAATTTCACACTCTTTATTTTCTCTCCTTTTCCTTGATACAGACGATTCTGATTTTACCATCCCGTATTTCTCAATTGATCCTTTCTAAAGATTGTTTGCCTTTTGCTTACAGGTTTTTGTTGCCATTTACATTCTGGCCTCCTTCATTAACATTTGGTGGATATTTCTCCAGTTCAATTCAAGTAAATATTCAATTGGGGTCGATGCCCATAAAACTTAATTAAAATGCAATGTTCATTAAAATGCAAATATTTGGACTAGATGTAGGTGTCGCAGTGCGCTAGTTAGGCCATGAGCTTGTAATAGAATATCGTAAATATATTGCTACACAATTTCAGAAGTAAAATACTGCAAGACAAATAGTGTTCTTAATCAATAAACAACAGAGAAACTTTTTGGAAAACTACATTGTTTAGAAGCTATTTATTTACAGATGCACGTGGAAAGCCACCACTCTTATCGAGTCAGTTCTAACTATTTCCTGCGTTTATTCCAAGAGGAGAATGAAAGTTTGCCCACAGCAAAAATTAAGGGATAAGGTTGAAAGTGTTTACTCGTGCGATATATTTTTCTTCATATCTTTTTACGTAACAATTTTAGTTAGATTTTTACCTTTTACTCACATTTCTCTCGATGTTTCTGTTTTCCGTTTACCCCTTTATTGTCTAGGATGGTCTTTTTCCCTTCTCTTTCTGTGTTGCAGAGATCGGGATATCTAAGCTGTAGGACGTCTTGTCAATCCAATTACATCCCTTTCCTTTGATGCAAAGTTTAGCCTCGGGGGATGTACCCTTTCTTGAGAAAGTTTATTTTGGAACTAAAGAAGCATGCTCGGCTGTCCTTAAGAAATTAATCGCATGATTCCTTCACCTTGCCTTTCCTTTCGGGTGCTATTCCTGATGCAGCACTTTGTTCCTTTTTAAATGTAACTGAGCAGACTTTCAGTTGTCAAACCATATAACTGATCAAACAGCTGGAAAAAGCGTTGAGCATGTTTCTACTGGAGTGAAACATAAATCGCTGAATCCTTGTGTTATTGTATTTCTTATATTTTACAAGCCAGAGCTCATTTTTATTGTTTAATATGATTTAATGGGAGGATTCAGCATTGGATCTGAATCTAACATAATATAGGTACAATAAGTAAATGTAACATGCAAGAGCACTGCTATAGAATGCCTGATTAATTTAGATTGTGTGGTCTTGCTTTGAGATATTGTTAAATGTGTTTTGTTTGCTGAAGCAGTTCTTATGCTCATAATGTAAACTGAAGTGGTGTGGGTAAGTAAGAAAATATTTCCTAATAATCTATACTTTTTCAGAATGTGTTCTCTTGGCATTAGGACTCTGGGTGCTGTGACACTGCAATTCTTTCTCACAGCACATGTGAATTTTCCCAGCAAACATAAATACAATTGATTACAACTAGCTTGCTTTATTTCACTAGCCAACTCTATGCCACGCACTGACTTCTGCAACACCAAATTATGAAAAGTGATTTGTGCAACATAAAAATCCCATATAAATAATTTGATACCAGATTCAACTTTTTTTCAGTTCTCCGTGATTGGCCACATTTTTCCTTTTTCCAAATCTAATTCCTGCCTCCCATTTTGTGTGCCTATGACTCTTGCCTACAAAGGTGGAGTTCAATCTTGACAATATTGAAAGCTACAGTATGGCTAAGCTGAAATATTTGTGCAGAGAGACTGGATTAAACCAGCTAAGGACTCTCTAAAGTTTGAGTTTCAGATAGCCCTCAGAGCCTGGGAGGAAGATAACTGGACAACAGCTCCAGATCTGGAAAAGAGGAGCATCTTCTGCCCTTGACCACAGAACAGGAGGAGAGCAGGGGACCCACAAGAGTGAGGTGCTCTACTGGTCAAGCACAGAAAGCAGTTTGTCCTCCCACCCCCTGCTCAAGCTTCAGCTGTCCCAGTTGGAACTGGATACAAAAGCAACAAGGGCTGAGGCAGAGAGAGCCGAGGAGGATAGGGAGATAGCTCTGGGGAAAATAAAAATGTTGTGGGCTCATGAAGTGAGTCACAAGTTGCTGGAACTAAAGCTCAAACAAGTCTCAGAGTCCAGCCAAAATGGTGGCAGCGACAACACAGTGTCCAGAGGAAACAAAAGGGTCCACATACCCAAAGGCCAGACTTACCAAGGTTTCATGCAATTCAACACAAAAAGGCAACTTGCGCGTGAAAGGGGGGAGTAGGAATGCACAAAATATTTCAAGGTATGGTGGGTTCCTGCTCTCTTCATGGACTGGGGCACAATCTGGTGCATAGCACCAGTGCAGGCACCCTTGCACCATGGTGCACGGGCACCTGCATTGCAGTCGATTCTTTTTTGTGGATGAAGGGACTCCTTCCTGCTCAAAAACAAACTTCTGAGGCTTTTCCCTGCAGCACACTTAGAAAGAAGAAACAACAAGGAGCAATAAAGATATTTCCCCTGGGAAGGTGTAGCATTGGAACACCCATTCTCCACCCATGGAACGCCTTCCCAGGACAGAGTCACACAAGGCATTGACTAGCGCTGCCAGGCATTACTCCAGATTTACTCCAGATTTACCAAGCAAAGGTGGCCCTTTCCAACAACCCCATCATCAAGGAATTCGAACAGCCGATTACGTTGCTGTAGGAACGGCTCTGACCGAGGGTCGGAGCCATTTCCTACGGCATCGTAATCGGGTCTTTAGTTGGGAGATAGATTCAGAGGGCAGACTGGTGAATACTTAGGGTGGGAGTTGTCAGTTCCGCCATATCACAGTGAATGTGATCCCTGTCACTGCTCTGAGGGATACGTGTGCCAGCCACACTATGGTGGTGGGAGGGTTGGTTTCTACAGATCATTACATTGGACAGGTGTGTTGGGTAAGTCAGGCCCTTGTGTAGGACTTTGTCTGCCCCATTGCTTTAGTACCCCTCAAATGGGGTGGAGAATATCCGCGAGGAGAGTCATACATAGTCCCCAGATGCTCATTGACTACCTTCTACAAAATGAGTTACAACCTTAGTAAAACAACTGGGAGGGGTGGCCTCTGTTTCTGACATAATACTCCCACACGGAAGGTATTGAGGCCCAGATCGAGGGGCTGTAGGTTGAAAAAGTCCACAGTGGGAGCACCAGAGAGTCCAAAGTGAGAGCACCAGTGGTTCAAGAGTTGTCAGCTCTGAGAACAGAGCACCCGAAGACTGACCATGGTGAGGCCACTTCTGACCGGGGGAGCTCCCTGCACCATCCCAGAGACAGAGGCTGGAGACCTGCACCAGGCAGACCCCTGCACAACACAGGCAGAGTGTGTCACCTTTAAGGGGGGTGGATGTTCCCTCCTGGAAGTCCTGGCACACTGGCCCCTGTTCAGCCTCAGGCTGCAGACTCTAATGAGTGGCCAGTCTCAGACTACCACCGCTGGACTGGTGGGAAGGAGAGTGGAAGAAGGGATCCTAACACCCAGGGCTTTTGCCCCTCACTCTGAGAAATCTCAGAGGTCAGAGACACCAGGATGGCCTGGGGCCCAGCTCTTGACATTGACAGCTGTCAATTGCCTCTGTTGGTTGCTGAACCTATAAGGAGAGTTTTCCTAGGGTTGGGGACAGATGTTTGATACAAGCGATGGAATGGGCCACATCACTTTGTTGACCATGGTGATACTGGTGGCCTACTGGGATGCATCAGTGAGCAAGTTAATGCTGGGTCCTTCACAGATGGGTCCACCAATAAAGAGAAGGGTTCCCCATGGGTCAGTTCAGTGGCTCAGGAGAGTGTAGACAGAGGGATCTAACTGAATTTAGAGGGGCATAGAACTGGCAAAGGCTTCTGCAGTAGAGGGCTATTGTCCATGTTCTATTGCATAATCAGGGAAGCCCATCGAGGTAGTGATTAGTCTTCCTGGCTAGAGGGGGGTCATGTTGGACTTGGCCTTCTCTGCAGGTTCACCCTCAAAGGTTTTGCCTTCTCCCCTCCTATTTTTACTGAATTTGTTTTTGCTGGCCTTAGGATTATGTGCCCTTTTCTAATGCTAACCAATGCCAATGTGCTTGTGCTCACTCCCTAAAATATGGTAAAATTGGTTTACACCTGATTACCATTTTAATTTATACATCCATAGTAAAGGGCTGGTAAATAAAATGCTACTAGGGTGCCTCCAGCACTTCTTGTGCCACCCACTTAAGTAGCCTCTTAAAACATGTTTCAGGCCTGCCATTGCAGCCTGAATGCAATTCTAAACTGCCAATTCGACTTGGCAAAATACCTCCTTTGTCAAGCCTTAAACCCCCCTTTATTACAGATAGGTCACCCCTAAGGTAAACCCTAGGCAGCCGATAGGGCCGGGTGCATTGTAATCAAAAGTTTGGACATGTCCTGTTAAGTTTTACATATTCTGGTAGTGAGAAACCCCTAAATTCATTTTTGAACATGTTGAAAGAAGGCTACATCCATTTATGCTTTGCTGATTTGAGCAGTGCATTTGATCTGGTTAATCACGCCAAGCTGTGGCAGTCACTGGTTAAGATGGGGGCCCCCATTGAGATTGTGAACTTTTTGTCACAGCTATATGCACAGTTACAATTGAGGGTACGCTACAGGTCAAGGGGAGAAGTTACATCACGTTTTAAAATAACCAGAGGAATTCAGCAGGGCTGTATCCTTGCCCCCCTTTTATTCTTGTTTTATACTAATGGGGTTGATGAGTTTTTGCAAAAGATAAATGCAGATGCCCCAAAAGTCAGCCAATGTCCAACACTGGTAATACTATACGCGAATTACGCTGTCTTGATTTCTAGAACTGGAAATAGTCTCCAGCTCATGATTGACAGTTTCACCACCTACATGGAGGGCAAGGATATGAAAATGAATCTAAAAAAACCTTTACCATGATGTGTGAGAAAGGGAAACCCAAGAAGAAAACTCTTCATATGAATGGAGAAGCACTTGCTGCAACTGAAAGTTTTACATATCTAGGTGTGAATTTTTCTAGCAATGGGGGACTTGTGGAAGCAGCAAAACTAAAATGTATGAGATCCTCAAAAGCCCTTTTTAGGTTTCAATCAAAAATTGGGAATACGCCCATTAGAGAGCTGTTGACCATATACAGAAGTAAATGTATTCCTAGTGTCAATTATGGAGCCCCCCTTTGGGGCTTGGTAAAATGTAAATTTTGCAGGCACAGGAACGTCTCTTCCTATGCAGATTAGTAGCTGTGCCCTGTTCAACCTCCTCTTATATAGCTCACAAGGAATTAGAGGTCTCCTATTTAGAGCTTGCAGATAAGTCCCATCATACTCTGGCAAAGTATATGGAGTAAAGATGGCACAAAATTCACCAAAGAGATGATAACAGACTATCTTACTTTGGAATGTAGACCAAGAATACCATGGTTGGCACATGAAAACAGTTTGCTAAAGGAGGTGGATAGGAAATTGAGCATTGATGATCCGGAGGGAGTGTTACAATTTAGTAAGAAAGATTTAAAAATGGTTTTGATTGGGAAAAAGATGGCTGATAGGAAAAAGAGAGAGTGTGTTAAACCGACTGTGTCAATGTATCTCTCAGGTTCCATACAACCAAATGCCCTGAGCTACCTCATGCTAGTATTGAATATTCAACACAGACTTCATTTAACAAGACTGTGCATAGGCACATTGTACTTTTTGGTTGCATTTCCCTAGATGGGCTTTTGTTCCCAAAAGCTACCCATATGGCCATGTGATAGCAAGTCCAACCCGACTACATTGCATTTTTTCACTCTTTTGCAGCTTTTATAGGGATCTGAGGAAACAAATACTGCAGCCATTGTTTTTAAAATTAAAAATTATTTATTATGAAGATGCTTTTAATTTTATCCGTACCCTTGATAATGTGAATCTATCCTATTTAATCTCTGTCTAAGTTACTTATGCCATCCAAAGAGGGAAACAGCTGCTATACCTGGACATTTTAAGATATGAAATGAATAGTTCATTCATTATCCCCTATCTGATATGTCTGATAATGTTTTTAACTCGGTAGCCACTGAGTTGACGCCTAGCTTAGTATCTGGTGTTCTGTGTCTGTATATTTAATCGTTCAAGTTATGAGATCATTTTGTACGAAATTTAAATATGCATGTTTTTATTAAGATCTTTCTAAATTTTATCTCTGTGATTCTTTTATGGATATTTTTTATCAAATTGACTTTGACTACTGTGAGGCTCACCTCTCCCATAGGATGACATTGGGTTGCCTTATTACATTTAATGAGTGCTAACTTTTGATTGGGAGCAAGCAGGACTTTCATGTTTGTTGTTTGAGAAATTGCAGTTTCAAATCCTCTTTAATGGTAAAGTTGGATTTTAGGTCACAATTCTGAAAATGCCACATTTAAAAAGTTGGCATTTTCTTGCCCTAACTATTTGGTGCTTGCAGCCTATTCATGGGTTACATGACTAGGTGTAGTTTGCAGTTGGACTTTGTTTATTTCTCCAAGACAGCCTCACAATAGAGGATTAGGTGTGCCCAGATGGGCATCACTGGTAGGATGGGAGGCAGAGCTGGGCACAGACACAATTGCAAATCAATTGGCTGTGCCCGTCTTCACACAAAGGACTTAACACCACTTCATTGCACCTGCAGTCAGGCTGGAGCCAGGGCAGGAGAGGCAGGAAATTACAAGCACTTCAAAGAAAAATCTCTAGAAACTCCTACTTCAAAGACGGCACAAGGTATAAAAATAGGACATTCAGACCCACTCTTCAGTTCATTTTCTGGTCTTGCGGAAGGACTGTCAGAGGACTGTCTGCTACTGTGGTCTCCTGTGCACTTTAGAGGACTGTTTTGCTGCACCTGGAAGAATTGCTCTGCTTCCTTAAGCCTGCCTTGAACCCTCAGAGGCCTGCCCTGCTGCTTGAGCCCTGTTCCACTGCTTGAACCCAGGTCTACCAGAGTGATTGCAAGGGCTAGTTGTCTGGCCTCCTGGTTAGAGCCTCAGGAACAGAAAAAGGTCCAACCATCTTGAACCCCCACCTGGCAAAGGCTGAGTGATCCCTGATCCTCCAAGAGGTACCTCTCCAGTTCTGGACCCTTGGAATTGGTGCTAAAGTTGCCTACTGCCAAAATCCCAAACTTGGGACTTAAGCATTTTTTGGTTCAGAACTGCTCTGACAACTGAGGGGAGACCAGGACCTACCTGCTCATTGATTCACTCAAGGTGCATTGCCGGTTGGCCTGACTTCGCGGCAGCCCCTGCTACATTCTTTTATGCAGCTGCAAATCCTGTTCAGCGGTCCCTCGCAGAAGAGGGATCTAGCCTCATGGAGCCCTCGCCGGTTACAATTTGCAGATTTGTTCTGCTGGAGGTTTTTGACCTACAAAAAAGAACCCGAATGAATAATTCTTTACCACGACAGCCTTGCCCCACTGAACATTTTGGGCATTTTTCCACAAAAGTTCTGAAGGGAAGTGACGACCAGGTCCAATCCACTTTTTATATCCGACCTGTGCTCCATCGCAGTCAGCCATATTTTTTTACTTTGACTCGATCTCGCACAACCAGATATCCACGGTTGGTGCTTTGATCTTGAAGGCGCTAACTTTAACCTTAACATTTTTAAATTCATAACTCTGTTTCTATTAATTTGATTTTTGTCATTGTGGTGAAAATAGTTCCTTACAATTCACTCTATTTTTCTAACATGGTATGGGATTGTTCTTTTATTGTGTTTTCACTGTATTACTATTTGTGTGCCACATAAATACTTTACATATTGCCTCTAAGTTAAGCCTAGCTGCTTTTGTGTCAAGCTACCAGAGGGTTAAGCATAGGTTAATTTAGTAACCTTTGTGGCTGTTACTTGAACAAGGTGAACACCTCACTCAACCAACAACCCAATTCTTCACACCGATCTGTAATTTTACTCCAAAAGATCCCCAATAATGTTAAGCAAATGTATATTCCAATAATTCACACAATGCAATGTTTATTCATATTGATTACTAAAAAAATGATTACTAAAGTTTCATTAAAAAACATGTCTGTGACTATTTTTTTCATAGTATTTATTACATTTTGTGAGTGAAAAATGTGAAAGTAAATAGTCAAAAACATTGCTTTTAAAAAAAAATAAAGAAAGCATGTCTCCGAGTTAAGCCAAAAACAAACTAAAACAACAAGAGGACCTTACATCTTTTCTGTACATCTTCAGGCCACATAAAAAGCAACCATAGAACCAGACCCTAGAGTTTGCTGTACTCCCAGCTGTAGAGCAAAAGCTCCAGCCTGCGAAGTGCATTAAATAATATGATAAGATCTCCTGGGTTCATGAATTCAATGACCCAGGAGACTTACTGCAAAATTTCCTGTAGTTTCTCGCAACATTAAAAAAAAAATGGTGGTGTCCCTAACCCTTCTAGGGACATCATCAAAAGCAAACATATGTAAATAGCCCTTGCAGGGCATTATGAGGTGCTCCATGAAAGAGCATTGAATAATAAATGAGTATTCACTTTTTGTGTTTTTCTTTTAAACCTTTTTAGGTGTCCCAGACCCACCCGGGACACCCACTTTTTTTCATAGTAGGTCAAGGGGGAGCCCCAGTGCCCCTGTGGCCCTGCCAGGTCCCTACATGTGGCCCCATCTCACAGTGCCATGCAGGAGCGGGCATTTTTTTCATTTAAGGGGTGTTGCTATGGCCACCTTGGCCACCCCAAAAGTTCAGTAAGCGCGCTCTCAGGATGCAGCACAAACAAACCTAGTTGTTGCAGGAAACTGTTTAATCACACAATGCGTTTTGGCTGCCCAGCAGCCTTGGTCACATGTGGCTCATGCTGGTTGCAGTGCTGTCTCTCCTTTTTGGTGTAGGTGTGTGGAGGGAATGAAGAAAACATATATATATATATATATATATATATAGATGTATATATTACATAAATATTTATATACGTATTCACTGGAAAAATATTTATATATATATTATATGTATATATTATATACATATTTATATATGTATTCACTAAAAAACAAAGATTAAAATGATGCTATCGTTTGGAATTGTAAGAATATCTAACTTAACGTTCTGTATATATATATCATGTGTCATGTGATCTAGGCCCCACGGGGTCGAAACGCGTCATGGCTGTGGTCTGTGAGAGCTGCTAATAAACTACTCACTGCACAATTTGGTGGTCCGGGCTCCTGTTCATCAAAACTACTACGAGCACGAGCAGAGTTGTTTTCCTATATATATATATATATATATATATATATATATATATATATATATATATATATATATATATATATATATATATATATATATATATATATATATATATATATATATATATATATATATATATATATATATATATATATATATATATATATATATATATATATATATGCGTTTTCTTCATTCCCTCCACACACCTACACGAAAAAGGAGAGGCAGCACTGCAACCAGCCTGAGCCACAAGATAGTTTATTTAATTTTGAAAAAATCCATATCCACCGACAAGTGCAAATGTGCGTTAGACTGCTGATGCATTTCTGCGTTTCGCCTTCAACTGGACCAATTAAGTCCCTTACTACACACACACTCTGCTTAAAGGGACAAGGTGCAACATGCTCCTTCCACAATTTCTAAAAACAACTAGAATTTTTCAAGTTGATACATATCCAACATCCATTGCAGTAATTTTGCTTTAGCCTGTTTACACTCCTTTAAAGGAAATTCTCTGTGAATCTCATCAATAAAATATGGCAGGAAAGGATTTTCATTCTATTTAACATTTTTAATTAGAGTACAATATTAATAAGAAATAGCAACTTACTACTTCAAGTAAAAAAAAGATTAAAGGTCTGATTTCGAGTTTGGTGGTCCGACCACCCGAACACCGCAGCCGCCAGTAGACCACAGCCCTGGCTTTACGAAATTACCACTGTGCCGGCAGTGTGGCTGCAAGGATCTTGCCGTGGTGGTGATTAGTTTTCCAAATGTATTGATGCCTGGGTGAACATTTAAACTGCATATGTGTCGAATGCACACTTATGCATTATACATGTGGAAAAATACCATCTACCCATTGCCGGAGTCTGGCCCAAATGTGGGCAGTCCAGGCAATGGGTATATGCCACAAAAATGACTCACCTATATATCGTCGCAAACAGGGTTGTATTCCTCGGGGTGGAGATGCTGCTGTGAAGAAGGGGACCTGAATAAAGGGGTCCACAGAGAACTCTGATGGGAAGAACAGGAAAGGGCTGAGTACACACCCCAAATCCTTTGTTTCCACCAACTCGAAGCTGGCAGTCCCACCGCCATGGTTGGCTTGTCGGAAAGCCAACTCGTAATACAGACGATGGTTAAACTCCTCTGTGCCACCCTATGGCAGCTGCTTTCCCCCATTGTGACCCCGGCGGTCTGCAGTGTGTTGGCGGTTCAGCCACAGTCTTTCCATTAGCAATCTACTCAACTCGCAATACGGCAGTCAGATTGCTGGGCTCCCAGCAGTCGTACCGCGATGGCAGGTACGGCAGTTCACAGACCCCCAAACTCGTAATAAGGCCCTCTAATAAACAAGTCAAACAAAAGCACCAGCCTATACACGAGAAAAATACAGTCAAGGGGGGCGTGGCCAGGCAAGATGGCTGAGTGGACGTGATCCACCTCAGCTCCTCAGACACGGACACGCCGGACATCGATTCCTCGACGTGGAGGGGCTTAAAAAAACACAGAGAAAGCTTTGTGAGGGTGGCGTGAGGCAGTGGAATGCCTGGAACGAGCGGCCGCGACATCTGAACCTTCACTTAACAGCCCTTGGGAGTCGCGAGGCCGAAAGCTGTATCGGAGGCAAGATGGCGCCGCGGTCTTCGCTCCAACGAAGTCTCGGTACAGCGTAGACCCGAGGCAGCAGCACTGTCTGTGGCAGTAAAAAAAGCGGTTCGCTGACCTTTCCAGCGGCAGGCAACAAGACGGAGAGGACCGCTGGTGCCCAGAACGAGACCCCCGATGTAGACACGGCAAACGGCACGCGGTGACTGACGCCGCATCGGAAGACCAGGGGCGTGCGGCCAGCAAGACCACAAGGTGAGTGAAAGCTCGGGGCACAACACCTTGGCAAAGAGGGGGAACACCAGAGACTTTAAGCACAAGAGGCCCCATGCTGGGGGCAATCGGTGGCAAAACGGCGGGACTGAGAGGCAGGCAAGGGCAATGCCTGACCCTAACATGGCGCCCAAAGCATGACCTCAATGATCGCTCTACAGGCTATGCAGCCCAAATGAAGGCTCTGCTTCCTATCCAGCGCGGCCACAATCTTTCATACTTTGAGAGCAGTGAATGAGGAATCAGAGGGGTGGCCCATATTCCCGAGGGTGCCAGTCGTGTTTGCCTGACCTCAAGATGGCGGTCCTGGCCTGATCCCTAGAAGCCCTGCCACCAGACACACAGCAGACTACCTGCCAGTGTCTGCCTGCTCTAATTTTTGCACACGGAGCGCAAGAGTTGGAAGGAGGGGTGCGCACCTCGTAAGCCCGCGCCGCGCCACAGCCCCTATGCCACCAAAGAAGGTCTTCAACAACGTTTCTAGCTACTTTGCGTCAACGGAGAAGGGTTCAGCGCACGACAGAGGAGAGCAACCCACCATGATGGCGCTCACAAGAGACGACCTGGTGGCAGAGCCGCGAGATTTTAAGAAGGAACTGTGTGCAGAGATTAAGCAAGATCTCCAGGCCTCCCTAGACCAATTGAAGTCAGACCTCTCCAGCCGCATCTCCTCTCTCCAACAAGACGTAGACACCACAGGATCCAGGGTACTAGAACTGGAAGAACAGACAAAACCTCTTGATGAAAGCATGGGCAAGCTGCAGGACGCACAACAAGATCTCCAATCGCAACTCCACCAGGTCCTCTTGAAGACGGAGGATTTGGAAAATAGATCCCGATGGGAGAACATCCGGATTCAGGATTTGGAAGAAGGAGCGGAGGGACCAGATCTGGGAGCCTTTGTGGAGGGCCTCTTTGCTGAGATATTGAGCCCACGCCAGATGAAGATCGACAGGGTTCACCGGGTGGGCAACCAGCAACCCTGAGAACGACGGCGCACGAGGGATGTTTTAGTCAAGTTACACTTGTTCACGACAAAGGAAGTGATCCTACAGGTGGCACTAAAAAAACTTTCAAGGATATAAATGTGCTCTGTTCCAGGACTTGGCCCCTCCACGCTGGCGCGAAGGCAGCAACTGCACCCCATTACAACGAAACTGCGGGACGATAACATCCGCTACATATGGACCTTTCCCTTTGGACTGGCTTTTGAATTCGATAATAAAGCTAGACATATCACTGAGCTGGATGAAGGCTTGCGCATTCTGGGACTCCCGCTACCAACAGAAGAGGGCAGTCAGGGCCCTAAGAAAGGGCCAGAGTCATCACAGGGGATATTGCGGCAATGGCACACCATCACTAAAGGCAAGCCCACCCCAAGATGAAGATACCGCAACAGTGCAGGGTCATACTAGGAGGAGATTCTTACCAAGACGCTTGTGAAGCATCGCACCGATATCCTGTTACAGAATGTAATTCTGCTGCCACAAGACTCCCACGATGTTCTTTGCAGCAGTGGACACCGGTCCACACCTCTCGCAGAGGATATTCACGTCGGAAGCATCCAGCAACCGTGTCTTTGGGCTCTGACCATGATGCCCGTTACCACATGGTGCTCATTTAAGTTCGAACTTGTTCGGAACCCGTTGGCTCTTCATCGTAAGGTTCATCTGGGATTATATTACTTTCCTTTATTGGGGGGGTGGGTTCCTGGTGGTGGAATGGGGAACCTCACATGCACGCCTGACACGTACAGAAGGTAGGCACGCAATCACAGTCGGGTGGACACGAGGGAGATGGGAGGCAAAGCGGTCGGGTCAAGGGGACGAGGTCTTGGGGAGCAGACTATAGCGACACGGGAGTCACATACTCTTAAAATGGTTTATTAGCCTCCTGGAATGTGAAGGGGTTGAACTCACCCCTCAAAAGGCAGAAAGTCTGGAAATATCTCACCGATCATCAATTCGAGGTCGTAGCACTGCAAGAAACGCACATTAGAAAGTCCGACAACTGTAGACTCCGCCACCGAAACAACCCCTTAATCTATAGGTCTTCGGCCAACTCCAAACAGAGAGGGTTGGCACTTCTATTCCATACAGCAGCTATGTTCCAACCAGTAGAGATCAAAGTCGATAAGGACGGCAGGTCCATAATGTTAAAGGGGAAACTAAGAGGCAGACTCTGTACACTGGTCTCCCTCTACGCCCCTAACACAGGACAGGTGACGTTTCTAACCCCACTTCTAGACCAGTTAAGTGGCTTCACGGAGGGCCCTGTAGTTCTCATGGGGGACTTCAACCTCACGTGGCATGCCGCTCTAGATAGTACACACCCACAAAGGGCTGCTACTAGCAACTTCTCCAAGGGTCTTAAGCAGAAATTGACGGCCTTAGGTTTGAAAGATGCATGGCGTGCTCTATACCCCACTACTAAGGACTATTCATTTTTTTCACATGTTCACATGACCTACTCCAGACTAGACCACATATTCATAAGCCAATCCATGCTGGGCTCCCTACAGGCAGCGAAAATGCTCCCGATTACGCTCTCGGATCACAGCCTAGTGACTATCAACATCTCCTGGGGCACCAGGGAGCAGGGTTCACCGAGATGGTATTTCCCGCTCGCAGTAACGAGGGATAGGGTGCTGAGGGACGAGTTGAGAACGGCCATTGCCGACTATTTTGAGCTGAACCAGCCCCAGGCCACATCACCTCAGAATATTTGGGATGCGTTTAAAGCTGTCATTAGAGGCAAATGTATTCAGCTAAATTCCACACTGAACAAGCGTAGGGCTAAGGAACGAGAGGAGCTAGAGGTGGAACTGGAAAAGGTGGAAAAGGCCCACAAGATCGCACCCTCCCGGAAGCTGCAGCGCCAACTGAGTTCTCTGAAGGGGAAAATCAAGGCGATTTATATCAACAGGGCGGAATATACCCTGCTGAGACTCAGACAGGTATCCTACACACAGGGGGGGAAGGTGGGCTCCCACTTGGCACGACAGCTCCGTGAGAAAAGAGAGCGGGAATACATCGGGGGTTTATTAGACCGGGACGGAACTTTGACCCATTCAGACGAGTCCAAGTCTAGCATCTTTGGGCAATTTTATAGAGACCTTTACACTGGCTCTTTTGCCGATGTAGAAGCGCAAAAGCTATACCTGTACTCTGTAGATCTCCCCCACATCTCATCGGCTGAGAGCAACCATTTAAATGCCCCTATCACGTCCGATGAAGTGGGACAGGCAATTACTAAACTTAAACTCCACAAGGCCCCGGGACCTGATGGCCTGACGGCTCACTTTTACAAAATGTACACGGCAGAACTCCTCCCTCATCTTACGGCACTTTTCAATGCCATAGCGGATGATTCCACAGTAGCAACCTCAATGGCGGAGGCAGTGGTTACCGTCATCCCCAAAGCGGGGAAAAACCCTCAAAGCTGCGCCTCATACAGACCCATTGCACTGTTAAATCTGGACGCCAAACTCTTCTCCGCAATATTGGCCTCCCGATTAGAGAACTTGATACCCACACTAATCCACCCTGATCAATACGGCTTCATAAACACAGACAGACGCACGATAATATCCGGCGGACAATCCATTTGATTGAAAAAGTTTCCAAATTTAACATCCCCGCATTATTGATAGGGCTGGACGCAGAAAAGGCCTTTGACAGGGTGGACTGGTCGTTCCTCTTCCTCACCATGCAAAAGTTCGGCTTTGGGGACCGTTTTCTAAGGATGGTTGGAGCAAATCCCCACTCTAGAGTCCAGGTTAATGTGGTTTCGTCTCTTCCATTTGAGTTAAGCAGGGGTACTAGGCAGGGATGCCCTCTCTCCCCCCTATTGTTTGCTCTCAGCATTGAACCACAAGCTTCCCATTTCAGAGCGAATCCAGAGATTAAAGGCATCCACTTCGTGGGTACGGAACACAAAGCTTCACTCTTTGCAGACGATATCCTGATGACACTCACGGATCCGGCTCCCTCACTTCAGGCACTACAGACAGAATTGGGCAAATTCAACGGGGTGGCGGGATTCAAGGTCAATCTGTCAAAATCCTACATCCTGAACCTTGCGGTCCCTGAACGGGAGGCCCAGCAAATCCGAGACCAATCCACCCTCCAATGGGCTGACGATCCTTACAATACTTAGGCATCCAACTTACATCAAAGATCGCTGACCTGTATAAATCTAACTATCCCACTTTACTATCTCAGGTCCGGGAAGAGCTTAAACGCTGGAAGCCGTTATTCATTTCATGTCTCGGGAGGATAAACGCCATCAAAATGACGCTGCTCCCCAAACTACTTTATCTATTCCAAGCACTCCCAGTTGATTTAGATCGCGAACTACTACCCAAAATCCTCTCCCTCATCACTAAATTTATATGGCAGGGGGGTAGGGCAAGATTGCCATTCCATGTCTTTCGAAGTCCCAAGAGGGAAGGGGGTGTTGCCCTCCCGGACTTTGCACTCTATTACAAAGCGGCACAACTACGAGTGATGGTGGAGTGGTCCATGCGCGAATCGGACAAGCACTGGCTCCATATGGACAGGGCAATAGTAGGCAGGACAATATGGGATGTGCTATGGAAACCAAAAAAAGACAGACCGGCCAACGCTTACATTAGCACCCCGACCCGCACTACCCTCAAGGTCTGGGATGAGGTTACGAAGGATGAGAGATGGACTACCTTCCCCTCACCATACACGCCCATCCACTTCAACCCAGATTTTCCCCTGGCAACGCGGGAAGGTCGTTTTGACGGGTGGAGGGAGGGCAGTTGTTTGAGGGTCTCCGACCTATACCATAATTTCGAGATACTTACATTTGCGAGCTGCCAGCGGGAATTTCAGGTTCCGAATAGGGAGCACTATCATTACCTTCAACTCAAACACTGGGCTTCCCAGCCACAGATGAGAGACGCAGCCACCAGAGTGCGCACCCCACTAGAACTCTGGATACAGAGGGCGGGCTCAATGAAAGGGGCAATTTCCATACTCTACTCATTGCTATCAGCAACCACACACGCTCCACGGGCACGCTATCAAGCATTTTGGGAACAGGCAGTGGGGAGAGACATAACAGAACAGGACTGGCGTCATATATGGACAGACATACCCAAACACAATCACTCTGTTTCCTTGAGGGAAGCCCACTATAAGACCCTGTTTGACCGGCATTTATACCCCTCCAAGCTCAAAAAGATATTCCCAGACACTGCCGAGCTCTGTTGGTGCGGCTGCGGTCTCCTCTGAGACTTCCGTCATATTTGGTGGGACTGCCCTGCAATACGACCCTTTTGGGATGAAATCCTATCACATATCAAAGATATGCTGGGATACCCCAGCCCGACTTCCATAGAGGGAGTGCTCCTAGGAATTAGAGACCCCGACCTTGAGCACCAGACATGGGCAGATAAAGCTATTCTGTGGGCATGCCTTGGGCGGCAAAAATCACCATTGCAGCAGCCTGGAAAAAGAGAGGCTCCTGCGATATCACTTTGGCATTCCCGGCTCTGGAGCATCATCACCATGGAGCGAATGGCGGACATCTTCAGGAACGAATATCAACATTTTGAATACAAATGGGGCCCGCTGATTACTTTCCTATCCCAGGGTCTTCCCTCAGCGGTATGTCCCCCTACGGTCAGAGCCATGCACCTCTTTCAGTTTTAAAACAACGAATCTCCAATCCATTTTTCCGGCAGCAGTTGGTTATGAAAGGCCCAATATAGGGGTGTAAGTTCTTGCACATCCTTTGGGCTCACACCAGACAGTTCACACACGTACTGTAGATAATCCATCACCACCAGGGATGGAGGAAGGGACGGCGTGTTAGGGAGGGGCTTTCCGTTTTTTTCTCTTTTTTTTTCCTGTTGTTTAAATTTGTCGGGGGCTCCCCCGCTGTTGGGTTTCGTTCAAAAAGACAGGACTCGCAAGGTATAATGAGGGCGAGGGACCTTTTCAACATTAGAAACTGAATCTGTATTAGTTGATTTTACACGTCGAACGTCCTGTATACTTTGCAACGTGTTGTACCCCTTGCAGTAGTCTTGTTGAATAAAAAGAACTTTGACAAAATTCAGTCAATGTGAAGTACAGAATTAGTTATATGCCTCTCTAGTAGGTGATTGCATATTCATACATTGTGCCTAACAAATACATAACCATTTTTTTTGCTGGTCATGTTTATAAAGAGTAGCAACGGGGGTTGGTGGGGTCATTAGCCCAAGACAGTTTCATGTCGTTTTTTTCCCTTTTTCTGTGCAAGCGGGACATATATATATAAATATATACTCACTGAAAGAACCATAGTTTTCAGGGACGTTATAGTTAGTTGGACATTTCAGTCATACAAAACCAGAGAAATTCGGCCGTTATAGTTAGTTGAGGTAACTATAACTCGCGCCCCCGCAATGCACTGCTGATGACGTCACATATTACATCACTCATGACATGGTCAGTGACATCACTGATGACATCCCAAATGACATCACTGATAACATCACTGATGACATAATCCAGTGACTGAGTGTTTCTAAAAAGCAATGCCGGCTCCTGCAGGAGGCAAGGAGCCGGCAGGGACCGTGGGGGCATTGCGACTCCCCCCACAGTCCCCAACATGAGGCCAGGCCCCAGGGGATGGGGTCCCCAGAACCAGAAGTGGCCAAGGGAAGGGGGCCACACAACCCCTGTCCCTAATTAAAAATAAATAAATAAAATATTTTAAAAAAAAGATCGAGGCACAGCCCTGGGGGATGGGGTCCCCGGGGCCAATAATAGCCTCAGGAGGGGGCTGCCCAGCCCCCCATCTTACAAATAATAATTAAAAAAATATTAAATATGTGGCCATGCCCCAGGGGATCGGGCCATGGGAGGGGGGTCGCGCGGCCCCACTCCCATTTAAAAAAAAAAAATGCTCAGGCCCTCAGGGATGGGGTCCCCAGGGCCCAAAAATAATAAAGGGAAGGGGGGGCCACACAGCCCCCCTTCCAAAAACCAAATTTAGAAAAAGCCGGCATATCGCCGGAGGCCACGCCCCCTGCCTGCACCAATCTGCAAACGCGCCCCCTGGTGCGTTCTAACTTGGGGGATTAAGTCCCCTTCATTCCTGAGGGTCCCTGGGGGCAAACTAGCCCACCAGGTACCTCCAGTAAGCCCCACAGAGTGGGATTGCTGAGAGGTGGTCCGAGGCCACGCCCCCTTTTACACCACTCTGCAAACACGCCTCTTGGCGCACTGCTGGTGGGGCGATGAGGTCCTCTTGTGTCCTGAGGACCTCAGGACACAAGTGGACTTCATCCCCAGAGCAGCAGTGAGCCAGGAGGTGCATTTGCAGAGTGGTGGAAAAAGGGGGCATGGCCTCAGACCACTCTCAGCAATCCAGGTGTGTGGGGCTTACTGGAGGTACCTGGTGGGCTAGTGTGCCCCCAGGGACCCTCGAGGCAAGGGGACTTCATCCCCCCACCAACAGTGCACCAGGAGGCGTGTTTGCAGAGTGGTGGAGAAAGGGGGCGTGGCCTGTGTCCACCTCTCAGCAATCCCACAGTGTGGGGCTTACTGGAGGTAAGAGGTAGGCTAGTTGGCCCCAAAGGACCCCCAGCAGCAAAGGTGACTTCAATCCCCATCCAAGAACGCACCAGGGAGCGCGTTTGCAGAGTGGTGGGCAAAGGGGGCGTGGCCTGCTATGAGAACTTAGGAATCCTGCTGAGTGGGACTTACTGGAGTAAATAGGAGGGGTAGTTGTCCCCCAAGGATGTCCTTGGGGGCCAACTACCCCTCTTGTTACCTCCAGTAAGTCCCACACAGTGGGATTGCTAAGACGTCTTCAGAGGCCATGCCCCCTTTCTCCACCACTCTGCAAACGCGCCTCCTGGCAGACTACGGGATGGGGGATAAAGTCCACTTTACTCCTGAGGGACTTTGGGGGCCAAGAAGCCCTCCTGGTACCTCCTGTAAGTCCTACGCAGCGGAATTCCTGAGCGCTGGTCAGAAGCCCCGCACCCTTTCTCCACCACTCTGCAAACACGACTACTAGTTAAAGAAGCATTTGCAATGTAATGGGTTTCGCTTTTGCAAGAGTTAGAGCTATTGGCGTTGTAAATGTAAAAGTTTTTTACTAATGTTTTTTGGTGTAGAGTGGATGTACATTGTGTGTAGTGGAATTATGTGGTATGTTGTGCAGTGAAATTATGTGAATAGAAAGTATGTGGTATTTAGTGTGTAGGAATTATGTGGAGTAGGATTATTTGTTGTGGAGAGTAATTATGTGGTATTGTAGTCTGTGTTGTGGAGTGGGAACCTCAGGTTTAGTCTTCCTCATTTCCATAGAAGCTAAACTACAAACTCAATGAGACACAAAAAAAGAAGGAACCACTGAGGAGCACTTCTGGCCCTAGTCTGAGGTATGAGCAGGGCCGCTGAAATTATGTGACTGTTCGGCTGCACCAATTTTCACATAATTAAACATTTTCCGCATTTGCCAAATATTCCATCATCTGCTGCCTAATCTGCAGATTTGAACAAAAAAAGCCTTGTTTCTAGCTCAAACGGCTCAAATGTTCCCAAAAATGCAGCGTCACGTGTTACAGCGTGGTGGAAGGCCCTTTGCAAAGCTGGAATTGTCACATGTTACTTATTGCAAAATGTGGATGTTAAACTGGTACTAATGGTGCACAAACCTTTGTTCTTTCTGTGCCTCTCTTGCCTCTTTCTGCATTTCTCTTGCTTCTTTCTGCACCTTTCTTCCTCTTTCTGCACCTCACTGTCTCCTTTCTGCACTTCACTTGCCCGTTTCTGTACCTCACTTGCCTCTTTCAGCACCACTGTTGCTTTTTCTGCAGATCTATTGCCTCTTTCAGCACCTCACTTGCCACTTTCTGCTCTTCTCTTGCCTCTTTCTGAACCTCACTCTCTTCTTTCTGCACCTCCCTTGCCTCTTTCTGCATCTCTCTTGCCTCTTTTTGCACTTCTCTTGCCTCTTTCGTCACCTTTCTTGTCTCTTTCAGCACCTCTGTTGCTTCTTTCTGCACTTCTCTTCCTTCTTTCTGTACCCCTCTTGCCTCTTTCTGTACCCCTCTTGCCTCTTTGTGCACCCCTCCTACCTCTTTCTGCACCCCTCTTGCCTCTTTCTGTACCTCTGTTGGTTCTGTCTGCACTGCTCTTGCTTCTTTCTGTACCACTTTTGCAAATATCTGCATCCCTCTTGCCTCTTTCTGTACCCCTATTCCCTCTTTCTGCACCTCTTCTGCCTTTTTCTGTATCTCACTTGCCTTTTTCTGCACTTCTCTTGCTTCTTTCTACACCTCTCTTGCCTCTTTCTGCTCCTCTCTTGCCTCTTTGTACATTTCTCTTGCCTGTTTCTGCAGTTCCCTTGCCTAATTCTGTACCTCTCTTGCCTCTTTCTGCACCTCACTTGCCTCTTTCTGCACCTCACTCTCTTCCTTCTGCACCTCTCTTCCCTCTTTCTGCACTTCTCTTGCCTCTTTCTGCACTTCTCGAGCCTCTTTCTGTACCTCTCTTGCCTCTTTCTGCACCTCAAGTGCCTCTTTCTGCACTTCTCTTGCCTCTTCCCACACTTATCGTGCCTCTTTCTATACCTCTCTTGCCTCTTTCTGCACCTCACTTGCCACTTTCTGCTCTTCTCTTGCCTCTTTCTGAACCTCACTCTCTTCTTTCTGCACCTCTCTTGCCTCGTTCTGCACCTCACTTGCTTCTTTCTGCATCTCTCTTGCCTCTTTCTGCATCTCTCTTGCCTCTTTCTGCACCCTTCTTGTCTCTTTCAGCACCTCTGTTGCTTCTTTCTGCACTTCTCTTCCTTCTTTCTGCACCCCTCTTGCCTCTTTCTGTACCCCTTTTGCTTCTTTGTGCACCTCTCCTACCTCTTTCTGCACCCCTCTTGCCTCTTTCTGCACCTCGGTTGGTTCTTTCTGCACTGCTCTTGCTTCTTTCTGCACCACTTTTGTAAATTTCTGCATCCCTCTTTCTGTACCCCTGTTCCCTCTTTCTGCACCTCTCTAGCCTCTGTCTGCACACCTGTTCCCTCTTTCTGCACCCCTTTTGCCTTTTTCTGCAACTTTCTTGCCTCTTTCCGCAGTTCTTTTGCCTCCTTCTGCACCTCACTTGCCTCTTTCTGCACTTCTATTGCCTCTTTCTGCACTTCTCTTGCTTCTTTCTGCACACCTGTTGTCTCTTTCTGCACCCCTGTTGTCTCTTTCTGCACTTGTCTACCCTCTTTCTGCACCTCTCTTGCTTCTTTCTACACTTCTCTTGCTTCTTTCTGCACCTCTCTTGCTTCTTTCTGCACCCTTCTTCCCTTTTTTGCATCCCTCTTGCCTCTTTCTACTGCCATCTTGCCATTTTCTGCACCTCTCTTGCCTCTTTCTGCACCTCACTTGCCTCTTTCTGTACTTCTCTTGCTTCTTTCCACACCTCTGTTGCTTCTTTCAGCAATTCTTTTGCCTCTTTCTGCACTTTTCTTGCTCGTTTCTGCACCTTTCTTGCGTCTTTCTGCACCTCTGTAGCCTCTTTATGCACCTCACTTGCTTCTTTCTGCACCCCTCTTGCCTCTTTTTGCACCCCTTTTTTTCTCTTTCTGTACCTCTCTTGCGTCTTTCTGCACCCCTGTTCCCTCTTTCTGCACCTTTCCTGCCTGTTTCTGCACCTTTCTTGCCTCTTTCTGTACCTCTGTTGCTTCTTTCTGCACTTCTCTTGCTCTTTCTGCACCCTTCGCGCCTCTTTCAGCACCTCTGTTGCTTCTATCTGCACTTCTCTTCCTTCTTTCTGCACCCCTCCTGCCTCTTTCTGTACTTGTCGTGCCTCTTTGTGCACCTCTCCTACTTTTTTCTGCACCCCTCTTGCCTCTTTTTGCACCTCTGTTGGTTCTTTCTGCACTGCTCTTGCTCTTCTTTCTGCACCTTACTTGCCTCTTTCTTCACTTCTCTTCCTTCTTTCTGTACCCCTCCTGCCTCTTTCATGTACCTTTCTTGCCTCTTTGTGCACCTCTCCTACCTCTTTCTGCACTGCTCTTGCTTCTTTCTGCACCTCACTTGCCTCTTTCTGCAGTTCTCTTGCTTCTTTCTACACCTCTGTTGCTTCTTTCAGCAATTCTCTTGCCTCTTTCTGCACTTCTCTTGCTTGCTTCTGCACTTCTCTTGCGTCTTTCTGCACCTCTGTTGCCTCTTTCTGCAGCTCACTTGCTTCTTTCTGTACCCCTCTTTCTGCACCCCTCTTCCCTCTTTCTGCACTCCTCTTGCCTCTTTTTGCACCCTTGTTCCCTCTTTCTGCACCTTTCCTACCTGTTTTTGCACCTCTCTTGCCTCTTTCTGTACCTTTGTTGCTCCTTTCTGTACTTCTCTTGCTCTTTCTGTACCCTTCACGCCTCTTTCAGCACCTCTGTTGCTTCTTTCTGCACTTCTCTTCCTTCTTTCTGCACCCCTCCTGCCTCTTTCTGTACTTGTCGTGCAACTTTGTGCACCTCTCCAACTTATTTCTGCACATCTCTTGCCCCTTTCTGCACCTCTGTTGGTTCTTTCTGCACTGCTCTTACTTCTTTATGCACCTCTTTTGCAAATTTCTGCATTCCTCTTGCCTCTTTCTGTACCCCTCTTCCCTCTTTCTGTACCTCTCTTGCCTCTGTCTGCACACCTGTTTCCTCTTTCTGCACCCCTTTTGCCTGTTTCTGCAACTCTCTTGCCTCTTTCTGCAGTTCTCTTGCCGCCTTCTGCACCTCACTTGCCTCTTTCTGCACTTCTATTGTCTATTTCTGCACCCTTCTTGTCTCTTTCATCACCCCTCTTGCCTCTTTCTGTACCCCTCTTGCCTCTTTGTGTACCTCTCCTACCTCTTTCTGCACTCCTCTTGCCTCTTTCTGCACCTCTCTTGCTTCTTTCAGCACCTCTGTTGCTTCTTTCTGTACTTCTCTTCCTTCTTTCTGCACCCCTCCTGCCTCTTTCTGTACCTCTCTTACCAATTTGTGCATCTCTCCTACCTCTTTCTGCACCCCCTTGCCTCTTTTTGCAGTTCTCTTGCTTCTTTCTACACCTCTGTTGCTTCTTTCAGCAATTCTCTTGCCTCCTTCAGCACTTCTCTTGCTTGCTTCTGCACTTCTCTTGCGTCTTTCTGCACCTCTGTTGCCTCTTTCTGCAGCTCACTTGCTTCTTTCTGCACCCCTCTTATCTCTTTCTGCACCCCTCTTCCCTCTTTCTGCACCCCTCTTGCCTCTTTTTGCACCCTTGTTCCCTCTTTCTGCACCTTTCCTACCTGTTTTTGCACCTCTCTTGCCTCTTTCTGTATCTTTGTTGCTCCTTTCTGTACTTCTCTTGCTCTTTCTGTACCCTTCACGCCTCTTTCAGCACCTCTGTTGCTTCTTTCTGCACTTCTCTTCCTTCTTTCTGCACCCCTCCTGCCTCTTTCTGTACTTGTCGTGCAACTTTGTGCACCTCTCCAACTTATTTCTGCACATCTCTTGCCTCTTTCTGCACCTCTGTTGGTTCTTTCTGCACTGCTCTTACTTCTTTATGCACCTCTTTTGCAAATTTCTGCATTCCTCTTGCCTCTTTCTGTACCCCTCTTCCCTCTTTCTGTACCTCTCTTGCCTCTGTCTGCACACCTGTTCCCTCTTTCTGCACCCCTTTTGCCTGTTGCTGAAACTCTCTTGACTCTTTCTGCAGTTCTCTTGCCTCCTTCTGCACCTCACTTGCCTCTTTCTGCCCTTCTATTGTCTATTTCTGCACCCTTCTTGTCTCTTTCAGCACCTCTGTTGCTTCTTTCTGCACTTCTCTTCCTTCTTTCGGCACCCCTCTTGCCTCTTTCTGTACCCCTCTTGCCTCTTTGTGTACTTCTCCTACCTCTTTCTGCACCCCTCTTGCCTCTTTCTGCACCTCTCTTGCTTCTTTCAGCACCTCTGTTGCTTCTTTCTGTACTTCTCTTCCTTCTTTCTGCACCCCTCCTGCCTTTTTCTGTACCTCTCTTACCAATTTGTGCATCTCTCCTACCTCTTTCTGTACCCCCTTGCCTCTTTTTGCACCTCTGTTAGTTCTTTCTGCACTGCTCTTGCTTCTTTTTGCACCTCTTTTGCAAATTTCTGCATCCCTCATGCCTCTTTCTGCACCCTCTTCCCTATTTCTCCACCTCTCTTGCTTCTTTCTTCACTTCTGCTTCTTTCTGCACTGCTCTTGCTTCTTTCTGTACCTCTGTTGCTTCTTTCTGCACTTCTCTTGCCCCTTTCTGCACCCTCTTGCCTCTTTAAGCACCCCTGTTGCTTCTTTCTGCACTTCTCTTGCTTCTTTCTGCAACCCTCTTGCCTCTTTCTGTACCCCTTTTGCCTCTTTGTGCACCTCTCCTGCCTCTTTCTGCACCTCTCTTGCCTTTTTCTGCAGTTCTCTTGCCTCTTTCTGCACCTCTTTTGCTTCTTTCTGCACTTTTCTTGCCTCTTTCTGTAACCCTCTTGCCTCTTTCTGCACCTCTGTTGGTTCTTTCTGCACTGCTCTTGCTTCTTTCTGCACCTCTGACTTAGAGGTAGTTTTAACCTCCCTGCCCTATTATGTACTAGGGCCTTACAGGGGAGGTCATGCCAATCACAGGGGTACCACAACCCACAGTGTACCCTAGTGTATGTAGGTGTTTTCACTGTATTCTAAGTGTTTTTTTTGCATAGCACTGGCTCCGGGCCTGGTTAGTCAGAGTCAGTTACCACCAGTACCAGTGAGCAAAAAGTTGGGGGCACAGGATGACTTTGCAATAAGGCCTCTTTGTGCACCTCTGTTGGTTCTTTCTGCATATCACTTGCTTCTTTATGCTCCTTTCTTCGTCTTTCTGGACTTCTGTTGCCTCTTTCTGCATTTCTCTTGCTTCTTTCTGCGCCTTTCTTCCTCTTTCTGCATATGTCCTACATATGTAGGCATAGTTAGAAATTAGCATTTAAAAAACCTTAGAAATTCACTGAAAAAACCATAGGTTTCAGGGACGTTATAGTTAGAAATTAGCATTTAATAAACCTTTGAAATTCACTAAAAAAACATAGGTTTCAGGGACGTTATAGTTAGAAATTAGCATTTAAAAAACCTTTGAAATTTACTGAAAAAACCATAGGTTTCAGGGACGTTATAGTTAGAAATTAGCATTTAAAAAACCTTAGAAATTCACTGAAAAAACCACAGGTTTCAGGGACGTTATAGTTAGTTGGACATTTCAGTCATACAAAACGAGAGAAATTCGGCCGTTATAGTTAGTTGAGGTAACTATAACTCGTGCCCCCGCAATGCACTGCTGATGATGTCACATATTACATCACTCATGACATGGTCAGTGACATCACTGATGACATCACTGATGACATCTCAAATGACATCCCTGATGACATCACTGATAACATCATCCACGTGATAATCTGATGCACCTCCTCACACCCTAATATAAACTTTGATACACCCACTTTAAAATACAGACTACCATTTTCGAAACTAAAGACACATCAATACCAGTTACTACATACCCACTCACTGATTCCTAGGTCTACACACACATCTACTCATTCACCCATACAGTCACTCATACATGCAGTCACTCATCAATACAGCACTATCATATCCACTCATACACCTATACAGACACTCACACACCGCCACTCACCCATACAGTTACTCTCACACATAGTCAGTCATGCAAAGAATCAATCACACTCCCATTTACTCACATACACAATTATTCACACACCACCTCACTTATTCATACAGATACTAACACATACTTACTCTCTTATACAATCACTGACACAAGCACACACTCATCCATACAGCCACTCTCGCAATCACTCACTCTCACATATAGTCATTTATATAGTCCAACACTCACATATACTGCCTTTCACATATGTAGTTACTCACACATGTACCACTGAGAAATCTAAACACTCACCAACACACCCATAAACACACTCACCCACCCATACAGCCCTTCACAGACGCACACTTGAACACATACACCCAGTGAATCACCCACTCACACATCTATGCACAAAGTCACATACCCCCCACCCACCCACACAGACACTCAGGCACCCATACAGATACTCAGACAATCAATCAATAACCCATATAGACACTCATGTAGCTACTCACCAACCCATGCAGTCGCTTACACACCAACTGACAGATTGATACAGGCATTCACACAGTTTAGTCACTAACCCATGCATTCAGTAAGGCACGTTTAATCACTCACTTATACAGTCAGTCACGCACCTACTAAATCATCCATACAGACACTCATACACCCACTCATTCTTCAATACACCTTGGCATATATATATATAAAACATATTTAAACTTTTTAGAAACACTCATTCACTGGATGATGTCATCAGTGATGTCATCAGTGATGTCATTTGAGATGTCATCAGTGATGTCATCAGTGATGTCACTGACCATGTCATGAGTGATGTAATATGTGACATCATCAGCAGTGCATTGCGGGGTCGCTAGTTATAGTTACCTCAACTAACTATAACGGCCGAATTTCTCTGGTTTTATACGACTGAAATGTCCAACTAACTATATCGTCCCTGAAACCTGTGGTTTTTTCAGTGAGTATATATATATATATATATATTTTTTTTTTCACACAAAAGGTTGCCCCAAGGAAGATGCCACACTCGGAGGGGTATCCGCACAAACACCGCAGGTAGCAGCAATCACATCCCTTCAGCACGTGCACAAATGCCAAACGCGTTTCGAGCTTAAACTTTGCTCTTCATCAGTGGCAAACAAGGAGGCTCAAGGTGTTTAGTTGGGACGTCAATTTATTTAAATAGCACACAACCCGCTCCTGTGGGCGTAGGCAGAACATAGCTTCATGGTTAATGTAGTCCATATTTTTTATGCCAAAGTTCGTGTTGTCCCAATACTGACCCAAGTGGGTGCCGCTGCACCCATGACATAATACTTCCTCAATAGGTAAATGTTCAAAATCTTGAATGCGTAGTCGCATGGTGAAAGAAACTGTGTTACTGCCAATATTTACCGGCAGCAATGTCCCCCTTCGATCTCGTCGATGCTCGTTTCATTGTGCACCGCAGAACCGCTTTCCCGGCGATAGGGCATCTTTGCCGCTGGCTTGGCCGTGTAATTGTCACACAAAAGGTTGCCCCAAGGAAGATGCCACACTCGGAGGGGTATCCGCACAAACACCGCAGGTAGCAGCAATCACAGCCCTTCAGCACGCGCACAAATGCCAAACGCATTTCGAGCTTAAACTTTGTCTTCATCAGTGGCAAACAAGGAGGCTCAAGGTGTTTAGTTGGGATGCCAATTTATTTAAAAAGCACACGACCCGCCCCTGTGGGCGTAGGCAGAACATAGCTTCATGGTTAATGTAGTCCATATTTTTTATGCCAAAGTTCGTGTTGTCCCAATACTGACCCAAGTGGGTGCCGCTGCCCCCATGACATAATACTTCCCCCATAGGTAAATGTTCAAAATCTTGAATGAGTAGTCGCATGGTGAAAGAAACTGTGTTACTGCCAATATTTACCGCCAGCAATGGCCCCCTTCGATCTCGTCGATGCTCGTTTCATCGTGCACCGCAGAACCGCTTTCCCGGCGGCAGGGCATCTTCGCCGCTGGACTGGCCGCGTAATTTTCACACAAAAGGTTGCCCCAAGGAAGATGCCACACTCGGAGGAGTATCCGCACAAACAACGCAGGTAGCAGCAATCACAGCCCTTCAGCACGCGCACAAATGGCAAACGCGTTTCGAGCTTAAACTTTGCTCTTCATCAGTGGCAAACAAGGAGGCTCAAGGTGTTTAGTTGGGATGCCAATTTATTTAAATAGCACACGACCCGCCCCTGTGGGCGTAGGCAGAACATAGCTTCATGGTTAATGTAGTCCATATGTTTTATGCCAAAGTTCGTGTCGTCCCAATACTGACCAAACTGGGTGCCGCTGGCCCCATGACATAATACTTCCTCAATAGGTGAATGTTCAAAATCTTGAATGAGTAGTCGCATGGTGAAAGAAACAGTGTTACTGCCAATATTTACCGTCAGCAATGGCCCTCTTCGATCTCGTCGATGCTCGTTTCATCGTGCACCGCAGAACCGCTTTCCCGGCGGCAGGGCATCTTCGCCGCTGGACTGGCTGCGTAATTTTCACACAAAAGTTGCCCCAAGGAAGATGCCACACTCGGAGGGGTATCCGCACAAACACCGCAGGTAGCAGCAATCACAGCACTTCAGCACGCGCACAAATGCCAAACGCGTTTCGAGCTTAAACTTTGCTCTTCATCAGTGGCTAACAAGGAGGCTCAAGGTGTTTAGTTGGGACGCCAATTTATTTAAATAGCACACGACCCGCCCCTGTGGGCGTAGGCAGAACATAGCTTCATGGTTAATGTAGTCCATATTTTTTATGCCAAAGTTCGTGTTGTCCCAATACTGACCCAAGTGGGTGCCGCTGCCCCCATGACATAATACTTCCTCAATAGGTAAATGTTCAAAATCTTGAATGAGTAGTCGCATGGTGAAAGAAACTGTGTTACTGCCAATATTTACCGGCAGCAATGGCCCCCTTCGATCTCGTCGATGCTCGTTTCATCGTGCACCGCAGAACCGCTTTCCCGGCGGCAGGGTATCTTCGCCGCTGGACTGGCCGCGTAATTTTCACACAAAAGGTTGCCCCAAGGAAGATGCCACACTCAGAGGGGTATCCGCACAAACACCGCAGGTAGCAGCAATCACAGCCCTTCAGCACGCTATATATATATATATAAATATATATATATATATATATATATATATATATATATATATATATATATGACATAGGCACACATTGTATAAATTGGAAAATGCCCCAACGGTGTCATGATTTGCAAAGTGGACTAAAAGAATTACTGTTCAGACGTGTACAAATCAAAGTTCACCAATCAAAATTTATGATTTCAGCACCTTAAAATGGGCTATAACAAAGTGCTGGTGCAGTAAAAGTGTGTGTTTTTGGCCCCCATTAGTTTTTCATGTCCAAATTGTTACATATTTGATCACACCAATACTAATATATAGTTCCTTCTGATCAAAAAGTGTCTATGCGAAAGTGATTTTAGTTAGAATATAAAGTGAATATTAAACCTCAATGCATGTGCTAATCATCTATATTCTAGAGATAAAGTGATAAAGTGAACCAATCATCTCCAGGACATATGTCAGTTATATTCTTGAATTTTGGCAATACTCCATTTTATGTATAACATGCCCATTACCTCCTCGTAAGTCTTCATCGCCACATGAGTAACAAAGTGAGCTTCAGCTCCACACCAGAACCCTCCAAAGCAATTTAGCATTCCATGCCTCCCATCCATCCCCAACATGGCCGACCCTCCGTCACCTCTGACCCACCATAAGAGGAGAGTTGGCCCATCCCACTACCTGTTTTTTTTTGTTCTGCGCTGGACTCTCCAAGTCCGCTTGCAGGTAAGTCGATGTCCTGCTCTAGCAGGATCCACGACCCTTGGGTAGAGGCCCTGCTCCAGCGGGCCCATTTACTGGGGTCTGCCTCCTTCACTCCCCCTCTTTCTATGGGGGTGGGTTAGGCTCTGCTCTAGTGAGCCAGGGAGGTGCGAGGACGTGCCGCCCATACTAGTGCGGGTTGGACTTCATGATCTTGCCTCTCGTTTTTTATAAAACGCCAGGTTTTAGCGTTAATGGCACTGCTGTCAACCTCGGCTCGGGTGATTGCAGCCTGCTGCCCCGACTTAATCGTGCCTGAATATGGAGCTGGAATGGTGAGTTTTCTTCTCCCTCCTCATCTTGGCTCCTGCTCGCACTCGGGGGCGGTCCGATGGTGGTATATTCCCGGTCCCAGTCCGGGTGTGTCTTGAGGCTGACAGTCGGCATACGGAGGACTGTCTGGGGCTGGTAGACGTGAACGCTGCACTCCTGGCTTACCTGGACATGGGTGCCATCAAAGAGCGCTCCGCTTCCCTCTCTGCGCCGGCTCAGTCTGCGTACGCTGCAGAGGGGGGGAGGGGGCAAGGGCCGCACGACTTGTAGAAGCAGTGGCTGATGATTTTACGACGACCAGTCTCCCGGGCCAATCTGGCCTCATGGAGGGGGCGGAGTCACGCACGGCACTGCTTCGGTGGGTTGCCTAGGCAACGGTCTAACCATGAGGTTTTTGCCTGATCACCTCACAGTTACGACATGCTTTATTATTTAAGGTGGGAGGTATCACTCCTCCTGGTTACCATATCTGGTGGTTGCATTGGCTTTTTTCTCCCTGCATTTCACTCTGTGGTGCCCAGCATGGAGCAGAGTGCAGATCCTCCTGTGGTGGTGGGGACCAGCTCCCAGCCTCCAGCTGAGGCATTGTCATTGCAAACTATTCTATCCATGATACAGGCCGCGGTGGCTGCAGCTTTTGAGGAGCGCGAAGTGGGACGGGGCCCCTTCTCCCCTAAGCGACAATAACTGGACCTCCCTCCATGCAATGAGGGTGATGGGGAAGAAGAAGACCTCAGGGGTTGTTATGTGGAGAGCCAGGAGTTGAGAGAGGTCCTGCAACACATCAAGGATAATATGGCCTTCCCACTTCCTCCAGTTGATGAGCTGGCAGATGATTTCTTCATGCAGTATCAGTGCAAGGAGCCCGAGTCTCTACCTTTGCATCCTTCGGTGAAGAAAGTGATTGACAATGAATGGCAAGAGGTGGACAAACAGGCCTTCCCGCATTATCTGTCCAAACTCTACGCCATCCAGGACTTCGCAAAGGATTTTCCTTCCTCAGTGAAAGTTGACTCTCTCATGACTGATCTGGCTTCTCAGAGGCCCATCATTTCTGAGGATGCGTCTCCATCGGGCCCCGTTGATAAAAGGGTGGAGGCCACTGCTAAGTGGTCCTATGCGGTTGCTAACTTCTCAATCCGGGCTACCACCTATTTGTCTTACACAGTTCAATCCCTGTTGAAAAACTTCCAGTCTTTGGTGGAGCTGTTCGAACAGGGGGTTGACTTGCTTCCTACCCTGGCGATCATGGAGCAGCAGACGCGGCTGTTATCTGATATATCTTTCAGCACATTGGGGCCTGCCGCGGCGGCTCGTGGTGCGGCTATCCAGTCCCTTCGCCAGGTTTGGCTCCGTCACTGGAAAGAGGATGCTGCCCAGAAGGCGATCCTGAAGAAGATTCCTTTTTCAGGGACAAAACTGTTTGGTGCTTCCCTGGAGGAGATGGTTAAAAAATCAGCTGAGGACAGGAAACTATTGACTCCCATCCTTCCCTCTCGTGGCTGGTTTTTGTTCCCAAAAGATCTTTTGCACCACTTCAACCCCCAGGGGAAGACTGCCCTTTCGAGGTCGGGGTCGCGGCCGTGGCACCCCATTCTTCAACAAATCCTGGTCCCAGCCAGCTTCCTCTACCCCCGCTCCCAAAGCCTGACAATCCTTGGATCCCGGAGGTCGGGGCTCCGGTGGGTGGATGGCTGCTGAGTTTCATAGCAGTATGGGAGTCCTTCGACTCGGACCATTGGCACCTATGGATTGTCCGGGAGGGCTACACGATCGTGTTCGACTCCCCCCCCTCTGGATGCTTTCCTTTCCAGCCTGCTGCCTTCTGAACAGGAAGACTGGAGGCTTTGATGGGCGGTATCCAAGACCTCCTCGTGAAAGGAGCCATTTTCCAGCTTCTCAGAGGGTATTGGGTGTTTATTCCATCCTGTTTCTGGTGAGGAAGGTATCTGGGGATTTTGGACCTGTGCTGGATTTGAAGCGTATTAATTCTTTCATTCCCCGTGTAAAATGTAAGATGCTCTTTTAGCAGGAGATCCTCCCGCGACTGGTTCAGGGGGAGGTGGAGGCTTTCCTGGACCTCCATGTGCCCATCCACCCATCTTCCCAGCGGTTCCTCTGGTTTTGCGTGGGGGGTCGCCACTTCCAGTTCCAGGTACTTCCCTTTGGTTTGTCCTCAGCCCCTAGGGTCTTCATGAAGGTTTTGGCCCCCTTGGTTGGGATCCTCCTCAGGGAGGGGATTAGAGTTTTTCCTATCTGGATGACTGGCTGATCTCTGCCTCTTCTTTTTCCAAGGGGACTCTTCACGTCCAGAGGGTCTGCGAAGTCCTGTCCTCCCATGGTTTCCTGATCAACCTCAAGAAGTCTCACCAGTCACCATCCCTGGACTTGGTGTTCATCGGGGGTCACCTGGACATGGTCCGGGGATGGTTTTTTTGCCAGTGGAGTGGCGGAATACCTTATGGAGGGACCTGGGTTGTCTCCTTGGTCAGGACTACGCCCCTGTACATCAGTGGTTGAGGGTTCAGGGGTTGATGTTGGCAACCATCAATGTGCTGCCGTGGGTTTTCCTCCATTTGTACCCATTGGTGAACAATCTCCCGTCCCGGTGGGCTCCCTGTTCGGAGAATTAAGACTTCCCGGTGGTGGTGTCCCCGCAGATTCGTGCCGATCTGGGCTGGTAGTTGGTGGAGTCCCATCTCTCCAGGGGTCTTCCGTTCCTGGTGTCTCCATCTCGGGTAGTCATGACCGATGCCAGCCTTTTGGGCTGGGGGGCGACCTTGGATTCCTGGTCTGTTCAGGGTCGGTGGGATCATCTCCAGGCGGGTTGCTCCTCCAACGTTTGGGAATTGAAGGCTGTTCACCTGGCTTGCCGGGAGTTTGCTCCGGTTCTCCGGGGTCATCATGTTTTGGTCTGAACAGACAATCAGGTGGTGATGGGATACTTCAATCATCAGAGGGGCTGCAGGGTTCACTCTCTTTCGCTCCTGGCCCAGGAGCTCCTATCTTGGGCAGAGGCTTTGGTTTTATCCCTCAGGGCTGTGTATCTCCCGGGGAGGGAGAACGGCGTAGCGGATCACCTGAGCAGGGTGTTTCCGCCGATGGCTGATATTTCCCTGAGGGTCTCTGTGTTCCGTCAGCTGCAGGTCCGGTTTGGACACCCGGCGGTGGATTTGTTCGTGGACGAGTTCAATGCTCTCCTGCCATGCCTCTGCGCTCTTCCTCCTTGCCCAGGGGCATGGCGGTTGGATGCGTTTTCATTCTGTTAGCCGGACTCCCTGCTGTATGCATTTCCCCCGATTCCCTTGATTCCGCGCGTCCTGTGCAAGATTCACCAGGAGAGGGAATTTGTTTTATTGGTGGTCCCCGGATGGGTTCGCCGTCCTTGGTTTCCTCTTCTGAAGGAATTCACTGTCCAGGAGTGCTGGGCGATTCTGGATCTCCCTTACCACTTGCGGGACCACCTACTCCCGAGGGGGGTGTTGTGTCAGCTTCATCTTCAGGTCTGGCTCTTGAGAGGGTGAACTTGCTGGTGCAGGGTTGTTCCCTTGAGGTGGTGGAATTACTTCAGGGTTCCCACCGTCCTGCTACTCTGCTTTCTTATTCCCACCTTTGGGCTTCCTTTTCTTGGTGGTGTGTGGGGAAGGGGGTTGACCCTGTGTCTGTGGATCCCTTGAGGGTCCTCGATTTCCTTGCTATGGGATTTTCCCTGGGCCTGGCTCCTTCTACCCTGTAGGCTCAGTGGGTGGCCTTGCAGGCTTTTTGCAGTCCGGTGCTGGACGGTCTGGATCAGTTGGTGGCTAGCTTACTTTGGAGTTGCTTTTTGCAGCATCCTCTGGCTATTTGCCTGGCTTCTTCCTGGGATCTTCCCTTGGTGTTACGACCCCTTCAGGGTGTCCCCTTTGAACCCATGGGTTCTGTGGAGTTGAAGTTCCTCACCTTGAAGGTGGTGTTTTTGGTGGCTATCGTCTCGGCTGGTCGGATCGGGGAACTGGGCTCTTTTTTGCGTTCTCCTCCATTCTTGCGTGTCCTCCGTGATCGTCTTGTTTTGCGCCCTGACCCGAGATTTCTGCCCAAGGTTCCTTCAGTTGTCAACCGCTCCCGTGAAGTCGTGTTGCCCTCGTTCCCTCTAGTTTTGGACACTGGGGCGGATTCTCCTCTCTCTATTTTGGATGTCCGTTGGACTGCGCCTTTCTGTTGTTGTGACAGTTTGTTTGTGACTTTTGGTCCGGTGCAGTCTGGTCACAAACCTTCCCTATCCACTTTGAGTAATTGGATCAAGCAGGCTATCTTGCTGGCCTACAGTTCTCAAGGGTCTTAGTTGTCGACCTGGGTTCAAGGTCGGTCCACCAGGAGTCTCTCTGTCTCTTGGGCCTCTTTCAAGGGTCTGTCTATTGATGATATCTGTCTCGCTGCGACCTGGTCCTCCCCGCACATGTTCATGGATCATTACCGGGTGGTTTTGGGTGGTCCTTCTGCGGGGGTTCTGCTGAGGCGGTTCTCGGGGATGGTTCTCACAGCTCCTGATTGGCCTGTCTGTTGTTTATTTCTCCTGTTGGTTTGTCCATTTGAATGTACTGTTTTTGCTTAAACCTGGCTCTTTGGCATCTCCTACTTGTCAGTGGTTTCTTGTGTGTGACATGAAGCCACTTGGCTTGGGTATGTGCTCACTTTGTTGCTCATGTGGTGAGGAAGACTTACGAGGAGGTAATGCCCCGGTTACTTACCGGTGATCTTCATTGTGACATGAAGCCACTTGGCTTGGGTATGTGCTCACTTTGTTGCTCATGTGGCGAGGAAGACTTACGAGGAGGTAATGCCCCGGTTACTTACCGGTGATCTTCATTACTCCGAGTATTGTCTTCCTCACCACATGAGTTCCCATCCCTCCCTCCCTGTTGTGCTATCGACTTCATTGGTTATTTGGGCTTGGTAGTTCTTCAGATAGTGGGATGGGCTGACTCTCCTCTTATTGTGGGTCAGAGGTGACGAGGGTCGGCCATGCTGGGGAGGGATGGGAGGCATGGGATTTTAACTTGCTTTGGAGGGTTCTGGTGTGGAGCTGAAGCTCACTTTGTTACTCATGTGGCGAGGAAGACAATACTCGGAGTAATGAGGATTACCGGTAAGTAACCGGGGCATTAGTAACATCAGCCACATTATGAAAATAAATGTCTATTCCATTTTCCTAATGCAAATGTCCTATAAATCAACATGTAACTCCACATTCAAATTATGACCCAAAGGAGCCTCAGTTGCCATTAATATAATGTGCTTTGATTCTGCTCTCATCAATGTTAACTCACGATTGCCTTCCCTTTCCTCCTACTTTATGTATAGTATCTAAGGGCCTGAATTAGATCTTGGTGGATCGGGTCCCACCATCCCTTTTTCTGCAGACTTCCTGCCCGCTGGCTTGGCGGTCCACCCGCCCTATTTAGATGTTGGCAATTCCATAGATGAAAGACCACTGTGTTTCCACTGACTCCCTTCAGGAATCCTGAACCACGTCGACGGCAGGATAGGCAGAGTCTGCTGGCGGCAGGACTCCAACCCAGATTCCCGCCAACTAGATTCCAATATGCCTTTCCACCATGGCAGCTGTGGTGGGAATCCCTCCTACTTTGAGTTGGCAAAATGGAAGAAAAAAGGGTGAAATCTCCCCTTTTTTTAGGTCCCACCACAGACTCTATCTCCAATGTAATTGTCCCGGTCTCCTGTGCTTCTACTTTACCATGACGTTCAGCCACCCCGTTGTCGCCGAGATCTGAGGTAGGCTTTTGTGGTGGGTGTGTATGTTGTAGGTGTGAAGATAAGGCAAGAGTCTCTACAAAAGGATAATAGTCATCATTGCAGTCAAATAAGGGTCAGTCCACATACAATGTGGAACAGAGGAGGGCAGAGCAAACAGGGTGTGTATGTGTATCTCACGGTAGTCCAACAAGGTTTTGGATGAGTCAGAGAGCCAAGGTAGATAACATATGAAGATAGCCACCACTGCCACATAATCACAGGAATATGTGATGTTACAACGCGATCAAAATGATTGCGGTATGTAACATCGCAGTTTTTACAACGCAAGTCGTTACAACGACTTGCACTGGAGGGCGCTAGACTTAGGAGTAGTAAGATTTACTATTCCAACACCAGTCTACGTACAGTAGGGAAGGTGTTGGAATAGTAAATCTTACTATTCCTTAGGTTATAGCGCCCTCCAGTGCAAGTCGATGTAACGCTTGCGTTGTAATGGCAGCGTTCTAAATGCATCGCAGTGTAATCACCGCGATGTAAAGGATGTTTCCCAATCACAGTTCAGCACACACCCCAAGCAGACATTGGTAGGCTCATCACATACAATGGCAGACCATACCACATAATGACAGCGCATACCATGCAACACTATACAAAATTTCTGACTCAAACAGCAAACTCAAAGTAAGCACCAGTGTGCATTTGTCTCACTTGTGTACTGCTGCACTAAATGACCCCATGTGAGTATGTCCTGTACATCAACAACACTGACTACACTGCCCCTTCACAGAACACCTCCAGACCATAACTCCACCTCAACAAAGGTAGCACCAACTATAAAGTATTGAATGAATGCCAAAGTGTCAGGAAGAGTCCATCTTGATAGCAGTAAACCCTGACCTGAGACTCATTACAACCCTCCTCTTCCTCACACCTGCCTTCCACTCATGTGAATAAATGTGAGTAATTGAAGAAATGAAGAGTCACCATACAGATTAACAACCTTGGAACGGGTCAGTCTGCATGTTAAGTCCTTGATACAGCTCACACACTCTTACTCTGCCTCATACATAAACTATAAGTCAGCAGCACTGTATGATAACAAGTAAACTATTCAAACGTGGAGGGCACAGTGCAGGAAATGCATGGAGAAATGACTGGTACCATATGTACATGAAATTCAAGAGGTACCACATATGACACTACACTTAGGACATCAAATAATACATGTGTGGCACAGAAATTCCAATTGTATGAAAGTAACGCCTGTGCAGTATCCCTGTGATTCAGCAATGCAAGTAATGCATTGGACCAGAATGAGATGTCCTGTCACAAGCCATACAGTGACCAGCCCCTCATCTGTATTAACTAATATGACATGTGTATGCCACCAGCACAACACTCATGGCTCACGGTGACATTCCCTGACTGACAAACTTAACTATAACCTTCACTCATACCCCTCACCTACCCATCTCCCCCCTTCACTGCTCTACACCTGGGACAATCTCTGATAAAGGTGAAAATAAGCTCCTATGAGTCCCCTGCTACCCAATGCTCCACCCCAGTGTGCATCTAAAAATTTCTGAGGTCCACTAAAGGATGTCTGATTGAATGCTGAACTCAACCCAATTGCTAAATACGTGTATCACAAACCACACCAAAAGAGGTCCAACAAGCATGGCCATGTGCAGCAAAAGAGTGGATAGGCAATGTGATCCCAGACCACCCTGGAATAGATTAGTCCTGGGCGGTGAACTTCGCTCCGTTCGCGGAGTTTGCAGCGTTTTCTGCACTCCGCACTCCGCGGAGCTCGCGGAGTGCAGAAAACTCCGCTTCGCGATGTGCAGCGGAGTTTTTTCCGCGATCACGAACGGTAAGTTCGCGATCGGAGAGCGAGCTGACGCTCGGGTAGAATTTCTACCCGAGCGGCAGAAATACCAGCAGAAACTGCAGTTCGCACTGCACTCCGCCACTCGCGGAACTTCGCGGAGTTTTTGGGTAACTTCGCAGAGTTCCGCGTAGCAAAACTCCACAAACTACGCCCAGGCCTAGAATAGATAACATTTCACCTCTGGCCAACTGCACAGACAGCATAATCAAAACTAACCCAAATAAACATAAACAAATGACAAATATAACCACAAAGTGTCTGCATCCAGACAAATCTGACAAGACAGCCACAGACACTCCACCGGTTACAAAGTGAGCATGGTGTCAGTGTGTTGCACAAGCATTCACATGCACAATCCTGACAAGGGACTGTACAAATCTAGGAGGCCATAGCACAATTGTGCACACAAAACAAGCGAATAAACAAGACTCCACATTGCCGTATGTGACATGCACACAATAAATGCACAGTACAAATTCATCACCCATCTGAATGCATTCAAATACAAACACTCATCACACACAATGTCATGCAAAAACAACATTACACACACATGGACCTGTCAGTAGAAAGAGCCAACACAGGCCAAAGACTGCATCCCTCAACAACAAATTCATAACATATGTACATCCAAACACATCACATAGCAATCTCAGCTAGACATCAGGGGGACTCACACCTGGCAGGGACAATGCAACATCCACTAACAGCAGTGCATGCACAGTAAGCAGGATGTGAACACCACTAAAACCAGTATCAGAAATATCTGATTTCACCACCATGAACTTTAACAACACAAATCATCACAACACACAGATCACTTCACACTCAGGATGGGTAGCAGTACCTCAGCAAACAGATACACACTTCTGCTATCACCTACTGCTGCACAACTCAGGCAAACACATATGCATGGAACCAGACTAGAGGACTGTGCTGGAAACTCATCTGTACTGTACATGAGCAATCATGACTGAAATCAAGTAGACTCAAATAGCACATAACAAATTGCAAAACAGTGCTGAGGGGCACAATGGTTCTGGACACAGATCATCCTCTCACAGCATAGTGTCACACTATGGAGTGGTGGGGAGGGTCAAACACTGCCATGGCATGGAGTGGAACATATTTGACTGAAGTGGTGTATACAGTAGTATTGTACAGGTGAGGAGTGTACAGAGCAAAAACACATAAAGGAGTAACTCACAATGTGTAGGCCTCAAATGGTCTTCTTGGGGCTGGTATGACTTTGAATACCACATAGTAGAGTAATTAAAGTGTAAAGTGACATCAATGTATGTGAAAAGTCACATATGATGCTTGTTTGCCAGAACCAGTGAGCACAGTGAGAACAAAGGTAAGCAAGAGCCATGGCTGATCCCAAAACTCACAACACAGACATTGCCATGACACACTCTGCATACTCACAAATGATGTGTACAACAAGTAGGTGTACCCTAGGACTGCAAGGTCACACCGACACACTGCACATTGCTCCGGAAACAACTCCTACATGTGCCCAAAACATCCAGCAGGTGCCTGATCATGTAAAAAAACAGGCACTCATCAACTGGATCATACATGTGTGAAAGGGTCATGTTCAACGGCACATGCACATCAATATTCAGCTAATGACAGGACAATCACACTGTATGAGTACTCAAGTGCACACATTCTAATGTACACATGTAACTATGAAGACATACCTACCCAAGATGATTACACATCTACACTGGTGTGTACACATCAACATAGAACACATGATGTACCCAGTCCACCCCTCAAGTCATCATGTAAATAGAAATAGCTGCTGTTGATGTAGAGCATCCAAATATGACATGTGTACAAAAGTAGAGCCCCGCCAAAAGAATGAAGAGGACAAGAGTAGACCATCACAGACAAGCATCATGGCCCTATTAGCCCTCTGAGTCAATAAGCACATTAGTTGACGTAACCTCTGTGAACCTCTGCAAAAGCAAAGAAAGAAAATGCCAATGTGAATGTGGCATTCAGAGCAAGGAACAGATGAACTTATACACATACATTGTACAGCATCATTAGCAAGGCCAGCGACAAAACTCAGAACATAAATAATCTTTTTATTACATAAACTCTATATCTGCATCAAAAGTGCAAAACATTAAGGGCAACGGCCAGTCCAAATTTTGAGTCTGCACATGTGTGCATGAAAACTTGCAGAACAAACTTGCAACAAAGTCCACTGCCATGGGAATCTCACCAGGATAGAGGCATCAAATGGGTAATTCAGGCACCGCTCAGGGAGGAATGGGGTGGGAAGGGGGACTCGGCTTCAAAATTGGGGAGAAGTTGAACTGGGAGGCGGATGACTTTCTGGCCAGTCGGAGGACTGGACATGGGAGGGAGACAACTGGCTGAGGTAGAGGGATCCATGGATGTGGGAGCTTGAGGGCTGGCTGGACCTGGTGGAGTTGTGGCACGGGGAGTAGTAAAAATGCTGGGGGGAGCCTCAGTGGCTGATGGTGCATGTGGAGGGCTGGGTCTCGATTGTTTGGGGATCCGATATCCACCAAGTGTCTTTGCACTTTGCACAAGTGAGAAGTGAGTTGGCTCCAACAGCCTCCCTCTTCCCCGAAAGTGTAGCAGGTGGTGGTGGATCTTCCCGTGGAAATTTCCCTGACCTGGTGGTACGCTGGGGTGGTGGTGGCCTTTTCCCCTGCCTACCCTGTTGTGGAGGTACTTTCACCTCTTTGCTTCCTTGTCCACGCTTCACAGGGGTGGTGGTGGGAGTTGACGTTTCTGGCAAAACAGCCCTCTGAAGGTGGGTGGGGCCAGTTGTGGCAGGCACCAGGTCCACGGCAGCCAGGGCAAGTGTCTGGGTGGATTTGGGATCAGGTGTGTGGATGGGAGGGCGCTTGGAGGGCGAGTAATGTGAGGTATGCAATGTGGATGCATGTTTTTTTTCCTTATATTTCTGAGTGTCCTGTGATGGGCTGGTTGTGGTGCGGTTATGTGTGCCTTTTGTGTGCTGTGGGGATGGTGTATGGTGTCTTTGTCGCTTGGAGTGCTGTTGTTGTGTGCTGCGTGTGGATCACTGGGTGCCTGAGTCCTCTGGTGTATGTGTGCTCTGGTCAGGAGGGGGCACTGGGAGTGTGGTTACGGAAAGGACAGGAGCTGGACTGGGAGCTTGGGACTGCAGAATGGCTGCCGTCATCGTGGAGGACAAAGACTGGACAGTTCTGTGCAGGCCACCCACTTCTGAATGAATGCCCTCCAGGAATGCAACAACCTGTGACAACTTGTTGCCATGATCCTGGAGGGCATTCAGGAGCGCAGTCTGACCCACAAACAGCTGTCGCAAGATGTCTTTGGCCTCCACACTGAGGGCAGCAGGGGAGACAGGGGCAAGGCCAGCGGTGCCTGGGGGGAAGAAGATTCTACCCTTCTTAGGGGTGTGGGCCCGGATACCACTTTGGTGAGCATCAGGGAGGGTGGACACAGAACGGGGTGTGGCGGATGAAGAAGCAGATGTTGAACTTCCTGTGCCCGCCAACACCGAGGAGTCACTGCTGGAGTGTGAAGATGTGGAGGTAGGTGTTTCCGGACTGGACTCCTCCAGGGCACTCCTGTCCCCCTCCGAGGCGCTGGTCCCCTCAGTGACGCTTTACTCCTGGGGACCAGTTATGTCAGTAGCTTCCCCTACGGTGTCAGGCCCCTCTCCTTTCCTGCCCTTGGTAGATGCTGAAAGAGACAGAGACATAGGTTCAGTAAAGTGGCCTGCTCACAAACATGATTTGCAATACAAACAGAAATACTTGGACTGAAAGTCCCACATCCAACTTCTCCATGGACTGTCTGCATAATCCCAATTTCTGGCATGATCAGCTGATGCATGGAAACATGCGTAGTCGATAGTCATGCTCCATGTTGCGTTGACACAGCCAAATTTCTGTGCATGTGTCTACATCTCAACATCATATCCTATTGTCTGTAGGCACACCTACATGTCTGCAGGTAAGAGAGCTACACATCCAAATATGTTGTGTTTCTCACACTTGAAGTATGAGTTCACTGAACCACACAAATGCAAACTGAAACCTATCCATTGTTAAGTGACATTACCTCCTTACATCCACGATGTTTGGCACTGAAGCACAATTACTGTTGAACAATGGTAACCACTTTGTAGATGTATCAATTACATGGAAGTGCACACCACAAATCTCTCATTGCACCCTAACATGATGCTCACTGATGTTCACTGCCAGTTGATGTCTCTGAGACTCACACTGCTGCATATGTCACATGGACACACATTTTGTGGGGATGAAGTGCTACTAAGCCCCATGTACTAATGTGGTCACAAAGACAATGCACAATAGCATGATTTGGGCAATGTGATGCAAGGCCTTTGCGTGTTGTGGCATGTCACATACCAACACCATTTAAATTGCCTGCCAAGCTGTCAATGATTCAAGGCATGAGAATGCCTTCTGTAGGTGAAGCTATGAGTGGGCTCCATAAGGACAGCTAATGTGTGCCAATACCTAGGCTCTGGCATCTGACATCCCTACGTTGTGCCGAATGATGACATCCATTACACATCAATGTCCCAAGAAATTACTCACTGATTGGAATCAGTAGCCACTACTTCACCATGCACTGATGCATATGGAAACACCTCCACAATGCACACATACTGAGGACTGCCACTCTGAGTGACATATCTTTCAGCCAAGAACAGTTACTGTCCAACACCTCACTCACATCACAATTTGCCATACCCAACGATCACATCCAACCATGTCAAGCCTAGTGCCAAACCAATCTCACAATAGACACGTTTAGGTACATTGCATCAAACTTCCACTGTCTAACCATCCCAGACATGTTGCCATGTGCACAATTAGCAAATGCAGATCAGCCAATGCACCACTGCAATCATCACCATCTACACCATCAGCGCCTGCATGCACTTGCTGTAACTGTGGCGGGGAATGGCTTCATGTGATGCCATGCTGCTGATATTAGGCTAAAGGTTTTGCAGTGATGCTGTCATCTGTATCATTTAGAAAAACACAACCCATGGGACAGGTGTAACCTCTGCTAACTCACTGCACCCTGAGTCTACATTTGTGCATGTCTCTATCCACATACACATCATCACATGTGCACACTATTGTGGGAGTCACACAGCACACACAATGCTGACAAGTGTACTGGTCTACACACTACACACAAGGGTATATTCACAAGAACGTGCAATAAACATTGCCAAAATAGCTTACCGCAACTTCCCACATCGCAGCCCATCGCGTGAAAATAACGCCGTGCCAACGTGGCATTCCCAACACGGCGATACCGTGCGATATACGCACGCGAACGTGGAAAATGTCTGCAAAACAACTAGCGCGACTGCGATAAAAATTCAAACCTTAACGCGAAAAAAGGTGCGATGGGCCCAATCGCGATGAGACAATCCGCGATAAGGTGCACAAGGCCTGCAACACACACACGTCAGGCGGGACAAATCACCACAAAAACAGATTAAAAAAACACCAAACAAAAAAACACCAACAGCGAAGCATGATGGAGTCAGGCGGAGCTGGCACAGGGGACGATCGGAACCCCACAAGCCCCCCGGAGCCCCAGCCAGGGCCCTCGGGGACAGGGAAGGACAAGAAGAAGAGGAAACCGTGGTTCAGTCCGCAGGAGAATCAGATCCTGGTCACGCAGGTGATAGGACACCATCAACAACTGTTCATCACCTCCACCGTGTCACTGGGCACAAGGAATGGAATATGGCAGTCCATCTTGGACAAGGTGAATGCTGTCGGAGTGCAGAGGAGGTCAATGGACGAGGTCAAGAGGCAATGGACTGATATCAAGTGCAAAACCAAGAGCAAACTCGCCAACAACCTCAAAGCAGCAATGCAGACTGGAGGAGCGAGTCCTGCGCCGCAGGAGGAGCTGGACGAGATGGAGGAGATGGTGTCGACAGTCATCAGTGTGGATACGGTGGCAGGAGCTGGGGGCCCGGACACTGCTCTACAGGACCGGACACAACAGCAACAGGGTGAGTAGCGACAAGGGACTGGGGGGACGGGGGAGATGGGCACAATGGCACACATGCACAAATAAGCAGACCACACTGCACACCCACAATGACTATGGATCATGTCCCTGATCCCCTTGCCACACTGCAGCACACATAGGAACACCAAGTACGTCACCCTCGACCATCTGCCCTGAGTGGGCCCACCCCACATATCACACAGCTCACATACAACCCATGCACATGTGCTGAACCCAGCCAAGCTGCTGCTCCGTGAGCCACACTGACAACGTAAGTGACACTGATTGACGAATACCATGCCTGCAGTCCGATTACCATGACATGGTGCACTCAACGACACTGAGGTGGCTGAGTGTGGACCACACTCTGACACATCCACCTGCACAATCAACCCCTGACGTCAACAACACAGCTGTGGACAAACCATGCCCCAGAGTCCCCACTCCCACCAAGACACACATCCACCCAGGACTGGTAACGTCTCAACACTGCATGGACACAGAAGTCAAAGGCACACCGCCTGCAAGGGACAAGAGGCAGCAGGCTCAGAGCTGCAGGTGCGACCCTCACTAAACTGCTGCACACACATATGACAGTCAGAGCACAGCAGCATAGACAACAGTGTGGGACAAACTGCAACACGTGAACAACAGGACAGAGGGCGGAACTGCTGCCGCTTGTGTGAAGATACTGGCCAATTACATTTGGCATAGCAGGAGTATGTGAGATGAAACTGCACAAGTACAACCTCACATCCCTGATGGTGTTGAAATGTCAACTGTCCCGCATCCAACAGGCATCTCCACCTACACAGCCACAATGTACCTCGTCATGCAGTCTGTATGTGAACTTGTCCAATGCCTGTACAAACATGTCAACACAATGTAATGCAGCATCTCCCCTTAACATTGCAGAGGGACCATCAACACCACCTGCAGAGCAGACCCAACAACTCTACACTGATGACGAGGATGACAACCCCATCATCGACACCGAAGCCCTCAGAGAGCTCATCGGCCGCATCAGCTCCCCACCTCCAGGATCAGGGCAGCCCAGCTGCATCGAGGAGACCCCAACCCCTGCACAGACCACACAGCAGGCAGCACCTGCCACACCGGCTGTCTCCCAAGACCCCCACGGAACACACCTGGCCTTCCAAACCCGTGTGTTAGAGGCCCAGGAGAAGCTGGCTGATCAGTTGCGGGTGGGGTTTGACCTCCTGGCAGCCAAACTCGATGCCATCCATGGGTGTCTACGTCACTTCGGGGACCACTTACAGTCCCTGACGGACACCCACAGTCCGCTCCATAGCCCCCAACGAGCCCTGGCCGACATCGCTGGAGTCATGACTAGGAGACAAGAACACCTGTCAAGTCAGAGTGGCTCCAGCGATCTCAGCAGTGACTTGGCACATATGCGGAGGCTCATGGAGGACATGGTGCGGATGGAGGCGGAAAGGTTGGCTGTCACTGCTGCACATCAGCAAAATGTAGCTGGGATATACCATGCCCTGCAGATCCTCGTCATGGCATTGCTGCCACAAGGCCTGGCGCAGATGGATGCAGCTGCCCCTACACCATCCCCATCTGCGCCCCCTGGTGTGTCACTGCCTCACAGTGCGGCAGACATTTCTACTCCTGCACCTGATGTGTCACTGCCACACGGTGCGGCCGATAATCCACCTCCGGCCCCTGATGTGTCAGTGGCACACAGTGCTGCAGCCAGAACTGCAGCACCCACAGGTGAGGCAGAGCACACATCAGAGGATGAGGATGGGGATGATCCAGACTTCTTGATCATGAGGCGGCAGTAGCATTCCTCCCACCCATTTGGCCTGTTTCATCTTGTTTCTGCCCTTGGCATCATGACCTTCCACTTCCCCCCAATGCACTCATTGACTCTCACCTTGGACCTCAACATGGACTGCCATATTCTGTTAGATGACCGATGACACAGCGATCACACTGCGGTGTGGACTCTTCCTCTTCCTATGTACTTGTCATGCCCTGAAGGACTCTGGCTGGCCCGCCACTTGCCAATGATGTGAAGTGGGGTCTGCATGGCCCTGTACTGCTCCAGCTGCAACACTCCACTGGATGACAATAAATCATTCACTAATGCACAGTTGTGCAATGTCTTCGATCATTCAAGTATGTGAGTGTGGATGTGTGTTGGGTCAGTAATTCCCCCTGACGTCCATGTTGCACACGTCGTGGGACATGAGTCACAGGGTGCTACATTGCCCATTCCATTCCGTGCGGCGTAGTCACGACATCAGGGACACACGCATTCGTCACTTCCTTGTCCGGACAAGGACAGAACCAGCGCACGCAGCCCCAGGATCATTCTTGCATGCCCGACGCAGGTCCGGCATACGCCAGGCCAGACCACTGTGCTTACGCTCCGAGGGGGGACGACATAGCTACATGTCCCAGGATTCCACTCTTGGGATCTGCTGGTCACTGTTCTAGTTGCCAGCATGCCACGGCCACTCCCTGAGGGCAGGTTTGCACACACACCACACCCATCCAGCAGATGCGTCACGGGCCATGTGACACCGCCAATAAAAGGGGCCTGCAACGTCACATTCCCCATTGCTGGAGGTGACCTGACGATGTACATGCAACGGGGCTCAATCATGGAGGGTCCATGACTTGTGGCGCACAGTGTTAGTCACCCACGACGTCCGGCAGCCGCCACGGGCCTACCACCACGTGGCGCTGGCTTGAGTTGCACAGGGTTAGTCGCACCTATGAAGCTGAGCGGGTGTGCAGCCTGCGATGATGACGTGTGCACTGATATGGTCTCTGCCATTTCTGACTCAAGACCCAGTATCAAGTGTGTGACCTGCTGGACCGCGGGGGGTGCCGCATGATGTGGGGACTGCCAAGGCTGCGGGCCCCGGCCTTGGACTTGGCACCGGCACGTGGTGTGCCCTATTGGGTACACACTGGTGGCAGCAGGTGAGCAGTGGGGCCTGGGTGCGCAGGGGCGGACATTCACCGCTGGGCAGTGGGAGGGGCTGTGGCGCAGCAGCATGTGTGCACAGGGGCAGACAGGCGATGATGCTGTGTGCAATGATTTGGACTCTGCAATTATCTGTTGTGTACTCGTTTCAGATAGGGGACCTGGTGGATTGCAGTGTTGGCCGGAGCCTGCGAGCGAAGCGGGCCTACCGCCACGTGACGTTGCCTCAAGGTTCACAGAGTTAGTGGCACCTATGGAGCTGAGCGGGTGTGCAGCCTGCGATGATGACGTGTGCACTGTAATGGACTCTCCCATTCCGAACTCAAGGCCCAGATTCAGGTGTGTGACCTAGTGGGCCGCGTCCGCGTGATGTGGAGGCTGCCAAGGTCGCGTGTCCCGGGCTCGGAGCGTGCACCGGCACGTGGTTGGGGACACACCGGTGGCGGAAGGTGAGCAGTGGGGCCAGGGTGCGCATGGGCAGGGGTCTCTCTCCCTCTCTCTCTTTCTTTCTTTCTCTCTCTCTCTCCCTTTCTTTCTCTCTCTCCCTTTCTTTCTTTCTCTCGCTCCCTTTCTTTCTCTCTCTCCCTTTCTTTCTCTCGCTCCCTTTCTTTCTCTCTCTCTCTTTCTTTCTCTCTCTCCCTTTCTTTCTCTCGCTCCCTTTCTTTCTCTCCCTCCCTTTCTTTCTCTCTCTCTCTCTCGCTCCCTTTCTTTCTCTCGCTCCCTTTCTTTCTCTCTCTCTCTTTCCTTTGATGAGCGCATGACACGCCTTCTTATCTCTGATTTTGTCTTGCAGGCTGTGACTTCCAGATTGTCCGGAGTGGATCCGCATGGACTATTCAGAATTGTTGTTTTCTGTTGTGTATTAATAAAGTCCTGTTGTGTGATTTCTAAGTTGTATGTTTGTTTCTCCTTGTTCTGACCACACATGAAGGTTTGTTGTTGTACTTGTGCGACATCAGGCTCTTATTTTTCTCGTGATTTCGTAATTTGCTGTGGCACATCTTCGTCTGGGGTGGGTGGGCGGGGGGGGTCAGGAGTGTGGGGGGGTCCTGGGGGTGGTGGCGCTTGGTGTTGTGGGCCTCAGGGGTCTCCGAGCTGCATGGGCAGTGGCTCAATGGCATCTGTTGTTCTTCAGGTGTGGCTGTGGGCTGGGCTCCCTTTTGTGGTGCAGGTAGTCGTCCTGCTTAGCACCAGCAAAAGGCAGGTGTTAAATCCCTGCTGCTACCGCGGCTTATTGCCTGTTTTTGCCTCGCATCGCAGATCTGGCTGTCCGTAGAGAATCGCGCGGTGTTGTCTTTTCGTGTGTTTTTGCACAGACATGCCTATTCTGCATCTCATTGGCGTTAGTTGGCGGTGTCAACGGTGGCGATGTTTTTTGCGGCAGCTATCGCGGGTTATGTGGTGATGTAGGCAGTTAGCACCAGCTTGCGAAAGGGGAGTAATTCTATCACCACTTTTGCTGCGCTAAAGTTCCGATAACTCGGCGATAAGTCCTTGTGAATATGCCCCACAATGTTTTCTCCTGTGTAGGAATCTCTCAGTTCAGACAGCATTCACCATATGGTAGATGGAAACATGTCAAGATGAATTGCTATGACATCGTTCATGTATTTCCCACATGAGAATCAAAACATTGTACACATGAAGAACCTCTGCACTCACCACTGATGCTACTTAGAAGCGATTGCATCACAGTAGAGACATCCCAGAGGTCCTGCCTTGCTCTGGGCTGGGATTAATGCAGTCACTCATGTGCCAAGTCACACTTTGCACAATACTCACCCCGAACTTGCTGCTGTTGGGCCCTCAAGCGTCCATCCAGCTCTGGCTGTGTCACTGCCACCATGCGGGCCATTAGTGGGGTCATGCTCCTGCGCGCCAACCTGCCTCTTCGAGGGACCAGCCCCAGCGTCATTTCTGCGACATTTGTGCTGAGGCGGCAGGTGTCATCCCACCTCTTGTGGCAGTGAGTATGGCGTCGGTTTAAGACCCCCAGGGCACGCACCTTGCCGGTGATGGCCCTCCATATAGCCTTACGCTGATGGACCTTGAGCTGTAGGCATGGGAGACAAGATGAGGATTACTTTTTTACACAGTGTTGTGTACCATTGTGTGCCAGTCCAGGAGCATGTATACACATACCACACACATACATCAATGGACAGCAGTGGCCATAAACCATGTCACATAGTGTACTCAGAGCAAGCTTTCCGATTCCAATGTAAACATCTATGATGATGGACCGACTACCTGCCCATCTCATACACATGCAGAGTGCCAGCACAGAAATCAAGGTGAAACTGGGCCTCATCTGTGATGCACTATGTGAGTGAGCATGACAAACAATACACTGTAAATGATGTGTAGTGGTCAGACTCACTGTGTCTTACACTACATACCCCTTAATGTCCTGGACCATTGCATAGCTACACGTGTCATGGAGGTCACAATTAGGTACCTGATTGTACATTCTCCCACTCTTGTCACATGGTGTAGGCCTGTCTTGTGTACTCCTCAGACCTCAAATTGCTGCTTCATAAATAGGAGGGTGGACTACACATATGTCTTTCTAAGTCATTTTAGTGATGGGGCCTCGATACATTGTGCATTTTCTTGACAGGCCTGAGGGCTTTTCAATGATGAAAATAGTGGTCCATCACAAGAATCACATGCATGTACAATGAGAATGATGACAAAGTGCATACACATGTGAGACTGCACATAATGGCACCAAAAGAAGGATGACATGTCCACTGTACATTTAGCAGATGTGTGAGAGGTGAGGTGCCACAAATCTAGACAGATACAGGCCTTGTACTCTTGTGCAGACTGGGCACATCTCCATAGGGTCACTGTCAAAGCAGTACACCCATTAATCAGTACCCTCTGCCCAATCGACAAGTAGCATCTCACTAATGATCATATGTACACTTAATGAACTATTACATGATATGTCACAGGGAATGTGTGCACAGACTGTAATTTCCTCAAGTCAGCAGTGTAACTGTACTAATGCTAAACCACGTTATGTCCATATCATCATTGCATGCAGTCAGGGATCTGGGGGAATAAGGCTACAGACACCATTGATGTGAAGTCATTCTCCTAGGCAGTGTCTCACACATTTTCATGACCCATTCTGAGTACAACATGTGTGATGTTTGGCTTTAATAGAGCTGGACCAGTGTCTATGGTGCCACCCTCCCCACATACGCAAGTGCAAAAACTTGTATGTCATGTATGGCCCATGCTGATTGCAAAATCTGAATGCTTTAACATTGGCTTGAACTCAGAGGCACATACTAGTGTACAGTTACATAATGTGAGCATTCCAAGCACTCAAAAAATGTACACATTCACTTACCAGTACCTCTGGAGCACCATAGCTGCCCGTACTGGCCAAGGACCTCGTCCACCAGGACCTCTAGCTCATCTGTGGTGAAGGGACGGGCACTGATGTTCTCTGTACAAGCTATGACTGGGTCCAGAGTTGAGGTACAGCAGCAGTTGGTGGTGATGAATGGCAGTCAGCAGTATCTGTAAGTGACAGGTGTGGCTATTTCTCAGACATTTATAGGCCCCTAGGGTTGTTCCAGTGGTACTCTGCTGATGCAATTGGTCCGCCTGGTTTGCATCATTCAATTGTGGCCAATGCCTGTGACCGCATTGGCGGAGCACGCCTACCACGATGTTCAAAATTGAAAGCCACCACCGCAATGGCGGTTCACTTTGGCTGCAATGTCATTCTCATAGGCGGAGTTACACCGCGCAGGTCAGGATCTCTCTACTGCAATCCTGCATCATTCAATTGTGGCCAATGCCTGTGACCGCATTGGAGGAGCACGCCTAACGCAATTTTCATAATTGAAAGGCACTACTGCAATGGCGATTCCCATTGGCTGCAATGTCATTCTTATAGGCGTTGTCACACCGCGGGGGTCAGGATGTCTCTACCGCAATCCTGCATCATTCAATTGTGGCCAATGTCTGTGACCGCATTGGCGGAGCACGCCTACCGCGATGTTCAAAATTGAAAGGCACTACCGCGATGGCAGTTCCCATTGGCTGCAATGTCATTCTCATAGGCGGTGTCACACCGCAGGGGTCAGGATGTCTCTACCGCAATCCTGCATCATTTAATTGTGGCCAATGCCTGTGACCGCAGTGGCGGAGCATGCCTACCGCGTCTGTAAACACATTGTGCATTATCATTCTCGCTTTGTGAATTGCATCACTGATCCCAACACATTTAGCAAAACCAATTTCAGCTCCTTGTAAAGGAATTTGAGAGTGTGACAACTTAAGTCTGCCCACACATGTCATAGCAGTACACATGTGATTAAATGCACTGGTCCGTCCATACTCACATGCCATCTTCATCCATGTGGGCATGTATACAGATTTCATGTTGAATTGCCTATCATTTTTGTGAACATGACAATGTGTGTAATACAAACTCCTCCCACAGTCATGATGGACTGACCACGTAATGTGCATATATGTCTGTACACAGTGCTGTATTTATATGGATAGTTGTCCAGCTTACACTCACTGGGCTCATTTTGTAATGATGTTGTGCTTAGTGGGACTCAAGTTTGAGGTTGTGCAGTGACAGCAGCTACATACAACTCTGCCTTGATGCTGTTAGCCACATGTGCTGTGTCAGCTACCCACAGGGCTTGGGACACATGATGTAGCAGTGTACCATATGCCATACACATAGTCCAATTTAGATTTGACAGTAGTTAGTATGTACACCCTGGCCACATGAATGACTACAGGAGATCAAGGTGTCTATGCATGTTACTTGTGCATTAACCCCTTCGCTGCTAGGCCTTTCCCCCCCCTGTGCTAAGCCTTTTTTTGGCTATTTGGGGTAGTTCGCGCTTAGGCCCCTGTAACGTTTTGACCACATAAGGTATCCATGCCAAATTTGCGTCCTTTTTTTCCAACATCATAGGGATTCTAAAGGTACCCAGGGTTTGTGGATTCCAATGGAGGGGACCCAGAAATTAGCCAAAATACAGCTAAATTTTGGGTTTTTTGGGAAAAATGCGAAAAAAGCGCTACAGATGAAAGCGTCTGATTTTTTCCCTGCAAATGGCATCAAAAAAGGGGTTGTGGTGCTGAAATCACCATCTTCCCAGATTTCAGGGATAAGCAGACTTTTGTCAGAAAACCAACATTTTGTACACAGTTTTGGCATTTTTCTGGGATATAGCCTATTTTTGCTATTTTTTGTGCTTTCAACCTCCTTCCAGTTAATGGTAGAAATGGGTATGAAAGCAATAATGGATCCTGGAAAGCCATACATTTCTGAAAAGTAGACAAAATTCTAAATTCAGCAAGGGGTCATTTGTGTAGATCCTTCAAGTTTTCTTTATAGAAATAAACAGTTAAATATAAGAAAAATTGAAAATTAGTTGAAAAAAACAGCCATTTGTGTCAATGTTTTCACCTGTAACTTGTTCTAATTATGACAGCTATTTGAAAGCAATATACCGTTACATCCGCTGGACCCTTCTGGTTGTGGCAATATATAGGACTTATAGGTTCACCAACAACCCGACGAACCCAGAGCCAATAACTGAGCAGGGTCTTGCAATGGTTTTTTATTATGTACCGGGTATATAGCAATTATTCTGGGAAAATTTATACATGGAAAAATCGGTATGAAAGACACCTATGTATTTCTGAAATGGGAACAAAATATAGAGTTTAGAAACAGTAGATATTTGCACATTTCCAAAATTGGGAGCACCCATACTAGCATGAGAATTATAGGTCATTTTTCAAAATGACTTCTTTTTACACATTGTCTTTCATTTGGAAGGCAGAAATGCATCGAAAGTCAATAGATAATAACAGTTGCTCTACACTTTTGTGTTACCCTAAGTCTCCCGATAAAAATGGTACCTCACTTGTGTGGGTAGGCCTAGTGCCCGCAACAGGAAACGGCCCAAAACGCAACGTGGACACACCACATTTTCACAGTGAAAAATGACACTTTTTTTGCAAAGTGCCTAGCTGTAGTTTTTGAACCCTAGCTCTGCCGGCACCCAGGGAAACCTAGCAAACCTATACATTTTTTAAAACTAGACACCCAGGGGAATCCAGGATGGGGTGACTTGACTGGCTCTCACCAGGTTCTGTTACCCAGAATCCCTTGCAAACCTAAAAAATTGTCTAAAATAACACATTTTCCTCACTTTTCTGTGGTGGAAAGTTCTGGAATCTGCGTGTATCCACAAAATTCCAACCACCTCGCGTTCCCCAAAGTCTTCCGAGAAAAATGGTACCTCACTTGTGTGGTTAGGCCTAGTGACCATGACAGGAAACAGCGCAAAAAGCAACGTGGACACACCACATTTTCACAGTGAAAAATGACCCTTTTTTTGCAAAGTGCCTAGCTGTAGTTTTTGAACGCTAGCTCTGCCGGCACCTAGGGAAACCTAGCAAACCTATACATTTTTGAAAACTAGACACCCAGGGGAATCCAGGATGGGGTGACTTGACTGGCTCTCACCTGGTTCTGTTACCCAGAATCCCTTGCAAACCTAAAGAATTGTCAAAAAAAACACATTTTCCTCACTTTTCTGTGGTGGAAAGTTCTGGAATCTACGTGGATCCACAAACTCCCACCCACCCCGCGTTCCCCAAAGTCTTCCAAGAAAAATGGTACCTCACTTGTGTGGGTAGGCCTAGTGCCCGCGACAGGAAACAGCACAAAACGCAACGTGGACACACCACATTTTCACATTGAAAAATAACCCTTTTTTTGCAAAGTGCCTAGCTGTAGTTTTTGAACCCTAGCTCTGCCGGCACCTAGGGAAACCTAGCAAACCTATACATTTTTGAAAACTAGACACCCAGGGGAATCAAGGATGGGGGTGACTTGACTGGCTCTCACCAGGTTCTGGTACCCAGAATCCCTTGCAAACCTACAAAATTGTCCAAAAAACCACATTTTCCTCACTTTTCTGTGGTGGAAAGTTCTGGAATCTGCGTGGATCCACAAAATTCCACCCACCCTGCGTTCCCCAAAGTCTTTCGAGAAAAATGGTACCTCACTTGTGTGGGTAGGCCTAGTGCCCGCGACAGGAAACAGCGCAAAACGCAACGTGGACACACCACATTTTCACAGTGAAAAATGACCCTTTTTTGCAAAGTGCCTAGCTGTAGTTTTTGAACCCTAGCTCTGCCGGCACCTAGGGAAACCTAGCAAACCTATACATTTTTGAAAACTAGACACCCAGGGGAATCCAGGATGGGGTGACTTGACTGTCTCTCACCTGGTTCTGTTACCCAGAATCCCTTGCAAACCTAAAGAATTGTAAAAAAAAAAAACATTTTCCTCACTTTTCTGTGGTGGAAAGTTCTGGAATCTGCGTGGATCCACAAACTTCCACCCACCCCGCGTTCCCCAAAGTCTTCCGAGAAAAATGGTACCTCACTTGTGCGGGTAGGCCTAGTGCCCGTGACAGGAAACAGTGCAAAACGCAACGTGGACACACCACATTTTCACAGTGAAAAATGACCCTTTTTTTGCAAAGTGCCTAGCTGTAGTTTTTGAACCCTAGCTCTGCCGGCACCTAGGGAAACCTACCAAACCCACACATTTCTGAAAACTAGACACTAGGGGGATTCCAGGGAGGTATGGCTTGCATGGATCCCCCAACGTTTCCTTACCCAGAATCCCCTGCAAACCCTAAATTTAGCTGAAAAAATAACTTTTTTCACACATTTGTGTGTGGGAAAGTTGTGGCATCACCGGGCTGACACAAATTTCTTACCACCCAGCGTTCCCCCGGGTCTCCCGATAAAAACGGTGTCTCACTTGTGTGGGAGGCCCAAGTACCCGTGACTGGCAAGGGCCCAAACATATTGAGGCAACATCAAAATTAACTATCACAAAACGACCTGGTTTTGCAAGGGGGTCCCATGACTTTTGGCCCGGGGCTCGGCGGCCACCTAGGGAAACCTACCAAACCCACACATTTCTGAAAACTAGGCACCCGGGGGTTCCAGGGAGGTATGGCTTGCGTGGATCCCCCAACGTTTTCTTACCCAGAATCCCCAGCAAACCTGAAATTTAGCTGAAAAATTCACTTTTTCACACATTTTTGTGAGGGAAAGTTGTGGCATCACCGGGCTGACACAAATTTCCTACCACCCATCGTTCCCCTAGGTCTCCCGATAAAAATGGTGCCTCACTCGGGTGGGAGGCCCAAGTACCCGCGACAGGCAAGGGCCCAAAGCGTATTGAGGCAACATCAAAATTGCGTATCACAAAACAACCTGGTTTTGCAAGGGGGGTCCCATGAGTTTTTGGCCCCGTGCTCGGCGGCCATCTAGGGAAACCTACCAAACCCACACATTTCTGAAAACTAGACACCCGGGGGATTCCAGGGAGGTATGGCTTGCGGGGATCCCCAAACGTTTTCTTACCCAGAATCCCCTGCAAACCTCAAATTTAGCTGAAAAAAATCACTTTTTTCACAAATTTGTGTGTGGTAAAGTTGTGGCATCACCGGGCTGACACAAATTTCCTCCCACCCAGCATTCCCCCAGGTCTCCCTATAAAAATGATGCCTCACTCGGGTGGGAGGCCCAAGTACCCGCAACCGGCAAGGGCCCAAAACTTATTGAGGCGACATCAAAATTGCCTATCACAAAACGACCTGGTTTTGCAAGTGGGGTCGCATGACTTTTTGGCCCGGGGCTCGGCGGCCACCTAGGGAAACCTACCAAACCCACACATTTCTGAAAACTAGGCACCCGGGGGATTCCAGGGAGGTATGGCTTGCGTGGATCCCCCAACGTTTTCTTACCCAGAATCCGCAGCAAACCTGAAACTTAGCTGAAAAATTCACTTTTTTCACACATTTTTGTGTGGGAAAGTTGTGGCATCACTGGGCTGACACAAATTTCCTACCACCCAGCGTTCCCCCAGGTCTCCCGATAAAAATGGTGCCTCACTCGGGTGGGAGGCCCAAGTACCTGCGACAGGCAAGGGCCCAAAGCTTATTGAGGCGACATCAAAATTGCGTATCACAAAACAACCTGGTTTTGCAAGGGGGGTCCCATGAGTTTTTGGCCCCGTGCTCGGCCGCCATCTAGGGAAACCTACCAAACCCACACATTTCTGAAAACTAGACACCCGGGGGATTCCAGGGAGGTATGGCTTGCGTGGATCCCCCAACGTTTTCTTACCCAGAATCCCCTGCAAACCTCAAATTTAGCTGAAAAAAAATCACTTTTTTCACAAATTTGTGTGTGGTAAAGTTGTGGCATCACCGGGCTGACACAAATTTCCTCCCACCCAGCGTTCCCCCAGGTCTCCCGATAAAAATGGTGCCTCACTCAGGTGGGAGGCCCAAGTACCCGCAACCGGCAAGGGCCCAAAACTTATTGAGGCGACATCAAAATTGCCTATCACAAAACGACCTGGTTTTTCAAGTGGGGTCGCATGACTTTTTGGCCCGGGGCTCGGCGGCCACCTAGGGAAACCTACCAAACCCACACATTTCTGAAAACTAGGCACCCGGGGGATTCCAGGGAGGTATGGCTTGCGTGGATCCCCCAACGTTTTCTTACCCAGAATCCGCAGCAAACCTGAAACTTAGCTGAAAAATTCACTTTTTTCACACATTTTTGTGTGGGAAAGTTGTGGCATCACCGGGCTGACACAAATTTCCTACCACCCAGCGTTCCCCCAGGTCTCCCGATAAAAATGGTGCCTCACTCGGGTGGGAGGCCCAAGTACCCGTGACAGGCAAGGGCCCAAAACGTATTGAGGCAACATCAAAATTGCGCATCACAAAACGACCTGGTTTTGCAAGGGGGGTCCCATGACTTTTTGGCCCGGGGCTCGGCGGCCACCTAGGGAAACCTACCAAACCCACACATTTCTGAAAACTAGGCACCCGGGGGATTCCAGGGAGGTATGGCTTGCGTGGATCCCCCAACGTTTACTTACCCAGAATCCCCTGCAAACCTGAAATTTTGCTGAAAAAATCACTTTTTTCACACATTTGTGTGTGGGAAGGTTGTGGCATCACCGGGCTGACACAAATTTCCTACCACCCAGCGTTCCCCCATGTCTCCCAATAAAAATGGTGCCTCACTCGGGTGGGAGGCCCAAGTACCCGCGACCGACAAGGGCCCAAAACGTATTGAGGTGACATCAAAATTGGATATCACAAAACGACCTGGTTTTGCAAGCGGGGTCCCAGGGGGGGCAGAAAGGCTGTAATGGTGGCGGGTGGGTGGGGGCATTGGCTTGCCCGTTTCGGGCAGCCCCCACCCTAAAATAAATGTTCCAAAAACAAATCCCTGGTGTTTAGTGGGCTTTCTGCCCCCCCCAGGGGGGCAGATTGGGGGTTACTGCCCCCATCTGCCCCCCAGGGGGGGCAGAAAGACTGTAATGATTGCGGGGGTGGGGGCATGGGCATGCCCGTTTTGGGCAGCCCCCACCCTTAGTTTTTACATGCCAAAAAAATCCCTGGTGTCTAGGGGGCAAAAAGACTAAATGCTGCCAAATTCAATTGGGGGGAGCAAAGGCCCTTGCCCAAGGGGCCGCTCCCCCCTCCCTGGTGTCTAGTGGGTGGATCCCTGCTTGGGGATCACCCTCCTGGGGCGATCCCCAAGCAAGGATCCACTGGGGAGGGGTACCATTGGAAAGGGGAGATTCTCCCCTTTCCAACAATACCTCTCCCGTCTTTCTACGTGCTCAGGGGGCTCAGATAGCCCCCTGAGTACGTAGAAAGTGAAACTGAAATGAGCCTCTTGGCTCATTTCAGTTTCGGTTTCACTGAAATGACGTCAGCGCGACGTGCGCGCCGATCGTCATTTCAGGGAAACCAGGGGGGGGGCCTTGGGAGCTGGGGAAGCTCTTCCCCAGCTCCCGAGGCTCTTTTGGCATAAAGGGAATCCCTCTGGTGCATGCACCAGAGGGATTCCGGGGGCGATGTGTCATGACGAACTGGACTTGTCATGAGCACACGCCCACTGTGTGCCATGACGAGTCCAGCTCGTCATGAGCACAGAAGGGGTTAAGAAGTTTCAACAGTCCTGTCAATGTTGTGGCTGTGTTAGTCATTATGTAAGCTGTTACCCACATCTCATCTGTAACTCATTTTTACATGTGTCCCCTGCCACAATATATAGGAGAAGACCACCTGTGTATCGGTCTTTCCCGGACCTGGTGACAATGGAGGATGCCAACATCATTAAGAAATTCCGTCTGAATCGCCTTACCCTTCAAGAGTTATGTGCTCAGTTGGAGCCCCATTTGAGGCCTCACAGAACATATCCAACAGCTTTCACACCAACAGTAAAGGTGATGGCCACCCTGCATATCTTTGCACTGGCTCCTTTCAGTACATGATGGCCATCGCAGGTGGGATGTCTCAACCTATGTTCAGCATGGTGTTGCGTGATGTCCTGTCCGCATTGTTGACCTACAAGGACAGCTACATTTACTTTCCAAGGAGACATGAATTAGCAGATGTGAAGGCCGAATTTTATGACCTTGGTCACATACCTAATGTTGATGGAGCCATTGACTGCACCCACATTGGCCTTGTTCCACCACAGGCGCGTGAGCACATCTACTGCAACAGGAAGCATTACCATTCCATAAATGTGCAAGTGGTATGCCAAGCGGATCTGATTATCTCCCACTTGTGTGCCAAATTTCCGGGTTCTGCACATGACTCCTGCATACTGCATAACAGCATCACCCCACAATTGATGGAAAATCTGCATCCAGAGTGGGCATGGCTTGTTGGTGAGTGAGCTTTGTCAAGTAGTGTGCTGTATGTGTGACATGCTGGTCCTCTCAACTAGTTCTATTACATAGTTGGTCTGTGTTTCGCACAACTAGGTGACTCAGTGTATCCCAACCGGCCTTGGTTGCTGAGCCCACTGAGGAATCCAAGGACACCGGGGGAAGTCTGCTTCAATGATGCCCATGGGAGGACACGTCATGTGGTGGAGCTAGCTTTTGGACTTCTGAAGGCTAGATTTCGGTGTCTGGACAAGAGTGGTGGTACACTACTCTACTCTTCCCAAAAGGTGTGTCAGAACATAGTCGCATGCTGTATGCTCCACAACCTGGCCTTGCGCAAAGAGATCCCCCTGATTCTGGACGATGATGATCAGCAGGTGCCACCCGCTGCAAATCCACATATGCCCAGTGACGATGATAGTGGTGAGGAGGAAGGTCTTGACCTGCGTCAACAGCTCATCACCAACTACTTCCCTTGAGTGTAAGTTACCATTGAGCAACTATGACTGTGTCTGTTTGCTTTGCTGTTAGTGCTGAAGCATTGATGATGTGTTGTGATGCTGGCTGTTGTTGGCACACCGCTAAGGGCTAATGTGTGTGGCGCTGTGTTTTTGTTTACACTTACCTCATGTCTTTGTTGATGGTCAGTGTTATGTGGAATGAATCTTGTACGGTGTGGACTAGGGGTGTGTTGTTGCTGTTATGCCATCATATGACAACTCAATGTCATCTTCTTGTGTCATTCTAGGTTCCTCCTCCCTATCAATGGATAGTCACAATCAAAGCTTGTGGTACATTGGAATCCGAGTTTACATTGTACTTACTGTGATAAACATTGAACTGACACAAAGGCATAGGGGTGTAAAATGTGTTTATTTTCTATCATATTGTGCTTATTTTACCGTGAGTGAGATGTTAGTTGTGCATACAGTCCAATAAACTTGTGCCATCAACATGGCAATGTGGGATCGGATGTTGAACAAAGTCAATGTCCAATGCAACACTGGTGACATCATGGCTGGCTCAGCAACCTGGCTTGGCTTTGTGCTTTGCCACATGATCCTCCAGTGGTGTTTCTCGGACGTCCCCTCTGACGTTTGGCAGGGGGGCCTCTGCTGCAGGCTCAGAGGTATCTGAGGAGACATTGTCTTGCAGCTCACCCCTCCATGTGGCCGCAACTGAGGTTGTGGGAGTATCAGCAGGCTGGCCACTGGAGGGGGGGAGCCGTTATTTTAGCAGCATGTATGTCCCTCAGAACACCCACAAGCTTGCCCATGAGATCCACTAGTTGTCCCATTCGGGTGTCCATGGACCTCTTCAGCAGGCAGAGCTCATGCAGTTCCTCTACAACCTGGCCCATCTGTCCCTGGTTCTGTTGGTACGCACCAAGGGCTCTTGCGACAGTGGCTAGGGCTCCAGTCTCAGGGTCCTCCTGTGATTGTCCCCCAGTTGCCCTCCCACCTGCCCTGCTGACACGGACCTATGTTGTTGGCTATCCACGCACCCGAACACTGTCCCCGGCATCCTCGGCATGGGTGGTAGTGTTGGTAACCACTGATCCAGGGACGGTGTTGCAGGCAGCGGTGGTGATGGTGGAGGTGGCTGTTGCACAGGTTGTTGTAGCAGGGCTCAGCGTAGTTGTTGTTCCTGCTGGGTTGAGAGTTGTGGTGGTGGGGACAATGAGGCCCTGAGACAGAGTGCACCCTGGCAGTCCTGAGGGGCCAGGTTGGTGCTCCTCATCCGAGAAACTGAGAGAATCTGCATCTGAGAGTTCAAGTTCCGGGGGGGGGGGGGGACTGGCTCTGCTGGTTGGTGGTGGTCTCGCTAGCTGTTGATTACGAATCTCCTATTGAACAGAGGTTAGATTGTCAGCATGTTAAGTACACTCCACAACTTTGGCGACCCTGTTTTGGATGTTTTAGTTGAGAATCCTAACTTTTCACATTGCAATCACTTGGTATTGGTAAAATGTTATCGGCATTATGACATGATGTAGAGGTACATACATTATTTGTTAGCAGTGTGACACGTAAATACCAACCATTTGACATGTACAGATAGTGTGTTTACAAGGACATGTCATCATCTACCAACTTGGTGCTCATCCTCTTTAGTTTAGGCTGGGATATTGTAGACTTTTCTGAAAATCTGTTTCAGCTATGCCAAAACCTCCTAAATTCTGTTGGTCATTTTCCTTTGACATCATGTGGTTTTGTTCATTTGACTGAGTGTCCATGCATGTGCTGTGTTCATATGAGCCTTCATGCGAGCCTTCATGCTTTGAAACAATGGGACTTACACATTGCACTGTGTGCATTGCGTGATTGGTAACAGCAATTATTAGCATTGGACTTTGTGATACAAAGTTTGATTTATGTGACATATACATAGGCTTAGCTGTGTGTGCACTGGATGTGACATATGGAGCTGGATAGAGTTGGCTAACAAGTGAGGGATGTGGTGGTCATATGGCTCCATGCAGTTTGAGAAGAAGAACAGGGTGCATGAGCTGACTACCTACCTGTTAGGAGGCACTGTGGAGGGAGATGGCTGCCACATGGCTCTGGGGTGGGGGAGTGTTCCATCCTGTTCATGGGTGATGCAAGAGAGCATGAGATGGCTACCTACCTGTGAGGTGAAGCAGAGCAATGAAATGGCTGCCACATTGCGCTGGGATGGGGGAGAGTTCCATCCTGTTCAGGGGTGATACAAGACAGCATGAGATGGCTACCTACCTGTAAGGTGAAGCAGAGCAATGAAATGGCTGCCACATGGCTCTGGGATGGGGAGTGTTCTATCCTGTTCAGGGGTGATGCAAGAGAGCATGAGATGGCTACCTACCTGTAAGGTGAAGCAGAGCAAAGAAATGGCTGCCACATGGCTTTGGGGTGGGGGGTGTTCCATCCTGCTCAGCTGTAAGGCACGGGGGCCTGGTGGGAGTTGTAGTGCTGGCTGCCTGTCCCCACTCCCCCTCCCTGGTGAGAAAGCTACCACCCTGTGAGGTGGAACAGAGGAAGTGGATAGGTTACACATGGCTCTAGGGTGGGGGGAGTGTTCCATCCTGCTCAGCTGTGAGGGAAGGGGGCCTGGTGTGAGTTGTCGGACTGGCTGCCTGTCCCTACCCCCCTCCCTGGTGAGAAGGCTACCTCCCTGTGAGGTGGAACAGAAGAAGTGAATAGGTAACACATGGCTCTAGGGTGAGGGGAGTGTTCCATCCTGCTCAGCTGTGAGGCAAGGGGGCCTGGTGGGAGTTGTAGTGCTGGCTACCTGTCCCCACCCCATTCCCTGGTGAGAAGGCTACCTCCCTGTGAGGTGGAGCAGAGGAAGTGAATAGGTAACACATGGCTCTAGGGTGGGGGGAGTGTTCCATCCTGTTCAGCTGTGAGGCAAAAGGGCCTGGTGGGAGTTGTAGTGCTGGATGCCTGTCACCACCCCCCTCCCTGGTGAGAAGGCTACCTCCCTGTGAGGTGGAACAGAGGAAGTGAATAGGTTACACATTGCTCTGGGGTGGGGGGAGTGTTCTATCCTGCTCAGCTGTGAGGCAAGGGGGCCTGGTGGGAGTTGTAGTGCTGGCTGCCTGTACCCATACCCCCATGGAAATATGGCTACCTACCTTTGAGGTGAATCAGAGGAAGGAAATGGTAGATATGTGAGACATGTGTTGTAAAGAGTATGTTATACATAGGTGCATTTTGGTCTTGTAAGTGTAGCTCTATGGTTGTGCAAGACAGTACATGGCAGTGTGATGGTATACATTTGTTGGTACTCACCAGTCTCCACTCCCCCAGCTATTCCTGTGAGACTCTCTGGATGCAGGATGGCAAGCACCTTCTCCTCCCATTCAGTGAATGTTAGTGGTGGAATAGGAGGGCCACCAACAGTTCTCTGAGCCACCTCATGGTTCCTGTTGGCACGGTATTTCACCCTGATCTTGAGGTCATGCCACCTCTTCCTGATGTCACGCAGTGTGCGCAGGGTGGTCCCTACTGCATTGACTTTGTTGACAATCCTTTCCCACATTTGATTTTTTTTAACAAGTGGTGTCTGTTGGACCATGCTTCCAAACAAATGTGGTTCTACTCGAATTATCTCATCCACCATCACTGACAACTCATTGTGTGTGAATTTAGGCATTTTTTTCTGTGACATGATGTATGCTGTGCAAATAAGAGACAAGTGCAGGGAGAAAGGTGCTGGTGGAGATGTGTAAGGTGTGTCAGGTGTGTGTTGGAAGTGTTAGTGTGTGTTGATGTAGGTGGGTGTGAAGGTGTGCTGTGTGATAATTTGCCTCTCCTAACAGCTGTGGTGTCTGGCCCTTCAATGCTGTAGTTGTGCAAAGGATGATGGTCAGGGAAGGGGTTGGTTTTATACTCTGCTATGTGGGTGTGTCAAAATGAGGAATGCCTGTCAGGTGTATTTTCCATGTTGACCAGGGATTTCATTGGTTTTTAATACCTTGGGGGTGTATCATTGGGGCGTGTCAGATGTGTTTGAGGGCAGCGGAGAGAACAGGCACACTTGGAGGCCTGGTTGTGAAGTTGCATTCGACCGCCATTCATCTTTTGGCGTGACCGCAGCAGTCGTAATGCAATGATCGTTACACCAGCTCCGCCATCTCATCATTATTTCACTTGCGGACATTTGAATGCTTTACACAGCTTTTCGATTCGCCGCGGTCAGATTTTCTTGATTTCCGGTCGTGGCAGACGGTTTTTTGTGGAATCTGACCACCGCGGTTGGCTTTTACATTTATCGCATTGTAATGAGACCGCCGGATTTGCCGCGGAACATGCAGGCATTTTTTCCCGGAAGCACGGCGGTCGGAGGGCTTTTCCGTCCACCATCGTAATGACCCCCTTAGTTCTTTTGGGTTGCTTTTATGCTCCTCCCTAAAGTGCTAGGCTATGAAGTATGCGAAACTGCAAAACCTCTGTTCTTTATTGCACATTTGTGCAGGAGTATCCTAAGTTTCACTTTGTTGGCTGTACTACCTACATACCTCTTATTGCAAGTGCACTGCAACACATAAACAATTTGATCCATTCCACACGTAATGCATTCCATGATTTATTGTACAATTTGTATGCAGATTTATTCATCCCATACTCACAGGCCTTACATTTTGAACATTTCCAGAAACCTATCTTTTCTTTGGTGAGCCAGTTTGCTTTTTTTTTATTTTAAGAGTGCCAACTGGCTTCACATCAATAAATTGCCCAGAGATGCTTCTTTCCTGTAGCCAATTTGAGAATGGTCAATGAGAGCTCCTTTAAGATGTTCATCCATGTACTGGATGTTTAATTTTTCTGGTAATTTCCTTCTGTTCAGAGTATCTCATATTGTAATTCATGATGAACCGAATACTAATCTCCTCTTTACATGCCTTGTTTCTAATTACTAGTAATTCCTCATGTGTCTTGGCACGGTCTTTTCGTAAAGCATTCTGAAGGACATCCAGCGGATAACCTCTTTGTTCATGACGTATTATCATTTCCTTGGACCCGGCTTCCAAGTCATCCATTTCAGAGCCATTGCGACTAGCATATAATAGCTCTCCAAATGGCACGTTCCATTTCAAGGCTTTAGGGTGCCCACTATTGGTATGCAATATGCTGTTACAAGATGTGGCCTAGCGATGACACTTACTGCAGATTCTGTTGTTTTTAATATAAAGTTCGATATCCAAAAAGTCAATTTTATCAGAAATAACAATGTGAGTGAATTTCAAGTTATATTCATTATCTTTCAGGGAGGGCCTCCATGGGTGCAAGGCCTCCGGATGGCAGCCTAGGGGGCACCTATGGTGCACCTCTTCTCTTTAGACTGAGAGCATGCATTCTGGTCGGAATGCATGCTTCCATTGTAAAGAATAGGAGTGCAACCGAACAGTGTTTGGTCGCATCCTACTCGCTGGGTTGGGACTGACGACAGGAGGTCGGTCAGTCCCAGTTCCCAAACGATGTTGGACGGACTCAGGTCCATCTGACATCGTAATCGGGCCCTAAGTTTTTTCCTGACCTTGCACAAGACCATGAGCTTTAATATAAGCAAACAGAAGTATAGTTCCACTCAAAAAGAAGTTTGTTATGGTTGAAGGCACTTGAATTAACTAGTGAATGCTAGTACTTATGTATTCCAGATTGTCTTCACAGGTGTTTCATAATAATCAAGACATTTATTGAAAAGTGCAATCTTGATTCATCATTGTATATCAGCATTATCTGCATGTCCTATCAACAGCAAGCACAAGTCATTAGAGGGGCAAAAAGTGTATATGGACATTTGTATGTTGAAGAGACATCATAGAAGGACATTGGAAGCAGTTGCATCTGACTCAAGAGGGACATTTAGTAACAACTTGACGTATTGCATTTTTATGATTGACCTGTTAAGCAGTTGTTTCAGACTTAAGAGGGACATCTAATAAAGTTTTGAAGGGCTACAACATCGCTAAATGTTTAAAGCTTTTGATTTTGACACGATAAAGGCATCTAGTAATTAACTGATGTACTGTAGCTATGCGAAAGGACAGACATATTGGCTGTGCGAATGCATATTTTCTTGAAAACGTTTCTACAAGTGCACTCTTCATGCTGCAAATCCTTCACAGTACTGTAGCTCAGAACAAATGTGTATGCTCACTAGGGGTGGGCAATAAATTTCACTCTGCCAGCGGAATTGGCAGAGTTTTGGTCACTCCACATTACGCATCTAGCACAGAGTTCTGGCCAAATTCGACCAACCGACACGTGGTAGAGTTTTTTCTCATGCGTGGTTTGCCAACGGTAAGTTGGCGAGCGCTAGCTAGAATTGGCTTTGCCTAGCATGATTTTCGGATGCTAAGAGGGTGCCTGGTGAGATTTTCCCATCGCGTTTGTTCGCGGTGAGAGAGCAGGAGCTCGAGTAGAAAATCTACTCGAGCGGCAGCAAAGCCAAGTTGAGATGCAGCGCCCAGTGCTAAAAATTAGTGCGAACAACACAGAGTTCTGAGTTCCGCCCGTTCATAGAGCTCCATGGAATCTTGCAGAGTTTTCATGTAACTCTCCGGAATTCCATGGAGTGAAACCCTGCGAGTTCCACCGACCCCTAATGTTCACACGGTTTGGCTGAATATACCCAGTGGCCTGCATCAGGTGTGGGAACTTCATATGAAGGTTATGTCAGCTGATGTGTACAGTAGCAACCTTGCCTTCTGTGTCTTCACCAGCATCTATATTTATTTCTTCACCATCATGTAACACATTTCAATCCCTCTCCCCTTCCGGGCATTTGCCACATCTACACTAAAGTGACCCATGGCTGTCTGAGGTATATAGTACTTGAAGTATGTCCCCATTCAACAAGGGATTACTTGGAAAGTTTTGCTGCACACACACAGCAGCCTAGTCGCAACGGGGAACTTACACATACATACAGCTACACTTAAAAGTTTACCCTAAGGATTTTAAGTAACTTTATTGTAAGTGTAAAGTTACTATATTCAAAAAGGAGCAGTACTAGGTCCAGCACCACACATGGCCAACCACTGATACTACAACACCCTTCCATAGAAAATAATGGAGGCAGGGATTTACAATAGAACCCTGCAGGAAATAATGCTAATTTGAATTAGCTTATTTAAACTTTACAGATATAGATATATAAAATGAATGTTAAAACATGTAATTATAATGAAAATAGTAAATATCATTTTATAATACAATTTGGTAATGTCTTTTTTAATTTTTAAATAAATGTAAGTTTATTTTATGATACATAAATAAATTAAATGTAATTACTTTTATTCATAACGTTTGCACTTTTTCTAATATGTAAATATAAGTATAAACTTTTTACTGAATGTGTTTTTTTTTTTTAATTCATCTTCAAATAAATAGTGGTATTGTAATTTAATATATTTAAATAAAATATTTATTTAAATTGTAAGTTAATAGTTTTGAAGCATGTTTTTTTTTATTTGGTTCTGCATTTGGATCTGGATAGACCGTTAAAAAAAAGCAGAGGACTTGCTTTGATCTACCGGAGTGAGCTAAGTACACACTGCTCAGAGATCCCATCCACTTATTGTGAGGCCTTTCTTTTTAAAATAACACTTCTTAAGCAAGAGACTTTCAGAGGAATAATAATTTATCGACCACCTGGTCCTAAAAACAAATTAGTGACCAGTTTTAATTCTTTGTTAGAACTAGGCCTCCAATCCAACTATTTTACCATACTAGGAGATGTCAATTTTCATTTAGAATCAACGACAGATAAAGATACATCAGACCTTCTTGAAATTACATCTGAAATAGGCCTTAAACAATTGATTCATGACCCCAGACATCAAGTTGGTCATACATTCGATGGGCTTTTTTCTAATAATCCTGCCATTTCCAACCCTACAACCCTTCCATTGGTTTTGTCCGACCATCGTGCAATACTTTTTAATTATAAGCTATCCCCATCCAAGACTACCACTACACTAGACACTAAAGTTCTTAGTAGACCCTGGCATAAAATTGATAAAATTGATCCTGCAGCATTAGGTAGTCAGCTGACACAAAATCAACCTGACTTAGTGATAGAAGCTAACTACTCAGCCTCAAATTATACCGCATGGCTTGAATCTGTCTGTGCTCCTACTATCTCTGTGAACAAATATAGAGTGGTTCCCTCAGCCCCTTGGTTCTCTGAGGCTTTAATATTGGAAAAACAAGCATGCAGGAGGCAAGAGAGGAATTGGGGCAAATATTATTTAAGAATCTGAAAAACACCACTATAAAGCTATCCTTGCAAACTATAAAAAAATGCTCATTAATGAAAAAAGCCAGTATTACACCCTACAAATTGAAAAAGCTGGTAATTCTAGTAAAGAATTGTTTCAGGTTGTGAATAAACTCATCTCAGTTACAAAAAACAATTCTCCTATTTGCAACCAAAAATTTTGCAACTTGCTTGCATGGACGTTTAAAAATAAAGTTGACCAAATTTTTGACCTTTTCCACAAAACCAAAGTTAATACAGACCTAAACGACCAGGAAGTAACAAATGATATGTCGCTCACTGAATTTACTCTAACATCTCCAAATCAAGTAGCCACGCTTCTTTTAGCTGCCAAATCTGGCTTCCCTGAAGATCCTTGCCCCCCCTTCAGTGTTTAATCAAATGTTTGTGCAAGGATCATTTCCTAGCATTTGGAAACAAGCCTGTATTCTCCCTCTTATTAAAAAACCAAACCTGGACATTAATGATCCTGCTAACTATTGTCCCATATCAAGACTTCCGCTGCCAGCAAAAATTATAGAAAAAAGAATCAATGTAGAACTATCTAACTTTATTTCCGAGAGTCAGCTTTTAGACCCCAGTCAATTTGGGTTTAGAGCAAATCATAGCACTGAGACTGCACTGATAAAAACTACTGAAGCAATACGAATGACATTAGACAGTGGATGTTCAGCAGTTCTTATTTTGCTGGACCTGTCCACGGCATTCGACACGGTGGACCATGGCCTATTGATCCACTGTCTGAACACTATAGGGATTAGAGGAAAAGCTCTTACTATGTTAACATCCTTTTTATCAGGGAGATCGCAAACGGTGAATCTAGGCCATTTTAAATCCTCACCTTTTACTCTGCCTTGTGGGGTCCCTCAGAGCTCTTCATTGAGCCCGACGCTTTTCAATATTTATGCCTCTGAACTCGCCCCGTTGATTAGAAGCTTCAACCTGAAACCAACATCCTACGCTGATGACACCCAGTTGGTGATTTCAGCGGTGGATAATGACGTCAACTACTCTTTAAGACTACATGATTGTATGATTGCCCTGAGTAGCTGGATTAGCAAACACTGCTTGAAACTGAATTCAAGCAAAACAGAGGTTCTACTGTTTGGTAACCGCTCTCCAGCATGGTCTCCTGCCTGGTGGCCGGACAGCCAAGGCCCACCCTCCACTCCAGTGATCAAAGCCAAAAATCTTGGTTTTATCATGGACGAGAAACTCAATTATGAGGCCCAGGTGTCGAAGGTAGTGTCCTCCTCTTTTTACACTATTAAAACGCTGAGGAAAATCCTCCCGTTTATTCCCAGAAACACCAGGAAGACTGTTGTTTCTTCGCTAATTATGTCCAAGCTGGATTATTGTAACAGCTTATATATGAATTTTCAGGTCAGACTACTTAGGAAGCTTCAGGCAGTACAGAATGCTGCAGCCAGACTGATCCGGGATGTTCCCAAACATCAGCCGGTAGCGGCAGGCATTCAGGATCTTCATTGGCTCCCGGTGCGCCAGCGAATTAAATTTAAGGCACTCTGTGTAGCTCACAAGGCCCTGTATAAAGTGGGACCAAGTTTCCTTTGGAATGCTTTCAGCTGGTACACTCCGAGTAGAACTCTTAGATCTGCTGAAGCCAGTTTGGTTACAGCTGTCAGAATCAAAAAAGTGAGTTGGGGAGGAAGGAGTTTCATTTATGGTACAACTAGGTTGTGGAACTCTCTTCCATTATATCTCAGATCTATATCTACCCTCCTTGCATTTAGAAAGGAACTCAAGACCTGGCTTTTCAGAAATTATCTATACCTCAGCATAGTATGTTCATGTTCCTGAAAGTGCCAAGACACCTACAGGTATACAAGTGCTATACAAGTTTCAATAAAATAACATTTACAATTAAATGGCATCACTATTTAGCATAAAACAAGTTTACTAGTTTTATTTCTGTATAATAAACATTTTACATGTTCTCTATACTTTTCCATTGGAAGATCTTTACCCCAGTGGAGGAGCTCTCCCCATGGTAAAATTCAGGTAAAAGTATAAAATGTATTTAACTTGAACAAAATGAGTAAAAATGTTGTTATGTTAATTATTACTGTAAATTGATTTTATATATTTAGTTTCTATGTAGAAGGAATAGAAAAGCTACAGCATTAATTAATCAATTTAAATTTAAATTTAAATGTTTCTGTATATATTAAATTAAATTAAAATTATTTTCCAAGAATGAATTACAAAAAAAGAAACTAAAAAGAAAGTATTTATTTTTCTGAATTATTAACAAATAAACGTGATTTTTAACATTATTTTAAAGTAATGTATATATATTATCATAAAAACAATACTCTCATTTCTAACTTTTTTAATTAAAAAATAATAAAAATTTTAAAATAAGTTAAATGAAAATAAAAAAGTTTTATTTTTAGTTATTTTTTACCATGACATTTTATCCATTTATATTTTTAACTATTTTAAATACTGTAATTTAATTTAATATTATTTCCTGTTGGGTTTTACTTTAAATCCCTACCTCCATTATGTTCAATGGAAGACTATTGCAGTACCAATGGTTGGTCATGTGTGGTGCTGGACTTACTTGAGCTCTGAGCAGGAGTATTTTACTACTGTTGCCCATATTTCAGTCATTTTAAATACTGGGACATAAAAACACTTAAAGCATGCTCTTCACTGTACTTATAGATGTAGCCTGTGGCATCCTTATGTAGTGCCTCACTAAAACTGAATGTAGACTTATGGGCATTTTGGTGCAAGAGTGATGCAAATCAAAAATGAGATTTCTAAAGCCACGCAAGGCCACCTTGTGTGGCCCTGAGTGGCTTAATAAATCTGGAGCAAAGCAACTCAGCACAAATTGATGTGTTGCATTAGTCTGTGCCAGGGATGCGTTTTCATGGGCGTTACGTGTATGTTCGCAAGCACCATCCATGGGTTTTGATTCATTCTCAGATTTACCAGAAGTGGTAGACCTGAGAAGGTGGCAAAAACCTACCTACGCATGCCCAGGTGAGGCGTAACGAGAAGAAATATCTTTATTTCTCCTCGTTTTTTCCTCTTTCTATGTGTGCTGATTTCTGTAGGACACAAAGCAAGAAGAAAACGCCTCAGTGGATTGTTCTCGTACAGGAAGGTGCCCCTTCCAGCACAAAAGCAATCCTCCTTACAACACAGGCACCCTTTGCACCATGGTGCAAGGGTGTCTGCATTGACGCTTGGCAGCCAAAAGGGCACCAGCACAGGGGAAAAGGCAATAATGCGCCTATTGACTTCAATCGTTTCTCTGGCACACAGTTTCTCCCATTCATCTGAACAATAACTCCCACCTTAAGGTTCTGCTACATACTGAAGTCACATTTCATTTATTTTTTGAGTCTGCAAAAAAATCTATCAGCCTTTGATTTTCTTAAGCAGGGTTATTGCCGAAAGTACTCTACGCTGCAAGTTACGAAAATGAAAAGATATCTTTATATTGTACACACTGAGGTATTTTCTGAAATAGAACATTTTGCTTTTAAGTAGTCAGTGGTTCCCATTGTCAACAGCTCTGTATAATCTCTAAAAAAAATGTAAAAATCCTAGCAGTAAACACCATACATATGGCAAAACTATAAAACTCTGATTTTCCAGCTAAGAAAAGTGGCTGAGAAAACATGTTCATCTCACAAAAGAAGCCATTTGTCATTGTGCTGAACAAGTTCATGCACGGAGCAAATTAAAAGTTACTTTGTTTCCGAAACTTTATTTTCAAGTTTACCCTGCAAAAGAAGACGTTGTATATGGATAGCGATTAAACAAAATCTGTCAGAACTATATTTTAATTTATTATTGTCGCCCGGTGCCATTACAAAAATCGGTTGTGGCGCAACAGGTCCCCAGTTTTGTGTCTCGAGGGAAATACAAAGACAGCAGACATATGAGGTCCCATTACGAGGTGACTGTAATCTCAGACAGGACCGCAATAGGAGCTACCAAGGCCCTCGGAATTACGAGTAATGAAATAATCCTGCGGGTCCAGACAGTTTGTCGTGGTGATCTTGCTGCTCAAGAAATTTAAAATCTCCAGGCGAAAATGCAGCCGAGAGTGAGGAATAACTCGTGAACTGAAGGCAGAAAATCTGATTTCTGCAGTTATTCCACATTTCCTATTCAACCTTTAGGATCCAACATGCAATGGTTCATTTTTTGACTCCCAGAATTATCGTAATGGATGAGAGCAGTACCTGTGGGCACTGGCATTACAAGTCCCTTTAATGGGCCACTTGTAGTTTGTGGTATATCCATAAATGGCAATGGTGACAAGGGCATTTATGAGAGGAAGGAAAAGACACCCACCCAGTTGGTTATCAAAAGATAGCCGAAATGGGGTGCAGTAAATCTGTTCTAACCCTCTGCATTATGGGCCCCTTCATATTTTTTTCTTGTATAGATTTTTGTTTTACTTAAGTTCTCACTTTGGCGGTAGATTTCTTTTCTCCCCCTTGGTTGACTTTTTCCATCCCCATTCGTTATGCATTTGGGTGAGGCACATTCCCTCCTCGTACCAATGTCTCTGCCTCCCTCGTCATGTCAGCCATCCCTATCAACATGCATTTTGCACTCTTTGACTGCATGTGCCTCAATAGTGCCACAAAGGCAAGCCAATCGGGCCCTTCTAGGCCACAGGATCCAAGCTGATACCCAAAAACTGAGCTATGACTGTTGTTTTCTTTGAACTGACATTTAGAGTATAAGGTTAGAGCTTCAGAAATATTTTGTCCTTCAGGTATTGCGAAATTTAGGTAAAATAGGGAGTGAAGCAACTACCTCTGTTCTTATCACAACTTCATACTTAACACCTTAAAAATGGCTATTTCAATACTCGCTAAATGCTCAAGTAAAACCTTGAAAAAAAGGATGCTGTTATTCAGGAGTCATTTAAAATAGTTGTCTTGCCTGAAACCTGGCTCTCAGTGACCGCTGGTCTTGAAGTTGCCAAGATGGTCCTGGAGGCTGCTGCTCCTGGGGATAAGAAAGATGTCCCTGTTGCTCGCCGTTGCTAGTCAATCTCTATCTGAGCTTCATTTGAACTATTGTAACTGGATTACTACTATGGCACTTCTTCTGGCACCAATAGCAGGTTTCATTTGTTACTGTTTAAAACTGGCTCCACATGGTACAATTGTGTCCTAGGATAAGCAAAACTAATCTTCAGCAGGCAGAATACACCTGAAACCAATCATATGACACTGCTTGCAAAGTAAATGATAAAGTGATACTCCATGAATGTAAACAACTCCTTATGACTGCCCACAAGGAATTCTATCCCATTCAGACTCCTATAATTCACAGAGAGATGCTTAAAATAAACTTCTTCCTTGAATCCTTCATCTCTTCATAGGGATTTTATGACGCTCTTAATGCTAAAAAAACATTCTCTTAGTATTGAACCTCTTCATGACGTCTTTCATTTCTTTTTCCTTTTATCCATGACGATTTTTAAATGGCACTTACTAAGTTTCAATTAGGTTCTCCTTTTGACGCCTGCCTTATCAATATTCTCAAATATATTGATCCGTCTCTGCTTGAGCCATTGAGAAATATTATTAGTTTTTTTCTTTTGTCCAACCAGCTCCCAGATAAAATCAAGCTGACTCAGGTTGCCCCTGTACTGAAAAAGACAGAAGCCATCTCTATAGTGCTGAACAATTAAGGTCATTTTATTTTGCCGCTAGCTCTGAGCTAACGTTCTATTAAACGTCTTGTGGTTTCAGCCCTGGGAACAGCACTGATTATTTTGGTACCCTGATTATACTCAGTTTGTCAGTGGTGTTCTACTCTATTAAACACTCTATCCTGCTTGATCACCTAGTAGTAACCTACAACACTGACCTCGATGTCCTAGTTCACTTTCTTTCTGACTAAAGTCAGAAAGTTCCCCTACCTATTTTGTCCGTCCTATCTCAAAGGATAACAATTCATCACGGATTTGCCCTATCACATTACCTCTTTCACATCTATGATGGGCTTCTGGCAAATCTTATCCACTACCAGGGCTTTGCTTTCTACATGTAAGCCAATCTTGCTTGACTATTCTAAGGCCCTGGTGAAGAAAAGTCATCGGTAAATTCATTCCAGCCCTGCATAAATCACATTTGTAAGGTAATGGTTGTATGCTGAGACTAGATGGATTTCTGGAACACATACAGGCCTTTGAGATATGCTACCAAAATTGTGATCAGGTGGGGTTGGAAGACAAATATAAAAGGGAAACATAAGAAAATAAGTGACAATACCTTTCCATCATGTTATCATGTGTCTGTTATCGACAATTCGGTCTTCCACTGAAGGAGCTACTAAATAGTAAAAATCACCACTATATAACTTTTATACAGTTGTAGGTGAAACCCAACTAATAACTCCAGTGAAGAACAATTAATTGAAGAAATATAAGTAAAGGGGTTCTAGATATGGATAGGCAGGTAGAGGGTCAATCCTCCCTAGTACTTCACCCTATTATTTTACTTTTCCATATTTCCACATCATGTGGCCTAACGTATAACCATCTTTATTGCATGCCAACACACATTAGATGCAAGTAGGGCCTCCTTTAGTGATTGGCAGAGCTGGAGCTCTGCAATAAATTAGCATTATAGTTGAAGCATTAACGTTGCTGAATAAACTTTAAATTCAAGTCTAATTTGGCACTATCAGTGGCTTTACAGAAAATTGACTATCTACGGTATATAAATTCTGGTGCAAGCTCCTTAGCCTAAAGTTTAGATTTTTACAAAATAGGTTCAATTTAGGTCTACCTCAGCTTTTTAGGTAAAGTAGTTATCTTGCAATTGGGAGTCAGCTTTTACCTCAATAAGATGACACTATTCAGGTGCCTCCGGCAAACCACTATACATCAGCGAAATAGGCCATTCCATAATTTTTTGCAGATCTAGAAATCTTTTTTGTTCTTTCATTTTAATCTTCTATTTGAATCTCAAAGGATGGATACCATGGATGATTGTTTCCATATATTTTTTCAATCCTACAGATAGTCCAGATTTTCAAAAAACCTACTTGTTCGAAACTCGCAACCCCAAGTTTCCTTATTGAAAAGCCTATGGTACCTTTGTTAAGATATTGCAAAAAAGAAAAATTCTAGTCATCTTATTAAAAAGTATTAAAAACAGCAAATTAGAGTGTATATCGTAGGTTTTGAAAAATGTTATATTCCAACTTTGAAAGTGAGAATTAAAACTAGTTTTAAGTAGCGGAGAAAACCTATGAGTTTTCGCAGTTAATTTTGTAACAAGAAACACTACTAGGATTTTTCATTTTCTCTAAAAACTGTCACCTTTCCCCAACATCAGAGTTAATGACCATCAGCAAGGTATGCTCTACATATAAAACTGTCAGAAATTCTGTACTCGCACAAATAATTTAATGTAAGTAGAACACTGACCTATAGAAGCAGCAAAATATTCTATTGCAAAGTTGACAAATGTGAAGTGGGGAGACACCAGTGGTCCGACTGCCGTATTACAACAACGGTGGTCGGACCTCCATGGCATTGCTGCAACCGCCAGGAATCTGCATCCTGTGGACCATCGTACTTGTAATAAAGCCCTTAGGGCCTAATTTGGATGTCTCTCAGAAAGCCTCCGACCGTGGGTCTGAGGCTTTCCGACTGACATCCAAGGTTTCAAATCTGACCGCCGTATTACAATACCAAAGGTCAGATTTGAAACAGGCTGGTCAAGGAGCCCGTTGGCCAGTTAGAACCGCCACATAATCCTGCATGGACGGGGTTTCTGCCATAGGGATTATGATGTTGGTTTCCGACAGGCGTTCCATGTTGGGCTTTCCGACATGGAAAGCTTGTCAAAAAGCGACTTTGGCACCCCCAAGCAGGGCCCCCCTTCTTCTGCGGCCTCTGGTTGGGGGCCGAGGTGGCACCTATAGTGCCCCCCTGTAAATCCCTGCTCCGTGTGGCAGGCACCGTGAGGAATTTACAATGAATCCCATTTCTCTATGGGAGCTTGGGCTGCGGCCAGTTTCCGACCGCCGCACGAGCTCTCATGGAGAAATGAGAGTCGCATCGTAATTGCGGTTTCAGACGGCCGACCCGATGTGGGTTGGGTCCGAAACTGCAGGGATGTCGAAATTCCGACTGACATCCTAATTAGGCCCAAAGTGTTTACATAAGATAGTGTGGCTAGCTCCTAGACTGAACAGCAATTTAGATCTCTTTGCATTGTTTTGATAGAGTTTACATAATCTGTAATGTTCAATGAATCAATATACCTCGTAGAATGCTTACATTAATTTCCATTTCAACTGTAACTTTTGTCCTCTTCCTTGCCTTGAGCAGCTAATTAACCCACCTCAAAAACATCCATACATGTATCTTACACAACACAAAAATTGTACAATTTCTCATTATTGCTCAAAATCCAAAAGCTATTTGTCCTGTAGCGTTTCAATTTAAAGGAATACTTCAATGACTAGGCAACCAAGAGAGGTTTTTATCTTCACACTTTTGTGATTCAAAGCATGTTTTTATTAGATGATTCCATGCACCTCAGCCGAGGTGGCTCCTCTGCTAACGTGGAGGAGCGTTGCCCCAATGCTCTTAAAGCATGAAAAATAAAATAATAACGCAGTGATTATCATTTTTTTCAGTAGGTGCGGGGCTGAGTTAGGGGGAGGTGGGGCTGCTGGCACAGGTGGAGGAGTGGTTTGTTCACACTAAGTGCACATGACTGCTTGGCTGGCCGTCTGGGATGCGCACTTAGCATGCTCCCCACCATGCTGCATTACACAGCCTGGTGGGGAACATGCCCAGGCTCCCTGTCCCCGTCTGAGCACCGAATACAGTGCTCAGACCAATCACAACGTAGCATTGTGATTGGGTTAGGGGAGCCTGGGAGCCCAGGTGCTTCCTGCTGCTTCCTGGTTCCGGGTCGAAGCAACAGAGGAGAGACAGCGCCCAGCAGCTGTGAGGATGGAGGTGTTTTCTATTTTTTGTTACCCCCTTCATCCCCGCCTTGCCACCCCTGTTCCCTTCCAGCCGCTACTGCACCTCAACAAAAATCATGATAGTAAAAAGTATGTATTCTATTGAAGAAAGTTTGTACTGGTAAAGGAAAGTCTTTCTACTGTGGATGATATAGCCGCCATATATCATGCACATGAAAGTTTCTGAACAATTATGTTTGTTCTCCCACTGGGTTGTACTAGCCTAATCATGAACTAAACATAGATATATTGTGTTGAGGATGAAAAATAAGACGAATGTCCCTACCTAAATAATGGTTGTCCCCTTTCAAGGTCATGAATGCCTTCGATAGACCCTTAAATAATTTCTGAGGCATGACTTTAGATTCATAACATTGTCCACCATAACATAATGCCCCTACAACACAATAAATCTCTGTATTATTTAGGCATCTTGTTCATAATTTTATATTGAAAACCATTAAGACATAACATGGAAATTCCTAGCATCTTATAGAATGTAAGCTGTGTTGATATAGATTGTTTGCTTGATTGTGATGTATTTTTTGCAAATGGAATTTTTTTCAAACCTATAAAAGCATACATTAAACCAAATGTAGTACTTGTGGTGGTACTGTGTATATGCCAATACAATTGATTCATACATTTTCCTGGGGATTAGTTCAGGTTAAACACACAGCATATCAAAAGCAGTCAATACTTATCTATTGTTCAGTGCTTCATCAGCACCCAATATTTTTTCGTTGTGGGGTATTTGAGTTTATAGTGAATCAGTGTCGATATTTCTTAAAAATTAATAGACTGTATGATAGTAATATTCCTTTTTTATGTCATGCAAATGAGTACTGTCTCTAATATGTGATTTCATTTGGAAAACCAACTCTTGCAGAATAAATGCACATATTTTCACAGTACCTCTGAATTAATTTCCATTCCTGACTCTTTCAGTCTATGTTGATAGGCTCCTATATTGGTCAAGTATATGAGCTATTTCACAAATAGCCTTTTTTCCAAGTGCAAAATTATTTTTCTCATTCACAGAGGTCAGTTTCACAGACATAACATTTTTTACTCATACTGAGGTTTCTGTGTGAATAACTCTCCTCCTGGGTAGTGGGTATCATACTGCCGGAATGCTTTAGAAGTTTAACAGCACTCACATATGTACCAATATTTGGGTGGTCACAAAGTGTTTTTAGCCTTTCCCACTTTAAAAAGAGGGCCTAATTTAAAGTCCTGCATGTGTCCCACCATACTACGGGAGGTTAGGGCCTCTGCACCCTTTGTGAACAAATCCCCTAGATATTTAGAGACTGCCCAATTGGTAGACTGGGATCTTACTGGTTTACATAGAGGTGCCATCATAGTGGCTTGATTGAAACCAGTGAAGCCTTGCTTAGCAGACATCATATTTGATGCATCCACTCAGCAAAGGTTTTTGTGTTCAAGAAACAATCTTCCAAAGCAGAAGCTTGAGTTTAGAAAACAAACAAAAAATGGCCCTAATGTGCAGGGAATTTTCTTCCTGTGTGTGAGGGGCCTTGTGCATTTTCTGTACTGTAAAAGCCAAACTCTTGCATAGAGTGTTGGTTTCTCTCCCTCTTTTGTGTTCCATGTCACAAACCATAAATTAAAGTCTACAGGCATTATGGTACTGAAATGGGAGACATAATGATAATATATTCTCCCTAAAAAACTTGTTTTTTTTGGTGAACACTATATTAGTTTTGAAATCCAGGTCTCTGTAAGGCTTGCATGTAATTTCACTATAAGAGGTTTGTAAATGGGATATTGGATTAAGTTGAAAGATTACAAACTTTGGTGGAGATGGAAAAAGTATGCCCTTCTCTCCAAGTGCCCTACCTGGGCTCTATACACAGAGTTCCAGAGCAGACACTTGATCATGCAGGTGTATTTTGTGCACCGAGCACTAAAGGCACTGCAGGTTCACAGTGATGTGGTAGGGTCACAGTAAAGGGAAAGAAGGCCCATGTCCAAGATCCTGGAGCACCATATGATGCCCCTATGTCTCAAGGCAGATATAACCATAGGCATTATTTCACCTGAAACTCTTCTCCCAATGAAGTTTCTTTGTCCTGACATTTGTGGATGCTATAAGTCAGATAGTCTGGAACGTGGCAATGATATGGCTTCCTAGTCATGCCTAGTATGCAGTTATTTACAGCCATCTGTTATGTTATCTTATCGAAAACTTGATATAGGACAACGAATCACCCCCGCAGGGGTATCTTAGCGCTGAAGCGCAGACCCAGAGGAGAGAGAAAGAGAAGAAATATGGTTAAAAGAGCTAGGTTTTAAGTAGCTTCTTGAAACAGACAAAATCAGAACAGACACAAATATGAAATGGGAGGCTGTTTCAATGAAAAGGACCCAGGTATGAGAAAGATCGACCGCAATGTCTGACTGTACAAATACAGCATGGGCAGAGCAAGAATCGATCCTTAGATGTCAAATTTCTGATAGGCTGATAAATTGAAAACTTGTTTTGAAGATTTTTTACCTGAAAAAGATCTGTGTACCAAGCACAGAAGTTTGAAAATTGCTTGCTTCCTAATGGGAATACAGTGCAATGATCTAAGAGTAGGTTCTGAGGAGGTGCGAGGTGGGAGCTTAAGGACAAGACGGGCTGTGCTATTCTGAACTACTTGTAACCTAGACAGTAGAGAATCATTAGCTGCTGCAATTAGGGCATTTCCATAATCTAAGCAGCAAATCACAAGAGCCTGCATGAAAGTCTTTCTTGTGTGGAGAGGCCGCCATTGAAATACTCTACTCAACATGTGCATTATCCTGAAACAGGTGCTGCATGTGGATTTCACCTGCTCTCTCATTGAGAGGCTGTCGTCAATTAGAATGCCTAGGTTTTGACCACCTTTTTGGGGTGAGGATGAGTGCCTAATTTGGGTGGTCACCAATCATTCGTCCAATAGTCATGGGCCTTGCCAAACAGCACAATTTCTGATTTATCACCATTGTGCTGTAGGCAATTGTGGGACATCCAAGAAGCTATTTTCTTCATACATTCCCTGAACTTCAGTTTAATAGAGTCAGGGTTTGGGCCCATTGAGATGATCATTTGTGTATCATCTGCATATGAGATGACATAAAAACCACTGGACCTTACTACTTGAGCCAGAGGTGCCACACAGATGTTAAAAGTGCAGGGCTCAATGAAGAGCCCTGAGGGACTTCTCTACCCAATGACATGACCTGAGATTTGAAGGGACCTAGATTGATAGTCTGAGTATGATTGCTGAGGAAGCTCTGAAGCCAGCCGAGGGCTTTGCCTCGGACACCTATCTCAGAAAATCTTTGAATCATGAAGGAGTGTGAGAAGAAGTCAAAGGCAGCCAAATGATCAAGCAGCACCAGCATGGCTGGACAGCCCTCATCAAGGGACAGTCTTATGGTGTCAAGAACCCCATCAGCACTGTTTCAATACTATTTGAAGCTTTAAACCCAGATTGTGAAGGGTCTAGAAGAGTATTGGATTCCAGATACTGGGTGAGTTGTTTGTTGACTAAGCTTTCCAGGATCTTACCAAGGTGAGGGAGAAGAGAAATGTAATTTGCAGGATTAAGAGGGTCCACTTTAGGTTTCACCAGGATGTGCATAACCTGTGCTATCTTCCATCCCTGAGGTAAAATGGTGGTGTCAATAGAAAGGTAATGGCGGGGAGCAAAGAGTTGGCAAGTGAGGAGAGGGGTCAGCGTGGGCACCAGACTTGACCTTGCTCATCGTGTCCGAAACTAATTCTGGAGTGATGGATTCAAAATGATCCCGAATAGTGGAAGAGTTATAAATAGAAAAAGTGGTAGGCAAAGAGTCTGTAGGAAAGGGACAGTTGGTGAGGTTCCTGTAGATATTCTCAATTTTGTCCTCAAAATGATTAGCTAAGGCATTGCACAATTCCTGTGAGACTGGAGTGGGAGAAATACAGGCCATCGGCCGTGTGAACTCATTGAGGACATTAAAGAGTTCTTTGGTGGAATTTCCAGCGCTGTCAATTCTGTTGAGGAGATGAGACTTACGAGTGGCTCTACGTTTTTTGTAATAACTGCTTAGAGCTGATTTGTAGGTCGTTTTGTCAGATGGAGCTTTAGATATACACCAGTTTCCTGCAAGCTGATTTCTTTTGCTTGAGATCCTCCATGAACCATGAAGTGTAAGGTCTAGTTCAATGAATAGATCTAAAAGGTGCAATTATATCCAAGTTCTGAGTAAAAGACTCTTGAAAAAATGTAAGTGCACTATTGATATCTGAAAATTCTGAGTTGTGTTGAGTGTGAAAAGTAGAAGAGAATGTAAGCTCGGAAATTCTCTTCCAGGGCCTACTCTGCCTCTGGGGTTCATTATTCCTGCTAGTTTGTATCGCATTAAAAGAAATCTGGAAGCTGATCATAGAGTGATCTGACCAATTTAGGAGAAGGGGAGAGTTAACCTGAGGGTCAAAGACATTTGTAAAGATAAGATAAGTGTATGACTGGCAGTATGAGTGGGGCCGGTGACCTTCAGGGACAGCCCTAATGTCTCCAGATCGGAGACAAGGAAGTGGGTGTCAGGATCTTTGACAGATTCAGCATGGTAGTTAAAGTCCCCCAATAGAAGAACATTTTTTGAAGCAAGTACGTGGGGGGCATGGCATTCAATACGTTTATGGCTGAAATCGTTTTTGAGTCCTGGAGGACAATAAACTAAGGCACCCTTCCAAGATTCTCCCATTGTGACCTTCAAACTAAATATACAAAGCTCTACCCAATCCTTACAAATGGTATCTAAACAAGAGACCATAACTGTGCTACGAAAAGCGATAGCAACTCTGCCCCCTTTTTTTGTCACTCTTTCTAGTCTGAGTAAGCTTTAATCTGTGGGGATGGCTATGGGAATGCATGGAATGGTAGAAGGATTAAGCCAAGTTTCAGAAAAATAGCATAAATCGGGTTCATGGCAAGTTATGGGGTCCCATATTTCAGTTGCATGAATAGGAAGAGAACGAACATTGCAATAAAGGTCTTTTATCACACAATGCATGTTATCAGTGTGTTGTTGTTCACTTAGAGGTAAACATTAGGTGCTTATAGAATGATACTGAGCAGTAATGTCCCCCTGAAAGCCCAGAGATGATGCCGGGAGACAAGGTGTGAAGGCAAAACTACAGGAACTGCACTTAGTGGGCATGCCATGTTCCAGTGATGTGGCGTGTGACACAATAAGACTTCCAGTTTTGATGATATAGTTTCAGTATTTATCTTCATGAGTGCGTCGTTGGAGTAGTGCAATCTAGTAGTTAGTCCTACCTCTGTGAGGGGAGAGGCAGGGTTCCTGGTGGCTGGCGGAGTTTGGGAGCGGACGGGCGCAGACAGGCTTGCCTTTGGCATGCCAGCAGCGCATCTGCAGGCAGCGCATCCGCGCCAGCAATGTATGGGCAACCATAGGCTACAGTTGCAGACTGTTAACCACTCAAAAGATGGTGGCCACAGTTGTCTGAAATGTCAGCAGGCATACACGGATTCCCTCCGCTCGAGGACGAAACCACAGGAGACTAGGAAAAAGCCAGCAAATAAAGTGCAAATACGAGAGGGAAGGGGGAGCCAAAATGCAGGCAACAAAGCTAGAGAGCAGGCTTCCCTCCGCTCAATCGGCCGGAACCATGGCAGACCGGGGAAGCCAAGAACAGGATAGTGGCGTTGAAGGAAGTGGCCCTTAGGGGCCACCCGGGTTATTTACAACCACCTGCTATGCCTTCCCAAGTAATGAAGAGTCGGTCAGACAGTAGAGAATACAAACAGGTTTTATTAGTAATACTCTGCAGAGGAGTCCAATCTGACCTGCACCCTAAGATGTCTGCCGAGGGACTGCCTCCCCAACGGTCTGCAATGCATGATCATTCCTCCAAGAACGCCCCAACCATGCCCACAGTGGAAAGTTACCGGCTCAGGCCGAACATGAACAAAGGGGCACAGAAGGATGGGCTACCACCTGCCAGATGGGTACATGTTATCTGTAACTCAAGGTTACCGCGCTGAGTCTCAGCGTCTCCTAACGTGGGAGCAGAACTACACACTCGGATAGGTATGCGAGGGCAGAATGGTCTATTCATTAGTAAGTCGAGAAGCAGCCTTGAATAATAAGGAAAATAGAACTAAATACAGTGTTCTGCTGAGGCAAGCAATCCGAATAATGAGGCCTAGTTCAGGCACAGCCTAAGCAGCCTAATAAGGATTACGAGATACAAAATGGAGTCACACTCGCTAACTAAAGCTAGCACATTACAGTGATAACTCAGTGGGTTGCATAACGTGAATACAAATGGTGTCTATTTAGCCACACACTGCTAACCTAATATAACATGAATCGAGGGCATAGCAGGAAGGGGGTTTTCAAACCTAACAGACCCTCCTTTTAGCATGGGTGGCTAAATGCTTTATTGAGGCTATCCGGTAGGGTCTTTACACTTCTAAATGGGAAGAAAGTAAATACATAGTCACTCAAGTTACAAAGGAGAATAAGGCAGCACATGAGTGTCAAAATCTACTTAGTATTCAAAAATACCTTCGTCAATAAGCATCATATCCTGTATATCCTGCATCATCATAGTAGAGACCTTATCATTCCGTCCTGGCAATCTAGGGGTAGGAGTGAGCTTGCTCACACAGTAGGAGCAACATGCTGGAAGGCAATTAATACATAAGCAACATGTGAAGATGACACCTGCTATAGCTACTAGGACAAGTAGTATCTCCAACCCCATGATGTCAGCAGACCACAGAACCACCCTGTGAGGGACCATGAACCATTATCCTGATGGATATCTGAAGGAAGCCTGTGTAATTTCTGTATTGCAGAGTATACATTAGGGGCGTTATCAGGAATGTAAACACAACAACTGCTGCCGATGACACGGCAGGCTCCACCCCTATCAGCAAGAATGACGTCTAAAACCATCCGGTTTTGAAGAGCAACGAGCCTCGTAGCCTGAAGCTCGACTGTAAGATTAGTCAGTATTCCTGCAGTAGTGTTAATAACTCCCTCAACTACTCTGGCAAGGCGACGAATATTACGACTATTGAACATGGGCCCCAGAACGACAGAATCCCCTTCATTATGTCAGTAAATTGCTGCAGGGAAGTATCCGTCTGATCTATGTCTTCTGGATTGACAACCCTTTTGACTCAATGTAAATGGAGATACCTACGCTGTAGCCTATGATCCTTGTGATAATTGGGCGGTGCAATGTAAACGGGAGGTAAAAGGAAGGAGCCATAACAGACCATCCCTGGGAAGCCATGTATAAGCCTGTTCCCCACAAACGAAGTATACATTTGGAGGTGTAAGTAAAGGTGGGCTGCTAGTAGTGTTCAATCGGTATGTGTAGTTACAACTGCTCTGTCCTACTGGAATGTTCCCTGAGCCTTCGACACAGAAACTAGCTGCTGTATTAATCACAGGGACGGGCATGGCTTTGTCTTCGGTGATATTTCGTTCCTGGAAACATTTAAAGTATTCAGTGACATTAAATCCTTGGAAATCCAACATTTCATTTTGTAACCAAGTGACATTCTTATTATTTTCGTAAATATTCATACAAGCTTTTGGATGTAGGGTACCCTCCTTTCCATCTGCCCCAGGTGTATATCCTTGGTGTATGACTATATACTCCAACACTGCTTCATAATCAGACTGCATCATGTCCATAGCATTGGCATGATAGTGCATGTACACCATAGAAAGCAACTGGAACCAGGCCTCACAGCTGCCTAAATATGACAGAGGTAATGACACCAGTAAATCATTCTTGTGCATAACTGAGGGGAGTAACCCACATACCCAACAATTAGTGGCATTAGTGGTACTGTGTACCTGGTGAAGCATCTGTAGAAAAGCATTCTTGACATAAGTCTGCCTATGTCACTCTTTATGCGGGGCCAGCGTAACAAACAGGTGCTCAGGTGGAGCCGGTGTAGTCCCTATCAAAGTGTGCACAGGATGCTGTTCTTCTAAATACCAGACCACCCCAACAGTGTTATCATTACTATAAGAAGGACTACCACTCCCAGTAGACCAACTAGACCACACAGGACTACTCTGCTGTAATGGTGGGGCCACCAAAGGCTGTTCCTCCCTCATGACTGCACGGCCAAATGGGTACATAGAAAGAAACCTTAGGAATTGGAGCCACAAAAATACAACCGACCAGAGGGGCACAAGTCACCCAGTGTCCTTCAGAGCCTCACTGGTAGACTCCTATTGTTCATCAACGACTGTGCTATGAAGCACTCCCACGGGGGAGCTGCGCGATCGCAGCCCTTTCTGGAAAACAAATCCTCTTCTTTCAGGATAGGGCACCCTCCCTCCTGGGCAAGTACCCTCAACGATCCTGTCCAGTGTCCAGGGCAATGCACCAGTGCTGCTCACTCTAATCTAATGCAGAAACCTTAGACATAGCACCTACACCCTAAGCTCGAGTCCTTCCCTATCTCCTGGACTGTCCTACTGGTGCACTGTCCTTCTGTCGGGGCCGCAGGTTATACCTGGCAACCCCAGGCACTTCTTCATCAACAAAAAGGGGGAGAGATTCAGGCTCAGCAGGGCATTGAGACTCAGGTGCTTGTGAATCAGATGGGGAAGATGCCGAGGCTGCCCTTATCTCCGGAGGGAACGCCTCCAGCAAGGCAGCGTCACTTTCTGCTTCCGTGTGCGCCCCCTCAACTGGGCGTCAGAGAAGGGGATAAAGCGGGGCACCTTCTCACCTTCGTGGTCAGCAATGCCGTTGATTACCCACTTATCGTACAGAAGTGGGAGGGGTGCTTTTTTACAATGAACTCCATGCACCCAGTTTTTCCGCCCTTCGACTTTAACTGCTGTGCGGGTGGCTAGGAGGACCAATAGTGGCCCTTTCCAACGAGGCTCCAGGCAGCTCTTCCTCTGAAAGTTCCTGATGAATACGAAATTGCCGGGCTGTAGCTGATGCCCGGGCCCCTCTGGTGCCGGTCGCAGTGTCTCTTGGATCTGTTGATGAATAGAGCGGAGATTTTTGGTTAACTCGTACAGATAATCTACTAACAAGGGGTACTCTATCTCGGAGAAGCGCTTGGGTCTTGGAACGCCCCAGATATTAGCTGGGTGCCAAAACACCACCTCGTACGGTGACAACCCTGTCCTACAGTGCGCAGTCGCTCTGGTAGATAACAAAGCCAAAGGTAACGCATCTGGCCATCGCAATTCTGTGCTTTCTTGAATCTTCGCTAACTTCAGTTTGAGAGTACCATTGTACTTCTCAACCAGTCCTGCTGACTGAGGGTGGTTTGCTGCATGGAATTTCTGCTTGATATGCAAGCCTTTGCATACCAATTCAATAACTTTTGAATTGAAGTGACTTCCGTTGTCACTCCAGATCAAATGTGGCAATCCATAGCGCGGGAAGAACTCTTTTAAGAGTGCCTTCGCCATCGCCATAGCCGTATTCTCCTTAGTGGGATAAGCATCAATCCATTTACTGAATGCACAAACCACTACTAGCACATACTTCAAAATGTTAACTCGTTCCATTTCGATGAAATCCATCTGGAGAACCTCGAAAGGGAGGGAAGGTGGTGCAAAATTACCTGAGGGCGTTGGAGTACCTTTCCCAGGATTATGTGTCAAGCAGACTATACAGTGTTTGACTAGGTGGGTGGCTACTTTGGAATTGTTGTCATTCTGCCACACTGGATCCAGCACCTTACATATTCCCTTGGCGCTAATGTGGGCTGGGTCATGGGCCATAGCAATCACAGGGAACACATAGGCATTGGGCAGCATCCATCGCTGTTTCTCGGACTTATCAGTCCAACACCCATTCTCATCCAAACGCCCTGTACTCTCCTGCCACATTGCTAATTCATCTAGAGTCACCTCACTCTGTATCTCTCTCACGTTTTCTAAGGTGTCTTCAAACATTCCAGTGTCTGGGACCCACCTAGCGGGGCCTGCCACAAACATCTTCTTCATCTTTGATCTAGCTGTCTCTTTAGCTGTCTGATCTGCAAACGCATTTCCCCTTCCCACATCGTTTGTTATGGCTTTATGGGCACTGCACTTTATTATTGCTAATCTGTCGGGAAGTGCTAGAGCTGACAGAAGTCTATGTATCAGTGGACCATGCTGTATTCGCAACCCATGCCAGGTCAAGAACCCTCTCTCCGCCCAGAGGCGCCCAAAATTATGGGCCACCCCAAAGGCTTACTGACTGTCGGTGTAAACATTGACAGTCAGTCCCTCACTCAACTTACAAGCCCTAAGGAGGGCAACCAACTCTGCAGCTTGGGCCGAGTGGTATGGGATACGGGATGTCTCAACTACAGTGTGTAACGTTGTGATTGCATAAGCTGCAGTGGTAGTGCCATCTGGTAGTTTGAAACAAGAGCCATCGACATATAGTTCCCCTTGGGGGTCAGATAAGGGAACATCAGTCAGGTCTACCCGTCCTTTTGTTTCTTCCTCAGTCCGAAATAAACAATCATGGACATCATTGTCCTTTTCTTCCGAAGGGAGGGGTAGTAACGTGGCTGGGTTCAGAGTGGCACATCGTTTGATGGTAATGTGCGGAGCAAACAAGGTTAATTCACATCCAGTCAGACGCGCACTAGTAAGGTGCTGTGTCTTCGTCTTATGCAATAGCGTATCCACAGCATGAGGTACCATTACTGTGAGATCATTATCAAGGACGAGCCCTGCCGATTGTCTGATAGAAACTGCCACTGCTGCGGCAGCTCTCAGGCAGCTCAGGAGAGCTCTGGCGACGTTATCAAGAATAGCAGAGAAATAAGCGCAGGGTCTCTGCTTACCACCGAAACTCTGTGTTAGAACAGAAAGCGCGCAACCATCCGCCTCGTGTACGTAGAGCACAAAAGGCTTCTGGTAATCAGGAGTACCAAGCACAGGAGCAGAGCAAAGCGCAACCTTTAATTGCTCAAAAGCTTGTTGGCATGCAAATGTCCAAGGCAGGGGTTCATGCACTTCTTTGGTGGTCAGGTAAAGGAGGGGTTTCGTATAGCCTTGTGGAGCACGGCAGAATGTAAAGCTCCTTCCGGCTATTGCAAATCCAAACAGATATCTGCTGTTTGCATGGATTGGGATGCTGAAGAAAGCATTCTTCAAATCGATCACAGAGAAGAATTTTGCAGATGGGGGAATCATTGTCAAGATCGTGGTAATGTCTGGAACCACAGGGTACTGTGGAACCACTATTTTGTTAACCTCTCTAAGGTCAATTACGAAACGGTAAACATCAGGGTGGGCATCAGAAGAATCCATTGTGCCTTTTTAAGAATAGGAAGAATGGGGCTATTACACACATTTGCCGCTGTTTCCTCAACCACACCAGACTTAATCAAATCCTTTATTATTTGCAATAAGGCCTTTTCTGCTGCCTGGGATATCTTGTACTGAGGAATACGTGGCAATACAGCATTGTCCTTGATCTTTATAGATCTGGAGTAACCCCACATCCGTGTCTCCCGTAGCCCACAATGTGCGTGGCACATTGTTAAACTCAGCGGGGAGGGGGGCATCCTTTGCGAAGCATTGTTTAGCACAGGCCACTTGTGGTCCAATAGTCATGTAAACGCCGTCTGGAGAGCAAAAAATTGTCGCATGTAACCTCTTTAACAAATCCAATCCCAACAAATTCTCCCCACAATTTGACGTTAATAAAAATGGTGAATTAACCGTGAAGGGGCCAATAGTCAGAGCAAGAGGTTTGGAAATGGGGATAACAACTGGCATGCCTGAAAAACCTGCAGACACATTATTTTGGCCAGACAAAGCTGCCCCCGGGACCAGCGAACGAGAAACAGAGCTATTCATAGCACCCGTGTCAATCAAAAATGTCTTAGCCGTGCCTTGCAGATCCGCAGGGACATAGGGTCCATGTTGGTCTACAGGCACCGGAACTGGTCCCTTGCCCTGTCCCTGGCTATCCTAGCTGTGAGACAAGCCCGTCACTTCGTCCATGTCGTAGTCATCATGATAGTACTGCCTCCCCTGGGGATCGTCAAAATAGTTCCCGCTCTGTCTATTAGATGATGCAGTCTCTGACCGCATCTCCCCCCGGCCTCCTCCTCCTCTTCCACGTCCTCTAAAACCCCGACCTCTCGGGGCCTCACCTTTCTGGAATAACTCTGGACACTCATTCCGCCAATGTCCCTCCTGCTTGCAGAATGCACATTGGTTGAGCCCAATGGGTGCACTCGAGGCACCACCCCTGTTAGACCGGGGTAGCCGCTGGGCCGAACCCGAACCTCTTCCTCTTCCGTTTCCCCTCACAACTTGCTTCATCAACACCCTCGTTTTCAAGTCTTTTGACTTTTTCTCCACTTTCTCCTTCTCTTCATTCTCTCTATGCTCATAGTACTGTGCCATACTCAGTATTACCGATGGGGAGGAAGTGCTCCAAGTACTTTCTGAAGCCTGCAACCTAGTCGCAATCTCCGGAAGCAAGTTGTTAACAAACCTGCTGACAAACAACCGGACACCACCTTCCAATGACAGGTCCTGACCACTAAAGTCGAGAAACACCCCTTCAAACCTAGTAAAGAAATCGGACACACTCTCGTCCTTCTTCTGACGACATGCAGTCAACTTGTCCCAATCCACCCGTCTCTGCAGGATAAGGGAATGCATGTAAGTGATAATGCGACCCGGCAAAGCCAATAACTCCGCCTTCGGTTTCTCGCCGGGCTTGCGTTCCTTATCCCACGCCCTGATCTGATCCCATGTTCCTCCTAATTCCACTACATGATCCTGTGCATGCACTTGCCTCCATATATCCACCGGTACCAGTAGACCAAAGAACAGCTCAATATCGGCTAACGTCATCACCGTGGAGGAGGCCGCCTCTGTCAACTCTTTGTAATACGCAGTCGGGTTTTTCCGAGGGTCCGGCAACTGACTTTTAAGGGATATTACCTCAATCCTTTTCCAAGGAGTATAGATCCACTGTTCCTGAAACCGAGCGTCAACTCATGGCCTAATTACGGTATTCGTGGAGTCGCGTAGTTCTGGTATTTCAGGATGATAAATGGGATGGACCTCCCTCATGGGGCACTGGGTCACCATCGTCAGAACCTTTTGGAGCAATCTGCCCCGATAACCCACCAATGTAGTTACATTACTAAAAACCTAATTGGGAGCCATACCTGTAGCATATACCCTGTGTCAGGGACTGTCCGGGACTATGACGGGAACACAGTCAGGGACTTGGGCAAGGACTGGGAACGTGGTAGAAAACGTACAGAGAGAGAGGAGTACAGCACTGCCCAGGATCACACAGAAAGTCAGAGGAGAAAAGGGATCCAAAGGGGAAGCCTGTACAAACGAACAAGATGGCTAAGACTCAGAAAGGAAGGGCACTCACAAGGCAATTTAGCATTCAGACTAACTACACCCAGGACGGACGTGCAAGACATATATATAATACAACATTAACAATAAAGGGAATGTGGGGTAAAGCACTCAGGAGCTCCACACGGTAAGACTGAAGCTCAGTAAGTTCCTCACCCACAATTGCTGTTACAGATACTGACTGAAAATACCCACATATAGGATATGTATGCAAAGGCAGGGTCTGTGGAGCTTATACCTATGGTGATGTTATAACAGTAACTCAAAGACAATACTCACAGTGAACAAGAAACACCACCTAGGTAGTCAGCTGTGCCCACGGATCCTGGCGATCAAACAGGAACACGCCAGGCAGTAACAGCAAAGGGGTAGAACTAAACACAAGCACAATAGACAAGGAGCTTGCAAGGAGGAGTGCTTAACAGGAAAGGAAGGAAATCACCGGGCACACTTGGCAGAAAGCAGGTAACAAACATACAAGGTAACAGAAGCAAGACAGCAGAAATAGAAAGACAGCAAACTAGAACTGGAACCAAGGAAATGGGAAGAAAGGCAGGGACTGGAAAAGGATATACAGAAGGGGAGGCTACAAGGGTATACTAGAATAGTGCAGGTTCAGGAATCAAGAAAACAAAGTAGCATAGAAGGCAGTGCTGGGGCTGGAACAAGAAGTGAGCAAAAGCTCAGGAGTCAAAGTAGCACTGCAGGTAGTGCTAGTTCAGGAGAAGGGAAACTGCTGCAGGTCAGGAACAAGGAATGCTAAGGCTCAGGAGTCAAGGTAGCACTGCAAGCAGTGCTAGTTCAGGAGAAGGGAAACTGCTAAAGCTTCAGGAGTCAAGGTAGCACTGCAGGCAGTGCTGGTTCAGGAACAGGGAAATTACTAAAGCTTCAGGAGTCAAGGTAGCACTGCAGACAATACTGGTTCAGGAACAGGGAAATTACTAAAGCTTCAGTAGTCAAGGTAGCACTGCAGGCAGTACTGGTTCAAGGAAACAGGAAATAGCTACAGCTCAGGAAACAAGGAGTCAAGAGAGCACTGCAAGCAGTGCAAATCAGGAACTAGAAATAGCTGAAGCCCAGGAACAGGAACAAAGAATAACTATAGCTCAGGAACTCAGGAAACAAGGTAGCACTGCAGGCGGCAGTGCTAATTCAGGCACAAGGAATAGCTATAGCTCAGGAACTTAGGAAACAAGGTAGCACTGCAGGCAGTGCTAATTCAGGCACAAGGAATAGCTATAGCTCAGGAATTAAAGAACAAGGATTAACTATAGCTCAAGAAGCAAGGAATATCAAAAGCTCAGGAAACAAGGATTGGTCTTACCGGAAAACAGCTACAATGACCAACACTGGGCTGAAGGGAGCTGGGGCTTAAAAGAGCTCACAGTACTCATGCACATCAGGTGTGAGCAGGCTAGCAGCAGCCAGCCACAGGTGAGCTGAATTCCTCCACCCACCCTTGGCCTGCAGGGGTGGAGACAAAGCAGTGAGCAGGGGATTATAGGTAATGGAGTTTCCAGCATGAGCAGACTGGCTTCCACAACACCCGCCATGGATTGGGAACGGATGTCAATTCCTAAATGATGTCCAAATGCCTGGAAGTCAGGATATGCATACAGGGGAGTGTCTGGAAGCATATTAGAATACTGGAAAGCCCCACAATTCGGCCCCCTGGTGGTGGGAAGGAGATCACAGGGAGTGAATCGTGACACCCTGTCCCGGATGTCATAGATAATCTGCGGTGCAACACCCTGGAAACACTGCTCCCACAGTCCTATTAGCATGGCCGACATGTGCTTAAGAGCATGCTGCTGTATGAAGGGCTCATAATCTTTCATCACACTCCACACATCTTCCACACTATAGATCGCATTCCGGGCCCACTGAGCTGCCTGATTCACCACCATTTGCTTTTCCTCATCACCCACAGCAGAACACACCAACACTTTGTCTATACGGTCTCGTGCTGCCGCCCAATTCCCTTCATGTATCCCACGTACAGGGGTCTCTCCATTCTGCAGTGCTTGGGGTGTCATACATAAGGGAGAAAGAGCAGACGAAGAGACAGGTATCATCATGAAGGGAGACAGTGTTGTAGGAGTGAAAGGGGGCGTAGCGGCAGATCCGGAGTCAGTAGACAGAACAGGAGAGCTAAAGGCTCCCGCACTCGTTGCCTGTGTGAGTAGAGAGGAAGCAGGCGGGGCTGGGGCCGAAGCAGTTTGACTAGAGGCAGAAATACTAGGGAGAGCGGCGCCAGAGGCCGGGGACTGAGATGTCAGAACTTTTGGGTGTATCCGCTCAGGAGCATATGGTGGAGGTGGGCGGGAATCCAATAGCTCTTCAACAAAAACATCACCCTCCTCTCTAGCAACATAACATTTATCAGTCTGCAATCGAAACTTTCTATTTGCGCATTCTATGCCTTTCTCTATCTTTTCCCTCTCATAGGCCACTGCCTTCTGCGTTATAGTTTGCATCTGTCTCTTCAGGGCCTCTTTCTCTGCTCTCATGCGCTGTTGCTTTGCTTCCTTCTGCCATACTCTTAGAGAATCAAACATCGACTGCCTGCTCTTTTTGGCGAACAATTTGTCCTGCAAGAAATTCAATTTTTGCTCATCAAACGAGCCAGTAAGTGGCCATTGTAACTCAGCATTGTCCCTCGTATATTTATTCCACAATGTGCTAAACATAATAGGGCCAATACCGTGCTTGACGTATACATCAAAATTTGGGGTACCCTCCGGAGGCACAGGCTGGCTCTCTTCCAATCGAGCCTCAGTAGAACAACACCGACATCCAAAACACCCCATTTTACTTAGACAAGGCATCTTAATATAAGACACGTGCTGTCCCCAACGGACAAATATAACACCAACAAACAAAATAATAAAAGAAAAAATAAAGAATACAAATATTGTTCAAGAACCAAACCAAAACAGTCCGAAGACCGCTCCCTACAGTCCGGAGACTGTACCAAGTTCAAGAAGACAGGCTCTAGCCCCAGATCTTTTCAAGAGTAGACCAAATTTCAAGTCGGCCTGGTAGACTGTTCACAAACACTCTGTGTCTTTTTAAAGGGTCCGCAAACCCATCAAGTTCAAACCAAGACAGCCCGAAGACCGTACCAAGACACAGCCCGTCGGCTCGTGCCATTCAAGAAAGGCATAATTTTTCCAAGAATCAATTCACTCACCTGGTGCACACAGGTTGAGTCAAGTTATTCTCCACTGCCGACTCTTCGGACCACACGGTCAACTTCCAAGGTTTCGCCTTCTCAGGACCCCAGCCGGTGACCACTAGACGAGGAGTCACCCGATCAGACGGGCGGGGCAACTGCGAGAACCAAGCTCGATTGTGTGGGGTACCCCGATCCGCCTGACCGACCGGACGCAACCCCGACCCTGCAACCCGATTGCGGGTGAGTCGGGTCACCTTGCGGGGTCCTTGTTCGGGCGCCAACTGAAGGAAGTGGCACTTAGGGGCCACCCGGGTTATTTACAACCACCTGCTATGCCTTCCCAAGTAATGAAGACAGTAGAGAATACAAACAGGTTTTATTAGTAATACTCTGCAGAGGAGTCCAATCTGACCTGCACCCTAAAATGTCTGCCAAGGGACTGCCTCCCCAATGGTCTGCAATGCATGATCATTCCTCCAAGAACCCCCCAACCACGCCCACAGTGGAAAGTTACCGGCTCAGGCCGAACATGAACAAAGGGGCAAAGAAGGATGGGCTACCACCTGCCAGATGGGTACATGTTATCTGTAACTCACGGTTACCGCGCTGAGTCTCAGCGTCTCCTAACGTGGGAGCAGAACTACACACTCGGATAGGTATGCGAGGGCAGAATGGTCTATTCATTAGTAAGTCGAGAAGCAGCCTTGAATAATAAGGAAAATAGAACTAAATACAGTGTTCTGCTGAGGCAAGCAATCCGAATAATGAAGCCTAGTTCAGGCACAGCCTAAGCAGCCTAATAGGGATTACGAGATAAAAAATGGAGTCACACTCGCTAACTAAAGCTTGCACATTACAGGGATAACTCAGTGGGTTGCATAACGTGAATACAAATGGTGTCTATTTAGCCACACACTGCTAACCTAATATAACATGAAACGAGCGCATAGCAGGAATGGGGTTTTCAAACCTAACAGCGTAGAAAGCAAAGGTAAGGCAACAAGTATAAAACAAAATTTAAATACTTTAAAAACAATTAGAAAGCCGGGAACAGCAATTTGTGCAACTTATCAGCAGTGCACAGAGACATACAATACCCGGGGAACGCTCTGTGATCCAACAGAATTTCATGTTCCAGATTTTTCTTGGCAGCCATATTATTTATTTCCATAACAGTTTTCTTTAATGCTACTGTGTCCATGGGCATCAGCACATTTTACAATAAACATTAGAACTTACAATGTAATTACTAGGTCTAAGTTCCATTGTACTTGCCCTACCACCAAAGTCTCTACCTCACTGCATGCAGCAGTTAGCTACTTACCAACATTGCTATTGATTGCTGCAACAAGGAAGAGCACCGTGGAAACTGTGTCCAGTGTGACAGGTGGTCCACACAAGTGAAATGTAGTACCTTGGGCACAGACTTCCCTGGTGAGCTGCAGGGGCTTCAGCCAGCCTCCTGCATATTTCATCTTGCACTCCCAGATGAAGTGAAAGGAGATCTGACCTACCACTATTACCTACCTCCATGCACCCCCTCGCATGTGCTAAAGAAAAAGCATCCCATCATTTACCACCTGCTGCATGCAGCTGGAGAATGGCTGACGATATGGCCCTGTTGTTTCCCTTCTCCAGCAGTAGCATCGTCTACAAAGTGGTATGCGGATCGTGTAGTCTTGTTTACTTCTGTCACAAGGCTATAGGAATTTATCTCAATTTATACCTTTCCATTAGAACTTCTTTTACCCACAAATATAGTATAAGTTAAAATATAGTTTAAGTGAAAAGGAATCTGAAGAGAGGAAAGGGTCTTGGAAAAGAAGAGTATTTGTATTTGTGCAAGCATTTCCAAAACGTTAAATTAATTGCTCAAGTTCCGTTGTAAATTGATTTTTGCAAATTATTTTTATGCTCTTCGAATTATTATTTCCTGCTGTTATATTTGCTATATATCAATATGTATAGTTTTATTGGAAATAAACCTGACATTAACTTTAATGTAATACGTCAAATTTATATTTTACACCAAGAAAGATGGTGCTCTACTCAATTATCATACAATACAGAGCTATTTCTTTGAAATCCATACTCAGGTAAAACCTTCACTCAGTTGTTTTGTTAAAGCCACCCCTTCTAAAACATGTTCTTTTATGTTGTGTAAAATGGAGAGAATATATTTTGATGAACCTCATTAAACAAAAAAAGTTCTTGCATGTGTTCAGTGTAAATTTTATTACACGTAGGTGACTGAGTGAGATGCGTGCTAGAAAAACAATCTGAAATGTCTAAACTTCTAACGACTGTTCGTGCTCTTTTATAATCTGCGATCACTGCGACTCTGGCTCGTTCTTTTTTGACGCAGTTTAAATATAATTTGGTATACAGGATGGCCCAAAGGTAATAAAAGATGCTGCTCTTTAAACAGCATGCCTTTGGGGTGCCCAACTGACAACTGATATAACAGATGGACGTTTAATTCAACTTTATTTCCTGAAGGCCTCCTTACATACGGAGCGTATGATTTTCAAAGTTGATAGAAGTGACGTTCTGTTGCATACAAAAACCTCACAGTGGCATAATCATGCTATTTACCAGTGCATAAATATTTCAAAACATTGTATGTTCATTTTTTGGTAAAGATTGCAAATGTATGTGTAGTATGGTTGCAGAATATGTGATAACCTGTTTATTCCATTAACTCTGGTTCACACTAAAGGTTAGACATATGCAAAAGGTCAAAGTCCCTACACTTAACAAAATGAAATATATCACTCTTTAATCTACAATATTAAATGCTGGTTAGAAGAAGAATTAAAAATGCATCCTGGGGCATATTAAAGAAAAAATCATGCCGCGCAACAAGCGCAGCAAGTCACCTTGCTGTGCCGCGTGATAGGGAAAGGGCAGGAATGCTCCATATTTAACATAATACGGTGCATTCCTGTCTTTTCCCTGCACTGACGCACAATGTGTTGCCTAGTCCCAATGCAGGCACCTGTGCACCATAGTGCAAGGGTGATTGCGTTATAGGCAGGATTGTTTTTGGGCAGTAAGGGACACCTTTCTGCACAAAACAATACTCTGAGCCATTTTCTTCTTTCTATGTGTGCTGCAAAATGCAGCACACATAGAAAGAGGAGGTAACGAGAAGAAATACAGATATTTCTCCTTGTTATACCTCACCTGAGGAGGCATAGCATTTTTGACACATTCCCAGGTCTACCAGTAATTGTGAATATGGAATGCACCAAAATCCTTGGATGGATGCATTGAAACACCCACACTTCACCCATGGAACGCCTTCTTGGGGCAGAGTAACGCAAATTTGAAATTGCGCTCCGTTGCATTACTCTAGTTTTTCAAGCCACGCAAGGTGTCCTTGCGTGGCTTGATAAATCTTACTGAAGAGTTGTGTCACTCTTGCATCCCATTGCGTGGTGCAAGGGCAACGCAACTCTTTAATAAATATGCCCCCCTGTCTCCACTAGGGACAGCTGGAAAATAGGTCAGATGAACATAAGATTAACTTCCAACCAGTACTCCACAGTAACAGTGGTCAGAAATACCACCACCTCCATTTTTTGCTGACTGGAAATACTGTTTTTTTAACTATGCACTGTGGCACTGCTGTCTAGGCCCCAGTCTGTTTGCTCTGACTCCTAAAACATACACTTCTGGCATGGAAAATGAAATACCACCTGTGGACTACATCACTTAGTGTGCCATCCACTATACTGATAAAGAAAACATGGTGTCAGGCCTATCTGTTTCACCTGACTGAATCAGGCCCTGTTTGACAGCAAAGAACTCGACATTTAAATATTAAATGCCACCCCCATGTGAGCATTGTAGCACACAGAGTAAGGTGCCTAGTATTTAAAAGTGATACATGTCATAATTTTATGTTGGCACGTACCTACAGTGACTAGCCCCTAAAAGCTATTTTCACTTTAAAGGAGTCCAGCTGTTCTGTGAGAAAAAACTTGAGTTTAGAAAAAATCAAAATCCTGCTACCTCAGGTTTAGAAAAAGCTATGGGATTAATTCAAAGACTTTATTTACTGTTTATTCAAAACACAATTCGATGGTGCAGTCAAATTTGTAATAAATATTCAGCAAAAGTGACTTTTAAAAAGTTACACCTTGGCCAGCTCAAGCATTCAGTAGGCTAACAAGCATTTGTAGGCCTGCCAGTGCTTACCCTTAATGAGGTCTGAAAACTGCTCCAAGAGTACAATCGCTTGGGACTTTTCATAGGAAAGGGTGGGTGTGAGATTTGTGAACGATATAGGCTCATGAAGGACAGCTGGAGAGGATCCAGAAATGTCATTACTTTAAAAGAGGCCAGGGTGAGGCCTGCCCGTTCATAGATTATTGTAAAGGGATAGCTGGGGAGAGAAGCCTTTTGTTCTGCCAGCCCTTTGTAGCCAGCTTGGCACCATCCCAGTGGGAGGGGCAGCTGATCCCAAAGCCATTTTTAAGCAGCTGAAGAGGAGGTGACAGCTCATTTTTCTAAACACACATCCGGCTGGCCCACACTTTTCCTTCACAAGCAGAAAGATTCTGCCATGTTGGATTCGTCTCGGAGTAGTGCATTGTGGGGTAGTATGCAGTAAGGCAAACAGGATGTGCTTCAAAAGTGGGAAGTATTGACTCTCATTGGTTAGGGAGTGTCTTGGAGTCTAACCCCCCCCCACTGGCTAGTGAACCCTACAAAGCTGGCACCTCACCCACAGCTCATCAGAACACTGCCTAGGCCTGGGGAAGTACAGAATAGGACTGGACCTGCTGTTTGAGACATGTATGAGAGACCTGAAGGGTCGGACCTGCTCCTACTTGTACTCAAGACTAAGAAGTGGACTCCAAGGGTCAGTTGGTCTGACCTCCTGTGTGGTATGAGGACACTACAACTTCTTTCTGATGTGACCAGGTCACCAGTAGTAACTGGAATCTGACTGGACCCTGCTGGTGACCTCTGCACGAGTGAGACCTGGCCCCTAAGTGCTCCTGATACTCTGAAAACTAGGGACTTAATTTTTTTTCGACTTCCACGTTTTCTAGAGTATCAGCTGGACCTCACTGCAGTCGTGGCAAATTCTGATGCAAATTTGTCAAATATAGCTTCCAGCTTGCCCCACTGGAGGAGTTTGAGCTCTAACAAAAAGACTATGGGGTACATTTATTATTTCACACAGCACAGCCCAGCAAGGGAACATGTTGAGTAAAAGGGAGAGAGTAGGAATGCTCCACATTTCCAAAGGTATGCAGCGTTTCTACTGACTTTTTGCACTAGCCCATTATGTGCTGCATAGCGTCAATGCAAGCACCCTTGCACAACAGAGCAAGCGTTCCTGTGTTACGGGCAGGATTGGTTTTGTGCAGAAAGGGACATCTTCCTGCACAAAATCAATCCTTAGAGGCATATTCTTCATTCCATGTGTGCTGCAGAATGCAGTACACATGGAAAGAGGAAGTAACAAGGAGAAATATATTTCTCCTCGTTATGCCTCTTTTGGGTAGATGCACCATTTTGGTGCAAACCCAGGTTTACAAGTCTTTGTAAATCGGTTTTTGTGTCAAAATACATGAATGGATGTATGGGAAAGCCTGTGCAACTGTACCATTTTCCAAAATGTGCAAAAGTCTGTGTGGAAATTATGTTTCATAATTACAATTTTTATGCAGAGTTGTAACCTATGAATTAATGATGTTGCACTTGAAACAAGTTACCTAAGTCATGTAGAAGAGTAAATAATGAGATAAATAAATATGCCAAATTTTCATGCAAGATGCCATTATTTTAAATATGGATGTAGTTTCTGGTGTTCTGTTCAACTTGCTCCTGCCTATTTCCCCCTCCAATCAGTGTCCCGCTGCAAGTCATCTCCCCCTTTGTCTTTGTGGAGCACCAGGTGAATTATGTCAATGTGATAGCAATGCACACTGCTCTTAGAAAGCATGTATTGTGAATGAAGCTTCCATCGTGTACCGAAAGTAAAACCTTCAAGGATTACCACTGCAAGTGTTAGTGTGGATGCAAATTACAGCAGCCATTGTTAGAGGGTTGTTTCATTTTGTGTTGATCATCTCTAGAGGGCAGTTGGTGAGAGAGAAGATGGAATATTTCCCTTACCTTAAGAAATGGCTAATGCTAAAATAGTAGAAAATGTGGTGGTAGTTTCTAATTTGCCAATGCCACCCTATCCATGATCATACTATGTTGAATTTGCAGAATCTGTCAATAGAAAGTGTGATTTGAGTACAAAAACTCTTGGGTTTTACCTGTTCATTTTGATCTCTTTTCTCTTTGGGATTATACAGCTGCTGTCAGCACTGCTGTCACTGGAAACTTTATTTTCTATGTCCATTTGACTTAGATTCTGTATGAGATGTGTCTGTGCTTATTACAAGTTAGACACTAGAATTCTTGCTTAGATTCTGCCTAATTAGGGATTGATGAGTTTTACAATGTTGTATTATTTATAATTCTGTATTTAAGTCTTGCCATATAATGCATTGTTCTTTGTACTGTATTCTGGCAGTTCTGTTTTAAAATCAATTTTTTCTCTATTTTTGATCTAGAAATCAGGTTTTTACACATTCAATTATTTACTCTGTTTAACTCTACTAAAATTGTGTTTTCCTGCTTAGGAGTGTAGTCTCTAAACGCTAGATCAACTGGAGAAGCTGGAGCCAAGTTGTTCTGGTAAAAATCAGGGTGAACAAATATTGAGGTTCAGTTAAATTTTTGGGGTTTGGCTCCCAAAAAGGTGGTTGCAGAGGATGGTTAGCATTTGAGCACCTCCACTTTAAGGAATTTTTGCAAGATATTTTCACCATAAAGTGCTTTAAATGAAGGAGAAAAGAGTTTTGGAGCTTTGCCAATTTCCCGGTGTGGGATACTCCTGTGGGGTAACAAGTGGTATTACTGTGTGGTTCTGAATGAACTAGAGTGTAAGTATGAATGAGAAGAATTTGAAAGCATGACTCTGTTTGCTTTGTAATGATGGATTTCTGTTTTTGTGGTGAGCTGTTTGGTTATGTGATGATGATTGGGGCTCCAATTTGTGCTGTAATTAATATGTTGATATGCACTATTCGTACTGGTTAACCCATTTGATTTTATTTTTTTTACAGGAGAGAATTGAGTTGGTTATTGAATTTCGACATTAATCCTAGCTCTTGAGTCAATAATATTATTATTAACTTGTCTGTATTGTGGTGTGTAGAGCGAGGTGCATCTTGCACAGCGGTTTGCACTGTATTCACAAATGTTCATGATTGAGAGATTAACTTGGGTTACAATGCTTGCACTGAGCGCACGGGGTATTAAGACAGTACCTCAAGGTAGAATTCTACTGCTTGGAAATTTGCCTAGGGAGAACTTTGTATGCTGTGTGAGATTCAACATGTTTCCTGGTACTATTTCTTTGTTCACTTGAAATTAAGTTCCTACTGTTGAGTGTTTTAAATCATGAAATACTGACCTATTTTCCTTTCCAGGATACACAGACAAGTGATTTATTGATTTCTAAATGTTTATTGTGGTTCTGTAATTGTTTTCCTGTTCACAAAGTAATCATACAGTGATTGGCTGTTCAGTCAGGAAGCTGCACTGGCATTGGTGTGATGTCATCAATAGCTGTGATCTGATATGTAGTTTGTCAGTGTAGTCATGTTAGGAATGGGTGACCTTTGACAGAGCTGTCCTGCAATTGTTTGTTACTTGCTAAGTTCGTTTTCAGTGTTGTTTTGATGTTTTAGATTGTTTTGAGTTTGTGTAAGTGTGAATAGGGATGGAGAATTGACAAATCTTAATCCCAAAAGAGAAAGGATAATCCTAAAGAGGGTCAGAAAATGCTGAAAGAAGGTACACCAGCATTTAAAATGGTGGGAGTGGTCATGTTTTATACGTGTGTCTGAATTCCAGAATGGAATAAATATACAGCACATAATGAAAAACTGCAATTTCCTTTGCAAGGCACTTTTAACTTTGAGGAATCAGACTTTTTGAGACAGACCATGTGCGATTTGAACCAATACCTAGAACTACACAGTTCGAAGCACTCAATAAATGGGAATCACATAGCAACAGAAGGAATGAGAAAAGACACATAGATCATTTAAGAAGTCCTTCAGGGGCTGGTTAGAGCCCAGACTGCATTGTGAAGAGAAAGCATTGAGAATAGACAAAATGGAAAACGTTAATACATTTCCTGCACGACAGAGTCAGAACAAGTTACGACACATAAATTGAAAGAGAATGAGGAATAAGAAGATGATGATGAAAAATTCTTTAATGAGTTACTGATTTCAAGACCTCCTCTTTACACAGACAGACCAGCAGAACGGACTCAGACAGCTGTTGGAGTTGGTGGAAGGGGATATACGGCATCAGCACAAGCTACTACTGGAGTTGTTCCTAGTGTCCCGGCAGAAGTCCCAACTACAATGGCAATGGGTGTGGGACAGAGCATGCTTTCTCTGCAGTGGTAAAAGAGCCACCTTCCATAGGAGATCTGTATTTGGATCCTTAAGACAGAATTTGGAGAGTTTCTTCAGGATAATGTGGATTTGAACAGAATACTGACATCTAATGCTGATGCAATGAGGTATTTGATCAAAGAAGCAGCTAGTGCACCAAAGAAGTGCATGATAAATTGGAAGAATTGGCTGATGAATTAGACTTTGATATAAGTAAAATAAAGAATGTCAAATGAAATTACAAAGTGAATTTAACACACGAGGAAAGGAAGGAGATGGATCTCATTACATTAAGAGCCCATATTAACCCCTTCGCTGCTAGGCCTTTCCCCCCTGTGCTAAGCCTTTTTTTTGGCTATTTGGGGTAGTTCGCGCTTAGGCCCCTGTAACGTTTTGACAACATAAGGTATCCAAGCCAAATTTGTGTCCTTTTCTTCCAACAATATGAGGGTTTAAAAGGTACCCAGGGTTTGTTGATTCCCCGGGAGGAGACCCGGAAATTAGCCAAAATACAGCAAAATGTTGGGTTTTTGGGGAAAAATTGCAAAAAAGTGCTGCAGAAGAAAGCGTCTGGTTTTTTACCTGCAAATGGTATCAACAAAGGGTTTGTGGTGCTGAAATCACCATCTTTTCAGCTTTAAGGGACTGACAGACTTTTGTCAGAAAACAAAACTTTTGTACACAGTTTTGGCATTTTACTGGGACATAGCCTATTTTTGCTATATTTTGTGCATTCAACCTCCTTCCAGTTAAAGGTAGAAATGGGTTTGAAAGCAATAATGGATCCTGGAAAGCTATACATTTCAGAAAAGTAGGGAAAATTCTGAATTCAGCAAGGGGTCATTTGTGTACATCCTTCAAGGTGTTTTTATAAAAACTAACAGCTGAAAATAGGAAAAATTGGAAATGAGTTGAAAAAAACAGCCATTTGTACCAACGTTTTCAACCGTAACTTCTTCTAAGTATGACAAATATTTGAAAGCAATATACCGTTACGTCCGCAGGTCATTTCTAGTTGTGGAGATATATAGGACTTGTAGGTTCACCAAGAACCCGAGGAACTCAGAGCCAATAACTGAGCAGTGTCTTGCAGTGGTTTTTTATTGCATACTGGTTATACAGCAATTCATTTGCGAAAATAAAAACAGTGAAAATTGGGTACGAAAGACACCTATGTATTTCCAAAATGGGAACAAAATATAGAGTTTAGAAACAGTAGCTATTTGCACATCTCCGAAATTGTGGGTACCCATACTCGCATGTGAATTATAGGACATTTTTCAAAGTGACTTCTTACTTACACATTGTCTTACATTTGGTAGGGAGAAATGCATCGAAAGTCAATAGGAAATAACAGTTGCTCTACAATTCTGTGTTTCCCTAAGTCTCCCGATAAAAATGGTACCTCACTTGTGTGGGTAGGTCTAGTGCCCGTGACAGGAAATGGCCCAAAACGCAACGTGGACACACCACATTTTTACAGTGAAAACTGACTCTTTTTTTGCAAAGTTCCTAGCTGTAGATTTTGAACCCTAGCTTTGCCGGCACTTAGGGAAACCAAGCACACCTATACATTTTTGAAAACTAGACACCCAGGGGAATCCAGGATGTGGTGACCTGTCTGGCTCTCACCAGGTTCTGTTATCCAGAATCCCTTGCAAACCTCAAACTTTGTCAAGAAAACACATTTTCCTCACATTTCTGTGATGGAAAGTTCTGGAATCCACGTGGATCCACAGAATTCCACCCACCCCACATTCCCCAAAGTCTTCGGATAAAAATGGTACCTCACTTGTGTGGGCAGTCTTAGTGCCCGCGACAGGAAATGGCCCAAAACGCAACGTGGACACACCACATTTTTACAGTGAAAACTGACTCTTTTTTTGCAAATTGCCTAGCTGTAGGTTTTGAACCTTAGCTCTGCCGGCACCAAGAGAAACCAAGCAAACCTAGACATTTTTTAAAACTAGACACCCAGGAGAATCCAGGATGGGGCGACTTGTCTGTTTCTTACCAGGTTCTGTTACCCAGAATCCCTTGCAACCCTCAAACTTTGTAAAAAAAACACATTTTCCTCACATTTCTGTGATGGAAAGTTCTGGAATCCACGTGGATCCACAGAATTCCACCCACCCCACATTTCCCAAAGCCTTCCGATAAAAATGGTACCTCACTTGTGTGGATAGGCCTAGTGCCCGCCACAGCAAACGGCCCAAAACGCAACGTGGACACACCACATTTGTACAGTGAAAACTGACACTTTCTTGGCAAAGTACCTAGCTGTAGATTTCGAACCCTAGCTCTGCCGGCACCTAGGGAAGCCTAGCACACCTATACATGTTTGAAAACTAGACATCCAGGGGAATGCAGCATGGCTTGACTTGTGTGGCTCTCACCTGGTTCTGTTACACAGACTCCCTTGCAAACCTCAAAATTAGTCCAAAAAATACACATTTTCCTCACATTTCTGTGATGGAAAGTTCTGGAATCTGCGTGGATCCACAAAATTACACCCACCACGCATTCCCCAAAGTCTTCTGATAAAAATGGTACCTCAGTTGTGTGGGTAGGCCTAGTGCCTGCGGCAGGAAATGGCCCAAAACGCAACGTGGACACACCACATTTTTACAGCCATGCTGGTGCTCCTGGATCTATCTGCCGCATTTGATACGGTAGACCATGATATTTTGGTTCGACGCCTTCAGGATTGCGGCATTAGGGAAACTGCCCTTGAGTGGGTGAGGTCATTCCTCCACAAGCGGACTCAAAGGGTGGCTTTACAACCTTATCGGTCTGAGCAGAAGCTCTTGTGGTGTGGGGTGCCCCAAGGATCAGCTTTAAGTCCACTGCTGTTCAACATCTATTTGGCACTCCTGTTTTCACTCATTGCTAACTGGGGGGTCAAGGCAATATCTTATGCCGATGACACCCAGCTGGTGTTCCCTTTTAAAGACCAGTCGGCTGATTCCTTTAAGAGCGTCAAGAGTTGCCTCAAGGATGTTGCAGTTTGGATGAATAACAATACATTTAAATTAAATGCTGAAAAGACAGAAGTGATGTTCTTTGGGACCAACAAGCCTCCAGACTCGGACTTGTGCTGGCCGCAGGAAATGGTGTTACCACCCACCCCAGCAGGCACTGTTAAAAATCTAGGAGTACAATGGGAGGCAGATCTGTCCTTTTCCTCTCAAATCCAGCAAGTAACATCCTCCTGTTTTGGAATATTGAGGTACATGAGGAACTTTTTATACTTGCTACCAGAAAACTGTTGTCGAACCGTAGTTCATGCAACTGTGACGTCCAGACTGGACTATGCAAATGGCCTCTATCTGGGCCTACCTGCTTACATGGTTAAGAGACTACAATTGGTCCAAAATGCGGCTGCGAGATTGATTTGACGCGTACCTATTCGTCAACATATCTCTCCGCACATTAAGGAACTTCACTGGCTACCGGTGGCCAACAGAATTAAATTTATGGCCTTATCCTTAGCCTTTCGGTCGTTCCATGGATTCTGTCCCAGATATCTGAAACAACGATTATGTGCTTACAAACAGACTCGCCTATTGCGATCCAATAATCAGAATCTGCTTGTCATCCCACAAGTTAGGAAGGAGCGATGGGGTGGAAGATCCTTTGTGGTGAGAGTGGCTAATCTATGGAATTCTTTGCCGCTTGCTTTGCGGCAAATTGAATCAGAATGTCTATTCAGGAAGGCAGTTAAGACTTGGCTTTTTAACTTGGATTAATTCCGGTGGGTGGCTGGTTGTCTGACCTTTTATTTCACTGTCACTTGTTGTTACAGCGCCGGGACACCTCCTTTGGGAGGCAGCTGTTTGCGCTTTATAAATGGCTGTATTATTATTATTATTACAGTGAAAACTGACCCATTTTTTGCAAAGTTTCTAGCTGTAGATTTTGAACCCTAGCTCTGCCGGCACCTAGGGAAACCTAGCAAACCTATACATTTTTAAAAACTAAACACCCAGGGAAATCCAAGATGGGGTGACTAGTCTGGCTCTCACCAGGTTCTGTTACCAAGAATCGCTTGCAACCCTCAAACTTTGTAAAAAAAACACATTTTCCTCACATTTCTGTTATGGAAAGTTCTGGAATCTGCGCGGATCCACAAAATTCCACCCACCCCACATTCCCCAAAGTCTTACGATAAAAATGGCACCTCACTTGTGTTGGTAGGCCTAGTGCCCACGACAGGAAACGGCCCAAAACGCAACATGGACACACCACATTTTTACAGTGAAAACTGACCCCTTTTTTGCAAAGTGCCTAGCTGTAGTTTTTTAACCCTAGCTCTGCCGGCACCTAGGAAACCCTAGCAAACCTATACATTTTTTAAAACTAGACACACAGGGGAATTCAGGATGGGGTGACTTGTGTGGCTCTCACCAGGTTCTGTTACCCAGAATCTCTTGCAAGCCTCAAACTTTGTAAAAAAAACACTTTTACCCCACATTTCTGTGATGGAAAGTTCTGGAATCAGCGTTGGTCCACAAACTTCCACCCACCCCGCATTCTCCAATGGCTCCTGATAAAAATGGTACCTCACTCATGTGGGTGGGTCAAGTACCCGCGACAGGCAAGGGCCCAAAACCTATTGTGGAGACATCAAAACGACCTGGTTTTGCAAGGGGGGCACCTGGGTTTTTGGCCCCAGGCTCAGCGGCCATATAGGGGAAACCTACCAAACCCACACATTTCTGAAAACTAGACATCCTGGGGAGTCCAGTGAGGTATGGCTTCCATGGATCCCCCAACGTTTCCCTACCCAGAATCCCCTGCAAAACTCAACTTTAGCTGAAAATAATGACATTTTCCTCACTTTTCTGTGTGGGAAAGTTGTGGGATCACTGGGCTGACACAAATGTCCTACCACCTAGCGTTCCCCCAGGTCTCCCGATAAAAATGGTGCCTCACTTGTGTGGGTAGGCATAATGGCTGCAACAGGAAATGGCCCAATCATGCTGTGGAGACTTCAAAATTACCTAATATAAAACTACCTGGTTTCACAGGGGGGCAGCTGGTTTTTTGGCCCCGGGCTCGCGGCCATCTAGGGAAACCTACCAAACCCACACATTTCTGAAAACTAGACACCCTGGGAAGTCCATTGAGGTATGGCTTGCGTGGATTGCCCAATGTTTTCCTATCCAGAATCTCCTGCAAACTTCAAATTTAGCTGAAAAAATCACTTTTTCCACACATTTTTGTGTGGGATCACTGTGCCGGCACACATGTCCTACCACCTAGTGTTCCCCTTGGTCTCCCAAGTAAAATGATACCTCACTTGTGTGGCTGTCCAATAATAATCAGCCGCGAGCCCAGGGCCAAAGAACCAGGTGGCCCCCCCTACAAAACCAGGTAGTTTTATGATAGGTAATTTTGAAGTCTCCGCAGTACAATTTGGGCCATTTACTGTTGCAGCCACTATGCCTACCCACACAAGTGAGGTACCATTTTTATCGGGAGACCTGGGGAAACGCTAGGTGGTAGGAAATTTGTGTCAGCCCGGTGATCCCACAACTTTCCCACACAGAAAAGTGAGGAAAATTTGATTTTTTTTCAGTCAGCTAAATTTGAGGTTTGCAGGGGATTCTGGGTAGGGAAACGTTGGGAGATCCATGCAAGCCATACCTCACTGGACTCCCCAGGGTGTCTAATTTTCAGAAATGTGTGGGTTTGGTAGGTTTCCCACGATGGCCGCTGAACCCGGGGCCAAAAACCCAGGTGCCCCCCCCTTGCAAATCCAGGTAGTTTTGTGATAGGTAATTTTGATGTCTCCACAATAGGTTTTGGGCCCTTGCCTGTCGCGGGTATTTGACCTACCCACACGAGTGAGGTACCATTTTTATCGAGAGACTTTGGAGAATGCGAAATTGGTGGAAGTTTGTGGACAACGCAGATTCCAGAACTTTCCATCACAGAAATGTGGGGAAAATGTGTTTATTTACAAAGTTTGAGGTTTGCAAGGGATTCTGGGTAACAGAACCTGATGAGAGCCACACAAGTCACCCCATCCTGGATTCCCCTGGATGTCTAGTTTTTAAAAATGTATAGGTTTGCTAGGTTTTCCTAGGTGCCAGCAGAGCTAGGGTTCAAAATCTACAGCTAGGTACTTAGCAAAAAAAGGGTCAGTTTTCACTGTAAAAATGTGGTCTGTCCACTTTGTGTTTTGGGCCATTTTCTGTCGCGAGTAGTAGGCCTGCCCAAACAAATGAGGTACCATTTTTATCGGGATACTTTGGGGAATGCTGGGCAAGTGGAAGTTTGTGGATCTGCGCAGATTCCTGAACTTTCCATCACTGAAATGTGAGGAAAATGATTTTTTTTTTTTTTTACAAAGTTTAAGGTTTGCAAGGGATTCTGGGTAACAGAACCTAGTGAGAGCCACTCAAGTCACCCCATCCTGGATTCCCCTAGGTGTCTAGTTTTCAAAAATGTATAGGTTTGCTAGGTTTCCCTAGGTGCTGGCAGAGCTAGCGTTCAAAATCTACAGCTAGGCACTTTGCAAAAAAAGGGTCAGTTTTCACTGTAAAAATGTGGTGTGGCCACTTTGTGTTTTGGGCCGTTTCCTGTCACGGCTAGTAGGCCTGCCCAAACAAGTGAGGTACCATTTTTATTGGGAGACTTTGGCGGAATGCTGGATGGGTGGAAGTTTGTGGATCTGCGCAGATTCCAGAACTTTCCATCACAGAAATGTGAGGAATATTTGTTTTTTTAACAAAGTTTGAGATTTGCAAGGGATTCTGTGTAACAGAACCTAGTTAGAGTCACACAAGTCACCACATCCTGGATTCCCCTGGGTGTCTAGTTCTAAAAAATGTATAGGTTTGCTAGGTTTCCTTGGGTGCCGGCTGTTCTAGGACCCAAAATCCAAAGGTAGGCACATTCCGAAAAAAGTCAGTGCCTTTCTGCCGCCCTGGGGAGGGGGGAATCGGGGGCTATTGCTCCAATATGTTTCCAAGGCGGGCAGAAAGACTTTATTTTTTTGGGGTGTGGGGGCATTGGCATGCCCTTTCTGGATAGCCCCCACCCCTATGTATAAAAAAGCCAGCATAATCCCTGCCGCCTAGTGGGCTCTCTGCCCCCCCGGGGGCAGAACAAGGGCTACTGCCCCCATCTTCCGCCTATGATGGCAGAAAGACTGTGGCATCTTTTTGGGGGTGGGGGGGGTGGGGGCATTGGCATACCCATTCTGGGCAGCCCCCACCCCTGAGTTTTGAATTTTCTTTATCCCTGGTGCCTAGTGGGTTTTCTGCCCCCCCAAGGGGGCAGATAAGGGGCTATTGCCCCATCTGCCTCCTGGGGGGCAGACAGACAGTGGCAATTTTTTTTGGGGGGGCATTGGCATGCCCATTCTGGGCAGCCCCACCCCTACGTATAAAAAAAATCCCGGTGCCTAATGGGCTTTCTGTCCCCCCCGGAGGCAGATCAGGGGCTATTGCCCCATCTGCCTCCTGGGGGGGCAGAAAGAAGGTGGCATTTTTTTGGGGGGGAGGGTGGTTGGCATTGGCATGCCCATTCTGGGCAGCCCCCACCCCTGGCCTATAAAAAATACGATACCTCTCCCAAGTGTTTCGATGCTCGGGGGGCTGAGATAGCACCACGAGCACCGAAACATTGAAACTGAAACAAAGTTTCAGTTTCGTTTTCAATGCAATGACGTCAGCGCCATGCGCGCGATCATCATTGCATTAAAAATTAAAAAACAGCCTCGGGAGGTTGGAAAAGCTCTTCCCCAGCTCCCAAGGCCAACAGAAAAAAAGGAAATCCCTCTGTTGTCTGCAGCAGAGGGATTTAGTGCCCCTGTACTCATGACGGAATGGTTCCGTTATGAGCACAGGAGCACCGGTGCTCATGATGGAACCATTCCGTCATGAGCACCGAAAGGGTGTAAGATCTGATTGAGCAAACACGAGACTGAAGAGATTTAAAGAAATAATTAGAGAAATGAAAAAAGGGAAAGGTGAAGAACAACGAATAGTTGGCGGGGAAATGTGTAGTAAGTGAATCAGAGGTGGGGACGAGTACAGTGACAGAGTTTCCTTTAAGAAAAGTACATGGAGGATATTTAGTCCATGTCCCTTAAACAAGAGCTGATTTGATTGATTTCACACATAACTTTGCAAATTCCAGAAAAGTATAGAATTTGGGAAAGATTATAAGGAAAATAGGAACTTAAAGAGTCAGTACAATCTTATTCTGAAAGTTTGATGCAGATATTTAAATAGTGAAGTCAAAAATCCAGAGAAATATGATATTGGAGAGCTAGTTTCTGCTTTTGTGAATGGGCTGAGATCAGAGATTAACAATCAAATTCAGCAAAGTGAATTATGTTGGTGGACAAAGGGCATTAATAACATTTTGAAATTGGCTAAAACCGTAGTGATTATCTTGAAAAGAAACAGAAAATGTTGAAAGAGAAGCTGATGATTGCAATTAGAAATTGGACACATTTTTTGAGATATAGAATGAATGGAATTAATCAAACGGTGCAGTGTGAAAAGACATTGGAAATGTTTAAATGATGAAAAAGGACTGCAGGTTGTCATTTTTTGGGGTGGATTGAGCATTAGAAAAGAGAATGTATACAGACTCCACAGAGAATTCAAGACAACATACAACAAAATCAGTAGATACAGAGAAATAATGTAATGTCAAACAAAAATAAGTAGAATCAGAAAATGTTTTGAATGCCAGTACCCTCAGCTCTGGTAATGCAACAAAACATGAGAAATAAAATGTCATGTAATGTGGGTTACCAACAGAATACCATGATCATCACTGATGAGATGACAGGCCAGAGGAGTCAATGGCCATCCTGTTTCATTTATGATTTATACAGGGTGTTAGATTTGGGGGTCTCTAGTTGGCAGAGGTATGTACCTTTGTCCAAATAGGGACCCTTGAGTCTAGTCAGGGAAAGTAGGTACACTCCCGAAATAACCCCTGCTCACCCTCTTGGTAGCTTGGCACGAGCAGACAGGCTTAGTTCAGAGGCAGTGTGTAAAGCATTTGTGAACACATACAGTAATCAAGTGACAACACTACAAATGGACACCACACAGGTTATATATTTATAAAAATAGGTATACTTTATATAGATTTATCACAAGACCATAAACGACAAAAATAATCCACAATACTGTTAAGAAGACTTAGTTCTGATCAAAAAGGCTTAATTCAAGGTTCTGTGCGAGTCGGTAGCCTCCTCCGGCTACGGCGATGTCGAGAACAAACAGAGTCTAACAAATCCAGCTGATCGCGTCGAGACGGGCCAACACAGCGTAGACAGACTCGGTCACAGTACCTTTTTCTTGAAGCGGCAGGCACGGGCGTGCGAGCCGGATGGCTGTTCGTCGCGGTCGCGATGCAAAAATGGAAGCGTTGCAGGACGCGTTGTCCCTCGATGCGGTGCAGGCAGCGGCTTGTTGACGTCGTCGAGACGGAGTCGGTGAGACCAGGGCCGTGCGTTGTAGGGCGAGACGGTGCTTCGATGCGGTGCTGGCAGGTTGCGGTGCGGCGACGGAGCCGGATTCAGGAGCTGGCGTCGATCAGTCTGGACAGCGGTGCGAGTCGGGCGGTGCGTCGCAAAGCGTGCGAGCGGTGCCCAACTCCGGTGCGGTCACAGGACTCGAACTCAGCAGCAGTGACCGTGTCGGTCGGACCAGTTCGATTCGGCGTAGCGAGCGTTGCAGGACGCGTTGTCCCTCGATGCGGTGCAGGCAGCGGCTTGTTGACGGAGTCGGTGAGACCAGGGCCGTGCGTTGCAGGGCGAGACGGTGCTTCGATGCGGTGCTTACAGGACACCGAGTCGGTCGTGAGAGTCGGTCACAGCTCCCTACCTCTGCAGCCACTGAAACAGAGTTTCCAGCAGCAGTTCACAAAGGGGGTGAAGTCCAATGGTCCTGGGACTTCGGTCAGGGGGCAAGCTCTCTTCCAAGCCCTTGGAGATCCTTCACAAGTTGATGAAAGTCACAGCAAAGCAAAAGTTCCTTTCTCCTTTCTTTGGCAGTCAGGCAAACCACTGCAGGCCAATCCCCCAAGCAGCACTTCAGCTTAGGGATAGTCTCTCCTCAGTTTCTTCTTGGTTCCGCTCCTCAGCAAAGGTTTCTTCTTGTTCCCAAAAGTGATCTAATTTTCCTGGGGTCTGGGTGCCCCTCTTATACCCCTGATTCTCTTTGTTCTCTGGAGGCAGAGAGGCCTCTGCCTAGTCCAAAACCAGTTCTGGTCAGTTCTGGAGCACTTTGTTTTTCTGACTCCTTCTTTCCTTTCAGAATGTGGGGCAGAGTGCTCAGCCGCCCGGCAGGAGGTGGAGCCAGCATTGTGGAAGGCAGGCACAGCCCTATTTAGACCCAGGTGCAACTCCTCCCTCCACTCTGGATGCAGATCTTTCTATTCAGCCCTGCGTTGACTCACCCTGTCTCCTGTAGCCACCCCCAGCCCCTGTCACTCAATCTCCAGACAAGGAATACACAACCTAGCAGAGGCAGGCTTGGATAGTTAGGCAAGAAAATACCCACTTTCTAAAAGTGGTATTTTCAAACACAGAATGTTAAAACCAACTTCACTAAAAGATGTATTTTATCATCCTGAGTTCAGGCATACTAAATTCGTTTTCCTACCATGTTCCGGGGTCAGTTCTGACTATAAGGTGTAATAGTCAGTCTGCCCATTCTGGCCTATGGGGAGCAGGTAGCCTTGCAATAGTGAAAAACGAAAATGGCTGTAATTCACTATTAGGACATGCCACACACACCAGGGCATGTCCTACCTTATACTTACAATGCACCCTGCCCTAGGGCCTACTTTAGGGGTGACCAATATGCAGTAAAGGGAAGGTTTAGGGACTGGTAAGTGGGTGTACTCACCAAGTCGACATGGCAGCCCTAGGCTGCACACAGGCTCTGCGATGGCAGGCCTGAGACACATTTTACAAGCCGCTTCTGTGGGTGGCACAACCAGTGCTGCAAGCCCACCAGCGGCATTGGATTTACAAGCCCGGGGCACACTGAGTGCACTGTACTAGGGACTGACAAGTAAACCAATCATCCAATCATGGAGTCACTAATACATACATCAATTAACGATAGGGAGCACTTGCACTTTGGCACTGATTAGCAGCGGCAAAGTGCCCATGAGCCTCTAGTCCAGCAAAAACATATCGGCAACAGTGGAGGCATTACGAAAAAATGGAAGGGAGACCCACGCCAAGGATGCCAGGTCTAACACGTGTCCCCTCCAGCTGAAATGTGGGGAGAACTATCCTACCCCTAGGGAGTTCTCATCGCTAAGGCGGAAAAATCTGGACAGTCCATCAGCATTGGCGTGTTCTGTACCAGGGCGGTGTTCCACCGTAAAGTCCATCCCCTGTAGGGAAATGGACCACCTCAACAGCTTTGGATTCTCACCCCTCATCTGCATCAACCATCTGAGGGGCCTGTGGTCTGTCTGAACCCGGAAGTGAGTCCCAAACAGGTATGGTCTCAGCTTCTTCAGTGCCCAGACCACAGCAAATGCCTCACGCTCGATAGCACTCCATCTCTGTTCCTGGGGAAGTAACCTCCTACTGAGGAAGGCTACAGGTTGGTCTAGGCCCTCCTCATTGATCTGTGATAGAACAGCCCCTACACCATGCTCTGAAGTGTCCGTCTGAACAATGAACTCATTGGAGAAGTTGGGTGCCTGGAGCACAGGCGCCGTGCACATGGCAGTCTTCAAGGTGTCAAAAGCTTTTTGACAGGCGTCAGTCCAAATCACTCTCCTGGGCTGCTTCTTGGAAGTCAGCTCTGTCAAGGGGGCAACAATGCTGCCATACCCCTTGACGAATCTCCGGTAATACCCGGTGAGTCCTAGGAAGGCTCTCACCTCTGTCTGGGTCTTGGGGGCTCCCAAGCCAGAATGGTATCAATTTTCGGTTGGAGGGGCGCCACCTGGCCGCTCCCAACCTGGTGTCCCAAGTACACCACAGAACCCTGCCCAATCTGGCACTTACTCGCCTTGATTGTGAGGCCTGCTCTCCGCAGCGCCATCAACACTTCCCAGAGGTGACGCAGATGTTCTTCCCAACTGGAACTGAACACTGCGATGTCATCCAGGTAGGCGGCACTGAAATCCTCCAGTCCAACCAACACCTGGTTGACCAACCTCTGAAAGGTGGCAGGGGCATTCTTCATCCCAAAGGGCATCACGCGGAACTGGTAGTGCCCATCTGGTGTGGAGAATGCTGACCTCTCTTTTGCCCCATCAGTCAAGGCGATCTGCCAGTACCCAGACGTTAAGTCAAACGTGCTGAGGTACCGCGCAGCCCCTAACCGATCCATGAGCTCATCAGCTCTGGGGATGGGGTGGGCGTCAGTCCTGGTGACGGAATTGAGTCCCCTGTAGTCCACACAGAACCGGAGTTCTGGTGTGGCACCAGGCGCGGCTGCCTTTGGAACCAAGACCACTGGGCTGGCCCAAGGGCTGTTAGAGGACTCAATCACCCCTAGCGCAAACATCTTGGAGACCTCCTCCTTGATGCAGGCTCTGACCCTGTCAGTCACCCTGTAAGCCTTGTGCTTCACAGGAAGACTGTCCCCAGTGTCCACATCATGGACGCACCAATGAGTGACACTGGGAACCAGGGAGAACAGGTCAGGGAACTGTCCCAACAGTTGGCGACAGTCACCCTGCTGCTCAGGTGTCAGGGAGGTAGAGAGGTTTACTCCCTCCACTGATCCAGCTTGCTCTCGGGCTGACAGGAGGTCAGGAAGAGGCTCGGTCTCCTCCTCCATTCCATCATCTGTAGCTAGAGCATGCCCACTTGGGACCTCTCCAAGTGGGGCTTCAGGCGGTTCACATGCAGGACCCGCAAGGGGTTCCTGGGAGACTGCAAGTCCACCAAATAGGTAACTGGACTCTTGCGCTCCACCACCGAAAAGGGCCGGTCCACCTGTCCTGGAGCGCACAGGGCTCCACAGGGGCCATGACCCACACTTTCTGACCAGGCTGAAGCTCTACCAGAGTGGCATTCTGGTCGTACCACCGCTTCATCTCCTCCTGGCTGGCTTCCAGATTTGCCTCAGCAAGTTCTCTGAAACGCCTAGTCTGGTTCCGGAAGGCCAGCATGTAACTGTATACATCCTGGGGAGGTTTTCTGGGAGATTGCTCCCAGCCTTCCTTGACCAAACTCAGAGGTCCTCGCACCGGGTGTCCATAGAGGAGCTCAAAGGGACTGAACCCTAGAGACTTTTGTGGCACCTCCCGGTATGCAAACAACAGGCATGGTAAGAGGACGTCCCATTTACGCCTCATGGGTTCTTCCAGACCCATAATCATGCCCTTGAGGGTCCGGTTGAATCTCTCAACCAGCCCATTTCCTTGAGGGTGGTAAGGAGTGGTGAACTTGTAAGTTACACCGCACTCCTGCCACAGGGACTTCATGTACTTGGACACGAAGTTGGTACCTCTGTCAGACACCACCTCTTGAGGGAATCCCACACGTGAGAAAATTCCCATCAGTGCCCGTCCCACCACGGGGGCCGTCACTGTCCTCAGAGGGATGGCTTCAGGGTACCGGGTGGCATGGTCCACCAAGACCAGGATAAACCTGTTGCCCATGGCTGTCTTGGGGTCCAGTGGCCCCACAATGTCAATACCCACCCGTTCAAAGGGGGTGCCGGCAACAGGGAATGGCTGGAGAGGAGCCTTGTGCTTCCTCCCACTCTTTCCACTTGCCTGGCAAGTCTGACATGTCCTGCAGTGAGTGGCGGCACTCCTGCGCATCTGGGGCCAATAGAAATGGGTAACAAGCCTGTCAAAGGTCTTGTCCTGCCCCATATGTTCTGCTAACGGTACATCATGAGCCAACCCCAGTAGGAAGGCTCTGAAGCGCTGGGGTACCACCAGCACACGGGCTGACCCAGGCTCAGCAACCTTAGGCTCTGAATACAGGAGACCATTCTCCCAGTAAACCCAATGTGATCCAGACTGATCACCTGCTGCCTGGTCTGTGGCCTGTTGCCTCAGACCCACGAGAGAGGGGCATGCGCTCTGCTCCTCGCAGAACTCTTCCCTGGAGGGTCCTCCTTCTTGCTGCCAATGGGTCAGCTCAGGTAGGTCCCCCAGTTCAGCTACCTGTTCCCCTGTAGGCTCCAGGGCATCCCCCTCAGGGTCTGCCTCCTCCTGGACCATGGGAACTTCGGGGGCCGGTTTCCCGTGCCCCCTGCCTCCTCTTTCTTCGGCAGGCACCTGGGCCTCCATCTCAGGCTCCAGGTCCTCTTGAACACCTTTAGCTGCCATTGACCGGGTGGTCACACATGCCCAATCAGGCAAGCCCAACATTTCTAAATGCGCACTCCGCTCCACCTTAGCCCAAGGTGAGCTCTCCAAATCGTTCCCTAACAAACAGTCAACAGGCATGGCTGGCCTCACAGCTACTTGAAGAGTACCCGAGACCCCCCCCACTCAAAGGGAACCTGAGCCACCTTGCAGTGACTCTCTGTGTTGTCAGCGGCAACAACCGGATAGAATGCATCAAGTATAACCTGCTCTTTAGACACCAGGTGACACTTGACAGCTGTCACACTGGCTCCTGTGTCTCCAGAGCCTCCACCCTATGGCCATTGATGGTCACCCACTGCCTGTATTTCTTAGTGTTCTCAGGCAGCGGGGTCCTAGGGACCATCTCAGAGTCTCCTAATGAGACAAGGGAAAACACTGTGGGATCCCCCCCACCTTGGGCACCCAACTCCTCCCCCAGGGCTACACTAGCCAACTGCCGGGGGACTGCACTGGTGGGTGCTGGTTTTCCATGCAAAGGGCAATGAGGATCGTTTGCCTTGTGGCCAGGGGCGCCACACTTGTAACATACCAGCGGTCCCTGGTGAACAGGGGGGCCTGTCAGGGCCACTGGCTTCTTCTCAGGGGGAGGCTGAGAACCTTTCCCTTGGTTCCCTTGGGGTTTACTTTGGGGCCCTTTATGGAACTCCTTCTGTTTACCCTTGTCCCCCCCACTCTTCTGCTGGGGACCCTGCCCACCCTTGGCGGAGTCTCCCACGTGACCCTTGTGGACCCGGGTACTCACCCAGCGGTCCGCCTCCTCAGCAAGCTGCCTAGGGTTAGTCAGCTTACTATCAATCAGGTGCTGGCGTAGCTCAGGAAAACAATTACCGGACAAGTGCTCCCAGGCAATCAAATCAAAGAGCGCCTGAAAATCAGTCGCTTTGCTACCCTTTACCCAACCATCCAAGGCTCTGCAAAAGAAGGTCACATATTCAACCCAGGTACTGCTTTCAATCTTACTACAGTTCCTGAACCTTTGCCTATAAAGCTCAGGGGTCAAACCATACCTAGTCATTAAGGCATCCTTCATGTGGCTGTACGAATTATAGACTTCAGAGGGCAAATCTAACAAGGTATCCCGCCCTTCACTGAGGAACCGTCCCCACAACCCCGCTCCCCAATCCTTCTCAGGGACCCGGTGGGAAGACATGGCTACCTCATAGGCTTTGAACCACTGCCCAATGTCATCATTTTTAAAAAATTCCTTAACCACATCTTTTGGAATATACACCCTAGCTTCAACAGGCACAGGCGGTACACTGCCACCAGAGGGAGTAATCTCTAAGCTCTTGGCCTTCAATTCCAACTCCCTCAAAACTTTCTCATGTTCAAACTGCATTTTCTTTTCCTCTAGGGCCAATTTCCTAGTTTGCATTTCGAATTCTAACTGCCCATTCAGCTTGAGCTTGGTCATCTGCATTTCGTGCATCCTACTCTCCTTCCTGTCCTCCAACTCCTCTGGAGACAGTCCTCTGGCAGAAACACTGCTACCTACTGGGGAAGGTGGTCTTCTAGCCCCTAGACCCAATAGCCCCTCCAGCTGCCCTTCTGCATTCTCAGCCCCCTCCACAGGGGCACTCCTTGATTCGACCCAGGCCCTCAGCGCCTTTTGAAGGTCCTCCTTCCTGGAGAGTCCGGTCATGGACACTTTAAACTTTTTGCAGAATTGCCTGAGCTGCTTAAGGGTGTAGCATTCTAGCCTCTCTTCTTCCCAATCACACTCAACAGAGGCTACTGATGCTGGTTTCTCCATAGTGACTGAACTTGGCATTTGCAAAAATAGGAAATCCCAGAAAAAATGCTATAAAAGTATGTGGTTGCATTTTGGTCTGCACTCACTAAGTAGTGTTCACCAATCACTGTACATGAGTCACAAATGCAAGTCCAGAATCCTCACCGCTGACCACCAATGTTAGATTTGGGGGTCTCTAGTTGGCAGAGGTATGTACCTTTGTCCAAATAGGGACCCTTGAGTCTAGTCAGGGAAAGTAGGTACACTCCCGAAATAACCCCTGCTCACCCTCTTGGTAGCTTGGCACGAGCAGACAGGCTTAGTTCAGAGGCAGTGTGTAAAGCATTTGTGAACACATACAGTAATCAAGTGACAACACTACAAATGGACACCACACAGGTTATATATTTATAAAAATAGGTATACTTTATATAGATTTATCACAAGACCATAAACGACAAAAATAATCCACAATACTGTTAAGAAGACTTAGTTCTGATCAAAAAGGCTTAATTCAAGGTTCTGTGCGAGTCGGCAGCCTCCTCCGGCTACGGCGATGTCGAGAACAAACAGAGTCTAACAAATCCAGCTGACCGCGTCGAGACGGGCCAACACAGCGTAGACAGACTCGGTCACAGTACCTTTTCTTGAAGCGGCAGGCACGGGCGTGCGAGCCGGATGGCTGTTCGTCGCGGTCGCGATGCAAAAATGGAAGCGTTGCAGGACGCGTTGTCCCTCGATGCGGTGCAGGCAGTGGCTCGTTGACGTCGTCGAGGCGGAGTCGGTGAGACCAGGGCCGTGCGTTGCAGGGCGAGACGGTGCTTCGATGCGGTGCTGGCAGGTTGCGGTGCGGCGATGGAGCCGGATTCAGGAGCTGGCGTCGATCAGTCCGGACAGCGGTGCGAGTCGGGCGGTGTGTCGCAAAGCGTGCGAGCGGTGCCCAACTCCGGTGCGGTCACAGGACTCGAACTCTGCTGCAGTGACCGTGTCGGTCGGACCAGTTCGTTTCGGAGTCCCGTGGCGTTGCAGGACGCGTTGTCCCTCGATGCGGTGCAGGCAGCGGCTCGTTGACGGAGTCGGTGAGACCAGGGCCGTGCATTGCAGGGCGAGACGGTGCTTCGATGCGGTGCTTACAGGACACCGAGTCGGTCGTGAGAGTCGGTCACAGCTCCCTACCTCTGCAGCCACTGAAACAGAGTTTCCAGCAGCAGTTCACAAAGGGGGTGAAGTCCAATGGTCCTGGGACTTCGGTCAGGGGGCAAGCTCTCTTCCAAGCCCTTGGAGATCCTTCACAAGTTGATGAAAGTCACAGCAAAGCAAAAGTTCCTTTCTCCTTTCTTTGGCAGTCAGGCAAACCACTGCAGGCCAATCCACCAAGCAGCACTTCAGCTTAGGGATAGTCTCTCCTCAGTTTCTTCTTGGTTCCGCTCCTCAGCAAAGGTTTCTTCTTGTTCCCAAAAGTGATCTAATTTTCCTGGGGTCTGGGTGCCCCTCTTATACCCTGATTCTCTTTGTTCTCTGGAGGCAGAGAGGCCTCTGCCTAGTCCAAAACCAGTTCTGGTCAGTTCTGGAGCACTTTGTTTTTCTGACTCCTTCTTTCCTTTCAGAATGTGGGGCAGAGTGCTCAGCCGCCCGGCAGGAGGTGGAGCCAGCATTGTGGAAGGCAGGCACAGCCCTATTCAGACCCAGGTGCAACTCCTCCCTCCACTCTGGATGCAGATCTTTCTATTCAGCCCTGCGCTGACTCACCCTGTCTCCTGTAGCCACCCCCAGCCCCTGTCACTCAATCTCCAGACAAGGAATACACAACCTAGCAGAGGCAGGCTTGGATAGTTAGGCAAGAAAATACCCACTTTCTAAAAGTGGTATTTTCAAACACAGAATGTTAAAACCAACTTCACTAAAAGATGTATTTTATCATCCTGAGTTCAGGCATACTAAATTCGTTTTCCTACCTTGTTCCCGGGGTCAGTTCTGACTATAAGGTGTAATAGTCAGTCTGCCCATTCTGGCCTATGGGGAGCAGGTAGCCTTGCAATAGTGAAAACGAAAATGGCTGTAATTCACTATTAGGACATGCCACACACACCAGGGCATGTCCTACCTTATACTTACAATGCACCCTGCCCTAGGGCCTACTTTAGGGGTGACCAATATGCAGTAAAGGGAAGGTTTAGGGACTGGTAAGTGGGTGTACTCACCAAGTCGACATGGCAGCCCTAGGCTGCACACAGGCTCTGCGATGGCAGGCCTGAGACACATTTTACAAGCCGCTTCTGTGGGTGGCACAACCAGTGCTGCAAGCCCACCAGCGGCATTGGATTTACAAGCCCGGGGCACACTGAGTGCACTGTACTAGGGACTGACAAGTAAACCAATCATCCAATCATGGAGTCACTAATACATACATCAATTAACGATAGGGAGCACTTGCACTTTGGCACTGATTAGCAGCGGCAAAGTGCCCATGAGCCTCTAGTCCAGCAAAAACATATCGGCAACAGTGGAGGCATTACGAAAAAATGGAAGGGAGACCCACGCCAAGGATGCCAGGTCTAACACAGGGGTTCTACAGTTTGTTCTGTGGAAGTTCCAAACCTAACCCTCTTGGGGAAGAAAAGTTCAAGTTGGAGGGGATAAGCAGTGAACATATTGGTAATCAAGTTTCAGCAGATGTACCAGTCAAAATAGGTTAAATGTGGAATAAACATTAATTTATTTTATGTGATTCAAGCCCATTGAACTTGCTTGGACGAGATCTTCTTTGCAAGATGAATTGTGTTATTTCCTACACACCAGATGGCGTTGCAGTAGAAACACAAGATGAGGATTCACTTTTTAAAATTAGTGCAGAGAATTCTAGAGCTTAGATGTATGCAGTTTTGACAAAAGAAGCCCTCCCTCCAGATTTAAGACTTAGGGCCTGATTACGAAATTGGTGGATGAGATACTCTGTCACAAACGTGAAGGATATCCCGTCTGCCGTATTACAAGTTCCATAGGATATAATGGAATTGTAATACAGTGGACGGGATATCCGTCACATTTGTGATGGAGTAACTCTGTCCGCCAAACCCATAATCAGGCCCTAACTGTCTGAGAAGCATGTGATTTTACAGGGAAAGAAATTGGATTGATTAAAATAGAAGAACCAGTAAAATAAAGGTTGAACTAGATGCAATATTCCCCAGAACTAGACAATACAGACCAACTAAAGAGGCTGATGAATGAATCAAACCATTGATTAAGAAAATAATAGAGCTGGGAATCCTTCAAGAGGTCCTTGGCAGATTAATAAAGTTGTTGTCCCTTGCTGTCCTGTGGTACTGAATCCAGCAGTAATACTGTTCCAAACTCCTTCAGAGAAAGAACGGTATACGGCCATTGACTTGTGCCAAGGATTAATTTCAATATGATTGCATTAAGGCTCGCAGTGCCTCTTCACATTACAATTTTTGAGCAAAGTTCTTGTATGGTGTAGGATCCCACTAGGGTATCCAGAGAGCCCTTCAATTTTCTAACAGACACTTAAAAAGGATTTAGAACGTTTAAAATAGCCATGTAATTCAGTCCTAGTTCAATTTATAGATGACCTTTTGTTAGCTTCTAAAATTAAAGAAAACTGTGAACTTGATACAATTGCATTGTTACATCATTTGGCAGAAAATTATCATAAAGTTTCCCCAACAAAAATGCAGTACTGTGAGAAGGAAGTTATCCATTTTGGACACCATATTGAGAAGGGTGTGTGAAAAGTCTTGAAAGAACACATTTCTGCAAATCTGAACTTGAGTCCTCCAACCACCCAAAGGCAGGTTCAGATATTTCTGGGAATTGTTGGCTACTGTTGTCAGTAGATTCCAAATGTTTTCCAGACTGCAAAGCCGTTTGCAAGACTGACATGCAGTGATGCTCAAGATCTGGTCCCATTTGATGACAAGTGCCTTAAATCTTTTGAAAAACTGAAAGAGAGTTTGTGTCACGCGTCCACTGTTGGGATTCCTGAATACAATAGGATTCTCTATTTGTTTTGCTATGAAAAAGATAGGTGTGCACATTCAATACTTGCACAAAGATGCAGAGGACAAATGCTTACAATTGCTTATCTTTCAGGAGTGTTGATCCAGTTGCTTTAAGTATTCCAGGATGTCTGAAATTGGTTGCAATAGTTTGTTTGGCAATAGAGCAAAGCTAAGGAATTGTGATGGGCCATACTTTAATAGTTTATGATCCACACTGAAATCCTATTAATAAGAATGAAAACACAGCACATTACAAATAGCAGGCTAATGCATTATGAACAGGTAATACTTAGAGCAGCCAACATTTAAATTCGAAGTTACAATATCCTGAATCCATCGCCACTGCTTCCGATTTCAGACAAATGTGAAGATGGGGAAAATATTGCTGATGACAAATTGGAGCACAGTTGCATAGAGGTGACTTAATTATGCACCAAAATAAGACCAGATATTAAGCAAATCCCACTTAAGATTTAACACTGTTTGTTGATTTTTCCTGTCTGAGGGATCCATATGGAGGATTGAGAGCTGCTTATGCAGTATGCTCTGTTTCAGAAACATTAGAGGCATCCTCCTTACCAAGTGTGACATTAGCACAAGTAGCGGAATTAATTGCTCAAATGAAAAGCTTTCTGCTTGCTAGAGAATGTAAATGTGCTAATTTACACAGATTCCCAATATGGTTTTGGAGTTGTGCGTGATTATGGTCAGCTCTGGTCACTAAGAGGGTTCATGACATCTTCAGGTGCTCCAATAAAGTCTAGTATGTACATATTAGGTTTGTTGGATACAATTCAAAAACTAAAAGAAGCAGCAGTTGTAAAATGCCAAGCCCATAAGGCTGGAAAACATTTGGTCACATTAGGAAACAAATATGCTAACCAAATGGTAAGGTCTTATGCCATGCAGGAAGGGACAGTGATGAGAATTTTGTAAATTATAATGTCACACAATATTCAAACAATGTAACTATTTCTTTATGTTATCTTGCAGACTTGCTTAAGTGAGTTAAGAGATTTGCAGGAAGATGCTCCTGAAAATGAAAAGTTGAAATGGATAAAATTGGGTTACAAAAAGAATTATCAGAATTTATATGTGAATAAAGATAACAAATATGCTCTACCTGATGCAATGCTGCAGCCCATGTGTAAATATTTGCATAATCAAACTCATGCAGGAAGAGATAGTCTAATCAGGTTATTTAAGAAGTATTGTGAAAATATAGGATTTGGACATGTTGCTGAAGATGTACGTGCACAATGGCTAGTTTGTCATTTAAACAATCAAAGTAAAAACACTATTACTGTCATGAATCACATTGGCAAATTGGATGCCCATTTACAAGATTGCATGCAGACTTTATTGAGATGCCACTTTGCAATGGCCTTACAAATATCTTGGTAGTAGTCTGTTTTCTAAATGGACTGAGCCGTTTCCCACTAGGTTAAGCAGATAGTCTTTCAGTAGCCACATTGCTGTTGAGGGAGTTGATAATAGGGGTGGGTGGTAAACTCTGCTCTGTCGGCGGGGTTCACGGAGTTACTCTGTGCGCATAGCGCAGAGTTCGGCAAAAACTCTGCCAAAGCCGCGTGGCAGAGCTTATCGCTCAAGTATTCAAATCAAAGAGACTAATCGAGCAACTCTCACAGAAAGGGTAGTGGAATGTCACGTCAGCTGCTAAAAGGTATTGTGCCAGGGGTATATATAATCGTGAGGCTCGCAATCAATGAACAACAAATTAAGCATTCCTCAACCGATCGCTGTTATGTTGTGTTGTTTCTGTGTTTTCACAGGTCATAAACATTTTTTAAACTATTTCCACTGCCAATCTTTGTCCACTCTGCCATCGCCAGAGCCCAACCCAATCTGGAGCAACTTCCTGTACTGCCGGTAATGGTGGGGTTGCTGCCTGGGGCACGCTACATGACCTGCCTGCCCTGCCTCTGAAGCCTGTGGGAGCCCCAGCTGAGGTCTGAATACATCTCTTCACACCAGTGGCATGGCTCAGCCTCCACTGCAGGCTCTGCCAGTCCCAAGGGAAGCTTGGTGTCCGGTGTGAGCAGGGCAGGGGGGGGGGGGCACCAGCTCTACAGTGTGGGACAAGAAGTATGGACATCGGATCATGCAACATTGAAAGTGGAGTGGACACAATGGGCCGAGGAGCCGGGCTGCCTAGCACCACCTGACTGTGGATCTCAGACTCATGCAAAGCCTTCTGTAGCATGCCTGCTCTATGAATTTTAGCACTTACTGTCTCCCCCCAGAGAGGGACCATTGCTGAACATCCCTGAGCACACTGCTGGACACCAAGCCTTGTAGTAGTGTGCGGAGCAGAAGCACACCGGGCCCAAGCGCACATCACTCAGAAGCATTTCTTCATGTTTGTAAAATGGGGTAAGCATTCATTTGCATTGGGAAAACTGCAGTTCCTAGAAGCACTAGGGGCTCATTGCATGCCTACTCTGACAGCTATTCAAGGAAAGTGACATGCATGGCTGAAGGCATTGCACGGTCTCCCTTCTCAGTGGCAGCCATATTCCTATTTCGCTAATGCACCTTCCTTTAAAGGTGTGAGCCTGCTATTGGAGGGAGTACCACTGCAGCAAACGAAGATTTGTTATTTTTATGTTGGTGCCGAAGCAAACTCCAGAACCTAAGGGGCTGACCAATCCCATTTGCATATGTGTTTGGCAATTTCCATAGTATAAGAGGGTGGCCAGAAATAGTTGCTGAGAAAGCTGCACAATCTCAGGGACGGGCTCAATCCAGGAGCTCGGCAGACTCCACAGACTCAGGAAGTGACCAGACACAGGGGCTTGGCAAACTTGAAATCTTCAGGGGTTAACCTAAGTCATGTGTTCAACAGACTCCACAGTCTCTGGGGAGACAGACATATGGGCTCATCAGACTCTGCACATTCTGGGGCTCACTAGACACACGAGCTAAGAAAACTACATAATCTTAGGGAAATGGACATACACAGGAGCTCTTCAAGCTCCACAGTCTGAGGCTCACCGTTCCGGGCTTAATTTACATTGGAGCTCTGCTGAGGTCCACCCAGCAGGCAGGGACTTGCTGAGATGTGTCTTGCTCACCCTGCACTGTGCCTGGACCCGGAACCTCCCCATCAAACCACGCCCTGTGACTGAGATAAAAGCATCCCTAACTCAAGCTCTGTACTCCCAGACCTTTCTTCAAACTTCATCCCCCCACACACACCCAACACCATGCCCAGAGAGTAAGGATGCCCCACCAGTAAACCAACCCATAGGACTGGGGGGGCCACAGTCTGTACATCACCACTCTTTACCTTCACCAGCAGGCTCTATGAACGTCACCTCCCCAAGAACACCAGCCAGGAACCTCGACCAGAAAAGAACTCCTTGCACAGACTTCTCACCAGTCTCATGTCCTCCTGCACTTTGTTTTCCTCTCACCCTTCTGTGGCACCCCATTCTTCCTGCACCCCATCAGGGTGGACAAATGGGAATCCTTAGCTCACGACCACAAGGTCTCTGGTAAGCGGGAGCTTTGCCTGGAACAATAAAACTTCCCTCCATTATGCATTTATGTAGGTGATTCGCCGGCTTGCGTCAATTCCTGTGCATCAGTTTGTTTTTACTTGGAGGTTCACAATACAACTCCAGAGTCTTTCAGTAACTCTGCTGATTTCAGTGGAGTGAAACTTCGAGAGCTCCGCCCAGGCCTAGTTGATACCACATTTCCGGCTCCCAAATTCTTTTTAAACTGACTGTGGCACTCACTTTAAAAATGAAGTCCTAAAGATACTCTTTACAGCTTTTGAGGTCAAAGATTCCACTGCAGTTACCAACCATAGTCCTCTGGGGTGGTGGAAAGGATGGATGGTACACCCAAGAACAAACAATAAAAAGTCTGTTCCTCAATAGATCTAAAGTGGCTAGATGCACTTAACCTTGTGCTGCTGAAAATGAGAAGCACTCCAAACAGAAAGACAGGTTTATTTCCCCATGAAATCATCATGGGAAGATTAATGAGACTTGCACATGTACCTTCAGCTGCATTAGATTTAACAGCTGATGATATTCTTCTGGATTATTTGATGTGGTAAAATCTGTCTTCCACCAGGTGGATGCAGTCACATAAGACTACAGCGATACGCCCTGTCATAGCTTGAATGCAGGAGACTGGATTCTCATTTGTAAACATGTTCACAAAGGCTGTTTGGAACAGAGGTAGAATGGCGCTTACCAGGTTATCCTCACTCCCAATAGTACAGTCAGTGTGCAGGAGTTCCTCAGTGGATACACACTGCTCATACAAAGAGAATTAGAGCAGTTGAAGCAGTGGAAGAAGCACAGAGGTTGATAATCAAGGTGCACAGACTACTGAAGAAAGAGACAGTTTGAGTAACATTCCAAGTCAAGTTTTCGGTGTGCATCCGGGAAGGGGGGGGGGGGGGTGACAGGTTGTTTTTATAACTAATGAAGATCAAATTGAAAATCAAGTTAAAGATTCAGAGAGAAAGCGACAGTTTCAAGTGAGTGAAGGTTCAGATGAGTTAAAATCTTTGGAAGCCCGGTTACAATGTTGTCAGAGTGAAGGGCTGGTGCTATGCTTCAAAGGAGCAAAGTATCTGTGGAGGCAAGAAGAAGCAGACTCTGATCATAATGACAAGTTGCAACTGAATATAAGAATTAAAAATATTCCCTCTGGAAGAAGAATATTTGCTGAGAAAAGAGCAGACAAAAGAAAGCCTGAACAGAATACAAGACTGAGTGAGAGAAACTGAATACTAAACACTGTCACTGAAGAAGTAAGGGCTGGAGAAATTCCCAGGGTGCGAATTTGCAAACAAAGACATTGTAAGTCAGAGTCGGAGATAGGAAAGCAGTCAGCCTGGGAGACTAATGAGAGTGAAAATATTTGACTGGTAGAATACCATCCAGAAGGAGACTTACCAATCGAAAGTATGCATCTCCAGAGTGGGTGTATCAGGCTACAGTGTCGGAAGAGGATGAAGACACTGATTAAGTTGTAGATTATCAACTGAATAAGTGCCATAACATTTTTGAAAGATAATCTGATCTAGAGACTGACTCAGAAAAAGAACCACCTTGAGGGTAAAAAGAGACTTAGGGCTTAATTACAAGCCTGGCAGTCCACGGACCGCCAGACTCGTGGGGGCGCGGCGGTCTCCCGACCACCCTATTACAATAAGGGCGGTCGGACCGCCATTGCCCCTTATTTACCAATTGTCCCACCACAGCAGCCAAGGAACCACCATTCCCTGGTTGTGTTGTGGTGGTGTAGAGGCATCAATATGCTTGGCAGGACCTTGGCGGTCCCGTCAAGCATATTAGGAGTTTCCTTTCTTTCAGGGTTGTCATAGCAGTTCCTCTTTGAAAACCCTGGTGGAGAGGAAACAAAGGGGGGCCCTACAGGCCCCCATGGTGCCTCACGCCCTGTGGCTGCACAACATGTACTCCCCTGTATGCATGCATACCAGTTTCTGCAGGCATGGACTTCTCAGTCCATGCCAAGCAGGAACTGTTTTTGCTGTTCCCATTGCGGTGGCAAATTTTAGAGGCACTGCAGTGGGATTGGCAAAAAAAGTCCCTACAGACAGGATGAAACTCCTAATCTGACGGGTGGCCCGTCCATGTGTTTGGTGGTGTGGCAGCGGGGTGGACCCGTTCGCGGGGTGGTCCCGGCGACCGCACCGCCAAAGTTGTAATCAGGCCCTAAGAAATATTGAATTTTGATGAAAATCACAACATTGATAAGAATTTTGCTCAGAGACTAGGAAACAAATAAAAGACTGTTAAAGAAAAAAAAAAAAAAGGAAGCAGAGAGATTGTTGATTTTTTAAAGAACTTAAAACCATATATTGATTTTGAATTTCTTTCCCTCCTTTTACGAGAACTCAATACTAATTTTCTTTATAGACTGAACAAGAAATTCATTTTTCCCACGGATATATTTGTTTTTAGTTTCTAACATGAAGGCAGAATACATCATGAGCTGCCTAATTTTAGGGATGGTGTTATTAACATTAATATTAGTAATATTAGCTGGCCTGTTGGTGTGCTTACTGATTCCTGTGGGAAATGTTTCAAACAACATAAATAGTGATGCTGCAATTAAAATTAACCATACAAATTTAGCAAATGAGATACCGGTACATGAAAACCATTTAGTTAGTGGCTTTAGAGATATTGTATATACAAGAATGATCAAAGAGTACATTGAGATGATGAAAGTTAAACACTCTTTCATGTGCATTTTTCTTCCTAAGTCGGCTGGGGAAGGGGCAACCTATGAACAACTAGATCTTCCCTATTCATATTCCTGTAGTCTATTTGTAATCTTCAATTATGAGGAGTTTCATTCTCCATACCTGACTTTAATGTGATATTAGGGAATTTATCATTACTGAAAATCAGAAAGAGACAAAATATGGTAACTATGTATAAGAGATTATACAAACTAGTGCTGAAACTAATATGGATGCTGTTTATTCCTGTTTATTAAGTAAGGAAGAGTGTGATTTCGTTATTAAGTAAGGAAGAGTGTGATTTCGTTATGAAACACAACAAGAGAGGTATAAAAGTGGTAAGAACTTTGGAACAGCATAATACTGCTTTGGAAGAGATCAAGGAATTAGAATATAGATTTTTAGCTTTACATTGGTAATAGAGGATGGAGCGAGAGAGGAAAGGTGAAATTTTTATAGTTTATATACCTGAGCTAACTATATCTTACATCCCCGCAATGCACTGCTCATGACCTCACATATTATATCACTCATGACATAGTCAGTGACATCACTGATGACATAACACTTTAATGTGGTTCCACCGGCAGCACCTGATTGCTGGTGGTGCACTGTAGGATGCTAACCCTAACGTCATTTAAATGCTTAGAAAGCTTCCCCCATTATATGAGAAAGATGACCCCCGAAGACTGGAAAAGGTCAATCATTCATTCATCAAGTACCTCCGGACAGCAACACATTTCGGCTGTCAAGCAGCCTTTATCAAACTGAAAAGGTGCTGTTTTATTTAGCCATTTATACATTTAAGCAAATATGGAAACTGGTTTGGATTGGGGGAGGGTACGTTTGGTGGGGGAGTAGGAAAAATCTTTTGGTTTTGAACATTACTGCATATTTTTTCAGGCTATTTTTGGATAACAAATATTAGTATAAGAGTCTGTTTAGCAATATTAAACACAATAAGATGCTATGATGGATGTTAAGTTGACATCAGTAAATGTAAATGGGTAGAACAATTTAAGGAAAATTAAGTCCATATTAAAATGGCTCTCACAGCAGAATCCTTCAATAATTCTACTACAAGAGATGCATATTCCTAAATCTTGCTTAAGAAAACAGGCTTCATACCACCTAAAGCTATTAGCTTTTTCCTCAGTCACTGCAGCTCAAAGAGGGGTAGCAATACTGAAATCAGAAATGCTTGGAGGCAACATTTTAAAAACCATATAAGTTGAGGCAGAGAAATAGGTGCCTATAGCAATGGAACAAAATCATCTGAACAAAACGATAGTTACATACTGTGGCCCTCTGGAAGATGACCCAGAATCAATATTTTATTTAATCGCAGCACTAATGGACTTTCCTAAATTGATTAAGATGGGTGGGGTGACTTCAACTTTCTACAGTCAATAACTGTGGACTCAACAGAACACAGTGGAAACCCTAATATACTAGAGCCTTCCATCAACTAATGGAATAGTTGTAATTGATTGATCCTTATGGTTCCACTTATGGCACACAGAAATATTTTACCCATTTTTTTAGGTAGATTCCAAACAGCTTCACAAATAGATTTATTTTTAATTTAGAAAATGTGGAATCACCTAAAATCACATCAAACGTCTGCCTCAAGGCCAGATCTCATATTTTAAGGAATTGGAAATTGAACATGATGATGTGTACAAATGTACAATTCACAGAACAAATAAAAGATAGAGCAAACGTTTTTTTAAAGAAAATACTGGGAGAATATTTGAGAGTCATACAAGTCTTTAATAAGAGGAGAAGCTATTGTTTTGTCTTCATACATGAAGAAAATTCAAGAATCCTTATTACTGCTACTAAAAAACAATCTCACAGCAGAACACACTTTGACTTTAAGTAACAATCAAAGTAAGTTTTTTTAAATGGGAAAAAGCAAAAGAAAAATGTAAGTATTATTTTTTTTTAAGAGAAATACTGAGTTAATGTAACATTAGGTAGAAGGTTTCTGAGGATAGGGAATATGCAGTTAAAATCTTAGCCTGGCAAACCAAAATGTGCTCAATTGCAAACATGGTATCCCAAATAATACAAAGTAATAATTGCTTAACATCTGATCTATTCATCCAACCAGCTATTGAGAAGGCAGTTGAGCTTTTTTTGGAAATCTTTAGAAAGACCAGCCAAATCCCTCAGATATAGAGAAAGTAGACTATATAAGTTGATTACAAATGCTCGTACTGAATGCAATGCAGTTTGCCACTTTAACACAGCAACTTACTCAAGATGAAATAGCCTACCCCATAAAATCGTTTGCTACAGGAAAGCCTGCTGGGAAGACGACTTCCCTGCCAAATAGTATAAAATGTTGCTAGAAGAATTAAAATAGTCCTTGACACATCTTTTTAACTATATGTTAAAGGGATGCAAGGCACCATCATCCTTTCATAAAGGAGTATTAATACATTTTCTTGAGAAAAGGAAAGACCTGGTACATCTGAATTCATATCGCCCTATAACACTATTAAATGTGGGTTGCAAAATACTTCTTAAAATGATCACTTCACGTAAAGCTTCATTCATTCCCCAATTATTCCATAAAGACCAAAACAGGTTTATTCCTGGGTGTCAGCTATATGCCAACTCTCATTTTGTAATAGAAGCTATGGATTTTTTCACCTCTTCAAAAACTGACGCAGTTATAATTTCCTAGATGCCCAAAAATCATTTGACTATATATGCTAGAAGTTTCAGTTCAGAGCATTACAGGCAATGGGATTCCCAGCTAAATGTGTCAGAAAGCTAGCAGCTCTATATGAATGTACAACAGCCACATTAATAGTAAATGAAATTGCAACAAAAGAAATTGTTATCTCACAAGTGAAGGAAGTGGCCCGAAAAGGGCCACCCGGGTTTTCTACAACCTCCTAATCGCCTTCCCCAAAATGAAGAGTCGGTCAGACAGTAGAGAATACAAAACAATTGTTTATTACCAATACTCTGCAGAGGAGTCCAATCTGACCTGCACCCTAAGATGTCTGCCGAAGGACTGACCCCCCAACAGTCGGCAACACATAATCATCTCTCCCAAAGGCCTCCTAACCACGCCCACAATGGAAAGTTACCGGCTTAGGCCGAACATGAACAAAGGAGGCACAGAAGGATGGGCTACCACCTGCCAGATGGGTACACGCTATCACTATCTCAAGGTTGCCGTGCTGGGTTTCGGCGTCTCCTAACGTGGGAGCAGAGCTACACACAAAGATAGGTATGCGAGGGCAAAATGGCCTATTCATTAGTAAGTCAGAAGGCAACCTTGAGCAGAAGAGAAAATAATAACTGAATACAGCGTTCTGCTGAGGCAAGCAGTACGAATAGTGAGGCCTGGTACAAACACAGCCTAATTGGGATTACGAAATACAAAATGGAGTCACACTTGCTAACTGAAGCTCGCACATTACATGGACAACTCAGTGGGTTACATAACGTGAATACGAATGGTGTCTCATTTAGCCGCACACTGCTAACCTAATATAACGTAAAACGAGTATATAACGAGAATGGGATTTTCAAATCTAACAGACCCTCCTTTTAGCAGGGGAGGCTAAATGCTTTATTGACGCTAGCAGGTAGGGTCTTTACAATTCTAAACAGGGAAAATAGAAAATGCATAAAGACTGTTATATCCAAAGAAAATAAGCAACATACGTATAGCAAGATATTTCTAATACTCAAAAATACCCTCATCTATCTGCATCATATCCTGTATTTCCTGCATCATCATATTAGAGACTTTATCATTACGGCCCGGCAATTTAGGGGCAGGGGTGAGTTTACTCACACAATAGGTACAGCATGCTGGAAGACAATTGACACATAGGCAGCACGTGAAGATGACACCTGCAATAGCTACTAGGAAAAGAAGTATCTTCCAACCCCAGGATGATATCAGACCCCAAAACCACCCTGTCAAGGACCATGAACCGTTCTCCTGATGAATATCGGATGCAAGCCTGTGTAGCTTCTGGATAGCAGAGTATACGTTAGGGGCGTGGTCTGGGATGTAAACGCAGCAACTGCTGCCTATGACGCGACAAGCTCCACCCCTATCTGCAAGGATGACGTCTAAAACCATACGATTTTGAAGAGCAACAAGTCTTGTAGCCTGAAGCTCAGCTGTGATGTTAGTGAGTATGCCCGCTGTAGTGTTGATGACCCCTTCAACAACCCTGGTGAGGCGACGAATGCTGACACTGTTATACATAGGTCCCCAGAAAGGCACAATACCCTTCATGGCATCCATGAATTGCTGTAGAGTAGTATCAGTTTGATCGATATCTGCTGTGTCAATAATTCTCCTTACGCAGGACAAATATACACTTCTCCGCTGCAGCCTATGATCTTTGTGATAGTTGGACGGTGCAATGTAAACAGAAGGTAGAAGGAAAGAGACATAACACCGGCCAGACCATCCCCTAGGGAGCCAGGTGTAAGCCTTCCCCCCACAAACAAAGAATACATTAGGGGGGGTGAGCAAAGGTGGGCTACTAGTAGTGTTTAATCAATAGGTATAGTTGCAACTGCTCTGTCCCACTGGAATATTCCCAGATCCTTCGACACAAAAACTAGCTGCTGTATGAACCACAGGTACGGGCATGGCTTTATCTTCAGTGATATTTCGTGCATGGAAACATTTAAAATATTCGGTAACATTGAACCCCTGAAAATCCAACATTTCATTTTGCAGCCTTGTGGCATTCTTGTTACCCTCATAAACATTCATACAAGCATGTAGATGTAAGGTACCCTCCTTTCCTCCTGTCCCAGGTGTATAACCTTGGTGTACTACTATGTATTCCAACACTGCCTCATAATCAGACTCCGTCATATTCATAGCATTAGTATGATAATGTATATACACCATGGAAAGCAACAGGAACCATGCCTCACAACTACTTAGATAGGACAGTGGGAAAGACACCAGCAAATCATTATTGTGCATAACTGAGGGGAGTAATCCACAAACCCAGCAATTTGTGGCATTCGTCGTATTGTGTACCTGGTGAAGCATTTGCAGGAAGGCATTTTCAACATATGTCTGTCTATGTCGTTCTTTATGTGGGGGCAACGTAACAAACAGATGCTCAGGTGGAGCCGGGGTAGTCCCTGTCAAGGTGTGCACAGGATGCTGTTCTTCTAAATACCATACTACTCCAAACAGTGTTATCATTACTATGAGGATGAACACTACCACCTCTATCTTACTCTTAATAGACCAGCTAGACCACACAGGACTACTCCGCCCTGGTGGTGGTGCCGCTAGGGGCTGTTCTTCTTCCATGACAGCACGGCCAAATAGGAACATGAGAAAAGCCTTAAGAACTGGAGCCACAAGAATACAACCGACCAGAGGGGCACAAGTTACCCAGCGTCCGTTTAGAGCCTCGCTGGCAGGCTCCTATCGTTCATCAACAATGGTGCTCTGAAGCACTCCCTCATGGGGGTCGCGCGATTGTGGCCCTTGCTGGAAAGAAATCCTTCTTCTTGCAGGATAGGGCACCCTCCCTCCTGGGCAAGTACCCTCAGCGATCCTGTCCAGTGTCTCAGGCAGTGCACCAGTGTTATTTACCCTAATCTGATGCAGGCACTGCAGACATTGTACCTACACCCTAATCTCAAGTCCTTCCCTCACTCCTGGACTGTCCCTCTGGCGCACTGTCCTTCTTTCATGGGCGCAAGTTGTACCTGTCAACTCCAGGCACTATTTCATCAACAAAAAGGGGTTGAAACTCAGGCTCAGAAAGGCAGGGAGACTCAGGTGCCTGTGAATCAGATGGGGGAGAAACTGGGGCTGCCCTTATCTCCAGAGGGACCGCCTCAAGCAGGACAGCGTCACTCTCTGCTTCCATCTCTACCCCCCTTAGCTGGGCGTCAGAGAAGGAAACAAAACAGGGCACCCTCTCCCCTTCTTGGTCAGCAATGCCGTCGAGCACCCACTTGTCGTAGGGAAGCGGGAGTGGAATCTTCTTGCAATGAGTACCATGCACCCATTTTTTCCGGCCTTCGAGTTTCACCGCCGTTCTAGTGGGAAGGAGGACCAACAGGAGGCCCTTCTAGCGGGGCTCCAGGCAGCTCTTCCTCTGGAAGTTCTTGACGAGGACGTAATCTCTTGGCTGTAGCTGATGCCCGGGCCCCTCTGGTACCGGCTGCAGTGTCTCCTGAATCTGTTGATGAAGAGAACAAAGATCTTTAGTTAACTCATACAGGTAGTCTATAAGCAAAGGGTGCTGTATCTCAGAGAAGCGCTTTGGCCTCGGAACGCCCCAGATATTGGCGGGGCAACCAACCACTACCTCATACGGTGACAAACCTGTCCTAGAGTGTGCCGTCGCCCTGGTGGATAACAAGGCCAGGGGCAACTCATCTGGCCATCGCAATCCTGTGCTTTCCTGTATTTTTGCTAACTTCAGCTTAAGAGTGCCGTTATATTTCTCAACTAGCCCTGCTGACTGGGGGTGGTTAGCTGCATGAAACTTCTGCTTGATGTGCAGACCTTCGCACACCAGTTGGATGACCTTGGAATTGAAGTGACTTCCGTTGTCACTCCAAATCAAATGTGGCAATCCGAAGCGCGGGAAGAACTCTTTTAGGAGTGCCTTCACTGTCACCATAGCCGTATTCTCTTTAGTGGGGGTAAGCTTCATTCCATTTACTGAATGCACAAATCACTACCAGCACATACTTCAAATTGTTGACTCGTTCCATTTCGATGAAATCCATCTGGAGAACCTCGAAAGGGAAGGAAGGTGGTGCAAAATTACCAGAGGGTGTAGGAGTACCTTTCCCAGGATTATGTGTCATACAAATCATACAGTGTTTCACCGAATGAGTGGCTACCTTGGAAATATTCTCGTTCTTCCACACTGGGTCCAACACCTTACATATTCCCTTGGCGCTAATGTGGTCTGGGCCATGGTAACCACAGGAAGTACATGGGCATTAGGTAACATCCGTCGCTGTTTCTTGGACTTATCAGTCCAGCACCCATCCTCATCCAGACGCCCTGTACTCTCCTGCCATATTGCCAATTCGTCTAGGGTTGCCTCGCTTTGTATCTCCTTGACGCTTTCTAATGAACCCCAAACATTCCATTGTCTGGGACCCACCTAGCCGGACCTGCCACAAACATCTTTTTCATCTTTGATCTCACTGTCTCTTTAGCTGTTTGATCTGCAAATGCATTCCCTCTACCAACATCATCTGTTATTGCTTTGTGGGCACTACATTTTATTATCGCTAACCTTTTGGGAAGTTTTAGAGCTGACAAGAGTCTATGTATCAATGGGCCATTCTGTATGTGTAATCCATTTGATGTTAAGAACCCTCTCTCCGCCCAGAGGCGTCCACAATTATGGGTGACCCCAAAGGCGTACTGGCTGTCAGTATAAATATTGACAGTCAGTCCCTCACTCAACTCACAAGCCCTAAGAAGAGCAACCACCTCCGCAGCTTGGGCTGATTGGTATGGGGCACGGGATGTCTCAACTATAATGTGTAACATTGTAATTGCATATGCTGCAGTGGTGGTGCCATCTGGTAGTTTGAAGCAAGAGCCATCGACATATAGTTCCCCTTGGGGTTCAGATAGGGGAACATCAGTCAGGTCTACCCATCCTTTTGTCTCCTCTTCTGTTCTGTACACACAATCATGTGCATCTGTGTCATTGCCCGTCGAAGGGAGGGGTAGTAACGTGGCTGGATTCAGAGTGGCGCATCTTTTGATGGTAATGTGTGGAGCAAACATGGTTAGTTCATATCCAGTCAGAGGTGCACTAGTAAGGTGCTGTGTCTTTGTCTTATTCAAACGCGTATCCACAGCATGAGATACCATTACTGTGAGTTCAGTATCAAGAACAAGCCCCGCCGATTGTCTGATAGAAACTGCCACTGCCACGGCAGCTCTCAGACAGCTCAGGAGCGCTCTGGCTACGTTATCCAGCATCGCAGAAAAATAAGCGCAGAGTCTTTGCTTAACACCAAAACCCTATGTTAAAACAGAAAGCGCGCAGCTGTCCGCCTCATGTACGTAGAGCACAAAAGGCTTCTGGTAATCAGGAGTACCAAGCACAGGAGCAGAGCAAAGCGCAGCCTTTAATTGCTCAAAAGCTTTCTGGCATGCAGATGTCCAAGGCAGGGGTTCATGCACTTCTTTGGTGGTCAGGTAAAGGAGGGGTTTTGTTAGTAATGAATAATTGGGGATCCAGTGTCGACAATACGAGGTAATACCAATAAATGCACGTACTTCACGTTGGGTCTTAGGAACAAGCATATTAGTGATAGCAGCTATACGCTCAGGTGTTAGTCTGCGACCCTCCTTCGACAGTAGGTGATCTAAGTAGGTGACCTCCTGTCGACAATATTGAAATTTAGAAAGGGACAACTTATGGCTATAGCACGCCAAATGTAACAACAATTTGACAGTGGCATCTTTACAACCATCCTCAGTGTCAGAGGCCACAAGGAGGTCGTCAAAGTACTGTAATAGCACATTACCAGTGGGAAGCACCAAAGAATCAAATTGACTTTTTAAAGCTTGACTATAGATACTAGGACTTTCTGTATAGCCTTGAGGAGCACAACAGATTCTAAAGCTCCTGCTGGCTAAGGCGAATCCAAACAGACATCTGCTATCTGCATGAATTGGAATGCTAAAGAAAGCATTCTTCAAATCAATGACGGAAAAGAACTTTGCTGTCGGAGGAATCATTGTCAATATTGTGGTAATGTCTGGGACTACAGGATATTGGGGCACAACAATTTTATTGACCTCCCTGAGGTCAATTACAAAGCGATAAACATCAGGGTGAGCATAAGAAGAGTCCTAGGGTGCCTTCTTGACAATCGGAAGGATAGGGCTATTACACACATTCGCGACTGTCTCCTCAACCACACCAGACTTAATCAAATCCTGTATCATTTGCCACAAAGCCCTTTCTCCTGCTTGTGAAATCTTATACTGGGGAATACGTAGCAATACAGCATTGTCCTTAATTGTAATATAGACCGGCTGGATCTGGAGTAACCCCACATCCGTGTCTCCTGCTGCCCATAAACTACGGGGCACCTTCTTGAACTCTGCGGGGAGGGGTGCGTCTTTTGCAAAGCATTGTTTTGCACGAGCCACTTGTGGCCCAACGATCATGTAAACACCATCTGGAGAACAAAAGATGGTGGCATGTAATCTCTTCAACAAATCCAATACCATCAAATTCTCCCCACAATTTGTCGTTAACAGAAACGGCGAGTCCACCGTAAAGGGACCAATAGTCAAAGCAAGAGGTTTGGAAATGGGGCTGACAACCGGCATGCCTGAAAAACCTACTGAAACATTGTTTTGGCCAGACAGAGCTGCCCCTGGGACCAGCGAACGAGAAACAGAGCTATTCATAGCACCTGTGTCAAGTAAGAACGTCTTGGGCGTGCCCTTTAAATCCGCAGTGACATAAGGTCCCCACTGATCTACAGGCACTGGAACCGGTCCCTTACCCTGTCCCAGGCTGTCCTAGCTGTGGGACATCCCCGTCACTTCGTCCATGTCATAGTCGTCAGATAGTACTGCCTTCCCCGGGGTTCGTCGAAATAGTTCTTGCTCTGCTGATCATACGATGTAGCCTCAAACTGTCCCTCTCTTAGGCCCCCTCCTCCTCTACCACGTCCTCTAAAACCCCTACCTCTCGGGGCCTCAACCTTCTGCAGCAACTCCAGACACTCACTTCGCCAATGCCCCTCCTTTTTACAGTAAGCAATTGGTTGTACCCCACGGGCGCACCCAATGTACTGTTCCGGTCAGACCGGGATCCCTGCTGAGCGGGACCCGAACCCCTTCTTCTCCTGTTTCCCCTTGCCACCTGCTGCATCAACACCCTCATCTTCAACTCCTTTGACTTTTTCTCCACCTTCTCTTTGTCCTCATTCTCCCTATGCTCGTAGTACTGTGCCATACTCAATATTACTGACGGGGAGGATGTGGTCCAAGTACTTTCCGATGCCTGCAACCTAGTCGCAATCTCGGGAAGCAAATTAGTGACAAACCTGCTGACGAACAGACGAACACCACCCTCCAGCGATAGATCCTGACCACTAAAATCCAGAAACACCCCTTCAAACCTAGTAAAGAAATCGGACACACTTTCATCCTTCTTCTGACAACATGCAGTCAACTTGTCCCAATCCACTCGCCTCGGCGGGATAAGGGAATGCATGTAAGTGATAATACGCCCCGGCAAGGCTAGTAACTACGCCTTCGGTTTCTCGCCGGGCTTGCGCTCCTTATCCCATGCCCTGATCTCATTCCATGTTCCACCACATGATCCTGCGTGTGCACCTGTCTCCATATATCTACCGGTACCATCAGACCGAAAAACAACTCTATATCAACTAATGTCATCACCGTGGAGGAGGCCGCCTCCGTCAATTCTTTATAGTACGCAGTTGGATTTTTCCGAGGGTCCGGAAACTGTCCTTTTAGTGATATTACCTCACTCCTCTTCCAAGGAGTGTAGATCCACTGGTCCTGGAAATGGGCCGCCACTCGTGGGCGAGTAACAATATTATTCCCATCTCGCAACTCTGGTATTTCGGGGTGGTAAATGGGATGAACTTCCCTCATGGGAAACTGTGACACTGTCGTCGGGACCTTCTGGAGCAATCTACCCCGATAACCCACCAATGTCGTCACATTACTGAAAACCTAATTTGGGGCCATATCTGTAGTATATACCCTATCCCGAATGTCATAAATTATCTGCGGTGCAATACCCTTAAAGCACTGTTCCCACAATCCTATCAGCGTAGCCGACATATGCTTAAGGGCATGTTGCTGTATAAACGGCTCATAATCTTTCATCACGCTCCACACATCTTCCACACTATAAATCGGTTCCGGGCCCACTGTGCAGCCTGGTCAGCCACCATTCTCTTTTCCTCATCACCCACAGCAGAGCGTACCAACACTTTATCCATGCGTTCACGTGCCGCTGCCCAATTCACTTCATGCACTCCACGCACAGGCGTCTCGGCACTTTGCAATGCCTGAGGTAACACACTCAAAGGGGAAAGAGCAGATGAGGAAACAGGTATCATCGCGCTCAAAGTCTGTGCCGCAGGAGTAAGAGGAGGCGTGACCACAGGCACGGGGTCGGAAGACAGAGTAGAGGAACGGATGGCACCCGCCCCTGTAACTGGCGAGAGTGGGGAAGAAGCAGGCGGGGCCGAGGCTGAAACAGTAGAGCTAGAAACAGAAAGAATAGGAATAACAGATCCAGAGGCCGAAGACTTAGGTGTCGGGATTACGGGATATATCCGTTCGGGGGCATAAGGAGGTGGGGGTCGAGAATCCAACAACTCCTCAACGAAAACATCACTTTCCTCTCTAGCCACATAACACTTATCACTCTGCAATCGAAACTTCAAGTCTGCACATTCTATGCCTTTCTCGATCTTTTCTCTATCATAAGCTATAGCCTTCTGCGTTATCGTTTGCGTCTGTCCCCTCCGGGCTTGCTTCTCTGCTCTCATACGTCGTTGCTTCGCTTCCTTCTGCCATGTTCTCAGAGAATCAAACATCGACTGTCTGCTCTTTTTGGCGAACAATTTGTCCTGCAAGTAATTCAACTTTTGCTCATCAAATGTGCCAGTAAGCGGCCACTGTAGATCGACATTGTCCCTCGTATATTTATTCCACAACGTGCTAAACATAATAGGGTCAATGCCATGCTTGGCGTATACATCAAAATTTGGGGTACCCTCTGGAGGCGCCGGCTGCCTTTCTTCCAATTGTGCTTCAGTGGAACAACACCGACATCCAAAACACCCTAACTTACTTAGACAAGGCATCTGAATATAAGACACATACACCGTCCCCAATGGACAAATAAAACACCAACCAACAAATGATCCAAGAACCAAATCGAAACGGTCCAAAACCGCACAAGACAGTCCGCAGACTGTACCAAGACAAGAAGACAGGCTCTAGCCCCAGACCTTTTCAAGAATAAGTCGAATTTCCAGTTGGCCTGGCAGATTGTTCGCAAACAGCCCCAAACCTTTTCAAGAATGGGCCGAATTTCCAGTTGGCCTGGTAGACCGTTCACAAACACTCTGTGTCCTTCAAGGGTCCGCAAACCCACCAAGCTCAAGACAAGACAGTCCGGAGACTGTACCAGACACAGCCCGTAGGCTCGTGCCGTTCAACCATGGCGACACATTTTCCAAAAATTCAAGTCACTCACCTGGTGCACTCAGGTCGAGCAATATTATTCTCCAATGCCGACTCTTTGGACCAAACGGTCAAATTCAAGGTTCCGCCTTCTCAGGACTCTGGCCGGTGACCACTAGACGAGGAGTTGCCCGATCAGACGGGCGGGGCAGCAAGAGAACCGGGCTCTTATCGTGTGGGGATCCCCGATCCGCCCGCCCAACCGGACACCACCCCGACCCTACAACCCGATTACGAGCGAGTCGGGTCACCTTGCGGAGTCCCTGTTCGGGCGCCAACTGAAGGAAGTGGCCCGAAAAGGGCCACCCGGGTTTTCTACAACCTCCTAATCGCCTTCCCCAAAATGAAGAGTCAGTCAGACAGTAGAGAATACAAAACAATTGTTTATTACCAATACTCTGCAGAGGAGTCCAATCTGACCTGCACCCTAAAATGTCTGCCGAGGGACTGACCCCCCAACAGTCGGCAACGCATAATCATCTCTCCCAAAGGCCTCCTAACCACGCCCACAATGGAAAGTTACCGGCTTAGGCCGAACATGAACAAAGGAGGCACAGAAGGATGGGCTACCACCTGCCAGATGGGTACACGCTATCACTATCTCAAGGTTGCCGTGCTGGGTTTCGGCGTCTCCTAACGTGGGAGCAGAGCTACACACAAAGATAGGTATGCGAGGGCAAAATGGCCTATTCATTAGTAAGTCAGAAGGCAACCTTGAGCAGAAGAGAAAATAATAGCTGAATACAGCGTTCTGCTGAGGCAAGCAGTACAAATAGTGAGGCCTGGTACAAACACAGCCTAATTGGGATTACGAAATACAAAATGGAGTCACACTTGCTAACTGAAGCTCGCACATTACATGGATAACTCAGTGGGTTACATAACGTGAATACGAATGGTGTCTCATTTAGCCGCACACTGCTAAACTAATATAACGTAAAACGAGTATATAACGAGAATGGGATTTTCAAATCTAACACAAGTCACCAGACATGGCTGCCCTCTTTTCCCATTGCTTTTTGCAATGTACATTGAACCTCTAGCATTGGCTATAAAATCCTTACAAAAGATTAAATCGGCATTTCAGGGTGATGCAAAATTGAAACTATACGCAGATGACATGGTTTTGTATAACAGTCATCGACCAACTCATTATTTTTAGCTATTAAGAAATTTTCCAAAGATGAGCATACACAGTTAATAAAAGTAAGACAGATGCTTTTGATTATTACAATTCTATAGATATTGCCTTCCCTTCTTCCTTTTAACTATGTAAAACATCTGAGTATCTATAAATTTGGAAAAACTATATGACAGAAATTATAAATCATTAATTTCCAATAATAGGGAGAGTTGCATTTATAAAACGAGTAGTTTTCCAATACTACTATTTGTTTTCTCAACATTACCATGAATACTTTTCTAGAAAAGTATCTTTAATAAAAATAAAAGGGTTAATTAGCAGCTTTTTCTTGCAAGAACAATCTATTAGAATCAGTCTTAAAAAATTGCAATTACCTAGGGAAGAAGGGGGGTTAGCATTACCTTATTTAGGGAACTGCTATCATGCTGCACATATCTTGATGCTTCCTCAATTACATGAACATCTTCATAACCAGATTTTTGACGATTTCTTCCTACATCTGGTTAGAGGGGAGCGTTTGACATATCCAGCTCCCAAAAGATGTATATGCTCAAGAAAGATGTGATGATGAATTTAACTCGAAACCAAAATAATAAGGAAAAAAAGATGGCTAACTTGACATCTACTTAAGAGATAAGTGAGTATTTAAGTTTTGATCCTGAAATACATTGGTCTTGATGAGTCCGCAAAAGAGGAAGTGGAGACACATGTCAACATTTGGAAAATAATATATTTTATCTGCAAATCTTGTTCGGTACAAAGGTGTGAAGGAATGAATTTAATACTGTTGAATGTGGCATTGTAAGAAATTGGGTTATTGGGTTATTGGTTGAGTAGGATGGAAGCCCCACTCAGGCACCAACCACAGTCCTTATCAAGATGCACCACAAAACTCACTAAATTAACTTGTGCTTACCCTTTGGTATCTTGACACAAAGCAGTCAGCCTTAACTTGAGGCAATGTATTAAGTATTTATGCAGCAAATGAACAGTAATAAAGGAAAGCACAACAAAGAAAAATCCCAAACGAATTTTGTAAAAAAATAAAATTGCATTAAAACAATACAAATCCAGTAAGTAGAGTTATGCATTTTTAAAGTCCTAGGTGAAAATAGCTTCAAAAAGCACAAAGCACCACTTGCTATGATCTCTTCACGCTTGACTGGATCAAAATCTCAGGTTCAGGCCAACCGCAATGGAGCGTGGGACAGATAAAAGGACCAGGTTTGCTTACATGAAGAGTTTACCTTCTCAGAGTCCAAGTCCATGTGAGGAGCCTCAGCTGGAGCTTCGTGTCCGCAGGGGGATCATTGTCTGTGCAAGGAGCAGTCATTGTTGGAGCTTAGCATTAGTGGAAGATGAAGGCGGTCCCTGTTTTGCACCAAGAGCAGGTCACTGGCAGAACTTTACATTGGAGGGAGACGCAACGACTGTTGCTGATGCAAGTAGCCCACTCGCAGTCGCAAAGAGCCCCATACCTCTGGATTTCACATGGAGTTCAACTTTGATGTAGGAGGAGTACACTCTGATGCCAGCCATAGGTCCCAGACCTGGGGGCACCTCTTGGGGGTCAGGATCCACTTCAGCAGAGGCAAATAGCAGGGTTCACACAGGTCCAGGTGGTGCTGGTCAGCAGGGCATTTAAAAGCCTGTTGTGTCTCAATAGCTCAAACAGGAGGTCAGCCAACTGACCCTTGGAGTCACTTCTAGGGATCCTGGGTTCAAGGTAATCAGGTCCAGACATCCTTCTTCAGCTAGCACAAATATCCTTCTTCTGAATCTTCCACAGGTCCAGGAGTGTTCTGATGGGAGGTTTTGAGGGTGCCACATTTATACCTAAGCGATACCAAAGGGGATGATGGACGGAGCGTTAGAGCAAATCAAACACTCACCCCCATTCAACTGATCTGGGTTTAATCCATCATCATTCTTTAGCTCACTCCACCACCCCAGTTCAGACATGGCCATATGCAAATCAGTCTGACCCTGTGCCTCATGGGAACAGTCCAGCCCGAACTGCCAAACCATGTCTTCCCTGGATCGGAAACAAGCATCCTGGGACCGGTTTCGGGTTCAAAACCCTCATCAGCCAGGCTAGCTTGAATCCAGTGGCAAAGTGAGCAAGGGACCCACGTCTGGGCATACCCTGCCAACTTAGGGCGAACAAAGCGATACCAAAGGGGATGATGGACGGAGCGTTAGAGCAAATCAAACACTCACCCCCAGTCAACTGATCTGGGTTTAATCCATCATCATTCTTTAGCTCACTCCAGCACCCCAGTTCAGACATGGCCATATGCAAATCAGTCTGACCCTGTGCCTCATGGGAACAGTCCAGCCCAAACTGCCAAGCCATGTCTTCCCTGGACCGGAAACAAGCATCCTGGTACCGGTTTCGGGTTCAAAACCCTCATCAGCCAGGCTAGCTTGAATCCAGTGGCAAAGTGAGCAAAGGACCCACGTCTGGGCATACCCTGCCAACTTAGGGCGAACAAAGCGATACCAAAGGGGATGATGGACGGAGCATTAGAGCAAATCAAACACTCACCCCCAGTCAACTGATCTGGGTTTAATCCATCATCATTCTTTAGCTCACTCCACCACCCCAGTTCAGACATGGCCTTATGCAAATCAGTCTGACCCTGTGCCTCATGGGAACAGTCCAGCCTGAACTGCCAAGCCATGTCTTCCCTGGACCGGAAACAAGCATCCTGGGACCGGTTTCGGGTTCAAAACCCTCATCAGCCAGGCTAGCTTGAATCCAGTGGCAAAGTGAGCAAGGGACCCACGTCTGGGCATACCCTGCCAACTTAAGGCGAACAAAGCGATACCAAAGGGGATGATGGACGGAGTGTTAGAGCAAATCAAACACTGACCCCCAGTCAACTGATCTGGGTTTAATCCATCATCATTCTTTAGCTCACTCCACCACCCCAGTTCAGACATGGCCATATGCAAATCAGTCTGACCCTGTGCCTCATGGGAACAGTCCAGCCCAAACTGCCAAGCCATGTCTTCCCTGGACCGGAAACAAGCATCCTGGTACCGGTTTCGGGTTCAAAACCCTCATCAGCCAGGCTAGCTTGAATCCAGTGGCAAAGTGAGCAAAGGACCCACGTCTGGGCATACCCTGCCAACTTAGGGCGAACAAAGCGATACCAAAGGGGATGATGGACGGAGCATTAGAGCAAATCAAACACTCACCCCCAGTCAACTGATCTGGGTTTAATCCATCATCATTCTTTAGCTCACTCCACCACCCCAGTTCAGACATGGCCTTATGCAAATCAGTCTGACCCTGTGCCTCATGGGAACAGTCCAGCCCGAACTGCCAAGCCATGTCTTCCCTGGACCGGAAACAAGCATCCTGGGACCGGTTTCGGGTTCAAAACCCTCATCAGCCAGGCTAGCTTGAATCCAGTGGCAAAGTGAGCAAGGGACCCACGTCTGGGCATACCCTGCCAACTTAGGGCGAACAAAGCGATACCAAAGGGGATGATGGACGGAGTGTTAGAGCAAATCAAACACTGACCCCCAGTCAACTGATCTGGGTTTAATCCATCATCATTCTTTAGCTCACTCCACCACCCCAGTTCAGACATGGCCATATGCAAATCAGTCTGACCCTGTGCCTCATGGGAACAGTCCAGCCCGAACTGCCAAGCCATGTCTTCCCTGGACCGGAAACAAGCATCCTGGGACCGGTTTTGGGTTCAAAACCCTCATCAGCCAGGCTAGCTTGAATCCAGTGGCAAAGTGAGCAAGGGACCCACGTCTGGGCATACCCTGCCAACTTAGGGCGAACAAAGCGATACCAAAGGGGATGATGGACGGAGCGTTAGAGCAAATCAAACACTCACCCCCAGTCAACTGATCTGGGTTTAATCCATCATCATTCTTTAGCTCACTCCACCACCCCAGTTCAGACATGGCCATATGAAATCAGTCTGACCCTGTGCCTCATGGGAACAGTCCAGCCCGAACTGCCAAGCCATGTCTTCCCTGGACCGGAAACAAGCATCCTGGGACCGGTTTCGGGTTCAAAACCCTCATCAGCCAGGCTAGCTTGAATCCAGTGGCAAAGTGAGCAAGGGACCCACGTCTGGGCATACCCTGCCAACTTAGGGCGAACAAAGCGATACCAAAGGGGATGATGGACGGAGCGTTAGAGCAAATCAAACACTCACCCCCAGTCAACTGATCTGGGTTTAATCCATCATCATTCTTTAGCTCACTCCACCACCCCAGTTCAGACATGGCCATATGCAAATCAGTCTGACCCTGTGCCTCATGGGAACAGTCCAGCCCGAACTGCCAAGCCATGTCTTCCCTGGACCGGAAACAAGCATCCTGGGACCGGTTTCGGGTTCAAAACCCTCATCAGCCAGGCTAGCTTGAATCCAGTGGCAAAGTGAGCAAGGGACCCACGTCTGGGCATACCCTGCCAACTTAGGGCGAACAAAGCGATACCAAAGGGGATGATGGATGGACCGTTAGAGCAAATCAAACACTCACCCCCAGTCAACTGATCTGGGTTTAATCCATCATCATTCTTTAGCTCACTCCACCACCCCAGTTCAGACATGGCCATATGCAAATCAGTCTGACCCTGTGCCTCATGGGAACAGTCCAGCCCGAACTGCCAAGCCATGTCTACCCTGGACCGGAAACAAGTATCCTGGGACCGGTTTCGGGTTCAAAACCCTCATCAGCCAGGCTAGCTTGAATCCAGTGGCAAAGTGAGCAAGGGACCCACGTCTGGGCATACCCTGCCAACTTAGGGCGAACAAAGCGATACCAAAGGGGATGATGGACGGAGCGTTAGAGCAAATCAAACACTCACCCCCAGTAAACTGATCTGGGTTTAATCCATCATCATTCTTTAGCTCACTCCACCACCCCAGTTCAGACATGGCCATATGCAAATCAGTCTGACCCTGTGCCTCATGGGAACAGTCCAGCCCGAACTGCCAAGCCATGTCATCCACTTTGGTATCACATTTATACCTAGGGCGAGCATTTGTGTTGTGGGCAATCCTTGTCTAGGGTGGCAAAGGCAAGGGTAGGTCGTGTGTCAGGTTCCTTAGTGTATACTGTAGGGAGGATCATTTGAAGTGTGATCAGGGCAGGGCACAACTCCTCCCACGCCATCCTGTCAGGAAAGTCCACTCCCTCTAAACCCAGGCCCCCTTTGTCTCCATGTCTGGGATTGTGGCACAACACAGGAGAGATATGCACAGTCATGTGACCTTGGACACTGGCACATTTTGTTTGGACAGGAAAATGCCAGCTTCCCAAAAATTGCATTTGCAGAGTAGTAAATTAAAATCCGACTTTTCCATTTAAAGATGATATATTACAATTCAAATGAGTGGCAAACTCATTTCTCCATCTGTTTATCTATTCCCAAATTGAAGCTATCACTTTTTAGGTCCAATAAGGTAACCCATTTTAGCCTATGGGAGAGATGGATAAACTTGCTACACTGAAAAAAGGCTTTGGGGGTTTTTGACTGTCAGGGCATACAAAATGCAAATGCACGAGTCCTACTTTTTTAAATACCATGCACCCAGCTCTATGAGCCTTTAGGGCCTACCCTAGACGTGACTTATCAGTATTAAAAAGAAAGGTTGAAGCCTGGCAAATGGTTTATTTAGCCAGGTCGAAGTGGCAGTTTAAAACAGACATGTTTTACAGCACCAAAAAGTGGGTAGCACAATGAGTGCTGCAGCCCACTAGTAGCATTTAATTTACATGCCCTGGGATGGGATGGTGGTACCATATACTAGTTACTTATTGGTACATTCATGTGCCAATTAGGTGTATGTCAATTTGACCATGTTTAGCGGAGAAAGCACAAGCACTTCACCACTGGATAGCAGGGATAAAAAGGGCACAAAATCCTAAAGCCAACAAAAAGGAGCTCAGTAAACATAGGATAGTGAAAGCAAAAAGTCTGGGAGAACACCACGACAAGAATGTCAGGTCTATTATGTACCATGAACATCACTGTGAAAAGCCCAAGAAGGTAGTCTGGAATTAGGTTGATTTTTGGGATGTGTGTAGCTGCAGATTTGGAAACAGGTCTGCCAGAACCAATGGAAACCTACCCAAGACATTTCTAAAAGCTACACAACTGGAGAGTCTTAGGTGGTGTGGCTTACCTGTATTCCAACACTTTTTCTCACTTGAATGCCCTGCAAATGTCAGAATTTGGATCAAAAACAGAATTACTTTACATTTCTTTGATGGATTGTTCAGGAATTTGTAGGGAAAAGCAAGGTTCCCATGAAACAGTGTTCCCAGACTTTTACTAATAAAACATGTAGTTGGACTACCGTATTGGAAAGGAAGAGGTCAAAACTTTAACCGGAGAAATCAGTGTACAGTATATTTGGTCTTTGCACAGTTAAAGATTTTGCATATATCTATGCCGTGCAATAGACCTACCCATACATGCGTGGTACCAATTGTATCAGCAAAAGTATGGGAACATCAGATGGTGTGACTTTTAATTGTTGCCTCATGTTCTGAGTGTTCTGTCACAGAAAAATGAAAATGATGTGAGGTGCTTACCCATACAGGGATTCATGCAAGCCACATTCCCCTTATATTTAAATTTTTACCACTGTCTGGGGTTGCTAGACTTCCCTGCGTGCTGGCTGACAGCAGGGTCAACTGATCCTCAATGGATGCTAACGATTAAAAATATTCTCTGATGTCTTGGGTGTCTCCCTGCTCAAACCCATTGAAAACCTACACAGGTTTGATACCCTCACACTCAGGTGACCCCAAAGAATCCAGAGATGGATCAGCCCTTAACAAGGACAACTTTCTGCATAGGGAGACTGGAGGTAATTATCATGGTTTGGGAAAACAAAATGCTAAAAATCTGCCAAGCATAACATTCAGTGTATTGTACCTTTCATCCAGTCAAGACCAGGGAGATTTGGCACCCAGTGACAGGAACCTTTGGATTTTTAGTTGTTTGAATTAAATGGTTATAGTATGTATCCATACAGCCCAAGGGTGATACCTGTAGCCAAAGCATGGGAGCCGGAAACCAGCACTTTCCTTTTAATTAGTTTCCAGTTTTCCTAAATGCACTGCACCCAGTTTATTGACTTTGCACATACGGAACCTATAGAGAACAATATATGTCCCATCCTCAGGGTCAAAAGACCCAGAGGAACAAAGCTGGGGTTGAGCCTTGGCATGGATATGCTCCCGTGTGAGAGAAATAGGAGGGAAATACCATGTTTTGAAAAACAAATACATAAAAATCAGACAAATATGTTCAGGCCATTTTACTGGCCAGCTAATCAGAGTAAGGGAGATATGCCACCTACCAATAGAAACCTTAGGTTACATAGAAATTGTAAATATGGGGCCGGAATGTGTTTCCATACTTTTCTGGGGTGACACCTGCAATCAAAAGACATTCACTTTCTGTTGCTTCCCAATATTCGCAATTGCACTTCACTCATTGTATTGCCTTTAGGCAGCCCAAATCCCTAGAACAATACATGTCAAATAACCCCAGGCTCAAGAGATGAAGAGGAAAAGAGATTTGACTCACATCTTGTCAGTGATATATTCCTGTATAAGGGAGAGTTCAAGGAAATAACACAGATTGGGGTCAAGCCTTGTCAGAGATCTGTTCATTCAGGAGGCAGAGAGTAAGGAAATACAAGGTTTTGGAAAAAATGCTAAAAAGCTGACAAACGTAATTTCTCAGGTTGGTCTACCATTCATCTATAAACCTTAGGATGAGTAGATAGTGAAAATACATTGTTGTGATATGTTTCCATGCTGACCAGTGGTAATACCTGCGTCTTAAGACAGATGTCTTAAAAAGGTATTTGCTTTTAGTTGCTTTCCAATTTTTCCAAATACACTGCTCCCCATTTATAAACTGTGGGCTTCCAAGGCCAGAGAAGAAACAAACATGTCTGGCGCCTATGCACGCAGGAGACTCACAGTAGTGTAAACCTTGTCAGAGAAATGTTCTTGCATAAGGGTGAATGTAAGAACTTACTAAGGGCCTGATTATGAGTTTGGCGGTCCATCAGACAGCAGAACACGTGGTGGCAGTCCCTGAACCGCCAGACTGGCGGTTCACCCGCCATATTACGAATACGGCATGGGACCGCCACAGGCCCGCCGCAACCGCCGTGGATCATGGATCCTGCAGTGGTGGCGCGACGGTGATGCTGGAGGTGCCGCTGCAGCACCGCTGAGCATATCAGGAGTTTCCTCACTGCCACAGTTTTCATGGCGGTGAGGCTGTCATGAAAACTGTGGCAGTAAGGAAGCAAAGGGGACCCTACAGGACCCCCAGTTGCCTCAGGGCTATTGTGTGCCTGCAGGAGGCACATGTTGTGCACCCTGTGTGCAGTCACCCCCTTTCCTGCACGGCATGGACTTTATAGTCCATGCCGTGCAGGAACGGGCTTTGGTGTTCCCATTGCAGTGCCTTTTTAATAGACATTGCCATTGGAGCACAGCAGGACTGCCTGCCAGACCACAAGATTACTGGTAATCTGTTGGACGGCTGGTGGTCGAGTTTGGCATTCCAGGAGCAGGGTACTGGGGTGGAGGCCCACTCCAGGACCTCCAAACTCGTAATCAGGCCCATAGTTTTGGGAAAAAAAGTACTAAACACCAGACAAATGTTATTTTTCAGCACATTTACATTCTAATGGCCAGCTAATCTGGGTGATGGCCAGCAATGGAAACTTTGGGTTGTGTATTTGTTGAAAATATATGATTGTGATATGTTTCTATACAACCCATGGGTGATGATAGCAGCCATAATACAGATAGTCCAAACCGACATTTTGCTTTCAAGATGATTTCCACATTTTCCAAATGCACTGCACACAGTTTATCATTTGCGGAAACTCTGAACTAAAAAATCCCTGTATATGTCTTGAACTCTCTTGCAAGAGATATGTTCCTTCACAAGGTAGACTGAAGGGAATGACCAAGTTTTGGAAATAAAATTGTAAAAAATTTGACGAACATCATGCTTAGCATGTTCTACCAGCCAGCCAATCAGAGCAAGGAAGGTCTGGCTTTTCCCAAGATTCCTTAGGTTCTATAAAGTTACTAAATAAAAAGATTGTGGGGCATATTAGCAAGAAGAGGCGATAATCATCGCTAACCCTGCTTAGCGTGATTTTTTTATCGCCGGCTATCGCTGGAATATATCGCCACGCTAACGCTGTATTAGCAACTATTAGCGCTATGGCGATGAATATTCCAGCGATAGCGGGGAAATGGGCCAACATCGCTGAAAAACCAGCGATGTTGCATGGAGAAGGGAGAACACCTTGCTGATACGACCCTGTGGTCGTATCAGCATAATCCACCCCCCACGTTAGGTATGGCTAACACCTGCTAATTGCAGGTGTTAAATAAATGGCGATGACCTCGGTTAGCGCGACTTTTCACGTCGCTAACTGGGGCCATGGCCACCTTGCTAATAGGCAATAGGCCTGTTAGCGAGTGTTTCCCAGGTTTGTTCGTCGGGAACGCCCACTTTGCATGTCATTAGCGATAAATATCGCTGACATGCAAAGCGGTAAAAAACGGGCGCTAATGCCCGCAAACTGTCGCTAACTGCTGTTAGAGACAGTTTGCTGATAGGGCGATATAAATATCGCCGCTTTAGCGGCAAAAAGTGCCGCTAAAGCGGCGATAGTGCCCTTGCTAATATGCCCCTGTATTCTTTCCATGAAGTAGTGGGTTTGAAATCTCTCATCAAATGAAAAGTGCACAATGAACTGTGACTCTGCAACAATTTAGTGATCTGCGCTAATATTACAAAATTGATTCTGGAAACTAGAGTGCATTTTCTTCTTTAGTAGTCTTAGATCTGTTATACATTTGGGAAATACAACTATACATTGAGGAAATTTGCTTCAGGGGTGGGGACATGTAAGTTTACACTTTTAAGTAACTTGATACTCGTAAATGGTGAATAACCAAGAGTAGTAAAGTTGCACAAAAGTACACGTACACATTTACTAATGTGTAGGTTTATCTTTGTGAATAGCCCCAACAGTCTCATGCTTCATCATAGGGACCCATCCTCCCCAGACTCGAGACCAGCAGTCAAAAGGTGGAACCTCACCTGACTGTGGAGCTCTTCAGTGTGGCAGCACGTTCTAGCCACCAACCTGGTTTCTCAACTAAATAGTTGCTGAGTAGCATTGCATCCATATGTGATGTTGAGGATGCCTCCAGTAGATTAAAATTGCCAAAGAGTGACCTAATAATAGTTTAATCTTGTCACCCTATAATAACACTTAAAAACAAAATCGCGGGTCAGAGCCCTTTCTGTCTGCACTGTCAACATCTTTCATACCTTGAAAAGTCTAACTAGGCCTGCAACATTTCTTCTGAACTGGGAGTTTATTTTAAACCTACAATGACTAATTCTACAGCAGGGTCTGCTTATGTGTAAATGTATATTTACTGAGAATGTTTACTGTGAACTAAGCTCTATAATGTACTTATTTAGACATCCAAAGTGTGAGAGCAGGCATACAAGAATCATCCTTGTGTATGGAGCCAGTACTTTGGCCTTAAAAACATAAATCACTGAGACTCCATGGGGTCATTCAATTACATAGCAACTACATTTTGTGCCCAATATTCCCCAATTGTCTGGAATTATTTTATGCTGCTGCCACAAGGTGAACAAATTTTGTATTGCAGCACACTTTAGTTGTGCATAAAATACCAATCTATACTCCTTAAAAATTAGCCTTGTAGCTAAACCCATGATTTCAACCACCAAACTGGTTGCATGAAGTGATGGTGTAATACATAATATGCATGCAGTGGAATATATTGTTATATGTTGTTACAGAGATGTATACCCATTCTAACCCTGAGACGGGACCCTGAAAAGGGGCTCAAGTAGCCTATCTGTTATGTTATGTTATGTTAAAACGCATTTCTAGAGCGCACGTTCACCAGGCGGTTTCTTGGCGCTAGGAGTGGACGGTGGCCGTTGCATAGTAGTATGAGTTTATCAATTATACACCTGGATGAATAGCCAGGTCTTAAGTAGTTTCCTGAACTTCATGTAAGAATCGGAATTACGCAGATTAGAGGGGAGGGAGTTCCAGAACTGAGGGGCCAAGGTCGTGTATCGGAGACCACCATGTTTCTTACGTTTAAAGGTTTGGGGGGGTCAGTAAGTTTTTTTAGAGGAACGTAGATTGCGAGAGGGGATGTACCGATGTATATTGGAGGCAATGAAGGCGGGCTCCGCGTCCTGATAGGGCTTTATGGATGGTACAGCCCAATTTAAATAGGGAGCGTTGAGGTAGGGGAGCCAATGAAGGCTTCTCAACAGCGGGCTCACATGCTGGTGTTTAGGTTGACCGAAAATGAGTCTAGCTGCATGATTCTGGACTAGTTGCAGCCGGTGTAACTGGTATGCCTGTATGCCGGTATATAGGGAATTTGCGTAATCAATACGCGAAATGACCAGGGCCAGAACCACTTGGGTCAGAGCTGCGGTGGAAAGGAATCTGCTGATTTTCCGAATTCTTCGGAGATGGAAAAAACTTGCAGAGACCACGGAGCTGATCTGAGCCTTCATAGTTAGATGGCTGCTGATGACAATTCCCAGGCTTTTTACCGAGCTAGCTGGGAGGGGGTGGCTCCCTAGTAGTGGAGGCCAAACGTTGGAGTTCCAGGGGTTGGCCAAACCACCAGTAAGGATCAGCTCCGTTTTGTCTGGATTTAGCTTGAGCTGGTTAGTGTTCATCCAGTCACTGATTAAGGTCATGGTGGATTGAAAGCTGGACACAGATGCTGCAGAGGAATCGATGTTGAATGTCAGCTGGAGGTCGTCTGCATAATTAAAGACTACAACCTCTCTTTTTCGCAGGGCTGAGACCAGAGGAAAAATATACAGATTGAAAAATAAGGGTGACAGGGAGGAGCCCTGAGGAACTCCACAGGATAATTTCCTATCCCTGATCTTCATGAGATCTATAGAAAGGTAACCAAGATTGTTTTTAAAATTCGAGGTACCAGCTTTTGGTACCATGCAAAGATGATGAAAGAAGGAAGGCTTCAACATAATGGTGTGACGTGTAAAGCTTACAGTGGCTGATAAAGGTTGTGGTCAGTGTTCCCTGTAGGGTAAGTGCATGTGTAACAACCCTGAGCGTGAAAACTCCTTATGAAGCGCGTACAATTCATATATCAAGATACACCTTTTGCAGCTCTTGCTTTTAAAATGCGAGCACCGTGGGAAAAAAAAGATCACTTGCTTGAAGAAACACAGGGAGCAGAGGATGCAATCTTCGGCAAAGCAACAGACCAATGTGGAAGAGGGGAACACGAGCAGCATGCCTCTTACACAGCAGTGTATCAGGGTTGCCGAGGGTCACAAATTGTACAGCATGTGGTTTTCTCACATGCCATGTGTTGTACTAGTTTCGGAGAGAAGCTGCAGAGCCTTACAGGCAGGATGACTCTCAGGGCATGACCCTTGGCTTGCAGATTAATGTATTTTTAAAGGTCGTGCACTAATTAGCATAGTTTGGCATCTAAGGGCATGACACACGGCATGCTAATATTTTGTTTTAAGTCCAAGCTAAAGTTGTGTTCAAAAGACAAGCACTCAGTGCTTAATTTTATATATGTGCTTTATTTATTTAGAGAAGTCCTTTGTGACCCTGCCCCAAGCATACTAAGTCATAAGTGGACCCAGCGCGGCAGCATCCTTAAGATTAGTCATTTTCCCTGCCTAGACCTGGGCTCAGCCATTGTGGCACTGCTCTCTTGTGATGCATGATTGCAAGCAGCCATTCAAGAATGGAAGGAAACGATGAATGGTAAACCAATCACATCAAGGTATTATTTTGTTTATGAATGTGCAGTGCGTTTCTCACTTCTAGTTGATTCTATCATGCCAACCGATCATAGGATACGTTTGCCACCTCACTTCCACCAACACATGAGGGCACATCCTAAACATTCACCCGCCGTCTTACAAAACACACATTAAACTACTACTTATACGTCACAGCAACTTTCTTATCTCACAGCTAGGGCTCTCAGCACAGCTCCCCTTCAGCAGATGCCAAAGCCCCAATAACGACCTCCCACCACACAAAGCAGTTATCCCACTTGCAGCTCTGTAGTGCACAGGGGATCTCCCCTCACAGAAAGGGCTGGCCCCCCATCTTCAGCCCAGGTGTCACTCACTGTTTATGATGGGCGATTACAGTCGGAGCTGCAGAAAGAGTCTCAGGGCGCCTTTGCCGTCCCATCATAACTTTTATCACATATGTTGAAGAGTTAGTAGTTGAACTGTGGTTATTGCAGATGGATGCAGACATCTTTTTCTAAGAAAATCCTGCAGCATCTTGCACTGCAAGGGACTGGGTCACCATTCCCTGCATTTAAGAGCCCCTCCTGGAGGGCAGCCGTTTTTTGCCACCCTGGAACCACTACAGTGCTCAGGCTTCGGTAGTGAGGAGTGCTGCTGCAACCAACCAGAAAGCAGCTAACCCAATGACAAGTCACTTGTCTGTGAGTGCTGGCAGGTAAAACTTGATTTACTTCATGTCAGGAGTAAGTACTGTGTCCAGACCTATTTTTCCTTTCATCCTAATTCTTTTTTGCTTCCCCCATTAGACAGTAGAAGAATGCAAAATAAAACAAGACTTAATGATTTACTCCTGTAGCAGGACAACTTGCCAATAGGGTTCTAAACAAATGGTGCGGCACCAGTTTTGGATGAGTACAGCAACAGCAGTGCATTGAGCTCCAGTACTTATGTTTTGTTTTTCACAAATTAATCACAGGAAGCACTCATGTGTTTGTGCTCCTCATGGTTGAGGATATGTCTTTCAGCTTGCAGCTTAAGTCTTGGAGATAATGTTTTGTTTGCAGTCCTTTCTCTGGGCATTGTTTGTGTTTTACAAGTGGACAGCAGATGCCCCTGCAAGGAGGGCATTCACTGTGCTTGGTCCAGTCATTACACACTCCTGCTGGTGATACTACAAATATGGAGATCATCCTGCTCACTTTTCATGCTTCTGTGCGCTTTACCATTGGTTCAATGGTATAAGGGCCCAGAGCCCTAAGGGGCCCATTGAACCCAGTAAATTACTGTATTTTAACAGCCCAACAAAAGTCAAATTGGTCTTTTTCTTTACTTGCACCTGGGCTCATGGCATCCTTGCTAGGCTACTGGCTATTACCACTATGCACTCTCCAACCAGGTCTTTACAAAAATATGCATAAATCCGAGCTAGGTGTTACTGTTAGCACCGATAGATGTTTATCCCTTTTGCCAGGAGAGCCGATTTGCTCAGGAGTGTGCACAGATAAAATGATCCTTATTATGAGGCACTGCAGCACAACTGCCTGAGAGGAAGGGAACCCTTCCTCTACCTCTTCTTGGTTCAGGCAGAATTTCATTCTACCTAAAAATAACTTTTTCCATGTGTGTCATTTAAAAACACAGGGCCTCATTTACAGTATTTTGCCGTACGACAACACAGCAAGCCTTCCTGCTGCTCTGCCCTACGGCAAAAGAAAAGTGCAGGAATGCGCTGTATCTATCAGATACGGCACATTCCTGTCCTCTTTCCCTGTGCTGGCACTCAAATGGCTGCCATGCACCAAAGCAGGCACCCCTGCATCATGGTGTAAGGGTGTTTGCATTGTGGGAATGATTGTTTATGTGCAGGAAGGGAAACCATCCTGCACAAAAACTATAAATGGAGTTGATTTCCTCTTTCTATGTGTGCTACAGAATTGCAGCACATATAGAAAGAGGAAAAAAGCATGAGAAATAATGCTCTGTCTCCCCGTTGCTCCTCCCCTACGCCACCCCTGGGGAGGCGTAGGCTTTTGACACATGGGAATGTTTACAGCTTGTTGTAAATCTGTGAATGTGTCAAATGCCATGGGTGTTATGTGGAAACACCCACTGTAATGTCCATGGCACGCCTCCCAATTGTAGTGTGAGGCAGCACAGCGACTTGCATTGCCTCACTCCATACCTAGAAGGCCATGAAAAGCCATGCAGGGTGGCTTTATGTGACCTTGTAGATATGGCTATGCCCTGTGTGCCACCGGAATGTCATAAAAAGTGACGTTCCCGGCAGCGCACAGGGCTTATAAATGAGCCCCACAGTTTGCTTCCTAAATGTAACAGTAATTTTAGATTTTAGTGTTTTGAACAGTACATACGGTTATGACTGCAAGTGTTTTGGAAATACAAAACAGACACACACGTGCATCAACTGTTTTAAAAAATATCCAAGCCCTATATCCATTATACTCTACTCCATGTGTTGTTTAGGATTCCCAAGCATGAGGAGAGAATGCCTTTTCAAAAGAAATTTACTGTAAAGGCCATATCATTCTTTTTCTTTGACCCATAGATCATCACGTTTTTTCTCTTGATTTACCCTAAGGTCCAAATTCACCATGAAAATGCAGAACTGGTCTAACAATCGTTGTAACCCAATCGCAGTTCTAGCTAATAGCACTGTGTCATCAGCATATATCAGTGCTGGAACACTGTGATTTCCTACCCTAGGGCAATCAGCATTAATATCGAATTCGCTTTTTTTCAAGCCCGTTCACGTACAGTGAGAAAAGAAAGGGGGCCAGGACGCAGCCCTGCCGTACACCTCTAGGAAGCTTAAAAGCTTCTGTTGTTTCCCCACCTGGCCCGAACCTCATACTGACAGTCACTTCTGAGTGTAGTTCCCTCAAGAAATTGACAATACTCGTCTCTACCCAATATTGGTCATAATGGCCCAGAACGTGCATCTATTAACAGAGTAGAAAGCTGAACTCAGGTCCATAAATGCTAAAATTATCTTCCCCTCCTTGGCCACCGTATTTATTTATTAACAGATAAAGGTTGAGACATTGATCAATTTTCCCAAGACCAGAACAAAAGCCAAACTGTAGCTCTGAGAGAATATTGTTCCGCTCAAATTGGCAATCATTCCAGAAGAATCCTACCCATTAATTTGGCAGTGGAGATGATTAAAGATATTGGATGAGAGCATTGTGGATTTCCCTTGGAGCCTTTCTTGAATATTGGCACAATAGTTGCATGCGACCATGATTTAGGGGGACCCGTACTTATAGATGCTTTCAAAACATTGGTCAAAAGAGGCCCCCACATGGGCATATTTGCTTTAAAAAGTCAGCTGGTAGCCCATCTGGCCCAGGAGCTTTTCCTGCCAGACATTGATTAATAGCATTTATGACGTCACTCAGATCAATTTCTAATCCAATAGATGGTGTAATTGGCATTGTAGATGCTTAGGGACAATCATGCAGGGATCTCTCTGTAGTTACTGGACCTGAATATACTTGTATGGAGTGTTTAACCCAAACATCCAAAGAAATCACTGTATTAAGGCCAGTTTCATGAGTGTTCTTAAACTAATTATGATTTTCAGTCTGGCAGAAGAGTTTGCTCTCTTTGAGTTCACTAGCCATAATTACGGAGTGATGCGCTTCCTCTCTTACTGCCTTTTCTCGGACCATTAGCACCTGTCTGTATGCCTTCCTGCAATTGCACATGCGCTGAGGATCTCTAGCGACAGTTTTAGGTGCTACCAATAGCTGATTATGGGCTGGTTGGCTGGAAAGGTGACGTGATGTCTGAGTCGTTGATGCCACACGCTGCAACTCTGCGAGGCACTGCAAGGTGCTCCCGGCTCCCAGGCTTCTGGTTCTTTGCTTTGAGTCCCCAGCCCTTTGGCCCCCTGAGTGGACTACTTGCTTTCATCTGGGCCCGACTCCTTGACCCTTTCTGGCCGCAGTGAGCCTACGAAGAAGAGCCTGAGAGAGAACCTGAATGGCATCGAAGAGCCGGCATAACAGGGTGCTAGTGAGGCCCAAGGGCCACAGTCATTTTTGTGTAGGCATGGAAGCGGCCGTGTTAGGTCGGTGTAGCTTGCTCCTCCGGGGGGGGGGGGGGGCGCATAAACAGCACTTTCTACCACACACAATTTCTGGGGTTTTATTTGCCATCTTTGCTGAAGCCTCTAACTGAATCCAGCCACCCGGAGGCACTGGGAGCAGTAGGTTTGTTTTGCTGAGCTTGTCTGTGCTTGGCCTTTTGTTTTTGTGAACCTGCCTATCAGCCTAGGTCAGCCTTAGGCTGAGGTCAGAGTAGCCATCAGCAGCAGTGTTGGCAGCATTACTGTAGCAGAGTTGTAAACCCCCTTAGTGGTGCGTAGACGGCCGCCATTGGGCCAGTGCAGCTTGTGCCCCTGGCGTGAGTCTACTCCATTTAAATATTCAAATATTAAGCCATTCAACCACTCAGTCATTGCCTGACCACTGCTAATCATTTGGTCATTTTTGTGGCCTAGGCAGTGGCACAGATGAATTAAGTTACATACAGGCAAATGCATCAACCTTTTTTGCGAGCGCAAACGGTGCAATTCGCAAAAATTGGCCGTTTGCGCCCGCAAAAAGTGCTTTTGCGATGCATCAAGGTTCAAGGCACTCGCAATTTAAGAATTCGCAATTTATTGCGATATCTCAAATTGCAATTGCATTTAAGGAATCGCAATTTGTGATTCCTTAAATGCAATGCAAGAACCACTTTAAAATAGCGATTTCGTTATTTGGGGCCGCAAATTACCGAGCAATTAAACTGGTCGGTAATTTGCAAAAACTTTGAAAAATGCACAACAGTTTCATGTTGCGCACACACATGCCCTTGGGGCATGTGTGTGCGCAACATGGGTGCACATAACAATTTCAGGGGTGCAACAGGGTGTCCTTTTGACACCCTTGCACCCTTGAATAGCATGCACATTTGCGAGTACCTACTGGTACTCGCAAATTGCGCATGTAATCTCCATTCATTCCTATGGGCCTGTAGGCCCATAGGAATGAATGGTGAGCCACTCCTTAATTGCGACACGCAAATTGCGAGTCGCAATTAAGGATTGTTTAGGAATCGCTATAGCGATTCCTACATGCATAGGCTTTTGCGAGTGCTTAATCGCAATTAAGGACTCGCAAAATCCTACCTTGATGCATGTGCCCCTTTGTGCCTTGTTGGCTTTAGTGCTTTGGGGCGCCGGATACTTTGAAAGCCCTGGCCTAGAGTATGGGTGTTTGTGAGCAGTATTTTCTCGGACTGTTCATCAAATTCTTAGGCACAGGCCATGTTTGTGCAAGTTATGTGAAAATGCGATGACCTTGACAAAATTGTGCTCTGGGCGAGTAATTTCTTCTTCTCCTGGGCAAACCCAAAAAATCAGGAAATCATTTTACAGTACTGGAAGCTCCTAGCAACAATGTTTTAACTCCCATCCAGTTATTACTAGGTCCTTTCAGAAAATGCCCAGAACTGCCCCTGAAGCGGTGACAGACGATTCTAGTCATGGCTGTTCGAGCACTTCAAGTTATGTCCTCTTCTACACAACACAAATGTTTTAAGAGGGTCAGTGTTATCTCTGGGGATGGGGCTCCGATGGTTGGAGGTGCTCAGGAGAGATTGGCCCATTTGTCCTCCACTGTTCCTTCATCAACTGCTGTGGGATCTTCTGCTGCTGCCCAGGCAATGCCTCGCTATCCCTCCGATAAGTTATTGAAAGACTGCGGTCCTTCAAACACTTCCCTGGAGGGAGGTGCCCATGGGAGCACACGTGCGGGCTCTGTTCCAGATGATCTTTTGAGAAATTAAATAAGCATCGACGTTCAGTCAGCATCTGGTAAAGAGGCGATGATTGAGGAAGATTTCACTCTCTCGGACATTGACATTGATGGGCATATAGAGGGTAGGGAAGGTCCCTCCAATTGTGATCGCTTGTTGGAAAAATCAGATGAAGGAAGCTTACCTAATTTAATTACCCTATATAGGCGTCGATCTCTGCCTCCTCTGTATTACAGTTCGACTCCGTTAGAGGTTTTTCTTTCTGAGTCTGACCATGATGTTTTTCTTTCAGGCTTGCAGTTGAATAATGTCAATGGGGGGAGAGTGCTCCATCTGATATTTTATTTCGCATCGAAAGGATCCTATTTTCTATCCTGTCTTTATTGGAAAAAACTGTGTTAATTTCCGACCAGAATTGGAAATGATGGGGCATATTAGCAAGACCCATGTTAAAATTATCGCCGTTTTAGCGGCAGGAAACTGCCGCTAAAACGGCGATAATGGGCTTGCTAATATGCGTTATAGAATTCCAATAGAAGCCCAGGTTAGATGTGCAGGACATCTAACCTGGGCTTCTATTGGAATTCCATAACGCATATTAGCAAGCCCATTATCGCCGTTTTAGCGGCAGTTTCCTGCCGCTAAAACGGCGATAATTTTAACGTGGGTCTTGCTAATATGCCCCGATGTCTGCTATTTTGTTTGAAGTGCAGAACACAAACAAGATCGGCTTTTCTAAGCCAATATCAGCAGTGAACCCCTTTAAGGATAAGTTTGTGAAACACAAGTCAAAGATGATTGCGTCTTCAGGAGGGTCCACAGATGTTTCTGTTCAAGCTGGTATACCTCTACATCAGTTGTCTCCCGGAGAAAATGCTGGCAATCCTAAAAATGAAGAGCTATGTTTAAATATGTTGTTTGGGCACTTAGAACAGGGCTCCTTCCTGAGTGAAGCTAATCTAGAGATTTTTCCAATGTTCAAGAAGGGGGTAAAAAAAGGCGCTAAAAAGCTGGGAATGGAAACGGATCAGCGCTGCAGTGTGGCAGGGGGCGGGAAGGGGAACAGAGAATTGCCTGCATTTCAACTGATCATTATGCATCTGGGTGTAGTGGTGTATTGAGCAGGGCTATGAAGGAGGGTAAGGTGGATAATTTCACATGAAGCCAAAAGGGTATGACTAGAAAAAAGGAAAATCAAAATTATTAGATTTCTCAAACAAAAATAAAAAAATTGCATTTACCCAGGGTTACTGATATAGGGCCAGATGTACGACCATGTCATTTCGCGACTCGCAAATTGCGCTCAATTGCGAGTCGCAATTTGTGAGTCACTAAATGCCATGTGCAACAGTGTCTGGGACACTGTTAGCGATTCCTAATGGGGTCGCAAATTGCATGCCTCATGCATATTAATGAGGCACTCGCAATTTGCAACCCCTTAGGAATAGCTGGCCCTCCCAGGTTTGGTGGCCTGCTGGGCTCAGCAGACCTCCATGTCTAGGACTGCTTTTAAATAAAGCAGATTTTTTTTAAATGCAGCCTGTTTTCCTTAAAGGAAAATGGGATGCATTTCAAAAAAGAAAAATAGAACGTTTTCGTTTCATTTTTTAAGGGCAGATAGTGGTCCCTGGGACCACTGCCGGCCCCTAAAAAATATATTACCCTGCATTCACAGAGGGGAAGTGTTTTGCGACCACAATTGCAGTCGCAACACATTCTTACATAGGACTCTGACTTGCTATTAGGAAGTGACACCCTTGGAATGCCCCTTCCTAATAGCGACTCGCAATTCCTATTTAGCGAGTCGCAAAAAAATTATGACTCGCTAAATAGGGATTGTACATGGCCCTATTAGATTTTGCATGCGCAAACGGGTCGCAAACCTGTTTGCACATGAAAAATAGGGTTGTATATCTGGCCCATAGTCTGAGGGAGGGGGCTTCTTCTAAACTTCCTCCTGAATGTGGTGTTTTGATTTCTCCCACTTTGTCGAATGAGGATCCTATTGGGGTGGAGGTGAGACCTGGAGTAGCGCTGACTACTTCTACTTTGCCGTCCTCCATATCTCAGGGAGTTTCTATTCCTTTATCTACTGACTTGTTTGTACCCCCTGGAGTGGGAGGGGGAATGGGAAGTGGGGCCCCTTGGCACCAGTTGGAGGTGGGGCACAGGGAAGTTAGCAATCTGGATGGGTGGACTCGAGAGGAACATTTCCATGTAGGAGGGTCAAATAAGGGCTAAATGATATCTAATCTATTGAGTGTGAAAAATACAGAGTTTGGCACTAATGAAGCATCAGTCTTGCACCCTGGCCCCTGACCTAACCATGGGGCAAAAACTTTTCTCCCGAGGGATAGGGATCCTCTATGGATTCCCCAAAAGGCCTCCTGCAATGGACTTGTGCGGTACAGAACACTTCGTCTTCCGTTTTGGATTTTATTTGTCTATTTGACAATGAATCTGCTCCGATTAATAGAAGTTCCATTCTTAGTTCCTTTTTGGAGATCGATGCCCTAAAGCTGGTAAAAACTGGTGACATTGCTAATGTGTTATTTCATTTATTTGGTCCATCCCCCTATTAAAGTGGTACCTTTTGCTCCCTGGCTATTGCAAATCTGGTTGTGCAGAATTGCGAGTATTTTCTCAGGTGAGGGATTAATGTTGTCCTGGTTGCCAAACATTGGGAATCCTCGATCCACCAACCCATGATCCAACAACCGAATGGTCCTAGGGTATTTAAGTCAGTGGTGACCGACGTAGTGGGGCCTTATTTTGATTATATTCATTTGAATTCCAAAGACATTGTTATTTCACTAGGGCAATGGGGTCGAGTAATTTACATGGTGACCGGTCTTATAACCTAGTCTCGGGTCATCGATCTGAAGGACAATCTTGTCCAGTGGAGTTGGGTAGCAGGAGCCTTGAATAATGCCCGCCCTCTACTAAAGAGCTACAAATAACAAAAGGGTTTGGCCCTTAATCAGTAAGGCCGGGCCAAAAGACTAGAAACCAACACAGAGAATGCCAATACTGATACTCAATCATTCATCCTTTCATCCCAAGATCAAAAGACCTAATCAATCTGATCTGAAAAAACTTTTTTATTTTGATCACTTTTAGTTAATTTTGTTCTTTTTGAATTGTTTTTTAGAAAGAAATTCTTTTTAAAATTTTCTGACATAGACCTTTTTAAATATTAAACATACACTGAGACCACAACAACATAAGTCATTAAATAACACAAAATATTGTCAATAAACAAACAAATCACATTACATTACAAACAAAAAAACACATTTTTCGCTCTGGTTCTGTATAATTTTTTCTATCCACAGCTTCATAAACCCACAATGCCTCTGAGAATTGTCTACATTGATCGCTTTTCAGTTTATTACAGAGGCAAAGGCCAAATGGTGACCCTACTCTGCTCACTTCGTGTGTGTAGCAATTAAAAAGCACAGATGTTTAGTGAGCACGAGTGGTATTTCATCCACATGAACACCTATTTGGTCAACAATAAAACAGTCAACGTGTTTCGAACCCAATTAGATTACTTGCCGGGTTCTCCTCAGGACACAGAACAAATAAAGAGCTGAAAAGTTAAAGAAAGAAAAATTACTGTAGTTTCAAAAAATTATGATCACATTCATGCGTTATCCACTTGGGCCCCATTTATCCCAATTCATTTACCTCTGTCTCTTTAAAACAGGCTTCAATCTCCTTGTTTTTATCCACATGTCATATTGTAAGAGCTATGAGCAATCCTTGTAAAACGTGCCCGTTTTCATGGACACGTTTTACAAGGCACGGGCACGTTTTACAAGGATTGCTCATAGCTCTTACAATATGACATGTTTGTGACACCGTTCTTTGATGGACCTCAATTCATTCAGCACTCGTAGTGTTTTCTCTTTCACTTTTACCAGATACAATGTTGCCTGGCTGATTTCAATTTAGGTCCTGTACAAACTGAGTGGTACGGTCCTAGTCGCACTGACTCATGGTAATTGATTCCGGATGAGGTAGGCCACATAAAAACAATTATTGTCCCACTCTATGTATTCGGTAAAGGTCTTAGTCGCACTGGAAATTGACTGAAAAACTTTGAATAAAGCTTCAGACCTAAAAGCAAGAATATCAATACAGTTGCTCCTTGTTCCAACTATAAACGCAACTGGAAAAAGTTTCAAAAGGCCACCGAGTCCAATACATTTGATGGTAAAAGTAAGCATAAGGTACTGGACCCAATAGCTAGAAGAATTCCAGGATACCAATAAAGCTGTTCCTTGTTCAAAGAAAAAACAGCGTAAACCGGAAACGGCTTTAAACAAGCCGCCGATGAACCGGCCGTCACTCGCGACCTGGACTACTAATTTTCTGACATAGACCTTTTTCAAATATTAAACATACACTGAGACCACAACAACATAAGTCATTAAATAACACAAAATATTGTCAATAAACAAACAAATCACATTACATTACAAACAAAAAAACACATTTTTCGCTCTGGTTCTGTATAATTTTTTTTATCCACAGCTTCATAAACCCACAATGCCTCTGAGAATTGTCTACATTGATCACTTTTCAGTTTATTACAGAGGCAAAGGCCAAATGGCGACCCTACTCTGCTCACTTCATGTGTGTAGCAATTAAAAAGCACAGATGTTTAGTGAGCACGAGTGGTATTTCATCCACATGAACACCTATTTGGTCAACAATAAAACGGTCGACGCGTTTCGAACCCAATTAGATTACTTGCCGGGTTCTCCTCAGGACACAGAACAAATAAAGAGCGGAAAAGTTAAAGAAAGAAAAATTACTGTAGTTTCAAAAAATGATGATCACATTCATGCGTTATCCACTTGGGTCCCATTCATCCCAATTCATTTACCTTTGTCTCTTTAAAGCAGGCTTTAATCTCCTTGTTTTTATCCACTTATTCACCATCTGGTGACACTTGCCACCTAGGGCACCACTATAAAACAACATCCAAAATAGACTGTTTAGACTACCACGTCATGTCAGGCTAAGTGAGAACTATATCAAATGTATTGGCTAATTAAATGCTTACTTGTATAATGGAAAATGCGACATCAGGCTCGCCTTTTCTTGTTCAGGTATTTCACCACTTTCTATCTGTTGGGTAAGCCAAAAGACCAGAGTGTAAAACAAATACTTTCCCGTTTAATCTTGTATCGACCACCTAGCTTATTTTTAAAGAACAAGTGTCTCTATTAAAGAGACCTCTGTAAGTGCATAAGAATGATTTCGAGGATTGGCTCTCTGTTGGGTAAGCCAAAAGACTAGAGTTTTAACAAATCCTTTCCCATTGACTCCTATATTGCCCTAATCACTTTTTTTTAAAACAAAAAACAGTGTCTCCATTAAGGAGACCTCTGTATGTTTCATTATGCACGAAAATAACTGCGGGGAATTTAGCTAGCTTGGTCTCGAGCGTGGTGTGACATGCGGTCATCCAGTCGAAGGAATTCAATATTTGCTTACTGGCAATACACATATCTTAACACATGCTTTTGGAGCTGGCACTTTTGATTATACCCATGCGTCCAGACTTGCGTGTATAAAGTAGCGTTGTCCCGCATTATTCAAGGACATTCCTTCTCATAATTGTGGATAGTTATATCGCCCAGTGCCTCAATATTGTACTTGAAAATTCCAGCTGACCTAATGTCAATGCACATTTCTTGACACATGTGTGTGGGGCTGATGCTTTCGATTATACTCATGCGTCTGGGCTTGCGTGTGTCAAGTACCATTGTCTCGCATTATTCAAAGGCGTTCTTTCTCATAATTTGTGGATATTATGTTGCCTAGTCCCTAGATGTGATACTTACAAATTAAAACGGAGTGCTGAAGGTGTCACAAAAAAGCTCTATTCACTTTAAACACGCCATTAAAGGGAATATCGAGATCTCGTGTTCGGCTGCCCCAACCGCTGTAGCGCGTACGAATGTCAAACGGCAGAGTTGCGAGTTAAGTAGGAGCTACTTACTTGTATCCACTGAGATTAAACGCAGCGGTCTTACTCCGAGGTAGTCCAGGTCGCGAGTGACGGCAGGTTCATCGGCGGCTTGTTTAAAGCCGTTTCCGGTTTACGCAGTTTTTTCTTTGAACAAGGAACAGCTTTATTGGTATCCTGGAATTCTTCTAGCTATTGGGTCCAGTACCTTATGCTTACTTTTACCATCAAATGCATTGGACTCGGTGGCCTTTTGAAACTTTTTCCAGTTGCGTTTATAGTTGGAACAAGGAGCAACTGTATTGATATTCTTGCTTTTAGGTCTGAAGCTTTATTCAAAGTTTTTCAGTCAATTACCAATGCGACTAAGACCGTACCGAATACATAGAGTGGGACAATAATTGTTTTTATGTGGCCTACCTCATCCGGAATCAATTACCATGAGTCAGTGCGACTAGGACCGTAACACTCAGTTTGTGCAGGACCTAAATTGAAATCAGCCAGGCAACATTGTATCTGGTAAAAGTGAAAGAGAAAACACTACGAGTGCTGAATGAATTGAGGTCCATCAAAGAATGGTGCCACAAACATGTCATATTGTAAGAGCTATGAGCAATCCTTGTAAAACGTGCCCGTGCCTTGTAAAATGTGCCCGTGAAAAAGGGCACGTTTTACAAGGATTGCTCATAGCTCTTACAATATGACATGTGGATAAAAACAAGGAGATTGAAGCCTGTTTTAAAGAGACAGAGGTAAATGAATTGGGTTGAATGTGGCCCAAGTGGATAACGCATGAATGTGATCATAATTTTTGGAAACTACAGTAATTTTTCTTTCTTTAACTTTTCAGCTCTTTATTTGTTCTGTGTCCTGAGGAGAACCCGGCAAGTAATCTAATTGGGTTTGAAACACGTTGACTGTTTTATTGTTGACCAAATAGGTGTTCATGTGGATGAAATACCACTCGTGCTCACTAAACATCTGTGCTTTTTAATTGCTACACACACGAAGTTAGCAGAGTAGGGTCACCATTTGGCCTTTGCCTCTGTAATAAACTGAAAAGCGATCAATGTAGACAATTCTCAGAGGCATTGTGGGTTTATGAAGCTGTAGATAGAAAAAGTATACAGAACCACAGCGAAAAATGTGTTTTTTTGTTTGTAATGTAATGTGATTTGTTTGTTTATTGACAATATTTTGTTTTATTTAATGACTTATGTTGTTGTGGTCTCAGTGTATGTTTCATATTTAAAAAGGTCTATGTCAGAAAATTTAAAAAATAATTTCTTTCTAAAAAAATTCAAAAAGAACAAAATTAACTAAAAGTGATCAAAATAAAAAAGTTTTTTCAGATCAGATTGATTAGGTCTTTTGATCTTGGGATGAAAGGATGAATGAATGAGTATCAGTATTGGCATTCTCTGTGTTGTTCTCTACCAAAGAGCAGCAAACCCTTGAGGTAGCTTGGGTGAGTTATTTCTGACATGGTAAATGTCAGGGTTGGGAAAAAATGAGGAAAACTTGGATTTTTTTTCAATTTCTGAATCCCCTCATCACATGCCTATAAGAAAATTGGTCATGTATAAAGTTTGATTGCAGTGGTTATTTTGTATTTTCCTCTAATGCAAGATGTTCCAAAAGGGGTCACATCAGTGGGGGGTGGCAATTCTTTTCAACAACACAGTTAACTTGAATAACGTGGCCTACATACATCCCTCAAACGTGTGTATGTTTGAAGCTGGCTTGCCTGGGAGTTTATGGTTGTCCATCCTTCTTCCTATTAGCAAATATGTATATTCCACCTGGTAAACCATTTGATAAACTCACTTATTGCATTTGTTCATGAGATTGCTCTCAGGGAAGAATGTCCCCTGTTATAATCATGAGAGATTTTTAGGGCCAGATGCATCAAGCCATTTTGCGATCACAAACAGTACGAATCGCTAAAAATGGGCGTTTGCAAAATAGCAATAAGCAATGCATCAAGCAAAATCGCAGATTTTCCCAGGTATTCGCAATTTTTTGCGATTACCTATTTTGCGATTTCCAAAACTGTGAATCCTTATTTGCGAATCGCAATTGCGGAGTTGCAAAGCTATGCATGAAGAATCGCAAATTGCGAATAAATAAGGAATCGCAATTTTGCATTCGCTAAATACCACCAAATCAAACTAGGTGGTAACCAGGTGAAAATAATCAAATCAGGTGGGAAACATTTGGGAAAGTATTTAAACAGTCCCAGAAGGCCTCAGTATGTTTCACAATGGCAGCGCTCTACATCATGGCGAGGAGGATGAGGCTAAGAGCAGCAGCACAGAGGAGAAGTAGGATACAGGAGCGCATTTTCAGATTGCGGGTTACTCTGTTGGGGCAGACAGAGGAGGAAATCTATGAGAAGTATAGATTAAATGCAGCAATGATACATGATATGATTGCAGAATTAGACCCACTACTGCAGCGTCACTCTCGCAGGACACATGCCATCCCCACCCATGTGCAGGTCCTGTGTTCCCTGCACCTCCTAGCGTCTGGTAGCTTCCAGGGGGTAATAGCTACAGCTGGCGGTGTTTCCCAAAGTTCACTATCGCGTTTCTTCAACGCGTTCCTGGACGCTATGTTGCTGAGGATTCATCAACACATCAGATTCCCAACTAGCCCACAGGAATTGCTTGAAACTAAAATGGACTTTTACCAGATAGCCAACATCCCCCATGTAATTGGTTGCATAGATGGGACACATGTAGCCATATGTCCCCCCTCAGTGAATGAGTATATCTTCAGGAATAGGAAGTCATATCATTCACTGAACATACAAGTGATATGCAATGCGAAGTACATCATCACGGACATAGTGGCAAGATACCCAGGGAGTACGCATGATTCCTATATCTTTAGGCACAGCTGCATACATACACGTCTTTTTGGGGGTGAATTTGGAGAAGGATTCCTGCTTGGTAAACACATGTCACTCTCCTATGCAGATTTTCATTTTCATGTGAAACATAGCAGTGACTAATATATTGGCTGTTTCTCCATAGGTGACAGCGCATATGCTGTGTGCCCATTCATCTTGACACCATACCTGAATCCAAGCACACCAAGTGAACACCGGTTCAATGCAGCACACAGGACAATGTGCAATGTGATTGAGAGGACCTTTGGACTGCTGAAAAGTCGATTTCGCTGCGTACATAAAACAGGCGGTGCTTTGCAGTACAGGCCAGACATCTGCTGTAAAATGTTGCATAACATATCAACTGCCAGAGGCGTACCACTTGAAACATCGGATAGTGACCCCGATGAGGACGAGGAGAACATACACCCACAACAAGCAGGTAGTGCAGTGAGTGCAGCTGAAGGGAGGCAGCGACATGCAGAAATTACCCAGAATTATTTTTGAGGTGGGCATTGATCAAATCAAACACAACACTGTTACTTGCCAACTAGATTTATTTAACCAATCATAAACAGTAGTGTTATTGCACACTTGCGAAGCCTAAAAATAATGATGTGTAGACATAATGGTTTGTCATGGTACTTTACATCAGTCCAGACAAATGTAGTTTCTGGTTGCTTCACCAAAAAAGATTCCTGTGGACATGGCCACACTATTTCCTGCGTCCTCGCACTCCCATTGCCCGTTCTGGGTGCTCAGACACATCCCTTTGCGAGCTCTCTGATCCTGGCGTATTATGTGTGCTGCGCCTCCTGCATTCCGACACTGGTGCCAAGCTGATACTGCAGCTGGAGGCATCCTCACTATCCCCCCCACCCATGACACTACTGGCAGCAACAGCATTGGTCTGCATCTGCTCCACAGCATTAGTGACTTGGATCAGTCCCCTGGCAACATCTCCGCAGCAATGGCTCATTTCCAACTGCATGCCTATTGTATGTCGGGATAGTTGTGCAGTTGTAGTGCTAAGCCGGTTGATGGCCCTAGTGTACCCATCCAAGCGTCCAAGAAATTGGTGGTGTTTTTTGTGATGTGACACCTGATCATCTTTCAAAACTTTGCATAGGTCCCTGAGTGCTACAGTCATCTTACGAAATTGTTCATTGGTTTCCCTGCGACCTTCCTGCACAGCTGTTGTTAGATGCTTGATACTGTGACATCTTGTACCCCATTTTGCATGCAAGAGTGGAAAGATTTGCCTGCATTGACGGCATGTGTTTCACTTGCAGGCGCTTTACCCTTAACATGGCACTCTCTAGACCATCGTAGGATGTGAAACTCTCGCCTTCGGCAGCTCTCATCATTGCCGCTGCCCTGCTTCTCCTGAACCTCATGTTCCAACATTGCAGCTGTACACGTGGTTGTGGTCTTGCTGTGGGTGTATTCACAGGCTGTGCTGTTGTAGGCTCAGGTTGTCCCTCATCCCCTGTTTCAAGTGCAGGCAATGGTGCCACTGAGATCCTGCGTCTTTTTGGAGCTGGTGTTGTGGGTGCTGGTGAGACTGCTATGTCTTCTCCTGACTGAGACTCACTTTCTGGTGGTGCATGTCCATCACTGTCCTCTGGCTCTTGTTCACGTGCATCTGTGACGTTGAACAGTGCATGATTAGTTAGCATATTTGGACATGTTTTCACTTTGTACATTGTTTTGTTCAATAAAGTTATTTTGAAACACACTGTGTGTGGAGACTGACTTGCCTGTCACAATACATTTTAACTGATCTGGTTTGCTACCCACCAGCCTTGCCTTGTGGTTTTGCTGACTGCAATTCCCATAATGCATTTCTGTGTCACAAGTAAAACATGGTCTGGAATACTATGTTCTACACTAAGACAGATCTGACTTATGCTGTTTGTTTGCTAACACTGAAATGTGGATGTTAATTAGCATGCATCTTATCTTGGAAGGTACTGGGTGGTGCTGAGGAATCTATTGTGGTTACTCCAACAACTGCCTCCAGCTGCAGGGTGGACTCCACAAGGTCTTCCTTGGCTGTGGGTGTTGTTTGGGTGGATGGGCTGCCTCCAGTTTTTTTGGCTTCAGCAAGCCTTTCTGCAACCCTTTCTTTGGCAAGACTACGCAGGTCATACCACCTTTTGCGCAAATCTGATATGCTGCGCTGAGCAACTCCCACTGCATTTATTTTTCTTTGCATTCCCAGCCACAATTTTCTTTTTTCAGACTCTGGGACCTGCAGTGACTGTTTTCCAAACATTTTATCATGGCTCCTCACCACTTCTTCTATTAGTATCTCTAGCTCCTTTTCACTGAATTTCTTTTGCCTTTTTCTCTCCTTCTGTGGTGTTTCTGAAGCCATGCTGCTGACTGCACCAGTTTAAAAGGTCCCAAACATTTCAAATTTGCAGTTCTCCAACAGTCTGCTTCCTCCTCCTCACTCTCAGCACACAGGTAACAGCATGGGCGTGGTCACTTCCTGATTCTGACATCATCATGCTGCATAGTATTATGGGAATCGCAATTTGTGATTTGCTAATAGCGTTTTCGCAAAATTTACGAGTCGGTATTTCAGGATCACAAATAGCGATTGCGAATATTACCGAATCGAAATTAATTATCGATTTTTTTCATGCATTCCGTTTTGCGATACGCAATTTGCGATTCGGTAAAATTTGCAATTTGGTAATCGCAAAACGCAATGTTGATGCATATGCCCCTTAAATTCCAAAGTGTCTATTTCTGCCTCAGCAATTTATGCCAATGTTGACAAAGAAGAAATATGGTCCATTCCAGAGATCTTGTTCCCTGACAAAATGAAAACCAGCAAACGAGAGTTCCACCTTCTTGAGACTCTTAAAAGTTTTGATTTGAGTATATTAAATGGGAGAGCACCTGCGGGTGAAGTTGCTTCATACAACTTTCATGCCCCCTCCACTCAGAGTTTACTCAATTTTGTGGTTGTTTCTTTTCAAATATTTGGTGTGATCACATTATAGTGGGTACATCTGTGGTATTTAACCTCTAGGAGTTTGACTCTGGGAATCCCGGTCTGGGTATGACTGGTTTCAATAAGTCGAATGGACATTCCTTGTGGACAACAAAGAATACTGTTGCCGCTAATCTTAAAATTAAGGGAGTTTGTGACAATCCCGTGGAATTGTTTCTGGTGATCCTATTCTTATTTTTGAGTTTCACATGGAAGAGTTTCGTGAACTTTGTTCTAGTCCTGTTGGCACTCAGTTGTCCAAAAAATGTAAACCTTCACTAAAGGTTTAACATTTGGAAATAAATTCATTAATACAACAACAACATTTGTTGTTTTCTTTGAGTCGACAGCGTGAAAGTGACTGTCTTAAATAGTTAAGAAGTCATCGCATACTCCTTGAAAGTAGAAGGAAACATGATTCAAAATGGATCAGAATAAGAGAGGCTGCAAGGATTAAAGACACTAGGAAGTACTGGTGTTTGATTTCCAAATTCTGTGACTCTAGGGTGAAGGTCCAGGCAACCCCGTTCCATGAAAATGTTTGGGTGGACTATATTGCTGAGTTGTATATGAATAATACCAAGTCAGCTAGTTCTGTGACTTATTGTGTGGATGAGGCATTACTTATGGTGTTTGGTGCCCCCTCAGTGGAGGAGATAGTGGCATTTATAAAGAATGCCAGAACTTCTGGTGCCTTGGGGCCTGACGAGGTGCCCATTGTGGTTATCAAAAAGGAGGCTGCTGCTTGGGGATGCTTTCTCGCCCTGCTTTTAACCATTGTTATCAATCTGGGAAATTCCACAGTTCTGGAAGGGGAATGTCATTGTCCTGTTGTATATGAAGGGCTCTAAATTATCCCTGGCAAGTTTTAGACGGATAGCTTTCCTGGATGCTTCTGGCAAACTATTTCCCAAGAGCCTGCTTTGTCATCCACATCAGTGGGCTCAAGATCAGAACATCATTCTCCCAGAACAAACTTATTTCAGGAGGAATCACAGCACCGTAGGTAATACTGCAGTTCTCCAAACGGTTGTAGGAAAATACACCTTCTCTTAAGGTATGCCAGTATATACAGCATTTATTGACTTCTCCACAGCATTTGATAGAGTGGATCTCCCAACACTGTGGAGGAAGCTTCTTCTTCTGGGTGTTCCGCACCACCTTTTCGGTCTTATTATGGAATTACATACGGCCACCTGGTGCCAAATTCTGATGGGAGGGATGGAGGGTTCATCATGCAAGGTCAAAACTCATAACGGTCTCAAGCAAGGCTGTCTGTTGGCCCTCCTTTTGTTTTCAATATATATTTTTGACCTACCAGGTACCTTAAACCAAGTGAGGGGTGACCCGCCTAGAATTGGCATGATGTCCATTGGCTCCTTACTATATGCCAATGATGCAGCCATCCTGGATTATTCTCCTATTGGTCTGCATAGTCAATTTTTCTAAATGTAAGTTTTTGTTCTTCCACAAGAATGGGTTAAGATTAAGGAGGAATCTCCAATGGCTTTTGTGTACCTAAAGACTTTAAATAGTGGATTAGTATCCCTTATCTCTGAAAGGTTTTTTCCAAGAATGGGAGGGATGTTGATCACATGAAGCTCTGTGTGAGCATGGCCCTCTCTCAGGCTAATGCCCTGAATAGATTTTATAAAATCTGTGGGAGACATCATTTTAGGCATGACTTGTCTATCTACAGGGCTAACCCCCCTCCTTGTGCTATGCCTGTGAGGTGCAGGATATGAGTTATTGGCACTCTTTTGAAGGGACTGAAGGCTGAATTCTTTGACAAATTTGCAATTAGAATACCCTGGCAGCCCCCCCATGTCTTGTGGCTGGAGTTTGGTTTAGTCTCCCCATTTGCCTTTTCCTCAGCAGCTACTTTGAGGTGGGGAAACTCTTTCCTGAGAAGGGAGGAGGGAACACTAAGGGCAGCTCTGAGGATTTAAATGTTTTTCCTGCTGAAAGAACGGTCCACAGTCTTTAGGGCTTCTGCGCGGGCTAATGAAATGTTTGGGCTTAATTTGAATATTGATTCCTTTATGCCCAAGACCACTCTGAAGACATTTTTAAAGGGCTCAGTGTCTAGAATGAGTTTGGCAAGAGACATGGCCCTAAATCAGTCAAATCCACGTAATCAGGTTGTGTGGGGAGCAATCTGGGGAATACACCTCAGCCTTATCTAGAATGGAATTTGCACCATGGGATCAAAAGAGTGATTATATTACCAAGATTGAATCTCCTCCCTCTTCGAGTGATAACGGGCATTTGGGACAAAACTCTGACAAAAGGACAGGATTTGTGAGTTGTGCCAGCAATACATCCAGGATCTCAACTACGTATTGTTTGTGTGTCCTGTGTTGCAGAATGCTCAATGTTATTTTCTAAGGCCAATGTTTCAACATCCAATCTGCCTTGGAGGCCTGTAAATTTATCTTATCCCTTCCCACAAACAAGATGATTTGTAATAAGATCTTCCAATTTAATCCTTCTTGAATATATATCAGGGCTTCCGTTGCTATCCTTTTATTTGTGACATTGTTATATTTCAAAGGTACGCATGTATGCTGCCATATTCTTTAGGGTTGTATTCATAACATTCTTTTATATATATGACCTGTATTTCTCATACTGCTTATTGCACATTATTTTTATAAAGGTTCAAATAATATGAAGTTATTGAATAAGCACTTTATGGGGCATATTCACAAGGACTTATCGCCGAGTTATCGCCACCTTAACACATCAAAAGCGGAGATAGATTTAACGCCCCATTCACAAGCGGGTGCAAACTGCAGACATCGCCAGTATTCCCGCGATAACTGCCCCAAAATTTATCTCCACTGGTGACACCACCAACTAACCCTAATGAGATGCAGAGTAGGCGTTCCAGTGCAAAAACTCACGAAAACACCACAACACCACTTTCACAACGAACTGCCAGATCTGCGATGCAAGTCAAAACCACGCGATAAGCCACGGTAGCAGAAGGTATTTAACACCTGCCTCTTGCTGGTGTTAAGCAGGACAACTACCTGCAGTAGGCAACGGAGCCCCGCACACAGCCACACCCGAAGAACAACCGATGCCATGGAGCTACTCATCATGCAGCTTGGTGTACGTGGGACTACTTGGTGTTTGTGTGTGTGCTGAAGTGTTCCCGTGGGATCAGGGACATGATCCAGAGTCATTGTGGGTGTGCAGTATGCTCTGCTTAATTGTGCATGTGTGCCATTGTGCCCATCTCCCCCCGTCCCCCCACTCCCTGGTCGGTACGCACCCTGTTGATGTAGTGTCGGGTCATGTTGGGCAGTGTCCGGATCCCCAACTCCTGTCACCATCTCCCGACTGGTGACTGTGGCCACCATCTTCTCCATGTCATTCAGCTCCTGGTGTTCTGCCGGCCCCCCTCCTCCGAAGTGCGTTGCTGCTTTTGTGTTGGCAGCGGGTTTCTGCTTGGTTTTGCCATTCACATCAATCCAGCACCTCTTGTCCTCTTCCATTGTCCTCCTCGGTGCTGCGATGGCATTCACATGGTCCGAGATGGTGTGCCATCTTTGCCTCTTTGTTGCCAGTGACACGTTGGAGGTGACGTACAGTTGGTGGTGGTGTTCTATCTCAATCAATCAATCAATAGCTTTATTTCGATAGCAATGTATCATAAAAGCATCGTCCGACAGTTATACAATTAATAAAATATATATACAAGCACAACATTTTCAGCATTCTGTTAAAAAACAACACGTAAGAATTGATTATAATAAAAAGCAGTGATTTAAAAATATGTATCCACAATTCATCATTATTGTTTCATAGAAAGGGACAACAGTCTAAAAAGAAATATAAAAGAGCAGTAAGAGATTTGCAGTTCCTATGTAACACAACAAGTGGAGAATTGTGATAGCTGAATATTTTTCTTTCTCCAGTAACAATCTTGGCCTAGACTTTGGTCATCCCACGCAAGGCTTTGTGCCTAATTAAGCAAGCACAGCTCAAAAACTTGGCGACTCCACAAGAAAATAAGGTGCGTGGATAGGATTTCAAAATGCGTAGAGCAACCCGGTGGTCGCGGGTGCCCATGTCTCTGCAAATTGGTTTTAACCATTTCGATCTTGCATTGCTATAAGATGGACAGGCAAACAGGACATGGGCAACACACTCCACCGGGGTTCCACAACAGGGACAGCTTTTTGATGTGATCTTGGCAGAGTGCCATTTTGATGTTAGGGCATTAACAGGGAGCGTACCGTACCTAAACTGGATATACAGAGCCCTATCCCGTGGGACCTGGATTACGTCCAGAAAAGGCTCAAGGCTTCTAGTTTGCTTAAAGCTAAAGAATTCCTCTGTTAATCTCCCCCAGTTCGATTTGCTGCGCTCCTGATTGTCAATCCAATTCCAGTAATGGCGTTTAAGTTCCACCTTACTTGGGGGCTTCTGATTTTCCCACGCTTCTTTAAGCCCAAGTGAGATCATTGTTTTCTTGACATTTAAAATCCACTTGACCCTGTGGTCCACATCTAAATTCATCACCTCTGTTAAGGCTGTGGCATAGTTTTCAAGCTCTGCGGTACGCCTTAGGCGAACCCAGAAAAGCAATGGGCGAAACCTGGCGATATCCCTAAATGGCCGCCTACCCATATCGTGCATTAAAGGAGTTAGCGGAGTGTTGCGGGGGAGCATCGCCAGGTCCCTTAAAAACTTGTGCTCAGATCTACTGATTTCGTCAACACTGTCGAACCCCCATAGCTCTGCTCCATAGAGCGCAGAGCTTAATACCTTGGCATCATAAACCACAAGAGCCGGGGCAACTGGTCTACTAATTGAAGATTGATGTTCCTTAATGAGCGCACCCGCCACACGTTTGTGGTTAATAAGCATTTTGGCTATATGAGGCCTCCAAAGCATCTTATCAGAGAGGCGGATGCCAAGATATTCAAAGGTGTTGACTCTTTCCAAAATAACGCCATTTAATGTGAGATTGTTTCTAAAAGATTTGTGGGGGTTGAAGGCCATAAGCTTGGTCTTTAAAGTATTAATGACCAGGCCTCGGGAGTCACAAAAGGATTGGTATCTATTCATTAACTTTTGTAGCCCAGCCGGAGTCTTTGACACCAACAAGGTGTCGTCGGCGAACAGGAGTGTTGGCACTTTATCGCCCGCCAGGGTTGGGGCGTCAGCAGGATCTTCTTGTAGGTACCTCACCACCCCGTTCACATACAAGGAGAATAGGGTGGGGGCTATGACGCAGCCCTGGTGGACTCCCTTTCCCACTGGAATCTGTTCGGTTAACTGGCCTTGGGCCCCCCATCTCACCTGGGCGTAATTTCCCTCATGGAGGCGGATTAGTAGGTTTAAGATTAAGGGTGGAATACCCATGTCATTAAGGACATGCCATAGTCTTGTCCTGGGTACCAGGTCGAAGGCAGTCCTTAGATCTATGAAAGCGAGATAAAGACTGCCCCTTCCCACAACCACAACTTTCCAGTATATGAGCATTAACCTAAATGCCTGGTCAATTGTACCAATACCCGCCCGAAAGCCGGCCTGGTATTGAGAGAGAATATCCTCTTCTTCGCACTATGCTTGAATCCTCTGTAAGAGGACTCTGCCTAGCACCTTCTGCATTACATCGATTAGGCTTATGGGCCTATAGTTCGCACGATCTTCCCTATCCCCCTTTTTTTTTGTAAATCGGAACAACCACAGCACCTTTCCAGGATTCTGGGACTGGACAGCCTGCAGCTAGAGCGTTGAATAACAACTGAAAATAGCGCGACCAACCCCTTGGATCTGCCAAAAAGAGGTCTCCTGGAAGTCCGTCTGAACCTGGGGCTTTAGCAGGGACTAACTTCTTGATGGCTGCCTCTATTTCAGGTAACGAAAATGGGTTGTCAGCATTCCCCACTAGAGGGACGTCTATGGGGCCGCATGGCTCCTCCAGACATCCATCTTCTGTGGTGGAATACAGATTCCCAAAATGATTATGCCAATCTTGGCCTGTAATGTGGTTGGGCAGAACATCCGATTCCCTATTGTTGCCCCTGCTGACTAATGTCCAGAATAAATGCTTATTCTTCCCAAGGCTCGCGCTCTTTATATCCTGCCAATACTGTTCTTCCCACTCAATCTTTGCTTTGTGCAGGGCAGCTTTGTATTCCCTCCTTGCCATTTTGACCATAAGGCAATTTTTGGCCTTAATAGCTGAACTCAAAACTTGTCTTTTAAACTTGCAGTTTTTAGAGTACCATAGGTGCTGGGTTTTTTTAGGAGCACCTGGTTTATTAGACTTACACAGCTTTTGGAAATAAGAAGACAATTGATCTATTGTTCGGGAATGGACATTGGAAACTACAGCTAAGTCCATGCCCGCAGCCTGGAGCTCAGCTGTGTGCTTAGCCAAGGCCTCCTGAATGGCCACAAAGTTGGAGTCTTGTGAGGAAACCTTGTGCCACTTTAGGTACCTATTACAATTAGAAGGAATAACATCAGTAGTAAAGGCTAGAGCTCTCCGTGACAAGGGGCCAGATAGTGGAACCCACGGATTAGTCATTGTCATACAGAGGGGGTTGTGGTCACTATCGGTCGTGGTGCCCACAAACATATCAGTCGTATTATCCCACAATTTCACATCGACTAAAATATAGTCAATGCGTGAGGGTCCACTGACTCTATTAAAGGTGTTCGCCCCCTGAGTATCTGAAGGAGTTCTGCCATTCGCAGCCCTGAGGCCGAATTCAGACATAAGTGCGTTGAGCTGGATTGCCAGGTTAGTCCACCTTTTAATCGGTGGTAAATTAAGTGGAGGGTCAGACCACATGTTGTCAGCTCTTTCTTGTTCCAACATATCGTCATAGCATAGGGGCTCAAAAGTACAATTAAAATCACCTGCAATCAGGAATTTGGCGCTAGGCAGACAACCAGATATGGCTTGTTCAAGAAGCATGACAGTAGGTGATTGGTTGCCACCCTTGGTCCCTCGAATATAAACGTTAAACAAAACTATAATGTCTCCACCCCTGGGGCCCTTGATGGTAAGTCCCAGAAGATCATTACTTAGACTTGGATGCATGTGAATTCGACACCCTAGAGCAATGTTTACCCAAACAATCAAACCTCCAGAGGGGCGCCCTCTTCCTATGGTGGTAGCTGGTATACAAAAACAGACATAGCCAGATTTATATAAAGAATCCATACTCCAAGTCTCCTGGAAGATACAGATATCGTATCCTTCTATCAGCTCGTTCCAGTGAGGGAGTGAAAGCTTGTTTTTTAACACAGCTATGTTCCATGATATAATTTTTAAATTGCGGGGGTTCAGGTTCTGAACAGGATACGAGTTGACCTTTATCAATGATGGGTGGCTCAGCTGTATAGGGAGCACAGACATCTCGATGGAATCTAATAAGGTGTAGGTTCCTCTTTCATGGATCCTATATGATGTTTCTAAGTGATCGCTCGGGCCTTTCCCCCGAAGTAGACATTGTTGGTTTCTGAGCTTCAGGGTGGAATAGGGAATTAGGGGGTTACACATAGTACTTGTGATGGAATTAGATGGATCAGTACATGAACAAGGGGCAATCTGTAGTCAGTCAACTTCTTCTAGTATTGTCCCCCGCTCTAATGATGTCCTATGCTCTGTGTGGTCGACTAACCCTCCTCCAGTGATTGTTCGTGTGCGCCTGAACTGGATAGATGATGTGGGGGGAGGGCAAGTTCGATATTCTAGAGCGAGGAGATTCTCTGCCAAATCAGCAGTGGAAAGTGTGAGTTCAATGTAGTCAAATGGTTGGGCAGAGAACGAGCATCTTTGGGCCCTAATAATGTCCTCGCGAATTACCGAGTGACAGCCCCTAATATGGCGAATCCAGTGAATGACTTTGGGGCATATTAGCAAGACCGGCGATAAAATTATCGCCGTTTTAGCGGCGGGAAACTGCCGCTAAAACGGCGATAATGGGCTTGCTAATATGCGTTATGGAATTCCAATAGAAGCCCATGTTAGATGTCCTGCACATCTAACCTGGGATTCTATTGGAATTCTATAACGCATATTAGCAAGCCCATTATCGCCGTTTTAGCGGCAGTTTCCTGCCGCTAAAACGGCGATAATTGTATCGCCGGTCTTGCTAATATGCCCCTTTGTTTGTTAAAGAGTCATCACTTTCGCGGGCATTCTTTGGACTGAGCTTGGGGACATTAGTCATGAAGATTTTTGAACCATATGACAGGGGGGCGGCCGATAATCGGTGAGTGTGATGAGATAGCTTTTCCGAGATGTTTTGACCCATTGGCATGCCATTACGGTCTGTATGTTCAATTCGTGTTTTAAGAACATTTTGAGTAAAACGATCTTTGGATGTATTGGGCTGTGCATTATAAGGACCTTTGAGTGTATTGGCCTTTGTGTTGTTAAAAAGGTCTACTTTTGGACTATGAGGTACTGAGTATATAGGGAGTATATATAAGAGATACCAGCTCCCCCCGTTTTCACCCTATCAATTACAGACGTCTCATTTGGTGCATGCATCTCGTGATCATTGTGTATAGAATGGTTAGCTTGCTGATGACAGGATAAAGCGATTGGTGATAATGTTTTAACCATCACTGTAAGGACTTCAATCATTCGTTTGTATCTCGGTCCTTAAAGAATTAATAAGTTGGACCGTATCAGGTGATGCAGACATTTGCTCTACTCTGCCTTGTGCTTGCGGTGACTTTAGCAAAGAAAATGAGTCGTCTGCAGTGGAATCATATGTGGCCAAGGGAGCAAACCTATTTGAGCAAGAGACAGCGGAGCATGGTACGCATTCCTCAGCACTAGCAGGGAGATCTGGAGGGGTATTGGTTACTTCTACCTGAACTGTTGCCTGTCCTATTGCGTGTGCCACTTGCATATTAGCGCTATGTTCAGAAATTCCCTTACTAGAGTGTTTATGAAACATATTGGGAATAATTAGTGTGCGAGAGAGGCCAGTATGATTGGAGAGGAGATCACCATCTGTGCGGAATATTATTGGTTCAGAAGCTAAAATGTCTTCGCATTCGCCAATAAGGGTGTCAATTCTGCCTAGAACACAGTTAGCAGCTGCGTGTTTCTGAGCTTTTCTTGCCTTTTTCCCCTTGCCTGCCCCACTGATGTTACTACTTCCCGCCCCTGAGCTCTCCATAACTTTCCGTTTACCCATAGTTTAACCACTATGCAATAATAAACACACAATACAATTATAGTTTTCACAATCGCGAGTGAGGGCCCCACAACAGATGTATATAAAGTTTGCCTGTCTTAGTTGAAGTCCTGGGCAAAGGGTTCGGGTGAGTGAATCGTGAAATAAACAGGCAAGCTCAGCAGGTTGGGGGAAATTAACACAGTACCTTATCCAGTCGTTTTCAAGGGCCGTAGCGGACCTCAGCTTAAGCCAACAATGGATCAAAGAGGGGTGGCCCAGCCCGACCCTCTCCGGTCAATGACGGGCAAGGACAGGCCCGCCCTTGGCGCCGGGCTTCGCCGCGGGGGGAGATGCAGCGCTTTATGCGCACTTTATGCGCGATGGTCAAACAACGTCTCCCCCTCGTTGGTGACACCTGGTGCGGCCGCTAAGCACTCTGGGACTAGTAGTCCCCTGGTCGCGATGAAGGATGCCAGGTGATGCTGGCGAGTGAATGCCCTGGGACTCCAGTCCCACCAGGGCTCGAGCAAGGAAAGGCAGTGTCCCCAGAGCTGCTGGTTTGAAGAGAAGTGCAAACGAGCTCCTTTTAATCCTTAAGGTAGCATTAAACGTGTGTGAGTTGTTACGAGGCTGCCATATTGAAATCAGGCACCCAGATTAATAGTGCCTCTGGTAAGCTCCAGTAAATTCAATTAATTTGTTTAAGCACATTAATTAGGGTTGGATGCGATACTTGGTGGAAATAGAATAATGCGCTTACTTTAAATGCAGTTTTGGCAGTTCAGCGCCGTGGTTTCGGGGAGGCAACTGGGAGCCTGTCCCACGTAGTGTGCTTCCCTCGCAACCCTGTTTCTCCCGCAGTCCAGGGCCGCCGTCAATCCACCTGAATCAGCCGAGTTCAGGAGATTTCCAAGGACCGGGTGGTGCGTCGATGTATCGCCAACTCGGGAACACCTCTCCTGAGAAACTGCCCCCCAAAACACTGCCTGTTCTATCTCATCCGTGACGATAATCATGTTTTCCTGCAGACTGTACCCCGTCTTCCTCTTCCTCTTCTCATTGCCCTTCCAGCACCCTGGATTCCTGGGTGTTCCTCCGTGGGGATTGTGGGGTTCATGTTGTCCTCTGCAGTCGGTCAGGGTGCATCCGTGGTACTCCGCAGTTCATTTCCTTTTTAGTGGCATTTTCCGTATGCTGTTCTTGTGCTTTTTCCCGCATTACGCGTGGGTTTTGCTGGCCTCTTGCTGGTTATCACTGTTTTCTTATCGCGTTTGGGCCCATCGCGTCTTTTTACGCGTTGGGGTTTGTGTTTTTATCGTCGTCGTGGTGGTTGTATCGCGGACATTGGCCACGGTTTCGGGAGGCTATCGCATGGTACCGCCGTGTTGTGAATTCCACGTTAACACGGGGTTATTTTCCCGCGATGTGTAAAGTTGCGTTAACATTTTTTGGAGATGTTTAGCGCACGTTCTTGTGAATATACCCATATATGTCTTATCTGTTTCTCCAATGTTTGGAAATATCTGAGTATAAAAAGCCTCTAATGTGATGTGATTAAAAAAATGGTGCTATTTGGTGCCTTGCATATTGTAATCTTATAAAGGATAGTCTGCTGATGTTTAAGGATGTATTAATATGGGGCATGGCCAGCACCATGGCAGACGAGCCGCAAAAGCCGGAGCTCCGGCTGCCCAAATCTGATCCGGCCTATAATCCTGCTTTTTCCTCACTCTCGATACACACAATCACCCACTAAAGAGGTCCGGTACCTGTTGCACGAACACACAGGAGCTGTGCTGTCCGGATTTACCGTGCATCGGGTGGCATTGACGTCTGGCCGAGAGCGCGACTGCTGAAAATGGCGCCTGCATCGGAGCCCGGTCTGGGAGCACGCTGAAGTAAGGTGCTCGGACTCCCCGGCGGGCTCGGTCCCGGAACAGAGGGAGGAACTCTGGGGGTCTTCTGCGGGCCGAGACCTGGAGCGCAGGCACAGCTGAGGGCGCGACGGGCGGCGACGGCATCTGCAGCCCGGGAGCACGCTGCAGTGGAGCGCTCAGACGCCGTGAGGACATTAGCCTGGGGCGGAGAGTGGCAACCCGCTGATTCCCTGCAAGCGGTGGAGACCCGTACCGGAGGAGGCGCGGCAGATAAGTGAGCCCGGCCCTGAGTGACGGTGCTCCTGGTGGGCTCCAGTGAAGCTGAGACACAGGCCTGGTGATCCTTACGGAGGCCTTCAGGAATACGAACCACAGCAGTGGACGGCCCGGTGAGCGGGGGCGGGGCACACCAAGCTTGCGGCTGACAATACCCATATGGCGAGCTGCTCCAGAGTGGAGACCTACAGGGGGACACCAGGCTGAAGTGACGCCGGCTGGGGCTGGTGAGACCGGGCCCTGGCGGGGTGCTGTGAGCGTGACAGAGGCTGACCCACTGGAGGGAAGAGAGCTGTGGTCCTGCTGTACAGACCGGGGCTGGGCCGGAGAGACCACACTGAACACGGGGGGATATCCGGACTGTTTGGGGACCAGGCAGTGGAGCCCCCCCTCGCCGGGCGGTAGTCCTGCGCCCAGAGGGTGACGCCTGCGTGGGGAGGTGAAGAATTGCCAGGGACAACTGAGGCCCTGGCGGAGGGAAGGCCGGAATCTTCCTGCCCGACTGTGGACTGCTGACTCCCCAGCCTCGTAAGAAGCCATTGGCTGTGCAGTACAGACAGGAGTTGCTGACCCTGATCGTGAGCCCATAAGCTACAGCCAATCGCGAAGACCAGCTGAGGTAGGACGCGGATATCGGAGACAGGGGTCGGGGGTCCTGCGCTGGGGTTGGGTCCCCCTGCTGGTAACAACCTCGTGGAGTGATACCTGGGCAGCACTGTTGAGGAGGTGACAGCGCCAGAAGAGCGCAATAGAACACTAGACGGAGAGTGCGAAGGTCCTAACTGGTGCTGCCTTGAGGGGGCCTGTCCTGACTTTGGCGTGCGTGGGTGGGTGGCACCCTGCCGGTGTCTGGGCCAGTACCCTGGTGGCGAAGAGGGGCGGGCTGTCCGAGACTCTGCTGTAGCTACGGACAAAAGGACGCAGTATGGCCAAGGACAGGGAGCCCAAGCCCCAGCGGCAGGGGAAGCTGGATAAATTCACGAAGGTGGTGCCACCCCCCCCTGAAATGATGGTGGATGCCGCCTCGGCACCAGACACTGCCACGATCCTACAAGCGATACAAGCTTCACGAGAAGCGTTGGAGGGCAGGATAGCTGAAGTGCGTACCGATGTGAAACTGTTGAGGCAAGATCTCCGCAACGTAGCCGAAAGAGTGACGCATGCCGAGCAGCGTATCTCGGAAACAGAAGATGTAACAGCTAACCTAAGGGGGAGGTCACCAAATTGACAGCCGCCCTGAAAGAGACGATGTGGAAGGTGGACAATGCCGAAAACAGGGCGAGGCGGAACAACCTGAGATTTGTTGGTTTTCCGGAGGGGATCGAGGGAACGGACATGGGAGCGTACCTCCTCAAATGGTTGAAGGACAACCTCATGGCTGCCTCATTGTTCGTGATAGAGCGAGCGCACAGGATGCCCGCCTCTAGGCCGCAGCCAGGGGCGCCGCCCAGGCCAGTGATTGCCCGGTTCCTTAACTATCAAGACAGGGACCTAATCCTCCGAGAGATGCGTCGCCTGGGAGACGTCCGGATGCGAAACACGAAAATAATGGTGTTCCCGGACTATTCTAGGGAGGTACAGAAGCAGCGGAGAACCTTCGACTCCGTTAAGGAAAAACTGAGAAACCTCCGCATTCAATATATGCTCCTCTTCCCGGCCAAGCTTAAAGTCATATTCCAGGACAAGACCTATTTTTTCCAGACTCCAGAAGAGGCATGGTTATGGGTGGAGGAGAGGCCCACCATAGCGCGAAATGCGGAGCGAGGTGGCTCAGCGAGTCGGACGCCGGACACGGTGGTGAGACCCAAAGTCATGAAAACCAAAATTAAACGACGACTAGGACTCGGGTCAGACTCCCACAGTGGCACCCCGAGGCGGCGCAAAGTGATGACAGAAAGAACAAGGCGAGAATGCGACTCGGAGGATGACTCAAACCGAATGCCAACGGATCGACCGCACTCTGGCGGTAGACCTCGGAGGCAGGAGACACCGGATCCCCAGGAAGAGGGACACTCAGGGGACTCCGACAGTGACCACCTGTTACTAAAAAACATCAACCTACTAGAAGAATCGAGGTCACTGAAAGACATGAAAGAGACACTGTGTCCAACTACGCCAGAGGGAAGTGAGGAAGAATGAAGATCCCGGGCATGTCGGATGCCTAAGGGACAGTAAGGAAGCGCTAGTTGCGTTCCGAGACCTGATTTAGCCCAGGTGGGGTTGAAGTGGTTCTTAGACTTGGTGTGCCACGGGCCTTAGGCTCTCATTTGCTAACCTAGTCTTATTGTTGGGATAGGGCGGGGGTAGACAGACCTTTCAAACTGTGCCTACCACACAGTTGTCATGTTGACACATTGGGGCAAGTGTGGGGTGGGGGACGTTGGGGGAGGGGAAGTTCAGAGGGGGGGCATACAGGGAGGATTCTGAAATACCATGAGCAACTTAGAGGCCCACAACCTTACACATCTAGACACAGGCAGTATTTTAAGATTCCACATCGCGGGTAGGCAGGGCAGAGATATTCTCGGGAGATATGACTGACAAGGGCTACACGGTCATGACCTGGAACGTGAACGGGCTGGGACACCAAATTAAGAGGGGCCTTGTAACCAAATACCTTAGAAGACTGAAACCGGACATAGTGCTCCTACAGGAGACCTACCTTAGGGGGTCGCGCTGTACTTTTTTGGGACGAGTTATGTACACCACTCTGGCTCACGCGGGATTCACCTCTGGCTCTCGGGGGGTGGCGATTCTGGCTCGGAAGGCTACTCCCTTTCATATTAATAAGACATGGGCTGACCCCAGTGGCACCTATGTGGCGGTACAAGGTGTCTGGGGACACAGAGAGATCATGCTAGTCAGTGTTTACGCTCCACCCAGATTACAGCGGCAGACACTTGAGAAGGTGGTGGATGTTCTGCTGGTGGCAGATTGCCCCATACACTTGGTGGGTGGGGATTTCAATGATGTGATTGACCCTGCCGTTGACAGGTCAGCGCAGGCAGGCAATCTTAGGGGCACCACGAAGTTAGCTGACTTTGCCTACACCCTGGGTCTGCAAGATGTCTGGCGACGACATCACCCCACCGACCAGACGTACTCCTATTTTTCGGGAGCACATCGAGTATTCTCCAGGCTTGATTATTTCTTGGCCCCAGCAGGAGAACTAGGCGCAGTCACATTGGTAGATTACCTAGCGAGAGGATTGTCGGATCACTCCCCCCTTTGGCTCAAGGTAGGAGGGGAGATCCGAGGCAGAACAGGCGAATGGAGGCTAAACGCCTGGGATCTTAAGGATCCTGGGATTACTAAGGAGCTAAGGGTGGTAGCAGAGCTCTATTTCCAAGACAACAAGGGGTCAGTGGCCTCCGCCATGGTCCTTTGGGAAGCCTTTAAGGCAGTGCTGCGCAGCAGAGCCCAAGATGCTATTGTGCATAAGAATAAGAAAGAGGTGCAAAAGATGGTGCAGCTGGAGGGCAAACTCCGGGATCTGGAGCAACAAGTGGGAGAGGGCCCCAATCCGTCCATCCTTAGACAACTCGAAGTCACCCGAGCGGAATACCAATCACTTGCACGTAAGGAAGCGAAACAGCAATACTTGGCCCTCAGGCATCGGCTATACGAAACCGGGGACAGGGCGGGGAAACTCCTAGCCTGGTTGGGTAAGAAGGAGATAGCGTCCAGATGGGTGGGAGTCATTTATAGTGAAGGAAGGGACCTTATCAGGGCACAGGACATAGCGAACGCCTTTGCGAACTACTACTCTGCCTTATACAAACAACAGACCGCGGTGGGTGATGCACAGATCCGGGAATATCTTGAGAGTATAGACCTCCCGGCCCTGTCCTTGGAGGACCGAGGTGCTTTAGAGGAGGCGTTTACGTTGGAGGAGGTGACGGAAGCCGTGCATAGACAAAAATCGGGAAAGTCCCCAGGCCCTAATGGCCTGCCTGCGGAGTTTTTCAAGGCTAACTCCACATTACTGGGACCGCACCTGTTGGGTATGTTCGGAGCGGCTAAGGAGGAGGGTACACTTCCACCTGATTTTCGGAGGGCTACTGTGGTGGTGATCTACAAGCCCGGGAAGCCGTCAATGGATTGTGGGTCCTACCGAGCAATTTCTCTCCTGAACGTGGAGGTCAAGGTGCTAGCTTCTATCTTGGCAAACAGACTGGCCGGGGTGATCACTTCCTCAGTCAGGATTCATGCCAGGGAGAGCGACATGATTTAATCTGAGACGATTAGCGAACTGGATGAGCACGATCCAAGGCAGAGCAGAGCCGCATATGTTACTGTCACTGGACGCGGAAAAAGCCTTCGATGCGGTCCACTGGCCTTTTATGTGGCTGACACTAAGGAAATTTGGGTTTGGCCCCAAATTTATAGAATGGATTCAGCTGCTTTACAGGTCCCCGACTGCCAGGGTGAGGGTGAACGGGGCAATGTCAAAGGAATTTGAGATAGAAAGAGGCACGAGACAGGGGTGCCCGTTGTCCCCGATGCTTTTTGCATTGACTCTGGAGACGCTAGCCTGTCTTATCAGAGCGCACCCACAAGTAAAGGGATTCAGGACAGGTGGAAGGGAAGAACGCATCTCGCTTTATGCGGATGACGTCCTCTTGTATGTCACTGATCCCCCATACCACAATCCCAACTCTTTTTCGGGAACTGGACGCATTTGGGAAACATGCAGGCTATAAGATTAATTGGGGTAAGTCGATCCTTTACCCTGTGAGCGGGCCACTTGACACGCAGGATCTCCCCCGAGAACTTCGAGTTGCTTCGGACGGGTTCAAATACCTGGGGATATATATATCCATGGACAGTACACGCAGCCACTTGCACAACGTTCGAAGGGTATTGACTGACTTTCAGGCTGACGTGGAGAGATGGAGAAGGCTGCCCCTCACACTGCTGGGAAGAGCGGCAATGTACAAAATGGTTACAGTCCCTAAGCTATTGTACAGCCTGCAAAACATATACCATAAGATTCCGGAAGACACCTTTAAGGCCATAGATGGGGAGGTCCGTATTCTCTTGTGGGACGGGGGCAGCCTCGGATTGCACTCACAACGCTACAACGTAACCAGTATAATGGAGGGATAGCCCTCCCCGACATCAGGTCGTATTATAGGGCGGCGCACTTGATAGCAGTGAGTGGGGGCATATGTTGAGATCCCATCCAGCTTACGCGCTCGAACAGGACCAGTTTGCAGTTCGATCCCATCTGCATTACATTTATGGGGGAAAAGGGGTTAAACGGATGTTGCCAGCGACCCAAAGGGCCCTGGAGGCTTGGAAGGGCGCAGAGAAACAAATGGGTTGGCACAAGAGAGTTACGAGACAAACCCCACTATGGGAGGGTGGGCGACTACCAGAATTGGGGAAATTGAAGGGCTTCAGGGATTGGGACCTGATAGGAATCGCCACAATAGGGGATCTAATCAAAGAAGGCTCTCTGATTTCATTTGCAGCCCTGCAGCAGGAATACCAGATGGGCGAGAGACAAAGGTACAAGTATATACAACTGCAGCACGCGTGGGTGGCTGAGGGACTAGAGGTGGGTGACATCCCCGAATTTGCGCCGCTGGAGGGCAGACTCCTGCAAGATAAGATACCAGAGAAAGCCATATCTTGGACCTATAAGACTCTCATCAACAATATCCCAGACAACTTAGTGGCCTTGAGAGGGGCTTGGGAAGAGGTCCTGGGAGAGTTGGAAGACATAGACTGGGAGGCGGCCCTGATGCATCCTAGAGAGGTGGCAATAAAACTGAGGTTGCGGTTAATTCAACTTAAAATTCTGCACAGAACCTATATAACTAGGTCCCGACTACACAGAATGGGAATGGCTGAATCCCCACTGTGTCTCCGTTGTCTGACTGCGAGAGGCACGTTTATACACACGTTATGGGAATGCACACAAATACAAGGTTACTGGACTGTAATTGTGAAGGAACTCAGTGAAGTCCTAGGAGCTCAGCTACCAATGGATGCTAAATATGTACTGCTGGGGATACCTTCCGACATAGACTTACCCAGACGGAGTCTTAGTCTGTGTAATCTAGGCTTGATAGTGGCCAAAAGGGATATAGCCAAGAAATGGGGCACACCAGAAATTCCGACCCTTAGTGAGTGGAAAACAGGGATGGACATGAATATGGGTGCGGAGCAGGTGACTTACAAAATGAGAGGGTGTCCGCGGAAATTCTTTAAGATTTGGCGCCCCTGGCTGCGGTATTATGGGCTTGAACTTCAAGACACACAGGAGGGGGAAAGTAACGTAGCGACGCTCTTAGAGAGGGGAGAGGTCCCGATGTACAGTCGCCCCGAGATGGGAGGGGAGTAGATCCTAGTGGTAGTCCAAGGCTGTGTCCATAGTAATACTGTATTGCGTCGACGAGAAAGATGCATTTACTGTACCTGCTTGAGAAACGTGTGGTGCCTGTTGATCATATTTGTATCATTTGAGAAATTGATGTGTCTTGCTAATCATGGAAAAGTTTCAATAAAAAAAGTAAAAAAAAAAAAAGGATGTATTAATATGATTGTTTTATGTTTTATGCACTTATGCACTTTGCACATTGCTCTATGCACATTGCACTTTACAAAGGTTTGAAAAATGTATTTATTGAATGAGCTTGAGACATGAGACATAATTTGCTTCTTCAGGGTTTGGGAGAAGGTGAGCATAAAGTGCTTCTATTGTGTTGTGAATTGAAATATGATTTTCTATGGTGCTATACACACTGTCACTTTTCTAAGTATACCTATTGATCTTGTTTGATGGACACAACTGATTGGAGGTTTTATATTCTTTTAATTGTGGATCTAATATTTATAATATATAATTGTTCTATTATCTGTTATAGATTATGTGGAACTCCATAGGCGTTCCGTATTATAATAAAGTCAAATTGAATTGAAATTGAATTGATTATGCGCCTTTGTGTAATTGGAATCGAAACATTTTGCTTTCTCTTTAAATCTGCCATTAGTAACCCTGAGCATTTCACATGCCTTATCATAATATTATCTCAAATATTTATTGTGATAGCCCCCCCCCCATCATTATGCACGTCTAGACACAGCATAAAGGCAGAATAAGCTGCCCCCACAAGGTCCAAGAGAAATTGGTGCTTATCAATTTTGGGCCAGCTCATGATCACCCCTTTATTGCTAGTATGAGCCAGTGAGAGTCGATTCTTCACTATCTGACTTTTCTTTTTTCAAACAAGAAATTGCTAATCATGATAGCAAGTAGTTTATTATCACTGAGAGGGGAAGCTACTAAGACATAATCTCTAACCCAGCTCTTTGGGTTAGAGATTTGGGAGTACAAAATGAAATCTATTAAACTAGAACAACCACTCCAAATATACGTAGGGCTTAAGGCTAATTTTTCAAACAGAGAATCAAAGGCAAATACCAGGCTGTATTTCATAGGAAGCAGATTGATTTCCTCTCCATACGGGCTATGACAAAAATGGGTAATCGGATCCCCATTTACATCCATTAAGCCCAACACCCTACATTAGACACTAAACAATGCTTTGTAATAAAATCACCCATACATAAAATCAGATAGTAACCATTGATACTACTTAAACTTCGGTCTGCATCCACATGTATTGATTTGACTATCACAATATTATTGCTATCGAAGACATTCGTTTTGAAATTGATCAAAAATAAGTGATGTAATTGGCAGGTTATCAAATAAAGTTGATAATGGGGCGAACCAAGATTTGCCCATATACCTCGTCCAGGGAAATCAATGTAATTAAACCTCCCTTACCCCTGCCTGCAGACCCAGGTATAGCAGGAGTAAAATAGGAGACACAACCATCTACAAATAATTTTCTGTCAACCATGTTTCTTGCATACACACCACTTCATAGCATTTGATAAGGCTTAGCCAATTCGCATTTTTAGTTTTGCAGCTATTCCTGCCACATTCCACGAGGCTACACCTATAATTTTATTGATCTGGATATAAGGCAGTGGCGGCTCGCACAGGTAACGCTGTGGGGCGGTGAGGCGGGGCGGGGGCGGGGCTGGGTGGGGGGGTAGTGGAGTGTGACATACGACGGGAAAGTTGAGAGTAAATAAATAAATAAACAAAAGCACTTACTTTGCGTTTGCAGTATCGCCGAATCCGCGATGCTGCGAGCGCAAAGTAAGTGCTTTTGTTTATTTATTTATGTACTTTCAACTTTCCCGTTGTATGTCACACTCCACTACCCCCCCCGCCCCACCTCACCGCCCTACAGCGTTACCTGTGCGAGCCGCCACTGGTATAAGGACAGCTCTTAGGATCAGTCTCCCACGGTAGGCCTGGAACATGATGTACCGGGTTCGACCAGCATCTGAAACTATGTTAGTCAGATGGCCCTCAGCTGAGTGCTCAGATTGGCATGGGGCTTTAACCCTATTTTCAAGTCAATCTAGCTGGTATAGATGTGAGAGGGGTAGAAATTGCTTTGTATTGGTTAAAGGATAATGTATCTGAGGTGGTAACTTAGTTAAATCTCGTGCTGGTCTGTAAAAAAGTCTAACTGGCACTTCAGAGAATGGTACCCACATGTTGTCTGTAGTCTCACCGAAGGCCAAGATCAAAGTATGTACACATCTTTATAGCTCCTCCACACAATCACATACATTCAAACACTCTCTACATACTGATGGTGGGAAAGTAGAATGAACAGTACTCCAATTGTGAATGTTCAGTAAATTCTTATAATGGTACAACCTTCAGAGTCATATCCTTTTCTAAACCTGGAGTGTATTTGCCTGTGTGAACAATTCATGTCATTGCGTGTGTATCTACATAGCAAACCTTTCTCAAGACCCTGTTACGTGGAGCTGTATGTGTAGAAATGCACCTTTTTCACTCTTGCTGTAAACAAATGCTTAAAATGGTATTTGCCACTGATTTTTGTAGCTGCACTCGCATGCATGGTTAGTTTCTTGGTGCACATTGCCTTGCCTGCAGTGCACAAAGATCTTACACTGCCGCACACAGAGGAAAAAATTAGAGGGAAAATTGGTTGTGGGTGGTGAATTCAGGCACTCCTCTCTACTGCTTGGCTTGGGGATGAACACCAAAAGTCCTTGTAAAATGTCCATGTTAGGTGACACCTAGTAGACAAGGTGATACTACGCTGCATATCATAATGCATGACTTGTGCAATGAGGTGGCCGTCATCTTGACTTGTATTCAGTATCATTGGCTGTTATGTATAAGTTCTTAGTCTCCTCAGAACAGAGCCTGATTAGGTGAATAAACAATGCCCAGCTCAGTGTGATGCAAGGAGGTGTCTTCTCTATTACTGTGTTCTATTACTGTGTATCATTGTTCTAAAATAGTTTATTCATGATTTTACAATGGCCACAGCTCCACTGGTGCCATATCGATGAATATTCATAACCATGAGGGATAGTACCTGCATGTTCATCATGATGCTGCGAGTCTGTCTTATCTGATGTTAACCTCTACCAACACCATTATGGTAAAAGTGAGCAATACATAATGCCAGACGCAGAAAATTGAAAAAAAATTGACAACTGAGGTATAGACAGTCTTTTGAAAGATGTGCATGATCTTTTTTGCACTTAGGGCCTTCTTAGAGTATGGTGGAGAAGGGTAGGCTGCCACAAACATGTGGGAGTGCCCTGTTTGCCAAACGCACAGTTCCCCTGCCTTATTTAGAGTCAGAGAAACTCAAACATATCCTCTGTTGGCTCCGCTGGTGAAAACCTTTGACCAACAATGTTCCAATGTAATTGTTTCTTGTTTGGGACTGCCTAGGAAATCCTGATGATCATGAACAGGAAATGGGATAAATGACCCCTGACCCCCACTCTCTGAGCAAAAGCTCCCAGTGTGTCAGGGAAATGTATTTTTTGTTTTTCAAAATCAAACTCTGGCTTGTAAAAAACAAAAAAAGAACAAAAAGCACAACCCTGCTGTGTTGGTGCATTGAGCATTGTGAAGTACAGCAACATTTCAGATCCTTCAGAGAAGAAGCTTTAGGCATGGCTTCACTGAAGGCACAAAGATCTCTGCCTTCCGGTCAGAGAACACAAACTATGGTGGGCAGTAGTCCACATGGGCAGCGGAGTAGAACATCCCTCCTCTGCCCTGCCAGAGTGGAGTACAGTTCACCAATATCTAAATCAGGTCCTTAGTTCCTTTGTGCCAAGATGTGAAATAACTGCATTTACTATATGTATTTTCGAAACAATTTAGAAAAATTGAGAGAGGTATACGATATTTACATTGACCATGTGCACTTAATTACACTTTATGTATCACAACATGGCATACAGATAACGTGAACATGACAAGACCCAGTGAACCCGAGACATGGCACTAAAAAACTTGAAATTCATTGATAAAACAGAATTTTTTTTTAATTTCAATGACTTACTCCTGTTCAGATGTTAATGAGGTTCCAGCTAAGTGTGGAAGACCAGATAACTGTATTCAAGACGCTCCTGTGCAGTGTGCTGAGCCTGCGAGCCACATATTGGGCTGGAAGAAAACCCCCATCATATCCTGTCCCTTCAAATGTGCTCAGCCCAGGAGGTCGCTCCAGCACTTGCATCAGTACCTGACTTGACAAAGGTAGAATTTGGGGGCCATCTTTTGTTTCTCCCTAACCAATTTAAGGAGTTGGGGGTTCTCGGTTGAAAGGAGCAGGAGGATAAGACAAATTGTGCTCTGTTCTGGTCCAAGAATGACTAAGAAGCGGCCTTACTTACATTTACACTTTGTACCCTATAGTTTGCTGTGGTTGGTGGAAACTCCATCTCTACTATGTTGTTCTATGCCTATTGTTTGGAGATGGAGAAATCTGAATCTGATTCATAGTTCTATGCCAGTTAGGCCCATAAACTAGGACAAAGAGAAACAGTGTAGGGGCCCAGGGTTATGAAGGGAACCCGAGTGGTGCAACACAACACTTCCCAGTGAAATAACACACTGGAAAAATAGGAGTAAAATGTGCAAACTAAGGTATGTGGGTGTAAACTTACACATGTTTGGTGGTTTTCTCTAAACACTATGGGGCATATTCTCAAGGAACTATCGCCGAGTTAACGGCACTTTATCTCAGCCAAAGTCGTGATAAAATTATCGCCCCATTCACAAGCTGGTGCAAACAGCCGATATCACCAGTTAACCTGCGATAGCACCCGCAAAAAACATCGCCACAGATGAGCCCGGCAACTATCGCTAATGAGATGCAGAGTAGCCGTTCCCGAGCAAAAAGCAGCGACAACACCACAACGCAACATTCTCAACGACCAGCCAGATCGGCGATAAGAGCACAAAACAGGCGATACGGCGCGTTAGCAGCAGGAAATTAACACCTGCTCTGACCTGGTGCAAAGTCGGACGACAAGCTGACCATCAAAGGGAGCCCAGCCCACAGCCACACCTGAAGAACAACAGATGCCATGGAGCTACTCATCATGCAGCTCGGGCCACAACCCCCCCGCCACCCCCCCCACGGACCACCACAGAGGCACACAGACAGCGGACCTTCAGGAAACGCACCAGCCTCACAGACTTAACCCCAGAGAATGTCATTGCCCACTACAGACTCAAAAGGCCAACCATCCTCCGCATCCTGAACATCATTGCCCACAGGCTGACAGTACCAACACAGCGGACAACCAACATCCCACCTCAGACAAAGCTGCTGGCTGTGCTGCTCCTGTTGGCCTCTGGGACATTCCAACCAACAACCGCCAGAGTCAGAGGAGTCTCACAGCCAGCCCTATCCAAGTTCCTCAAACCTGTCCTGGATGCCATCATCAGCTTGGTACCCCAGTACCTATACTTCCCCCACACTGTGCAGGAACCGCTGGAGACCAAGCAAGGCTTCTACGCCATAGCTGGCTTCCCGCACGTGTTGAGGGCAATTGACTGCACACATGTCCTACTTGTGCCCCCTGCCGACACTGCACACAATTACCGCAACAGGAAGCACACGCATTCCATCAATGTGCAGGCAATAGTGGACCACCGGGGACTCTTCACCAATGTCGTCGCCAACTACCCAGGCAGTGTGCATGATTCATACATCTTCTGACAGTCCATCATCAACCGGCGCTTCCAGGATGGCACCTACGGAAATGCAGGGCTCGTTGGTAAGTACCAAATGAACACACCCCACACCTCAACTCCACAATCATGCAACTCACAACTCTGGGAATGCACACGTTACAAACTCACATACAACATGCCCACCCACCATACACAACAGCACAACATACTGCGGTAACCTGGGCTTGCCATGTACATGAGCCATCAACGGCATGGCAGCTCAGCCACACAATAGCAGTATGTGGGGAGAGGTGGGAACCAGGCATGTGCGAAGGAGGCAAGTGATCCATGAATGCGAATGCACACTATGCCAAGTGTGGCGTGGAAGTGCTGGACAGACTGCAGTATGCAGACCACAGACATATCCATGTCGACATATACTGCTGGTGGTGGTAGTGTTGTGGACAGTGGGCGCAACCATGTCACTCCAGCAAGTGTGGAAGATCTTGGATATGTAGCCTGTTACGTCCCCCCTGTAAGCGTGTGCGGAGTGGGCTTGCCCGGCGTACGCCAGGCTAGCATAGGGGTGTGAATAAAAAGCACGTAGCCCTGGGCATGGTTCTCTTCTGTAATGGCCAACGTGGCTGCCAGGGCGGCGCCTCTCACTCCGCCACGAGGCCGACGCCGTGTGCGGCGGTGCCTGCGATCCTGTGCGCCTGCCGCAGCCCGGGCCGCTGGTCCCCGAACCAGTCTCGTCCGCCCCTGCGCATCCAGGCCTCACTGCTCACCTGCCGACACCGGCGTGTCTCCAAGAGGGCCCACCACGTGCTGGTGCTAGCTCAAAGCCAAAGGCCCGTGACCTTGGCAGCCTCCTCAGACCATCAGGGCCTCCGCAAGCAAGGCCTGCAGTACTCCTTTCACGTTGACGTACTCCACCGGCATACACAGCGGTCAAGTAGGTCACACATTTGGAACTGAGTCTTGATTACACAATGGCAGAGTACATATTTATGGCATTGTTTAAATCCCTATACTCCCTTTGATGTGGTGCCACCAACTCTGCATAGCATTCCGACCACACGTGTCTGTGGGCCCTTGCGGACTTCTGCCTACACAGCGGTCCAGCAGGCCTCACACCAATCCAATACAGTCCGTAACAGGCAGGACACAGCATCGTCGCAGGGTGCACAGCCGCTCAGCTCTAGTGCCTCCACCTCCGTCATCCATGAATCTTATCCACATGCCATTTTAATGCCGTGTGTTAGAGATCCAGGAGGAGCTGGCTGCACAGCGGTTGCCCCGTGCTGACCGCTGCCTCCGGCACACACTGCGGTCGAGTAGGACACACAATTCGAGCCTTGATCTGTTCATTGCAGAGTTTATATCATTGTACAGGCCTCATCGCAGACTGCATCCCCTTCCAGCTCTGGGGCCACTGACTCTGTGCCACGGGAGTCATGGACACTCTCTGGTTGAACGTTGGTGGCGTCTGAGTCTATGGCCTGGGGGTTGTCTTCATCATCATGTAGCTGATACTGACATTGTGGGAAAAAGGAGACTGTAGCATTCAACTCCTCCATATTGCCTGTTTCTGCTTGCTTCTGCCCTCTGCATCATGCCCTGGATGGACACCTTCCACTGTCCCCCGTAACACTCCGCGACATTCTCCTTGGACATCAACGAAGACCCGCTCAGCTCTCGTCGCCCTACCTCAGTGCATCGCAAGTCACCGTCCCGTGGCGGTGTGCCTGTGCCGGCCGCTGAGCATCCGGGGCCACTGACTCTGTGCAGCTCAAGTCATGGACCCTTGCTGTTTGTACTTTGAACTCCTGATTGTCTGATCACTGTTGTAGTTGTTGCCAGCACCAACCAACCCCTGAGGGGTGGCTTACACTACCCAACACCCATCCAGCACAGGCGTCACTGGATGTGTGACCCTGGCAAGAAAAGGTGCCGGGCGCACGTGCCCGTAGCCAGTTCCACAAATTATCTCAGTGTGTCCGAGTGGTCATTCTGTATGCATGTGGGCCCCGGGCCATACCACATTACATTGTGCTGTGTACAGCGTGCACAACCTTGTCACCTCAGGCAGTGGGGTGGACCTGGGACATGTATCTGTGTCGGACCCCCCTGTGAGCGTGAGGGAGTGGACCGGCATATGGCAGTACGGCGTAGGGGTGTGGTCATTTAACACGTGGCTCTGGCCGTGGTTAAGTTTAGGCCTTGCCAAGGCAGTAACTAATGCGTGTGTCTCAGGTGTAGTGTCGGCGCCACCCGTCACGCAATATACAATGTTGCTATGTAGCATGCCCCCGGAGTACGGGCTCGGCCGAGGGGTAAATGAGGGTGCACAAGCCTGCTAGGGGTCAGGGATCAGACATGCCAACTGTTGTGTGTGTCGCTATTTCCGAAGCATAAGCCAAAGGTCTACTCTCAACCGCATGGCGAGTTCAGCCAGGCATGAACTCTACATCTGTGTCCCCCCTGTCCTTACCATAGGCCTACACACACGTGTCCGTCCACCTTCAGCGCACGACATCACTGTGTCGTTGTCAGGCTTGTGGACATGCGCAGGGAGGCATGACAATAGTGTGCCGTAGGGGTGCAAGTGATGCAACCGCGCTGCGCACACTAGTGAATGGGCTCGGGGGGAGGGAGGAGCAGCAGTGAGGCTACGTAATACACATTGATGCCGCTCATTTGCAACAAGCAGTACATGTCATGCAGGAATCACAAAGTCACACATATCACACACCAATGAACCACTGAGCCTGCCAACACATCATGCAGAACCAACTATTGACGCATGTCTCTCTGCACTGTCACAGGTGACCAAGGATATGCACTCTGCGCTTGGATGATGACACCCCTCCGAGCCCCGAACACACAGGCCCAGAGGCAGTACAATGCGGCCCACAAACGCACCAGGGGCATCGTGGAACGCACATTTGGCGTGTTAAAGTCACGTTTCAGGTGCCTGCTCGTCACAGGTGGGAGGCTCCTGTACAGCCCAGACATCGTGTGCAAGATGATCGTTGCATGTTGTGTATTGCACAACATATGTGTATGCAGCAAGGCCCCATGGATACAAGTGCCAGATGCACCGGACGATGATGATGAGGATGAGGCAGGTGGACCACACCCCACTGCAGCCGCAGCAGGACTTGCCCGTAGGCACACCATCATTGACAATTTCTTCACATGAGCACGTCACATTGTGACAGTCCTTGGCAATCATGGGACAGTACAAAATGACCACAGGCACAGCATGTGCTGATAAATGCATTCAAAATACACATTCCCTGACTGCATGTCACTCATCTGTACAGGCACATCACTCAGACAAGTGTGAGTGCGACATGTATTGCTGACAATTTTATGATTTGTTCATGAATGGTGGGTGTGTCACCTCTGTGCAGAGGGGCTGTTTAGGGTGTCACGTATTTGGACTGCCAGTTCTGTGTGTTGCAATTAGTAGGGAATCCCACTCTTCGCCGTTTCACATGTGTCCAAAATCATTCCATTTTCGCTGCCATTTGTGTCCTACAGGTGACAACAGGGCTCCTTTTGGGGTCAGATATGTACCACCATGATGCAGGGATGCCTCCTGTGGCTCAAGTACCACAACATGGGCAACATGTACGTAAGCGGGAGTCACTGCCCCTACATTCATCCACGCTTTCATGGTGGATTGTTCATGGTCATGACACATCTGTGTGCAGGAGGGGTTGCTTGTCCCTCTGCAATGTGAAGGGGAGATGCGGTTTCAATGTGTGTTCCATGCATGTTTCTGCATTGGCGCAGTTTACATGCAGACTGCATGTCAATGTAAATTGTGACTGTGAGGCGATGCCTATTTGATGCGGGACAATGGTCATTTGTTCTACGTCACGGATGTGTGGTTGTGCTCGTACATTGTCATCTCACCATTTTTTTACTCTGCTTTTATGGTGCATTTTCCCGCATGACGCGTGGGAATTGCAGACCTATCGCTGGTTATCGCTGATTTTTGTATCTCGATTGGCATCATCGCTACTATTTTCGCGTTCGTGTTTCGCGTTTTTTCTGCGTTGCGTTGATTTTAACACGTTCATTTGACGCGTTAGCGTGGGACTATCGCATGGGCCCACCGTGTTGTGAATACCACGTTAACACGGAGTTGTTTTCCCGCGATAGACTGCGATGTGAAGGGTTGCATTAAAGTAATTTTGCAGTAGTTATCACACGGTCTTGAGAATATGCCCCTATATGTCAGGTACCTGATCCGGGAGGATATTACAAGTGTGGATGAAAAATGTATTCAGACGCTTGATTAAATGTGCTGATGAATAAGTATGTGCATATGCATATAACAATTTGAAGGTTGTGCCATCATGATGGTAAAGCAGTGGGACCCCAGGATGGAAGGTGCTGATGATGTCATAGTCCACCTTTCATAGAAGTTGGCGGTCCAGTTCTTCTCATGCACTTCCTGTTTCCTTACTTCTGGTCTGGCTCCCGGGGCATATTCTAGTTATGCAGTCCCGAGCGCGCAGCGGACACAGGCTGAAGTAAAGCGTCCTGCGTGTCACGAATTGCTGTTACCGCCGTAACATACTTGCTCTGGCTCTCCTGCAATAACGCATTGATTTTTAAACATGCACGTTGTTTTTACTGGATTTTAACTGTACAATACTTTTTAATACTAAAGGTGTGAGTTAGACTAGTGATCTGCTGAGTTGGGGGGGTTAGTATCTTCCCTACCTGACTCCTGCTCTTCGGTCCGCCGCGAGGTTTCCCCCTCGATTGGGCGGAAAGAGCATCACCTTGCTTCACTGTCTTTCTTTAACTGGGCCGCCATCATAGAAGTTGGCGGTCCAGTTCTTCTCACGCACTTCCGGTTTCCTTACTTCTGGTTCCGGCTCCCGGGGCATATTTTAGTTATGCAGTCCCGAGCGCGCAGTGGGCGCGCCGCCGGCGCGCCAAAGGCAAGCCCGTCTGCGCCCGGCAGCGCCCGGACAGCGCCATGCGCCAGAACCCCTGCCCGTTTTTTAAGAATCAAATATTCTGTAACCCAGTTACAAGCTTTTAATAATGGTAACTGCGGCAACTGTGTCAGGTGGACTGGTGGCAATAACAGTGATGGCTATCAGTGCACAGGGTGCAGCTTTTCATTTAAGGATCCTACTGCGCCCACGGTCACCCCATCCCCTTGCTGGGTGAGTAAAGACAAGATTTTACCTAGCTCTGGGAAGAATACCACGTCTCAAATCACTCGAGGTCTGCTCTACCCACTCAAGGAAGCTAAAAAAAAAAATAACATTAACAACACTAAAAGCCAACTAAAGCTGGCTGGTCTAAATGCTATACTTCTTAACACTAGATCGGCTATTAAGCATAAATACGAACTTGAACTCCAACTTCAATCCCTAGACCCGGACTTAGTTTTCCTCACTGAAACCTGGGCTACAGACTGCTCGGAGCCTGATTGGGCCACGGTCACACCAGCAGGTTACTCCCTGGCCAGTGCTGTGAGATCAGGTAAAAAAGGGGGAGGTTTAGCGAATATCTACCGGTCCATGTTCAAGGCCACTTTTGCATCCTGTCAGCTTCCAGGTGCAGAAGCAATGGAGTTTAATATTAAATTCTCCAACACTGCCTCTTTTCCTGGCCTGCTCCTATACCGGCCCCTGGACCAAAAACGCTTTTTCTACAGGGTCTACAAACGTTCATGGAATCATGTCTGGACTTCTGTTAGAATTGACTCGCAAAACTGCTGTATTACCCGAATATTACTCCATTGAAGGTTAGCATTGATATTGCTAATGCAGTATTATTGTATCGTGTGCATACACAAGCAGAGGACGTAGGTATTATGTTTGTTAGGTTGACATCCCTGCCACCATTTTGTTTCTCTTAGACGCCATTTTGTATTACAATTGAAACTGTTACTTACTCATTTACGAGAAATGATCCTTGGTAAGTTTCGTTTCTTCAATGTCAAAAACTCATTTATTATTGCATTCTTCTGCTGTTTCATCAAGGCCTTCTCCCACCTGTCTTATGGGAAGATGAGCTAGACGACCTTGGGCAGTAGATAGCTTGTGCCAGGCTGTGGAATCGAAACTCATATTCTGTACCTCCACTGTATTACGACAACTACCAGTGTTTTTCCATAATAGGCGGGTCATAGAGGGCTCCGCAACATACATAATGTAACTTTATGCTTGTTGGAGTCAGTCCCTCGTCAGCCTTCACAGGAGGCTGGTCAGACTGGACTCCACTGCAGTGTATCTTATGAATAAACTAGTCTATGTGCATTCTCTACTGTGTCATCGACTCTTCATTGGATAGAAGGCAAGTGGAGGTCTAAGGTGACCTGGGTGGCCCTAAACGGGTCACTTCCTTCACTTCCCAACTTTTATTATACTAGGGGATTTTAATTTCCACTTGGAAGCAGACAAAAACATAGATACAGCCACACTGGTTGACAATTTAGAAGGTTTTGGGCTGACAGAATTAGTCTCTGAACCTACACATAAGGCCCAACACTCTCTTGATGGTATCTTCACCAACCACCCCAACATATCGGTTGATAAAATATTTCCAGTAACCTGGTCGGATCACAGTGTCATCTCCTTCAATCTTACCTACAAGGAGAGTGACAGTCTCCAGCCCAAGAACCTGCCACAGGTTAAATCTAGGGCCTGGCATAAAATAGGAAAAGATGAGCTAATAGAGTTGCTTGGCACTAGCCCACCATCCCCAGGAGGAAATGTCAACGAGGCAGCCGATAACATGGACAGTTGGATCCAAGCTGCTATTGACCAGTTAGCTCTGCTTAGATCAAACACACAACGGCGAAAAAGGGCCTCTGCCCCTTGGTATAATCCTGACTTTAAAGCCATAAAAATCAGGTGCAGGCACCTGGAGAGGTCTTGGAGAGCAGATTACAGTGAACAGAGTAAACTGCCTTACCAACGTGCCCTAGAAGAATACAAGCAAGCCATCATTAATGCAAAAAAGCTGTATTTCACCAACAAAATAGAGGGGGCTAAAAACTCCTCACGAGAGCTTTTTAAGACGGTCACGCACTATCCAAACTTAACTTAGAAAACCAATTTGTGCCGGACCAGAATTTCTGCAACCAGATGGCAAGTTTCTTCCAGACAAAAATACAACGGATTTACGACGAACTGGAAGGTAAAACTCCGAGCCCCTGTAACATTAGTATGCAGGAGGCAGTAAGCTTAGCTAGGCTGTCTACATCTAGTCAGCTCAGCCGTTTCTCCCTTCTTTCCATGGAAAGAACAAATGACTTGCTATTAGCAGCCAAATCTGGATCTCCAACAGACCCCTGTTCGCCGGCGATTATTCATCTGGCTTCGAATAAAGTCAGTACCCAACTTGCCCCTATCCTCAACAACATTATCCGCTCAGGAATTTTCCCCACCTCGTGGAAGAAGGCTTGTATTAGGCCAATTTAAAAAAAACCTTCTCTCGACCCCCACGTGATCGAAAACTATCGTCCCATCTCCTGCCTGCCGCTGGCAGCTAAAATACTGGAAAAATCAATGAACCAAGACTGAATTGGATTTATAGAGTGGAATAACATCCTTGACCATTCTCAACACGGTTTCAGACAACATCACTCCACTGAGTCTGCCTTGATTATGTCCACGGAGGAGATACGTAGGCAACTGGACAGCGGTGGCAAGGCCATCTTAATCCTCCTGGACCTATCGGCCGCTTTCGATACCGTCAACCATCAGGTATTGATTCTAAGGCTGAAGGAAATAGGTATCAGTGAGGGGGCGCTCGGTCTTCTGACCTCTTTCCTTACAGATAGGGAACAAAGGGTCTGTTGGGGCAATTACCAATCAGAGAGGTTCACCCTCCCCTGTGGAGTTCCCCAGGGGTTTGCACTGTCACCAACACTCTTTAACATTTATGTGACACCTCTGGCTGAGTTAACCAGAGGATACAGCTTTACGTTAGTGTCATATGCCGATGACCCCGAACTGGTCATTTCCATCTCTTCCAACGTTGACACTATCGTAAGGAAGTTCCACAGCTGTCTAAAACACATCATGGACTGGATGCACCAGAACTATCTCAAACTTAATACCGGGAAAACTGAAGTGATGGAGTTTGGGTCTGGTGCATCACTCTGGAACCAGGGCTGGTGGCCAGCAGAGGCAGGAAATTGCCCTGTACCCGCAGGAAAGGTCAGGAACTTGGGAATTTGAATGGACGATCAGCTGAGCTTTCAAGGCCAAATTAACCAGCTTACATCAGCAGGTTTTTTCCAGCTGAAAGTCCTCCATAAAATCTTCCCTTTTATTCCTTCTGAATTGCGGACATCAGTAGTCATTGCCTTGATCCTTTCTAGGATTGACTATTGTAATGCCCTTTTCATTGGCATAAATAAGCGGCAACTCTCATAACTCCAGTGTATCCAAAATGCTGCAGCCAGAATGCTGTTGAATATTCCCAAGTTCCACCATATATCTGGCAGCATTAAAACCCTCCACTGGTTGGAGGTGCAACAGCGAATTGAGTTTAAAGCTCTGTGCCTGGTACATAAAACCCAGTATGGGGGTGGAGCGGCTGATCTACAGAAACTGTTTCTACAATACACTCCTCAGCGTAACCTTAGATCGGCCAGCAAAGGTCTAGTCCAGATTCACAGGATTCACAGAGCTAGATGGGGGGGTAGGAGCATGACATACCGTGCGTCTAAACTACGGAACCAGTTACCGGAGGATATTAGACTCCAACCATCCAGACCTTGTTTCAGGAAGTTACTGAAGACATGGCTCTTTGCAAGGCAGAAGTAATGTCCCTCTCCTGTGATAAACCTGTGTCCTCCCTCAGCGCCAAGACGCCTCGGCATTCGTGCGCTTTATAAGCATAATACTTACTTACTTACTTTCATCATTGACTCAACACTGTGAAACCACAGGCATGCAGCAGCCAAATTAGCAACTCATGTGAAATGTGAGAGGACCTTAGGAAACCTGGAGGGGCCATGGTTGAGGGGTAAGGTAAGCCATAAAATGATAATACTGTGAAACATGTCACAGGTTACAATGCGTTTGCACAACACGTCTGAGGAGGAATGGAACACTGACTCATATTCATAACACCTGAAGATTGACTTTAGGATGCCAAAATTGAGTTCAGTTATGACTCCTGTGCATGTGTATGTGCCCTGATTTACCTCTGAGGCACAGTGGTTGAATGTCAGAAAGGGATGAGAAGTTGGGGAGAGAGGTCATACTGAGCATCACCTGCAGCAAAGAAGTGATTTTTGTTTAAATATAACTATCCTAATAATGCAACAGACATTCTTTAAAGAATGTAACAATGTTGCTATCATTGGTGCACTGGAGTAGAGTGAAGTTATGAGTGAAAATTCTTGTCAAGCAATTCAACAGGTACATATTTTGGTCCAGATAGGTTATACTTCCCCAGTAGCCTTTTGCCACATAAATTCCCGGCACTCTACAGATGTGCAATACCTGACTATTGGTAATTTAGCTGGTGTGGGTAGACCAAAGAAAGGCAGTGTGCACTACAGTGAAGCAGTCCATGTCATCACAGACAGCTAGCACATTGATGGAGTTCTAACCACACAAATGTGTCTTCCTGTGTTAGTGTGACTGAAGAGCCACATGGATGCAATCAAAAGCATCTAACATACAATGGAAATGAGCAATGGAATAAAATCCCTTTGTCACTGTTGCCTTTCCATTGACATGTGCAGGGATGACTTGAAGCGGGCTGTAGGTGAAGTGAGCTCCTTCTCCCATTCTTCAATCATATCAACGACTACCTCAGGAAAGAAGTAATATATAGCCACTGTTGCTGCCCTGGACAGACCTTAGATACTTATCCTTTGCCTGCGGGTTCTCTCTACCCTACTCAACTAATTGTTGCTCAGACTGAGGGGCAAGTCACCAAAAACATTCTCCAACATGGGGAAAAAATGGTTATGTTGTGACTGGCCTTCTTATGTTGCACTCCTGTGTTCAGATTGATAGTTGCTGTTCTGGTTTTTACTAGATAATAGATGATACAGAGTCAAGACTTTTGGCTCCTCTGACATTACATTAATATGTTGAATGTAAATGTATTCTGCTAGCTACGTGGGTTCTCTACTCAGTCTGAAATGAATATTTCTCCCTATAGTTACTGTTGTCTGTGTGTTTCTGTGCATATGAGTGCATAAAATACATTCCTGCTTCTGTAGAAATGTGCTTATTTTTAATATTTTATAATTTTGTATGTATTCTTTTCTATGTAAATATTTGCTTTCCTATTTTACCCTTACTGCTGGAAGTGTTATTGCCTGCTTCCACTGAGTTTTATGTAGCATCTGTCAAAGTCCACATGTGGTGTGTGACTTGCCCCAAGGCTTGGCTCGAATATATTTGATCCTGTTTGGGGTGTAGGATTCACAGGGTAGATATGGGTGTAACTTTGGTGAATAGCAGCTGGTTGACTATTTTGGGTAATTATGGTGACAGCACTGAAACACACTATGACACATTAGTCCTGGGAGATTTTAATATTCATGTTTGTCCTACCAACTGTTTAGAAAGGCTGGAGGAGGATTATGGCCCTCAGGGGCTAACCCATTTTGAACATACCTCTTCCGGCACTTTTTTAGAAAGTTTTTATCAACCCATAACTTGATTTGTCCTGCGCAGTCGGACAGGATAGCTCCCGTTCCTACATATGTTGGTCACGGCCGTCACAGTATAATTGATTATATTTTGGTCTCTTTTTCATTGATGTCGACATTAGGCACATTAAGTGTAGCAAAAATTGCCTTAGTGATCACAATCCATTGACACTGGACCTTAATATATATGCTGTAAATAAAGGAAGGACCATGACCCAACTTACTAATGCTAATATTGCGCCTATAGATCAAGCATGTAGAATGAGGTGGGAAAGGATCACCCCTGATAGCTTTATGGACAGTTTAATCATCAATTGTGCGCAGGAGTTTGGGACTTGTTTAGACCAGGACTCCCAACCACTATCTGTCCTTGATGCCTTTGACCGAATCACAAAGCAGGTCTCTTTGAACTTAACTGTATCATGTAGATTAAGGCCCCCAAAATTTTAAAAATGGTTTGATGAAACCTGTTTGAATACCCATAAGGAACTTATGCAGGAACTCAAACAAAAACCCAGGGTAGCCTTACGGGTTGAGAACGCAAGGAGGGCATATAAATTTGCAGTAGAAAGGCGGAAAAGGCAATTAAGGGAGATGGCGTGGGAGGAGCTTAGCCAGGCCAGTGTGCTGGCCAATAGTTCTAGATTCTGGTCTGTTGTAAACAGTCCATTGTTTGACGATTCACCAAACTCCAGTAAAGATTGTTTAGTTCCAGCTGAGAGGTGGGTGCAACACTTTGGGAAAATGTATAGTGATGTGACCCTCGGAACTTCCGTAGGGACATCAGTTAGTGATTGTGTACGCCACCAGGTCCCGACGGAGTACCGGCTGACCTTTATAAGGCAGATCTTAAGCTATGGGCCAAGGTTTTAACTCATGTTTTTAATGCAGCCTGCCTGTCTGGTTTTCCCTCTCTTGGGCCAAAGCGGTTATCATACCGATCTTCAAGAAGGGAGCAAGGGACGACCCGGCTTGTTATAGGCCTATTTCACTCCTTGACTCCGCGGCCAAAATTATGGGGAAAGTTGTCCTGGCACGCCTAACAGAGTGGCTTGATCAAGCAAGTATAGTTTCAGATCTCCAATATGGTTTTAGGCAGGGGAAAGGTACGCTGGCCCAATGCCTTAATCTCCATTTGGTGATAGGGAAGTATACAGTCGCAAAGCACGGGGACCTCCATCTGGCCTTTATGGATCTAACCTCGGCTTTTGACCTGGTTAACAGATCAAAACTCTGGGTGATCCTTCAAGATATAGGGCTAGATGTTGACTTGATCTCATTTTTGGCAGCCATCCATGAAAACACAACAGCGGCAGTGCGTTTTAATGAAGATGGTAGCCTGACCGATTCATGGGCAGTAAAAAGAGGGGTCCGGCAGGGGTGCATTTTGGCCCCCTTGCTGTTCACCCTCTATATTAATAAGTTAGGGATTCTCTGATTTCTTGCTGTAAAGATATCCCTAGAGCTGGCACCAAAATGATTCCTGCATTTTTGTATGCTGATGACGCGGTGTTGGTGGCCAGGACTGCAAGGGGGCTGCAAATGCTTTTAAATTGTTTTATAGATTTTATGGAGTCATTGGACTTAATCACTAATTTTAAAAAGTCACATGCTATGTCCATAGGTTCAAGGAGGGCAATGAAGGTTAAATTCTATTGCAAGGGACTAGAGTTAGTAAAAGTCCCCGCTTTTCCATATTTAGGGGTGCTCTTTGATGACCGGGGCTCATGGTGCATGCAGCGTGCACAAAAAGAATGTATTAGCTAGAGCATCGGGGCCACTTTAGACTTTGCAAAAAGAATAGGATCAAAACCACTCCCCGCACTTATGAAGATCTATAATGCTAAGTGTCTCCCCATGGTGACTTATGGGTGCGACATCTGGGGTTACACAGACGTCAGAGAAATTCAGGGGGCCGAAAACACCTTTCTGCGTAGATTGCTCTCGGTCCCAACTTCCACACCAATCTTTAACATACATGAGGAATTAGGCGCAGGTTTTATTTCTGACCAGATTGCGGTTGCCCCTTTATTGCGTTGGCTGAGAATTTGGGCACAACCTATGCCAAATCTTAACCAATTGATCATCCAAGATTGTCTCACCCTAGAAAAGGTGTTAGACATTCCGTGGATTAGATATATTAAGGACCAGATGGAAACCCTTGGCTGCCCAGATTTATTTCTGAGCCCTATAGCATTGGGTAAACAAGCCATTAGAGACCTCAAGCAGCAGTTTTTAGACAGACGAAGAGTACTAAGGGAGGAGAATGAATTGAAAAAACCCATGGTGGGAAGTTTTGTTACACTGAGCCTGGGTCGACAGATGCAACCATATTTATCTTATATAAACAAACCGTACCATCTTTTTGTTTTGACAAGATTTAGGTTGAATATGGTTCCCTGGCTCCTTGCTTTTCCTAAAGGGTTTTTCAAAGAAGGAACATTAAATCCCTGTCCCTGTGATCATTTCTCGGACCAGAATACTCTTCATATAATATTCTTCTGTGCATATTACAATTCTCTGCGCAGAAAATTTATCATTCCTTTGCTTAGAGGTTGTAACTTTGAACAAGTTAGGCCGGCGCTGGTATATTTACAAATGCTAGCGTCACCTATGGTCTGTTATGGGGTAGCAAGTTTCCTAACAGGAGCAATTAGGCATAGGAATAGGTCACTCATGAATTCTCCTGTGGACATGGCTTTGAATCACGTTATTTAAATACTTATTCTTATGTTCTTATATGTAAAGTTGGACAAGTGTAAGTTGGGCTAATTTTTATCTTATTTAATTATTCACTCCCAGGCCTAATTATGTGTCGTGGATCCTTGAGGTGTGCTTATTCTTGTATGAAGTGTTGTATTACTCGATGGAGTGTATTTTATTCTATTGTAGATAATGAAGTTGAGTGGAGCAGGTCTCTACGGAGATTAATAACTGTCTTATGGTTTTTTTACTTTTATGTTTGATACATTGTTACAAGACGGGGGATCTTAACTGATTTTACATTTATGTATTTTATGATTGTAGATTTGATCTCTCCTGTTTTGTTATTTGTACTTTGATGGCTATAATCAGCCGAATAAAGTTAAATTTTGACTGACTGACTATTTTATGTGTTTTTGTATTTGCAAGTCCCTCCCGGTGCCTCTCAAAATTTTCCCTTCTCTCCTCCGATTTTTTTGTACATATTCCCAATTTGTCAGCTACTCAGCGTTACCCCTTCCAATTCACAACAAACATGTACACCTACACTTGGGGAGTCCAGTACTACAGTAGTACTAATGTATGCACTCCAAAATCATCTGGTGAGTAGCCCCATTATTTTTTGTACATAATTATTCTCTATCAAACAAATGTATTTCACTGTCATGTAATAAAACGTTCAGTAGTCCAAGAAAGTCTTTTAAATTGACTATGCTCCTGAGGATTATTTAAATATAATATTAATAGAAAATGGTACTCAAGGGAACATCAGAAAGGAACGTTGTTCATTGCATATCAATGTACAGCTGTTGGGCATGTAGAGTCCATGAAATCAGTGCAGAATGTGTAGGACATTCTCATACAAGTATATACTGTTAAATTATAAAATGAATACGAAAATACTCCCTTAGCATTAACGCCTAGCTGACTTTTCCACCTTCTTTCCCACTTTTCTGCTTCCTCTCTCTTGTTCTGAGCCAAAGTTTGAGGATGATAAATAAGTACTGATATCCAAAAATTGGTGCTGCTGCCCACCACCTGCCCAAAGTAAGTACTGTGCATAGGGTTCGCAGAGGTCAAAACAAGGGTTTGTGCCTCTCCTGCAACCACCTGCCTACAAGAGCACTGGTATGATTGGTATATTTGTTTTACCAGTAGGTCCCTAGTAAAGTGCACTGAGTGTGCCAGGGCTGGTAATGCAAATGCTACTAGCGGGCTTGCAGCACTGATTGTGCCACCCACATGAGTAGCCCTAAAATGATGTCTCAGGCCTGCCACTGCAGTGCCTGTGTGCAGTTTGTTAACTGCCATGTTGACCTGCCCAGTGTACCCACTTGCCAGGCCTGACCCTTCCCTTTTCTTACACATTGGACCCCCTATGGTAGGCCCAAGGTACCCCCCTGGGCAGGGTGCAGTGTATGTGAAAGGTAGGACATGTACTAGTGTGGGTAACATGTCCTGATAGTGAAATACTGCCAAATTCGTTTTTCACTATTGAAAGGCTATCTTGCCCATTGGACAGAATGGGGAATGCTGTGTATCATGTTTACCTGCATATCTTCCCATAGGAGCGAGATAGAAAATTGTAGTCTGGTATCCCTGAACTCAGAATTTAATAACACATCTTTTAGGAAGGATGGTTTTGAAATTCTGTGTTTGAAAATAGCACTTTTAGAAAGTAGCTATTTTCTTGTTCAACCTTTCTGTGTGCCTCTGCCTGTTTGTGGATTGACTGTCTGGTTTGAGAGTGACAGGGGCTGGGGTGGCTCCAGGAGTCTGGGTGAGTCAGCACTAGGCTGAATAGACCTATCTGCATTTGGAGTGGTGGGAGGAGTAGCACCTGGGCCTGAATAGGGCTGTGCCTGCCTTCCACAATGCTGGCTCCACCTCCTGCGGTGTGTCTGATGGCCCTGGCCCACACTCACAAAGGAAGAAGATGTGCACTGGCAGAGTGCACCCAGAACTGGTTTGGACTGGGTCCAGGACCCCCCACACATAGAGAACAAAGACTTTTGGGGTATAAATATGAGAGCTGAAACCCCTGAAATTTAGACTACTTTGGAATCAAAGAGGAACCTTTGCTGAGGAGAAAAGCTGAAGAGCTGAAGTACTGCCCAAGTGTGTCTAGGGTTGGCCTGCAGTTGCTATTTCTGCCAAAGGAAGGAGAAGGACTTTGCTGTGTGCTGTGTCCCCCCTGCTTGAAGAAAGGACTTTGCTGTGTGCTGTGTCCTGAAAAGAAAGTCTCCAAGGGCCTGAGAAGTGCTGGCCTCCTGTTTCTGAAGTCCCAGGCACAAAAGGACTTCACCCCCAGCTCCCTGAAACTTCCTTGCTGGGAGTTCCAGTCTGCCAGGAGGGCCTGTAACTGTGTGTGAGGCCTTTTTGCTGGTGGGAGCTGGAAGCGCGACACAACGAGAGAGAAGCGTGATGCCGCCGCAGCAGCCGCTGTCGCATCTTTGAGGAAGCGTGTCGCCGCTGCTGCTGTTCCATGTCGCATCACCGGAGAAGCGTGCCGCCGCCACAGAGGGTGCCGTCGCATCACCGGAGAAGCGTGTCGCAGGGCCGTCGCATCGCTGAGGAAGCACACCGCCGCTGATCGCTGCCGCAACACCAGAGAAGCGCGTCGCCATCACAGAGGGTGTTGTTGAATCACCGGAGAAGCGTGTCGCAGGGCCTGTCGCGGCTCAGAAAATCACAGAGTTCACCGCACGGCCATCGGGCATGCACGCATCGCCTCCACGTTGTCGCATCGCAACAAAGACGCCATTTTGTCGCATCGCACCGGATCGTCGCAACGCATCAAGGAGCCATCTTGTCGCATCGGAACCGGAGCGCAGGAAGAATCAACGCATCGCCTTCTCTGCGCCCCTTTTGTTTGATTTGCGTTACGCATCCCAGGTACTTTGAGACTAAAGTGTCGCACTGATCATCTACAAGTTTAGTTTTGCAACAACCCTTTTTAAAGACATTCTACTGAGTTTCTGTATGTTGGATTCTTTTGTCGTTTTGGCCTTGTTTAGCTTAGATAAAGATATTTTATTTTTCTAAACTGGTGTGGTGTCCATTTGTGGTGTTTTCACTGTGTTACTGTGAGTGTTGGTACAAATACTTTACACATTGCCTTTGGGATAAGCCTGTCTGCTCGTGCCAAGCTACCAAGGGGGTGAGCAGGGGGTATCTAAAGTGTGTATCCCCCTTACCCTGACTAGAAGCAAGGGTCCCTATTTGGTCAAAGGTACCTACCTCTGCCAACTAGAGACCCCCAGTTCTAACAACAATTCTTTGACATACATCTCTCTAAATATATGCCAATGAACTAATTATATGTTCAGACACAAAGGTTTTGTTTTCAATAGCAACACCAAAAGAATTCCTACTAAAGAAAGCCACCGCTCATAATCCTGATCCATATCATAGATTGGTGCCTGATAGGACATCAAATTGCGACCCCAGATAACTCTTGATTCATTTTAACCAATCTATTACTATGTCCCTTGACACTGTGCCATTAATAAAATTGTAACCAAGCCAGAAGTAAGATCATTCAGCAGATAGGTATCTCTAGACCAGTTAGATAATAAAAACGTCCATGGATAACAAATAAGAAAAATGGCAGGGCTAGCAAGACTGACATCATTCACTTTTTGACCACTGATGGGCTGCTCCAGTGTCAACCTTTAGCCCCTCAGCAGTCTCGTATTTACTACTTAGCATATACAAGACAGTCAAGTAGTAGTAACTGCTGAAATCAAACTGCGAGCTTCAATAAAGATTTAAGGCCTCATTTATATTTTGGCTGTGTATATACTCCGTTGCAATGATTACGGAGAATACATATCGCCAGGTAGACCTGCCCGACCAATTTAAATGCAGAGAGACCTTCGGATTGGCTATGGTGGTGACTACTCCATCACCAAACACAGCTAGATGAAGGACGGAATACTGAAACTTTTAAACCATTCACTCCCTGTCAAGAGATCTGGGTTGAATCCATTGTACTTTTGCTCACTATGCCACCCCAATTTGAACTCAGTCATATATAAATAAGTCTTGACCCTGCTTCTCATGGGAACACTCCAACCTGAACTGCCAGGCCAGGTCCTCCCTGGACCGGTAACAAGCATCCTGGGACCGGTTTCGGGGTATCATCCCTCAACAGCCATGCTAGCTTGAATCCAGTGGCACAGCGAGCAAGGGACCCACGTCTGGGCATACTCTTGGCCACTGATGAGGGTGATACCCCAAAACTGGTCCCATGATTCTCTGAATCCCCTTTGATTACTCTGCAAATTTTTTGCACGTTCTCCTTGTGTAACCTGGAAACACACTCCACTGTCCTTATTAGAGAACCTAAAAACTGTAAACTGTAACTCATACCCTCACCATGCACTGCTAATTATCCCACATATTACATTGCTCATGATATGATCTGTGACATCATTGTTAACATGACTGCAACATCTGAAATGACATAATTGACGATAAGACTGTGCAAGGCAGAGATGTGCGAGTTATTGTTACTTCAGGGCTCAAGTTACTTAAGATAACTATAATTGGTGAACGTCAGTGGTTTTGTCTGTTTAAAATTGTATCATTTTCTACTAACTATAACATCCCTTTAACCTTTGTTTTTTTCAGTGAATTTGTATGGTTTGTAAATGTATGTAAAGTAACATATTACATTTTCTAACTATAACCTCACTTTAACCTTTGGATTTTTCAGTGCATTTCTATGCTTTTTAAATGTAAAGTAAGATGTTGATCGCCATGAGCAGCAGGGGGTTGAGGGTAGGGCCTGGCATGTGGCCGGCCCTGTGCCCAACCCCATGCTGTGCACAGTGTTGGCTACTGAACCTTATTTTTGTTAGCTGTAGACATCTGTGCAGATCAGCCCTGCTTTCTGCTACCCAATGGTACAGTGATGTGCTTTCCTCTTTAAACATGCTCAAATTGGTATACCTTTGACTTATAAGTCCCTAATATATGGTACTACATGTACCCAGGGCCTGTAAATTAACTGCTATCAGGGAGCTGCTGCATTCATTGTGCCACCCACCGCACAAGCCCTGTAAAGTATGTAAAGCATGTCTCCAGGTCTTTCACTGCAGTTTTAAACTGTCATTTCGACCTGGCAAACTAAACCTTTTGTCAGGCCTAAACTTCACCACTAAAGTAGGCCTTAAAGCCCATAAGGCAGAATGCATGTTAATTAAACAGCAGGACATGTATATTGTATGTTTTACATGTCCTGGAATAGCTGGTTCTCCCATAGGTTAACACTGGTTTACATTCTTACTTTGATAAGTGCTATATTCAGTTTGAGAATAGCTAGCAGACTCATTTTAATAGTATTTTAAAAGCCAACTCAATGGTCAAGTTGGATTTTATATTACTTTTTTGAAAATGAAACTTTTAGAAAGTTGTAACTTTTTCTGTGTAAAACCAAAAGGTTTTTCTGCCAGTGTCCAGCTGTCACCTGACACCTTATGGCTACCCTGTGGCGAGATGTGTATTGGCTCCCAGACAGTGGACAAAGGGCTCTGGGAGTGGGGAAAGGGATGTCTCCCTTGACAACATGGCCTGGGACTCCCCCTGGCCCCTTCCTGAGCTTCAAAGGATGCCCATCCTGTCTCTGTCAGATGAAGCTCACATCTAGGCCTGCCTTAATGTTGTCTCTCTAGTCAGGCCACTGGTTTATGGGATGGACAAAGGCTTGCTCTCCACCCATAAGCTGGTTCTAGGCATAAAAGTGAACGTCTCCTCAGAGCACTCCTGGACATGTGAAGAATGATAAGAAGGACTGCCCTGCAGTCTGAAGAAATTGGAGAAAGACTGGACCTGCTTCCCTTGAACCCGGGACCCCAGAAGTGACTCAAATGGTCTGAGCTTTTGCTCATGCTAATATATTTTTGATAATGTGTAGAATTACTTAACACACTTCTCTTTGTAATGCCCACCATGACATATGTAACAATGTCAACATCCTTTAAAGTAGCATGCCTTCTAGTCGATAAAACTGTTACACCAAACTGGAATTAACTTAATGACATTTATGGTGGGGCCATGGTAATTTCGATGTGTCTGCTAATGAGATAGGGTTGATACAAGACACTCACTTTAATCCTGTTCCTAATGATAAATAAATAATTCCTATTTGTAAAGCGCAAACATATCACCCCGTTAAGGGTTTCAAGGCGCTGGGGGCTGTCAGGGAGATTAAGTGAGCTATTGCCCAGAGTCACATGATGCTGAGCTGAGCTGCCGCCAGGGACCGAACCGCGAGCCTCGCAGTCAGCCACTCTGGCCTCTGCGCCACATCTTTCCCACTCATATCTACTCATATCTACTCCCACAAATATGCGCATTTACTATTGCAGAGTCACACTGAGTTCTGCTCTCAGTGCTACATAGACAATCTATAACGTCTGATGCTACAAAATGACTTATTCAAAGCTATTATTTACCCAGGCCCACCCTGGCCTGTTCCTAAAAGCATTTGATAATACCCATAATCAAATCACTCGACATGATTACCAGCCCTAATTGGGTGCCTCATATGTATTGTGGCAAACACAAAAGTCTGCCAGTCAGAAAACTTATAAAGTAAGTTTTTATGGCCAAACAGATGGGTAATAGATTATTGGAATTAAATGCTGTAAATTACTCGTTAGGTATGGAACTGCATGAGCAATTTAATGTTTTAAAGTTCTGTAATGTGTGTAGCTGAAAGAATTATTTATTTGTGTTAAGACTTAGCAACATGGCCACAAGGTTAATGTTACAAAAAAACATCGCTTTATAGCCAGAGACACAGAGAAAACATCTACTTTATAAATGCAGCAGCTTAAAAGCTACATCGCACCTAGCAGTCTGTGTTCAAATAGAAACAGCAAAATATTATAGTATAGAAATAAAAGCTATTTGATAGTCTCTTGATTGTCGATTTTTCCCAGTTGGTGTCCCGCTAGCACTTCTGACTTTGACTTTGCTGCTACTCCTCGTGAACTACGAATTTCATTGCCTCTGACTTTTAACAGTCATTAACTAGATTGGGAAAAATGTGTGACTTTTTAACTCGTGTAATAAGGATTTAAGTAACATAGGGGCATATTAGCTAGACCGGCGATAATTTTATCGCCGGTCTTGCTAATATGCCCCATAGTTTTTAAATTGCTGTTACAGTCATAAAATAAATTATATCTATATTAAATGATATACGATCCCAAACCAAGGCTATAGTTAAGGAAACATTTCTTTTGCACAGAGAGGAGGCCAGAATTGCCATTACATGCCAATTTCTACAACCCCTGGGATGGAGCCTTATTTAACATGGGTGGAGAATCCAGAATAGAGATTTTATCTAACAAGGCTAAGACTAAATGAGATTCATTTTTTAGTGGCCTTTCCCCTCCCAGGATCTTGGTTCACATCCCTGCCAAACTGCCAATGTAATTGCGCCACTCCGAATCGACAGTGCATTTTATGCTTTTTTGCACTTTATACTGCTCCCTGAAAGTTTGCTTTTTGCCTCCAATTTTAAAGTACAAGCACCTTACATCTTATCAAGAAGGGATTAATTTTTTAAAATGCTTACCTTCGCCTGCAATCTGCTTTGCTGTTCTTAATTATATTTCTGCTGCCGTTAAACTGAGAAAGAGATATGCTTTATAATAGGTTTTATATGGATTTTTACTTATGAATGATGTCCTTTTTAGTCTATAAGATGGATTTTATCCTTATGGCGTTTAAACCCCTGGTCTGTTTCTCAATTAATTTTTATATTGTATCTTAAAAGCACGAGCACTTTGAGGCAGATCTACAAGAAACTAACGCAGCGCGGTGCCGCAAGTCATTTTGCTGAGCTGCGCTGCGTTAGTTTCGAAGCACAGGGATGCAACATATTTACAACAATATGTCGCATCTCTGTGCTTCCCCCTGCGCTGGAGCACAAACTGCTGCCATGCGCCGGCGCAGGCACCCTTACACCATGGTGCAAGGATGCCTGCGTCGTGGGGAGATTGTTTTTGTGCAGGAAGGGATACCTTCCTGTACAAAAACAATCACTTGAGGTGATTTCCTCTTCCAATGTGTGCTGTAGAATGCAGCACGCATTGAAAGAGGAAAAAAACGAGGATAAATGAAAACATTTCTCCTCGTTGCACCTCGCTACGCCACCCCTAGGGTGGCGTAGCATTCTGACGCATTTGCAGATTTACGATTTCTCGTAAATCTGGAAATGCATCAGTGGACATGGGTGTTGCGTGGGAACACCCACAGCAACACCCATGTCACGCCCCTAACATGCAAAGTGTTGCGTGAACAGGGGCGATATTTACAAGAACAGGTTAAGTCACGCAGGGTGACTTTACCTGTTCTTGTAAATATCACTTAGCAGGCTGCGCCAGCGGTGCGTCATGCAACGTGATGCACCGGCGACGCAAGGGGCTTGTAAATCTGCCCCTTTGTTTTTATTAAGAAGGGATGATTCTCTAAAAAAACAAAAAAATCTAGTCGTCGCTAAGATATGTCAAACCTGCTAGTTGTCTCCAACTGTACTTTGCTGCTATTAACTTGATAGAAAAGTCATATTTCATGACATGCTAAATGTTGCTTTTATGTATGATAGATACCTCATAGTTCTGTGAGACAGGCTCAAAATTATCTTGTTTCCTAAAGCACACTGGGGCATATTAGCAAGACTGGCGATAAAATTATCGCCGTTTTAGCGGCAGGAAACTGCCGCTAAAACGGCGATAATGGGCTTGCTAATATGCGTTATAGAATTCCAATAGAAGCCCAGGTTAGATGTCCTGCACATCTAACCTGGGCTTCTATTGGAATTCTATAACGCTTATTAGAAGCCCATTATCGCCGTTTTAGCGGCAGTTTCCGCCGCTAAAACGGCGATAATTTTATCGCCAGTCTTGCTAATATGCCCCACTGTTTGTAATATATTTTTAAGTCTGTGTTTTTATGGTCGATGTTACGATCGAAAAGGTATTGAAATGAAACGATATACGAACCTCAGTCCTGTATAATAAAAGCAGTGTGCGCTGAAATACACACAGAGACACTGAGGCACATAGAAGTAGGAAGGTCTTATTTATATCAGTGGAAATGATTACACTGACATTTAACTCACGAATTGTCCCTCCAATTCTGTAATCCTAGGCAAGGAGGCAGAGCATTATGGGGCATATTAGCAAGACCGGCGATAAAATTATCGACGTTTTAGCGGCAGGAAACTGCCGCTAAAACGGCGATAATGGGCTTGCTAATATGCGTTATAGAATTCCAATAGAAGCCCAGGTTAGATGTCCTGCACATCTAACCTGGGCTTCTATTGAATTCTATAACGCATATTAGCAAGCCCATTATCGCCGTTTTAGCGGCAGTTTCCTGCCGCTAAAACGGCGATAATTTTATCGCCGGTCTTGCTAATATGCCCCTATATTCTTTCAGTTTACCATTCCACAATATCAGCATATTTCTGTGCATCTTCTATGAGCCTGAAGGGATCACTGATTAGGCCTGTAGCTAGTGTTCTATTACGGGAAGAATGTATTAGAATTCTCAGTTTGTTTATCCTTGCAAACTAGAGCGCTTAATTTATTTACTGTGGCAAAAACCATACACATGGATTACAGTATTGAATATCTTAATTCCTGCCCTTGACTATTCAACCATAGCTGCAAAAGATAATTTACTCTAATGGAAGGCTGTCACATATCAGATTGTTAACAAATATTCAAATATATGAAATAACCATTCATTTATTGATGACTAGCAGGACTTTATGGCACTCACTTATGTAGCTACGTAATTAATTAATTTGTTCTATACAGGAAAATTAAAATGATGTGGCAATGGAGGATCAACTTATGTAACTGATTAAATTATGCAGCAAAAGGCAAATTATGCAGCATAATGCAACAGAAACTGTGGCATTATTATCTGCCTATTTGTTAAGTTTAATTTTGTTTTGTTTTTAATTTCTTTATTAGTTTTTATTAATTTCCCATGCATTACAGTGTTTACAAACAATTGAAATTGCATATTTGCATCTCACTCAGTTGTATCTTGCAACAAGTGATAAACATCTTTACAACATATTAGCTACCTTTTAGCGAGAAGTGTGTACAACAATTGCTAAAACAGCATATCATCACTCCAACTAATGTCCAACGAGAAGTGTACTCAGTACCGTTTATAATAACATGCTAACTCTTGGGGGGTGAACAATAGGTTGGGGGGAATAGGGATGGGGAATCACATCTCACAGTTTTGATGTATTGGGTGCAAATGTCTTTACTAATGCAGTGTTTGCCGTACGTATCCCTGTTCGTCTCTGCACCTGCATATTTCCTACTTGTATCTCATATTTTCCTGTTTATATTGTTACAATCTATGCCATCCCTTACTTAGTGGTTTTGTGTGCCGCCACCTTTCGTCCTGGTATACTTTAGTGAGTTTCATCTTGGGTATATGTCAGGGTTGCTACTCCTATTATGCCTATGCCCTACTTTTGAGATGGTGTCTTCTGGGGGGAACGCTAGCTCCTATCGGGAGTTTGTACTCGTGCCATGTTTGTCGCTTGGGAATTTTCCTGTGTCTCCAAGTGTTCCTGCCAGGCGCCTGGGAGGTCTGTGAGTATTGTGTCCCATGCTGCAGCTATAGGTATTTTACGTATGCCAGTGACATCTTCTCGCCGGAGCGCCACGCTTTCCGCCTGCGCCCAGCACACAATGGAGTGAAACCATGCCTTCACTGACGGGGGGGTCAGGGGACTTCCAGCGCTTAGTAATGAGGCGCTTTGCTACTATAAGTCCCAGATCAATAAAGCGGGTTGTCACCTTATGCTTCTTGGACCTCTGGTATAGCCCCAGTAGGCACACCTCCCAGCTCCACTCCATCGTGTGGTCAGTACAGTGTGTCAGATGTGTTGTGATAGTCTCCCAGTATGTGGCTAGCTTGGTGCAGGCCCATAGCATGTGTATGAGGTCTACTCCCACCAATCCACATCTAGAGCACTGGGCATCTTCACGTTTAACCTATTTGTTAAGTGTAATGCAAATGAATACTGCAATGGTAAAGGTGTTACTGCATTTGCACCAGTTTAACACATGAATGCAGTAATTTGCAATTGAAAGGTGACCAGTTAACTTTTGCAAAGGGGCTTCCACTGAGAGGCACCTTGGCACGGTTTGAGGCCTACCGAGATTGACCAGATACCCCAAGTGGGTGGTTAGGGTCCAGGGTTTTACGTCAAATGAGGCATATTTGAAGGCTGTATACCACAAAGTCCTAACAAAGTCAGACAGTCAAGTGATGACATTACACTCAAGCAATTGGATTTAGCAGAAAACCTCTGAGCAGGGAAATTTTAATGTGATGTCCACCGACATTCTCTAATCAGTCAGATACTTTTTACATCTTCGCCTGGGGACTTAGAACCTGATTTAGAGTTTGGTCTGGGGGTACATCAGAAACATGACAGCTACTCTGTCCACCGTATTACAAGTGCCATACAATATAATGTATACTTGTACTAAGGCAGACAGGATATCTTTCACATTTGTGGCAGAGTAACATGTCTGTCATACTCTAAATCAGGTCCTTAATTTATTTTTGTGGAGCTCAAAAACCCTAAATGGGGCAAACCTGAAGCTGTATCCAGAATGTCCTTTAAAATTTGGAAGTTTAAATATTTGTTGAGTCCTGACTTTTCAGATTTTCCGGAGCAGTTCCTCTTGGTTTTTGCTAAAGCTCCCAGGATCTCGGGACAGCATCTTAGGGGCCAGGATTCACCCCAGCAGAAGCCACCATCAGGATCCAGTTCAGGTTCAGCTGTAACTGGTCAACTGGTCGTGTCAGGAAAAAAGCCTCATGTAACCTGTTGTGTCTCTGTAGCTACACAGAAGGTCAGCCAATTGACCCATGAAGCTCACTTCTTTCTCCTGAGTAACCAAGAGCAGACTCAATCCTTTTAGTCTCCACACAGGTCACAGACTGCAGGTTCAGCCTTCTTCTGTTCTTCAGCAGCTCCAAAAAGTTTTGATTGGCTGGGAGTGAGGTGCCATATTTGTAGAATTCACTAGATAGTGGCTGAGGTGACTCCTGGGCACTTCATATCCAATGGGCAAAAAGTTCCCAGCAGAAAAAGATCCCTCTTTTTTCAGCACTTCCGCAGTGCACTATACTTAGGAAAATCCAACACAGCAGAACCCTCTTGCCCCTGGAGAGGGCTGGTGGCTCACCCAGGAGTCTGTATGGGAAAATCAGCAGTCCCCTCCTCCTCAGACACACTAAACTGGTTCTGAGACAAGCATCTCCTCCCCCTGTGTTGGTATCAGGATGGATATACTGTGCCCTGGAACCACAAGGCCTCTCTTTCCTGGTATTCCTTTATGCTTAGCTATGAATGGATAGCCTTACCCTGGTTCTTTCAAAGGTAATTAAGTTCCTGAAGTCTCCCCAACTGCTCATCCTGAAAAGAGGATGAGTCACATTCCTCACATTGAGGTCTTCCTGCTAAAAGGCCCAAACCATTATTTCTGTTCTAAGAGCAGTTTTCACACCTCTTTAATAGAAGAGCACCAACACAGAGCGTCTGCTGGCAGACTAATGCTATTTAGCCTGTTGGGGCTTCTGGCAAGCAAAGTATTACTTTTTAAAATGTACTTTTCCATATACTATTTTTGAATACTAGACGTCATAGTTTGTGGGCTACAAGGTGCACATAGGGTCAACATGGGCTATTTCGACAGGCATGTCTGCAGATTTAAAAACTGGAGCAGTCAGACTACACATGTGCGCCTAAAGCCATGCTTTTCCTTGTCAGCTCAGTGGATGGCAGTGACATTTAACTTTCCATGGTATTAGTGTATTTTGCTAAACCATCTACTATGGCCTAACTGAAAAGTTAAATATGCCAACTAGGGATTAGGCCTGGGAAAAATTTAAATTACGCTGACATAATTTGCGTAATTTTAGGAATTTTTGCTATACTTATATATGCAAAATCCCGATATTATACCACTATGCTATTTTGCATAACTATTTGGAGTGTGAATAACTTGTGCAATTTGCTGTAGCATACTTATGTGAAATTACAGCGAAATTAGTAAGATTATGCAGATTTATGTGAGGAGTGTAACCCAGTAAATAGCGTACTTTCTCAGCGCAAAATGCACCCTTGCATCCAAAATGGACCAGAGGATGTATATTGCGGTAAAAAAATAGCCCTAAATACAACATAGCCTGAACTGCAGCAGCCAGAAGCCGCTTGTGCTCGTTAAATTAATTTGTCTTGTGCTCCTGCAAGAGGATTTTTGTGCCAAATTACACATAATTATGCAAACGGATGCGATAGCATAATTTTCAGTAATTTTGCATAAAAAGAGTAAGGTTACATTGTCAAAATAATTCCAATTACTGCAGCATAATTAAAATTCCGCCCAGTCCTAGAAATCATGCATCGTTCACAGTAAAAATGTACAGCGAATTGCACAATTTGCAGTAATTTGTGGTAATAATTTACCAGGCATGCACAGGGACAACAGAACATGAGGCACAGGGTCAAGACTGATTTGCATATGGCTGGGTTTTAACTGGGATGGCATGGTGTACAAAAGAACAATGGATTTAACCCAGATCTATTGACTGCGGGAGAATGTTTGATTTGCTCTGCATTCCATCCATCAACTGTGTGTCTTTTGCTTTCTTTCCCTAAGTGCACCGGGTATGCCCAGACGTGGATCCCAGGCTCACTGTGCCACTGGATTCAAGCTAGCCTGGCTGATGAGGGGTGATGCCCCGAAACCAGTCCCAGGATGTTTGTTTCCGGTCCAGGGAGGACCTGGCTTGGCAGTTCGGGCTGGACTGTTCCCATGAGGCACAGGGTCAAGACTGATTTCCAAACGGCCGGGTCTAAACTGGGGTGGAATGGTGAGCAAAAGAACAATGGATTTAATCGAGATTTATTGACTGGAGGAGCATGTTTAATTTGCTCTGCATTCCATCTATCATCTGTGTGTCTTTTGCTATACATTACATGAGGCACAAAACCATATGCCCCTGTATTGCCGCTGCTGGGTACCCCAGAGGTTCTGCAGCCATCACGCCACACAAATTGTGAAACTGGGGAGAAGGAAGGATCCACGACATCGGAGACTTATATCACGAGGTATCCTGATACTGTTTGCCTCACTGATAGAAGGAAATGGGCTCTAGCCAGGGCAGTTCCTATTGCACTGCACAATCATAACAACATTGAACAAACAATGGGGTGACATGACTGAAGAACCCTTAACACATCTCATGGTTCAATACCTACATGTTATGGGACAAGGCCGCCACCTTACTTGATAGTTCGCCGCCTCCCTCAGGCATCACACAGTGACAACGCTGCTCCCCCTACCACTGGGTTGGGAGATGGACTTTCAGCATTCCCTTACGGACTCTGAGTGGACTACTGTATTAGAGGGCCCTAAAAGCATGCTGCGCAACATGCATTCCGCTTAATACAATATTGCATAACACAGAAAGAGGCTTCAGAGCACAAACACATCAATGGCATGGCGCTCCATGCCAGATACACTACATCTACCCCCAGAGGCAACCCCCTATATTATTGTCCTAAAAGGAACTCCCAAACTAACATCCCAAGCCAGAGAATCTTGGGCAGAATTAAGAAATAAAGTGGCACACTGGATGGCCAGTTTTGATCTAAATATCAATCCCCTTTGTGAAGATATCATGATTAGACGTGTGAATTGGGTGGGACCGACCCAAAAATCGGGAAATGGAGACTGCATAGTCATTAATTTCTGAGATCGGGGGGTGTTTAAAACTTTCCTTATGAAGATCCGGTCCAAACTATAACATATGGCCTGCGGGGAGAAATGAGTCATCGCCGTGCCGTTAGGTTTCTTTTATAAACCCCCTTTTGTACCTTCCAAAATACTCAACAAGCTGTGGTCTAACAATGTAAATACGCTTAGCAAGGCCTGTACGAACTGTTATGCCCCACTCTCTAGCCTGGGTGAACAGGATTGACTGAATGAAGACTGCATGGTAGAAAGTAAAACTAGGGATAGAAGACCGAAGTGCAAGGAGAACAACAATGCTGGACAAACCAAAGAAGTAAATGGTATAACCAGCCAAATAAATCTTAGATCCTGAAATATAGCTGGGATAAAAAGTAAACTTATTGATAAGGAGTGGATAGCTAGTATCAAAACAATACAATTACTCTGTCTCCAGGAGACATGGCACACACAAACACCATATATTAATGGCTTTGTCACAATTTGTACTCCAGCTGTACCCTCACTTTATGGACGAGCTAAGGGAGGTCTAGCAATTTTTATATCGACTACAGCACCGGTTGTACTAAAAAAGCGTATAGTGATTCCCCATATTTCCGACTGCCACTTTTAGTAGTGGGCAATAATCAATCCGTCATTCTAGTAAACCATTATAGAAACATTTTTAATGCAACCCGTTATAAGGTTGTGGAGGAGCTAGCAAAATAATTTTCTAACTTCGCAAAGAGGGAGGACCCTGAATGTAATAAAATCTGGGCGGGGGACTTTAACATCTGTAAGTGCAGCCTCTCAGGGGCACGCGCGTGTGGATTCATTGATATCAAGGGAACAACCAACACCATTTCCCCCATGATAGCTATGGGGAATGGCTAAATGAGCTCCTTTGTAAATACAACTTAGAAATACTACTATTTAATGGGGAAGAGGGCAAAAAATCGAAACCCACTTTTCAAGGCAGAGGAAGCTCATCGTGCATTGACCACATCATAATGTCAACCAATGGTCTGAAGTACTTTGGGTCACTTTATATTGCATTTACAAGTTATAGTGACCATGCTTCCTTAACTCTGTCCTTAAGTGTTAAAATAGTAGAACTGAGGATAAATTGCTAGCACCAAATATAGCTGTAGCCGGGAAAAATGGTGTCAGTATAAAATGGACAGGGATAAACGAAACTTTTCTGCTGGAAAAGGTGGTTAAAGACAATAGAGAAAGCTTCTTTGTCTGCACTGACATAGATTCTCCTCCCGATATGGTTGTGGCTGCGTATGTTAAAATTACAATGGTTAGAGCCTCTAATTTAAGAAGGGATAGTACGGCCAATAAGAGGCAGATGAAGGAATGGTTTGATCATGATTGCACCTGGGCTAATCAAGAATTTAAAAAGCTTAACATACGAATCCCAGGGATTGGTAAAAAGTTAAGCGACTTAGATTAATATATAACCAAGCACTAAAACGGAGGAAGGAAGATGTACAAGAGCAGGCCTGGTCCAAATCTAACCAGGCAGCAGATACAAGGGACTCCATATTATTCTGGAAGGGGGTAAATTAACTTTTATAGGAAGAAGAACAAAACCCTACAGTCGAAACACTTATCGCTCCATGGGACTGGCTTACACATTTTCATGGCATCTTTAACACACCAATTAATAACATAGAAAGGTCAGTCGTTAAAGAGCCTATACCCTTACATCAGATTAGTCTAGAGGAGGTCATATCGGCAATTAACAAAATGAAATGTGGTAAGGCCCCGGGACCCGACGGGGTTCCGGCAGATACATACAAAGAACACACAATGCTATGGGCACCAATTTTAACACAGGTCTGCAACGCAGCCACTAAAGGCTTTGTTCCAAATGCATGGACAGATCGCATAATCGACCCAATTTTTTAAAAAGGCCATAGGGGGGTCGTGAGATGCTACCGCCCTATATCCCTTCTGGATTCCTCCTTAAAGATAATGGGGTGACTAGTCCTTGAGAGACTGGAGGCATGGGCATCTGATAATAACATCTTGACAGACTCCCAATATGGTTTCATGGAGGAGATCGGGACAGTGGGACAATGCATTAATCTGAACTTACTTATTGGCAAGTACATGTTGGCCAAGGAAGAACATATCCATCTATGTTTTGCAGACCTAAGTTCCGCTTTCGACAGTGTAAATCACGCCAAACCATGGGAAACAATGACCGATATGGGCGCCCCAGATGATATTGTATCAATCCTGTCACAATTATACACAACACTGACTTCAAGAGTAAGGTATGAAACGGAAGGTGAGTGCACCCCCAAGCTGCAAGGTGTCTAGGGGCATCAGACAAGGCTGTGTTAAAATGATTTATCTGGAGGAACAATGTCAAGAAAGAGCTAGGAGAGAGGGGAAAAAACAAGTGTGTCAAGATATGTGACTAGTACAACCACATCTGGCCTACCTGAATACCTTGTCAAAGTTGCAAATGTGCAAGATAGGTTCTATTTGACCTGGTTACGGTTGGGCACAATTCATGAACTGGTGGTATTCCCAAGAGATGGCAAAAAATTATTTGCAGGTGTCTATCCGATGGGAAAACTATCCAGTCTACGATGCACTTTATGCTCTTTCTAAGTTCTATCAAGATACCAGGCGGACATTTCTACGACCAATATTTATAACTAAAAAACCTTTCTTTTATAAGGATGCCATAAATTTTGTATGTACTCTTGATAATGAAATAGCGTGTCGAGCTGTTGCAGGTTATATTACTCGGGCTGTAAAAAGAAGGAAATCCCTTGTACATTTGGAGAACCTGGTTTATGAAGAAGACTGAAAGATGGTTTTACGATGATAAGATTCTTTTGTTTTTAACTCTGAGATAGTAAGAGGATTTTTAATGATGGATTTCTATCAATCAATTCACTGAATGGCTTTTTAAATTATAATGTATGCATTTATGTTTAATATTTTATTTTATGATGCTTTTTTATGTACTTTTATGGATCTATAAAAAGATTCCGAATAAAGTTATTCTTGGAACACAGAAAGCATACCTCACCCCAGCAAGGATCAATAAATACTTCAACTGCGCAGATGCAAGCAATGTCATGCCATAGACGGGGATCTACTGCACGTGTTATGGAGAATATTGGAAAGCAGTGGTGGAATCCTTGAATAGCTGCACGGAGCGTACAATACCCCTGCAGTGGGAAGCATGTATCCTACACATCTGTTATAGGACCAAGGGGCAAAAAGTGACCTCCCGCTTTTTCGCTCGGGGGTTGGTAGTAGCGAAACGATTGATTACTAAAAGATGACGGTCCCCTGATCCCCCTGCGATGCTGGCTTGCAAACGCTCCTTACAGATATGGGCCAAAGCGGAAAGTGTTGCGCTGCACAGGGAGGATGCATTAGGCCTGCGTAAAACACCAATCGCAACACATTGGGACATGTTTTTACATGACCTACAGGGATCAGATGAAAACGCTGAAGATACACCAACACCAACACCCACACTCACCACACAATACGAATAGATGGTACAACTTAATCACCAAGGTTTATCGTAAAAGAAACGCCAGTAGAGTCACAACTCAATAGTAACTACGTCGGACATAGCGAAAGGTGCCTACTGGTCGAGGAAAATAGGCACACGTACATCCACCGCAGCAGGGATCGGGGAGGATAGCTAAAATTCGAGGGGTTTTGCATAAAACAGTATTCTGGTCCTTGCTATGTTTCGGTGGTCCCTAACATTATTGCCTGCCTACGAAGTTAGCAGATCAATCCAAAGTAAACACGCCATCACTTCGTCGATGAAATACCCATATGATTGACTCCTATCTCTCATTGTTTGGCTCATGCAGTCCATAAAATGGACTGCACGAGCCACACAATGAGAGATGAACCGGCACAATGACTGACGTGTAAGGATAACTATGTAATAACTGAATTCATGTATAGTAGAGAAAATGGTCGTAGTCTGAACGTGTGAAGAACTGTAATGTACATGTCTGCATTGCTTGTTAAACTCAATAAAATAGATTCAAACAATGAGAGTCGTTCACTGGCCAACAAATCAGCATTGAGTTCAAACAGATTACACCCACCCTGATACTGTGCAACCTATTGGGTCTGATCCACAATGTAATAGAGCTCAAATTCAGGGACTCCCAAGTCTCTGCATCACACTTGTTGCTATAGCTGCTCCAGTGCAGCACTTGATCTTCCTGTGTTTCAAAGGATTCTATGACTTGAATCCTAGGAATAATGATCAGCACATTTGTGAAATCATACAAGAGATGTGGGAGCTTTGCCATCATACTTAGGGCAATTCTCCCAGCAACTGCACGTGGTAATGTTTATCAGATGTTTTTTTGAGACTTCAGGGCTCTGATGGCTTTCCCAGTGTTGCCATCCACACCATACATGTCCAAACGATACATCCATTCCTCTAGGCACCTGAAAGTAATGTATTCCTACCTCACAATTTCACTACCCAGCACTTTACTCCTGTGGTGCTCTTCCGATCCAATGAGATAAAGCAGGAATTGACCAATTAACGCACTGCCAATGTCCAAATTCATTCATGGAACATTCATGCATAATTGCATTTCCTATTTTTCCATATGTCAAATAATGACTTGTGTTTCAACCACTCTCTCACAACTTTAGCTATTTTGAAGGATTTGTGCATTTGTAACAGGGGTGCTAGCGATACAAGAGTATATCCAGAACCCCATTAATATCACTTTTCAATATAACATGGTGTTGGGGCCAATTTGCTAACATTTGGGATATTGATGAATTAAACAGCAAATCTTTGGTATTAGGGGCATATGAAATTCCCGGAACCACAGAGTTGCCATCTAACCACCGCTCGATCAAAATGTATCTACCCATATTATCAAGGAGAGTACTAGTGGTCTCAAACTGTCCCCATGACATACCAATATTATTCTCGAGCAAAGTAGGAGAATCATGTGGCCACACCATGGCCCTACCATCTAGCCTGCAGCTTCACTTCTTCAACGTCTGTTAATTCTGTTTTCTTCAGAAAGGACAATTGGGCTCCTCCGAATCTCACAAAGCAATAGAGGTTATGTCGCTGGTCTGCAGTGGTCATTCCCTGGACATTGTATGTTAGGAATTTATAAGTGTTCAGCCTCATCTAGTAATCAGTAAGGATTCAACTAAAAATTCATCTGCGAGTCAACTGTGATCACCCTGAAGCCCTCCATCTCTGAAGAAGATCACGTTACCACAGCCCCAGGGCCCCAAATTCCTCCCGGCATCAGCACCAACCATAATGACTCATCTCCGACCAACTCCCCAACTCCCCCTGGGACACTTCCTCCCAGCATCCCAAACTTGCAAACAAACATTCAATGTAGTGCATGTACCTTGGATAAGGGCCATGCAGGTGAGGGGATAAAGCCTGGTGCATTCCCCGGCAGACCTATTTGATTCAATGCTCTGCTTTACCCCTGGCTCATAAGACTGCCATGGCCATATGTGGAAGGAGGGCTGGAATTGACAGGTCTCAACTCGTGAACATCCTCATCATGGGGAGCACTCTCCCTTGTGGCCTTCCCAGTAGATGTTCAAGAACACATCAGTTAGGTGGGAATTCCTAATAACACATTGTTTCTTGTAGGTTTCTGAATCTCAGGAAACACCCTCAAGTGCTGGAGTCTCGCACATGTTTAATCACAGCTCCTTCTCAGACCTGTGTGAGCATAGATTTGACATATAAATTAAGACCTCAAAAAGATCATAAGAAGCCACCAGCTGCCTGTGGAATGACGTCGGGAGGTAGGATGAGTAGATGTGAGTGTTGTTTAACAATGGATCCTCCCTTATCTGTCAGAAAGACTCAGTAACTGCCAGGGCCGCTGCTGTTCATGTTGCATCTGGGTGAAGGATAGCGACATCTGGGACCCCATCCTGCCGACTTCCACTTCATCACAGTCTCTGTAAGCATAGGGGACGGGCTGGGAGAGGAAGCTCGCTCATCCCCGAAGTAGCATCTTGTTACCCAATGCAATACCAGGCTGCCACTGGTTCTGTGAAAATAATGTGCACACTGGTTCACAATTATTGTCAACATGACTGGGAACAGGAGTAACATTTTCGTATGCAGTTTTAACTTTACCCCTGTAAAGCTTGCTTTAAATTGCTGTACTGCTAATGTATAATCAGGGAATATCATTACCTTCCCATTCTGGACAGTGAAGTGCTCCTCTTTTCTAGCAAATTGCTAAATTGTGTCTGTGTCCTGAAACTTGAGAATCTTAGCAACAATATTAGATCTTGAGCAGGAGGCTGGCAACTGAGATTTAGTATGGACTATGTGAGCTCTCTCAATTGCAATTCAGGCAGAGCGCCATATTTTGATAAACGCCTTTAGGCAGTCCTATAATCTGCAAATTATTACATTGTGCCGTCCCTTCAGCATCTTTTACCCTATCCTCCAGGAATCAAACTCTGTCCGTCAGTTCCTGCACCTCCGTCTGCAGGTCTGCAACATGAGGTTGCAGCTCTTAAATCACTATATCAGTTTGTCAGACCCTGTCAGCTAGATTGCAGTGGTCTTCCCGCAAATTTCCAAGGTCCAGAGAGCCACCGCGTCTACCTTCCCCTCCAGTGTGATTCTTGACTCAACAATGGCCTCAAAAATGTTGTCTAGCTTGCCCTGCATGAGCCCCTCTAAATTGTACAATCTTCAATGCCTCTCTCAGTTGCAGCCAGTGCAGCCATATTGCTGTGTCTATGTCCAATGATACCAAGTCCCTAGAAGAGAGAATTTTTTGCTGGACTTTGCTTTACTCGCCACAGAGGGATTCCCTTTCAATGTGGATATCCAAAAGCCTTCCGTGCTCAAGCTTTTTTGGCCATCTACCACTTGGATATGTCATGGTATGTTCAGTTACAGGAATTAGTATGGGGCACAATTCACCTGGAAGGGTAGCCTGATGCTGAAGCAGGAGCTATATGGGCAGGGTCAGGACTATGTGAAGAGCTAGGTTGTCTGCTTCTTATGGAATTCACAAACTGAGGAGGAGGCTTTGATGTGCAGGGGCATGCCATTCTTTAAGAGGCAGGTAGGAGAAGGCATGACTGACATATCTGATTCTGCACATGCAGTGGTGTGTGTGTATGAGAGAGCGAGAGAGACAGAGAGAGAGGTGAGTGGGAATAGGAGCAGAGTAAGCTGGCTTTACTTATGGCACACGGTGTGAGTGCCAGCTGGGACTGTATGGGCACTGGGGCTCCAATTTGACCATTAATTGAAAACAGGAGGGGTAGGGGGCGCCAGCATCTGAAAAATAAATTTGTCAGCTGGTGCCTTTGCCAGAAGGAAAGAAGCAAGAAGGATACCTCTCCTAATCCATGACCGCTTCACAGAGACTGCCTCGTGGACAGGACAGCCCAGGCGAAAATCCCTTGTAAGGGCTTTCTTAATCTGCAGATTTTTTGTGGTGGTGCCTTAATAAGGCAGATGCACCACAAAGAGAGTTTTTCTGTGCTTTTGAGGCTGCAAGAGAGCTTTAGGCCCCGTTTAACAGCCCTTCAGTATCTATTGTTATATTAAACAATCTAAGGCACCCAAGGCCTAGTGACAGTGACCATGGGAGGAAAGTATCTGGCAAGCTCCAATACACCCTGAGCAAACAATATGAATATTTACTCCCAGATGCAACTGCTTCAATTACTGTTTTGAGATGACAACTGTGGATCCAATTGACAAGTTTGGATTACGAGTGAGGTACATATGCATAGATACTGATAGATGCTGCAACCCCTTTTACTGAAAGCAGGAAGGTTATTAAACTTATGATTTTCCTTGACGTCAGTCTGCATCCTGCAACCCACATTATGATAGCTTGTGACTGTGTTTTTCCACACTTTGTGAGATTCGGAGAAATCTAGATTAGACGTTAGTTTTCTTCTGTCAGGAAGACATTTCTCTCCATTACCCGCTGGTAAAGAAAGCCAGATTGACATTGCACAACAACATTTTGTAGCTGAGGATTTAAGAGCCATTTCTCAGACACCCAAATCTACATTGCCAGTTGCAGTCATCCACATTTCTTTAAAGAGAACAGATTTATGTATTTCCCATCTCAAAATCTACTGAGTCTGTATACAGTGACTAACAATAGATATATTACATTTAAATTCTAAAGCTACATGCACTATTGCAGCACTAAGTACAGAAAAACTGTTTTTATGTTGTTGATTTGTGCCTGCTTAGCGTATTTTTAGTATTGTTTCTCTCTGCTTTCAACTATGTATCACTAATCTCAATTGGCTTTCTCTTCTTGTGAAGGTCCTGACAATGAATATATTTCTTACTTCTGAGCATTTACAAAGTCTTGATGTTCTTCATTTTAGTTTCTATGTTGAAACGGTTTGACTTACTTGTGACATTTTCTGTCTTGTGCTCATTCTAGTCATCACAAGTACATCGACATGTCTACAATTACAAATTGCAAACCCAGTTAGATTTTATGACTGTTGTTTAAAAGTGGGGATTTATAACAATCTGAATCTAAAACATACCTGTATCCATCAGGATCCCACCAAGCATGCTTCAGTTTAGGAAAGAGCTGAAGTCAAACCTCTTTAAAGAACACTACATCATGATTCAGTAACAGTCCACTCCTGCTCCCAGACTCCAGCTATTTCTTCAATGATTTGTTGATTGTATCTATGCCTTTGGCTTTGTAGATCACTCCAGTGCATTTTGAGAAAGATCACACTATAGAAATACCATATACATACATACATATATATTCATACATTAAATTGTAAGAATGGGGAAAGCTGAAGCAAGGAGCAGGTGAAGCAGCTAGATCCCTTCAAGAAGTTAATGCACTAACTTAGTTGAAACATACAGAAATTGATTTTGGTGAAAGGCCGGCTGCTTCTGATGTTCCTTCAGGTATCACATTTTTTAAAAGTTGTCATAGTCCCTCTATCTTCTCTAGACGGGTACATCTACATCAAGGTAATCAGGATTATTCAAAATTAATTAGAGAATGGGTGTTCTGTAATTCTCTTGAGAAGGCAACTTACTGCGATCATAACTTGATCTTTCCATTTACTGGCTATGTTGTTCCCTTGTAGGATTCTGGTCACCTTAAGCATATGAGGCTGGCTCAGAAAACATAACATAATGTGTATTTGTAAAGCACACATTCACCCAAGGGTATTGTGGTGCTGAGTAACAGATATTTGTTGTTACCCATCTCAATAGTACTCATTTTATTGACCTCAGAAGGATAAAAGGCTGTGTTGACCAACTGGGATTTGAACCTGTGACAATAAGGTCAAACACAGGCCCACACAGTGGATTCATTAGTCCACTCAGCTCACCAGACCTGGCCTGGTTATGGTGGTTATCTAACAAAGAAGATAATATGGGCATTTCAGATCCTAGTGATTTTTGAGCTGATAATAGTAACCCTATGTGTAGAAATGTGGAGCAAAACACTGGAAATTACATGTGGCCCAGTATGTCATCATTACTACAAATCCACTACATCTGCATTTAAATAAATCAAGATTACTATGTAACAACCACTACATTATCAAGAAAAGATGACAATATATTGTAAACTCACCCGATCCTAGTCACAATTCTATATTTGCCTCAATATTTTTTCTTATTTATTTTTAACTGTACTTTTAAAAATGAAATGAAATGAAATGTAAATTTGTAAACGCTCACTAATACCCTGGGGTGTCTAGGCGCGAGACTCAAAGCAATAGGTAACAAGCTGGGTAAAAAGGTAGTTTAATCCAATTTATTGTTTAAAAAGCCACGTTTTAAGAGCCTTTCTGAAAGCGAGTAGATTAGTTTCCTTTTTTAACGCAAGTGGCATGGAATTCCAAAGTCAGGAGGTGCTGCCAAAAAAGCTTCTTCCTCCCCATTGAGCTTTCCTTAACCTAGGGATGATCAGATTAAAGGCTGTAGATGAGCAAAGTGATCTCAAGGGGGGTGTACCAAAAGAAAGTTTGCCTAAAGAAATCAGGTCCTTCTCCATGGAGTGCTCTAAAGGCAATACATAGAGCCTTAAAATCTATTTGTTTATTTATGGGAAGCCAATGGAGACAGGAAAGAGAGGCAGAGACAGATTCCCTTTTGGGAATGCCTAGCAATAAGCGGGCAGCAGAATTTTTCAGGATCTGCAATTTGTTGAAACATTTCTTTCTGACATTGACAAAAGGGAATTTTCATAGTCAATCCTGGAAAGCACTAATGAGAATGTGACTGTTTTCTGCAATTCCTTAGAAATAAAGGGAAAACATTTCCTCAGGAGTTTCATGATAAAAAAGGAGGCAATTTACGTGGCATTCGAAAGTGAGTTGGTTGTCAAAAAACACTACCAGGTTTTAACCTTGGTGGCTGGGGTTGGGAGTACTCCATGTTCTGTCAACCATCAATTGAGGGATCAAAATAAGTGTCTTTCCCAAAGAGCAGAACTTTGGTTTTCCCTGAATTCAGCTTCAAGCAGTTCTGGGCCATCCATTTTCCTACCTCCTGCATACAGTTAAGGGAGTGTCTGCCCGTGTCTGCAGGGTTTGTTGACACAGAGACCACAATTTGTGTTTCATCTGCACATGTTACTGCTGAGGATCCAGAATGATGAGTTTGGCCAGTGGAGCCACATACACATTAAAAAGGGTTGGACTTAAAGACGAACCCTGTGGGACACCACAGGGAAAAGTGAAGGAGGATGATTTAAAATTTTCTGAGGCAACAAATTGTTTTTGGTCAGACAAACATGATTTAGGAAGAAGATAGACTAAGGGGCCGATTCCGATCTTGGCCGGTAGTGCTCCGAATCGGATTCGGATTTACCGGATCCAATTCGGAGCCCTGTTTCCCGACCGAATCGTACGCGGGTCCGGCCGAGCGAGTACGATGCGAACGCACGCGAAATCGCCGACCGACTCGTTCACGGGTCCGAACCGCACCGACCAACTCGCTCGGACTCGACTCGCACCGCGCTATGGAGACGTTTTCCGGCCGGGTAAGTACGATGCGCGCCCGAGCAGTCCGACCGACTCGCGCCGTCAGGCTCGAAAGAGCTGTCGGAGCCGGACTTTGGGGTCCGCGTCGGACCCCCTGTACGCGTAGGCGGGCGAGTCGCACACAGGGGGGAACCATGGGTCCCCCTACCTGTGCATGTATGCCACGATGCGCATGGACGCGCACCCGCTGTAGGGGGCGCCCTTGTTCGCTCTCGCACCCATTGAGTCAATGGGAGCCCGCGTACGCGTTGTGCCGACCGGCTCCCATTGACTTCAATGGGAGTCTGACCGAATCGAATCCGATAGCATGCGAATGCATCGTACTCGTCCGGTCGGACTGCTAGGGTCTGATTCGGTCGGAATTCTCTCCGGGTCCGGCTCGGTCGGAGAGATTTCCGGCCGGAATCGGAATCGGCCCCTATATCTTTAATCCCGATAGTGGAAAGGCGGTTCATTAAAATATCGTGATTAACTGACTCAAATGCTGCCAATAAGTCTGAAAGAATCAGAGCTGCATTTCCACCGGAATCCAGGGTCTGTCTGATTTGTTCTGCTGCACTTATAAGAGTCAACACTGTACTATTGTGGCTTCTAAAGCCAAACTGGCAGGGATCCAAGTGGATTTGGGCCACAATGAAGGAGGCCAGCAGAGAATCGATCGCCTTTTCAATGATCTTCACAGGAAGAGGGAGACGTGAGATTGGTCGATAATTATTTGGATCTGAGAGGGTCCACATTAGGTTTTTTAATAGATGCTAATTTCCATTCCTTGGGAATTGCCCTGAACTAAGCACAAGATTAAAATATTGGGTAGGTGTTCTGAAATGATTTCCGGAACAAGATGTAGTATTTTGGGTGGGACAAGGATCAAGAGATGAACCTGACTTGGTTTGGATAAGTAATCTTAAAACTTGATCTACGGAAAGTTCGGAAAAGGTAAATAAAGTAGTCATAGGTTCATCCTCCTTGGATTGAGGATCAATGAAGTTTTCAATGTGAGTCATGAAATTTGTAGAAAAAATATTGAACACCACATTTACTTTGTCTTGAAAGAATGTGGCTAGTGAATCGCAGAAGGTTTGGTTAATGTTTTTGTTTACATTGCAAGAGGGCTTTGATAATTTCTGCACTGTAGCAAAACATTCTTTAGAGGAATTTTCAGTACATTCTATTTCATGAGTGTAGTATCTAGCTTTCTCTTTAAAATCATTTCTTTGTAAGTGGCTAAGGTGTGTTTGTACATTTTCTATCTATTGTAGCATAATGGAGTCTCCATTTCCTTTCTTGCCTACGATGCCTGTTTCTGGAGCCTCAAATTTTCTGTGAACCAAGGTTCTGAGGGAGATGATCTGGAATTTTTGTGGGACCTAACTGGTGCTTACTTGTCCAGGGCCCTATCCAACCAATGAGGGTCAGATATGGCTGCCGTGTCCAAGTTGTTGGTGTCCGGCGGCAGGGTCGCAGTTAAAGCCACTTTCAGGTCATTGGTCTCTATGTTATGCCATCTGCAAGCGAGCCTAGCGGGTAAAGGAGGCTTAGTAGTTGCTGCATTCGAGACCAGATTGATGTTAAGCATTACTGCACGGTGGTCAGACCAGACCAAGTAAAGGGTCGTGGTTGTTTGAAGAAGTGGGCAATTGGAGAAGATATCACTGAGTAGATGCCCTGCACAATGAGTAGGTCCTGTGACCTGTTGCTCTAAACCTATACTATTCATCATATCCTTGAGTTGGGCCAAATCATTGTTAGCTAAATTGTCTAGGTGAAGATTAAAATCACCCAAAATGGTGAAGTACAGAGAGTCGTCTTTTAAGTGCAATAGGTGAGAGAGATTGATAGAAAAGGCAGCATAAGGTCCTGGAGGGTGGTATAAAAGTATACCATTGAAAAAGAAATGCTCATTGAGCTGTATTTTAAAAGCCAGTGCTTCAAGTTCCTTGGAGCTACTAAGCCCCGTAAAAGAGGTTTTAAACAAATTTCTGTAGATTACGGCAATGCCGCCACCCCTTTGCCTACCCCATCAAGCCTAAACACCAAGTAGCCTGTTGACACTGCTGTTAAGAATTCAGGGCCCAAGTCTTCATCAGCCCAAGTCTCAGTAACAAAAGCTATATCTATTGGCTATGTTTCTACAAAATCAGAAAATCTGAGAGTGTGCTTTAAAAGGAGTGTGCATTAAAAAGGGTCCACCAAGCGGGACATTTTGAGGGACTCTTTAGCACGTTTTAAACCCCTATTCTTACCCTCATACTATTTTATATTTTATTTATTTTATTATTCTGCCTTATTTAAACTCCGAATTGATACTAATTAAGTTTATTATTATTTATCCATATCCTAATCTGAATACTAGACCTGAATTTTATACATTTTTGATTATTTTTCACATAGATTTAATTATCCTTCACCATACTTTAATACTATCTCTTTCTCTAATTCTTAATGTTTTTACATTTCAATCTAATTCATGGCTTTGCCTAAACTAATGCTGATTCTAACCAATATTTACATTAAATAAGGGTATTTATATTTAATAAATACCTCTATTTTTCCCTTAGTCTAGCCTGACCCTTTTTCTTTATATCTACTGAATTCAAAGTAAATAACCCCTCCAAAAATGTATACTCTGAAATAATGAATTCAGTGGGAAACGCTCCCACCCGAATACTCGTCTTTGTTATTTAATTTTAATTAATTAAGTTACCCTTTCTCTATGTTAAATGTTAACATTCATTTGTATTTAACCCTTACTCGTAATTTTATTAATTCTAATATTTACCTTAGTCTAAGTAGTCCTCAGCAGTGCAGTTGCTACATTGATGTAGTAATAATGATGCATAGTCTCATCAATGTGTCAAGATTCCACCAACTTGAAGTTCAGGATCTACTGGAGCAAAAACAATCCAACCAATCCTTCTGAGAACAACTATTAAAATACGATTTGTACAAATGCTGGTGATTCATTCTAGGGGTGAAGGGGGTAGGGAAAGGAGATTGATGAGAAAAGAAAGACAAACCCTTCAGCTTTTTTTCACAGCTATGCAACATTCTTCTTACTTCGAAGTTCCAGTCACTCTCTTGATGATTGCTCTAAGGGACATAGAGGCACAATTGTAATTGGGTAACAGAATAATACATACACTATTTTATAATTATTTATACTCTACCCCTCCCAGAAAAGCACTCACCTTTTGAAGAATGATGCTGTTACAATTGTTGGGCAAGTTTATAGCACTTACCAAATTACTATTTGAGTTCCTGTTCTGAGGTTTTAACCTTAGAGTTCTTTAGAACCTAAGTTAAGGCAAGACTTGAGCTTGAGAGCAAAAAAACGAAAGTCACAAAAAGTCTCTTGTCTTTTCCTCAATTGTCTGTTGTATTTTAAGCTATTATAACCAAAGGTTCAGTGCACTGACCGGTTTTTTATCCTTTTGTATGTTTTTTACAGGGATCGTAGCCAGAGGAGGAAAAGCCAGAGCACAGGGTGAAGTCTGAAGAGATGAGGAGAGATGACTTCGCAGGACCGCCATTCCAGAAATGCAGGGAAGTTGAAGCGGAAACTGAATGCAGGACTTCACCGGGAAGGAGACTCGAAGTCAAGCATGGCTGAGAGCATAAGGGCAGCTTTTAAACAATGACATGCCCAACATGACCACCAGATCTCGTGTGAATTGCCAAATCTCACAGGATTTCTGTAATAGCATGCAGGATCGCAGAGGAAGTGCTGCAAACATATGGGTATGAAGGGGAAAATGTGGGAAAGGTCATAACAGTTAACTTTGCAAACCAACCAAATGAGCATGACTCTAACCATGTCGCAAGTAAAGGACTCTGTAGACCATGTTTCCTGGAACCTAATGAGGGTGGAGGGGTAAGGCCTAGAGGATCAACTTGTGAACCCCTAATGGTATAGTGACATCCATGTTCTGTGGGTGTGGTAGGTAAGACCTAGGGGGTCATGTCAGTGCATACTGGTAAGGGCATTACGTCCCAGACCACAGCTACCCATGGGCAATACAGGGCACAGGAAGCATGAGGTGTAACACAATGTAGCATTCTTGATGTAGTGTGGGAAAACCAAGGTTGTGTGCTTTCCCAATACAGAAAGTAGAAACACAGCATCTATATTTGCTGGCACACTTCATCAGGTAGCACAATGTAGTGCAGGATGTTAGCTGTCACCACTAAATGGCCAGAAACTACTACATGAAAGCATTCCTTCACCAATAAGGATGTGTTTGATGGGGTGTTTGAAATGCCTATTGCTTACATGTTGTCCCCACAGGTGTTTGCTTTCTGTAGCTGAACCCGTTTTTTTTTGTCCTAGGACCCTGCACACATTACTACTGCTAGCTAGTGGTAAAGTGCTTGTGTTCTCCCTTTTAAACAAGGTTAAATTGGCATACACCTAAATAAATTAAATGCTACTAGTGGGCTACAGGACTCATTGTGCACCCACTAAGGTAACCCTGAAAAACATGTCTCAGGTCTCAGAAAGCAGCATGTAGAGCAGTTTTAAACTGCCATTTGGGCCTGGTAAAAATAAACCATTATGGGCAAGGCTGAAAGTTTACTTTTTAATACTTATAAGTCACCCCTAGGATAGGCCCTAATTGGACAGGATGCATGGTATTTTAAAACTGGGCATTTGTCCTTAAGTTGTACATGTCCTGGCAATGAAAAATCTCTAAGTAATTTTTCACTGTGGAAAGGTTCTGGGATACATTATATAACCTTATAATGCACAACTTCAGTTTGGGAATAGCTAGAACAATGATGCAATTTAAAATCCAACGTACTGGTCAAGTCGGATTTTGAATTACTATTTTGAAAATGCCACTTTTAGAAAGTTGGCATTTTCCTGCCTAAGCCAAATGTGCCTTTCTGTCAGTCTTCAGTGTCACCTGACTATTAGTGCCTCTTATGTGGGGAAATGTGTATTGCTCCCAGACAGTGGGCAAAGGACTTGGGTTTGGGGAGATATTTCTTTTCTGATAAAATAGCCATCTGGACTGTTGCCAGGAACGTAACTATACTTCAAAAGGTCCCTATTCTGTCACAGGCAGATGTAACTCACACCTAGCTCTGCCCCGTGCATTGTCCTGCTGGCTAGACAGGCACCAATTCTACTGGGAGACGGGCTTCCCCCGAACTAATTTTTAGTGGCCACAAGGGAAGGCTTTGTCGATTATCATAGTCACACCCCTGGGTGAGCACAGGAAGCTCTGACCAAGGGAAGAAAGGTTCTGCCATATTATATTTACATACATAGGGGCACTGTGGGATAGGTTACAGTAAACCACAAAGGAAATGCTGCAAAAGTGGGTAGGGCCACCCCTGGGAACTTTTGCTTCATTGATTAGGGAGTTGCCTCTACCCACAGGCAGGTACTGGGCATAAATGTGGCATCCTAAGCACCCACCTCAGAACATTCCTGTACCTGTGTGAACCACAAGAAGGACTACTCCACTGTGTGAAGAACCTGAAGGAACACTGGACCTGCGTTTTCTGAACCCAGGATACGAGAAATGACTCCAAGGGTCACTTGGCTATCCTCCTATTTGAGCTACAGGAACACAACAAGCTTCCAGAGGCCTTTCTTGAAACTGCCCAGGTGACCAGTTCCACAGAACTCCTCAGGTTCAACTGGTCCTTTGATTTTTTAATCTTGCCATAGATCCCCAGTTCCCATAAATAATGGTCTATAGTCCTGTGGGAGCGGTAGGCAATTTTAATTCTCTCATCCATCTGAAAGTACACCCACTATTATCACTGACACACGAGCATGTAACAGAGGCAGTGAAAAGATCCTGACTAAAGAGCCCCTACTGAGGGGCCTGCTAAGCATTGCACACACACCTAGTGTTGGACAGAATCCTATGATGAAGCATGCCCCATTGATGGATGGGGTTTCTTGTCCCTGAAATAATTTTTTCATTGATTTCCTGTGGTGCCGATCACACCTTATATAATACTAAATAGATTTGAAGTATTGAACTAATAGGTTTATCTCTGGTCTCTCTGGATCGTCACATTTCACTATTTCACTTCCAACCGGCTCTGCTATGGGCCCTGCTGCTGGCATCTTCTAGAGTGAGTCTTAATCCCAAGTTCTGTCCCAAAAGTTTCCTGAAACCCAGGGCTATGATTTAGAATCTTTTTGCCAATGTTTTGCTCTGAAAACCGACGTGGGACTAGGACTAACCTGCCAAGCTGATGAATTTGCATAGCCACTGGGAAAAAGATTCAGGTTGCTCCCACTACTTTCTTCCTCACAGCAGTAAATCTAATTCAGTGGGACTTTGCAGAGAAGGTGCCCAGCCTTGTGAGCCCTCTTCAGCTACAGCCTGTAGCCTTGCCCCACTGGATGAATCTGAGCTCCAAAAAAGTGACTAAGTCCGATGGCAAAAATCTTCACTGGGCAAAGGTATTGAAAAGTATCCAGCCGGCAAAGGACCTTCTCTGGGCGAGAAATTCAAATTTCTCCCTCTCTGAGCTTTTCTGCCAAAAGTCAACAGTTCCAGCAGATTTCCGACAATGTGGAACCGTCTTTGGCCACAGCCGTCTGCCTTGCCCCACTGCGGGTTTTTGACTTACAATCCAGAGATTAAGTCCACAGGTAAAACATTTCACCTGGATGCACCTGGTCCCTGCATTCAACCTGTATTCCATCACGGTTGACCTTAACTTTTGACTTTGTACAGGTCAAGCACAGCCAGATGGCCACAGTTGGTTCTTTCTTTCTTTTTGGCACTATTTTTAACCTTAAATTTAAAAATATTCATATCTCCAGTAATTATTGGATTTTCGTTGCTTTGGTATAATTGTATTTATTAAAATATTTTCTATTCGTCAAAATTGGTTTAGGATTTCTTTGTGTTGTGTTTTCACTTTATTACTTTTTGAGTGCTGCAATAATACTTTACACATTGCCTCTGAATTAGGCTTGACTGCTTTCATGCCAAACTACCAGAGGGTTAAGTACAGGTTTATTTAGTGACTTTGGTGATTCATCCTGAAAAGGATTGGAATTACTCCTTAAATTGGGGTCTCACTCCCTCCAACAAATAATCCAAAGTCTTTCTGGGGGGGGGGCTCTTGTTGCTTGGTCCAGGGAGAATCCATGCCCCCATGGAGAAGATGGCTGAAAGAAGACATCTTATCAGTGGTGGCTCCTTGTAAGGGGTTCCAGGGTGCAGCCCTCTGCCTCCAGTGAGTCCCACATTCTTCACTTTGCCTCTTTGAGACCCTACACCTCACTTAATTTAGCAATTTAGCAGTGTCTATGCAAATACAACTTTTGTGGTTTCATGAACACTGTCTGTGCACATGTCAGCCCTCTCAGTCTCATCTCCAATGTCCTGATGACTTTAGCGGTAGGAGGGAACATAGAAGGCGGAGGTACGATCCAGCTACAGAGTGTTTCAAAATACAGCACTCTGTAGCAGGATGTATGGACTGCGTATGTCTGAGGGATGAAGTTCAACTACGGTCCCCTCAAACAGGCTCAATCCAATTTTATCTAGCAGACATACTGCACATGCCTCTGACAGCACAGTATATCTGCTAAAATGTGTCTTTCAGGGCACATATGAATGCATCCCTGAGGGCAATGAGAAACCACACAGAGCAGCAGAAGCAGAATTCCCAGTTCTGTCCTATTTTCTTATAGAGGTGTGGTTCCAGTCCTATCAAGAAACTGGGAAACTGATTGAGGTGGGTCTTTCCCTTTTCAAACATGTCCTTGCTGCTCTGTCTGGCTCCTTGTTAGGAATCATGGCTTGATGGTTCCAATGTCCAGTGCTAGATTCCTGCTCAGCTGCAGCACTGGAACCTCTAAATTGCCAGCATAGGAAGCAAGGTAAATAAAAGAAGTTTCTCTGTTTATCTAGCATGCATTTGTGAGTGTGTCTATGAATTATTGAAAGTAAATGGGACTAAGTGAAGGTGTATGTGTGAGTGTCAATGAGTGAAAGTGAATGAGAATCAGAGTTTGAGAGTGTATGTGAATAAGGGAAAGTGAGGATGAGGGAGTGAGTGAATGAGTGTGAGTGAATTAGAAGGAGCAAGTGATTGGGGATTGTGAGAGGGATTGGAAGTGAGTCGGGTGTAGATATCATCTCATGCTATTAGTTGTTTGTAGTGCCATTACATCTTATATAGAGTGCTTTCACTGCAAAAAAGGGACACTCTTTCACATATCAAAAGTACCCTAAATCATAATAAACTAAGGACAAAATTTACTAATTTGCACTATCTCTAGCACGATGCAAAATGAAACAAAGCAGCACATGCTATTTCCTATCCTGTGCAACATGTGTTTTGTGCTGGAAAGGTGAAATTTTCACAGAACAAAAAAAAAGGTTTGCTCTACTTTGCATCCCTTTGTGTCATTGAAGCGTTTCCTGGGCTTTATTGGTGCGGATCAATGCAAACAGCCTGAGGTTTTTAAATGCAAAGCCCAATCTACTAAGGATGCCAGCTAGGGCTTAGTGTCAAAATCCATCTCCTCCTTGAAAAAGTCACAAACAAGGAGAAATGTGCTCATTTCTCAAATAAAAAACATAAAATGCATTCATCCCATGTGTGCTACAGTGCACACCAAAACCTAATGCGTGGAATCCTTCAGGGTTTGTTTACTGGAAGAGCATGCCTCCATGAGAAATCCTATGCTAGCCAGAGCACACTCATCTCTGTACCATGGTGGTAAGATGGAAGGAGGCATAAGGTGAAATCAAAACTAGGTGACCTTACTATTTCGCAACCCCAGCATTCCGCAGCAGCAGTGGTCACCACACTATTTTTTTTTTTTTTTTACAAATTACACACTGCAAACAGTGCACATTGTATGTACGCTTCGTGGCCACGTATTCTAGGGCAAGGGAGCGTATACAATAGTTGTGGAATAATGCAGATGACATCTTCAAAATGTAACCCTTTTTGCTTCATTTTCCCCCTTCATTTTCTGTGGCCAATCGGTAGTTGCCTCAAAAATCCCTGTAAGGCCTGGAATCTCATTAGATTAGAGGATATGTGTAAATCATAGACACTAAAGACTCTACTTCCATGTAATTTCAAAAACAGACCTCTTTGCAAATTACAAAAAAATGCACTAGGTTGGCCATTTGGAAAGAGACGCCAATTACCCCAACCTAAGCTTAGAAAAGGGAAACCAACAGAGGACTTTTGTCCTGGGGTATGAGTATGCGCATGGTCGTGAATATATATCCATCTTGTAGATCCAGTAGGCTGTGGGATATGCACAAAGGCCTCATCTTGCATTCTGGGCACTCTTTTGCGCCATGGAAATGTCGTGCAGCTCAGCTCCAGCACAATGACAATAGCAGCAGACAAGCTTCTTGTCGGAAACAAAGATTTGTTTTGCTCTCGGTTTTAACGTCTAACTACATTACAAAAGAAGGCCGTGCTGAACAATTTAATGATGCAGGAGCAGATGAATTGTTTTCACCATCCTGTGGCGGGCAATTATTGGTGCCACAGATGTGTAGGGAGAGGCACAAAGGGGCTCCAAGTAGCCAGAAAAGTTGTTCGACTTTTTTTGATAGAGGAGAACTTGTTGCTGTGATTTGTAGCTGGCTAATTTTTACTTTTTGGACAGAAGAAATTCACTGTACTGGGCTCTAGAGAAAAGTCTCCTCGCTGGGAGGCTGAACTTTCCCACAGAAACCAAGTGCAGATTGTTTTGTTCGGCATTAATCTAGGTTTTAGCAGTCACAATACACACCACTGTCCGTCTGCGGTGCCTTGCTTTCAGATATGATGCAAATGAAGCGGTCCTCACAACCTTGGTTGACGACAGGAAGTCTAAAAGAGCTTTTGGAACAAAGGAAGAAAAATGGCCCTTGTTTATTCATTCACTGAGCATGCTCCGGCAGCATTTTGCATCATGTGATTAGCGCTCTCCATGACAACAACTGTGATGCTAAGTACACGCTGTTCTGTGCGGCATTTGGAAGGTTTTCTGTTTGACTTTTTCAAATGTAATTTGCATAATCAATCCTTGTGCATATAGCTCACAATGAATAAAGACCCATCCTTATATTCTTAAAAGGTTTGCATGCTAAAATCACCTTACAACTAATACTGTTGACTAAAAAAAATCTCTCTCATATATTGCATTTTAAATCGTTTACTCTACTTTAAGTTCTGCATTGTCCTAATTTACAGCCTTACTGTTTACATTAGCATTAGCTATCACTTGATATAAAAATGTCATAGAGGCAATGAAGGTTCCAATCTCCTTTTCACCTTGTTGCAGGTGAAAGCAATGTAGGCAATACTTTAATTGACCAAAGGTACTACTCTCTTCCCTGATGGCCCCATTTGAAAGTGGTGGGGCCTAAAGGCCTGTCTTGAAGGGCCTGGCTCTCTCTAGGAGAGTCTGGCACGAGCTCTTACCAAACATTTCGAAAAAAAGAGGCCAACCAATGCTTTTACAGTACAGTTTTCGCTAAATGTTGCTTAAAACCTAGACGATTTGAATATGGAATTCCAGTAACTTTGTGGTTTGACAAGCAAGCCTTACCTTCCATGAGGGTGGCAGAGCTCGTGCTCCCTGAGGATTTTTAAAAGGGTAGCAAAACGAGTGTATTAATCTGTACATTTCTTGAGATATTGGCTTTATATTTTGATATTACAGGTAGTTCAAAAATATGCTATGTTTTTGCAATGTCCCATAATTCTTTTACCTGGAGGCTCATATTATGCTATCTTTTCTTGCTATTTTATTGACAGCAGCCAAGCAAGAGAAAAAACATTACCCAGGATCCCGGGTGAAAGAACTACAAACAATGACATCATAATACCACAGCCAATGAGATGTCGAGTAGCCGAATAATTATCTTGACTGAGAGCAACAAATCCTCTTTTCTTGCTGCTGGTAGTCAAGGTAAGTACCATGCTCGATTTTCCTTTATTATTGTAATTGTTCACATGATTTGTCTGGTTATATTACTGTGTTTTCACTCACATTGCTCAAATTCAGCTTTAACCCTGCACGCGCGCTCTCGAGCATTTTTGCCATTAGGGGTATTCCGGCTTCGCTCTCATTCCTGTCAAGTTGTTTCCCTCAGCGCTGCCACCTAGAACATTTTTCTGTGCCTGAGGGGTGATTACGCTAATTTGCACCCTTAATAATTATAGCGTAAGCGATCGATCTTTTATTTACCTAAAGTGGTTGAGGGGAGGAAAACAGCTTAAACAGATATCAACAAAATTGACATGCCTGTAAAGATCACTGACTCCGAAGTGCAGTTTGAATATTTATTATATGGCCAAAAACAATTGAATGTAAATACATCTCAATAGCAAAGTATAGAGATACAGGAAAATTAATACAGAGCCGATCTTTCTAATATAAGTAATGCGGCCCAAAAGGCAAATATTTATGAATTCCAAAATCACAATGCAACACAAAATAGATGCAAGATTCAGCTCTCGATTCATTGAGAAATATAAAAGCTTTCCCTACACTATTCTATATGAGGGCCCTTCCTGTCTCCCTTCTATCGTTCCCCAATGGTGTCAGCACGTGTGACTTCCTAAGAAGTACTCACGTCAAATGGGTTGTTTAGCTTAAGGCTATGGAGCTCGCTCTAAGATGCTCCGTCTTCTCCGAAAGCTAGCAGAAGTCTGGTTTCTCTGTCCCTGCGCATCATACAAAGAAGACAGAATTCAATCAACATTGCGTCACCTTTTCTAAAAGTTTCCACTAAGCCTCTATACAGTAGCTGGTGCTCTTTCATGAAGTAAAATTAATTAGAGGTATCTTCTTCCAGTGGCCTTGGCTTCCAGACAGACCCGATACGCAAAGCATCCTCCCTTCTCGCTTCCAGTATCTTCAAAGGCATTCCGGATCTCTCCTTAACTCTGAAAATAATGATGTGTACTTCTGCACCTGTAACGGGGTGAGAACACTCTAACCTTGAAAACAACACTCATTTAATTAATTATTTCTCAAGAGCAAGGAGAAACTTCTGGGCCTATAATTCAGACAATTTAGACAAATCACAATTGCGATATATAATATAATATTGTCCTGCACATTATGCATGAAGGAATCATAATACATACAGAAGTCTACTTAATGCGTTCACTAATTCAACATTAAATGATTCAATTAAAAGTTCTTAATAATGAAAACACTGCACACAATACGAGGATATAAGAGTGCATTTTTAAACCATGAATATAGTGCACTCATACAAATAGAGTGCTATCTGCGCTCTATCAGTTCCCCCCTCTTATGACTAGTGTCATAACACCGATTCTCTTTTCTGATTTAGTTTCTCCTAGTAGAAGAGACCGACCTAAACAGGAGTTGTAGCTTGCCGTCCCTGCCTGAATCGTTCTAACCCTTTAAGATGTTGGTAATGTCTGTCCTGCAGTTGCTCAAGTTGTAGCTCTCTCCTTTTCAACACAGTCTCCTGATGTCTTGCCCTTTGCCATTTGTAAGCCTTGATGGCGCCTAATAGGACGACTATACAAATGACAGCTATTATAATAGACTTCAAAATATAACCCATTATTCCTTGTCCCAGACTTCCAAACCAACGGCCTACCTTGCCAAAGCCTTTCCCCACTTGCTCCCAGAGTCCCTCAGCAGCCATCTCATGTAACTCTTGGTGTATGTCTGAAATATTGTTGATGTATTTCCTTATATCCCGACTGTTGTCAGGAATATTATTGAACTTTCAATAATTTGCAGACTCCTCCGGCTTTTGCTAGCAGCACATCTAGGGCAAGACGGTTTTGCAAAACCATAGCCCTTATCGAAACCATCTCCCCATCTACAAGTAGTAGAGTCTGAGCTGTATTTATGGAGAGCTTATCCACTAATGTTGCCAGCTTTCTGATTTTCAAATCATTCAGAATCACACCCATACTCGGTATCATAGCTCCAAATATGTCGCCAATCACTTCTCCTGCACTCGCACCACGTTTCCCTCTTTGAGGTTTTCTTTTCTCCAGAGGCCATAAATCATTCACATGGAAAATCTTAGGAAATACCACAGCCAAAAAGCAGGTGCCATACCAGTTCTTGGGCAACTTCACATAGGCATTCTTTCCACAACAAAATACACATTAGGCACTACTGTTATTTTATCCAGTAATGCCTTTCTGATTGATTCTTGAATCAAGAAAATATGCTCACAATCACTCTCACCCACAAATATCTTGTCGTAATATGTGGTCAGGTGTCTAATGCACAATTTTCCTTTTTGCTGAAAATCTAAGGCTATGGGTCCAAAACTCCCTTTGCTTTATGATCTAATTCTTCTTTGGTCCATGGGGTAACCTTATGCTTTGGATCTGGTCTGAATAGAGTCAGTCTATGTCGATCTTCTATCTGATCTATGAACTTCTTTTCGATGTCAGTCAACATACAAGTTAAATTGTGTCTATGGGCATAGGACGTATCTAATGTGATGATAGGCACAAAATACTTTGACATACGCTCTACTTCCTTATAATAATCATATTTATTCATGTATTTCAGAACGGGTACTTCTGAGAGTACCACATCATAATTAGAGAAATAGTACTCGAAGTGTGCCTTGCTATAAAACATGCTCAATAAGATACTACATGTAATACCATAAGTCACAGGCAAATGGTGATATCGACTGCCTTCCTCTACTGAGGCAGGTAACTGCATGCACACATAGCAATCCTTCGCTTCCATGGTATTCACATACTCATACAATAATCGAGCATACGCATTCAAAGTGAAATCACCCTTTGACAGATCAACATGCAGTCTACGACTGGTTTCCTTAATCATTTCTAGGTCATGAGCGTCTACGTCCTCATCTATCTCAGAGCCTGGTGTACTGAGTGTTGTCTGTACCCTGTTCTGTTCGTAATTTTGATATCCAACTAGAGATACCACAATCACCACAGTTATAACAATAAGCACTGCTACAATGAGGGTGCCAATGATCCACTTCTGTTTGCGTGTTGATTTTTCGGACACCATGGTTTCTTTTGCTCTTTTCCAAACACACAAGGGAAACACAGTCTTTTCCTGTTTCTTTGTTTAACAATGTCTTTCTTGCTTCATTCCTTTCATACAATTGATGTCAATGTTCTTTCAATTGATACTAAACCTATTGAAGAGATGTAGACAACCCTACTCCTCACTCCATCATCTACAAGAAAAGTCCCTAAATTTAAATCTTCTTAATCTGGGGTCTAAGTTATCTTCTTTCTAAGGCCTAATGTCTTCTTTGGTTATCATTCGAGCTTCGTCATTAATAATATTTGATCCAAGTATTTCGAGGACAAATTGCAAGATTTCTGCACGAATTTCTCCCAATTCTTGCGCGGAGTGCTGTCTGCCAAATGAAGGGAAAATAACCTGATTGAGGATTAGGAAACGCAATCCACTTAGCTTTGGAGGATTTGGGACTTGCAGAGTTAGCTTTCCAAGTGCTTCTACGCCTGGGACCAGCAACTGTATTTCAATTGAAAGGGTGTCCCCTTTGTAGCTCACCGTACCAGCTCCCAACCTCCCGGACTTCACTGGGCCCTGCATCTGCAGCCAGGTATGTCCACTGAGGAGATGCGTATCTTCGAGATGCTGTTCTTTCTCTTCGGGAACGTCTCAGACCAGCCGGTCTTTCTTCAACGTCACTTTGATCTGATTCAGATGTTTCAGGAATTGGAGTGAGATCTTTTTCAGATGCAAGCCGTATATTCAGCCTTTCTTTCCTTGCTGGCCACTTTTCTGCTCTGGCATCTGTTCTCTCTCTACTTCCTCGGGATCTGATCTTTCTGCTACAGACAGTTCACTTTGATCTGAGGCACCGCTCACTTCTGCAATATCTTCAATTTCAGGATCTGGACTCAGTTCAGGAGCATTCAGCTCTTCTCTTTCTTGCTCACTTGGCTGTTCCGTTTCATCTGAAACTCTTACATCTGAGTCTGTGCCGTTGTCGTTGTCTGTATCATGTCCACACACGCTCCTCGGACTCAGGGAACTCTCTTTTTCTGCAGGCGCTTGAACTCGACGAGTGTGGGAAGCGTGGATCCAGTTTGGCAATCCTCCACACTTCACAGCGGTACTTGTAACCAGTATCACTTGATAGGGTCCTCGCCAGCGAACATCAAGACGACTCTTCCTCACGTGTTTGCACACAAGCACCCAGTCACCAGGATTAAGATCATGCAGCAGATCTCTCGAGGTGGATGCAGTCGCAGCCTCGACCTGGTGGGATACAGAAGTAACCACATCAGCCAGTCCTTTACAATAATCTAACACTAAATCATCAGTGATGTTTATCAATGCTGTAGCTGGCACCATAGGCAAACGCATAGCTCTTCCAGTGAGGATCTCATGTGGAGAAAGCCCTGTTCTCCTATCAGGGGTACTACGCAGACTCATGAGCATCAGATGCAGCGCGTCTGGCCATTTCAATGAAGTGGATGAACACACCTTTGCCACTCTTGACTTAATGGTGCCATTAACCTGCTCTACCAGACCTGAAGCCTCGGGCATGTAGCTACAATGCAGTCTTTGATCAATATGTAACGCAGAGCACAACAACTTCATTATTTCACTGTGGAAATGAGTTCCTCTATCTGTTTCCACTGATGTTGGGAAACCGTACCGTGGGATCAGTTCTCTTAATAACAATTTAGCTACTGTGAGACTGTCACATCGTCTAGTTGGATATGCTTCCACCCACCGTGAAAAGATACACACCACCACCAAAACATATCTCAACCTATTGCACCTCGGCATCTCTATGAAATCCAACTGTATCCTATTGAAGGGACCCCAGACTTTCCAATGTGACTCATTCCAACCACTGTTCTTTTTCCCACGTTCATCTGTTGACAAGTAACACACCTGTGACATACCGTTTCAGCCCACATACGGAAGCGTGGATTAAACCACGTCTAGCTGAACACTCGCACCATTGCATCTCTTCCCAAGTGAACTGCTCCATGAATTTGCCTTGCCATTGGGCTTAGTAGACAATTGGGTAATACTGCTCTCTCATCTGTGGACACCCAAATGCCATCATCTCTTTTTGTGCAACCTGCTCTGACCCATGAAGCAGCTTCCTCTTCTGGGACTTCATCCTGCAACCGCTTCACCTCATCCCAAGTATCGGCTATAGCTAACATCATGCTGAGCTCGGTCTCTTCTGTGCTCTCGCCTATATATTCTCCATTGAAAATACAAACATGTTCAGCGCAGAATCGTGCTACTTCATCTGCGTAATTGTTGCCCTTTGTGACAAAGTCTTCTCCCTTTCCATGAGCTGCACATTTGACAACTGCTATCTCTTTGGGCTTTTGCAGAGCCATTACGTATAGGTGACCCTGAGGACGTGAGAAACCCCTTCTGTGACCATAACTGCCCAAAATCATGAACCACACCAAATCCATATTGACTGTCAGTATATACAGTCACTCGCAGATCAGCTGCAATGATACAGGCACATGTCAAAGCGACAATTTCGGCCACCTGAGCAGAGAATACTCTATTTAAACAGGCAGCTTCCACTACTCCCATGATGGTGCACACAGCAAACGCTGCTCTCAAATACCCTTCATTGTCTCTTATGCATGAACCATCAACAAAAAGGATCAAATCAGATTGGGGCAAAGGTTCATCGACAATGTCAGGTCTGGGTTTGGTGGATAGGTCAGTAACGTCTAGGCAGTCATGTTCTTCACAATCCTCATCTCCTTCCTCCTTCGGTATAGGTAACAATGTAGCAGGGTTCAGAGTAGTACAACGTCTCAGGGTCACATTATCAGCAGCCAAGATAACCTGCTCATACTTAGTAAGCCTGTTGTTTGTTAAATACTGTGTTTTCGTTTGGGTCATTAACAATTCTACAGAATGAGGCACATAAACAATGAGCGGATAACCCATTACTATGCTTTCACATCGTTCAATGCTGATACCAGTTGCAGCAACGGATTTTAGACATCCGGGCAACGCAGAAGCTACAGTATCTAATGTAGCTGAGAAGTAGGCTACTGGTCTACGGGCACCCCCATGTGTCTGCACTAGGACTGCTAATGCACATCCTTCCTTTTCACAGCAAAAGAGCGAAAACGCTTTGTTATAATCCGGCATTCCGAGAGCTGGAGCACGACAAATACTTTCCTTCAGCTCATGGAAGGCTTTCAAGCACTCGTCATCCCATGGTACCGGATCACTAACATCCTTTCGAGTCAGTTTCAACAGGGACTTTGCTTGCAAGGAAAAATTTGGGATCCACTGTCAACAATAGCCGACCATTCCCAAAAACATACGGACTTCTTTTTGTGTTTTCGGAGTTCCCATTTGCAGAATCGCCTCTATGCGATCCGGTGACACCCTTCGTTTTCCTTTCTCAATCCGGTGACCTAGGTACTGAACTTCAGACAAACAATATTGCAATTTGTTTGGAGACACTTTGTGTCCATTCTCTGCCAAATGATTCAGCAATGCCACAGTATCAATCCTGCAAGCATCCTCAGTCTCTGAGGCGACCAAAAGGTTGTCGATGTACTGCACTAAGACTGAGTTGTGGGCCATCACCAGTCCCTCAAGATTCTTTTTCAGACATTGACTAAAGATAGAGGGGCTTTCTGTATACCCCTGAGGGATTCTGTTCCATGTTAAGACACGATCGTCCATCCTAAATGCAAATAAAAACTGGCTTTCTTCATGCAATGGTATAGAAAAGAACGCGTGACACAAATCTATCACGGTAAACCATTCTGCTTTGCATGGTATCTGGAATAGAATAACAGCTGGATTCGGTACCACAGGACAACATGGGATCACAATTTCATTAACCCGACGCAAATCTTGCACTATTCTGTACTTGCCACTTGGCTTTTGCAGTCCCATGATAGGTGAATTACAGGGACTACCTCTTATTTCCCTCAAAATACCTTGTGCAATCATAGCCTCAATCACAGGTCTTATGCCGGCCACAGTTTCTGGAGTTAACTTATATTGTGGCGTTCGTGGGAATTCAGCATTAGGTTTGATCTGTATCTTAACTGGCTCAACCCCTCTCATCAGACCTACATCCTCGCCCGTGAAATCCCACACTTTCGGATTTAATGAGTCTCTCAAATCATGTGGCAATTCCGCTATTGTGAGCACCACAAACATTTCTGCACACAAACTCATGTTAGCCATTTTGAAATCAGCATCGTCATCATAGGTTTGCAATTCCACCCCTCTCGGAGTGCACGATATAGTACAATTGAGCTTGCACAGTAGGTTTCGTCCCAAAAGACAGACCGGACTTGAATTGCACACTACAAATTGATGTCTATCCCGGAATGGTCCTATTCTCATGGGCAATTTGTCTGTCAATGGATTTGTCATCTTCTGATTACTAACCCCCACTACTTGAATCGATCGTCCTGAAAGAGTTAAATTCGGGACTACTTCAGTTCTTACTGTAGAGCGAGCAGCTCCGGTGTCTAATAAGAAAGTAACAGGATATCCATTCACATCTGTATCTACAAACGGCCCACTCTGATCTACTTCTAGAATCGCATCTAAGGTGCATTCCTCGTGCACCCCCCTCTGGCACTCCCGTGAATCTTGATGTTTATCAAATCAGTCTTGTATTTCAAAATACGGCATTTGTTGGTATAATTGGTTCTGCATGGGTATTCTTGGAGGTTGAGGCACTTGTACTTGTGGCTCATATCCTCCTCCATACATAGACCTGGGTCTTGTCACAGTATTGACAGCCTCGGTCAACTGTCCCTCTCCTTCCATCTGTATCTGATTTGCTGGATTCGATCTACACTCGCGCTTCCAATGCCCGATTTTGTGACAATAATGGCAGGCAGTGACTCTTTTCTGCTGAGCCACCCAATCACTTGTACCTGAATCCATTCCTCTTCCTCTACCCTGACCGGGTTGGGTCACCACCTGTTGTCCCATTCCTCTTCCACCTCCTCTACCTCTTCCTTGACCTCCTCCAAACCCTTGCGTCATATCAGCGTTTCTCAACTGCACCAACATCAACTTGTCCTTCAATTTCTTCTTTGTTGACTCCACTTGATCACTGCAATATTTAGCATAACGCTGAATCTCGTCCACCGACTTATTCTGCCAACATATCAAATGCTGCTGTATCATCAAGCTAATGTCAGATTTCAGTCCCAACACAAACTTTGAAACGAACTGTCCCATATCTTTCTGTTCAATTGTATCCAATCCACTATGCTGCTTAAAAGCCAACAACAGTCGCTCGTAGTAATCATGTACTGATTCTTTAGAGTCTTGGGTAGTACGATCAATCTTCAACCAATCAACCGTTTGAGGAGCTACCTTCGATTGCAACCATGTAATCACTTGCTCATACTTTCTCATAACATCAGGTGAAGGACCATGAGTCACTGCCTCTCTAGGTGACTCTGCAATGGGCCACTCAATGGCAATCTTACATGCCGCCCACAAATCTGCAGGTACTACTATATCAAACAAGGTGTTCAAATCAATCCACAGTACCTTTGAAATCTTCACAAACCTATCTATTTGCTTATACCACTCTGCAGGTTATACCCTCAGCCGAGGGAAATCATTTGTAAATGCTGCCAAATCACCTCTGCTCCATGGCACATGTACATACCCTCCGTTCTGTACCTCTCTAAGGGGGTAATTTCCTGCAGCTCCCGTACCTCCACCCGGAGGCGGAGTATTCCCTATTCCCGTCTGGAAGCTTTTCTTCTTGGCCCATTTCACTCTCCATCTGTCTAAATCTTTCCATGTCTGCATCCCCATCACTAGCTCTCTAATGTGTGCTTTCAATCCGCTCGTTCGCTTCTCTTCCAAATCCTTATCTGTATCATTTAATCTGCAAGAACCCTGTGTTAGCTTAGTTTTTAACAAATCAACCTCATATCTTTGTGCTAAAAGCAATAATGCATCATAAGCTTGTTTGGCCTTTCTTGGCATGTCCTTTGCTACGAACAGTAGTTCACTTGAGTTATAAGTATCAATTGTAATCAGGGGTAGATTACCCTCAATCACCTCGTCTAGCTCTGCCTGTAATCGTACCACATCTAACATGGGCACCTTTATTGCGCTTTTCACTTTGCACTTTCTGAATTTCCTCTTTTCGCATCTCTTCTCTGTCACAACTTTGGGTTCTCCTAAGAACTGCACCCTCTTCTGTCTTTTCATCCAGGCGCCTCTCTCTCTCTCACAACTTCGACTTCTCCAATGGTCACCTGCACAAATCACCTGTGGCCTAAACATTACTTTAGGAGTTTCTTGTCTCCTGCTTATCTCTTCCCTCGGCATCATTGACTCTCTCACTGGTTGAACCCACATTCGAAGGTCAGACTTAGAATTCGCTAGAGCACCTGTCCGTCCTCGTTCTGTCCCACTATCCATTCTAGATGGATCAGCTGTAGCTGGCAGTGGAGTACTAGCTTCTACTGGTAATCAACAGAATCCTGTCCCACTCATTGCGAGGCTCCCTCCAGAAATCGTCTCTTCCCCTTCACCCATGTGCTGATGACAATCGTCGGTTCTGTCTCGAGGAGTATATATTGGAACCACTGGCCCTATTGTGACTGGTACAGACAAAGCATCTGACAACTGCATATTTCCTACAGGTGGTTCCGGATCAGTATTTGAATACCTTCTTCCTCCAGACCCTCCTGGAATGCGTACCATGGTAATTTGGCCTCTTACCCCTGCCGTTGGTTCCCCAGGATTAAGTTGTTCTGCACCCAACTGCTCTTCTGTTGGGCGCACCCGCTCTGTCTCTACTCTAGACGAACAGGGTGGAGGACGGTCCGCTAACAATCTATTGAGAAAGCTATCATCTGTATCGCTGTCCTCCTCCGTCTTCTTTTTCCCTTCAGGCCCCTCTTCTACTGTGAGAAGGGGGTACAAGCGTTCTCCCTCTATAGTATCTATTCTCCATCTCTTCAGCTGAGCAACCCATCTAGCATCATGATATGCCTTCATTGCTTTTCTCATTCTGCCATGTGAAGCCTCTCTCTTTTTTACTAGCGCTGCTCTCATCCATGCATCTAATGCCTCAAATTGTGTGGGTCTAGGGGGCGGTTTCAGTGCATTCATCACCCCCCTCAGCTGGGTAAGCACCTCCATACGAAAAGATCCATAACGAGGGAAAGCCAATTCACCCTCTTTCTCTGTAATTTTATGCCAATTCTGAAGCTACACGATAGTATGAAGTCCTACATTCGTTGCCATGTAATGTGCCGGTGTGTCCTCTGGTGGGGCTTCCTCCCCTACCCGAGTCACTACCCCTGTGTCACCTCTACACAAATCTCGCAATACCCTAAAGCATCTCATTTTGAAATCGATCAATTGCAAGCTCCAAAGTTATGCTGTGTTACTGCTCATGCACTTCCATCAATCCCAGCGCGGCGTTACACCAACCAACCTATCACAGCGCGGCGCACCCTGACGTCACTTCTCACTCCTTGCATCGGCTCACCCGCCTTTACAATTTCTCCGCAACCTCGCTCGCACACATTCGTACCACAAGTAACTGTATAACCAAAAGTTATTGAACCAAGTAATTGTTCCTACACAATTACAATAACTTACAGTCACATAAACAAGTAATTGTCTGACACTGAAGATCGATAGAACACTCTCACAAGAACATTCAGCCGTTGTGACCCCCGACCTGCGTTGGTCACTCAATCGCCATAGTCCACCCCCGATACCTGAGGCTTTCTACCGCGACCTCTTCTGCTTTCACACAAAGGTCCCTAACACAAGTGGATCGTTGATAGCACTTCACAACGCCCACGTTTAATCAGACAATTACAATACAAAACTATCCCGGGATCTTGGACTTCTCTTGAGTCCGCTTAACCAAAAACCACATTCACTCAACATACACCCCAACTCTGCAAGACATCACCCACTTACTCATTACCGCAATCTAACACAATGCCTTTCATACTCACGCCACCACTGTTTCCGCCGCACCGTCAACGTCCGCCAGTCTCCGGTCTCCTCCGCTCCACTTCAGGGCTCTCTGACCTTCCAACCTTCGACCCTACTCCTAAGTACTCCCCTCACCTTAGAGGTAAACCACTTTAAAGGTAAACCAACCATTTGATTACGCTAACTTGCATCCTTACTAATTATAGCGTAAGCGATCGATCTTTTATTTACCTAAAGTGGTTGAGGGGAGGAAAACAGCTTAAACAGATATCAACAAAATTGTCATGCCTGTAAAGATCACTGACTCCGAAGTGCAGTTTGAATATTTATTATAAGGCCAAAACCAATTGGATGTAAATACATCTCAATAGCAAAGTATATAGATACAGGAAAATTAATACAGAGCCGATCTTTCTAATATAAGTAATGCGGCCCAAAAGGCAAATGATTATGAATTCCAAAATCACAATGCAACACAAAATAGATGCAAGATTCAGCTCTCGATTCATTGAGAAATATAAAATCTTTCCCTACACTATTCTATATGAGGGCCCTTCCTGTCTCCCTTCTATCGTTCCCCAATGGTGTCAGCATGTGTGACTTCCTAAGAAGTACTCACGTCAAATGGGTTGTTTAGCTTAAGGCTATGGAACTCGCTCTAAGATGCTCTGTCTTCTCCGAAAGCTAGCAGAAGTCTGGTCTCTCTGTCCCTGCGCATCATACAAAAAAGACAGAATTCAATCAACATTGCGTCACCTTTTCTAAAAGTTTCCACTAAGCCTCTATACAGTAGCTGGTGCTCTTTCATGAAGTAAAATTAATTAGAGGTATCTTCTTCCAGTGGCCTTGGCTTCCAGACAGACCCGATACGCAAAGCATCCTCCCTTCTCGCTTCCAGTATCTTCAAAGGCATTCTGGATCTCTCCTTAACTCTGAAAATAATGATGTGTACTTCTGCACCTGCAACGGGGTGAGAACACTCTAACCTTGAACATAACACTCATTTAATTAATTATTTCTCGAGAGCAAGGAGAAACTTCTGGGCCTATAATTCAGACAATTTAGACAACTCACAATTGCGATATATAATATAATATTGTCCTGCACGTTATGCATGAAGGAATCATAATACATACAGAAGTCTACTTAATGCGTTCACTAATTCAACATTAAATGATTCAATTAAATGTTCTTAATAATCAAAACACTGCACACAATACGAGTATATAAAAGTGCATTTTTAAACCATGAATATAGTGCACTCATACAAATAGAGTGCTATCTACGCTCTATCAGTTGTTTTGTTGGACCGTTTTCTGGTAACGGTGTTTTTTCCTTTCAAGTCCTCTCAGCAGCGTACTCTTCGGCGGCCGGATACTTCCTCCCTAGTTCATGTGCCCCTTTTTCCTCAGGGCCCGCCCATTACAGGCTCCTTCTCTTTTAAGGGTTTGCTGAATTAACCCTTTCCTTTCAGTTTGGTTCAGGCATTTATTTACACTTTGTTTTAGTTGGTTTTTCTGGCTGGGGGGTACCTATTTAGTAGGGGTAACTGAAATTTTTAACCGTTTTCACTATGTATAATGGCCAAGGAGAAAGAAACTCAGGCATTTACAGATAATTTGGTCCTTTATTAGGGATTCAATGAAGCATGCAGTCTCTGTCTCTATGCTGGACTATTACAAAAATTAGAGGCTTCTATTTCAAAATGCTCTCTTGCCCTACTGAAGCTCCCTCAGAAAAGGGTAAGAAATGTGCAGCGACCACTGGTGGGTTTATCAAAGGCGTTTAATTAAAAACTGGTCCTTCCATCTGAGAAGTTTCTTTTGGAGGCTTCCTTCTTCCCCTCTTCAGGTTAACCATTAAATGACACTAATGATGATGATGTCCTGAGTGACACGCATAATTTTGATGGATCTTCAGATTCTTTTGATTATGGGCTTCCGGAGAAAACGCATAACATTTCTCCTAATGGTGGTGATATTCACCCCGTGTCTGATGAATGAGTTGACCATCTTGGGGAACCCATGTTTGACCCCTCCGTAATTCACCATCCCAATTCCACAGAGTGGCTTCCTTCTGAGCATGTGGCTGAGTATGTTTCATTTTATCTTCGCCATGCTCTAGATAAATCCTCTAGGAATAAATTAAAGTCAAAGTGTAACCGTCCTTCCCTTTCCAAGAACATTACGGCTACTCTTGTCATTGATCCAAACATGTTGATGTTTTTTTACTAAGTTCAGAAAGGATCCAAAGAAAGGGGTTGTCAGGGCCTGGTCCAACTGCCAGGACAGTATTTTACACTTGGTTGGTCCCCTTACCAGGATATTGGATCTGGCCAAAAAGTCAAAAATTGAGAGCACTCAAATTGATCCGGATACCCTTTCTAATTGGGCCCGTGGACTATATGCATTTTGGGCAATGCCAACGCACACATTTCCCAAGAGAGTAAAAAATGTTTGTTAATGAAAAATAGACCTCAAGCTTAGCAGTCTTTCCAGTAAGGAAGAAGGTCCACTTGCTAAAGGCCTCCTGTTTGGGGATTCCTTTATTAAGGAACTCAGCAGATATGTCTCCACATTTGCCACGATGGACAAAGCCCAGCTCTCCCTGAAGAAAATGTTCTCTTCTCGTGTTTTGCCCGGGCTGGGCAAAGCCAGGAGTCACTTTGTCAGCCGTTACCCCACAACGGGACAATCTCTTAACAGAGGCTCCTTCGATCACGTTTCCCAAGTCAACGTCTACACTGGCTACAAACTACAGTTCTATCCCCGTCGTTCCAGAGGCTTCCGGTCCAGGGGATATAGGAATAAAGAAGAGCAATACTCAGGTAAGAGTTTCCACTTCTGGCCTTCCTCCCATAGGAGGCAGATTAGCTCATTATTTGAAAGTTTGCCTTTTCTCACCACAGATCCCTGGGTAATACAAACAGTTCAATGGCATTACATAGAGCTCTACCAGCACCCTGTGCAGTTACAACTTCCCCAACTTCGCCATTTTTCTCAGGATCAATTCCTTCTGGTCCAGGACAAAATTCAGTCTCTTCTTACAAAACAAGATATCGAACTAATAGAGTTTGACCCCACGGTTTCCTCAGTACCGTCTTCTTGTACAGGAAAAGAAGAACATTTTTTGCCTTGTAGTAAACTTAAAAGTTTTCAACAACTTTGTACTGTATCATCACTTTAAGATGGAGACTATTCTCTACCTCAGCGACATACTGCTCCAGGATCACTGGCTGGTAAGATTGGATCTTCAGGACCCTTACCTCACAGTTCTGGTTCATTCCTCGCACAGGAAATATCTCCAGTTTGGGGCCCTTCCTTCTTCTGCTTCAAATCTCTTCCTTTTGGCCTAACCTCAGCTCCTTGGTGTTACACCAAGATTTTCAAATTGGTGGAAGCCTTCCTCAGGGGATCAGACTAATCGTGTATCTCAAAGATTTTCTTGTCATAGCCCCGGACAAAAGTATTCTTCTCTCTCACTTGCATCTTTGTCAGGACCTTCTCCTTTGCCTGGGCATCCTTATCAATATCCAGAAGTCTTCATTCATACCTTCTCAATGTCTGGAGTTCGTAGGGTTCCTCATAAACCCCTCTCAGTCTATCCTCCAACTAACTCAACACTCATAAAAAAAGAGATTCAGCATTCCTTAACCTTTACTCATTTCTCTCTCAGATCTCTGGCTCACCTTGTGGGTCTTCTGGCTTCTTCGATTCAAGCAATATCTCCTGGCCGGCTTCATTATCGTGCCCTTCAATTAGTGAGAATACGACATGTACTTCCAAAGATGCTGCAGAGGCCTAGCCTATTCATATCTCATTTTCCTAGTTACAGAATTCAGAGAGGACCATCTCTGGTGGCTGACTCACTTAGACATTTGGAACAGGAGAACGGTTTTCTCTGCTGCCCCAGATCTTGTCTTAGAGTCCAATGCAAGTCAGACAGGTTGGGAAGCAAGGTGTGGTCAATTCTTGACTAGAGGTTCATGGTCTCTTCAGGAGTCATTCTTGCACATTAACACTTTAGAGATGCTTGCAAGTACCTTTGCCATCCAGTCCTTTACAAAAGACTGCTCAAAACACATCATTCTCTTATGAATGGACAATCTGTGAGTGGTCAGATGTATAAATCAAGTTTAGGGTACAAGATCCAAACCTCTTGCAGATCTCGCCAAACATCTTTGGTAGTACTGTCTTCAATTGACTCACTCAGTCAGTGCGGTTTACCTTCCAGAAAATTTGAATGTCGCAGCAGATTGGTATTCCAGACATCTTAAAGACTCAAGCGACTGGCATCTGCATCCTTCAGTATTCAATCATCTTTCTTCCATCTTTGGCAACATGTCAATCGACCTTTTTGCCTCGACTGAATTCCCAATTTCCTTCCTTTTTCAGTTAGAGACTGTTATACAACAGCAGGTTGTCCTGCAGGTTCCATGCATTGTTTGAAGAGCAGCCTTCCATGTCTGACAGTTTCTCTGGCCAGCATGGTAGGTGGTCACATGTGGCTGTAATTCCTATAAAGAACTGGCTTAATTATATGGAGTAAAGTCTGTTCTTCATTTGTGTACTACAAATTGGCGACAAGCTGGTCAGAAGCACCCTATACGTTGGGAGATTTAACGTGTGAGTGCAAATTACAGCTGGAGTGTGATCGGATCCAGCCTGCACCTGGCTGGGATTACCAAAGTGCTGATCCTGCGTGTCGCACACCTGGGACAACTGGAGTGCTGCGGGCAAGTAGCTATTTGCACAACAATTTGAAAATTACTGCCATTAGTTGGATCTCGCTTTTGGGCCTTGCCCACGTGTAACCATGGTGGCTCGGTCAGGCATTCAGCAACACCCGGTGTACATGTTACGCACTACGCTCAGCAACCATTTTGGAGGGAAACTGCGCATGCGGTCTAGGGTTTTGGAGGCTTACACGCTACGATGTGCTGCGCATTAGCCAGTTCGGGCTGGACTGTTCCCATGAGGCACAGGATCAAGACTAATTTGCATATGGCTGGGTCTAAACTGGGGTGGCATGGTGAGCAAAAGAACGATGGATTTAACCCAGACCTCTTGACTGGGGGTGAATGTTTTGATTTGTTCTGCATTCCGTCCATCATTTGTGTGTCTTTTGCACATTACGCTTGGCGGACATATTGCAGGGAGTGAGTGGATGTGTTGCAGGCTCTGTAGCCTACACGTGACTTACACGCAGCCGGATTGAAGCGAGCCTAGTCAGTGAACCTGAAACCTGGTGGTCCAGTTGCTATTCTGCCCTTTGTCTTTCTTCTCTGCCTTGTTCTCATTTTGTTTTTTTCTCCTCTGTGCATTTTTTCTGTTTTTGCCTGTTTTCCTGTATTTCCTCTTTTCCTGCTTCCTTTTTCTGTGCTCCCATTTCTTGTCCCCCGTGCCTCCTTTGGCGTTTTCCTGCTGCTTCTACCCCCGTGGACCCTCACTCCCTCCACTGCGCTGTTCTCACTCCCTGCTTCCCCTCTAGCAGCTGACCCACCCTCCCCCTCACCCTACTTAATGGTGGCTGCTGCGCGGCAAGAAGAGCAAATCCACTGACCTAGTCTGTGAAACTGCTCTCCTCCCGCCCAGCTCCACCAGCAAAGTGCTGCCCCTGAGTGCACTTTGACCTCTGTGTCAGGGTGTTCGAGGCCCTCCTCCACCCGCAGGCGCCCGCCTGCGCCTCAACCCTGGTGGTCCAGTGGGAGAGCATTCTGCTCTTCTGCTGTTCCACCCTCTTCTTTTCTTCTGGCGGGCAAAAGGCACACCAAAGGCAAGCCTGTCTGTGCCTGTCTGTGCCCCAACCGCGCCCAGCACCAGGAACCCTGGCCTCCTGAACCACCTCCACTACGACTCTAGCAGCCTCCACAATTTCAAGCCCAGATGCAACAACTGCCAGCTCTCGACACCGAGCAACACCCACAGCCCTCTCTCTTGCCTTCACTGCCGCCGCACCTTCACCCACCTCTGTACCCCAGCTACATCACCCAACCAACCGACCCTCACCACACCCAAACCACTCAACTGCATCCTCCTCAATGTACGATCCCTCCACAAACACGCCACAGAGATCTAGGATTTCCTTGACGCGGCCTCACCGGACGTCGCCTTCCTTACGGAAACCTGGACGAGCGCCAGCTCAGCACCAGACATCGCCATTGCTATCCCCGATGGCTTTAAGATCATCCGCAAGGACCACCCCAACCAGCCAGGAGGAGGCATTGCCATCGTCCACAAAAGCACCCTCCATCTAACCATCTTCCTAGACAATCCCGCAACCCACATGGATCGCCTGCACTTCCAGATCCAGATCAACCCGAAAACCACCCTCCGTGGCACCCTTATCTACAGACCACCCGCCCCGTGCTCCATTCACCGATGCCATCATCGACCTCATCATACCTCAGGCCCTCACATCCACAGACTACATCCTACTCGGAGACCTCAACTTCCACCTGGACAACCACAACGCTCCGAACACCTCCTCCCTTCTAGATAACTTCACCAGTATAGGAATGAAACAGCTAATCACTGCCCCAATGCACACAGCAGGGCACACACTCGACCCCTTCTTCGCCGCAGGAAACATGATCTCCTACAGCGGAACTTCTCTGGACAGACCACCACTGTATCCACTTTTCCATCAACAGACCCACCGCACCTAAGCATGCCCACTGTTTCCCCCGTAGAAGTTGGAACAAAGTCACTGAGGACCAGCTCAGTGCTGCCCTCAACAGCACCTCACCACCGCCAACCTCTGACGCCAACACCGCAGCACGCAAACTTCACCAATGGACTGCAAACTGCGCTACACCCTTGCCCTCCTCAAGAAAGCCACCGGCGAAAACATCAAGAAAGCAAGCTGGTTCACGCCTGCCCTCCAAGAATCCTGATTATTATTATTATTAGTATTATTGGTTAAGCGCAGCGAATCATCCCCAGGGGGATCTCTCGGCGCCCAGTAACAGGCAACGGGAGCAGAACTATGACGAGTTAGTGATTGAATAACCAGGTCTTGAGGAGTTTTCTGAACTGCGTGAGATTAGAGCAGGAGCGGATGTGAAGTGGCAATTTGTTCCAGTGATGGGGAGCTTGGTAGGAGAAAGAGCGACCACCTACTCTGCTTTTCTTTATCCTTTTGGGACATAGTAACAGCTGGTCGCTAGATCTGAGTTGTCGGGTGGGGATATAAGGTTTTAGCTTATTTTTTAGGTAGGCTGGTCCCTTCCCCTGCAATGTTTTGAATACCATACATAGGAGCTTAAACACTGCCCGTTTTTTTATGGGCAACCAGTGGTGCAGGCGCAGGAGGGGTTCAGATGGCGTCCGGGGGGGCCGGTTTAGAGTAAGGCGTGCTGCTGTATTTTGCACTACCTGCAGCCTTGAGAGAAGACTTTCCCTTATCCCAACCAGATGCATACCTATTCGGGGGGGACTGGTAGGGAACTGGTTACATTCAGAGCATTGCCCAAAATCCAGACCACTAGCCAGGGATATCTTTCCATTACACGTGGTCTTTGTAATATTGTCACCAATGTCCAGGAGCTCAGCTCTCTGGTAGGTGCGGGGGAACATTTCAATCTTACCCTTGGAGTGAAAGATGCAGCCTCCCTGGCGGCTGGTGGCGTTCAGGCACGGACGGGCACAGATGGGCTTGCCTTCGGCGCACCCGCTGCGCGCTTCCGCTGCGCGTCCGTGTCGGGCCTGTTTTATGTGAGTAGGCCAAAGCCCTGTGCATGGGATTATGGAGGACGACTAGAGCGTAAACCGCTCAAAGATGGCGGCCGTCAACGTGCCAGCCGACCTCCAACAGGGCTGCCTCTCTCCACGCAATCGGCCTCCTAGCAGGACTGTGGTGGACCGGAGAGTAGCCTGGGGATGTTGGGTACTTAAAGGGAGCAATAAGTAAAATATATCCTAGAAGTTAAAAACACAAGGATGCTTGCTTTGCGTCGAGCGCGATTTCAGTGCCAATAGGTAAAAGTAAAAACAGTTTCTGGGTTCAATTTAGGGTAACCTGTCAAGAAAGCTAACATCACCTGTTTCTTGTTTGTGCTGCGCGTCCGCACCGTGAAGCTCCTGCAGACAACTCAAAAAGACATGGAGGAATCACAAAATCGCAGAAGCCCACACCACCTTCAAAGCAGCCACCACCGCACACCACCACCTCATCAAAAACACAAGGAAGAAGGCCAACCAAGACAGAATCAACACCAATGCACACAACAGCAAAGAACTCTTCACCATCATCAAGGAATTTGCCAAACCCAATAGCAAAACCACAGACGTCCCACCCTCCTCAGACCTCTGCAACAGCCTCAGCACCTTCTTCCACCACAAGATAAAGACGATCTATGACAACTTTGACAACCAGGACCTCCCCACTGCACCAGCAACCTCCTCAAGCTGATGCCCCCAACAGACCCTGCTCAGTTGGACCCCACTCAACACGGATGAAACCCTAAAGACCATGAAAAGCATCCACTCCAGAACACCATCAGACCCCTGCCACACCGCATTGTCCACAGAGCCGCCTTCGCACACGAGCTACGCCAAACCATCAACTGCTCACTCGAGACTGCCTCCTTCCCTGACAACTGGAAACACGCCGAAATCAACCCACTACTAAAGAAACCCTCCGCGGACCCGACAGACCTTAAGAACTTCAGGCCCATCTCTCTGCTCCCCTTCCCAGCCAAAGTCATCGAAAAAGCCATCAACAACCAACTAGCAGACTTCACCAAAACAAACAACATCCTGGACATCTCCCAATCCGGTTTCTGAAGCAGTCACAGCACTGAGACGGCCCTCCTCGCGGCCACTGATGACATCCGCTCCCTCCTCGTCCAGAGCGAACCGTGGCCTTCATTCTCCTGGACCTCTCGGCAGCATTCAACACCGTCTTCCACAGCACCTTAACCACTAGAATCCATGACGCCGGCATCCGTGTCACGGCCCTCGACTGAATCCGATCCTTCCTCACAGGCAGAACACAGCAAGTCAGACTTCCACCATACCTCTTGGAACCGACAGAGAGCAACTGCGGAGTGCCCCAGAGCCGCTCCCTCAGCCCCACCCTCTTCAACACTACATGGCCCCCCTCGCAACCATTGTCAAGAACCATGGACTCAAAATCATCTCCTACACTGACTACACACAGCTGATCCTCACCCTCACCAACGAACTCAACGTCACCAGGCACAGCTTTCAAGCAGGGATGAAAGCCGTCGTCACTTGGATGAAGAGCAGCTGCCTTCAGCTCAACTCAGACAAGACAGAAGTCCTCATCCTGGGATCCACCCTCTCCGCAAGGAATGATACCTGGTGGCCTTCTGCGCTAGGAACTTCCCCTACCCCGATGGATCACGCACGAAACCTCAGCATCATACTAGACGCATTGCTCACTATGGACCATCAGATCAACTCAGTATCCTTGACCTGTTTCAGTATCCTCGTCCTGTTTCAATACCCTCGGTCTGCTGCGCAAGACCTTCAGATGGATCCCCACTGAATCCAGAAAGACCATCACTCATGCTCTCATCAGCAGCAGACTAGACTGCGGCAACACACTATATGCTGGTGTTACCCAGAATAACCAAGAAAAGGAGGGACCCCTAATGGCTGATAAGGGTGGGTAAAACAGGGGATCAAGTAAACAGCGCAAAAGGAGAAAAATACCCACCCATCCAAAAAATATCATTAAGGCCCACAAAGGAGTCCTATGGTAACACCTAAACAACCAAGGCAATCCCGTGCATGCATTGACGAAAAACAATAAATACAATAAGTAGTTTTATTTTTTTTATTAACAAAATATCAAAAAATATATATTATATTATACCAGGGTGATACATACAGATGAAATACAATAAAAAAACACAATAAAAGAGTACCCCACAACAAGTCGTCATTCACACATACACACTCAAAAGATTCACATGAGCTCTTTGCATCCATCAAACATTCATACAAAAAGCATCTATCCCAGTATTTAAAAAACAAACAAACAGGTAAGTAGATGTTCTAATAAACTGGTCCGGATGGTAAATAGAAAACCACTTCAGGATTTAAAAGGACCAACGCCGACGCGCGTTTTGGTGAAAACCCTACACAAGGGCTACACCTTCCTCAGGGCAGGTCATGAGCAGTGGAATAGATGGCGTGGGACACTCAAATACCTATTGAGGTATTCTAACAAGACATCATCCGACAGAGCAACATAGAAAAATTAGCCATATAGGTCTACGGATGCTCAGAGGCTGCATCCATCAAATCCGAGAATGTAGGCACAGATAAGCACTTGACGAAGAATCACACTTGTATGACTTCAGCCATATCGGCTTTCATTGTAGTCCTTTTTAAGAGCGTAGTGTGAAGATAGATCTGAACATACGATCCACGTTCAAAATACGGGTAAAGATATCACCCGTTTCCTTCTCCCGTCAGTACCCAGAATAACCTCCGCAAGCTCTAAAATGTCCAGAACGCCGAAGCCAGACTGGTCCTCAACCTCCCCCGGCACAGCCTCATCACTCAACACCTCAGTGAACTCCACTGGCTCCCGGCAGACAGAAGAATAACCATCAAACTCCTCACCCACACTTACAAGGCCCTCCACAACACCGGACCAGCATACCTGAACAGCCGTCTCTCTTCCACGCACCCAAAAGACACCTATGCTCCGCCCAGCTCACCCTGGCCACCGTCCCATGGATCCGCAAGACCAAAACTGGAGGAAGGTCCTACTCCTTCCTTGCTGCCAAGACCTGGAACACCCTACGCCTCCACTTCAGACTATCTCCCACGCTACCCCAGTTCAGGAAGGACCTCAAGGCCTGGCTCTTCCAATGACCCCAGCACTTAGACGGATCTGCTCCCCACCTCCCCCAGCGCCTTAAGACCCTCACGGGTGAGCAGTTGTGCTTTACCAACGCTTGATTGATTGATTGATTGATTGAATCGGTGATGCACACACCTGTTGTAAACTGCGTATAACCTGGTGACTTCAACCAGCATTCAGTGCGCATCGAGGAGCGGTGACACGCACACCTTTGAAGCATATTTACAGGTGTTTTAGTGGGCAATAACGAGAGTGTGTTTCCTTCCGGTGATACACACATGAAGGTGTCTTCAGGTGACAGTTGCAGAAATTATCTAATGATCCAGACCAGTGGTCAGCTATAAATGCAAATTTGTTTTTTTATTTGCATTTTTATTGTTGTTGATCAAAGTACTACTGTTACCCTCTAAGCACACAGTTGTTACATTTGTCTGTCAGACAGTATTACCATGGCAGCTTCACATCTCACAGTAATTGTACCACCAAGTTTCTTACCACAAGTAGGTAAACAATCTGTTCCATGGGAAGATTGGCTACCGATGTTCGAGAATTATGTGGTGGCGCTATATCGACTTGAGTTTCATCCTGCACAGAAAAAGGCTTTATTATTAAGCACCTTGGGTAAAGAGGGTCAGGGTGTTTTTAGATACTTACCTCAGGCTTTGGAAACAAATGGTCAACCAATTCCAAATGAGTTTGACTTAGCTAAACGTCGTCTTGAGATTAGATTTGCTAAAGAGGAGAACTTAGTCATGGCGAAGTTTAAATTCTATAGTCAACATCAAACTAAGAAAGAGTCCATCGATTAATTTTTGTTTAGACTAAGAGAGCTATCTACCAAGTGCATGTTTGGTACCATGAGAGTTGAGCTCATCAGGGATCAACTAATAGTACAATGTCATAGCAAATAAGTTCAGGAAAGATTATGGGCAGTTAAGAATCCCACCTTGAAGGACACAATAGATATCGTTGAATAATCTACTTACTGTATGAAATAGATGGAAAAGAAAAACAATGTTGGAGGTCATGGCATGTTGGAAGTAGGAGCAGTTACGAGTCCAGATGGGGGTATTGTAGCTGCTGTAAGAACCCAGAAGAACTATATGAAGGGGAGTAGGCAACCTGGGCAACACAAGAAGAGTTCTGGTAAGCATGGGAGCATAGGTCATACAGCTGACTCCTACTTTTGGTGGGCCAACAATAAAGAGTGTAGAAAGTGTAGCCGTGTTGGTCATTTTGGTGGAATGGGTAAGTTGATTTGTTGGGGCAAGGTGTCTACAATTTCAGAAGTGTCCCAAGAGTGTAGTCAGGAGAGTGACAGAATTTTGTGTGTGGAGGGTGAAGGTGACTTCAGTTTAGAGGGTAAAGGATTAATTTAAAGCTATGTTTGAAGTGAATGGTCATTGTATAGAACTCATGTTCGACACAGGATCAATGTATACAATCATTCCAAGAAGCATTGTTGGTCGTGAATAGAATGGAATGGCACTACAATCCAAAGACATTTCCCCAGGGGGCTACCAAGGGGAATCCATTGACATTTTGGGTTACATGGATGACAGCATTAAGTTTGAGGGGAGGAGGATTATTTAGGGGGAAAGTTTATGTGGCGGATCAAGGTCCACCAGTATTAGGGTGGCTATATCAATACGATTTGCCCATAATTATCGATCCAAGGGCGCATTCTCAGATTATGGGTGGTTGAGGATGAGTTTGTGTCAGACATCTTGCATGGAGTGAAGCACATTTTTAGGAATGACCTACGGGAGCTCAAGGGATATGTGCATAATATCTTGATGAAGAAGGGAGCGGTACTGTTGCAACATAAAGTTAAAAGAGTGCCAGTTGTGGTGCATGAGGAAATAAAAAGCGTATTCAAGATATGTTAGATGAGGGTATCATGGTGCCTGTAGAAGCGACTAGGTGGATTTCACCTGTTGTGATCACAAAGAAGGCTGATGGACGTCTTAGCTAATGTGTTGACCTCAAGTCTCTTAATCAGAGCTTCATCGCTGACACATTTTCCCTCCCCAACATTAATGAAATGGTATTCATGCTGGAGGGCTGTAAGTACTTTGCTAAGCTGGACTTAAAGAGTGCATACCACCAGATTAAACTCCATAAAGAATCTAAACCCCACACTGCGTTCATCTCGATGGAAGGGACTTTTCAGTTCACTTGCATGCCTTTTGGTTTATCATTGGCTGCAAGTGTTTTCCAGCGTACGATTAATGTAGTGTTTAAGTGCTTAAAGAACATAATATTTTTCCAGGATATTTAGACTTTTGGAGAAACCATAGAGCAGCACTACATTGTCCTCAGGCAGGCCTTGCACAGGATTGCAGACATGGGCTTAACTCTTAGGAAAGAGAAGCGTTTGTTTCTTGAGCAGCAAGTCAAGTATCTTGGCTATACAATCATGGCTGATGGTATGAAACCAGAAGCAAATGTTTTGGAGGGGATTGAGCTTGCTCCTTTGCCTTGCAACAAAGATCAATTGAGATCCTTTATGGGTCTCATCGAATACTATTCCAAGTTTGTGAACGGGTTTGTGGACAAGACTGAGTTTTTAAGATTGCTGCTTAGGAAGGGTTGCAGTTTTAAGTGGGAGCATGCGCAGGAAGCGAGTTTTCTGGGGATCAAAAAGGAAATATGTGGAGCAGATGGCTTGCCACCTTTTAACATCAAACTTGATTCCGATGTGTCCTACATTAGACTGCAGGATTAGGAGCCATTTTATCCCAAAAAGATGGAGATATGGAAAAGACTCTCTCAACTGCAGAAAGGAATTACTCAGTAATTGAGAGAGAGGCACTAGCTGCTGCCTGGGGGTTGAGTACTATTGTACATACATATGGGGTATGAGATTTGTCCTATGCTCGGATCACAAGCCTCTGATTAAGGTACTTCTTCCTGCTGTAGTGGGAAAGAGGTCAGCAAGGCTGGTGAGATTAGCAGTCAGATGTCAAGAGTATAGATCCCAAATTGAGCCCATTCCTGGGCGAAGAAACATACAGGTGGACTGTTTATCTAGGATGCCAATAGAGAGATGCACTGTTGATATCCAAGAGGATGCTGTTGCTTCTATTCTTGATGCAGTTGAATGTGATGGGGGGAATTTTTCAGTCAATGAATGGAGTCAAGAGATGGAGACAGATCAAGTACTCAAGGAGGTGATGCGAATGCTAAAATTGGGCACAAGAAGGGAAGGTTGTGTGCCTGTGCCAGTGCATCCTTTTATCAAAGTCTTGGATGAATTAACTATGTGTGTAGACAGCTTACTCATGAAGGGTGAAAGATATGTGCCACCTTTTGGACTGAGACCCAAACGTGTAAGACTGGCTCACAATGGGAATATGCATCAAAACATTACGCATGAAGACTGAAAGCTCAATTTTGATGGCCGGGTCTTGATAGTCAGGTCACTTCATGGATTGAGAAATGTTCAGTGTGCAAGTATGGAGAGAAGAGGCTAAAAGTGGGATTGCAGTCTAATGTAGGACACATCGTAAATCCTCGCAAATCCTGGCAAACTATGGCACAGCGTTTGCGTAGATTTCCTTGGTTCCATGAATGAGTTGTGGAGTGAGTATAGGTTTGCTTCTGTGCTGGTAGATATGTTCTACAAATGATTATGTGTGAAGTTTCTGAAGGAAATCACAACTAGAAGTACCATTCACTGTCTTCATGGAATATTCTTGAGGAAGGTGTTCAATCTGTTATTGTTTCTGATAACGGCATCCATCTTGTTTTTATGAGATTAGGAAGTTCTTAAAGGATTGTGGCATTAATCATCACCACGCTTCTTTTTATATCCCACAAGGGAATGGGTATTATTCAGATGGCGACTGAGAATGGGAAGAATGTGGAAAAGTAATTTAAAGAGATGGTCTGGGCATATTGCACCACAGTCCAGCAGTCCACTTCCAAATCTCCTTTTGAAATTATGAGGGGCAGAGCATCAAGCACAAAATTGGAACCTGCTTGGATGAAAGAGTGGGTGGTACAAGGTGGAAGGAAAAGTGGAGAAAGCGAATTTGCAACTGATTGTGTGAATGATACAATGAGATGAAGTGATTGGGTAAAAATTAAAGCAGGAAAGCTTGCAAAGGGTTTTTCAAAATTCCATGGACCATACAGAGTCAAGCGTGTGTATAGATTTCATGTAATGTTGGAGAATGTTGAACGATGGAATCGTCGCAGATTGGCATTATATTCAAAATGGGGGTGAGTGTCCCCAGAGAGGAGATGAAAAATGTAGTAGTTTTATGATGATGATTGACATGGAGTGTTTTGGACAGAGATCTACTTACAGTCTCTCGTCCAGTGTTGCTACTTGTCCAGGGAGTTGTCCAGTTGGTACAATGCTAGTTGCAGGTGTTGAACCAGTAACTCTGGCTGCCACCAGAGAGGGAAGAAGGGTGAGAGAACGCAGACCTCCTACTTGTCTGAAGGATCATGTGTTGCCATTGTGGAAGGAAAAGAGATGTGTTATACAACAGCAGGTTGTCCTGCAGGTTCAATGCATTGTTTGAGGACCAGCGTTCCATGTCTGACTGTTTCTCTGACCAGCATGAGAGGCGATCGCATGCTGGCTGTAACTCCAATAAAGAACCGGCTTAATTTTATGGAGTGAAATCTATTCTTTATTTGTGTACCACAGAGAACAAACCCTCTGGCTCAGTTTGTTCAAACTTGGCCTCAGTCTCTTCTCTGTGCCTTTCCCCACTTCCTGTGGATTGCACGGGTCCGAGCACAACCTTGCAGATAGCTTTTGTCTCCGGTTCTAATCACCCCCTTTTGGCGGGCTCAACCTTGGTACCCAATTCTGTTGGAGCTGGCCTTGGACTACCCAGTTTGGATTTCTCACTTTCCCTATTTGCTCCTCAACCTTCAGGGAGCTTGTCACAACATGATTCTAGAGGGCTCACTTTTCCTGATCACTTGGAGGATTTTGAGTCTTCCTGGAGAACCCCTGGCATTTTGGAGGAGGCTGTCCACCTCATTAAGCAATCCTGGGCCCCTGGAACTCCTAAACTCTACAGGTCAGCCTGGTTGGCCCGGTGTAGCTGGTGTATGGACAGAAATTCAGGTCCCATTTCAGCAGATATAACTTTAGTGGTTAATCTCCTAGCCTCTCTGGCTTCTGAAGGGAATGTCTATTGTATAATTAATACATACAGATCAGCTATTTTGGCTGAACATCTCAGGATAGATTGAAGAGCCATTGTAGAAAACCCCTTGGTCTGTGCCCTATTGAAGGGAGCAAGATTCGTTAATCCTCCTCTTCCCAAATATAATACCATGTGCGATGTTAATTCGGTGTTGAAAATGTTTACTTTATGGCAAGATAATTTGAATCTTACTCTCAAACAGTTATCAGAAAAATGGTGTCTTCTTTTCACTATTCATCCCTTGGTGTTTCTTTTCAGGTTCACAGGCTTACCAAAACTAATTTAACATCAGTTCACTATCCCTTTTTCCCTTCTCAACTAAAGTTATGTGTGGGAGATTGTTTAAAAACGTACGTTTCATGAACTGCAGATCTGAGATCGCCCTCATCTTCCCAATTGCTTATTTCTTTCCAGAAACCCCTTAAACCTGTCTCAAATCCCACTTTAGCCCACTGGGTGAAATGGATTATTTCTTTGGCTGGTATTAATACTGATCCTTTTGGCACCCATTCAGCCAGAGGGTCTATGGCCTCTAGGGCTTTTTGGGTGGGTGCAAGTTTCCACGACATTCTCAAATATGGAGATTGGTCAAACATTTATGCATTCAGAATTTTTTATTGTAAACCAATTACCCATGTATCTGATTCTGTTATTGCAATACTTTGAACAAGCATAATATGAGGCCCCCGTCTTGTAATAAAATTGAGATTTTCCTAGCCTTGGTGTCAGAAAGGCTAGATTTGACTAAAGACACGGCAACAACTATTATCCCACCACTGTTTCATTAACGCTTACATGTCTGTTTTTCTGCAGTTCCAGTGCCATCTTCCAGTACTGATGCTTCAACCTAATCCTTTTGGATTCTCCTCTGTGTTGGAACCTTCTGGAGTACTTCATTAGCCTTCTCCTTCCATTCGGAAGATGGTTCCTCACCTCCTTTTGGACTGCCTTGGGATTTATTGACTTTGCTGATTGATTTTTGTTCAGTGGTGTTGTTTCTTTCCATGCCTCACCTTGATTAACTCGCTATAAAAAAGAGGATTTCTTGCTCTCAGTCAAGATAATTATTGGGTTACTCGACGTCTCACTGGTTGTGGTATTATGACATCATTGTTTGTAGTGCTTTCACAAGGTTTCCTTTGTAATGTCGTTTTTTTCTCTTGCTTGGCTGCTGTTAACAAAATAGCAAGAAAAGATAGCAAAATACTCACATCCATGTCTTTAATAAAATCTAGCATTTCTGACACCATGGCTAGGAAAATCTCAATTTTTCAACACTTTATATTTATACACGTACACACACACGCACACGCACATACACACACATAGAGAGAGAGAAAGCGAGAGAGAGCATATTTCTTAACTTTATTTTTTTGTCCTGTATCTTCAGTGTAGATTCTTAGTCATATGTAAGTGAATAGTTACTTAGAAGAATAATGTCCCAAAAAGATCTTGCACATCTCACAATAACAGGAAAAATATACCAGATCTAGACACATACTTCAGGGTTATGCAGCAACACTCCTGTTCAATTACATAGGGCTTACAGCGGATAGACTACACAAGTTGTACCTGCTCTGTCAACAATACTAATAAAGCTGTATAAATGCACATGATGAAATGCATCCAAACAAATCATGAAATACCAGTCATGGAAGTCAGCACCCCACAGTTCCAAGTGACCAATAACAGCAATAACCCCCCACAAGCTCAGACCTATCCCTCAAATGGCAGCTTTAAATCTATGCAATAAATGCAATTAATTCCATACAAAATATAAACATTTGGGTTTCCAAAAATTACTTACAGTCCACTGTGAAATACATAATCATCAATCATATGGCTATAATTTTCACAATCACTTTCCTAGGGCTAGCTAAAATTAGACCAGAAATAGCCACAAGAGGAGGAGGACAAAGAAACATTGTGCCAGTACCGTCATTCTGTAATGGATAGCATTATGTCATGCCCAACCACAATATGTCAAGTATGGGAACCATTTTACCTGGTATAGTCTTCTAGAGACAGCAAAACAGTTGTCAAATCAAGTTACTGGACCTAGTTGCATCAACTAATGTCTTTCAGTTTAGAGACTAATATGTATATGGGTGCACTACACTGGTCTATGTCACAGTGTACCTTTATCTAGGTGCACCAGGCACAGACCAGATCAGTGACCCTAATACAATGAATGTACCATGTCAGAGCACCTATGAACTCACGCCTGCTTTGATGGCAGAGCATTAGTAAAAGGAAGACCAGCTTTTGAAGGAGTCAGTCAGTCTTTCTTTTACAGGCGGCAATGTGGCCTGCCTTTCAACAGGGGGAAGAGATGCCCCCCCTGAAGGTGGTACAGCAAGTGACTGCACCTGACTGCACAGGAATGCCTGTGGGCCTCTGGGGTCCCCAATCCCCAATTCGAGGGGGGCATCTTCAAGGGACACACAGACTGTGCAACACATTATATGTGTTGCCCAATCAGTATGTTCCCTGTTAGCTCCTTTGCCTCTGCACCCTCCTCTATACTACAGTGTGGGTGAAAAGCAAAGTGTTACTTCATTTTCATGGAGCCCTATTCCCATGCAAATGGGGGAATGCCTCCTTATGATTATTGTGGGAAAAATTACCCTGTTTGAATGGTCACTATCATTTTTTGGTCGATTTAACTTACATATAAATCCCTAGTATACGGTACCAAGGGTACCCCTTTCTAAATTTAATGTTACTAGTGGACTGCAGCCCATATTGTGCCAGCACTAAAGTGGCAATGCAAACATGACTACAGGTCTGACACCAGTAACTTGGCCGTGCAGGTTTAAACTAGCTGCAATCCTAAACTCCCCTTGTAAATATTAATAAGTCACCCCTAAGAAGGCCTATAATTGCCCCACAAGGCAGGATGCATGATATTTAAAAGTAGGATATGTAAATGTTTAATGTTAAAGGTATCCTTACTGTGACAATACCACAAAAGCTATTTTCACTGTCACAGGATTAGCTGTTCCACAGAAAAGAACTTGGATACCTTATTAAAGTTAATAAAGTTACCTCTGCCTAGGACGCAGATAAAAAGTTAATTCTTAGACTTTTTAGAATATTTATTGCAAATCCAATTCTTTGGTGAAGTCGATTCGGTTCGATACATCTTCATTCAGTCAAATATAGACCATAATAGCACATAAAAGGAAAACCATACAGTTCTCATAAATATAGACTAGAAAAACACAATTTCATCACCAAGGTTAGATACGAATACATATAAAACTGAGATGTACATTAGAAAATGCAAGTACCTTAGTGCATTGTCTTGGACAAGTTCCACGGACTATAACTTGATATAGTAAAAGTACAATTTGTGATTAAATTCAAAGTTACCTGAAGTAAGATAATTGATAAGGAGTCCCTCTAGTCCTAAAATAGTCTTTTCCTCTGTTTGAGGGCTTCTGAGAAGAAACTTGCAACCCCGCAATGAATCATGGGGGAGGGTAAGGGTTGTAAAAACAACAATGCTGGCTTTACTTGTACAAATTGATTATGCCTTTCCAGCGGGATAATGTATTTGTGCTTCAGTGCTGAAAAAAATGTACAAAAAATATAAAATGAAAAATATCCTGTTCTGAAAAATCATCACAAGTGAAGGGTTTCAGGGCTCCTGTCTGAGAAAAACCAATCGGGACAGTTAAAAACCAGTGTATGGTGTTAAATCTAAATCTGGTCAGTTTAAAACGGTGGTGAGCATTATTAACATATGACAAATAGGGTTTTCTCCTCAGACTTGTGGTCAGCAAAACGTGTTGCCACACTGTAGGTTTCTTAAGTTCCCTATATTCCCTCTCCCCGCCCGCCTTGCCAAAAACATATCTCTGATAGCCAACACATCACTCGGGCGCAAAGAGTTTGCATTGGTGAACAGGTCCGAGCAACCTAGCCTCATCAACTGCTCCTGGACATATTTACAAAGGGATGCACAATGCACCTTCAAGAGCACTACAGTAATTAAGTATGTGCTGGTTCAATGTTGGAGCGAAGAATGACCAGATTCTCAGCAAGCATGTTATTGGCACTGTGATCGGATAGCCCACCCGTAACTCCTCATGAACAATAAAGGTTGGGGTACTTATCAGAACATCAAGGAGCCTGTAATTCGCTAAAGTCTTTGTACCCCTACATATCACAGCCATATCTGGCCATGGGTATGCATTTTTCTTTAATAACCTTTAAAAGTTCCAGAACAGGTTTAGCCCCTAGTCTTTTGGCAAAGTCCATAGTTGCCCCAACTGCCCTCGACAAGATATTCTTTTTAAGATTTCTTTGGGCAACCCAGGTGCCTCTGTCATCAAACAGAACTCCCAAGTAGGGAAAGGTTGACACCTTTGTGAGCTCCGCCCCCCTATAAAAAAACTTGTACCCAGCGGCCTTGCGGCTTCCAATGGTCATTGTATGCGATTTATTAAAATTGGTGGTAAGGTCCAATGAGTCCATAAAGTCAATAAAAACATTTAAAAGGTTCTGTAAACCCACTATAGTGCGAGCAAGCAACACTGCATCATCAGAATAAAGTAATGCAGGTATTAGTTTTGTGCCTGCCCTAGGTATGTCTATACAGGCAGTTGTCAAGGCATCTCCTAGTTTTGTTAATGTAGAGGGTGAACGGCAAGGTGGTGAAAATGCACCCCTGCCTTTCCCCTCTCTTCACCCCCTCAAGAGGAGGACAGGCTACCATGTGCGTTGTACCTGGCCGAAGCAGTGAGATTGAGATGGAACGAATGAAGAAATGCCACCAAGTCTATATCCATGCCCAGCTCCAAGAGTATTGGCCAGAGCTTCGATCTGTTGACGCGATCGAATTCTAAGGTTAAGTCCATAAAGGCCATGTGTAAACAACCCCTATTGGCTATAGTGTATTTTCCCACAATCAGTTGTAAATTGTCGCATTGGTCCACAATCCCTCTACCCTTCCTGAAACCATATTAAAGCACCGAGATGATGTTAAAATTGTCCAGCCAACAAGTTAATTGCTTCAAAACTGCTTTCCCCATGATTTTAGCAGCAGAGTCAAGGAGCTTAATCGGGCAATAAAATGCTGGGCCATCCCTCGCCCCATTTTCAAAAATTGGTAATATATTGTCTTTGGACCAAGAATCTGGAAAGCCACACTTTCAAGCCGCATTAAAGACGCGTGACAAAATCTTGGCCCAGGTCAGGGGGTCTGTTTTATAAAGATCTGGGGGGAACGCCATCCGGGCAGGGTGCTTTCCGCCCAGCTGTGTCCGAAATAACTTTATGCACTTCATCGACACAAAAAATTAGAGACGAGCTTTCGATGCCTAATTTCCAAGGGGTATTAAATACAACCAGGTCCTCCCCGTCATGGGTCCCTTCATAATATTGAACCCATTTCCCTGGGGTGATGGAACAGTCTAAACTGGAGTTTGCAGAGCCAGAGAAAAAAAGGGCTATTTACTATCTCCCAGAACATAGAGCTGTCGGCCAGCACGCTGGCCTGACATAGACTCTCACAGGCCTGTTCTCTGATATACTTTTTCCTCTGCTTAATCCCCATTCTGTATGCTTGCCTGCAAGACCTTATCTTACCCTAATCCCTGGGATGCTCCTTAAGTGCATCCATTAAGATCTTATTGGATTTTGAGCAATTCCCATCGAACCACCTTTCCACAGTGCTAACTTTGGTCTTTCCTCAGGGAGTTAGGTTTACATCAATCTGATTAGTTATATTATTAAAGGCAACTAAGACATGAGTATCCTGTGTCCCACTGTCCAAACATAGAGCAAAGTCACCAGCTCGTGCATTGAATACGTTTTCTAAAAAGGCCTCAGGTATCCCTTATTCCATTTCAGCCTGTAGACTTGGTCCCTTGTGCTGATTCAGGTATTCGAAACGGACGTGCCCAACTGCTTGTTTGTGTGTAGGTTCCACGCCAAAGTTAATGTGATGGGGTTATGATCACTGAAATTGTTCCACAAGATTTGTACAGCATTACAAATGGGGAGCAAAGGAGCAGATATCATAATGAAGTCTATGGTAGATGAGTGTCCCATACTTGAGGAAGAGGGAACAGAATCACCCTCCCCTGTCTGTTCTAAACAGTACAAGTTGTTAGCCTCCAGGAGCTCCTCCAAGCGGTGATCTTGAACAGTATGCTCAAAATGGGGAGCCAAATACGTTCCACTAAAAGACCCTGTTGCAGGGGTACAGTCTAAATAACATAGGTGTACATTGAAGTCGCCCGGGATTAAAACTTGATAGTAAAAGTCCCTCTTCTCTCCATAGAGTGCCATAAAGCGTTCTAGGGCAGCAATGTGTTTGGTGTCTGAACTTCTGTGGAAAGAATTTTAAAAATTCACTATCAACAAAGGGGGGTTGTTTTTAAACACAAACTCTATTGCCAGAAAGTTGGAGGAATCTGTTTCCACCTCACAGGGAGTGCAGGAAAGTCTGAGCAAAACCAGGACAAGGAGTCCACCCTTAGCATGACCAGCCATTGAGGGGAGGCAACCTTAAAAAAGGAGGAGAAACCATCCATAAAGAAGGATTTCTCTCTATAGCAAGTTTCCTGCAAAGCAGCTGTGTCACAGTCCCCAAGCATGCCCAACCATCTAGCACAGCCTCTTTTGGCCCTCAGGCCCGCTGTATTCCAGGTCATAACCTTCATAGAAGGAGTGCTGGGTGAAAGTGCCAGCTGCACAATTGGGGCCAGGGGGCTGCAAAGTTGAATGACCTGTTGGCCTAGAGCTTGGTGGCCTAGCCTGTGGTGCCAATTGTGAATCAATGCCATCAAGCCCTTGTAAGGGTATAAACCTGTTGTTAGATAGGGGAATACACCTGCCAAGCTCCCCTGTGATGTCCCCAAAGACCTAGAGGCAGACTGCCCACTGCCTCTCAAAAAAGAGGGCGGGTGTAGGATAGAAATAGTTGAGAGGAAAGAGCTTAATTGTGGACCTTACATCAAAGGAACGTTTACCATGTACCAAGGCTTTGGTATACATAAAGTGCCTTAAGTTAACTATGACACAGTCTCCTGACGACTTTTTGCTAACCCTGGTGCCCACCCAGCCCACTCTTCTAGCCATTATGATGTGTGGGGACAGAGAATGCCCGTCTACTATCGAACTGTCACACCAGTGTTTAACCTTCTGTATAAGATCTACTGTAGACTAGATTCCTCCTTGTTTGAGAGGTGGAACCCCCCTCAAAACAGCAACCAAAGGGACTGACTTGGGGGGTAGATATAAGAGAGTACAGTTTCCCACTCGTACTACACGTGCTGTGGAGGAACTAATGTGTGGAGGATTAACAACACTGCCCCCAATAGAATGCAACAAACTCCTGAGGGAATCTTTTTGACTAGGATCTGAAGCAATCTCTATGGGACCATTCAGTCTCAATGCCTGATCACCCCCTTGGGAAGGTGGTGTAGAGGTAATGGGCTCAATGCTACTGTGCTCCCTGGTCACCTTGTATTAAGGCGGTCTTAGGTGTTGGCAAATCCTGGTGGGTCCCTCAACCATGGGCATCACCATGCCATTGGGGGCTAGAGAGCCTGAGAATGACAGCGAACATATCTTAGCCTCTATCCCTTTAAGTCGCATCTGAAAGGGCGCCAACAAACTTTTCAATAGGGATTCAAACCTAGGAATTGTCCATGTCAAGCTCTAAGTCAGAGTACAAAACACATGTGTTAGAACTGGGGGTCTCTAGTTGGCAGAGGGAGGTACCTTTGTCCAAATAGGGACCCTTGCTTCTAGTCAGGGTAAGGGGGATACACTACTAAAATAACCCCTGCTCACCCCCTTGGTAGCTTGGCACGAGCAGGCAGGCTTATCTCAGAGGCAGTGTGTAAAGCATTTGTGAACACATACAGTAACACAGTGACAACACTACAGATGGACACCACACAGGTTGTATTATAAAAATAAGTATTTCTATATAGACTTAACACAAGACCCAAAACAACAAAAATTCACAATACACTATGAAAAATATGACTGTCAATGGTAGAAAATAGTTAAGTTCAATAAAGGTGATAATTGCAACACTCTACGTTCAATGTACCTTTGGATGCGTAACGCAATACAAACAAAAGAGTTGCAGGGAAGGTGATGCGTCGGTTCCTTACACGCAAGAACGGTGATGCGTCGGTTCCTTGCTCCGGTTGAGGTGATGTGTCGGTTCCCTACTGCTGCGTAGGGGATGGTAGTGCGTCGGTTCCTTACCAGAGAGGAGGTGATGCGTCGGTTCTTCACCGCGTGGGGAGGTGATGCGTCTGTTTCTTACTGCGCTTCTGTGGCGATGCGACCAGCAGCGCCTCGATGCGATGATGACCCGGTGTAATGAAACAAAATGACGTCTTCCTCTCGATGCGACAATGAAGGGGCGATGCGTGCATTCCCGACGGTCGTGCGGCGTCTCGGTGAATGTACTGAGCCGCGACAGGCCCTGTGACATGCTTCTCTGGTGATGCGACGGCGTCTGTTGCGACGGCGACACTCTTCTCCGGTGATGCGAGGCGCTTCGGTGATGCGATGGCGGCAGGGGCAACACGCTTTCTCAGCGATGCGACGACAACTGCTGCGGCGGCGACACACTTCTTCTTCGTGAGTCGCACTTCCAGCTCCCAGCGACACGCAGTCTCTCAGAAGGCCCAACACAACAGTAGGCACTTCAAATTCCCAGCCAGGGAATTCAGGGGAGCTGGTTGGTGAAGTCTTGTATCTCTGAGACTTCAGAAGGAGGCAAGCTCAATCTTCAAGCCCTTGGAGATTTTCTGCAAGATGATGAAAATAGTCACAAAGTTCCTTTCTCCTTTCTTTGGCAATCAGGCAACCACTGCAGGCCAATCCCTCAAACAGCACACAGCATAGGGATAGTCTCCTCCTTCAGTTTCTCTGGTTCCTCTCCTCAGCAAAGGTTCTTCTTGTTTCCCAGAAGTGATCTAAAATCTTGGGGTCTGGGTCCCAATATTCATACTAGCAAATCCTTTGTCCTCTGAAGGCAGAGGGTCCTGTACCTAGTCCAAACCAGTTCTGGGTGCATTCTGCCAGTGCACACCTTCTTCCTTTGTCAATGTGGGCCAGGGACATCAGACGCACCACAGGAGGTGGAGCCAACATTGTGGAAAGCAGGCACAGCCCTATTCAGGCCCAGGTGCTACTCCTCCCACCACTATACATGCAGATAGGTCTATTCAGCCCTGTGCTGACTCACCCTGTCTCCTGGAGCCCCCCAGCCCCTGTCACTCACAAACCCAGACATACAATACACAAGCTAGCAGAGGCAGGCTGGATTGTTAGGCAAGAAAATACCTACTTTCTAAAAGTGGTATTTTCAAACACAGAATGTTAAAACCAACTTCACTAAAAGATGTATTTTATCATTCTGAGTTCAGGCATACTAAATTGGTTTTTCTACCATGTTCCCTGGATCAGTTAGGATTATAAGATGTTATAATCAAACTGCCCATTCTGGCCTATGGGAACAGGTAGCCTTGCAATAGTGAAAAATGAAATTGGCTGTAATTCACTATCAGGACATGCCACACACACCAGGGCATGTCCTACCTTACACATACAATGCACCCTGCCCTAGGGCCTACCTTAGGGGTGACTAATATGCAGGAAAGTGAAGGTTTGGGGACTGGTAAGTGGGTGCACTTACCAAGTCGACATGGCAGTACCAGACTGCACACAGGCTCTGCAATGGCAGGCCTGAGACACACTTTCCAAGCTGCTCCGGTGGGTGGCACAACCCGTGCTGCAAGCCCACCAGCAGCATTTGACTTACAGGACCTAGGCACACGCGGTGCACTGTACTAGGGTCTGACAGTAAATCAAATAAGCCAATCATGGAATCACTAATACATACATCAATTTATAACAGAGAGCATATGCACTTTAGCACTGATCAGCAGTGGTAAAGTGCCCAGAGTCATAAAACCAACAAAAACAGGTCAGAAAAAGTACAGGAGGAAGGCAAAAAGTTCAGGGATGACCCTGCAAAAAGGGCCAAGTCCAACACAACCCCCTTCCAGCCAAAACGCAGGGTAGACCAATCACTACCTTGATGGGCTTCCCTGCTTTGGGCGATAGAACATGGACCCTGGCCCGCAACTGCAGGGGCATACTCCAGTTCTACGCCAATCTGAACCTATTTGGATCCCTCCGTCCATACTCTCAGGGCCCACCAAGCTAACCCATGGGGAACCCTTCTCCTCACCTGTGGACACCATCTGTGCAGCACCTAACCTTAGCTTGCTCACAGTTGTGTCCCAACAGACAGACAGGACCCACATGGCCAACACAGAGGTGTGGCCCAGTCCACCCCCAGGGTGCGACTCTTGTCCCCCCCCAGGGGACACTCTGTCCGCCAGGACAGCAAGCCACAGTGGCCACTGACAGTGGTCAGTGATGAGACCCAGGCCTTATGCCTTGCAGGGCTCTCAAACCTCTGTGGAGTTAGAGAGCGGGAGGCAGTAGCCCCAGGTGCTTTCCACCCTTTGTCCACTCTCCCTCCTGTCAGGTCAGGTATGACATCCTAACACTGACCCACCATCCCCGGGCCTGTACCCGGTGGCCGGGCAGGAGACTGGGGTGGGCTTTCCCACACCCGGTCCTCCTCCTCCTTGGGGCTCTGTACCCTCCCACCTGGAGTCGTACCCCCTTCCAGAATTGTCAGGGCACCTGTGGCAGGTGTCCCGCACAATTCGCCCACCAGTTCAGGGGTGCTACCCTGCAACGGATCTACCAACCTGTGATCTAAACCCTCAGGTTGCACCGGGGTCAGAGGCGAGGACTCCCTCCTTCTGCCCCCCCTTCCAGAGTTCTGCACCCTCCCAACTGGAGTGGTATCCCTAGAAGCTCTATTTGTCAGGACACTGCTTACAGTTGTCCCTCCCTCCAGCTCAGGGACAGCCTGAACCTGGCTCCCCAACCCAGGGGCTAAACCCTGCAGCTGAGCATCTGCCTCGCACACCAGGACTTCCTGGGGAGCACACATGCCCCCCCGAGGGTGACACACAACTCATGTGTCGTGTGAAAGTTTGCCTGGCGCAGATCTCCCGACCCCTGTCCATCTGACAGTGCGTGAAGATCCCCCAGGACAGAAGTGGTGTCACAATGGTCATTCATTGGTGACTCAGCCCTTCTGGCTGGCCCCTGACCCACTGGTTCTTCCACTGGGGACTCTTCCCCCCTCTCACCCCTCAATCTGGACTTCTGCACCCTCCACTTAGGAGTGGCACTGCCAGACACCAGAACTGATGGAGGCCTGCTTACAGACACTCCCAGTTCACCAGACACTAGGGGATCCCCCTCCAATGGCCTACCAGTACAGCCTAGGCCCCTTAAGGAACCCTCCAGGCCCTGAGACTGGGGTTCGGGCACCATGGGACACGCAGTCCCACACTCACTCCTTCTCTGCAGAGACAGGACGTGAGCCCCTACACCCCTCCCACTCCCACGGGACCTAGCTGGGCTACACTGAACCTCTCCCACCACCCTGGGTTGGAAGACACCTGAGCCACTCCTCTTAGGGTCACTCCCCAATGCCTCTTCAGACCCTCTGGAATCCACCAAAAGGCCTGCCTCCATTGTGAGCTCCCTGGGGTCAGAGAACTCACACTCCACTAGGTGTTGGCATAGCTCTGGAAAACAGGGACTTACAATATGCTCTCCACAATTTGAGTCATATATCCCCACCAAACTATCCTTCACCTCACCATCCAGTGCCTTGCACACATACCCCACACCACTCTCCTGAGATTGGCAAGACAGTATCTGACTGTCTCTGTCACTCAACCCACACTCTTCTGGGCGGACTTCACACTCACACACCAGGACTTCAACCATGGGGAACCCCCCTCCCTGCACCTCTCATCTAGAGTCAGTAGAGTGTCCCTCCCACCACTAGGACCATGAACCCCTGTGCCAGTTCCCCAATCCACCTCAGGGACACTGCGCACCACTGGAGCTACCTCATATCCTTGAACCTCCTGGTGTAAATCAACCCCCTCCAAGTCAGCGCCACATCCCTGGGTGAGTGCACTACTCCCTCAGCACTCAATAATAAAATTTGGCTGCCACCATCTGAGCTGGATTCCACCTCCATCTCAGCCAAGCTCACTTTCTGAGCTACACAGATTTCTTGTTGCTGGGCTGGGACACTTATGGCCTCAAGCCTCTCGAACTCTAAATCAAGCTCCCTCATTCTTAACTCATGCTCTAATCTCATTCTCTCTTCCTCTAGGGCCAATTTCTTAATTTCCAATTCCAACTGCCCACCCATCTTAAGCTTGGTCAGCTCCATTTCATGCATCCTACTTCTCTCCCTGTCCTCCAGCTCTCCTGGGGACAGGCCCTTGGAAGAAACACTGCTACCTGCTGGGGAAGGTGCTTTCCTCCCCCCTGGACCCAATGGCCCATCTAGCTGCCCCTCTGCATTTTCAGCCCCCTCCTCATGCTCTTCCACATGCTCAGGGGTACTTCTTGCTTCCACACAGGCCCTCAGCGCCTTTTGGTACTCATCCTTCTTGGTGAGACCTGTAGTAGCAACTTTCAATTTCCTGCAGAAGTACTTTAGCAGTTTCACATTGTAACTTTCCAGCTTTTCTTCTTCAAAATCTAAATTCACAGATGCGATGGATGCTGTTTTGCTCATGGTGACTAAACTTGGCAGTTTTTGGCAAAAAATAGAAATCCCAGGAAAAACAATCTACCAAAATGTAAGTGGTTGCGTTTTGGTCTGCACTCACTAGTAGTGTACACCAATCACTGTATATGAGTCACAAATGCAAGTCCAGAATCCTCACCGCTGACCACCAATGTTAGAACTGGGGGTCTCTAGTTGGCAGAGGTAGGTACCTTTGTCCAAATAGGGACCCTTGCTTCTAGTCAGGGTAAGGGGGATACACTACTAAAATAACCCCTGCTCACCCCCTTGGTAGCTTGGCACGAGCAGGCAGGCTTATCTCAGAGGCAGTGTGTAAAGCATTTGTGAACACATACAGTAACACAGTGACAACACTACAGATGGACACCACACAGGTTGTATTATAAAAATTAGGGGCATATTAGCAAGAACCTCGTTAACATTATCGCCGTTTTAGCGGCAGGAAACTGCCGCTAAAACGGCGATAATGGGCTTGCTAATATGCGTTATAGAATACCAATAGAAGCCCAGGTTAGATGTCCTGCACATCTAACCTGGGCTTCTATTGGAATTCTATAGCGCATAATACCAAGCCCATTATCGCCGTTTTAGCGGCAGTTTCCTGCCGCTAAAACGGCGATAATTTTAACGAGGTTCTTGCTAATATGCCCCTAAGTATTTTTATATAGACTTAACACAAGACCCAAAACGACAAAATTCCACAATAGACTAAGAAAAATATGACTGTCAATGGTAGAAAATAGTTCAGTTCAATAAAGGTGATAAATGCGACACTCTACGTTCAATGTACCTTTGGATGCGTAACGCGATACAAACAAAAGAGTTGCAGGGAAGGTGATGCGTTGGTTCCTTATACGCAAGAACGGTGATGCGTTGGTTCCTTGCTCCGGGGGAGGTGATGCGTTGGTTCCCTACTGCTGCGTACGGGACGGTGATGCGTCGGTTCCTTACCGGAGAGGAGGTGATGCGTCGGTTCTTCACCGCGTGGGGAGGTGATGCATCAGTTTCTTACTGCGCTTCTGTGGCGATGCGACCAGCAGCGCCTTGATGCGATGACGACCCGGTGCAATGAAACAAAATGGTGTCTTCCTCTTGATGCGACAATAAAGGGTCAATGCGTGCACTTCCGACGGCCGTGCGGTGTCTCGGTGAATCTTCTGAGCCGCGACAGGCCCTGCGACACGCTTCTCCAGTGATACGACGACATCTGCTGTGACGGAGACACTCTTCTCCGGTGATGCGAGGCGCTTCAGTGATGCGATGGCGACAGCGGCGGCACGCTTTTTCGGCGATGCAACGACAACTGCTGCGGCGGCGACACGCTTCTTCTTCGTGAGTCGCGCTTCCAGCTCCCAGCGACACACAGTCTCTCAGAAGGCCCAACACAACAGTAGGCACTTCAAATTCCCAGCCAGGGAATTCAGGGGAGCTGGTTGGTGAAGTCTTGTATCCCTGAGACTTCAGCAGGAGGCAAGCTCAATCTTCAAGCCCTTGGAGATTTTCTGCAAGATGATGAAAGTAGTCACAAAGTTCCTTTCTCCTTTCTTTGGCAATCAGGCAACCACTGCAGGCCAATCCCTCAAACAGCACACAGCATAGGGATAGTCTCCTCCTTCACTTTCTCTGGTTCTTCTCCTCAGCAAAGGTTCTTCTTGTTTCCCAGAAGTGATCTAAAATCTTGGGGTCTGGGTCCCAATATTTATACTAGCAAATCCTTTGTCCTCTGAAGGCAGAGGGTCCTATACCTAGTCCAAACCAGTTCTGGGTGCATTCTGCCAGTGCACACCTTCTTCCTTTGTCAATGTGGGCCAGGGACATCAGACGCACCACAGGAGGTGGAGCCAACATTGTGGAAGGCAGGCACAGCCCTATTCAGGCCCAGGTGCTACTCCTCCCACCTCTCTACATGCAGATAGGTCTATTCAGCCCTGTGCTGACTCACCCTGTCTCATGGAGCCCCCAGCCCCTGTCACTCACAAACCCAGACATACAATACACAAGCTAGCAGAGGCAGGCTGGATGGTTAGGCAAGAAAATACCTACTTTCTAAAAGTGGTATTTTCAAACACAGAATGTTAAAACCAACTTCACTAAAAGATGTATTTTATCATTCTGAGTTCAGGCATACTAAATTCGTTTTTCTACCATGTTCCCTGGGTCAGTTAGGATTATAAGATGTTATAATCAAACTGCCCATTCTGGCCTATGGGAACAGGTAGCCTTGCAATAGTGAAAAACGAAATTGGCTGTAATTCACTATCAGGATATGCCACACACTCCAGTAAGTCCACTGGACTACTGTAACAGTCTTTATGCAGGAACTACAAATCAGTCATGCACAAGCTTCAGATGGTCCAGCATGCGGCTGCCCGGCTGGTACTGAAGTGGCCTAGGAAATCATCTGCCTCTGCTGCATTAGACATATTGCATTGGTTGCCAGTTCACAAACGTATTCTGTTTAAGGTCCTTATTATTACCTTTAGGGCCTTTCACTCACGAGGCCCACAATATCTTCAAACTGGCTTTAAGCGCTACTTCCCCTCCCGTAGCCTAAGATCATCCAACGCAAATCTGCTGACCATTCCAACTTTTAGATTGGTGTCAAAGGGAGGAAAATCACTTGCAGTTATAGGCTCAAAGGCATAGAATCAACTTCCATCTCAGCTCCGCCAGATTGTGTCCGAGTCTGTATTCAGGAAGGCCCTTAAAACTTGGATTTACAGTGCACCAGATATATTGTGCAAAACTCTGATTTAAATACCCTACTTCCTTCTGTCATGAGCAGTAAACCAGTTTTCTTTCCATCTCTGATTTCTGCATTAGCGCCAAGATGCTCTTTGGAGTGATAGTAGCGCTATATAAGTACGCTTTTACATTACATTACATGTCCTACCTTACACATACAATGCACCCTGCCCTAGGGCCTACCTTAGGGGTGACTAATATGCAGGAAAGGGAAGGTTTGGGGACTGGTAAGTGGGTGCGTGTCTCAGGCTGTGCAATGGCAGGCCTGAGACACGCTTTCCAAGCTGCTCCGGTGGGTGGCACAACCCGTGCTGCAAGCCCACCAGCAGCATTTGACTTACAGGCCCTGGGCACATGCAGTGCACTGTACTAGGGTATGACAGTAAATCAAATAAGCCAATCATGGAATCACTAATCCATACATCAATTTATAACAGAGAGCATATGCACTTTAGCACTGATCAGCAGTGGTAAAGTGCCCAGAGTCATAAAACCAACAAAAACGGGTCAGAAAAAGTACAGGAGGAAGGCAAAAAGTTCAGGGCTGACCCTGCAAAAAGGGCCAAGTCCAACAACGTGTAACGGATGAAACTGCCTTTTTTGCAGAAGAGGTACTCTCTTCCCACCTTCCGTCTTCTTTTTGGCTGGGGTTTGGCAAGCATAGTATTGTCATCCATTTGAAGCTCTGAAGCATGCATGGCTGTGGGAGATAAAGAGACTGCCAGTGGGGTTCTAGCTGTGCTCTCAGGGTCATTGGAAGGATGTAACCACTGAATGCCTCTTTCTGACTTCAGAGAGAGTCTTCTTTCAGCTAGTGCAATCTCGTTTGAGATAACGCTTGCTGCTCTGGTCAGAAAAGCGTCCATAGTGGTAACAGTGTCTCCTTCGGATGTTCCTGTATTCATTCCCCATCATGTCTAAAACTTTGGAGAAGCTACAGCTACAAAATACTCCTAACTTAAGATCCTCTAGAGGTGATAATCACAGACTGTAAGACCCAGTTAATAAAATTACGGGGCATATGCAAAGTCACTTTGGTGAGAAGAATAGAAAAAAGTAAATCAAACTAATAGTAAGATGTTAACAGTGCCTCGGCAATGGTGAGCAAGGGGGTGAGGTCAAAGGGGGTGGCCAGCCTCGGCCAGGTGCAGACGGGCCCGACCTTGGCCCGGGTGCCTTCCGCGCAGCGGGAGCCCCAGGCAGCAGAAATAGGCACCTCTGGGTGTGAGAGATGCGACGTGGGTGGCAGCTTGCTGTGAGTTGACTCGGGGGCTGTAGACCTCCTGCCCCCTCCGCTGAGAACAAGCAAAGGGCGTCCCGCGCAGCTGGAGCCCCAGGCAGCAGAAATAGGTGCCTCCAGGCGCGTGAGATGCGGTGGCCTGCCGCAAGTGAACTCAGGGGCTGTAGTCCTCCTGCCCCCTCTGCTGAGAACAGAGCCTCTAGATGCCCATTTGCCTGAGCTTCCAACTGTCACCCAGCAGCTGGATTGCTCCTTGATTAGGTGTGAATTGCTCCCAGAGCTGAGACAAGGGGCTTGGTTGGGGGAAGGTGTCCTGTTCCTCTGACTGGATGACCATCTGGACAGTGCCCAATACCTAATTATCTTCAAAGTGACCTGCCCTGTCACTGGCCAATGCAGCTCACAGCTTAGCCTGCTTAGTTATAGCGTAGTTATATACTGTGGTTTTGCACATTTAGATGTTGTGTCAGTTTAATATCAATTTGCACGTTAACATTGCATATGTCTCTTTAACTATATCATTTTGCGTTTTAATAACAGCTTTCTCTCAATCCCCCGTCTCTCAATCCCCAGTCTCAATCCCCCATCACAATTTAGCATGTCAATTCTGCTCAGAAGTCACTTTCATTATCAGCTGAGTCTTGTCTTTTTGTTTTCAAACTTTGGAATTGTAATGATTTTCCAAATACGTCATTAAGCCAATCATTTAATGCTAATTCTTTTTCCATTCTTTTGCTCATTTCTCTGCCCCTTCTTCTGTTAATGCAGTATCTACAGCCTTTGAATAATTTAAATATCACAAGTAAACAAAGCTCTATAATTAGTTTTGGCATCAAAATAGTGATCCAGCGCTAACAATAAAAATAATTCTCCTATTATGTTTCGGTCATCCAGGTGCAACTATTCCTCTAACACACACACACTATATCCATATGACGGTGGGGCCCATAACACCGCATATACATTCACTTACTCAATTATTCCCTGGATTTCCTCCGTCATTAACCTAGGAGAAAAACGATTCGCTGGAAGGAGACGGGATACCTCTCTTATCATGACATAATATTTCTCATTTGCTTTTAAGGTATTCCGCTCATTGGTCGATGGACCAACTAGTAGGAATCAGTTGATGGTGATTAAGACCAGCTCAATCACAATAAACTCTTTAACATTTCATTTTTAATCATTGAGCTAAAGAATCACTGAGTCATTTGTTTAAAGAATAATAAAGTTTATATAAGTTGTGAATGCAGGAAATGAGGTTAAGCTTATTATTCAGATCATTACATTTATCATCAATATAAGAATAACTTGAAATTGCAATGCATTTTTATTAGATGGAAAAATAAGGTTATCATAATAAGAACTCTATAGATCAATCTATCTATCTATCTGGGGAAAGTCTAATCATTCTAATAAAAATCTATCAGGAAAAAGTTCTCCTAAATCAGCATCTTTATACTCAACTGGAAAAGGAAAATAACAGCAGCAGCATCAGCTCGTCAGCATCAGCAACCGCAACTTCTCCCATCTACAGCATCTAACTCACGCAGCATCTAACTTCTGCAGCATCTCCCGCAGCATTCTAACAGCATTCTAACCCCTCCCACCAAGAGTAGGTCTTCTTATACCCTAATTCTAGCTTACAGCATAAAATGTTTCTTCTTCATGGCGTGATTCTTTCTCATTGGTCAAAACTTCAGGCCCATATACATTTTAATCAAACTTCCTGGTCTTAACCAGTTCCGTGTGGAATGTCCATGCAAGCATCGTTTCCCACAGTTCATGCAATTGCTCATCCGTTTCGATCAGTCCAAATTGTATCTTTTTCTGTTACATTTTGTGTAAAACAGTTCCGTCTATTGATTCAGCCGGGCTTCTCACGCTTCTTGCTGATCATCTTGGCACACATCTGCTCAGAAGGGTCACAACAGCCTTGACCATACTTCCATCTTAGCCTCTCAGCATCAGCGCGTGATCATCCCTTTTCCACAGCCTCTCGCCCCTATCACATGGTCCCCCGCTCATGCGTACTCTAACAACTGGCTGCCATTTTATATTGCTGCTCGACAGGCCTAAACGCACTATTTCCAAAGATAAGCAAAATATTGTTAAAACAAGGAAATGTAAACCCTTTCGTTTCCCTCCCGTCTTTCTACGTACCCCAATTAGGTATTACCTAGCAAAAAGCAACATATAAAGCTGTCCCTTACTTACCATCGCTTTATTTTGCAACCACACGTTTTATTTAAAGCACAGATCATGCGTTTATTATTGAATTAGTACGCAAATATTATGTTATGTTAGACACGTAAACAATTATAAGTTGATTAATTTGCACACGGAATGGCGTGTTACCTTTAACCCTTAACATATAACATACATTGTTGGTTATTTACTTAAACGAACATGTTTATTAATTATTTTACGAAAATATTAGGAGGTTAAAACATTTTCATTTACCCTGCTCCATCAACTCCCCCTTTGGTGATTTTTAATATCACCACAAAACCCAAGTTATACAATTTTCTCAGACAGCATATATCTTTTATCCGTTTGCTTTTGTTAGTTTATACAACTGTATCCCTTTCAACTTGTTTCTTCGATTTCTTGTACATGTTCTCTTTTATTTCTTCTAACTCTATTTCACCCATTTCTCTCTCTCTTTCCCTGTTTATCATGTTTTCTTTTTCTATCTTATTCTGCCTTCTTTTTCTCTTTATACATGTTATTGCAAGCTTCAGTACTAATATTATTATTATTATCACGGTTGCTATTATTATAACTTTCCCTATTATTAATCCACTCATTCTTGTTAACCAATTTATTACTGAAGAAAACCCTTTACCAAGTTTTCCCCATGCACTTTCAACCTCCAGTGGAACAAGTTCTTTGGGCAAACTTGTAATATTTGTTATATACTTCTGTATATTTTCGCTTTTATCTGGAATGTAAGTGCAACAATGTTGGACTTTCAACATTCCACAGACTCCGCCCTCTTTTGCCAAAAGAATGTCAAGGGCAAGTCGATTTTGCATCACCATAGCTCTCATGGCAACCATCTCGGTATTTACCATCAAGAACCCTCCAGCAGTATCTGTAGATAAACGATCTACCACTGTGGATAATTTCGAATTTTAAATGCATTCAAAGATATTCCCACTGCTGGTATCAATGCACCAAAAATATCACCTACTATTTCTGAAAAACTTTCCCTTTTTCTACGTGTAAAGGTATTTATCATTTTGTGTGTTCCTTTTTCTTTTCTATCCACATGAAAAATCTTTGGAAAGACCAGGCCTAAGTAACATGATCCATACCAATGGTCCAGCAACCTATAATAAGCCCTATTTCCGCAAACATAATAAATCCCTGGAAATATTGGATCTTTTCCCCCTTTGAATCCCCATCCACCTAAAATTTGGTAATTGTCATGGCAATTACTGGAACCCACAAAATAATTGTCATATCTTGTCTTATTTCTTCTAATGCACAACCTTCCCTGTTGGGGCTAATCCAGAGTCATAGCTGCATTTGTCTTTTTCTTGTCATGATTGTCTTCCTCAAACGCCCAAAGAGGTGTTTTTGTCTCTTCTATCACTTTTCTGTGAAATTTCACTCTTCTTTCTTCAACCATTTCTAAAAATACCTTTTCTTCCTTCTTTAACTCACAGGTAAGGTTGTACCTAATTATACTATCTAATGTTAAAACCTTATCTTCTAAAAAATATTCACCAAACGTTTTTCCCTCTTTTATTTTGTTAAGCTCGGGAACTACAGAAACTTTCGCAAAAATCTTATTTATGTCAGTGTAATAATGTTCTAATCTACCTGTTTTATAAAATAAACTTGCTAAAACGCTACATGTTATTCCATACGTCAAAGGGAGGTGATGATAAGTCACACCCTCTGCTACAGATGCAGGCAACTGCATACAAACATAGCAATCTCTTACATCCATTGTTTCTACATACTCATATAATAATTTAGTAAAAACATTTTTTGAAAAATCTGTTATTGATTTGTCCTTGTGTAATTCTGCACTACTCTTTAAAATAACTGGCTCTTGAGTGTTAGCTCCTTTTTCTTTCTCAGTGTTATTAGACATTTCTACTACAGCTAAACTAATTGGAATAGTGATTGCTAAAACCACCCATACTGTCATTAATAATCCAGTACAAAAACAGCACATCTTGCACCATCTACTTAAAAACTCACATTTACATTTACTATCTCTAGTATTCTCCATTTTGTTTTATAACCTTATTTATTTGTTTTCCAGAAAATTGTGTCACTACACCTCAGAAATGACTTGTTTGCCACTCTGTACTCCAATGTTTTGTCTTTGCTTGGTACTTTCTTTTAATTCTTTCTCAGAATTCTTTCTTTGTCACATCCGGTAAATTCGTCAGATCCAGTGTTTTGTCAAATCCGGTAGAAACTATCTAAACTTCTTCAGGTTTGTTGCACTTCACTTTCTCCCATCAGGTTTCTTTGTTCTGGGTTTTCGTGAGTGTTATTTTCTTCTTTGTGAGTGTTCTTTTCTTCTTTGTGACTAGTCAAAGCACGATACAACCATTCAGGCGATCTATACTTCGGATTTACCTTCTTTATTCTTTTCGTTTTCTGCAAGTGTTTTCCACCTTGTTTTTCTTGCTCTCTTTGACTTGTTATTTCATTCACTTGTTCAGCACTTTTCCCATCCAACCTTATGATTCTGTATCTTAATTTTCTTACTTCGTTGGGCCAATTGTCTCCTTTTCTTGGCCTTTTTGCTTCACTCCCTTTTTCCTCTCTTTCTGTTTTCCAATTTCTTTTTCTTGTCTCTAGTTTTTGATTTCTTTCTTCTCCACTTTCTTCAGACTCTGTTTCAATTCTCTCGTTATTTCCTCTTATTTTGAAACTTATAATTTCATTTTCTTCTACTTGTGGTTCTTTTCTTATCTTCCTTCGTTCACCTATTTATGTCCCTCCTCGAGGTTCTTCCGAATTTGTGTCAGTCTCTCTATCTGCTTCTAAATTTCCCTGTTCTTGTGTTTGACTATCTGTCCCTACTGCTCCTCGGGGATTTTCCGATTTTTCTAGCTTTTTGTTTGAAACTCTCCCTTCTTCATCTATTAATATTATCTCCGAAGGATTTTTACCACAACTTGTACTTGGTTGCTCACTGTCACTATCTTCTGGCTCAGTTTCTTCTCTTATGCTCTCAAAATTCCAATTTCTTTTTAGAATTTCTTCACAATCCGAATGTTCTGTATCAGATTCTGAACTGGTGTCTGATATTTCCAGATGTCGACTTACAGGTCGATCTTCAGGTTCTGGCACCCTGTTTGTTTCTTCTTCTCTTTCTGATGCTGAACTGTTATCCAATACTTCCAGATGTCGACTCACATGTCAATCTTTAGGTTCTGGAACTCTGATGGTGTGACTGGCATGTACCCAGTGTTTCACTCCTGCACACTTGACTGCAGTGGTCGTCACCAGGATCACTTGTCGTGGTTCGTCTCAGCGAGGAACCAAACAGTTTCTTCTCCGGTGGACTTTTATTCGAACCCAATCTCCTGGATTCAAGTCATGAGCTGGTTTTCTTTCAAGAGTGGTCGCATCCGGTCCAACCTGATGAAACACAGAACGCACCACATCAGCCAATCCTTTGCAATAATCCAGCACTAGATCATCAGTTATAGTCAGTAGTTTGTTGACAGGTACTTGTGCTTGTCTCATTGCTCGTCCCATGATTATTTCATGGGGACTGAGTCCAGTTTTCCTTTCCGGAATACTTCTGATTGTCATCAGAACTAATGGCAAAGCATCTGGCCATTTGAGTCCTGTAGCTTGACACATTTGTCCTAACCTGTTCTTGATTGTTCCATTCACTTGCTCTACTATTCCAGAAGCCTCTGGTCTGTATGCACAATGTAGTTTCTGTTTAATACTAAGTGCTTCACAAATCAGTTTAACTAATTCATTTTGGAAGTGTGTTCCTCTATCTGTTTCAATCGTGACTGGAAAACCATACCTCGGAATGAATTCTCGCAGCATAAGTTTTGCTACCGTAATACTATCATTCCTTCTTGTTGGGTATGCCTCCACCCATCGGGAAAACAAACAGACGACCACTAGGACATACCTTAGTCTGTTGCAAGGTGGCATTTCAATAAAATCCATTTGCATTCTAGTGAAAGGACCCCCTTCCCGTCCTATTGTTCCTAGACTCACTACTGTCTTCCTTCCTGGATTTAACTGTTGACAAATAAGACATCTCTGACAAAGACTCTCAGCTATGGCTCTGAATTTTGGATTGTACCATGTTTGTCTAAAAAGTCTGATCATTGAATCTCTCCCAATATGGGCTTGTCCATGGTACATCCGTGCCATGTCAGAAATCATGCTATCAGGCATAACTGGTCTCTCATCCCTGTAAACCCAAACATCAGTCTCTTCATGTTTTCTACATCCTGCTTTTATCCAGGTATCTTTTTCCTCATCCTCTGCAGCTTCTTGCAACTGTCTCACCTCATCCCATGTTTCAATAGAGTTAGTAAAAAGCAAAGGACAAGAAATATGCTCTCTTTCCCGACATTTATTCAAAGAAACCACATTCTTTGCACAATACTGTGCCATTTCGTCAGCATATTTATTACCAACAGTTATGTAGTCTTCCCCATTTTTGTGTGCATTGCACTTCACTACAGCGATCTGTTTAGGCAGCTGTATCGCCTCAAGCAGCTTTTTCACAAAATCTCCATTTCTAATGGGCGTTCCTGCAGACGTCAAGAAACCCCTTTGTGACCAAATCTGACCAAAATCATGCACAACCCCAAAACCGTACTGGCTATCTGTCACAATCGTAACCCGTACATTTCTTCCCAACTTACATGCTTGAATCAGAGCTACTAATTCTGCAACTTGGGCAGATCGTACACCTTTCAGACAAGATGCTTCCATTACAGTTGCTACTGTGCAAACTGCATATGCTGCACTTAGAACTCCATCACTCGTTCTCAAACATGAGCCATCCATAAACAGAATATAATCTGATTCTTTCAAAGGCTCATCTCGTATGTCAGACCTTGGTTTTGTACAGTATTCTAGCACATTCAGACAATCGTGATCTACTTCATCCATTTCAATCACACTCTCTTCATCTGGCAATGATGTTGAAGGATTCACATTCATACATCTGTCAATGGTCACATTATCTGCACTCAAAATTACTTTTTCATACCTAGTCAACCGACTATGTGTCATGTATTGGGTTTTTGTTCTTGTCAAGAGAATTTCCACAGAATGGGGAACATACACTCTCAATGGATACCCCATCACTATGCCTTCACTCTGTTCCAGACTCACACAAGTAGCAGCAACTGCTTTCAAACATCCAGGCAATGCTTTCGCTACAGGGTCTAAAACAGCTGAAAAATATGCAATAGGTCTTTTCATAGTTCCATGTCTCTGTACCAAAACTAAAAATGCACATCCATCTCTTTCACTGCAATATAGCTCAAAATCTTTCTCATAGTCAGGCATTCCCAATGCTGGAGCCTCACATAATTTCTTTTTCAGCTCTCTGAATGCTTTCATTTCTTCATCATTCATTTCAAAAGGATCTTTAACATCCTTCTTTGTCAGTTTCTGCAATGGTTTAGCAATTAGTGAAAAACCACTTATCCATGGTCGACAATATCCAACCATTCCCAAAAACATTCTTACCTCTCTTTGTGTCATTGGAGCTCTCATTCCTTGAATCGTTTTTATTCTTTCAGTCGTTACCTTTCGCACTCCTTTCTCAATTTTATGCCCTAAATACTGGACTTCTTGTTGACAAAACTGCAATTTTGAAGGGGACACTTTGGGGCCGATTCTGATGCGGGTTGGAAAAGCTTCCCGACCGAATCGGTTGGGAAATGGTGTCCGAACCACTCGGATCAGGAAAGTCCGACCGGCGGAGTAGGATGCATCCGGATGCTTCCAGATACGATTTGGTTGAACTCCCATTGACTTCAATGGGTACATTTGTTCCTAACCGCATCAGAATTGGGCCCTCGGTCGGGAAGACACGTTCCCGATCCGATTTGGAAGGAGCAAATGCCGTTAGGAGGCCTTCCTAACCGCATCAGAATCAGGCCCTCGGTCGGGAAGCTTTTCCAACCCACATCAGAATCAGCCCCATAATGTCCTCTTTCTTGCTAAATGATTCAGCAAAGCAATTGTATCATTGACACATGCTTCTTTCGTTTTTGATGCCACCAGTAGGTCATCAATATACTGAACCATTACTGACTTTTCTGGCATTCTTAGATCTTCCAATGATTTCTTTAGGATCTGATTAAAGATTGAGGGACTTTCTGTGTACCCTTGAGGAATTCGGCACCATGCCAAAATACGCTCTCCAAACCTAAACGCAAATAATGGCTGGCTATCTGGATGCAATGGAATAGAGAAAAATGCATGACATAAATCAATTACTGTGTACCATTCTGCTTCATGTGGAATCTGATATAGAATCACAGCAGGGTTCGGTACTATTGGGCAACACGGCACAACAATTTTGTTTACCTTCCTCAAATCCTGTACAATTCTATATGTTCCGTTTGGCTTTTTCAGTCCCATTATTGGCGAATTACATGGACTGCTCATGATTTCTTTTATAATCCCTTGTTCAATCATTTTATTTATTACTGGCGTTATTCCTTCAATTATTTCTGGAGTCAATTTATACTGGGGCGTATTTGGGTAACTCGTTCCTTCTTTCACTGTTATTTTAGCGGGATCTACTCCTTTCATTAATCCTACATCTTCTCCTGAAAAGTCCCACACTTCTTCTTTCACTGTCTTTTTCAATTCAATTGGGATTTTCTCTGCATCAAATACAAAAAAACAAACCATTTACTTCTGGTTCTAAATTCACCATTGTCATTTTGTACAGCACATCCTCATCCGGAGTCTGAAATGCAATTCCGTCTGGGGTACAATAGATAGTGCAGTTCATCTTGCACAATAAGTCGCGTCCTAAAAGGTTCACGGGACTACAATCACATACCACAAATCGGTGCATTTCGCTAAATGGGCCAATTCTTACCTTCACTAATTTAGTAAGAGGCGTTTTAATTTGCTGATTCGAAACTCCAACTACTTGGATATGTTCACCTGAGAGAGGAAGGTTTGGAATTTCCACTGACCTAACAGTAGAACGGGTAGCTCCAGTGTCAACAAGGAATGTTACATTTGCACCATTCACTTCTCCATCCACAAATGGACCAGACTGATCTACCTCTAGAGTTTCGCCAAGCACGCACTCTTCCCCCTCTCCTAGGCACTGTCAGGAACTTTCATCCGTGTCATCCTCATCCTGTCGTAACCAATATTGAGAAATTGCAGCTGCACGCGGCAACTGTGTTACCTGTTCTCCTCCGTAGAATCCTGTTTCTGTACTGTATTTCTGTTGGTTAACACTCTTGGGAAGTGGTGGTTGTGGCACCTGACCTTGTTGAGTAACTACCTCACTCTGCACCTGTGAATTTAATGATTGATTTTCCACATTAGGTTTTGGAGGAAATTTACACTCGTTTCTCCAATGTCCTAGCTTTCCGCAGTTGTGGCATGGCCACTTTTTCTTTGCCTCATCTATGCTCATTTGTCCTTTTCCTTTACCTATATTAGGTCGGGATTTAAACTGTCCTGTTTCACTACCAGTATTACTCAATTGAGCTTCTTGCTTCTCTGCAACTTTCACCTGTGGCCACATGGCCTTTTCTTTCAATTTACGCTGTTTACTCTCAATTTCATCACTGCAATACTTCGCATATCTCAAAACTTCATCCACTGTGCTATTCTGCCAACCAATCAAGTGCTGCTTAATCATTTCACTTATCTCTGGTTTTAATCCATACACAAACCTATATACAAAATGACTCATATCCTTCTCATTCAGTGTCTCATAACCACTATACTGTTTGAAGACCAACAACAATCTCTCATAGTAGGCGTGCACTGACTCTTTGCTTTCCTGCGTTGTTCTGTCTATTTTTACCCAATCTGTTTCTTTTGGTGGAATTTTATTCTTCAAAAAGGTAACTACTTGGTCGTACTTCCTCATCACTTCTGGACCTGGCGCTCCTGTTTTAGCATCCCTTGGATATTCTACAGTTGGCCAATCAATAGTAATCTTACATTCTGTCCACAAATCAGCTGGCACTACTATATCAAACAATCCATCCAGATCTACCCACAGCACTTTTGACACCTTAACAAATCTTTCCACTTGTCTGTACCATTCTACTGGTTTCTCTCTTAATTTTGGGAAGTCATTTGTAAATGACAGTATATCCTGTCTGGTCCATGGAACATGCACATAACTACCTCCTGGAGTTTCTCTCATCGGGTACTCCCTAACAACTGGTTCCCTATCTGTCACTGCAAAAGCCAAAGATGCTTTATCTGTTGTTTTCTCATTCCTCTTTGACCATCTATTTCTCCATCTATCCACATCACCCCATTTTCTCAATAAGTCGATCAACTCTTTTATTTGGGTCAGTCTTCCTGATGTGTTCAAATTCTCTATGTCTTTCTCACAAAAATCTACTCTGTATGGTTACTGCAACGTTCTCACTTTCACAAATTCCACTCCTAGTTCACTTGCTGTCTCTTCCAATTTGTCATGTAAATTTCTAGCTCTCCAAGTAAGACTCTTGCACAAAAACATAATCTCATCATCCTGATAATTTTTTTGTTTTTCTGTTCCAATTGTTCCCAAAATCAATTCTTCCATATCTATTTTCAACCTAATTACATCTAATGGTTTCTCTTCCGGTTCTTTTGTTTTTAGCGCTTTCATCCATTCGTTTAACTCATCTGGAGTCGGACCTACAGGCGTACTATTTAATTCTATCCAATTGCTGCTTCTTTCTGGTGTTCCTGATGCGGACTCTGTCACCATAGGCATTCTCCTAATCTCATTCTCATTTATCGTCAAATTTGTAGGTGGGCTTGGTCTACACGTACTAGCCAAATTATGTGCACCTTCATTATTCAGTTCCATCCCTTCTCTTTTTCTTTGCAAATGGGAATTCATGGGAATCACTAAGGAATGTTCATTAATTTTCTGATTCTCAAAAATTGGCATTACTGGACCTATCGTTACTGGTACAGTTACAGCTTCCATATTCTTTGTCAATTCTCTTATTTTCTCAGTCAATTCTTTTGTCGTTTTTGCTAATTCAGTTGCATTGTCACTTTCTATCTCTTCATTTTGTGAAGTTTTAAATTGTTCTTGTGACCTATTTGCTTCATTTCTTCGTTTGGGTTTTTTATTCCTCCCAGTTTCCATTGGCGGTGCATTAGGTGTCACCACCGCAGAAGTCTGTTGGTATGGAGGTGGGTTTCTGTTTAAAATATCTTCCAGCAATTCGTCATCTGTTTCACTACCACCATACACATACTTTTCTACCACTACATGTTTCTTTTTCTCTGTACACTTTCTCTTTGCTTCTTCCTCAACTGTAAAAGCTGGAAACAAACCTCCTGTCATGTTAGCATATCTCCAACGCTTTACTCTGTCCTCATGATTTACTCCCCACAACCTTCCAGGCAAAAACTCATGATTCTTTAATCCTCTGGATCTCTCTCGCTCATACATCTCATCTTCCCATTCTGTTAAAGCTTCAAACTGTGTCGGTCTAGGTCTAGGTTCTAACATTACCATCTTTTCTCTTAAGTTCCGTAGTACGGCTACATTAAATTAACCATTCTCAGGGAAAGCCAATGCTCCATCATTCTTGGTGTATTTTGTCCAATTTTCTAACCATATGCATGTATGATATCCATATTTCAGCATCATATGTGAAGCTGGTGATTTCGGCGGAGGAATTATTTGTCCCTCTCTAGTCACTACCTTTTTGTCTTTCTTAAAGAAGTTCTTAACTTTCGACATCCATGACGTTTTCTCTTTACCATACTCATAGTACGACATGATTCACAACCTGTTTCTCCTTAAATGATCCGCAATTCAACACTGTTCTCTATGCGTTAATTCAACCAATACTAGCGCGACTCACACCAACACTCCAATCACAAACTTCCACGTCACTAGGCTATTCAACCAATCCTTGCACGACTCACACTAAAGCTCCAATCAGAGCGATTTCTGTCTACGGCACACTGACCAATACCAGCGCGGCTTTTGTCTACGTCAGTTCTGCTCCTGTTCACATGTGACTAGCGCACTGTCCAATCCCAGCGCGACTCTTGTCTACGTCACTTCTGCTCTTGACCCCTCCTTTACAAAATGTATTGGCAATTTCTTTTTCAACAATTCTTTGTTAGTTACAACATTTAAAACACATTTCCATTGTCTGATTCGCTAAACCGAAAAGACAGCTTTGACCATTTACACAAGAATTCTGTATTTTCCAGTAGGCAGCGCTTACCTCTACCCTACCACAGAATTTTCAGTTTCGCCGATAAAGTAGCACTTCCCTCTACCTTACCCTTCTTTCAAGCAATCGGTAAACCCGTTTCTCTGGGGATAAAACACATGTGGAGACTATACTGCTCCTGAGAATTAAGGCCAAAGTTTCACAAGAAAACCGATCACTATTTCACTTACACACCTTTTATACGCAAAAAATATCCCTATTATAACACAACCTGTGTTATTACCATAATTGAACTCAGACAGTGTACAATTCCATGTGACTTCTCTTGCCACACGTGTTCCACTTCCTACTTCCCGGAAGCGTGAAAACTTACATATAACATAACGCGACTCAACAAAAAGTGTTAGACATGAACTTATCAATAATCAATAATCAATAATCACCAAACTAATCTATAGTAACCATAACTCTGCTACCAAGAAATCTGATCCAGCGCTAACAATAAAAATAATTCTCCTATTATGTTTCGGTCATCCAGGTGCAACTATTCCTTTAACACACACACTATATCCATATGACGGTGGGGCCCATAACACCGCATATACATTCACTTAATTATTCCCTGGATTTCCTCCGTCATTAACCTAGGAGAAAAACGATTCGCTGGAAGGAGACGGGATACCTCTCTTATCATGACATAATATTTTTCATTTGCTTTTAAGGTATTCCGCTCATTGGTCGATGGACCAACTAGTAGGAATCAGTTGATGGTGATTAAGACCAGCTCAATCACAATAAACTCTTTAACATTTCATTTTTAATCATTGAGCTAAAGAATCACTGAGTCATTTGTTTAAAGAATAATAAAGTTTATATAAGTTTTGAATGCAGGAAATGAGGTTAAGCTTATTATTCAGATCATTACATTTATCATCAATATAAGAATAACTTGAAATTGCAATGCTTTTTTATTAGATGGAAAAATAAGGTTATCATAATAAGAACTCTATAGATCAATCTATCTATCTATCTATCTGGGGAAAATCTAATAATTCTAATAAAAATCTATCAGGAAAAAGTTCTCCTAAAGCAGCATCTTTATACTCAACTGGAAAAGGAAAATAACAGCAGCAGCATCAGCTCGTCAGCATCAGCAACCGCAACTTCTCCCATCTACAGCATCTAACTCACGCAGCATCTAACTTCTGCAGCATCTCCCGCAGCATTCTAACAGCATTCTAACCCCTCCCACCAAGAGTAGGTCTTCTTATACCCTAATTCTAGCTTACAGCATAAAATGTTTCTTCTTCATGGCGTGATTCTTTCTCATTGGTCAAAACTTCAGGCCCATATACATTTTAATCAAACTTCCTGGTCTTAACCAGTTCCGTGTGGAATGTCCATGCAAGCATCGTTTCCCACAGTTCATGCAATTGCTCATCCGTTTCGATCAGTCCAAATTGTATCTTTTTCTGTTACATTTTGTGTAAAACAGTTCCGTCTATTGATTCAGTCAGGCTTCTCACACTTCTTGCTGATCATCTTGGCACACATCTGCTCAGAAGGGTCACAACAGCCTTGACCATACTTCCATCTTAGCCTCTCAGCATCAGCGCGTGATCATCCCTTTTCCACAGCCTCTCGCCTCTATCACATGGTCCCCCGCTCATGCGTACTCTAACAACTGGCGGCCATTTTATATTGCTGCTCGACAGTCCTAAACGCACTATTTCCAAAGATAAACAAAATATTGTTAAAACAAGGAAATGTAAACCCTTTCGTTTCCCTCCCGTCTTTCTACGTACCCCAATTAGGTATTACCTAGCAAAAAGCAACATATAAAGCTGTCCCTTACTTACCATCGCTTTATTTTGCAACCACACGTTTTATTTAAAGCACAGATCATGCGTTTATTATTGAATTAGTACGCAAATATTATGTTATGTTAGACACGTAAACAATTATAAGTTGATTAATTTGCACACGGAATGGCGTGTTACCTTTAACCCTTAACATATAACATACATTGTTGGTTATTTACTTAAACGAACATGTTTATTAATTATTTTACGAAAATATTAGGAGGTTAAAAAATTTTCATTTACCCTGCTCCATCAATAACTTTCAGGATTCCTCCCCCTGCAGTTGCAAACCAGTTTCCAATTGTGTGTATTCCCTTTCAAAAGTCTTATAAATTACTAGGTGTTTCTAACTCTTCTAATTCAGGCTTCCGATCTGAAATATTCTTTGCAAATTCATGAATTTTCTTGCTCTTGTCAGGTATGTATGAGCAGCATTGCTGAGTTTTCAGCATTCAGCAGACTCCGCCTTTTGCTGCGAGGTAAATGTCTAATGCTAAGTGATTTTGCAAAACCATGGATCTAAATGCTGCAAACTCAGTGTTGACAACAATAAAGCTACATAAGTACTAGTTGCCAGCTTGTCGACAGCTGTTGACTGTTGACAGTATTCTAATCTTCTCTTCATTCAGTATTACTCCTACAGGTGGAATGATTGCACCAAAAGTATCTCCCACTAACTGGTTTCCATTTTCTTTACTACGAGTGTGTCTGTGTGCTGGTGTCAATGTTAATGCATCTATACTATATATGATACATTTTTGGAAACAATACAGCAAGTAGCAAATGCCCTTCCAATCAGCAAGTAACTGGAAGTAAGCGTCTTGTTCACAAAAAAATCCTGAAATTGCTGTTTCTTCCCCCTGTAAATTTTGCCATGTTCCTCCCATTAATTCAAATGAGTGTTCACAGCTACTGATTCCCACATGTCTGTCTCTCGTGTGTGTTCTCCTTTTATAAACACAAATATTCCTTTTTTGTCATCTGTCTAATTTCAGCTTTGGCTAAACCATTTTTTTTAAAAGTCATCTTCCTCCTTATTCCAAACATTTTTCAAAACATCATTTTCTCTATTCTTCTATGTGTAGCATAAGTGATTCTTTCTTCTAATGTCATAATAAAGACTCTCTCTAGTGGTCTCTTTAAACAGGTTAGCTTATTCTGATAAGTCTTAACACTACGGATGGGCATAGATGGTCTAAAATAATGCTAAGCTTTGTCCATTTATTTTGCATATGGATTCAAATTCATGAATTGTACTAATGGTACTCTGGAAAGTATTACATCATAATTGGAATAAAAATATTCAAAATGTGTTTGCCTATATACAAATGTAAGCAATATACTACATGAAACTGCATATGATATTGGAATATGATGGTGTGTGGCTTCTTCTGCTGCTGTTGAAGGTATGTGAGTGCAAACATAGCAATATTTGCATCCATAGTTTGTGTGTATTCTTGCACTATTCTAGATTAAACATTAGTGGTGTAATCATCCCTTTCATATCTTGCAAATCATGCTTTCAATTGCTCCTCATCTGTTGTGTGTGCAAATGTGATGGTTGCATTAGTAGACCTAATGTCTTTCTCAGGTGTGTTAAATAGAACCCTACAAGCACTATCACAATCATTAGTACCCTATATTGCCAAAACTAAGCACAAAATAATTTTACATCTCTTTCTAAGGCAACACATGTTTGTCTAAAATCAGATCGTTTCAAGCAAAGTAGTCAGTCAGTCAGTCAAAAACATTGTTACTCAGATAATCAAATATCCATAAAAGAAAAATCCCATTAGGAACACATAAAAGCATATAAAGTAAAAAATATGGAATAAAACGCAATTCAGCAAACACAAAAGAGACATATAAAAGCACTACAGTTTCAACAGGGCAATCTAGACCGGGAAAAATTATACATAATAAATGCAAGCCATCCACACAAAATAAAAACCAAGCTATGGCGGCATGTATCTTAATCAGAAAGCATGGGTAAGCAGGGCCCGAACAGTCGCTTTAAGAAAAGAGCCTACAATTAAACTTGTTTCATCATCCGGCATTTGTGAGAAAAAACTGAATGCCACCTTAAAATTCCTAATATTGTGTTTTTTTAATGAGCGGAAGTAAAAAGTGCTTCGTGTATCTTAAATAAGATTTGCAAAACAGTGCAAAGTGCTGCATGGACTGACTAAAACTCCCATCTCAGGGGAAAGGACATACATCAAGGTTCACTTGAAAACTGAGGGGAAAGCATAATAAGTATTTAAATGTGGCAGTCCTAAACCGAAACAACAAACTTCGTTCCCAGTGTCTTCTTGCTGTAAAGAGGCAGCTGGTAGGATGGCTGACTACAGTCATGTTTAAATAAGATGTCACTGTTGACTTCTCCCCAACCTTGTTCAATCGAGTGGCACGCTCAAAATTAACCAGCGTTTGCTGCACAAATTTCTTATTTACATTAACAATATTTTCAGGGTCTGTGAAGACATGGTGTAAATCAATCTTTCGAAAAACAGAGTGCACAGCTTCTAATCATGGGATTTGGTGTTTCTTTTCATACCAAGACAGTGCCAAATAATATCCCTGGTTAAAGTGGCTTCTGCATTTTTCCATACTGCCAAACACATTATTGCAAGGAATGCTCTAATGTGATCTTTTATATATGATAGGCTCAGTCAGTTCTTCGTGGCAGATCACATAGGAGGAGGATTTAGGGACCAACAGCACCTTCCTGCAAAACCTATTTCCTTCGATCTGTATAGAGTCGCAGTTGGAGATACCCCACATCCCAGTTCCATATGTTGCGACAAGAGTGCACTGAGTTTTGCAGATATGTAACAAGGGGCCAAGAGTGCCCCCTCCTGGCAGCTGGGGTAGATTACATAGTGAGCCAACCGCCCTAGACAACTTAGACCTAGATAAGAGGTGTCCAGGACTCAAAAGCAGCAAAGGTTACCCCAAAATAGGAAAAAGTGCTGGTGCAACTTAAACTGTTAGTACCTGCAGAAAGGGTAGCTAACTGCTTATTCTTTAGACCACATGCCAAAATTTAGGATTTAACAGAGTTGGTTTGTAAATCCATGAAGGCCATAGAGTTCACAAAGGCATACACCAGCTGACGCTGGGCTTTTGGTGTTCGCGCCATTTGCTCTGCATCATCGCTGTAAAGGAGAGAAGGCAGGGGTAACCCTTGGATTCTGGGTACGTCTGAGGTAGCAGTGACTAAAAAAAGGGTGAAGCTTATTAATATATAGTATAGATAAAAGTATTCAGCAACAACTTAAAAGTTCAATTTGGTGTTCTCTCCAAATATGTTCCTTGCAAGTTTTTCAAACAGTTTCTTTTTCACAAAGTCTTTTTAATCTAGAATCTTCATATAGGCAATCTGTTACAATCAAGGATGTAGTCTTGTAGGTTACAAAGGGAGTAGGTTTATCAGGTTACAGGTAAATCATGTAAAGCCCGACCAGGAGCAGCATGCTGCTGCTCAGCCCTTTCAATCCAACTATCCACTCATCTAAGCACAAACACTCTCAACATTCCAACTATCCAATGACCTCACTCACTGGCTGAGCAGCAGGGAACGTCAAGACTGTTGGGAGAATGCATAAGATAGCAATAGGACACAGCACATCTTCCCCCCTATGAAACAACAGGAAATTCAGTTGTACGAAGGACGACAAAACACCCTCCCACAAAACATCCAACAAAACTATAAATACCACCCCACTGAAATAAACAGAAAAGGACAAATAACACTTGCTTCCACAACTTCAATGCTCCAATGGGATGTAAGATGGTAAAATACAAAGGCAATCAATACGTCCCACAAATTCACAATGCAAAAGTGCAGATAACACAAAAACTGAACACAACTACCTGTTCCCCTCACAACACATAGGGCCATATTATCAAGAACGGGCGATAACATTATCGCCGCTTTAGCGGCAGGAAACTGCCGCTTAAGCGGCGATAAGGGGTTTGATAATATGCCCTATAGAATTCCTATAGAAGCCCAGGTTCTGGTGTGAAGGACATCAAACCTGGGCTTCTATTGGAATTCTATTGGCATATTATCAAGCCCCTTATCGCCGCTTTTTCTTGTTCATCACTACAATATTTTGCATACCTCAGGATCTTTTCAAGTAACTTATTCTGCCAGCAATACACACTTAGTTGTATATGCACACTGATCTCTGGTCTGAATCCAATAACAAAGTAGATACAAAGAATCCCTTATCAGTGACATTGGGATATTCTCTCTCACTGTGTTGTTGAAAAAACTGAAGCAATCTCTCATAGTAATCATGTACTGATTCTTTTGGTTCTTGTGAAGTTCTTTTAATCTTTATCCAATTAAGATCTTTTGGCGGTACCTTGCCTTTCAGGAAAGTAATCACCGCTTCATACTTCTCCAGACTTTGCTTTCAGCCCGCAAATCATTTGGCACCACAATGTCAAAGAATGTATTCAAATAATCCACAACACCTTTGAAATTTTGACAAATTTGTCAACCTGTGTGTACTACATGGCTTTGTCTCTCAATTTTGAAAAATTGTTCATAAATGCTGCAAGATCACCTCTGCTCCATGGCACATGGGCATATACTCCACCAGCTATTTCTCTTAATGGATAAGCTGAAGCTTCTTCCACATATTGTGAACCGGTCAATGACTTTTTATTTTTCCCATCTACTTCTGATTGTTTCTTTTTCTTTTCATGCTTCTTTAACCATTTAATTTCTAACTTCTGGAAATTATTCCATTTATGATGGCATTTAACCAATTCAGATATGTGCAACCGCATTCCTGAAGAACACATTGTCTCAATTGCTCCATCATCTAATTGAACCCTGTAACTTTTCTGCAAAGGAAAACTTTTTGAAAGGTCAACATTATAATTTCTGGCTAAAACAGTCACTTTATCATGTGTGATGGCTGCACGTCTTGTAATATCCTTACTCAGGTAAATTAATTATTTCTCTTGATATTGATTCAAATGATCAAGATCTTAACATCCCCAAATGATTTCTTCAAGTACAACTTTTAGTTTTGAAACATTCAGTGTACTCTCTTTTTCAGGCTCTGGGGTAACTTGTCGTTCTGCACTTCTAGATCCAGCTGCTTCCTCAAACCATGGTGGGAAAATCCCATCCTCTAATAAATTTGCCTCTCCCTGCATTATCAGGGGTAGTAAACAAAATCCTCCCCCCCATCTCTCAATGACTGAATGGTTTCCAGGCAGTGATCTGTGAATATTGGGATGCTAGGATAAACACTGATGTAACCAATTCGCCTACAGCTCCTTGAGCTTCTAGAGTCAGGACAATGTTTATTGGGGCAGTCACATCTGGAGCTGTTACAATCGAGGCAGTCACAACTGATCTAGGCCTTGTCTGCACAGTTGCAATTTGTGGTAATTGTACTGGAACAGTCATAATTGAAGTAGTAACGCCAGGTTTAATAATTGTTGGTATCTGAACAACAGGTGGTGGACCAATCAGGAATGTTTGCAATGGTCTCTCAATCTGTATTATACTTGGTTCAATAGGGTAAGTAGCCACTGTAGTACTTGTAGTTACATTATTATCTGTACTAGCGGTGGGGTTAGCATAAGGTGGGGGACGCGCGGCTAACATTTCTTTCAAAATATCATCCCCTGAATCACTATCTGCCTCATCCACCTTTTCATCTTTTCCTTTGCCTATCTCCTGTGTCTTATTTTATTTCAATTTCTCAGATGCCTCAGTGATAGCTGGATACAGTCTAGTTCCCTCAACTATAGCTTTCCTCCATCTCTGCTGTGCTTCATCCTATCAAGCATCTGCATAATTACGCATTGCTCTTTTAGTCTTACTCTGGTATTTCTCCCTTCCTTTGTCTCGTGCTACCTTCTCCCACACATTCAATGCTTAATTTTGTTCAGCTTTTTATTCAATTTTCAAGAATTCTAATTTAGGAAAACTCCTCGGACCCTAGTTTTCAGTAATCTTACACCACTGGCGAAGCCATATACATGTATGTAACCCCAATCCAGTTGTCATATAATGTGCGGTGCACCCTCAGAAGGCGCCTCCTCACCTTCCAGTATCAGAATTGTAAATCACCTTTCACAAAACTCTTAAATTCTTTAAAGCATTTCATGATTTTCATAAAGTTCAACAATAATCAGTTCAATAGTAGATGCAATTCAATTCAATGTTTGGATTCTGTTCACTAAACATCGAATCTTTTCCTCCAATCCTGTCACAGTTTGTTTTCTTGAAGACTTTTTAACCAATCACAATGTAAAATACATGCTACAATTGACCTGTCAACGCGTGGCACTCTGTGTAGTCACCAACCAATCACAGCGCGGCAGTATAATAATCAACCTATCCCAGCACAGCACACTATGACATATTATCTCACCCCTTGCAGGAGCTCATTATCCTTTACAATTTCTCTCATACACACAATTCTACAAATTAAGGTAAAATAAAAATAAACAATCTTTGTCTGCTCCACTATTGAAATCAATGGAAATTCACCAATCGGAATATTAAGGTTTTTACACCTTCTGACTTTTCAGACAAAATGATTTTTACATTTCCAAGTAAAATCTAGGCCTGCAGGAATTCACCCTAATCAACGTAGTTTCATCCTTTGCACAACCAGGTTCTGCCAACATAAATCAATACTAATACAATCACAACAGTCATTAATGTCCCAATCTCAATTTGTGTAGCTGACCGTACCTTATGACCTACACCACAAACCTTTAGCAGACAAGAAAACCAAAAACAAATGTCGAGTCTGATACCTCTTCAACTTCTTCACAAATAACAATGAACATATAAATTCATCAAAACATTTAACCCTCATACTCAAAATTGCTTCTCAATAAATACAACAATAATCACAAATCACAATGCATCGCCTTATTAATACTCACACCTTCAAAAAAGCAATCGCCTTCGAAAATCACAACTTGTCAGACTTCAAGTTCTGGGCATTGGGCTTTGGGATTCGGGCATTATTCTAACTCGGGCAAATATTTATGGCTCCTCTTCTCAAGACATAAGACGTCACTCTCATAGCAGAATCTGCTAAAGTAGGAATCAATTTAAATAAGACGGTTTAACATCTCTATCTCAAACCAACAGGTTTGATCACCACTTGCGGTGTTTCTCTTTACTTCTCAGCGACAGACCTTTGCCGTCATTTATGAGAAGATCATGAGCTATATATCACATACATTAAAATTAAAATACTATTTGTAAGTTCAGTCAATAAAGAGAGTTAGGTGTTTTAAGGGTTTTATTTCAATTTAAAAGGGTTTAGTAATAAATAAGGGGGGCCCTACAGGGCCCCCTGATGCCTCACGCCCTGTGTGCATGCACACCAGTTCCTGCACGGCATGGACTTTTCAGTCCATGCCGTGGAGGAACCGTTTTTGGCGTTCCCATTGTGGTGCCCATTTTCAGAGCATCACCATGGGAACGTCAAAAACAAAGTGGGAGAAAACTCCTAATCTTGTGGGCGATCTGAGCGCTGCTCTGGCGGTGGGGTGGTGGGGCGGACCCGGCACTGCACTGCCAAAGTCATAATTGGGCCTTTAGTAGGTCAGATGGTTGGATGGCATACCTCTGATGGCTACATCGGGCCGGTGGAGGTAGTTTTACACCAGTGGAGTAAATTTTACTCCATCGGCGTAAAATTTGAAGTCTGTCGACTCAAAATCGGGTAGCGGGACCTTCAGTTTGACAGACATGGTTCTACTTCGCCATTGCCATGGAGTACCCTCTCCACCAAACTCTAAATCAGCCGGGTGGCCCACCTAATGCAAATCGGTACTGACCCTGCTCCTCATGACAACATTTCATCCATTGGGCCTTGGTCCTTTCATCCATTCACCCTACTTGCTTGTTTAGTTGGTACATTTGAGATTCAATCTCCCCGAATCTCACTGACTAAGCTATGCCCCTGCTTGATATTTACTCGCTTTGGAAACTTGAGAGTTCGGAGTCCCAGCTAACTTCAGAGAACAATAATGTCAGTGTAGGGCGAAGCATGCCACTCGAAAGACGTTTTACAATGACACTGTGCATTCCACAAGATACATCTTGCCTTTAAAAATTTAAGGTGACATTTGGAGTTGATTATTTAAAATTGGGATAAACCTTAGCCCCTCGTTTTGTTCTCAGTATGTCTGACACAATGTTTTTCAGCTCTGAATATATGATGCAGGTTCAGCGGTCTTCCCTGCAACTCACACCAACTCAGTTGCTGCATGCGCACTCCGCACATCAACCACAGAATCCAAATTACTAGCATTTTTTCCAATTTACTAATAACGTGTACATTTTCCCAGAACCCGAACAATTTTGTGAATGGTTTGCAGCAAATAGGATTTTTCAAATACCACGTCATCTGATTTCTGATTTACATAGTTCGTTTCCCTCGGTGTATTAATTCTTAGAAAAGCTGCACATGCCCACAAGGGAAGCTGACAAGATGCTCGATTTTATTATTAGAAGAGTAGTCTACCAAGTAATGTACATACATTATTAATGGTAGAGGGGAAAAGAAATGCTTATTCAAACAGAATATAATTTCCCAAGTTCATCCCATCAAGTGAGCATACATATCTTTGGAATTTTTACGGAAATGTCAAGATCTTGTGTGACTAAAATGAGAGAGGCAATTTCAAGTTAAAAATAAATGCCACTCTTTCACATGTCAACACAACATGAAAAGAATACTGTTTCTGCTGTTGAAATTCGGTATTAAAAATCACAGAAGAGTTTAGGAGACTTGACATCTAATGATGTCAAGGCTAGTTTGACGATGACGTCTTTCCTGGCTATGATCTCATACTTAAATGTTATGGATGCAGAGCAATATTAGGTTTCACAGTGCCATATTAAATCTCGTTTAATAACATGAAGCTATAAGATACTATCGACTTCTGGTTAACTCGAGAACCAGGAGAATGAATACAAGTTACTTATGTTTCTATATGTCTTCATCTGGCCAAAGCGGAAACGAATTAAATTAAGAAATTGTTTACTGATCGATTTTATGAAATTCACGTATCCGAATTTGACATAAAATCAGTGAGCATACAGTTCATACCAGATTCAAGAACCGGGGCCATTTGACAGAAATGTTGCCATGATCCAAAAATCAAGGGAAATAAATGCATTTGCACAATGTTGCTCTTGAAATCTCTAATGCAGCAAAGTGACTGTCGTAATCAAAGAAAATGGAGGAAATGGGTTGCTATACCATATGCATTGATGTGAGTAATACATATTTTAACAAAGGGATTTTAGTCAATAAATAGACATATTAAAAGATGCTAATTGATTTTTTTTACTGCTTTTATTTTGTTAATTATGCAAGGTATAACAGAACAAACCTTTTTCAAGTGTGAAACCTTATTTTCCATTTATGATTGATAAAATCTTTTTTATTCTCTTTTTGTTATGCATAGGGCAAAACTGTTCTAAAATCAGTTTGTTCCATGCATTGTCCTGCTACCACACAATTAGTAAACCAGTTGGACATGTAATTGTACCACTTTTTTATCACTATGCAACATTTCTGTGATATAAACCTTGCATATTTATTCTCATTTAAAGTATTCTTTGCATGAGCAGTAAAATCGTTTAATCAAGTACAGATTTTCGTTGCGTCATTGTCGGTAGAAGGATCAAGGCCTTCTGACCACTCACATCGACAATTACCTAGAGTTTTTTCAAGTAGTGAAACACCTGGGCTGTGCCTGATTTTGCAGGCGAATGAAATTCATATGCCTGCTTTTGTCACATTAACATGCTATGATCACACCTTGTCTAGAGGTGGAAGCAGAAAACTGCCATTCACAGATTACAGAAATGTCCTTAAAATTGATGCGTCCTAGATGTGTGGCACGCACATGCCACATAATTCAGAAAGTGGCTACCCGTTCAGTCTGTGGAGGATAAAAATCTTAACCTTTTATATACGTCTTTTACTTTTTCCACTGGCTCCCAATTTTTTTTTTTTTTTAACATAGTATTATTGGTTTTCATAACAGTACAATTCTCATAGTCCACATTATTTGTCTTATACATTGCAAGGTACATCTAATGACAGAATCAAGAACTGTGAAAACGTCCAACTTCCCCCCCATCCCACCCCGGACTCAATATGCCATTGTGTACTTGCTTAGTGGTCTTCAGTACAATATAATATCAAGCAGTTATTTACAATAGTAGACGAACATTTCAATACATGAGTACTACATAGAATTTATATCTTCCCACACCACACAGCTCTTAACGTTGGGACCGTGGCTGCACCATCTACCTATGTGTTCCCTTTCTATGTCTGCAAATCTATGCTCGCAAATTCTTCCATCATTGGATGCCATTCTGGCGAAATGGGTATCTTTCGCAGCCCCCTTTGTTCCTCCCGCTGAAGCTCAGCTCCCTCCGCTCTACTCCATCTGACCACCTCGTTATACCAATCTAAGGGGGAGGGTGATCTCGCTGCCTTCCATCTCATAGTGATATTCCTTTAGCTAATATCATCGCTAGGTGTGCAAATTTGCTAGCAGGGCTACCCTTTTTTCCTTTTGGCCCTAAACCTAGTAAACTATAGTCCAGCGTCCTAATATTCCGTGTCGGGGCTACGTCGTTCACTACATTGTGCACAACCGACCAGTAATGGGTCAATCTTGGGCAGTCCCATATCATGTGCAATAATCCGGCATTTGAGGAGTGACATCGGGGGCAACTGTCCGGCACGTCCGGAAACATTACGCTTAGTTTGTGTGGAGTCAGATACGCTCTGTGAACTATCATAAACTGGATAAACTTAAATTTTGGATTTCTGGAGACCTTTCGCGAGTACTCCAGCAGTGTCTCCCACTCCCTATCCGTGAGCGCCCGGCCAAGATCCATGTCCCATTTGTTTTGGGTTACCTGGAGTGACACTGAGGTGTGTGCTCGAATTCCCCGGTATAACCACTTTGTCAAATGTCTACCGTTGCCCATTAGATATTGCACGTGTGTTAAAGTGTGTGTTGTCGGCTCCTCTCTGTCTGGAGCCCATATCTTTCGTATGTAGCGAGATATATGTGCGTGGAGCAAGAATAATCTAGCTGGCACTCCTGTTTCCCTCACAAATGCCTCATGATCCATTAAAATACCGTTGTTAAAAAGCGTGCCTAGCGTGGTCACCCTGGCCTCCTCCCATGTTGCAATATGTCTACCTGTCACCGTTCCTGATGGGAGAGGAATTCCCAGTAGAGGTATGTTGGGAGCATATGGCGCCACTGTCTTAGTGTACCGTGTTGCCCTCTTCCAATATAACAAGGCCACCCGTAGGAGTGGTGGCGCCTTCAAGGGAATTTTGCTGCCCGGAAACAACAGTGCATGTAATTCCCCATTTTCCCATTCTCGGAGGGTCATAGGGATTTCTCCGAGGTTGCGGCCTACAAGCCAGTACGCCAACCATTGCAGCTGGCCCGCATAACAGTAGGCTCTCATATCCGGGGCTCCCAGTCCTCCTTGTTTAGAGGTCAGTTGTAGTTTAGGTAGACCTATTCGTCTACGTCCCGGGCCCCATATCAATTCAATCAGAAGAGTGTCAAGTAGTTTAAACGTCTGGAGCGGGATTATAATAGGCAGAGTTACAAAGTAGTATAGCAGCCTCTGTAACATTACCATTTTTGCAATGGCCACACGTCCCGGCACCGATATGGGCAATGATGTCCAGAATCGAACCTGTTTTCTAAGCGTTGTGATAGCCCTAGTCAAATTGCCATCCAGCATATCTTCTACATCTCGATATATTTGAACACCCAGATATTTGAAGGTGGCAGTCTGAAATGTCCAGTTACCAAATTGAATTGGGTCAGTCCTGGTCGTGTCATTAAAAAAATACACATACGATTTGTTTTCATTGATAGAGAGCCCTGAAAGCTTCTGGTATGTGGTAAAAAGAGTTGGGATTGGTTTGTAGTCGTCGTCCAGATTATTAAAGTATAGAATGAGGTTGTCCGCATACGCCGACACGACATGCTGCACACCATTAATTCGTATTCCGTTATGATTCGCCGAGACGCGGAGCTTGTGCAATAGAGGTTCCAGTGCTAGAATAAATATTAATGGCGAGAGTGGGCAGCCCTGTCTGGTGCCCCGTGCTATCTGATATTGCTGGGAGATGTGAGCCCCCGTACGCGCCCGCGCCGTCGGGTTCGTGTATAGCAGGCGCCCCCACTGTATAAATTCCGTCGGAATTCCAAACTGAGATAGCGTAGTCCACATATACCTCCATTGCAGGGAGTCAAATGCTTGACGGAGGTCCAGGGAGATGCAGCCTCGCGGCCGAGCATCCGTGGGAGTATGAGACATTATCTGGTAAAGTCTCCTGATATTGAGAGCTGTACTTCTTCCCGGAACAAAGCCACATTGATCTGCGTGTATCAGTCTAGGGATATATTGCAATAGTCTGTTTGCCAGTAACTTGCTCAATATCTTATAATCGGTATTGAGAAGTGAAAGGGGTCTGTAACCTGTCATGTCTTTGCTGTCCCTGCCCGGTTTCGGGAGCGAGATCACTGTGGCTTGTAGTGTGGTGAGTGGGAGGAGCCCCCCCTCAAATGCTGCTCGGTACAGTTCCTGCAGAGGAGGAACCAGCAATTCAGAATAAATGGCATAGAATTCTATGGGCAGTCCATCATTACCCGGGGATTTATTCCGAGGTAGGTCTTTGATCGCTGCTTTAATTTCCATAGCGGTCACAGGCCTCTTTAGATCAGACTCGTGGTCTCTAAGTAACTGAGGAAGCTGCAGCCCCTCAAAGAATGCCTCAAATTCGTCCTCCCCAGCCTCCTCCGAAGCCGCATACAGCTGTTCATAATATCTCCAAAAGGCAGTGTTTATTCCCATCTGTGTGCGCACTATATCACCATCTAAGGTGTTTATTTCAAGAATGGGAGACACCGGTGGCGCATCTTTAATGATCCTGGCAAGTAATGGGCCCGCCCTATCTGCAGTCGCGTGCTGTTTCTGGGTGTATAGGCGATAATCAAGGATACGGAGCTCTTCTATGAGTTCAGTGTATGTTATATGCATCTCTTGCAGCTCAGCCTTGCTTGCAGCACTAGTTGTTGCCTCCTTTTCCAGTAGACCCAGCTTATCTTCCGTTTCCTTAAGTTTATCAAGTAAAACTATGCGTGCTCCTACCTTTGTACTGATCGCCACCCTTCGTATCACTGTTTTAAAAGCGTCCCATTCGATTTGCTGTGTGCTGGCAGTATCAGCGTTTTCAGTGAAATAATTAAGTATGGCCGTGGAGAGAGCAGTGCGAAACACCGAGTCTTCTAGTAATGTGGGGTGTAATCTCCAGGTTGGTATGGGTGTTGGGACCTTCCCCCAGGTTAGCATGGCTTCTAGTGGATTATGGTCTGAGTATGTTTTGCCCAGGTACATAGTGTCTGTAGCATTCACCATTAAATGTAGGGAGCAAAATATCCTGTCTATTCTGGTATGAAGCCCATGCGGTGCCGAAAAGAAGGAGTACTCTTTGTCATTGGGATGCATCCTGCGCCATACGTCTCCCACATTCCAACCCTCAGCCCATGTCTGAAGTGCATCTGCCTGTTTCTTACATCCCGTGCCCTGCAAGGGAGGGTGTGAACGGTCCAGATCAATGTCCAGTACTGTATTAAAATCTCCACCTATTATCCATGGGTATCCCTCCCAACCCACCAGTGCATTGCTAAGAAGCTCAAGATATTTATCCTGCTCAGTGTTCGGAAAATATATACTTCCTATTACTACATGCTCCCTGTCTAACAATCCATGTATTAGTACATATCTACCATTTGTATCAACCCGTTGTTCTAAGAGCGCAAAGGGGGTGCCATTTCTGAGCCATATTGCTGTCCCACGGGCAAAGGCGGAGTAGGAAGTGTAGTACAATTGGCCCGCCATTTTTTAGAGCTTAGAGGCCTCCGTATGTACTAGATGTGTTTCCTGGAGGAGTACTATTTGTGCCTTCCTGCGGTTTAATTGCGCTAAAATTCTATGCCTCTTATGCATGGAGCCCAGTCCTTGTATATTCCAGGATATGTATTTATATCTACTGGATTGCGCCATTAAGTTCCCTGTAGATCCATCTGCTAAGGGGATTACTCCCCATGTATTGACCTCTTAGTATTTTACAGGAAGGTGAGTCCAAGTTCTCCTTTAAACATCCCAATACAAGGTTTCCCCTTACAACTTTAGAGGACCAAACCATAAAAAAGAATACAACATAAACTTCACATTTACTACAATCAAGTGCAATCGCCTGAGGGGAGGTGGCCAACACCCTTCTGCATACAAAGTGAAATGCTTGCTTCCCAGTGAGCTCCCCCCGAAGTCCCATCCTATCTATTGTTTTACTAGCAGCCAGACCATCCAATAAGAAAACATCAGAGGTACCTATATTTCGAGCATATTTGGCATATTATGTAGCGATTCATACTCATCTGACAATACGGTACCCCGGGACAATCAGTATTCTGTAGTCAACCCAAGTAGTCATTAGCAGTCTGCAGGTTGACCAAAGGAAACAGAGCCACACTGCTCTCGGAGTCGGAGTGGGCGCTAGCGTCTTCGGAAGAGTCTACAGTTTCTGCCACTGATTGTGCATCATGTGCTGCTAGCGCCACCACCGTCAGTATAGCGTCTTTCCGGCAGTCCGAAATGTGCTCCTGTGATGGGCGTCGTCCACTCCCGGATCCTGTTTGAGCCTTCTTGCCCGGATTGTCGCGTCCCACACGCTGAGTCCTTGGTTGCGGGCTTCTATTGGGTTGTGAAGAGCGCTGTGATGACGGTGGGTACAAAGTGATTTCAATCCAGTCCGCCGCCTCTTCTGGACTGTCAAAGAACAGAGCCTTTTGATCATGCATGACTTTCAGGCGGGCTGGGAATAACAGCGCATATTTCAGGCTGTGGAGCCGTAGTTTCCTTTTAACGTCTTGGAACGTTGCTCTCGCCCTCTGCACTGCCAGAGTAAACTCCGGGTATAGGGATATTGTTTTATTTTCAAACGTTATCGGGGCATTCTCTCTGGCAGCCCGCAGGATCGTATCTCAGTCTTTGTAATTTAGGATCCGCGCTATAAGTGGCCTGGGCGGCGCCCCAGGGTGGGGAGGTCGAGATGGAACTCTGTGTGCGCGCTCCACACTATAATGTTCTGTGAGGCCTACTGTAGCTACCTTGTCCCTCAGCCAATGTTCAACGAATTGGGTGGCATTAGATCCTTCGCTTTGTTCCGGTATGCCTAGTATGCGGACGTTGTTGCGTCAAGATCTTCCTTCCGCATCATCTACCCTATCTTGTAGCTCCTTCAGTTGACGCTGTAGTTGTTCCATCTGAGAGGTGTGCATCGTCTGTTGAGGTATTAGATCATCCAGAGCCAGTCTATTAGATTTGACCTTGTCCGCTAATTTCGTGTGATCTGCTTTCAGCAGGGTAAGACTAGTGGTCAGCGTTCCAATTTGGGTTTCAATTGCGGCCCAGGAGTCTCTTATTTCTTTTAGGATCAGATCTAGTTTGTCTGCCTGAAGAGTGGGCTCCATGGGCGGGACCACGTCCACGTCAGGACTATGCATCTGGGAGTTCTGGTTCATGTCATGGGTATCGTCCATGGGGGGGGGATCCGGTTGTTTGGTCTTGGGGTGCCCCATGTCGTCAAGGATCTGAGGCGATCGGTGCCACCTCACGTGCTCCACAACAGCCCCCGCTGGGAAGTATGTGATAGGTCACCAACGCTCCCCGGTGGACCCCCTGCGTGTGGTAGATCGTCCAGTATCGAAACTGTCGGAATAGTCCTTCCCCACGTTAGTCCATTCCTGACCACTGAGCCATCCCAGTCACAGTAGCAGCCAGAATCCACGCCGTATTCCCTGTGGCCCGTCTCTGCCCCAGCAGCCACAACACTGAGCCCTCGGGCACGGGAGGATTATAGACCACGAGGGTGCCCAGCAATCCTTCCAGTAGTTCTCAGTAGCCTCCGCGGCCAGCAATGTCACCAGCTAGTCAGGGCGTCGTTCCCAGGGAGTTGCAATACAGCACAGATCAGCCCAACCAGCTGTGGCTCTCCTCAGCGTGCTCCCATATACAGTCTCAGCTATTGGGGCCCAGCGTTCCAGTAAGTCTCTCCCTCTGCCTGCTTAGGCCATGCGTTCCTCTACGGCTTCAATTAGCTAGGCCTCATATACCATCAGCATTCTGCTCACCTACGCTCGTCTCCATGGCATCCGTCGGCAGCGCCGGGGGGACTTGTGTATCTGGGCGTGACGCAACAGTCAGGCCACCCGCAGAATTCCGCCACCTCTCCTGCTACAAGTATCAGGCAGTGTACGATCCCACAGCAACCCTAGCAATCGTGCATGTAGTCAGGGGTAGGGGGGTCCCCAGAGCGCGGACTCATACCCCCTACCAACCGCCCCAGGGTCGGGTCATCGTGCCCGCTCCGGCCGCCATCTTGGATCGCCACGGGTCCGCCGTGTTCCTCTGGGTGTAGCCGCTCCTCAGAACTGGATGCCCCGTTCAGTTCGCGGCCGTTATAGGGGCAGATATATCCTCTCCTCACCTTAGGGCGTGCTTTTACAGCGTCAGGTGTCCGCCGCACGATGTCCGCCTCAGTGCCCTCGGATCACACCGGTGTCGTTCCGGTCTCGGCAGCATGCGACATCCGTCCAAACTCTACGAAACTCAGCATCGGGCTATTCGTTTTCAGGGTCCTCATGCTCTACAGACACTCCGGTGTCCAGTGCACCGCTGTTGTAGTGCGGATGGTCTATAACTGGCAGGATAATTGCCACAGTGTCGGGACTCGGTACGGAGCTCGTCTAACTCACGTCCGCCATGCTGGGCGGTTGGCCACGCCCCGCACTGGCTTCCAATTACAACGCAAATTACTGGACTATCAACCCTTCAATGGGGTGGTGGGAGGCAGATGTGATTAAGCAACATGGATGATCGGTCACAATATTGAGGAGCTCCAGCTCCCTCCGTCGGAATTCTTTAATATACTGTGCCGGGCACCCAATACATGTCAGCGACAAACTGGGGGTTACCCCACCCTGCATCTGACTCGGGGTGCATAGGACCCCAAACAGCAGACATCCATAGAAAGCAGTGGTGACAAGAAGGTGTAGCGGCTCATGTGGCACGTCAGGGCTGGACTGGACGGACCGGGCATTGGGCATTTCCCCGGGAGACTGGAAGGGTGACAGTGAGACCATGAGAACCGGTTTTGTTACTGGGGGCCGGTTTTGCAGTGGTGCTGCAATGTCTGCCCCAGTAACAAAAGCAGCAGTGCTTCACACTGGCAGCCCCCTCCCCTGTGGGCTGGCATGACAAAATTGCCATGGCTGCTTTGTGCTCCCGGTCCGTGGCCCGTGCAAGAATTATACCAGATGAGGTGCTTGCCGATGGATCCCAGCAGCTGGCATGTTACCTGAGGTCCTGAGGAAGAACGGGCACCTTCGAGCGTGCAATTAGAGAGGTGAGCCAGCTTGTCTTGTGGAGAAGAGCTGACGGCTTGGAAAAAGTCCTGATCCTTGCACTTGAGCCTGATGCCCAGGAACGGAATGCTGAGGAAGACCTCAGAGGCTCGAGTCAGATAGGAACTGAGCCTAACCCCATAACCCTCTGCTTCTTAACAGCTGTGGAAATGGTAGCCCAGTTTTGTGCCCCAGGAGTTGAGAAGGTGACCTTCCAGACAAAAGCATGACTGGCTGGTACTGGGGTGTCAATTAGGCCTCAACGCAGGCTGGTTGAGTACTCCCACTGAATTTATACACTAAGAGGTGGTGGAATTGATTATGGCAGTGTGTTGCAGCCCTAAGCAGTTCATTGTGGCCCAGCATGCACACAGACTACCATTAGAGTAAGTTGAACAGGGTTCACCAGGTCCTGTGTTGGCCAATAGTGTAGTGTGTTTTCAAGAGGTAAGCCTTTGGGGCCAGTGGGCAGGGGTTGGTGAGTGAGCTCCAGTGAGACACTGGCAGCTCTGAGAGACATGGGCAAAGACACATTCCTGAAGCCTCTGAAGATCAACGCCATGAGACTATACACAATTCCACAAGCCCTTACCCAGAGGGCGACCAGGCAGACAGGCGCACAATGGATGAGCAACTAGAAGATACCAATGGTAGAGCCTTCCAGGTCAGACATCATGGCAGCAATACACTGCACCTCCTTGGTTTTCCTTAGAGGTTGGGCGACTCCTCTGTGAAACTGAAAGAATGGATCCACCAAGAACTGAAACCTCAGGGCTTGTAAACTATGTTTGTAGTGGAAAGAGCTCTACTGTCATTGACCCCTTGGCCCCTTAGGACACTGCTGACGGCCATAATTGCACATATATTTAATTACATTGATAGAGATTACATTTTGTGTGCTGCCAGAGAAGTTGGGAAGCTTCAAGTTGACTACAACATCACAATATACCCGGATTACATTCAAAAGGTTCAGTCGCAGAGGAAATCATATGTTTAAGTGAAGCTGAAACCTTGTGTCATGAACCTCAAATATATGCTGCTCTTCCCAGCTCGAGCTGAGTGATAGCTTATGGTTTGAAAAGTGGGGCAAAACTTTGCCTGAATGAAATTGGCCCACCTGAGACAGCCTTGGGTGAGAGGGGATTGCCTGGAGGAACTCTGGGGATTATCAGTCACCAAAAAGGTGCTGAAACAGAGACAACTGAAAACCTCTGGTGTTGGTACAGGATGATGGCACTATAAGAGGGGAAGATTGGACAATATGCGAAGAAGCAGCATTGCTGGCAGACTCTCCAGAACAAATCATGGACACTGTGCCTGAGACTGTTGGTGCTGAAGAGCAGTGATGAAGCATTTTACTGCCTAAAGATAATACTTCTAGAGGCGTGTTATGCCCTGCATAGTTTACTCATATGTTGTAGTTTACCAATCTTCCTGCTGCTCAGCCAGTGTGTATGTTTAGAGTAGAATGTTGGGAATACAGTGATGCATGGAATGTTGGGTGCCTGTATGAGTGAGGAATGACAGTTAGAAATGGGCTGAGCAGCAGGCAGGCTGCTCCTGGTGGGGCTACTGTGGCATGGCATTAAGGCCTGACTACCAGGCTGACCTACATCACCATCACCTGTCTTCCTGGACTACCTATCTGATGCACTTGTATACCATCATGATGTACTTGGACCAGCTACTGAATACAGGTACTTATGAACTCTACTCGGCTACCAGCGTCTACTTATGTCACAGGACACAACATATTTTTGGTGACGAGTTTCCCACTTACCTATGGATCTCCACAATTGGTCAAGGAAGCAGAAGATGACATCTTTAACCAGTCCACAGGGTGAGAAGGAGCCACAGGTCTTACTAGCGCAGACAACTAAGAAATGACACTACATCAAGCATACAAGATGCAACACAAGAAGCAACACAAGAGGAATCATCCTAACTCCAGATGCCACAAAGGTACAAAATAAATTGGTACAGCACACTCCGCAGCCCCACCAGTGTCCTGTTCATCGGACAGCCCCAACAATAGCGTGCTGTACTGTGTGTTTGGCACAAGACCTGCGCCATCAAGGGAAGCTTGTTCCTTGGAAATGACTTTCTACATGTGTACACTGCTTGGATGCAGCACATGTCAGGATCTACATGGGCATCTGTCCGGCGCAAGGTCTGTCTGCTGCCGGATGTGGGTGCTACTTTGGAGGCGCCAGGAAATGGATTTTACTTGCGACATGTAGCTACAATGTGTGTAGAAATCTCTACATTTGGTCTCGCACAACAATTTGGATTCTTAAAAGTTTACTGTCAGCTGTGGACATTCTCAACGTTGAGACTTCACACGAAGGAGAGCTGTGAACTTAACTCTGAGTCTCACTGACGAGCTTCATGTAATAACGAGTTTCTCCCTGGAAGTGGCTGGCAGAGTGGTGAAGGTTGCGGTACATGTTTGGTGCCTCACAGATGCAGTATCACAAGGGGCAGAGTCAGGTGAGACATATTTTTTTACTTTGATTGTTGGTCTACGCTGAGACCTGATGTCTGCGGTGATTTTCAACTGCCGCTATCAAATTTAAAAATAGACGTGGCACGAGCCATGCAACGCACGTGCCTACCTCTGTCCTCGTTGATCATCGCGTGCAGTTTCTTCAGAGTCCCCACGTCCATCTCGGAATCTTCGGTTTGCTGAACACTCATGTTTCAGCTCTGGTGATGCCTTGTGACGTTTTGGCGCACGGTGATGTCGGGAGCCATCCGGCGGTGCATCACCGGTGCGTGCCGCCATCTTGCAGTTGGAGCGATCGATGTCTATTCCTCCAGCTTAAAGCCTTCATTGTCCCTGTTTTGCCAACTACGTTGTCGTTCAAATAAAGTCTATTGAAACTTGAATCTGTGCTTGGACGTTGCTGTGGAGGATCGTCTCACACCATCTCTTCTGGTTTGAAAATCGTTTGTCTTTGTGTTACATGTTCATTGAGGGAACTCGCCACGCCGTGGGATCCATCCTTCTTTTCAAGTTTGACTCTTGTGTTCTTTTCCAGTTGAAACAACGCTGTCTTGGACACTGGTGGTGAGTGATTTTTTTTTTCTCTTTTTCCGTTGGCTGCCATCTGGTGACAGATTCGGTTTGTCCTGTTGCCGTTCTTCAAGGTGTTCTACGCATTGCCCTCGGAGTTTTGTCTGTTGCTGTGCTTTTTTGCACCGCACACGTTTAGCGTGACTGGCACACCTTGTACTTTGTCTGCCTATTCAATTTGGATTTTACCAAGTCGGAAGCAACATTTGCCAACGTTACTGTGACTGGAGCTGGTTTGTTGTCCACTGCAAATTGGTCTTAGATGTGCACACGTACTGAGACTAAACAATACTCTTTCCACTATTTGTTTGTTTGCTGGCAACAGGTTAAGTATGAAACACGCTACTTATCTTGCTCTGCAGTGTTTGTCAAGTAATTTCTACAGTAATTGATTTTGATGTGATGCTCGTCTACAGAGCCGATTCTCTTTTGGTTATTCCAATTCACTAAGTGTTTGCCTTGTTTAGGGTTTAAGCTGCAGAAGTTTTGCATTTACAGCAAATTTGTCTCAGTTATGCCACAGTTTAGGTTCTCTTGCCCAAGGGACATTCTAGTCTTGTCCTTAGTGGCTAGCTGTACAACATTCTCCCTCACATTAGGGATGGTCATGGGTTTGGGTACAAGTCCTCTTCCCATAAAGCGTTACACGCGGCCCCTACACTGGGGTGGGTTTATGGGTACGATTCCCATTTACAGTTGTTTTATTTGCTAACCCTTACACAGGGTATGTTCATTGGGTCTGCTCCAATTAACATTACATTTAACCCCTACACTGGGTTGGTTTGCATGGGTTTGGTCCTATTACATTAGTTTATGGGTCTTTGTCCCATTTACGCTTCAACCCCTACACAGGGTGTGCTTTCACAGGTTACGGTCCCATATACATGGTTAAAGACATAGACCCTTACAGAAGGGATGACTTTATGGGTCACAGTCCCAAGTGTTTGTCCCTCTCATGAGGGGTGAAAGACGGGTTTAAGCCCCATCTTCACAACGTACGTAGGTTTCCTTATGTGTGGACTCTTGTCCACTCATTTGTTCCCTTGCAGTAGGGATCGGAGTGGCGGGGTGTGCTTTTGCCCTTTGCCTTTCGCAACGAAGTTTTCTCATTTTATTTTATTTGGGAGAGGATGGGTTATTTTACTCAATTTATTGGTTGTAAGCTATCCATTCTTTCTGTTTCAAATGGCTCTGACCCTCTCGTGATTTTTACATAATTGTACATCCCTGGGTTTTGAACTGTTTATTGCATTTGTAATTTGCTCTGACCCTCTTGTGATGTTCACTTAATTGCACACCCCTGGGTTTTGAACTGTTCATTGCATTTGTAACTTTACTTGTGTATAGTTTTTCTCTTAAGCTTTACCTGTATTTGTTATTTTCGTTTTTCATTTTAAAAGGAGGGGGATGTGTTATGCCCTGCATAGTATACTCATATGTTGTAGTTTACCAATCTTCCTGATGCTCAGCCAGTGTGTATGTTTAGAGTAGAATGTTGGGAATACAGTGATGCATGGAATGTTGGGTGCCTGTATGAGTGAGGAATGACAGTTAGAAATGGGCTGAACAGCAGGCAGGCTGCTCCTGGTGGGACTACACTGGCAAGGCATTAAGGTCTGACTACCAGGCTGACCTACATCACAATCACCTGTCTTCCTGGACTACCTATCTGATGTACTTGTATACCATCATGATGTACTTGGACCAGCTACTGAATAAAGGTACTTATGAACTACACTCGGCTACCAGCGTCTACTTATGTCACAGAACACAACAAGGCGGTTGATGGTGGAAATCTATTTGAGGACTTATGGAGGTGCATTTCGGGCATTGCACACAAAGTTTGAAATGTCAAACTAGAATGGGAAAATGTATAATGACAGGGATTCAGAAGTTAGTGGAGGGAGGCCAAGGCCACCGCTACCCCACTGTCGGGCAGTCTTGGAGACCATGGGATTTGGTTCTAACTTTATCAGTTGGGTGAAACTCCTGTACACAGACCAAACAGCTAGGTTCTGAACAGACGGTGGTACCTGACTAATTTTGATTTGTGCGCAGGACTAGGTTAGGGGTAACCTCTGTCCCTTAGGCTCTTTGCGCTGGGAGTGGAGCCACTCCCTTGCAGACTGCTGGAGAGCCTATGACCATGGGATATGCTGGTCAGAAATAGGATACACACGTCTCTTTGTAGTTTGATGATGCCTTCATTTACTTGTCAGACAAAGCCCGGTCGGTTCAGCAAATGTTGGCAGAACTGGAAGCATTTGGGAAGCTTTCTGGGTTGAAAACAATCCAATGTAAGGCCAGCCTATTCCCTCTAGGAAATTGGGGGACAGAATTGGATGTTTTACCCCCATATCTAGAAATGGAGTGGCAGTCAGGAGAGTTCTGCTGTTTGAGAATATGGGTCTCACAGGACTTGGGCGCCCAGAATACCCTTATATGGGGCGGGGGGGGTGGTGACCAACCTACAGAATTTGGCAGAGATCAGGAAATTCATATGGTTCTGAATTATAGGGAGAACACTATGGGTCAAAATGATAATTTGCCAAGATGTTTATATATTCTACAGACCACTATGTGCTCTGTACCACTGAACACATTTCATAGGTTAGACATCCTCCTTTGTTTGGGCTGGAAAAAGAATTAGCTGGAAACTGGCTACACTTAAACTCTTGTGGACTAAAGGGCGTGAGAAATCGGGTTGTTGGCTGAGGGGGTGTGAGCCCTTCTCAAGCAACAGCCACAATCAGGGTGACCCACAAACAGTCACTAAATTAACCTATGCTTAACCCACTGGTAGCTTGGCACAAAAGCAGTCAGGTTTAGCTTAGCAGCAATGTGTAAAGTATTTATGGAGCACTCAAACAGTAATAAAGTAGAAACACAGCAAAAGAAACCCCCCCCCAAAAAAAATGACAAAAGCACTCTATTAGTAACGGGGTCACATTAACAATCTAATGGCTTTCAAACACATCAAATGTTATACCCACAATGAGAAATCATATCAATTAAGCAAATCCAGAAGCATCAGAAAAAAACTCTGTAAGACAAACAGGGACACAACTATGACCCATGAGTGAGCACTAGTACTTTGGAAACTAAATACATTTTGCAGTGAAAGTATACCATAACCGTATGTTCCTACCTTGAAAAGAAAAATCCCACACCAATTTAGAAAAATAGAGTAAAATGTAATAAATTATTTGTCACAAAATGACAAAAGGCCAATCAGTAGAACCAGAGATATGCAGTTTTAAAGATTTAAGGTATATATAGTGCCTCCAAGGGCAATGCAGCACTCTTGGCAATCTAGTCATGTGAGACCAGGTGAAAATCATAAGTTCAGGATGACCACGATGGATTGCGGGCCAAACAAATGGACCATGTTAGTCCTGCTGAAAAAGTTATCTTCTAAAGTCAAGCAAGAAGAATTCCATCATGGTGGAGGAGGCAGTGAGGAGCAGAGAGAGCATTGTAAATGGTCGTCTCTGTAGTACGAAGAGTAGGTTGGGCGTTTCTGTAGCATGAACATCCTATCAGGCATCGTGGATGGTTGGTGCTAGAGATTCGCTTTGGCAGTCAACGTGGGCTGTCAATGCCATAGCGCGAAGTGCAGATCTCATGTTGCCGCTCATCATTGGCGGCCGCTCTGCTGAGAAGAGTCAAGTTCATTGGAGCTTCGCTTTGGCGGTCAGCTTGGGAGGCAAGATCTTGGTGCAAATAAGCAAGTTCATGATTGCGAAAAACCCCAAACTTCAGTATTTCTCCTTTTTCTCAAGGAGATGCTCAACTGATGCCATACCAAGGGTCCAGGACCTAAGAGATACCTCTTGAGGATTAGGAACTCACTCCAGTTGTGGCCAGCAAGACTCAGGCAGGTCCAGTTGCAGGTCCAGGCAGGTCCAGTGCAGCAGGTAAGCTCGGCAGTTGCAGGGAGACCTCTGGAGCCAGATGTATCCCTGTAGCTCAGAACAGGATGCCAGTACGCTAGCCCTTTGAATCACTCAGGTAGCCTGGGAGGAAGGGTGCCATCCAGTCTTCCTTCTCAGACAGCAGGGCAGTGCTCAAGCAGCAAGGCTGTTCCTGTGGCAGCAGGGCAGTCCTTCTTCTATAGTGCCCACAGGGTCAAGAGTGTACTGAGAAGTGAGGGTCCCTTTTTATAACTCATGCCCAATTTGAAGTGGAAGAAACATCTGTAGTCTACCTCCTACAGAAAAGTCTGGAATTTCCTACTTCCCTGTCCTGGTCCCAGTCTGTCTGCAGGCCCAATTGGCTAGTGTGAAGTTGTGTGTGTGTCAATCAAGTCGGATTTGAAGAGCGTGGCTAATTATCTGCGCTGGAATCCAGGCATTAAGTTCTTGCTGGGATCAGTTGAAGAGCCAGGTCTTGAGTCCCTTTCTGAATTCTGGGTCGGAGGATGATGTTTGGAGGTGAAAAGAAAGGTCTTTTCAGGGTCCGTCGGCAAGGTAGGAGAAGGAATGCCCTCCACTGTAGCTTTGGCGGAAGCGGGAAGTGTGAGCGAAGTAGGTGGAGCACAGGTGTCTGGAAGGTTGGTGGAAGTTCAGGCGGTGGTTGATATATGCCAGTTGTTGGTCATGGAGGGCTTTGTAGGTGTGTGTTAGAATCTTGAATTGGCATTTTTTCTGGATGGGGAGCCATTGGAGGTTCCTGAGATGGGGGTGATGTGAGTCCATCTAAGTAGAGCAAAGCAAAGATGACTCTGGCAGCTGAGCTCTGTATCGTCTGGAGTCTCTTCAGGAGTTGGGTGGTGATTCCTGTGCAGAGTGCATTGCCGTAGTCCATCTGGCTGGTGACTAGGACTTGAGTGACAGCTTTCCTGGTGTTGACAGGGAGCCATCTGAAGATCTTTTGGAGCATGCGAAGGGTGTGGACGCAGGCAGAGGAGATTGCGTTTGTCTGGCATTTCATTGGTGAGTGTGCTGTCCAGGATGATGCCAAGGTTGCGGGCGTGGTCTGTTGGTGTGGATCTGAGTTTGGAGGGCCACCAGGTGTCATTCCACGGAAAGGTGATGTTCCTGAATATCAGCACTTCCGTCTTGTCCGTGTTGAGCTTCAGGCAGTTAGTCTTCATCCAGTCGGTGACGCTTGTCATGCAGTTGTGGAAGTTGGTCGTGGTGGTGGAGGGGTCTTCTGAAAGAGAGCAAATGAGCTGGGTGCCATCTGTGTAGGATATGATGTTGAGGCCATGTGTTCTGACGATGTTGGCCAGGGGTGTCATGTAAGTGTTGAACAGGATGGGGCTGAGGTGTAATCCTTGAGGGATGCCAGAGATGATATTCTTAGGTTCCAAATTGAAGAGTGTTAGGCAGATTCTCTGGGTTTGTCCTGTGAGGAAGGATGCTATCCATTTAATGGTGTCTCCCTAGATCCTGATGAGTTGGAGTCTCTTGATGAGGGTGTGGTGTAATGCGGTGCCAGCACACTCCCAACAATACAACCCAGAGCACCCCCCCCCACTCCCGGCTCTCTGTCCCATTCCAAGACCACATGCTCCTATGCCTCGATAGAATCTAGACTTGATGAAATTACACTAGACCTACATCAACTCAAATCTGACCTACAGAGCCTAATACATATCACATCAGACCTATTACAGATGGCCCAAAAGGACTCCAGAAAGTAAGAGGCACATCCACTCACAAAACACCATATACCATGCATGACTACCATCAAGCACTCCTTACAACAGGTTTGCAACCATCTCGACACCCCTTCTCGCAAGGTGGCAATCTATACACTACCCTAACACTTCCACGAGGCTGGTCGGACTTAAAGATCAACTATCAGACAGTGACATTCACTTCCTTCCCCTCACATATAATACTGCACACCATGACATCCCAAACAATCTGAATCCCATACTAACAATTGCCTCAAACCCATACAGAGAACATAGAATTAGCCCTAGAGAATCAAATACATCCAAACTTAAGCCAGTACCCATCACAGAGACAACCTCAGCGGACACCAAACCACATCTGAAATGCATGCGTCTAAATTGCACATCGACTATGAAACATGTAGCGGACATAGCTGACCTCATCCTTGCGCATGAGCTTGACCTATTATTCCTAACAGAGACATGGCTAAATGACTCCTCTGCACCAATCCCTGACCTATTAGTCCCACCCAGCTATGACATTATAAGATCAGACAGACCAAAAAGATCGGGCGGAGGCACTGCCTATATACACTGCAATAACCTTATGGTGAATCAGTTACAAACCGTCGAACTACCCTCTTGTAAATACCTATGCCTAAACATTTTGAGCAATAACAGAGCACTATGTAAATTATATGTGATCTACCACCCACCAGGTGACAACCTCTCATTCATCGAACAAATCATGGAAATTATCACTACCAACGTAGGGCAACACTGCTCCCAGATCTTCCTTGGAGATTTCAACCTTCATTGGAATGACCTGAATGACCCCTCAGTTAATAGCCTAAAAGCCTTCCTAGCAGACCTCAACCTGAACCAAATCTGCAACAGCCCTATGCACAACCTGGGTGCTACCCTGGATCTACTCATTGCTAAGGCAAACTCCATACAACTTGAATCTATCGTCCCATGCGACTGGACTGACTACCAACGCATCACTGAATCAGTGAGGACACATAAGCCTCAAGTTAAGAAACCCAGGCATTGGAAAAAGAGCACTCACGACATAGACCTTAATGATATGACATCCCTTAGCAATAACGTATTGCTTCCTCCAGCAGACATGTCAGACATCCATTTCCTTACAAACCACTACAACAACTCCATGATGATCATTTTTGAAACAGTTGCGCCCTTACAGCTAAAAAACTATCCACTAAAGACTCCAAACCATCGTACAATGTGAGCCTAAATGATGAAAGACGCAACATGAGACTAGCCGGACGAATGTGGGGATCCTCACCGTCCCTAGAATACCTAAAGCACTTGAGATCACTGAGGAGCACCTACAACAAACACATTAGAAACTCAAAAGCAAATTTCTTCACAGGTGAACTAGACAAAGTCAGAAATCACCCAAGAAAACAGTTCCAAATGATCAAACATCAATCCACTCAACAACCTAACCCCTCCACATTAGGATCCAATCCACAGCTAAACTGCAATATATTTGCCTCCTTCCTTGAAAAATCAAAAAAGATTGAAAGTGATCTCCAAACAGCAAATGAACACCTCCTGAGGATACCTCCAAGTAGCCCCAGACTGACTCTGATCGAGCGGCCCCAAACCTACAAGTTCTCACACTCAAAAACAACGCGTCATGTAACACATTCAAAACCTTTGATGAAAATGCCATTCTTAATATCTTAACAACACTTAAACTGTCATACCACTTCTACGACTCTCTACCAGCTAAAAATCTTCAATGAGATTAAAACTTCTCTACTACCTCTCTTGACTAAGATAGTGAATGCTTCACTACTTCAAGGGGCTTTACCAGACTGCCTAAAATCAGGGCAGGTAACACCCATTCTAAAAAAGCCCATAGTAAATCATACAAACCCAGATAACTTCCTCCCAAACTCCACCATTTCCTCTCTGGCAAAGCTCCTTGAGAAATGCGTCCATACCCAACTATGCAATCACATCGCTCAGTTCTACCTTATTTACCAATTCCAATCTTGCCTCCATTAGGGTCACAGCACGGAAACAGTCCTTTTCACACATTGTCGATGACGCGCATAAAATGCTAGATCTAAACAAATCTTGCCTCCTAATCCTCCTAGACGTATCCTCAGCCTTACATGAACGTAAATGGGATTATCAGGGGTTGTCCTAAATTGGTTCGCCTTGTTTATACACAACAGAACTAAAAAAATCAAGGTTAACCAATCCCTGTCCACTATCACTCAGGTCAATTTACGGGTCGCTCAGGGGTCCACCTTATCACCTACTCTCTTTAAAATGTTCATGGAGAATTGGACCGAAATTCTGAAAATTCCCAATGTACAAAACCACATGTATACAGATGACACCCAACTATACCAAAAAATATCCTGCCCTGAAGTTATCCGATTACTCAACACAACTTTGCAAAAAACCCAAAACTGGCTGACTAGAAACCACCTCAAACTCTACTCACTAAACACTGAATTCTTCCTAATTGCCCCACTAAAACGATCCCTTGACATTGAAGATTGCATGAAACATTTGAAAGCCTTCAACTGCCTTCCACACATTATAGATTCCACAAGAGCACTGGGGATAACACTTGACAAGAATCTCAGCATGCAGGAAAACATCAGCTCAGCCACCAGAGGAGCAAACTTTCAAATGAACATTCTGAAAAAAATAAAACCCTTCCTCCCCTTCGATGACCTTAAATTAGCCGTGCAAGCTTTAGTGATCCTCAGATTAGACTATGGGAGTGCAACCCTATGTGGTTTTCCGAGATCCAAGTTGGCTCCACTAAGGGCATCCGTCAACTCGACTGCAAGGCTCATCACTGGATCCAAAAGGAACAACCACATCACTCCAGATCTGAAGGCACTAAATTGGCTCCCTTATGAGGCAAGGATACAGATGAAAATTGCTAGCATGACACATGTTATTTTAGCATGACACATAAAGTCCTACACTTCAAAACACCGAAGTACCTAGCTGATAAATTGGAACTGTCTGGTGGTGACAGATCGTCGAGAAGCACCAGCACCTTACTGTTGAAGCCTCAAAAAGTTCGGAAAAAGAAAACCTACAACCGAACCTTCTCTGGATTGGCACCTAGAATCTGGAATTCCTTGTGCCCTAAAGTCATACTGAACTCTTTGAGCACATCCTTCAAAAAAGAAGTCAAACTGTTTTTAAGGAACAAAACTCTACCCTAAACTAGGCCCGGGCAGTAAATTCCGTTCCGCTCGCGGAATTTGCGGAATTTGGGTAATTTCGCGTTCTGCGGAGAACGCGAAATTGCCAAAAATTCCGTGATCTGCGGCTTCGCGTAATTTTTTGCTTGTTCGCGCTTTCAAAATGTGTGTTCGCGAGATATTTCTCCCCGAGCACGCAAACAGCGTTCGCGAACAGGAAAAAAGCATCGCGAACTGGCGGAACAAGCAATTCCGCGTGTTCGCTGAACTTTTGCGTGCTCGCGGAGATTTTGTACCGTTTTGCGGAGCTTTGCGTAGCGCGACTACGCAAATTCCGCCCACCCCTACACACTGGGGCCAATTCACAGAACTAATCTGAGATAAAATCCTAAACTTACTACTTTTAGTATTCACAGAAGGCATTTAGTAGTAGTAAAGTTAGGACTCCTAACTTTACTACTACTAAACTGAGACAAAATCCTAACTTTACGACTTTTGGTATTCACAAAAGGCATTTAGTAGTAGTAAAGTTAGGATCACAGTATGGCATCACAGTGGTAATGTTGGGGGTAGAGGAGAGGTTGAGCTAGGTCTCTGTGATAAAGATCACAGTGGAGTGATAGTGGTGATGGTGTCCCAGATTTTGGTGGCGTGTTTGCAGAGTGATCGGGTGTTGATTAAGGAGGCAGTGGAGTTGCTTCAATGTTGTTTTGGTCGGTGAGGTGGGTGCGGCAAGGGTTTTCGTGAGGGCGGGTGGTCCTGAGTTGTAGGCGAAGAGGCAGTGGTGGTAGGTGAAATGTTCTACCGTTGAGCGAGGAAATGCGAGGCAGTGGTTGTTGTTGCGGCATCTGGGGTCTAGTGTTCGGAGCTCTACAGTGGAGTATCTGTGGCTCGTAGGACAGCCATGGTTCCTGGCACTAGGTGCGGTTCAGGCACGTATGGGTGCAGACAGACTTGCATTTGGCACACTTTCAGCGTGCCAGCGGCACGCCCCCTGTGTGGCCACGTTGTGACCTCCATTAAGTAGGTCCTGGGAGGGGTGCTGGGTGGCAGGAAGTGGGAGCAGCAGGAAAAGGAGCGAGCGGCGATGCGAGCTGGCTCGAGAAAAACAGAAAAATACAGTGGTGAGTGAAACAATAACAATCAGGCTAATTTAGATTTACAAACAGCACAAGTGACTAAATTACAAGAAGCACAGTTGACTGAGCTTGCAGAGGACTACTTAGGATTTACAGATAGCACAAGTGGCTATAATACATGCGGCACAAAGACTGAACACACAGTGGAGTAAAAGCCAATGAAACACAGGCAAAACTAAACAGCCTAAAGGCAGAGTCAGGGAGACCTGCTGAGGCTGCGAGCGGATCATAGATCTGTGTGTGCTGTGCCAGTGCATTTGAAATGCAAGTCTGGTAGGTGACGGCTCCGCCCCCCCAACAGTCAGGATAGCCCATCCTACCAACACCCAGATCCTCTATTTGGGGCTGTCTGGGAGGAAGACACAAAGGCCAGCTGCCCACTCCACTAATTCATGTGACCCAGGAAACAGTCTGCAGACACCAAATGGTTAGAACAAGAACATGCCAACTTTCTAAAAGTGGCATTTTTAGGAATTGTTACTTAATATCTGACTTTACCATTAAAGAGGAATTTAAATTATAATTCATCAGAATCCAACATGATATTCCTACCTGCTCCCAATCAAAGGTCATCACTTATTAATTGTAATAAGGAAACCCAATGTAATCCTATGAAAGAGGTAGGCCTTGCAATTGTGAAAAATGAATTTGAGAGTTTTTCAGCACCAGAACATGTAAAACTTAAAAGTACATATCCAACCTTTTAAATAGATCACACCCTGCCAGTGGGCTGTTTAGGGCCTACCCTTGGTGTTACTTACATGTATTAAAAGGAAGGTTTAGGCCTGGCAAAAAGTTTATTTTGCCTGGTCGAATTGGCAACTTAAAACTGTACACATGTTTATAAAGGCTACTTAAGTAGGTGGCATAATAAGTGCTGCAGGCTCACTAATAGCATATCATTTACAGGCCAGGGACATATACGTTACAGGCCCTGAGTACGTTTAGTACCACTTTACTAGATACTTGTTAGTAAATTAAATGTGCCCCTTGGGTATAAGCCAGTTTTACTATGTTTAAAGAAGAGAGCCCTAAAAATCAACAAAAACAGGTTCAGAAAATAGGATGGGTAAAGTCAAAAAGTTTGGGGGTGACCATACAGAGAGGGCCAGGTCCAACAAAGGGGGATCAAGACTATAGATATTTATGTTGAAGTCTATTAGATGTATTTTTATATTATGCTGCTGCCCAGTTACATAATGTTCATGATGTCAGTTGTGGTTCAAGTGACTTTAGTGTGACATCACCTACATCAACAGGTTGGAAACAGTAATGTAAGGGCATGTAGGGTGAATCAAGGTAATGTATGCAATCTCTCAATGTAGTTATACTGAGCAAGTTTTGTCACGTGGCCGATGGGGCCATTGTTGATATCACTAAGTTAGCATGAGCCCTGCAGCCATGATGCAGCTTTTGCGCACGTTACTACATGGCTTTATTTTTGCAAGACTCTGTTTATGCCTTTCACATGAGAACTGTCTGCTGTATTCGTTCTCTGCCTGTTCCTGGAGTTTAGTCTGAACACTGTGAGCAAGGTCGATAAACAATGCCCCTTGTTATTCTGTTCTGGTCAGGCCCTAGCACCTAGACAAAACATACTAATGCAGCTGCTGCTGGAGACTCGTACTTTGATATTATGGGGATACATGTTTAGGGGACACACACTTGGAGAGGGCCTTTCCAGGGAGAAGAGCAACACGCAACTACGATGTAGAAATACCATCTATAGTCTAAGGTATGGGGTCTGCTGACAAAGCCCAGAGATCTTCTATTATACAATATACTTCTTCTTACCAAGGGGAGGGAGGTTAGGTACTATAGTCCTTTCTCCATTGTCTTTATATGATGACCTCTCCCTTTATGATGTATGGCCTAGCTGCAATGCTAACTATATTCGTGTAATGCATTTTTCTGCTTGTTGTGGCATGTATACTGCATGTTAGAGCACGATAGTTAAAATAAACATTTTAAACTATATTCGTGTCTCGGTCAGATCTTATTGTGGACAGGAACAAGAGTGTGAGCAAAAAGGTGTGTCTTGTTACCGAAATTCCTGAGAGATCCGGGAGTGTTGTGTTCTGAGGTGTCTAATCATTTGCTTCTCCGTGAGTGTGTAGGAGAGCGAGTGAGACACTATAGCTAGTCTGTCCTGGGCTTGTGGGCACTAAGGTGGTAGGAAGGCACAGTCTCTATTCACCAAGATCCCATAATCCTGCGCATAGTTCTGTGTATGTGCAGAATCCCTGCAACAGTTTAAGGATTGTGTAATGGAGTCGAAAAGATGTAATGTTCTTAAAAATTATAATTACTACATATTGTATATTTTTATCTTTCCTTCTCTTTCTCTCCTTCTCTCCCCAAATGTGTATTGTGCGCATTCTTCCAAGTGTGTGCTGTGTGAATGTTGGAGTTAGGAGAGAGTGAGAAATAAAGGGAGATATTTATAATAAAACTTCGGAGCGCGATGTTTCTCCAAAATTGGTAAAGCGGCGCTCTGACATTTTTTAAACGCAGGGATGTGCCGTATTTACAAAAATACAGCACACCCCAACATTTTCCCTAGCACTGGTGCTAAACAAGCTGCCTAGCAACAGTGCAGGCACCCTTGCGCCATGTTGCAATGGTGCCCGCTCTTCAGGGGCAATTGTTTATGTGAAGGCAGGGACACCTTCCTGCACTAAAATCAATCTTTAAAGGCGATTTGCTGTTTCTATATCTGCAGCACACATGGAAAGAGCAAAATACGAGGAGAAATTAATAATTTCTCCTCGTAGATCACACACATGCGACCAGGGAACATGGCGGTGGGTTAAACCTGCTGCGAGCTCTCTCCCTACTCCTCTGGAAAACTGTTGTTTAAGGTCCCGGAGCCTCTCAATCGACTCCACCGGAGAAAAGCGCCTGCTTACCTGATTGCCGTCTGCAGGTTTTTCTCTGCATTTCTTCCCGTTGCCCCTTCATCTCTCCTTCTCTGCGTGGACGGGGTTGCCTAACTTGTCCTGCCAGTCTGGAGGGGGCCTCTTCTGCCGACGCTCTGCTGGGTGAGACGTTCCTCCCGCCTGCTGCCTGCCATCTGAGATTGGTTGTGGGACTGCGGGACTGTGGGTCTGCGAGCTTGCGGGTGATCTCGGGGGTGTGGCCGTGGTTTTTGGGCGTTACTGGCTGTTGCAGCGGGTTTGCGGTGGTGCGTAAGTCTGGCCCGGGGGGTGTACGAGCCGGCCCTGTGCTCTGTTGGGGGTCGGCTGTTTCAAGCTGCAAGCAGCGTCGCCCTTGAAAGATGGACGGCTGCACGGATCTCCTTCCGGGGCATGCCTGGCAGAGCAAGTTGCTGCCAGGTGCCCCGTTGTGCTGCCCCGACAGAGATGGACCTGGGGGAGTGATACTGGGTCGAGAGGAATACTAGTGTCCTCGTTAATCTGTAAATCTGCTGGTGGCATTAACATTGTTGGTCCATATTCGGCAATCATTTCCACAGTTTCTCCTTCCTCCTTGCACATGAGCCCCAGACGCTCTAAAGGCACGCTTGGCAGTGGCCTCCTTACATCACGACAGACCCCTCGGAAGAGAGGGGCTGAGAAAGATAAACAAGAGAGTCAGGAGGTCTGTTAGACCTGGCATCCTTGGCGTGGGTCTCCCTTCCATTTTTTTATGATGCCTCCAATGTTATTGATCTGTTTTTGCTGGTTTAGATGCTTTGGGCACTGTGCCACTGCTATTCAGTGCCACAGTGCAAGTGCTCCCTATTGTAAATTGATGTATGTAGTAGTGACTCCATGATTGGATGATTGGTTTACTTGTCAGTCCCTAGTACAGTGCACTGAGTGTGTCCAGGGCTTGTAAATCCAATGCCGCTGGTGGGCTTGCAGCACTGGTTGTGCCACCCACAGAAGCAGCTTGTAAAATGTGTCTCAGGCCTGCCATTGCAGAGCCTGTGTGCGGCCTAGGGCTGCCATGTCGACTTGGTGAGTACACCCACTTACCAGTCCCTGAACCTTCCCTTTACTGCATGTTGGTCACCCTTAAAGTAGGCCCTAGGGCAGGGTGCATTGTAAGTATAAGGTAGGACATGCCCTGGTGTGTGTGGCATGTCCCAATAGTGAATTACAGCCATTTTCGTTTTTCACTATTGCAAGGCTACCTGCTCCCCATAGGCCAGAATGGGCAGTTTGATTAGTACACCTTATAATCCTAACTGACCCAGGGAACATGGTAGAAAAACGAATTTAGTATGCCTGAACTCAGGATGATAAAATACATCTTTTAGTGAAGTTGGTTTTAACATTCTGTGTTTGAAAATACCACTTTTATAAAGTAGGTATTTTCTTGCCTAACTATCCAAGCCTGCCTCTGCTAGGTTGTGTATTCCTTGTCTGGGGTTTGAGTGACAGGGGCTGGGGGTGGCTACAGGAGACAGGGTGAGTCAGCACAGGGCTGAATAGAGAGATCTGCATCCAGAGTGGAGGGAGGAGTTGCACCTGGGTCTGAATAGGGCTGTGCCTGCCTTCCACAATGCTGGCTCCACCTCCTGCCGGGCGGCTGAGCACTCTGCCCCACATTCTGAAAGGACAGAAGGAGTCCTGTAAACAAAGTGCTCCAGGACTGACCAGAACTGGTTTTGGACTAGGCAAAGGCCTCTCTGCCTCCAGAGAACAAAGAGAAAAGGTGTATAAAAAGGGGACCGAGACCCCTAGGAAATTAGATCACTTTTGGGAAACAAGAAGAAACCTTTGCTGAGGAGCGGAACTAAGAAGAAACTGAGGAGTGACTTTCCCTAAGCTGAAGTGCTGCTTGGGGGATTGGCCTGCAGTGGTTGCCTAACTGCCAAAGAAAGGAGAGAGGAACTTTGTGTGTACTTTCAACAACTTGTGAAGGATCTCCAAGGGCTTGATTTTAGAGCTTGCCTCCTGCTGAAGTCACAGGGACAACAGACTTCACCCACCAGCTCCCCCTGTGTTCCCTTGCTGGGAATTTGGACCTTCTGACACACTTGCGTGTCTCTGGGAGCTGGGAGCGCGACTCAACACGAAGAAGCGTGTCGCCGCAGCCGCTGAGTATCGCATCGCCGGAGAAGAGTGTCGACGTCGCAGCAGACGCCGGCGCATCCCCGAAGAAGCGTGCCGCATCCTTCGAAGCGCCTCGCAGCACCGGAGAAAAGTGTCGCCGTCGCATCAGACGCCGTCGCATCCCCGGGGCAGAGCATCGACCTCGCATCAGACGCCGACGCATCGCAACACGAGGCGCGCCCCGCATCCCAGGAGAAGATCGTCGACCTCGCATCAGACGCCATCGCATCGCCAGGGAAGCGTGTCGCAGGGCCTGTCACGGCTCCAAAGACTCATCGAAATCGCCGCACGGCCGTCGGGCGTGCACGCATCACCCCTTCATTGTCGCAACCTCAAGAAGACGCCACTTTGTTTCTTTTGCACCAGATCTTCAACGCATCACCGTCCTTGCGTGTAAGGGACTACCGCATCACCTTCCCTGCAACACTTTTCGTTGCCCTGCGTTACGCATCTTAAGGTACATTGAACTCAAAGTGTCGCATTGCTATTTTAAGAGACTCAAGCTAATTCTACCATCTTTAAAGTACAGTATTGTGGATTATTTATGTCATTTATGGTCTTGTGGTAAATCTATATAAAAGATACTTATTTTTATAATACAACCTGTGTGGTGTCCATTTCTAGTGTCACTAGATTACTGTATGTGTTCACAAATGCTTTACACACTGCCTCTGAACTAAGCCTGTCTGCTCGTGCCAAGCTAGCAAGAGGGTGAGCAAGGGTTATTTCAGGAGTGTACCCCCTTACCCTGACTAGAAGCAAGGGTCCCTATTTGGACAAAGTGACCTACCTCTGCCAACTAGAGACCCCCAGTTCTAACATTGGTGGTCAGCGGTGGGGATTCTGGACTTGCATTTGTGACTCATGTACAGTGATTGGTGAACACTACCTAGTGAGTGCAGACCAAAACGCAACCACATACTTTTGGTAGATATTCTTTTCTGGGACTTTCTATTTTTTGCTAAAAACTGCCAAGTTTAATCACCATGGATACAGCAGCATCCATAGCATCTGTTGATAATGATTGGGAAGAGGAGAAACTGGAATGCTACACCGTTAACCAGCTCAAGCACTTCTGCAGGAGGTTCAAAGTTTCTATGACCGGAATCTCCAAGAAGGATGATTTCCAAAAGGCGCTGAGGGCCTGGGTTGAAGCAAGGAAAACCCCTGAGAATGAGGAGGGGGCTGATAATGCAGATGAGCAGCTGGATGGGCCAGTGGGTCCAGGGGAGAGGAGAGCATCTTCCCCCATAGGTAGCAGTGTTTCTGCCCAAGGTCTGTCCCCAGAAGAGCTGGAGGACAGAGAAAGGAGTAGGATGCATGAAATAGAGCTGACCAAGCTCAAGTTCAAGGGGCAGTTAGAATTTGAATTGCAATCTAGAAAGTTGGCCTTAGAAGAGAAAAGAATGGATCATGAGCATGAAAAAAGTTTCAGGGAGATGGAGTTTAGAGCCAAGAAGTTAGAGATTACTCCCTCTGGTGGCAGCACACCGTCAGTGCCTGTTGAGGCTAGGGTGTATATTCCTAAGGATCTGGTTAAGGAGTTTTTTAAAAATGATGATATTGGGCTATGGTTCAAGGTAGCCATGACTTCCCACCGGGTCCCTGAGAAGGATTGGGGAGCGGGGTTGTGGGGTCGGTTCCTTAGTGAGGGGCGGGATACTTTGTTGGACTTGCCCTCTGAAGTATATAATTCCTACAGCCACATGAAGAATGCATTGATGACCAGGTATGGGTTAACTCCTGAACTCTATAGGCAGAGGTTCAGGAACTGTAAGAAGATTGAAGGCAGTACCTGGGTTGAATATGTGACTTTTTTGCAGAGCCTTGGATGGTTGGGTAAAGGGTAGCAAAGCAAATGATTTTCAGGCGCTCTTTGATTTGATTGCATGGGAGTACTTGTCCAGTAATTGTTTTCCTGAGCTACGCCAGCACCTGATTGACAGTAGGCTGACTAACCCTAGGCAGCTTGCTGAGGAGGCGGACCGCAGGGTGAGCACCCGGGTCCACAAGGGTCACGTGGGAGACTCCGCCAAGGGTGGGCAGGGTCCCCAGCAGAAGAGTGGGGGGGACAAGGGTAAACAGAGGGAGTTCCAGAGAGGGCCCCAAAGTAAACTCCAAGGGAACCAAGGGAAAGGTTCCCAGCCTCCCCCTGAGAATAAGCACGGGGCCCGACAGGTCCACCTGTTCATAGGGGACTCCTGGTGTGCTACAAGTGTGGCACCCTAGGCCACAGGGCCAATGATCCCCAGTGCTCTTTGTTTGGAAAGCAAGCACCCCCTGGTGCAGTCCCCCGGCAGTTGGCTAGTGTAGCCCTGGGGGAGGAGGTGGGTGCCCAAGGTGGGTGGGATCCTGTAGTATTGTCCCTTGTCTCTTTAGGAGACTCTGAGATGGTCCCTAGGACCCAACTGCCTGAGAACACTAAGAAATACAGGCAGTGGGTGACCATCAATGGCCAAAGGGTGGAGGCTCTGAGAGACACAGGAGCCAGTGTGACAGCTGTCAAGTGTCACCTGGTGTCTAAAGAGCAGGTGGTCCCTGATGCATTCTATCCAGTTGTTGCCGCTGACAACACAGAGAGCCACTGCAAGGTGGCTCAGGTTCCCTTTGAGTGGGGGGGGTCTCTGGTACTCTTCAAGTAGCTGTAAGGCCAGCCATGCCTGTTGACTGTTTGTTAGGGAACGATTTGGAGAGCTCCCCTTGGGCTAAGGTGGAGCGGAGTGCTCATTTGGAGATGTTGGGCTTACCTGATTGGGCATGTGTGACCACCCGGTCCATGGCAGCCAGAGGTGTTCAAGAGGACCTGGAACCTGAGAGGGAGGCCCAGGTGCCTGCCGGAGAGAGAAGAGGCAGGGGGCGCGGGAAACCGGCCCCCGAAGTTCCCATGGTCCAGGAGGAGGCAGACCCTGAGGGAGATGCCCTGGAGCCTACAGGGGAACAGGTAGCTGAACTGGGGGACCTGCCTGAGCTGACCCATTGGCAGCAAGATGGAGGACCCTCCAGGGAGGAGTTCTGCGAGGAGCAGAACAAGTGCCCTTCTCTTGTGGGTCTGAGGCAACAGGCCACAGACCAGGCAGCAGGTGATCAGTCTGGATCACATTGGATCTACTGGGAGAATGGTCTCCTGTATAGCGAGCCTAAGTTTGCTGAGCCTGGTTCAGCCCGTGTGCTGGTGGTACCCCAGCGCTTCAGAGCCTTCCTACTGGGTTTGGCTCATGATGTGCCTTTAGCAGGACATCTGGGGCAGGACAAGACCTTTGAAAGGCTTGTCACCCATTTCTTTTGGCCCCAGATGCGCAGGAGTGTCGCCACTCACTGCAGGACTTGTCAGACTTGCCAGGCAAGTGGAAAGAGTGGGAGGAAGCACAAGGCTCCTCTCCAGCCATTCCCTGTGGTCAGCACCCCCTTTGAACGGGTGGGTATTGACATTGTGGGGCCACTGGACCCCAAGACAGCCATGGGCAACAGGTTCATCCTGGTCTTGGTGGACCATGCCACCCGGTACCCGGAAGCCATCCCTCTTTGGACAGTGACGGCCCCCGTGGTGGGACGTGCCCTGATGGGGATTTTCTCCCATGTGGGGTTCCCTCAAGAGGTGGTGTCTGACAGAGGTACTAACTTTATATCCAAGTATATGAAGTCCCTGTGGCAGGAGTGCGGTGTAACGTACAAGTTCACCACTCCTTACCACCCCCAAGGAAATGGGTTGGTTGAGAGATTCAACCGGACCCTGAAGGGCATGATTATGGGTCTGGAAGAATCCATGAGGCGTAAGTGGGACGTCCTCTTGCCATGCCTTCTTTTTGCATACCGTGAGGTGCCACAGAAGTCTCTAGGGTTCAGCCCCTTTGAGCTTCTGTATGGTCACCCAGTGAGAGGACCTCTGAGTTTGGTCAAGGAAGGCTGGGAGCAATCTCCCAGGAAACCTCCCCAGGATGTATATAGCTACATGCTGGCCTTCAGGAACCAAACTAGGCGTTTCAGGCAACTTGCTGAGGCAAATCTGGAAGCCAGCCAGGAGGAAATGAAGCGGTGGTACGACCAGAATGCCACTCTGGTTGAGCTTCAACCTGGTCAGAAAGTTTGGGTCATGGCCCCAGTGGAGCCCTGTGCGCTCCAGGATAAGTGGACAGGACCCTTTGAGGTGGTGGAGCGCAAGAGTCCTGTTACCTACTTGGTGGACATGCGGTCTCCCAGGAACCCCTTGCGGGTCCTGCACGTCAACCGCCTGAAGCCCCACTTGGAGAGGTCCCAAGTGGGCATGCTCTTAGCTACAGATGCTGGGATGGAGGAGGAGACTGAGCCTCTTCCTGACCTCCTGTCAGCCCAAGAGCAAGATGGATCAGTGGAGGGTGTGAACCTCTCTACCTCCCTGACACCTGAGCAGCAAGGTGACTGTCGCCAACTGTTGGGGCAGTTTCCTGACCTGTTCTCCCTGGTTCCTAGTGTCACTGACTGGTGCGTCCATGATGTGGACACTGGGGACAGTCTTCCTGTCAAGCACAAGGCTTACAGGGTGACTGACAGGGTGAGAGCTTGCATCAAGGAGGAGGTCTCCAAGATGTTTGCATTGGGGGTAATTGAGTCCTCTCACAGCCCTTGGGCCAGCCCAGTGGTCTTGGTCCCAAAGGCTGCCGCGCCTGGTGCCACACCCGAACTCCGGTTCTGTGTGGACTACCGAGGACTCAATTCCGTCACCAGGACTGACGCACACCCCATCCCCAGAGCTGATGAGCTCATAGATCGGTTAGGGGCTGCCCGGTACCTCAGTACGTTTGACTTAACGTCTGGCTACTGGCAGATCGCCTTGACTGGGGCAAAGGAGAGGTCAGCATTCTCCACACCAGATGGGCACTACCAATTCCGGGTGATGCCCTTTGGGATGAAGAATGCCCCTGCCACCTTTTAGAGGTTGGTCAACCAGGTGTTGGTTGGACTGGAAGAGTTCAGTGCCGCCTACCTGGATGACATCGCAGTGTTCAGCGCCAGTTGGGAAGAACATCTGCGCCCCCTCTGGGAAGTGTTGATGGCGCTGCGGAGGGCAGGCCTCACGATCAAGGTGAGTAAGTGCCAGATCGGGCAGGGTTCTGTGGTGTACTTGGGACACCAGATTGGGAGCGGCCAGGTGGCACCCCTACAGCCCAAGATAGATACCATTCTGGCTTGGTAGCCCCCCACAACCCAGACAGCGGTGAGAGCCTTCCTAGGACTCACCGGGTATTACAGGAGATTTGTCAAGGGGTATGGCAGCATTGTTGCACCCTCGACAGAGCTGACTTCCAGGAAGCAGCCCAAGAGAGTGATTTGGACTGACGCCTGTCAACAAGCTTTTGACACCTTGAAGACAGCCATGTGCACAGCGCCCGTGCTCCTGGCCCCCAACTTCTCCAAAGAGTTTATCGTTCAGACAGACGCTTCAGAGCATGGTGTGGGGGCTGTTTTGTCACAGATGAATGAGGAGGGCCTAGACCGACCTGTAGCCTTCCTTAGCAGGAGGTTACTTCCACGGGAACAGAGGTGGAGTGCTATTGAGCGTGAGGCATTTGCTGTGGTCTGGGCACTGAAGAAGCTGAGACCATACCTGTTTGGGACTCACTTCCGGGTTCAGACAGACCACAGGCCCCTCAGATGGTTGATGCAGATGAGGGGTGAGAATCCAAAGCTGTTGAGGTGATCCATTTCCCTACAGGGGATGGACTTCACGGTGGAACACCGCCCTGCTACAGAACACGCCAATGCTGATGGTCTGTCCAGATTTTTCCGCCTTAGTGAAGAGAACTCCCATGAGGTAGGGTAGTTCTCCCCACATTTCAGCTGGAGGGGACACGTGTTAGACCTGGCATCCTTGGCGTGGGTCTCCCTTCCATTTTTTTATGATGCCTCCAATGTTATTGATCTGTTTTTGCTGGTTTAGATGCTTTGGGCACTGTGCCACTGCTATTCAGTGCCACAATGCAAGTGCTCCCTATTGTAAATTGATGTATGTAGTAGTGACTCCATGATTGGATGATTGGTTTACTTGTCAGTCCCTAGTACAGTGCACTGAGTGTGCCCAGGGCTTGTAAATCCAATGCCGCTGGTGGGCTTGCAGCACTTGTTGTGCCACCCACAGAAGCAGCTTGTAAAATGTGTCTCAGGCCTGCCATTGCAGAGCCTGTGTGCAGCCTAGGGCTGCCATGTCGACTTGGTGAGTACACCCACTTACCAGTCCCTGAACCTTCCCTTTACTGCATGTTGGTCACCCCTAAAGTAGGCCCTAGGGCAGGGTGCATTGTAAGTATAAGGTAGGACATGCCCTGGTGTGTGTGGCATGTCCTAATAGTGAATTACAGCCATTTTCGTTTTTCACTATTGCAAGGCTACCTGCTCCCCATTGGCTAGAATGGGCAGTTTGATTATTACACCTTATAATCCTAACTGACCCAGGAAACATGGTAGAAAAACAAATTTAGTATGCCTGAACTCAGGATGATAAAATACATCTTTTATTGAAGTTGGTTTTAACATTCTGTGTTTGAAAATACCTACTTTATAAAAGTGGTATTTTCTTGCCTAACTATCCAAGCCTGCCTCTGCTAGGTTGTGTATTCCTTGTCTGGAGTTTGAGTGACAGGGGCTGGGGGTGGCTACAGGAGACAGGGTGAGTCAGCACAGGGCTGAATAGAGAGATCTGCATCCAGAGTGGAGGGAGGGGTTGCACCTGGGTCTGAATAGGGCTGTGCCTGCCTTCCACAATGCTGGCTCCACCTCCTGCCGGGCGGCTGAGCACTCTGCCCCACATTCTGAAAGGACAGAAGGAGTCCTGTAAACAAAGTGCTCCAGGACTGACCAGAACTGGTTTTGGACTAGGCAAAGGCCTCTCTGCCTCTAGAGAACAAAGAGAAAAGGTGTATAAAAGGGGACCCAGACCCCTAGGAAATTAGATCACTTTTGGGAAACAAGAAGAAACCTTTGCTGAGGAGTGGAACCAAGAAGAAACTGAGGAGTGACTTTCCCTAAGCTGAAGTGCTGCTTGGGGGATTGGCCTGCAGTGGTTGCCTAACTGCCAAAGAAAGGAGAGAGGAACTTTGTGTGTACTTTCATCAACTTGTGAAGGATCTCCAAGGGCTTGATTTTAGAGCTTGCCTCCTGCTGAAGTCTCAGGGACAACAGACTTCACCCACCAGCTCCCCCTGTGTTCCCTTGCTGGGAATTTGGACCTTCTGACACACTTGCGTGTCTCTGGGAGCTGGGAGCGCGACTCAACACGAAGAAGCGTGTCGCCGCAGCCGCTGAGTATCGCATCACCGGAGAAGAGTGTCGATGTCGCAGCAGATGCCAGCGCATCCCCGAAGAAGCGCGCCGCATCCTTCGAAGCGCCTCGCAGCACCGGAGAAAAGTGTCGCCGTCGCATCAGACGCAGTCGCATCCCCGGGGCAGAGCATCGACCTCGCATCAGACGCCGACGCATCGCATCACGAGGCGCGCCCCGCATCCCAGGAGAAGATCGTCGACCTCGCATCAGACGCCGTCGCATCGCCAGGGAAGCGTGTCGCAGGGCCTGTCGCGGCTCCAAAGACTCATCGAAATCGCCGCACGGCCGTTGGGCGTGCACGCATCACCCCTTCATTGTCGCAACCTCAAGAAGACGCCACTTTGTTTCTTTTGCACCAGATCTTCAACGCATCACCGTCCTTGCGTGTAAGGGACTACCGCATCACCTTCCCTGCAACACTTTTCGTTGCCCTGCGTTACGCATCTTAAGGTACATTGAACTCAAAGTGTCGCATTGCTATTTTAAGAGACTCAAGCTAATTCTACCATCTTTAAAGTACAGTATTGTGGATTATTTATGTCATTTATGGTCTTGTGGTAAATCTATATAAAAGATACTTATTTTTATAATACAACCTGTGTGGTGTCCATTTGTTGTGTTGTCACTAGATTACTGTATGTGTTCACAAATGCTTTGCACACTGCCTCTGAACTAAGCTGTCTGCTCGTGCCAAGCTACCAAGAGGGTGAGCAGGGGTTATTTCAGGAGTGTACCCCCTTACCCTGACTAGAAGCAAGGGTCCCTATTTGGACAAAGGTACCTACCTCTGCCAACTAGAGACCCCTAGTTCTAACAAGGTCCCTCATAACTTATCCTTAAATAAGGCCGCTTCTGACATTAATATTGATGCTACGGGCTCACCGCCTCAGACTGTGGATATTAGCAGCATAGTAGACGCGAAGGGGGGGGAGGCCCCAAGCAGGTACGCCTTGAGAAATAAAATCTTTTGCTCTTCAAAATCTATAGGTAATTCTATTACTGCTCCCCCGGCTCCTGGCTGTGGCAGAATTGTCTCAAAAAAATCTGGCAGGAAGGCAGGGGGTAAGATTCCTCGTAACCTCGAAAATCTCCACTTACCTCCTCCAACGGCATTGGCACGGCAGCGAAAAGAACTGTCCCAGCTGAGAATAACCCAGTCCCTTAGATCCTACTTTAAGATGCATTCTAAAACCCAGCAAGTAGGTGAACCCCTGTTGGGAATGGCGGAGTCATTTCAAGCTGTGAGCTCCCCTGATAAAACCCCGGAAGCAACAATGGTCCCTAAATGTGATAATGTCTCGAATGCTCAGGCAGACCATTTGAACCTTCCAACTTCAAATAGGTATTAAGTGTTAGGGGACTGCAACAGTGACCTCGCCAGTCTCTCTGAGGAGTTTGCCTAGTACCCCTTGTGTTCGACTCTTGAGGCCCCTCAGAAAACTAATAGTTTCAATCAATCGGAGCTGATGAAGATGTTAGAGGGATTATCCTTGGAGATTAGGAGTAAGTTCGCCATCTCAGAAAAGAGTCAGGCAAAAATTCAAGACACATGCGATGCTCTAGAAGTGAGAATATCTGCAATCACGGACAGAATTTGTCTAATGGAGGCCTCTGTTGAGGTTCTGAATAAGGAAGTAGAGGCCAATCGAGTTGACATTCAAACATTAAAAAGTGGCGAAAAATCTATTCTGGACAAGCTTGAATCTCTTGAGAACAACTGCAGACGGAACAACATTAAAGTTCTTAATGTCCCAGAGGGTTTGGAGGGTGATAACATTAAAAGTTTTTTATAGGCCTTTTAAAAGAGTATATCCCGTCCATTGACACCTTAGATCTTGAGGCCGATATTCAGAGAATCCACAGAGACCCGTTCTCAAAAAACCCAAATAGGAAAACACCTAGGAGAATCCTAGATAACTTTAAAACCTTCCTATTAAAAGAGCGCATACTATCCGCTGCCCTTAAAGCCGGCTCTTTCACCAAAGGTGACTGGTCCTTCCGGATTAGATCAGACCTCTCCAGAATCACGCAGGACAGACAATGGGAACTGGGGAAGTTTATTCCAACATTAAGATCCCTAGATGCAACAGCCCAAATGAGGTTCCCCGCTCTCCTGAAAGTAATGTGGAAGAATAAAATGTTTAACTTTAGAGACCCTAAGGAGGTAGGGGTCTTTATAGATCAAATCAAGGCTCAGGGATAATTCTATGTCTTCTTTTTCTGTTTAAGTTTTTTCCGGAGGAGGGTGTGAGCTCCACTGGGTGGTTTATCATCAGGCCCAGGGTATTATCAGGTAGGGTTCCCTTGGGAGGGAAAGGGGGCACAGTTGGAGAAAGTTATTTTTTGTTTTCACAGGGTGGGGAGCATATTATTGAAAAAGAAAAAAAATGTCCTCATTTGCTTAACCTAAAGGATATTATAAATAAAAATGGAGTGGTCTTTGAGCAGGTAAACTGCCGGCTACCTGTAACATCGGTAATAACTGTAATGATGGGTCGGATAAAACCTTAATTCCTCCTTTAACATCAATTACAATTTTAACGTGGAATGTTAATTGGCTTAGGGTTCTGAGCAGACAGAGGAGAATCCTCCAATATCTGAGCCAATCGAAGTATGATATTATCATCCTCCAAGAAACTCATTTAACCTTTGACGAATGGGAGACTATCCATTCTAAGCAGAGATGGATTGAATGGTCCATTCATACATCCCAAACATGTTATACCAAAGGAGTGGCGTTGATTATCAATCACTCCGCTAAAGCAACACAAGGGGATGTTAAAACAGACACCAAGGGACGATGGATCTTTGGTGACGTCAAAATCCAAAATGAATGGTTTACCCTTGAAGGGTATTATGGTCCGAATATAGATGACGATGGACCTCTAAATGTTATTTACAGCCATTTGATTCAATCCAACTTTCCTATCATCATGGGGGGTGATTTTAATATTCTTATGAATCCCGCTCTTGATAGGTCTAAAGGGGGGAGGGTAGTGTCCACAAAGATGGGTTCTTTCATTAAAGTGTTGATGAAGGACTTACGCCTGATAGATATCTGGAGGAAGAAACACAAGGGATTGGGTGGCCACAAAGACTTTACATTCCATAATAAAAAACACGGTCACTTTTCTAGGATTGATTTCTTCCTGGTGGATACCAGACTGTTGAAGTGCATTGCCTCTGTAACACATGTCCCGGAGCACCTCTCTGATCACTCTGCTGTAGCCTTAGAGCTACAAATACTGGGAGTCGTGTCAACTAAAAGGTGGACTTTTGACAGAACCTTACTCCTAGACCCCCTAATAATTTTGCAGTTGAAAAAAGAAACAGTATCTTTTTTTGAAGCTAACAAGGATTCGGCCTCATTGGAGGTAATATGGGATGCCTATAAGGCATTTATCAGAGGTAGCGTAGTAAGTTTGGCAGCCAGGAAACACAAAGAGGGCAGATTGACGATTCAGAAATTGGAAGATGATATTTCCAGGGCAAGGAACAAAAGTAAATCTCACCAAGATATGCAATTGCGTAGGTAGGAAAGCAGAGAGGTTATAGCTAAGAAACAGATGCTAATAGATCACTTGGATGACATTACCAGGAAAAAATGTAAAGCTAGCAACTTAGCTAATTACGAATTTGGTGAGGGATGCGGGAAGCTCCTTGCCTGGAAGTCCCGGATAAATCAGACTAGGAACATAAATATAGAGGTAACTATTGCAGACTCAGGCGAGATTTCCTTGGACAATTCCAAAATAGAACAGGCTTTTGAAGTTTTTTTCCAGGATTTATATACTGAGGATCTAGTGGTCTCGGAGTCTCAAATAAAAAAATACATTGAGGGTATCTCCCTACCATCCCTCACAGAAGATCAAACTACTCTGCTGAATCGGAAGATTTCTCTGGCAGAGCTTAAGACCGTGATGAAACATCTAAAAAGAGGTAGCGCAGCAGGGACAGATGGTATCCCTAATGAATTCTATGTGGCTTTGATTGAAGAGATTGCTCCTGTCCTTGTGGTCCTGCTTGACAAGATCTTCGTAGATAATAACCCAATCCCTAGGTCCTGAGACGAGGCTGCCGTCTCTTTGATTTTAAAGCCAAATAAAGACGCAAGAAAATGCGAGTCATATAGGCCTATCTCCCTGCTGAATTGCGACTATAGAATCTTTGCGCAAATTCTAGCAGGGAGGTTGAACCCTGTAATGAATTCTTTGATTCATCCTGATCAGAAGGGATTCATTAGGGGCCGTCAACTTCATGATTTAACGCATGATTTGATTGGTGCGATCGACATAGCCTCCACCAATTGTCTACCCCTCACAATTTTTGCATTTGACGCAGCCAAGGCATTCGATAGGGTGAGTTGGCCCTTTTTAAGCTATATGACCTGAACTTTTGGGTTGGGGGATCATTTTGTTAGAGCTATTAGTAACATCTATAAAACCCCCACTGCTAGACTTATTGTTAATGGTAATTTGTCTAAATCGATTACGTTGGAGTGGGGGACGAGACAGGGGTGCCCCCTTTCCCCTTTACTTTTTGATCTATATATAGAACCTTTGGCTTGTAGTATTAGGGCTAGTCATAGCTTTGCCTCATTTGAATGGGAAGGATGGGGAAAAAAAGTTGCGTTAAAAGCGGATGATTTGATTATTTTTTCTAGGGACTCCCCCGTTATCCTGCCTAGCCTGGAGAACATCTTAATGAGTTTTGGGAGGGTTTCAGGATATTTAATTAATGCCCAAAAAACAGAAATTATGTCATGGAATACACAACCAAGTAACGTGACAGTTAAACAGCAAATTCAATATCTAGGCATACAAATTACACAAAATATTACTAAACTAGCCCAAGTAAATCTCGACTTAAAAAGGAAAGAGGCGGACGCATTATTAAGATCTTGGAACGGTCTTTCACTGTCTATTCCGGGCCATTCTAACCTGATTAAAATGTCAATCCTGGCAAAATTTACCTTAATTTTTTATACGATCCCTCTATTTTTTGATCACTCTTCCCTGAAAGATTTGCAAGGGAATATAAATAGTTTTCTCTGGTCCAACAAGGGGGTGAGGATTGCATGGAGGAAGTTGCGATGTGCAAAGTTAGAGGGGGTATAGTCAGTCCTGACTTTCGTTTCTACTGCTATGCCTTTCAATTAAAGAACGTAAGGTCCCTCTTGTTTGACTCCTCTTGTTTTCCTCCGCTGCTTCAAGCGATGTCCAAAAATACTCCTCAGGGAGGTGATGGCTGTTTGTTTAAGTTTGGGTACCCAAAATACTTTAAAAAAATTAAACTTAAGGTTTTAAGATCTGCTTGCGAAGTTTGGTACCATACTAGGAAGATTCTTAAGATTCCATATTATAGTGCAGGTGCTCCTATGTGGAACTCTCCAGGCACGCCTGTGTGCTTAAAAGATAGTTTATCGATTCCTTTACTGGAAGAAGGCATTTTGAAATGGGGTCAATGTTACAAGATAATAAACTTCTTCCATGGGAGGTACTCTGTAACAACACTCATCAAAGATTCTCAAGATTTAAGTTCTATCAGCTATCCAGTTGGGCTGCTAAGTTGGATAAAGAGGGAGAAGTAAGTGAATAACATGAAATTAGCCTACGAGGCCCCCTCCATCAATGTAAAGAGGTCTCCAAATGGTATTGGCTTTTGGTTAAGGGGGAGCCACCATTAGTGCCCATGGAGGAGTCCTGGAGAAGAGGCCTGCCGTCGACCAACGTAACACACTTATGGCAAGTATCAATGCGCACATTATGGAATGTGGTTAAAGCCGCCTATCTTAGGAGAAATCATATTTTCACACTCCATAGGGCATACTGGACCCAGAAAAAGCTCTCAAAATTTGGAGGTGAAGGACGGAAGGTCTGTCGGAAGTGTGCCTTGGGTGATGCTGATGACTTGCACATGTTCTGGCAGTGTTCTCCTATCCAGGTTTCTGGGACAATATCGGTAAGACTGTTTCGGAGGTCTTGGGGTGAGAAATCAAGATAAGCCCGACTTTGGTAATTTTTGGGGTCCTTCCAGAGGACAGTGCTAGCTATAACCTCTCTAACCCACAAGCTTCCCTATTATTCATGATAATCCTTCTCGCAAGGAGGGAAATTTGCTTAAAATGGATCTACGCTCAACCCCCTGTAATATTAGATTGGGTTGCTTCGGTGAAACAAATCCATAGATTAGATCTTGCTAGCTCCTCAAGAAAAAGAATCAGAATGTGGGGGATTTGGGACGGGTGGGTCAATAATCTTGATAATATAATATCCTGAAAATTCACAATACTTACAAAAAGTCCAATGATTATGAAATAAGTGAGATATGAGGAAGAGGTATGATCTTGGGGAGGTGGTTACTCCTCTTTATTTATTTATTTGTCGAGTTTTATATAGCGCTGGCTAGACCCGTAGGTATCAGAGCGCTTTACCTATGGATCGTTGCGTTACAAGTTACAAATTACATCCGTTATCAGAGCATAGTAAAACATAGGCAAAAGAAAAAAAATATAACAATAATGTTACAGTAATTAGTCGGGGGGAGGAAGGAGATACAGCGGGGAGACGGGGAGAAATGTGCCCCATGTCCGGCTGGGTAGGTGACGGCCGAGGGGGTGAACCCAGGCCGGTCTCCTCTATAGCTGTCTGGCAGCTCCACCGGGCATCAGCCATGTTGCCCAGGTCTCAGCGGTTCCGAATAACAAGAAAAACATTTTTTTTTCATGCTTACATTAGATTACAGTAGCATAGTCAGACACAGAAGAAACAAGTCCCCAAAAGAGGAATAGAGGAATGGGGTGGGGGTTGGAAACAGGGGGCTGGGAAGCGGATCAGTTCTGGCAAATCGGCAGTGGTAGGGAAGTACCACTTGGGGGCCCAAGAAGTTAGAGTAAGAGGGCACCTAGCCCAGATGTGGTAAAATAGTCATTACGTCCAGTGCCAAATTCAGTCACCGCATTAGGTCATCTCGGTAATGTGGGGGTACCGTGCAGCATCGCGTTCCATGCCTCCCTCAGTAGTTCCTGTACTCTAGAGCGATCCATCAAAGCGGTGGAGAGATGTTTGGCAGGCTTCTGCATTATCTGGTATGAAGTGCGTGGCTGCGGTGTGTAAAATCACAAATGATGTGGAATGTCAGGCTTCCACTATGCGAGCGCCATCTTATTTGCAGGGAGAAGAGAGTCAATAATGATGAGGTCAGTTGCGATCATTATAGAACCCAAACAACAAATGGGCAGCTGGCAAGCGATGAGTTATGGATTTGGCAGGAGTGAGGCACTCTCCAATAAATACCTTCCTTAGGATCTTTGCAGCCGGTTTCGATGGATCCCCGGGTGTCCAAGTAATCAGACGGTACCGTTACCTCCATCCGGGGAACCAAGAATAAACCATTGGCCTGCCCAAAGACTATCCACTTATCTATAAATGAGGACAAAAAAAATAACAAATAAAAAATAATAATTTCTTTTCGTATCGCCATCCTAAAACCAGGTATTCCCTGGCCTTAGTTTTTGGAGCTGTCCCATCCTTGTAAATATAGGGCAGTGTCAAAAAGCAATTGGTCTTGCGGCGGAACATCCACTTCAACACTTATTGCATGCCCCTTTCATGCGTGAAGCTTGAAAAGGGGCCTTATTTACAAGGCGGCATTAAGCCACGTTAAGTGGCTTAACTCTGTCTTGTAAATAAGGAGAAGAGGATATCCCCTTGTAAATATGCCCCAAAGTGTTCTAACACTTTTGTTAGGTCCGGCGTCATTACTACATGGGAATTTACTGAAATAACAGTAGCGGCAGTGAAAAAACAGTGCCCCTGGCTTCAACGCCCAATATGTTACAATCAACAAATTTGAATAACAGTACCGGCTTTTACGACGATAAATTAAAAAAACACCTAATCATATCTAATTACGTGGCTACTGTTCTATTTCATCCCCTAAAGCAACTAATCAAGTTAGGGCCTTCGAACTTTTCCATTTGATCAATGATGTTTATTCCAATTTCAGTTATCTAGGTGAATGCGTGTTCAAATGCCATATAAACCTATGTGTTTTGTGATTAGTCAGGGTCACAGTAACGCTTTATTTATATTTATTGAACAGTGATATTTTTTCATTTTTCAAAGTAAGTGAATAACAGCAATATTTATGACCACAATGTTTCAGAATTAGACATGACTGTGTTTACTGAACAGAACCTAACATTTTCTAAATGTGTCAAGTCCCTGTGAAACATGACTGACCCAGATCTTTTGGCACATTTATTATATTTCACACCTCATGCAAAAAGTAAAATAAAAGCATACAAATTGCACGACTGAGAACAATATAACTCCATGTTAAAAGAAATGAGGCTAACTGTACAGCCACCAGAACGAATCTATTATTCTATTTGAAGCAGCAAACCTTGTTAATTACTGCTTCACGCCAAGACTAAACATCGGGGATTCACATTATGCTGTTTTCTTGGGATCCCTGGGAAATAAACTGTTGGAACTCCTGTTGCTTGTTGCTCAGAATTATCAGAAACTGGGAAAATACTTGATGCTCTACTAATGTTAAACACAGAGGACAAAAATACCATAAATAAACTGAACAGCAAATGCCACCTTATGAAGATTTGGAGGAACATTTCTGTTTTTATTACTTTTTACATTTGCTAAATGCTATAATTCTTCCATTCTCATTTTTTTGCTATAAAGACAATTTAGCATTAAAGATCACACATTTGTTAGTAAAGTATTTCATTTTCAATTATCTAATTTAGAATTATTCTGCGTATAATAAAGCTCACAGCAGCTGCATTTGATTCAGAGATGTTGCCAAGCTAAAAGAACATCATTTAAAGTTTTGGCGATTAACTTTTGCCTTTGGATTCTCAAAGTATTGCATGCATGACTAGCGTAGCTCACATCATGTGCATCCTGCCGGGGGCAGCCAGAGGCCTGAAGCCTATGGCAAAAGGAGCTCATGAACAAGTTAAAGGTCACACATAAATTGCAGAGCATGATTGAGGGAAAATATTATTATTCATAGTGCAGAAGGAAAATATATTTTTTGCAATATTAAGCATTGACGCTTCTTCCAATATGTAAGGAAAAGCAGGCATCCACTTCTTAGGTTTCTGTTTATTAATAGGAAGAATATATTTCTATAGATACTGATTGATTTGACAAAACAAAATTCGACCTGCTGATGTCAGGGCCATCGGAAAAAGGAATGTAAAAGTTCAATGGAACAGGATTTGGAGCAGACAAAGAAGAATTTCTCCAGTTCATTTACCTCTCAGGCTAATACCACCAATAGCAGAGCTTTAAAAGGGGGTTGGTCCTGATGGGATTCAGACCCAGCAGTAATAAAAATGATGACTTTGAATTGAGTATCTCTCGAGCCCATTTTCATGTCCTTAACTATACATGCAAAAACACTGATGGATTTCTCAAAAATGACTTAAAACTCTCCTCAGAGCACCCAGAGTGACAGTCAGTTATGTACTGATTGTAGTTACCATTTTATGTGAAAGTCTGTGAAGGTGCTAAACACAATACAAATATTGACAGCTCTAAAAGAAAAATAAATGCTGTATTCTCATGTGGTGAGAGTGTCCAAGAGTGTAGGTGTATGTGTGCGTGACTGTGGGTGTGAAAAACAGCACACGGCGAAGGGGAGGTGATACAAGGACTTATGCAGAAAGACAGAGAAAAAAAACAGTGATGATAAAGGAAATTACGTATGAGATATGCAGATAGAGGATTCTGGAAAGATGTGGGGGGAAAGAAGGTATTACTGGCTGAGAGAATGCAGAGGAAGGTGGTGTCATGGAGAAAATGGAATGAACAGGGACACTCGGAAGATCACCCTCCCTTCTAAAGACCTTAGTAAAGTTTACTTCATAGCCTCATATTTTCATAGTTTAATGGTCCTGATGATGACTCATTTCAAGGCCAGGGCAGAAATGTCATAGACATAAAGGTCGAGTGGAACCTACATGATTGTATCCATTGATGGACCGATAATTAAATGCACATTAAGGAACATCAATTCTCTACTCCTTTGGTTTCTTTGCTCATTTTATTTTGGACACACTGAGTTGTTAATCATCACTGTATGAATACTCATGAGCAGTGAGCACTTTTTGTATAGTACTAAACATTTTAGAAACTTGTTTATGTGTTTCCATGGTTCAATAATTGTGTTTTGAAATTTAAAAAATTCTCATCTATTGAAATTTATATACGAACACATTTCTTATTACATGGAACCATTTTTTTTGTCTGACTGTAACTATTTAAGCCCAATAATTAAAAAACTCTCCAAAAAGGAATTCTCATACTTCCCAGAACCCGGAATCACACCCCAGAACAACTGAGATGCTATTTGAATTTGCTACCCTTCAAGGAGAGCCTGGATACTCAGGGCCAGATTACGAAGGAGGTTTGACCACAACCTCGTTGGTTGCGGTCTGACCGCCATCTGCTGCTGCAGTCTGACCGACGCATTATAATGGTTGGAGGCAGCAGGTGGAGACACCGTCCGATGCTTTCCAACGGGCTGCAGGAGCCTGTCAGTGTGTCAGAATCCCTTCAAAATCCCTTCAATAACCGCACCGCCATTGGGATTATGATGTTGGTTTCCGACAGCAATTCCATGTCGGCCTTTCCGACATGGAAAGACTGTCGGAAAGTAACATTGGGGGCCCATAGCAGAGCCCCCTTCCCTCCTAGTCCTCTCCGGGCCTGGGGGGCACCTATGATGTCCCCCTAAACATTCATGGACCGTGTGGCCGGCACCATGAGGTGCCTGCCACATGGTGCACTAATGTTTGAAAACATCCATTTTTCAATGTAAGCTTGCGCTGCGGCCCTTTTCCACCTGCCGCACAAACTTCCATTGAAAAATGGATGTTACTGACCGCCCATCCAAATATTGCGGTTGGAACCGCTGACCTAGGGTCGGGCGGTTCCCAATCTGCAACGGTGTCTGACATCATAATAAGGCCCTTCGTTTTTCAAAATACACCTGGAGCCGTTGAATAATGTTCTCCTGTTCTCATTCTCTTTTCTGAAGCTTACAGTAGCTTGGTATTATCACACGTGCAAGCACTCAATTAGCAATGGGCTAGTTCTAAAATAATATGACAATGTGTAATAAACAAATAAAAAAGAGGGTATATCTTTTTTAATAGCACAAAATTAACTTGGATTACCCTTTGTGGCCTAGAAAGGCAGGCTCCTGCATTTTCGTAAAGGCCTGAAAATTAATAAACTGCCACATGCTCAGCAGGTTCTTCATTCTGGTTAGCATCTAAATAACAAAAAATGCAATGAATTGCCTTCTAAGAACCTCTCTTTTGGGATTTATTAACACATAAATATTTCCTATAGTCTCTTTCCCATTATAACTGGAAAAACATTTTAAAAATGTTTCAAAGGCTGTGAACACTGAAAATGACTATGCTATACTTTTTCAGGTTTAACCTTTAATAACTGAAAAGACCCAACCAAAATGGAAACAACCCTCATCAGTGACAACATAGAAACACTGATAAACACCTGTTGAACAACAAACTAAAGGTCAATCAAAGAAAGGAAAGAGAGAGAGGGAATTAATAATTGTTATTATTTTTTTAAGGAGCCAACATATTGTAACTTTGTCATATAAGGTAGCAGCTGGAGTGATTGGTCTAGGATAATTCTGCTTGAGTTATGTTGTTTAGGGATGTCACTTGGCTATTTGTTGCTTAGGGATGTCACTTTTGTTTTTCTTTTGTTTCCTCCAGTTTTGTGTTGTTGCATTAAAGGGGCAGGGCTGAGAAGAATGTTTTGGGTGTGATCTGAATATTGTATACACTGTTGAGCATCTGGGAACATTAAAATTATATTTGATTGTTTGGCAGTATTTCATTCTTTCACTGATTGGTACAGTGGCTGGCTCATAAGACTTTTATCCAGTGTGCACTATTAGATCTAGCCGCAGACAGAGAAAGGCTAAAACAGTTTGCTACATCAGACCCCTTTTCTAACTAGTCAATATTGCCAAACACCCCAGGCGTAAAACATTCAATACAAGGTGTAGTGAAAGGCACCTGTGAAAAGAGTGCTGTCTTCCTGCACATGGGATAGTGGTGAAAACATGGCACAAGACGTTCCACATACCAACAAAATTCATAGATGCAAGGTGTCCCATTGTTATGTGTGATACCGTTAGCTAACCCTGGATTTTTACCCAACTGCACTTTACTGTTGAGCATTTGGGGCCAATAGTGACAATGTTAAAAGCAACATTTCAAGTGGCAAAATACAATGGTATGTCTTTTAAAAGGTCAGGACTGACTTAAAGTGAGAAATTTGCCATAGGGACAATTGGCAGCTGCAGCTATGAATGTCCACACAATAGCAGCACCACCTTAATGTAATCAAGCAAAGAGTGTAGAGAAGCTTGATTAACGCATCAAGGCCCATATGTACCAAGACATTTAGCATATCTTAATGGACCACATTGCTATTTTGGGCCGTTAATAAATGCTAAATAGGCTTTCCATATGTACAAAAGCCAGTAAGGAGGTCACAAACTGCAATTTCTACCCCCATAGAAATCGCATTTTGGGAATATCAAAAAAATAAATCGCAAATAGGGATTTCTTAATTGCGTTTTTTAAGCACATGTACAAAGCATTTCCTAAATGTGACCTGGGCATTTAGGAAATAACATTACCATTGAATCAATTTAATGGAAACCATGTGCAAAACGAAAAAAGGCACCCAAAATGCACTTTTTGCAGTGCCATAGAGCTCAAACGCGCCCTGAGGGCATTGGTGTGCTTTACAGGTGCACCACTATCTTTTTCTGTAGATTTAAGGGGGGGCATAGGCCCTTGCATGCAAATGATTTAGCATTTCCAAAATTGTGTTTTCCTATTAGGAAATCGCAAATTTGGATATGCAAAACCATTCGTTCCTGTAGGCCTAACTGCATTTCCTAAATAGCGATTTTCTAATAGCAATTGGGACTCTGAGGGAATCGCTATTAGGAAATCACAATTTCCAAAGTTCAAAGTTTTAAAGGTTGCACAAGGGACTATGCTCTTGGCTGGGTTGACCACTCCTACAATGTCATAATAATCACTAAGGAATAGGTGAATGACCCTTAACTGTATCCAGGAATTTGTTAATTAAAACATTTGACTATAGTAGTCCTACTTTTTAAATCCATTAATAGTCCTGTACACCAAAAAGGCAAAACAGAGCGAGTGTGAGAGGAAGTGAGATGTGAGAGTGTGTAATGAGATGTGAGTAAGAATGCAATACACACACTTTCTTTGCTTAAAAAGGTGAAACATAAGTCCGTAGGACACACTTCCAATGGGAAGGCATTGAAGTACTTCTCCTTTAAAGGAAATATGTACATTATAACAACCTGCAAAAAAACAACCAGTTTTGTTAACACTGGAAAAATAGGGGCCTCATTCACAAAGATAAGATTGCACATTTGTGTATGTTTTACTCTTTTACGGTATTCACAAATTAAGATTTAATAGTAACTTTACATCTGCAAAGACTCTGCAGTTGGGTAAGAGAACCTTGCAAATAACAAGATAAGACAGGCCTACCTTTGGACGTGCGGAGTTCTCCGCCCCCCCCCCGACTGCAGAGCTTCCACAGTCGTAAAGTTACTATTCCATTTTAGTTTGTGAATAGCAAAAAAGAGTAAGCTTATATGAAGGAGTAAGTTTACCTTTGCGAATCGGGCCCATGGTTTTTGTCTATTTTGGAGGTTGGGCAGCTGAACAAAAACTGATAAGCACCGATTTCAAAACATTTGGAAAACACAACGGAAATTCACAAAAAATATTCTCTGAAAACAGGACAACCTAAAAATGCCCTATATATTCTGATGTTTTATGTTATGGTCAAATAGGTTCGAGCTGGACTATCTGCTAAAAACAAGAGAGAGATAACCAATTGGAACAGTCAAGTTGACATAACTTGAGCCTATGCCTTAGGTTGGCTCAGTCCATTGACCTGCATAGAGAAAGGATTACAGATTAGGGCAGATCTGACATCTATTTATGAATCACTCTTTTTCCTGTGCACCATAAACAATTATCTGCCATAACTTTATTGTCTTTTGTATTAATGAGTACATTTTTTAATTACTCCTGCTCTGCTCTTAGTGGAGGAAGCGTGTGTGATAATATGCAGACCATCTGCAGTCCTGTACGTTTATCTTCCTCTTTGTTGTCCTGTATTTGTAAATCACGCTATCTTTTTCACATAATTATTGCAAAATGGTTCAAAAGTTAGGCAAGTACAAAAGATGAAGTTTCATGTTGTCTTGTATGAATGAATGTGACTATTCTTTTTTATTTTTTCTATGCCGCATAAATGAATGACTTTGATGCTATTGTCAGAAGGTGCAGTTATGCATATGCACCTCTTGTACAACTTAAAAGATTTATCATATGCTGTTTGGCCACTTTTCAAGGGCCAGCCATCACTAAGCAGAGCAGAAAATATGTTGGAAGTTCATTTTCAGTTAAAGTCCCCCTTTATTTTAATTAAGCATGGACAGTTTTACCAGCCTACACCGTAAATTGGTGGTGAACAATTTAAAACTTAGTTGATCAGAAGGCTCTATCAATTCCTTCATTTTATATATACTGCAAAAAATGTAAAATCTATTGCTTTACTGTCTCTTATCATCTCCACTAAGTTATTAAAAGGTAGTAGGAGGAATGCTTGCAAATAATCTACTCATTGCAATTGCTCGAAAAAGCTTTCCAACCCATCACCTTTCACCCAATGTGCCGCTCTTGGCAGATGCCCACATTATGCAATCAGTACTGATCTGGTTCAACACAAGGAGAAGAGATTCCATGTCTCACCTTTTAGCAGTTCTCTTCCTTAGAGCCTATTCGGGTTGTTCTAGTCAAGCCATATGCAGATACAACAAGGTAAAATTATTTGTGTCAGTTCTTTGAGTACAGGCTTTAACTAGGCAAAGGAAACCTTACTTTTCATTGGATTAATTCAAATAAATGTATCATTTATTTTGAATTAAGTAATTAGCAGATTTAAAAGCTTACAGGCCTGTTTTAAAGTTTATTGGTAACTGGAAATCCTCTGATTTCTGTGGAAATTGTGAATATGGAATGGGATTGACAGGATACATTTTCTCACCATTCAGGTGGTGGATTGTACTCCTTCTTTAGAGGTCCATCAAGAAGCAGGATGTTTTTTCATCACTGACAAGATCAATTTTAGCCTTGGCAAGAGGGCCAGCAAGCTCTGAAAGACTGCGTGTGGTATAACAAAATACCTGCCATGTCAGGGGTGAATTTCTGACAAAAATGTCCCCACTAACATAGGTGGTGTTTGTTTCGGAAAAACAAAAAGGAATGGTATTGATGTACAGGGACTTTTCTCCCTGGGCATTGCGGCCAGTGTTGATTTTTTCCGGCGTGCTTTGCAGACCTTGGCAGGGAAAATCTGCATTGAAAGATTATCTCTGTCTTTGGAAACCAAGTAGATCTGTCATGAAACTCAGTACTCATGGTTTACTTCTAAACTTCACAGGAGCAGAATGATGCTAGTTTCGCAACTCCCAACCCTAGATTCCACTCAGACCCCCAAAAACGCTGAGGGTCAAAGCGAACCCAGAGGGGTAGAGGGGATGGGGATAGAGAAGAGACTGCCTTGTTTAGCTGTTCCTGGGTTCACCACTAGTCTCTCGTGCAGGTATATCACTTGTTCAATTCATATTTTCTTCCGGGAACTTATAGGTGAACTGTAAATGTAACACAACACTATGTTAGAACTTTCTCCTGAACCTTTCTTCCTAGTCTATTTTGTATTTCTTTTCATTCAAACTCTTACCCTCTAAACTAGGCCTTTTGCTTCTCTTCTTTAATTTATAATATTCGTAAAATATTTATATATTTCTTTTAGGGTTAGTTGCCTTCTTTCTTCCTATTCTTTCATGATACAACTTTTCCTTATTTTCTATTCATGTGCTATCTTACTTAGAATTCTCCTTTCTTAATTACTTTTTAAAATATCATCTTTATTCAATACTTTTATTTTCCTTTTTTGGTTGTGTACTTGTGGTTTGAAGTCTTCTGGATCAGGATTTGGTTCCTGTCAATGAGCGTGAAGATTAAAGATAAGAAATTGCTTTTCCGTTATATTTAGAGCCTTTTATCTCGTGTCTTCAAATGAATCTTCTTGCCTTGAGCTATTCCTTACTTTTGACTCCCTAACTAACTTTTCCGTCATACTCGGACAACTCTACCCTAAACTAATCTCTATGCACATGTACAAAACTACACTACCTCCCTGACTAACTAGAATGCAAGCGCCAAGCAACGACACACTCAGTGAGGAGACTCAGTGAAGTGCGTGGTTCCAAACATTATAGGCGCACTTCACTGCATCCTCTGCGCTCGTGACTTCCGCAGTTCATGAGAGACTAGACCTGCAACAGCTGTTGTAAGATCCAGCTGCTTCTGGGTTCCTTGGTGAGTTGTAACGCCGAAGACTGAACCTGGAAGAGTCCTGAGGTGATAGAGGCATCTGATACCCATCTGATAAGTAAGTACTCCCACATGCTGGGAAGCTGCTGTGTTCGTCGGGGGAGCCCTGACAAGATTGACTATCTCTAAATGGGGGGGGGGACTATGAATTTGGAGGAGTGGGACAGCTGCAGTATACAGAGGATGTTTTGTTACGCCACACCGCAAATGATCCCCATATGTCTTAAGTGGGAGAGTCCATGTAACAAATAGTGGAAGGATTGCAGAGGTTAGAGATCTGAACAAATGTAATATCCATGACTTTAGTGTAATCATCAATGATTCGTTCTTTTCCACACAAGGGACTGAATTTTGAAGAGATCATCTTTTTCCCACCATTCGACAACAGAGTATAATTTGTTTATAACATTGAAACCCTTGCATTAATGTAAGGATGGTCCATTTGCACATTGTTGCCATTGTCTTAGAGATTCACTTATCATTAGGTTAGCCTTAGATGATATTTTTGGTTTAAAATGGTGAGTGAAGCGGGAATATGGCTGCTCCACTTCTTATTCCTCTTTCAGCTTGGTCCTGCGTGAAGAACATACACAACATTTTCCACCAAAGCAGACCCCTGGACTTCGCACTTTCCCAGTGAAAAGGGAGGTATCCACACACACAGACTTTTCTTCGACCAGGAAAAGGCCTGCCTTCTCAGAAACGTATCTGAGGAAGAAAAATCAGCCCCAACATTGCTGAATGAAACTTCATGGTGTAAGTTTGCACCAGCACACATTTGAATTGTACTGCTGCCTGACTCCAAACTCCAAAGAACTGTGAATATACACCATAGGCCTATATAAATACTGCATGAATCCTAGCAGAGATATGACAAAAGATTTGATGTCATCCCCTTCAGCTTCCTCCGGCACATTTAGGATATTTTTGTTGTTCCCTCTGGCATTGTTCTCCAGTGTCTTCTAATTTATGCTGACAATCCCTTTCTCTGAGATCAATTCCCGAATCTCTTCTCTGTTAGGTACAGTTGAGGTTTTCAGCTCTAACACTCTGTCCTCTAAGGCATGGTCCTTAACGTCAGGGAATATATTTTTTTCTCCAGACTTTTACATGTCCCTTGTATGTCTCTCTGATTTGCTTCAGAAATAGCAGACCTATTTTTGATTTCAGCTGAAAGTGGTGCAGCATGGATTCAATTTGTTCGCAGAAACAGTCACTATGGTGTTAGAACAACCAGGCTATCTGGGATAGCCCGTTCACCTGGGCAGGTAAGCCAACCGATGAATGGGAGTGATCACCTTGTGCTGCTGCCAGCCAAGCTCCTTCCACTGCTTCCTTTGCAGGTTGCTCTTCCTTCCTGCCTTCATCCGTGTAGCTAAAACCTGATACCTACTGGTGTCAGCTAGCCCTAATAACCCACAGGTTTCCATCTCCTCAAAAATAAAAGTCTGTCCTGCACCCCTCCCCTTAGACTGGAGGGCCAATTCCCTCAAAGTCTTCTCCATGGACTCCTTGGAATCCCTAGGCTCATTGACACCCGGGTTGACAATAACCCCGCAGGGGTTACAGTTTTAGGCAGAATCTTAAAGAATGCCCACAGAGAGGGAATCATTTAACCTTTTGTTGTTTTGGCTGGGCCCCTTTGACCTTTTGGCTCCCAGAATTCCCTAACAGGTTAGGGATGGGGTTTAGACTTGAAACATCTATATTTTGTGTTGGTGAGGGGTCACCGTAAGAAGTTGTCACACTAACCCGCCTTCCACTTTTACGTTTTGCTGTAATAATGACAGGCACCCGGGGTTGTTTAATTGTACAGGATGGGGCCTTATGTAACTCTTTAACTACACTCCTTAAGGAATACCTATTCCTTTTCGCCAGCCTCCTATTTTCGGCCAGCTTTTCTGTTTGTCCCTCTCTGGCCTTACCTTTCTACCCGGGTAACTCTGGCAGTCCCAAGGGGGTACTTATTCCCCTTTCTCCTTCCATTGGTGATTCCTTGTGGCTTAAAACACTGTTGTGGGAAACGGAACCCAAGGCTTGGTAGGTAGAAATATCAATTTGGACGTGCTAACCTTACTTTCTACCTTCTGGATGCTGGTCAATCAATATGCATGTGCTGCCTCCTTTCCCCTGGAGAGGAATCCTCACTGCTACCCTGCAGCCCTTCCTCACCTCCATCATGCACTTCCAGTGCTTGGCGTGGGAATTGACCTAACTTGCCATCACACACGCTGTGACTGCCCTAGAGGGAAGGGGAACCAACACACCCACACCCAATTCTCTGAAGGCAGGGGCCTGGCTACTAGTTTCAGTGAGTTTCTCTGTAGCTATCCGCTGTTACACTAATGCTAGCATCCCAATGAGGAGCACTCCTGCGACCTGCTACCTATGTAGCCACCATGTTCTCCAAGGATCTTTCAACATTCTTTGGTCCTATCTCTGCTAAAGTCAGAAGGGGTGTGGGAGGCCATGGAGGTAGATCTTGCCAGGGACATCCAAAGAGTTCACTGAGATCCATTTGAAAAACAGGACCCTAATAGAAGTGTACCATGAAAGATCTTAGTAAATTTCCTCACATATTCTACAAAGGAGCAGATTTTAGCTTAGGTATTTAAAGTGAGAACCTTGAAAGCTATTGGGTTGGCTTTTGAGATCAGATCTGATGTCTGTCAAGCCACTCTGAACAGGCAGTAGGAGCTGGGGAAACAGTTAGAAGAGTTTAGGAAGTTAGGCACTACTGCTCAGCTGAGAGTTCCCGCCATCCTTAGGGAAATACACAATAATAAAATGCATACTTTAAGACATTATAAGGAGGCAGATGAGTTGATTGGGATTATCAAGATGGGCAACCCGCTGACAGGATAGAAAGGTCAGGGGACTATCTATTTGCATTCCCCACGTTTATATAAGATGAAAATTAAGCAATTTTGTTTACAAGTCTAACCGTATTTTCTTTTTTCTTGTTGAGATTGTTGCATCCCAAATAGCACTCGAAGGGCTGTCAAAGTCTATGAGGAAGCATTTGAGGGTTCTCTGAGGAAGGGATGGTGGTAGGGGGCGGGGGGAGCATAGAGGGCAAAAAGGAAGCCAAACCTCAGTAGACACAGTTTATACAAAAATATTACCAGGGCCCTGTTTAGTCTAATCTCACAACTGGTTGTGTATGGGATCCGGGGAATTTAGTGCCAGTACAAATTCTCTCCTGGAATGTAAACAGGCTCTGCATAAAAAGGCGACGAGTGAGAATAATGCAATATTTAAGGGACTCATTAGCTCAAATTATTATTTTACAAGAAACATTTCAAATTAGAAAAGAGTGTCTGGACCAGTTTAGTACCCAAAAATGGGTTCAACCGGTGGTCAGTACAGATCAAAACTGTTATACTAAGGGTGTGGCTATCCTGATTAAAAAAAAGCAGGTGGAGTTAACTATAAAAGAAAGGGTGACAGATAAGACAGGTAGATGGATAATTGCCAACTTACATCTGATTGATAAATATTATAATGGCAGGTGATTTTAACGTTACTTTGGACAACAGCCTGGATAGATCCTCTAATAGTAGGGTCACCATTTCTCCTAAGATTCAATAATTTATTAAAAATATGATGAGACAGTTAGGATTATGTGACATATGGAGAATAAGGGCTGGGAAGGATATGGGTTAAACATTCCATACTAAAAAATATGGGCATTCATCTAGGATTTATTATTTTTTAATGACCAGGCTATAAGTGAGGAAATTCAGGAAGTCAAGAATGTAGCAGCCCATTTGTCAGACCACTCTGTAGTAATTTCAGAGCATAAATGTATTGACAAGTTTGAACCAAGGAGGTGGACCCTAGATTGCACCCTATTGTTAGATCAGAAAGACATTGATATCCTGCGGCTAGAGACAGAAGAGTTGTTTAAATTAAATGTAGGTTCAGTTCCTTTAACATGGTTTGGGACTTCTTAAAGGCCATTATGATGGGGAACATATTTAGCATATGATTCCAGAAGAGTAGAGCATACAGAAGGGAGGTTGAGGGGTTAGAGTCTGAGATGGAAAGCCTGGAGGATTAACTATTACATCAACTGTTGACAGCTAATGAAAATTACTATTAGAGAGAGAACTACAAGAATGGAGAGATCAGTCTACTTCATTAACGGAATACAGAGTGAGGGCAAGGTGGGAGGTGAGTAAGACAGCTCGAATAAGGAGAAAATGCTCAGAAAGTGCAGGCTTGGATAATTAAAAAGGACTAAGCTAGAAACGCAGTCGGCAAAATAAAAAGTGAAGGGACGGGTCTCCGCCTAACAAATAGTAGGGAAATTGAAAAAGCTTTTCTTCAGTTCTTTGGTGACCTGTACACAGAGAATTGAGGACAAGGTCCATGAATGGATACGTGCTGACTTACCAGATAAACTAACAAGTGCTCAAAAGGCATGCTTGAACCAAGATATTGGGCAAAGTGAAGTCAGGCTGGCAGTTAAGTCTAGTAAGAAAGGAAAAGCAGCAGGCTTGGATGACCTCCCAAATGAATTTTATAGGATACTTGGCGATTTAATAATACCTGTCATGACCAGTATGTTCAGGGAAATCTTTGAGAAAGTGGCCCCTTTGCCACACCCATGGGGAGAAGCCACAGCCACCCTTTTTTTGAAAGCCCCACCCTCTGTGAGTCATAGCAAACAGGCTGAGCAAGGTAGTGGGAGATCTGATATGTCAGGATCAGAAAGGTTCCATGAAGGGAAGACACTTACACGAGCTGACATATGGGTTAATCAGATCTATAGACCTTGCCACCACCTTTAAGATCCTATTGCCCATCTTGACGCTGGACGTTACTAATACTTTCGACAGGGTCAATTGGTCCTATTTGTATTCAGTGTTAAAACACAATCATTTAGAGGTCAAATTCTACGGGGTAGTCCATTTAATTTATAAGGATACCTTGGCTAGAATTCTTTTAAATGGAAGGCTAACATCAGCTTTTAAAATGTCAAGGGTCATGAGGCAGGGCTGCCCGTTATCCCCACTAATATTTAACTTATATATCAATACTCGGGGAAAAAAGTCTCCTCCATACAGATTGTTATGATTTATACTACTAACTTACAACAGCTGATAGTGAATTATGGAGGAGTGTCAGGATACGTTGCAAACCCCTCAAAAGAGAAATCATGGCTTGGAACACAGTATGGGAGAACTTGCAAATAAGAAGTGAAGTGAAATATCTTGGCGTAAGAGTTACAGAAGACCTAGAAAGGATAGCAGAAACAACCTTGGGGCATATTCTCAAGGACTTATCGCCGATTTATCTGCACTTTAGCGCCGCAAAAGTGGCGATAGATCTTTTGCCCTATTCTCAAGCTGGTGCAAACTGCAGATATTGCCAGTTTTCCTGTGATAGCTGCTGCAAAAAACATCGCCACGGATGAGAGCGACAACTAACGCTAATGATATGCAGAGTAGGCGTTCCCATGCAAAAACACACAAAAACACCCCTTCGCGATATTCTCAACGACCAGCCAGATCGGCGAAGCGAACCAAAAACAGGCGATAAGGCGCGTTAGCAGCAGGGATTTAACACCTGCCTATTACTGGTGCTAAGAAGGACGACAACCTGCAGTAGAAAGGGAGCCCAGCCCAGAGCCACATCTGAAGACCAACAGATGCCATGGAGCCAATGATCATGCAGTTTGGAGACCCAAGAGGGCCACAACACCCACCGCCACCACCCCTAGGACCCCCCCCCCGGACCCCCTCTGTTCTACCACCTAGGCAGCGCAGAAGAAGACAGCGGACGTTCCTAAAACGCACCAGCCTCAGACACTAAAAGCCAGAGGATGCCATTGCCCACTACAGGCCCAAAAGGACAACCATTCTCCGCATCCTGACCCACAGTGCCCACAGGCTGACGGTACCAACACAGCGGAGAACCAACATCCCTCCGCAGACAAAGCTGCTGGCTGTGCTGCACCTGTTGGCCTCTGGTACCTTCCAACCAACAACTGCCAGAGTCAGAGGAGTCTCACAGCCAGTCCTATCAAAGTTCCTCACACCTGTCTTGGATGCATGTCCACAAAAGCAACGGCGGGCCCCTGTATCTGCACCACACGCTAGTTCCAATTCGTAGTGTTCCTGCACAACCAACCCCAACCGTTGCTTGACGCCTCTGTGCTCCAGATCCAAGATTGTAGTTACTGAAATGGGCCAGGTCATGAAATCCAGTATGAATGGACGGAGGTATGGGTTTCACCCTCCTTCGATCGGAGGAGGTTGTTTCATGCTTATTAACTCTTTTTGCCTTGTCTTTTCTTTCCTGTGGCTCTCCCTGATTGTATTGCACGCCCTTACATGACAATGTTCGTATATGGGTTACAATCACACCAGTGTGTGACTACGGGGCTACCCCATATCCGTGAGGCCCGGCGTGAAACATTACTCCACCCTAGATGGGGTAAGAACTGATGTGTGATTGTGAATATGGTTTTATGAACGAGTGAATATGGCGGATGTTGTTTTTAGGAATGAGTGACGTTTGGATCAATAAGTGAATCACAAGACACATGGATGTAGATAGTGATAGTATGCGGAAAGTTTCCGCCACTACACACAATTATTTCTAGATCACGCAACCGAGTGAGTTTAGAAGTAAGATTGGTATCACACACGCCAAATAGAGGGCAGTGATTTTGTTGTTACCTTATCATCCGATGTGGCACGAAGGTGAGGAGCACAAATTACAAAATTGAATTTGTACTTTACTAAAAAGACTCATACACTATGTTTCTTTTCGTTGTTGTTTTGTTTTTCTTTTCACAGATGGAACAATCAACTTTTATAATCCACACTGACTAATGGTTGAAGGAGCAGCTATCTGCCCTTTATAATTAGGGTAGGGAAATTCTCTCACTCTTGTCTCTTTGCTCTTTTCCAGGGGGTGCTATATTATCGCCCTGAAGAAAGTCCAGCACCCACATGGGGCCATATAGGACTGAAACATGTTGGCATTAGGGTCCTAGGACCATAATATCCCCAAGACCCTAGTTTTAGCTTTAATTTTAATATTTCAGCGAGATCCAAGAATAAAGGGACACTGGGATCTGTTTGAGATTTTTAATTCTTTATTCCCCCTGGCCAAAAACATATCGTTAAGAGCTCCCTGAAAGATTGGTTGAGCCCACCCTGACTTTTAGGCGTCAGGGTGACCCGATGATGAAGCATGACACCACTAGGGTGTGTGAGGGTACATAAAACAAGAAGGACTTGCTTCCTTGCCCACCACCCGGTGGTGTAGTCCGTTGTCTTCATTTAGGGTCGGAGGTCATTCGATCAGGTTCCATCTAAGATTATATGCACAAGGCAGTAGGGGAGTACTTAATGTGACTTGAGTGTTCTAACACGGGGGATGTACTCTCTCTAACATTTCCTCTTGACCCCTCAAGTAACATCTGTTACTATTGTGTATCAAGTATTGAGCAACGCACAGCTGTGGGGCATTCCGGAAAAACAAGTTCAACCTGTTGAACTTGATTGTAGGTGTCGGTCGACTTGTTGGTCCTCTCCAGTTCTCTTCCCGATTTCACTCCGCTTCTTTTACCGCCCTTTCCTATTCCCAAACATCAATATGAGTACGCCAATAACACCTACACCATCGGAGACCTTTGGCATAGGGTATTCCGATGATATGGCAACTGTAATTTTAGCTGCACCATCCTTACTTTCAGATATAAACATTACACAAAGTCTTAGCCAGGCCCAAAATTGGGACGAGCTAAAAGAATTGAAACGCGCCCAAATGAAGATTCTACTTCATGGGGCTATCCTGACTGAATATTTACACGGGAATGCGGCCCCTAGGGGCCTTCTAGTTACCAACGCCCCCAGAATCTTTCTCGATGATCAACTCTTCAAAAAAGAATGGACGCTGATCGCGTGGCGGTGCACACGCGATTGGCTGATCTTAATCATTAACACCGCAAAGCGCCTTTCAGATGCTATCCTAATAAAAATTAAAACGAGTGAAGATGCACTGATGACAGAAATTAAAATCACTCTCTTCAAGAAAAAACTAGAGGAGGTGAATAAAGAAATTGGGGAACACAGGGAGTTCCTGATGCAAAGCAAAGTAAACAAATTACAAAAGGATTTGAAAAAATTTGCACATGAAAAAGTGTACCCATATATAAAAGAAGACTATAACCCGGACAATTCTGAATCAGGGTCCTCATACCAGGGTGACTCAAGTAATTCTGAGTCAGAACAGGAGGCTTGGTCCAGTGACGGATCTAACAGGAGTTGGAAAGGCAGACCTAGACAGCCCAGGAGAGGCAATTACAACCAAGGTTACCCACCACCTCAGATATTTCCTTGGCCGAACCCTTATGGCCCAGTCCCATTCCAAGGACCCCCACAGTTTCAAGGACCACCACAAATTATCAGGCAGGCCCTTTCTTCCAACCTAACTATAATCAGAACCGTTTTTTAGGACAGGGCGGAAGAAGGGGAAGACGTGGTCGGAAGGGCAACAGACAAGTACAGTGGCAGGACGAGAACACACCTGTGAGCACTCGGAGTATGACGAAAGTCCCGCAAGCGAGCACCAGCTCCATGAGGGATTAGTGGTTAACTTGACTGATCTAACGCTGACACCAGATGAGACTTCCGTCCTTGACAAAGGATTGGGTTTTGTACCCACAACGTTTCTTGATAAATTTCAGATACGTTGCGAGTTAAGTGAATTCTTCCGCAAGATACGCATTAAAACATTCTTTGCGGATAAAGACAAACCAGATGAGGACACTACACACACCCCCTTACGTCTTAAATCCACTTTCTTCCCACCAGCGTCCCTTATGCCCCCGGAGGTGATAGCATTTGAAGAAAGTGTTTCAAAGGAAATTGAGGAATTGCAACCCAAAAGGAACATCTTTGATAACCTCAATAAGAGAGAAAGGGAGGCTTTGAAAACACTGAGTAACAGAACAGATATCATTATAAAACCAGCTGATAAGGGGGGTGCTACAGTTGTCCAGAGTACTACGGCTTACAGGACGGCCTGCATGAATCTCCTGGCAGACACTAAGTATTACAAGAGAATTACGAGAGACCCCACAGCTCGACTAAAAAAGACAATCAGTACCATGACGACAGAAGCACTAGATCAAGACTGGATCACTAAAAAGGAGCATGCATTCCTTAACCCAGATGACCCCAGAGTACCATTATTTTACACAATACCAAAAATACACAAAGGGAGGACACCTCCACCTGGCAGACCCATCGTATCTGGAATAGGGTCTCTTCTGGAACCCATCTCTAAATACACCGACTGGTTCCTCCGTCCTCTCGTTCCACGCATGAGGTCATATGTACAGGACACCAAACATTTACTTAACCTCCTCACTGATGTAACTTACCATCCGGCACATAACATTATGGTTTGCCTAGACGTAGAAGCACTATACACCAGTATTCCACAGGAGGAAAGCATCCGGGTCATTGAGGGCCTGCTACTGGAAGAGAACTGGACTTGGGATGCTCCAGTAGACTGGGTCATCAGGCTGATGCACCTAGCTCTAACTGAGAACTTCTTCAGTTTTGAAGACCAGTTATATCTCCAGGTCAACGGAACATCTATGGGCAGCACGTTTGCACCCAGCATAGCGTGTCTGTATGTGGGCCAACTAGAGGACCATTACATCTGGTCCAATAACCCCTATTCTAACAATATCAAGAAGTGGCTACGGTACATAGACGACATCTTGGTCATCTGGGAGGGGGACTCTTCCTCTCTAAACGATTTCCACATGTGGGCCAATCAGCTCAATCCACACCTGAAATTTACAATGACTTATGATAACGAACAAGTGGCCTTCTTAGATGTTAAGATCAGTGCTGAAGAGGGGAGATTGGTTACCTCCCTCTACACAAAACCTACAGATAGGAATAGTCTCCTCCACTTTGATAGTGCACACCCACGTGCACTACGGGAGAATTTACCAATTTACAATTCCTGCGTATTCGCAGGAACTGCAATGACTTAGGAGACTATAAAGCAGAGGCAGAAATATTGTCTAAAAAATTGGCAGAAAGGGCATACCCTAAGAGAATCATTGACAGGGCTAGAAAAAGAACGCGGAACACACCCAGAGATGCACTCCTTGAAAGCCATGAAAGGGGAGAGAGAGACACCCTGATATGTGTTACAACATATAATTGCTCCTCCAACACTATCAAGAAAATAATCAACAAAAAATGGTCCATTTTAACATCCAATAAACTTACTTTTGAAAAACCGATGTTTTCTTTCCGCAGGAATAGGAGCATCAGAGACACACTTGTACACACTAAATTTGGTACTCAAAAAACTACTCATCAAGCTACTCTCTGGAATAATCCACCAGTCACAGGCCATTTCCCATGCGGCTCATGTGTAGCATGTGCCTTTACAGAACACACAAGAGAGATCGACCTTGGTATGCACCACACATGGGAACAACGATTGCATACAAATTGCAACAGCGATAAAGTCATATATATGATCAAATGCCCCTGCCAATTGATGTATATTGGCATGACAGGTAGGAAGGTAAGGTGCGCATTAGTGAACACAGGAGCACCATAAGGAGGGCCATCTCGGCGACTAAACTGACATCCCATTACATGGAGATGCAACATACTGATACAGATATCAGATGGACAGTGATTGAGAAAATCAAAGGCCCTATTAGAACGGGAACAGAGATGTGTCTACAGACTTAAAACTCATATCACGGGATTGAACGATTCCATTCCTTGGAATCAATTAAATCGGTAATATCTGTACTTCTCTTCCGTATAACCCGGGACTCTTATTGCCCCAATTTAGGTGGTCCATATTATGTATATGCCTATGTTCATACAGTGTCCTACATCGGCATATAGGGGATGTCCACCTATGTATTGGTCTAACCTTACCAACCCCAAATGCGGTTCTTAATATGGTCTTCAACACCTTTTTGTGTGTTACCTTTGGTTACACGGATTAATATCCATCTGATTATTATATATATATATATATATATATATATATATATATATATATTTTCCTCTTTACTGAAAGTGATATGTGGTCGGGTGCGAGCTCAAAAACAATATTTGTACCTTACGTATATTAGTTATATTAGGACTCGCTTGTGATCACGGACATACTTTCCTTTGTGCAGCGCATTCTAGTATATACACGCAAACATGGAGATCGAAAAAGAATCCCCTCGGTGTTTGCGTTACTTCCTGGATATCTGCAGAGTATAATCTTGATTTCGCACTACATTTCCCAGCCGACCTTTCGACTCTCCCGAGTCATTTTGAGTCATCACTACTCGACTCCGGAAGTGGGCGCCAATCCCTCGCCCTGTGATTACTGGTTCGATCTACCTTTAAAGCGAAGGGGTTAACGTCCTACCGAGCACAGAGCCGACGGGACCCACACCGATTAGGTGAACTACGGGGCAGGACCTTTGGAGGCGTGAGTAACGATGTACAGTATGAATGGACGGAGGTATGGGTTTCACCCTCCTTCGATCGGAGGAGGTTGTTTCATGCTTATTAACTCTTTTTGCCTTGTCTTTTCTTTCCTGTGGCTCTCCCTGATTGTATTGCACGCCCTTACATGACAATGTTCGTATATGGGTTACAATCACACCAGTGTGTGACTACGGGGCTACCCCATATCCGTGAGGCCCGGCGTGAAACATTACTCCACCCTAGATGGGGTAAGAACTGATGTGTGATTGTGAATATGGTTTTATGGACGAGTGAATACGGCGGATGTTGTTTTTAGGAATGAGTGACGTTTGGATCAATAAGTGAATCACAAGACACATGGGTGTAGATAGTGATAGTATGCGGAAAGTTTCCGCCACTACACACTACACACAATTATTTCTAGATCACGCAACCGAGTGAGTTTAGAAGTAAGATTGGTATCACACACGCCAAATAGAGGGCAGTGATTTTGTTGTTACCTTATCATCCGATGTGGCACGAAGGTGAGGAGCACAAATTACAAAATTGAATTTGTACTTTACTAAAAAGACTCATACACTATGTTTCTTTTCGTTGTTGTTTTGTTTTTCTTTTCACAGATGGAACAATCAACTTTTATAATCCACACTGACTAATGGTTGAAGGAGCAGCTATCTGCCCTTTATAATTAGGGTAGGGAAATTCTCTCACTCTTGTCTCTTTTCCAGGGGGTGCTATATTATCGCCCTGAAGAAAGTCCAGCACCCACATGGGGCCATATAGGACTGAAACATGTTGGCACTAGGGTCCTAGGACCATAATATCCCCAAGACCCTAGTTTTAGCTTTAATTTTAATATTTCAGCGAGATCCAAGAATAAAGGGACACTGGGATCTCTCTGAGATTTTTAATTCGTTATTCCCCCTGGCCAAAAACATATCGTTAAGAGCTCCCTGAAAGATTGGTTGAGCCCACCCTGACTTTTAGGCGTCAGGGTGACCCGATGATGAAGCATGACACCACTAGGGTGTGTGAGGGTACATAAAACAAGAAGGACTTGCTTCCTTGCCCACCACCCGGTGGTGTAGTCCGTTGTCTTCAGTTAGGGTCGGAGGTCATTCGATCAGGTTCCATCTAAGATTATATGCACAAGGCAATAGGGGAGTACTTAATGTGACTTGCATGAAATCCAGTAGTCAACAGTAGTGTAAAAACAGTTCTTTATTACAAATACATAAATCAACAATACGAAAAGCTCAGCCAACGCGTTCCATTCCCAACGGGGAACTTCATCACGGCAACGTGTGGATTCAATTAACTGCCTATGCTGCGGGAACTCCCCAATACAATTCCATATTCCGAAAGTCAGTATTCAGAAACCTGTTGAATAAATGGTGACAATGGTCAAGCGTCCGTATAGTCACAAAAGTAATCCGGCACAGTGTATTGCACTTGGACAAACCGGAATGCTAACAGGTATGATAAATCCTGCACAAAAAGACCGTAACAGAAGTTCATGTGGTCGCAACCTTCGTAGGAAAGAAAAGGAAGGTTACGACCACACGAACTTCTGTTACGGTCTTATTATGCAGGATTTATCATATCTGTAAGCATCACGGTTTGTATCAGCTTGATATCCCTGCACCTTCACTTCCCCCAAACTGCGCAGGAACAGCTGGAGACCAAGCAAGGGAACTACGCCATAGCTGGCTTCCCGACGTGTTGGGGGCAATTGACTGCACACATGTACTACTTATGCCCCCTGCCAACACTGCACACAATAACCGCAACAGAAACCACATGCATTCCATCAATGTGAAGGCAAAAGTGGACCACCGGGGCCTGTTCAAGAATGTCGTCACAAACTTCGCAGGCAGTGTGGAAGACCTTGGACATGTAGCTTTGTCGTCCCCCCTGTAAGCGTGAGCAGAGTGGCCTTGGCCGGTGTATGTCGTGAATAAATAGCCCGGGGCTCTGGGCGTGGGTCAGTTCTGGGATGGTCACCAAAGTAACTACTGCGTGTGTCTCTGTGTCCACCATATCCTGTCCATAGGCCTACACACATGTGGCCGACCACCTTCAACGGCCAGATTTACACTGGAGACGAGATGGCTACGTCCCAAGCCAACCCGCGCACATCTCGTCATCGCATGCAGGGTCGTATCTGCCAGGGCGGCGCCCCCCACCCAGCCACGAGGCCGCCACCGTGACCGGTGGGGCCTGCACGATCCTGTGCGCCTGCTGCACCACAGCCCTGGTCCCCAGACCGGTCCGCCGCCCAGCGATGACTGGCCGCCCCTGCGCACCCAGGCCTCAATGCTCACCTGCCGCCACCGGCGTTTATCCAAGAGGGCCCACCACGTGCCGGTGCAACCTCCTCAGCCGATCGCAGGATTCCGCGCCACAGGCCTCCAACGCACCCTGCGGCACCGCACCACGGAGTCATGTGTGTGCTGACTGCTGCCTTCGGCGTACACTGCGGTCCAGCAGGGCTCTCAATTCGAATCGAATCTTGATTTGCAGGAGGGCGTATCCAGGTCTACACATCATAGCAGGCTGCACACCCGCTCAGCTCTTCAGGTGCCCCTACCTCAGTGCACCGCAAGTCACCGTCCCATGCCGGTAGGCTCAAGCTGGCCGCAGTGCATCGGGTGCCACCAACTCTGTGCACCGCAAGTCATCGTCCCGTGGCGGTAGGCCCGTGCCGGCCGCAGTGCATCGGGTGCCACCAACTCTGTGCACCGCAAGTCATCATCCCGTGGCGGTAGGCCCGTGCTGGCCACAGTGCATCGGGTGCCACTAACCCAGTGCACCACAAGTCATTGACCCTTTATGATTGAGTCTCGTGGTGCGGATGCCATCATGTCACCTCCGGCAGTGGGGAATGTGATGTGGTAGGCCCCTTTTATTGGCAGGGTCACATGTCCTGTGACGCCTGTGCTGGATGGGTGTGGTGTGGGTGTAAACCAGCCCTCAGGGAGTGGCTGTGGCATGCTGACAACTAGACCAGTGATCAGCAGATCACTACAGGGAAGACCTGGGACATGTAGCTTTGTCCCCCCCCCCTGTAAGCGTAAGCAGAGTGGGCTGGGCTGGCGTATGCCAGTCCAGCGTAGGGGTGTGAACAATGAGCCCGGGGCTCTGGGCGTGGTTCAGTTCTAGGCTGGACAAGAAAGTAACTAATGCATGTGTCTCTGTTGTAGTGTCCGCGCCACCCGGACCGCAATCGGCAATGTTGCACCCTGTGACTCAAGTCCCACAACATGAGCAACATGGACGTAAGGGGGAATCACTGACCCTACATTCATCCATACTTTCATACCTGAATGATCATAGACATGACACCTCTGTGTGAATTTGAATGATTTATTCACATTCAGTGGAGTGCTGAAGCTGGAGCAGTACAGGGCCATGCGAACCCCACTTTACATTGTTCCCCCGTGGAGGGCCACCCAGAGTCCTTCAGGGAATGACAAGTTCATCGGAAGAGGAAGAGTTCAGTCCGCAGTCTGATTGCTGTGTCATTGGTAACCAAACAGAATATGGCAGTCCATGTCGCGGTCCAAGGTGAGTGTCGCAGAGTGTATCGGGGGACAGTGGAAGGTGATGATGCAGAGGGCAGAACCAAGCAGAAACAGGCCATATGTCGGAGATGAATGCTACTGCTTCCTTCTTACCACTAAGGCAGAATCATCCTCATCTTCGTCCTCTGATGTTTCATGTGCCTCACATGTGGGTGGTGGTGTTTTGTCTGCATCAGTGTGTGGCACTGACACATCAGGGGCCGGAGATGGAATGTCTGCCACACTGTGTGGCAGTGACATCAGGGGCAGGAGGTGGATTGTCTGCCGCACTGTGAGGCACTGACACATCAGGGGGCGGAGATGTGGATGTAGAAGCAGCAGCAGCATTCATCGGCGCCAGGCCTTGTGGCAGCAATGCCATGATGAGGGTCTGCAGGGCATGGAAGATCCTAGCTACATCTCGCTGGTGTGCAGCCGTGGCAGCCATTCTTTCTGCCTGCATCCGCTCCCTGTTCTCCATGATCCTCCGCATGTGTCTCAACTCCCGGCTGACATCGCTGGAACCACTCTGACTAGACAGTTGTTCTTGTCTCAGAGGCAGGACTCCAGCGATGTCAGCCATGGATCATTGGAGAGCATAGAGTGGACTGTGAGTGTCTGTTAGGGACTGTAAGTGGTCCCTGATGGGACTTAGACACCCACATATGGCATCTAGTTTGGCTGCCATGAGGTCGAACCCCACCTGCACCTAATCAGCCATCTTCTCCTGGCACCCTAACACACGGCGTTGGAAGGCCATGTGTTGTTCGTGGGGGTCCTGGGAGACAGCCGTGGTGGGTGCTTCCTGCTGTGTGGTCTGTGCAGGGGGTGAGGTCTCCTTGATGCAGCCTGGCTGCCCTGCTCCTGGAGGTGAGGTGCCGAAGCTGTCCATGAGCTCTTGGAGGGCATCGGTGTCGAAGGTGGGGCGGTCCTCTTCGTCATCAGTGTAGAGATGATCGGCCTGCTCTGCAGGAGGTGTTGATTCTCCCTCTGCAATGTGAAGGGGAGATGCAGTTTAACATTGTGTTCACATGTATGTTGACACATTGTACAAGTTTACATACAGACTGCATGACAATGTACATTGTGACTGTTTGGGAGGAGCTGCCTATTTGATGCGGGACAGTGGACATTTTGACAACATCACGGATGTGTGTTTGTACTTGTACATTATCATCTCACATTTCCCTGCTATGCCAAATGTGATTGGCCAGTTTCTACACACAAGCGGCACCAGTTGTGTCCTCTGTTCTGTTGTGAACGTGTTGTAGTTTGTACCACATTGTTGTCAATGTTGATGTGCTCTGAATGTTATGTGTGTGTGCTGCATTTTGGGAGAGTCGATCCTGCAGCTCTGATTTTGCTGCCCCTTATCCCTTTCAGGCGGTGTGCCTTTGACTTCTGTGCTTATACAGTGCTGAGATGTTGCATACTTGGGTAAATTGGTGGGAGTTGGGAATCTGGGGCATGGTTTGTCCGCAGATGTGTTGTTGACGTCAGGGGTTGTTTGTGCACGTGGATGTGTCAGAGTGTGACCTGCTCCTTTATGGATGTGGTCCACACTCAGCCACCTCAGTGTTGTGGCATGCAACATGTCATGATATATTGACTGCAGCCATGCTATTCGTCATGCAGTGTCACTTGCATTGTCAGTGTGGCTCACAGACACGCCGCTTTGCTGGGTTTGGCACATAGTCGACGGGGCCTACTTGCTGTTTCTAGGTGTGCTGCAGTGTGCCAAGGGGATCAGGGACATGATCCAGAGTCATTGTGGGTGTGCACTGTGCTATACTTAATTGTGAATGTGTGCCATTGTGCCCATCTCCCCCCGTCCCCCCAGTCCCTGGTCATTACTAAGCCTGGGCGTAGTTCGCGTAGTCGCGCTAAGCGAAGCTACGTGAAAACGTCGGAGCGCTACGCGAGCTACGCGTAGCTTCGCGAGCGCGCGTAGCTGCTTGCCGCGTCCGTTCGCGATGCATTTTTCTTGCTCGGGAACGTGTTGTGGTTGCTCGGGACGCTGTTTTCATGCTCGGGGGCGCGAACTTACCCATGCGGTCGCCTATGGGCGCGGCCATTTTGTTTTTCACTTGTCCCGCCCGTTCGCGATCCCTTATTTCCTGTTCCGGGTCGCGTATAGCGTGCTCGCGATGCGCATTCCTTGTTCGGGAACGCGTTGTACGTGTTTGCGACGTTTTTTGCGTGCTCGGGGACAAATATCGCGCGAACTTACCCACGCGGTCGCGATGGGTGCGGCCATCTTGTTTTACCACTCTATGCTATGGTTCTGGGCCTGCTTTTCTATCCTCCCTCAATCTTTGCAATCCTTAGTTTTTTACACTGTTTTTCAATTTTTCTTTATTTCTTATCTATCTCACTCTCTGCTTAAGTCTATATTTTGCATTTTTTTCTACTTTTTACTGTGTTTTTTTTACTTTTCGACTGTTTTATATAACTTTCTTCTTTAAGCTCCTACTTCTTCCCCTAACTTTATTTTTCCCTTCTAACTTTTCTTTTTCACCTCCTCCCACCCCAGAACCATGGCGAAGGGTAGCAGCAGCGGCTCAAAGGGCAAGGCGCGTGCGCCCAATCGCCGCCTGCCTTGCGGCAGACTGCGCCCTGCAGGGGTGCAAGCCCGCCAGCTGTTTAATGAGGCGGAGGTGGCCGCCCTTGTTTTTTTTATTCAGCGCCACCTCCCCTTGACCTTGGCAGCAGGCGGCAGGCCAGGCTCCGGGTACCCGACCCAGGAGCGTCACTGCCGGTGGGCGAAGGTGCGTCGGGCAGTGTTTCGCTGCTCCGAGGTCCGGTGCACCCATAACCAGCTGGCCCACCGGTGGTCAGACATCCTTGACCGGGAGCAGGACCTGTTGGACCTGCTAGGTGTTGAGGTCGTGGGGCTTGGTGAGTAGCCAATATATATATAGTAGTATAAGTATTGTGATTTGTGTATACATTTTTTACAAATAACAAGAATACTGCTGCTTACATTGCAGGTAAATTACGTTTCAAAATCTTCTGTGATTGTAGGACACAGGTGCTGGGCGGTACTCTTACTTTTTTGCAACTTTGCGCTCGCTTGTCATTATGTAAGAGTTTACTTTAGAGAACTTCAGTTAGGTAATGCTATTGCTAGAGAGACTGTAGTCCTTCCTTTGTCCTCCTGTCAAATAGTGGTGGATGCATTTGATACTAGGTTTAGTTACTATTAGTTGATAATTTTTGAGCGGTCTGTGTGACGCATCCTCTGTCACTGAGTGCTGCTTACCCCAGTCCTTAGAACCTTTTGTAGTTTGTTTAGTGAGTGGTACTGGTAAGCTTAGCTTAGCAGTGTCAGTCAGCTGCAGAACATCAGACGCAACCAACCAACAATTTGGTGTATGCATTATGCACTTTATGCATGTGTCCTCCTTCTCATCTATGCATTTTTGATGTCAATAAAAAATGGAAATTTAGGCTTAATGAACAATTTTCCCGCCTGGAATAGGTGGGCTAGGTCAGGTGGTACTTAGGCTTAGTTAGTGTTCTGGATTTTATTTGAATCAATCAGAATGGAACACTGAATTAGTGTTCCCAAATAAGTAGACTGTCCGTGAATCCCGCAAGGCAGTAGTCGATCGGATTAGATAGGTCAATTTTATTGCAATTTTTGTTTCCTAAAACGTTTTTTGAGCGTTTTTTTAGATAATTTATTTGTTTCACAGCAATCATTAATGTTTGTGTCTTTCTTTTTCTTTATTATATCTTACATGATCACTGATGTGCAGCACCCAGGGGCAAGAAGACGGGGTCAGATTCGGCGGGACAACCACCAGAGGACCGCTCCTCTACCGAGGGCCCTGCTGCTGGTCCCAGTAAGTCCTCCAGTGGTTAATATTAACAATTATATTGCCCTAACTTTTACTGCACCTTATTTTTTCAGAACTATTAATTCTGGCTCCACTCCCTAATTCTATTTTTTACAAAAGATTCTTTGATCTTGACTTGACTATCTGTTTCTAAATTCTGGTTATCCCTGCCTCTAAGTTCTAACTGCCTCTGCTATGAATGTCTGTACTCTGTACTACTAATATTAGTCTGTCGCTAAGCTTGCCCAGTTTGCATTGCCACTCTTTATTGTACGGTTTTGAATAAAACTCAGATTGACCAATACTAATAGCTCTAGCCACTGAGTCCAGTCCTTTCGGTTGTCCTCTTCTAGGCTTCTTAATCTTGAGGCTTTGACAATTACCACAAACAAAATGCCCAACCTGATATTTGACTATTTTTGATAGGATATAGTACATACTACTTGGATTATGCACAGCCCCATGCAGAACTATGCACAATGAAATAGGATGTTGGTGATGCGAGTTTGGAACTTGGACGTTCCTCACACCTCAGTCAGAAGTGAACCCACAATCCCCTGAACGACTAGCTATAGTGTCTCATTAGGTCCCCGAACCCCCACCCGAAGATACCCAATGATTATGATTACACAACCCAGAACATAACACCCTTTCGCTCACTCACTCGTGTAAGTCCACCACCACCACCACACAAAATTCCACAGAGTCTATGTGTAAGTTCAAAAGGTTTATTTTTCAACTAACAAGCTCTGTATGTATGTTCTATAAAATTCAGTGTACTCCAGCCAGCTCCAACAGCAAAATGCATAAGATTAAAACAATAAACAGTGTTGCACTTGCAACAAGTGCATGATCATTGATGATATATAAGACAAAAGATCTGGGCGAATTCTGGGCGACTCCTCACCGTAGAACGTAGAATTACTGGTTACATGCATCATTCATAAGCTCTGCAAATCTCTGGTTCGTAGAAGGGAATCCTCTGCCTGAGAAAAATGGTGCGTGTTATTATAGTATAATGCAAGCATTTCTCAGTCCTGCCCAAAAAGTGTAACATGTTACCTATGGCTAAGCAATACGGACTAACCGAACTCCATAACAAAGTGGCTTGTTTTTCGACCTCTTGTACGCAATGCTCAGACAGTAGCTGTATGTGCTCATGTGGGCTCAAAAGGCGTCTTACTGTTACTGCGCAACAAGCTGCGAGGTAACATGCGCAAAAGACATGAAGCGGAAAATGGTTGCATGGCTCAGGCTAACTTTACAAAGAGTAGAGTATAGTATAATAATGACCCTAGGGACCATAAAACTACTAGTGTCTACTGACTGTACTCTAGTACCCGATTTGGACTATTGAATGTGATTTATAAAAATATGTATGTATTAACTTTTTTTTCAATCTTGCTAATGAAAAAGAATAAATAGGGGGAGGTGTACAGGCATCTAAAAATGTGTCATGTTTTTATCTAGGCGGACTAGCAACCACCAGTGGTGGCGGGCCACCGGCGATTCAAGCCTTCCGGAGGGGGCAGGAGAAGATGCGGCACCTGCAGGAGCTATAGGGGGAGCCAGCAGCGGTGGCGGGCGGTGGTAAGTTATATTCATGACTTATTGACATTGCACTAGCTGGAAGGGTGTGTGGACTTCACTCACTGTACTGTTGTTGAGACTTATTATTAGGAATGAAGTTGTAGTGAACATTATACAACGGTTAAAGAAGACACCCTTTACTTAGCATGAGCAATGCAGTAGCAATAGCATTACCAGCATGACTTGATTAACCAATGGCCTCTTATATCTGACTCCAACTCAGCTGTGAAAGTTTTATGGAGGAGACTAAAAGTCAGATCAGATGACCTTGATGGATGTGTTGAACAAAAAGGGAAAGAAGGGTTGAAGGAGGAAGGGCGGGCGAGATTTAATATGATGACTGGCAGAGAAGGATACGTTGGAAGCATGGATAGGTGGCTGATAGGAATCAGATGCATGTGTTGTTGAAGGATGGGTGGAAGAAGGTGAAAGAAGAATGGATGCCTGCCTGGGTGGGCGACACAGTATGGGTGGATACTGTGGATAGCAAGAATCATCAGCGGTGTTTGGGTCAAACTCAAAGCCAAGGCAAGCAACGGAGTGAGTGGACGCATGCGTTGTTGTTGGTGAAACAAAGTAAGGTTGGTGGAGAGATTAAGAAGAATGATTGACATTTACTTAGAATGGATGGATGCCTGTATGTATTCATCATAGACAGCATAGGTGGAGACTGTCACGGGATGCACAGTTTTAGGGAATGTAAAAGAAACCGCGCCAGAGTAGCAAAGCCGATGTGGGGAGGGGCAGGGTGGGGGTAGTAGTAAACAATGTATTACGCGGGCAAATACAGGTAACTTTACTGTAAACATACAAATAAATAAAGCGAATTTCATTGTGCGCACTGCACCGCCAAATGCGATGCAGTGTGCGCAACAAAATTAGTTTCATTTATTTATGTTTACTTACCTGTAATTGGCCGTAATCCATAGTTTACTACCCCCATCCTGCCCCTACCCACGTCACCGCCCGGCCGAACTACCCGAGTCCCACCACCGACCGCTACTGACCTTATGTCGTTGTCCCATATAAAAGCAACGATCATTGGATCAGATATATAATCTGCCTTTTTGTAGTAGCCAAGGCACTGTGAAATAATTGAGCAATTGCCCTCCATGTAACAGAGAGAGTATAGCCAGTGCCACCCGTAATAGAAAAATACGAGCTTCCCCACCTGCAAACGGTAGTAAATCCAACTAACGTGAGTCTGCGTCATGACTCGTATGTTTGTCTTGGGTGCAAGCATAGATGACCGAGCTGGCAATGCCGGCTACAACCAGGTTATGTCATTTCGCTAAACTAGAGAAAAGAAGAACACTGGTGTACTGTGTACTGGTTGGAGTCCATAGTGCTAGAATAATGCCTGAAACTCCCACAAATGTTAGAGGCCAAGGAAGTGGGAGGATAGATAGATTATTACCACAAATGTTATGTACTGTGCTTCTTGTTAGTGCTACTGTGCCATTATGTGTTGAATTAATTTTGTGTTACTGTTTAGCTAAGAGTACTGGTTACAACAATATTTTTTTTCTTTCTTGATATAGATGGTAGTCCTTCCCAAGACAAACCATCGCGGAAGGAGTTGGCAGCCAGGGCCCGGCGCCGGAAACTGGAGGCCATATGCCAGGAGTACCGGCGGCTGGTGGCTCAGGCGGAGGAGGAGGAGGCGGCAGCAGCAGCTGCAGCCTCGTCCGATGCCCCGGGCCCCAGCCAGGCCACAACTCCAGCGGTACGGCGCCGCGGTCTGGTAGCCGCCCGCCGCCGCCGCAATTCACTAGCAGCCAGCACTGCTGTCCCCCACCCTGGATGCCACTGCAGGGCATTTCGCAAGAAGATTCTCCTCCGGATGGCACGTCTAGAGGAGCAAATGGAGGAGCGGGTCAAAATCATGGTGGACAAACACCTCAAAGCCCGCCGAATGTAACATCGAGGACCCTGTTGATTTTCCCCTTTTTATTCCTTGTTTTGGTGGGTGGGAATTGGGCGTTGGGGTTTCGGGACATTCTTTGGACTTTTTTCGTTTTGGACATTTGTTGGGGTTAGGGAGAAGGGTGGGTCAGGTGTGGGATAGTTTATTTTTGTAAGGGTAATAAATTATATTTATACTTAAACATACAATGTTAATGTTTTGTGGGGGGTTACTGTTTTACGAATTAACGTCACATTGGTTTCCTTGCTGCTGCAGGGCCGCAGCCAGTGTTTGATTTAAATAATCTGCCGACGATGATGTAACACAAACAGATAGATGCGGTACCCCTCACTGAGTTATTTGTCCTACTAGTACTGTCAGTCTCTCCTCCTAGTCCATTTATACCTCCCACCAAACTTGTCTTACCTGTGATTGATGATTACGTTCGGCACAGCGATGGCTGCATGGTTTCCAGAGAGAATGTAGAAGATGCCATGGTTGTGGTGGTAGTAGTAGAGTAGACACTGGCAGTAGCATTTGCTAAAAAATTAAAAAAGAGACAGTCACTTTCCTGAGAGCAACTGTGGGAGGAGTAGTAGAACGAAGTAAAATACAGTACAGAAGAAGACTGCCAAACAAACAATATTGCAGTTGCAACTGCTAAAGTCCAATTAAACATAATGGTGGCGGGGACAGCCTAGTACAAGAAGTTACAAACTGTAGTTGTGTCGATTGAGTCACTTAACTTAACACAATCGTAATTCGTAACCTTTACTGCTGTGTGGTAGGAGTTTGATGATTAATCCAATCAATGACGGCAATTAATTATGATGTACTACTATTAGCCGGTGACGGCTTGCACATAGACTGAGCATGGGTGGGCAAGCAGAAGAAGCTCCTCGCCCTGCCTTGCAATTGAATTAGTGTTGCTTTCACCACATCTGCCCCTGCAAGCGTGTGATCAATTGGTCTACATTTTATGTAGTCACATCACACCTCAATATAAATCACAGCCCGGGGGAAGAGGGTTAGAGTTTGATGAATGGATGGGAAGGGGAGTTTGGGGAAAGGTTTGAGAATGAAAAACAGTACGCATGGACAACAAAAGCAAAGCGCAATCTTGGCAGACGACCATGATCTTATACAAAAAATCTATAAAGGGAGAAAAGGGAAATGCATGCATGATGATGAAGATAACTTGATGGTTAATGAGTAGTACTTAATAACTCCTACTAGACAATTAGACAGTACAGGGCAGCAGTATATTCTATGCAATTTGCCTTGCCTGTAATATGCCCTCAGAGACCCAAATTCCATGTTGTACTGGGCTTACGTGTAAAGATAGCAAAGACAATTAAAAGAAAACACAGTTGTAGGGATCAATTAGCAAACAAACACACAACACACAGTCCTAATGATTGAAGAGAAAAAAGGATTCAAATTAATTAAAAGATGAATGATGAATGATACTAAAGTTACTGTATTATCATGCTCAAATTGTGGAGTGGAATCTCGTCCTTCCTCTTGGTCCTATCTTCCATGGACGCTCCGCACATCAATCTTGGTGGCCTTCCTGATGCCGATTGGTAAGGTAAATGTGAGTTGTGTCTCCCAGTATAGCAAGCACAGGGTAAAGGCCGGCCTGTAACGTCTAGATGGAAAAACAAAAGGGGTATTGAAAAATCAATGAATAAAAAAAAACATCAATTACGGTGGAGTCCAAGAAGAGAAGAGAGAACACTTTCAGAGTGAGGCGGCTTGGATATATCGTGTAGATTCTGTTTACAGCATTAAGCTACAACAACAACAGGACAGAACAGGCCCACCACAGCACCAGCCCGTGACCCAACCTCCATTTACCTTAATTTTTGACATAGCCAGACAAAAGGCATACACAGCAACTTAGCATTTTCCTAAATAAGTGACAAAATCAATGCGCCGCTGTGAGTCATCACTACACTCGACTACACACCACTACATGGACATGTAGGTCTGCTGTGTTTACTTTCTTGTTGAATTGTTGTGTTTATGTTTACCTTATGCCACTTCATGAAATGCAGTTATTCCTTGAATCATCTCCGATCCAACTGAATGACTGCGTGCAAAGATAGTATGGTCATCATCATGGTGTGGTACGTGTTGTCCAACTACAACTCAGTCTGTAGTGACTCCGATTAAGTCCATATTCCATATTAAAAAATTGCAACAGCTATTGGCCTGCACCTGCAGTAGTAGGAGTACAATTTGGTTATTAAACAACAAGAAGGGAAACATTGACTGTCACTGACTTGAGTCACTTTGTAGATTAACTAGTAGAGTAGAGTTCGACTTCATGCACAACATCAACAACAAACAACAGCAATCGCTCAGAGTCTGCAAGCATCCAATGCATTCCATCATTACCTGTCTTGCTCTTCTCTTTGGCTGTCAGATCATCAGATGCCTAGTTCTGACAGTTGTTATTTTTTTTACGGGGCAGTGGCCTCATCATTACTACAGTCCACATTCATTTTGAGTGTTAGTCGCTGTTTCGGTTTTCGTCTTATTCTTCTGTGGCACTTTGTCACAGTTTAAGTTGCTTCCCATGGTCAGCACTGTGATGATGGGCCGCGGCCTGGGTAGCGCTCATTGATGGTCATTTGAGTTTGCACAAATGTCAGCAAGTTTCTTCGAAGAGTCTCTTGTCTTTCTCTGCCAAGTACCTTCTGTCCTGACAGTGAGGACCTTTGGATGCCTGCTGAGGCTGTAGCCTTCGGACACTGATGAGTTTCGGCTCGAAAACAAAACGGAGGATAGCTATAGTCACGTTTCACTTCTTATGGAGGCGGGACTGGTAAAGGCAACATTTCTTGTACTAATGTCTGGCTTGATGGAAATGTACTTGTGCGAGACAGGAAGATGAAGCAGGACTCTGAAGAGTGGACAGTTAAATGCACAGACATCCAACTCCAATAGGGAAATAAAAAGAGAAGACGGTGGTGATGGATTTGTTGTGATTTGAACCAGAAAGACAGATACACAGACACATAAAGGAAGGAAGAAAGTAACAATTTGAAAGCCTAGTTGTCAGGGAAGAGGAGCTCGTCCTCAAACTCTGGTGGTTCGGACAGAAGTAGGTCCTGTAACACACTATTTACGTCATCCAAGTTGCTCTCCTCTTCCTGCTGTGATTCACGTATTTTGTAATCCGGTGGTATAAAGTGCTGATTCATTTTGATCATGGTTAACCTCTCCACGCTTTGGGCCGAGAGACTGGTCCTTTTCGAAGTTACAATGGCACCAGCAGCACTGAAAACACGCTCAGAAGAGACACTTGCGACAGGGGAAGCCAGATACTTTATCGCCAGCCTGCTGAGCACTGTCCATTGGCTTCTTTTCCCATACCAATACACCAATGGGTTTCGATCCATGAAGACCTCTGTTGGGTCATCCAGATAGGCCTGGACCATCCGCTCAATGTTCAGGGGTGCTCCGATGTGCTCGGCCTGTTTTGCCTTTGCATCAGCACTGGACTTACCATACCCCTGCTGTAGAAACCAATCAGTTGCACATTGTGCTGTGGATGATCCTGTTCTTGATGTTATTGTTGGTGTAGGTGACTGCTGGGAGGCAAATGCACTGCCCTCAGGCTCCGAAGTAGAACTTGACTCTGGATGCCCTGTAGTACTGGTTATGGCCTGGGGTGGGGGCCTGTAATTAACAGCCGTTCTCTTTCGAAAATAGTGGCTTCCTTAGCTATCAAAGTTTTGTAGTTGGCAACATCCACTTCCGAAAAAGGAATTACTGCCTTGCTGTTCAGAAATACTTTGTACCGTGGATCCAAAATTGTGGCACTAATGTAATGTGGTTGTGACAAAATTTTATTTTTAATCCTTGTATTTTCCGATAAGCGAGCAGCTAAGGTCTCCGCCAAATGATATGCGTCTTGTTTGTCATCCACACCTGCGTACGTTTCAGACACATCCTTCAGCTGTTGCTCTAGCATGTGCAACAATGGGATAGCTTGGCCCATAGTACAGTCCTCCCTGCTGACTTCACGTGTGAAGATCTCAAAAGGAAGTAGCATCTCAGTCAGGCATTTAATGAGGTCCCATTGAGCCATCTCAACGGTCATGCCTTTCACAGTAGGTTCCCCTAATCTTTGCATGACATAAGCATTGAGTGGTATGTACAGTTCAAACAGACGATCAAGCATGTAATAAGTTGAGTTCCAACGTGTTGGCACCTCCTGGATGAGCGCTTTGACTGGCATTTTATGCTCACGTTGAATGACCCTCAGCTGCTTCCGGGCTTTAAAAGAATGGTTGAAATGTGTGCATATTCTTCTGCAGGTGACCAGTAAGTTGCTGACTTTGGATTCATTTTTCAAAAAGTCTTGAACAACAATGTTAATGCAGTGTGCCAAACACGGGACCCTGAAATAGCCACCATTGCGCATGGCCAAAACTACATTACTGCCGTTGTCCGTGGCAACAAAACCAATCGTAAGCCCTCTTGGGCGCAGCCACTCAAAGACCTTGGTGTTAAACTCTTCCAAAATGTTTGCAGCAGTATGAGATTTCTCCATGGCAAACATGGCTACAGTTGCATGTTTGCGAGTGGCATGAAAAATCTCTGCAGTATCAACACCAGCAGATATCTGTTCTCTAACCCCCGCAAAACAGATCCAGTGTGCAGTGATGCACATGTAATCTGTGGCTTGGCAACTGGTCCACATGTCTGTAGTCAGGTGGATACTGTGAACAGCACTCTGCTTCAAGGCCTTTCCTAGCAATTCCAGCACGTCGTGATGTAGTGCTGGAACTGCAACTCTGGCAAAATAGTAGCGGCTGGGAACATGCCATTTTGGGCAGATGGTTGACACAAATTCCACAAAACCCACCCCTTCAACAAAAGAAAAAGGGAGAAGGTCCAGTGCTAACATTTTAGCCAGCTTCGCATTGTACAAACGTGCTATTGGGTGGTTGCGTTCGTACTGCCCCTCACCCCCAAACATGCTGATAATGGTAGGCTGCATGGTTTTCCTTTCTCTTAGGCTCAACGCACTTTTTGGTAGTGCGGACCTGGTACTTCTTGGTGTCTCCGGCTGACTCTTACTCTTGTGCCACTGAGATGTTGCTGAAGATGTGTGCAACGTTAAGACTGCACTGCTGGGGTCAGGGACACCTTGTGTACCACTACCAGAGAGAATGTCTCCCTGTCCTTCCTCTTCCACCGTGATCGGATCTTCTTCTTCTACTCCTTTATCCCCACCAACACCAATGGTTGCAGTTTTTTTTCTGGCGCGAAGGTGGTCCTCCCAGCTGATCAAGTGGTGTTTTTTCAGATGGGTCATTTGGCCTCCGGTACCATAGTTTGTACCAAGCTTACCACGACTAACAGAGGTATTACAAATGGAGCATATAGCAATGTTCTCCTCCTTTTCGCTAACCGTAAAGAAGTCCCAAACTGGGGAGCTTAACTTTGGCCTCCTGCTGGAGGTGCCACTTCCAATGCCGGATGATCTGTAGGGTGTGTGTTGAATTTGACTCTGTGCTGCTGTACCACTACCTACTCCTACAGAGGTGGTGGTTGTGCTGGATGTAGGTCGCTGCCGGGCCTTTGCTAATGCAAATATGGAAGCTGTAGGTCGTGTTGGTGTTACCTGTGGAGGTATGCGTGCTACATCCCTCGCAGCGATTTTGGATAGGGTAAGAATGTTGGTCTCCATCTCCTCGGGGCCGGGAGTGATGTTCGTGATGACTGGCTCGTCGTCATCATCATCATCTTGCTGTTCTACATCGACCTCCATAAGTGTAAGGCTTTCCGGAACCTTCCTTTTCCCTAGCTTGGTCTTGGAACGTGGCTCCCTCTCAGACTCAGTTTGTGGCTTCCAAGTGGCATCTAGATCATCAGAAGGGGGCTTGGCGAAGAACTTGATGGACTACCCCTCCTTTTCCTTGCTGGGGATTTGGAAGACAATGGATCTTCTGAATGAGTGGCTTCTTCTTCTACCTCTGCATGAGGCTCAATTTCCTGAACTGCCCCTACTTCAGGAGGAACAACAACTACTATTGCGGGCGGTGGTTGCGGCTGTTGTTGTTGACCACTTATCTGCTGTGTTTCCTCCTGCGTTGATTGGGTACTACTTTGAGATAGCGATAAGTTTATCTCAGGCTCAGCATCACTGCTTTCCACCATTAGGCTGGCTACCTCTTCCACACTCATGTGCTTGGGCCTGGGTTGGTGGGTTGGGTCCACTGATGCGGAGGTGCTGCCCCCAGCTTGCCCCCGGACACCGCTGCTGCAGGCGCAATTTTTTTTCCCAAAAAAGGTATTGGCCGGCACACCAGACTTCAGTGTCACTTGCTTCTTCTGTTCCTTCTTCTTCTCAATAGCAACTTTCTTGGTACTGGAGGACCTGGTACCTGCTTTCTTTGGGCCCATCTTCTTCAGATGTCAGCAGCACTCAGTTGCAGAGATGTCTGGTCAGGTCACACGTCACGTTGTGTTGTGTGTACAGCAGCAGGATGTCTGTCTGGAAGTGCAACAGGCAATGATGAGAGACACACCTCCTCCTCAGTCTTTGTGCACCTAAAAGCAAAAAAGCCAGAACATCAGTCAAACATAGCACAAATCAAACAAATAGAATATAGAACTTAGTGTGTGGTGGCCTCAATTATTAAATTTCAGAAACTCTGTGAACAACAACACACAGTCTAGCCATTTATGAGACGTTGACAACAAGGCCAGGGCTTTCCTGGCTACTGTGTAGTGCTAGTGTACACTCTGGAAGAATAAGAATAGTAAAGAACAAAAACTAAAATGTACTGGAGCATGTTTGGCCTAAATTTGTGCATCACGTGGGATGTATTATATAGCAGCATCAGGGAGCTGCAGCTGGCAATGGGGATGGATTTGGAAGCAGTAAGACAAGAGGAACAATGGAAAGACACGCAGGCCTATGTGGCAAAAACAGCACACTAATAACTACCACAACAAAATGGCCCCCAGAAACATGGTGACTCACAGGCACAAGGCACGGCAAACAATGAACTCAAGCAGGCCTATATATGGGCAGACAAAGGATGCCTTATAAAACACACACAGCTTTAATGCAAAAACTAAAATCCACATGGCTAAAAACACTTTGGAAAGTTAGACAACCACTACAACAACACAATTATAATTACACAGTACACACGCAAAAAAGGCATTTATTTAACACACCCAAAAAGTGAAATAGTCAGACCCTCCAAAAAAAACCACATTTCGCAATTCAATTGAATCAATTCAATGCCATCCATGGCCTAAATGATGTCAAAATTCCACAGACTACACAGAAACAGTTTTATGCACCCATGGTGACTACCTCTGGGCCTACTGGCATACTGGGCCGCAAGCTTGGAGGCCTATGGCAAAAGCACAGTGGCTGGCTTTACAAAATGGCCGCCACCCACATGGCCAGGCCACCCAAAATAACAAAAAAGTGAAGACAAAGGACAGGACCAGGCAGTTGGAGACTCTGGGCAACTTGCTACCTCTTGGAAAAAATTGTAAAACAAAAAAAAAGTGACTCCTTGCTCACCAAACTACATCTAAATGACAACCTGAGGAGTTTTTTGTGCAAAATGAACTAAATCAACATTTTCGAGAAGGTTTTATGATGCTCGAGAGATATTGTTCGCCAGATTGTAAATTCTGCGTGTTCGGCATCGCGATCGTCACAAAAAGTCGTTATCGCGCGCGCGAAAACGTACATTGAGCGCGCGAAGAAGATAAAAAGTGTAAGTCCGCGTTGTCGCGCAGTGCGGACTTGCCCAAAGTCCGCGAGCTGAACGCCCAGGGTTACCTACTGGCTGAAAAGGCCTATTTATTTAACAAACACCCAAAAAAATAAAATACCACCCCAAAACCCACATTTTGCAAATCAATCCAATGCCATCCATGGCCTAAATTATGTTACAATTCAACAGACAACACAGAAACAGTTTTTATGCACCCATGAGGATGACTACCTCCGGGCCTACTGGCACACTAGGCCGCAAGCTTGGAGGCCTATGGCAAAAGCACAGTGGCTGTTCACACAAAATGGCCGCCAACACATGGCCAGGCCACCCAGAACAACAAGAAAAGGAACACAAGACAGACAATGCAGGCCTATGGCAAAAGCACAATGCCTGGCTTTACAAAATGGCCACCACCCACATGGCCAGGCCACCCAAAATAACAAAAAAGTGAAGACAAAGGACAGGACCAGGCAGTTGGAGACTCTGGGCAACTTGCTACCTCTTGGAAAAAATTGTAAAACAAAAAAAAAGTGACTCCTTGCTCACCAAACTACATCTAAATGACAACCTGAGGAGTTTTTTGTGCAAAATGAACTAAATCAACATTTTCGAGAAGGTTTTATGATGCTCGAGAGATATTGTTCGCCAGATTGTAAATTCTGCGTGTTCGGCATCGCGATCGTCACAAAAAGTCGTTATCGCGCGCGCGAAAACGTACATTGAGCGCGCGAAGAAGATAAAAAGTGTAAGTCCGCGTTGTCGCGCAGTGCGGACTTGCCCAAAGTCCGCGAGCTGAACGCCCAGGGTTACCTACTGGCTGAAAAGGCCTATTTATTTAACAAACACCCAAAAAAATAAAATACCACCCCAAAACCCACATTTTGCAAATCAATCCAATGCCATCCATGGCCTAAATTATGTTACAATTCAACAGACAACACAGAAACAGTTTTTATGCACCCATGAGGATGACTACCTCCGGGCCTACTGGCACACTAGGCCGCAAGCTTGGAGGCCTATGGCAAAAGCACAGTGGCTGTTCACACAAAATGGCCGCCAACACATGGCCAGGCCACCCAGAACAACAAGAAAAGGAACACAAGACAGACAATGCAGGCCTATGGCAAAAGCACAATGCCTGGCTTTACAAAATGGCCACCACCCACATGGCCAGGCCACCCAAAATAACAAAAAAGTGAAGACAAAGGACAGGACCAGGCAGTTGGAGACTCTGGGCAACTTGCTACCTCTTGGAAAAAATTGTAAAACAAAAAGAAAGTGACTCCTTGCTCACCAAACTACATCTAAATGACAACCTGAGGAGTTTTTTGTGCAAAATGAACTAAATCAACATTTTCGAGAAGGTTTTATGATGCTCGAGAGATATTGTTCGCCAGATTGTAAATTCTGCGTGTTCGGCATCGCGATCGTCACAAAAAGTCGTTATCGCGCGCGCGAAAACGTACATTGAGCGCGCGAAGAAGATAAAAAGTGTAAGTCCGCGTTGTCGCGCAGTGCGGACTTGCCCAAAGTCCGCGAGCTGAACGCCCAGGGTTACCTACTGGCTGAAAAGGCCTATTTATTTAACAAACACCCAAAAAAATAAAATACGCCCCAAAAACCACTTTTACCAATTCAAACCAATGCCATCCATGGATGCCCGGCCTACATGATGTTTAAACTTTAAATTCAACAGACACCACAGAAACATGCACCCATGGGTACCTCTGGCTCTAGTCCGGGCCTACTGGCTGAAATTCCAATCAAAGAAAAACAACTAGGCCCCTGCCGAAACTACAGGCCACAACAATACATTTTAAAAACTATGGAAATCCCCCAAAAAAATCTAGGTACAAACAAGCCCCAATCAAACAAACAAGTACACCAATTCTCCAACTTACTTGTAAAATCTCAAATCCAAGAGTCCTCAAATCCAATCCAATGATATGATGCAGCAGACAGACACAAAAAGTGATCCTTCCAGCTCCAAATCCAAATGAAAGTGAACAGCACATGGACAAAACACTGGGAGGAGCCTGCTGGACAGGAACAGGAAGTTTGAGAATCAGGGGCACTTCCTTCCTCTTGGAAAAAAAGAAAAAGGACTCCTTGCTCACCAAACTACATCTCTAAATGACAACCTGAGGAGTTTTTTGTGCAAAATGAACTAATTCATCATTTTCGAGAAGGTTTTATGATGCTCGAGATATATTCTTCGCCAGATTGTAGTTTCTTCGTGTTCGGGATCGCGATCTTACCAACACTGCCGCCGGAAGTCAGATCGCGCGTCCGAATGACGTGTTCGCGTTCGCACACTCTCGCGGGATCGTGCGGCCGGATTCCAAATCTCGTGGCGCCCGCGAACGGATAGGAAGTCGCGTCGGCGAACGCAGAATCACGGTAGGTCGTTACCGCGCGCGCGAGAACGTATATTGAGCGCGCGAAGAAGAAAAGCAGCTACGCTATGCCGCAAATTGCGTAGTGCACGGTAACTTCGCGTTCTACGCGAATCGCGAAGTTACCGTAACTTCGCAAATTCCGCGAGCGTAGCGTAGTTCACCGCCCAGGGTTAGTCATTACTCACCCTGTTGCTGTTGTGTCAGGTCATGTTGAGCAGTGTCCGGTCCCCCAACTCCTGCCACCGTCTCCACACTGATGACTGTGGACACCATTTCCTCCATCTCATCCAGCTCCTCCTGTGGCGCTGGACTCCCACCTCCAGTCTGCATTGCTGCCTTTTGGTTGTTTCCGAGTTTCTGCTTGGTTTTGCGCTTCACATCATTCCAGCGCCTCTTGAGCTCTTCCATTGTCCTCCTCAGCACTCCGACTGCATTCACCTTGTCCACGATGGACTGCCATATTGCATTTTTTGTTTCCAATGACACACTGGAGGTGACGAACAGTTGTTGATGGTGTTCTATCTCCTCCGTTATCAGGATCCTGTTTTCCTGCGGACTGAACCGCTTCTTCCTCTTCTTCTTCTCCTTGCCCTTCCCTGACCCCGAGGTCCCAGGCTGGTCCTCCGTGGGGCTTGTGGGGTTCTGGTTGTTCTCTGTACTTGCTCCGGCTACCTCCATTGTGCTTCGCGGTTGTTTTGGTTTTGTTTGTGGGGTTTTTTCTGCTTTTATGGTGATTTTTCCCACCTGACGTGTGTGAATTGCAGGCCTGGCGCAGCTTATCGCTGATTTTTTTTATTGCAGTTGGGCCCATCACAACTTTTTTCACGTTCGGCTTTGGATTTTTATCGCCGACCCGGTAATTTTATCGCAGACATTTGACACGTTATCGGGAAACTATTGCATGTTACCGCCGTGTTGAGAATAAGACGTTAACACAGCGTTATTTTCCCGCGATAGACGGCGATATAAAAAATTGCGTTAACCTATTTTGCCGATGATTATCGCACGTTCTTGAGAATATCCCCCCTTGATTGCTTGATGGATAAGCTAGCAACTCCTATCATGGCTATAGGCCTACAAAGATGGGGCCAGCTATTACAGGATGACAAGTTTCTTTCCTGGGACGATCTACAGAGGGTTGCCAGGGAGAACATCTCCAGTTTCAAATTTTCTCGACTAGAAAGTTGGTCCGGGATTTTGACCTTTAAGGACAAAAACACTAATGATTTGATAGAACAATTGTTAAAGGTGACTTTAAGGAAGAAAGGGGTCTTGCAGTGGTACTGGCTGATACTGGACAGAGACGGAGGGTGAGAAAGACAGAAAAACTGTCATAAAGGGAAAAAGCATGAACCTGCAAGAGAGAGATAAAGGGACAAGGAGTGTCTGGTAGTGGATTAAAGAGGCATGAGGTGAATTCAAAATTATGCAGCCTTGGTATTAGGTGCGCCGATGTTTAATTTCACCAACTGTGGGTTTCAGAGTAGTGGAACTCATTCTATTACAAATTAAATACTGGAGATCCTTTAGGGTATATTTGCCAATATTTCATGCAACACAGCAAGACAACTTGCTGCGCTGTGTTGCGTGAAAGGGAGACAGCAGAAATGCACCATATCTACTACGATATGGTGTATTGCTTCTGTATCCTAGCACTAGAGCACTTGTGGCAGCCTGGCACCAACAAATGCACCCTTGAGCCATGTTGCAAGGGTGCCCGCATTACGAGCAGGATTGTTTTTGTGTGCAGGAAGGAATACCTTCCTGCACAAAAACAATCCTTTGAGTAATTTTCCTCTTTGTATGTGTGCTGCAGAAATGCAGAACGAATGGAAAGAGGAAGTAATGAAGAGAAATAAAGATATTTCTCCTCATTCTGCCTCAGTCATGGAGGTGCAGCATTTTGGCGTAATCCCAGGTTAATTGAGTATACTAAATCTGGGATTGTGTTAAAAACCATGGGTTGATGCGTGGGAACACCCACACTCCACCCATTGAATGCCTCCCTGCGCAAAGTAACGCAAAGCAGTGATATGCGCTGCCTTAGGTTACTTTATATTTACTATTCCACACAGAGCCACGCAAGGTGGCTTTGAGTGGCTTATTAACTACCAGAGTCCAAACAACAACAAACTTGTGCTAGAAACAGAAAAGCTATGAATCCACACAATGTTTTAAAGAAAGCCTGAAAAACAAAGAAACCTGTACCAACACTAAAGGCCTCGAAAATGTTGCTTCACTGACAGACAGTAATAACACTGACATTGAGGGTCCCAATCTATTAACATTTTTCCACTAAAATTAAGCTTTGCAGAGGTGCCCACCACTATTATACTAACTAATCCGACAGCAAGAAATTGAGTTATTAGCTGCCACTCCACCAGTGCCTGGCCACCTCCCTGCCTAATCAACATTATCCCATGCCAGCGTGGGTAGAGGTTAATGTTTGTTCTGCACCTCCGCCTATTCCCCTTGTCATGGGTATGGGGATGGGGAGTAGGGCGTGGTGCTGCAGCCCAATGAGAGAGCAGTGGTGCTCAAGTTCTCTTCTTGTCCCGGGAGATGGGGCCCTGGGACACGATGGATTTCAGCGGGTTGCAGGAGTTGAGGTATCCAGGGCAGGATAATTTCAAGGGGACCAAGCATGCTCTTCCCTCTATGTGGACAAGATATGTAAAAAAATTAACATTGCCCCGACCCATGGAGTCTTGGCCCTCCCGAGGTGTTTGAGAAAGAGACCTGGTGGTGCACCACGCACTGGGTTGCTGATTTCTCTCGGTTTAAAGCTGAGATCTTTAAAGATGAATATCTCTGGCCCCATTGAGCCAGTTTTCTCTATTCTGGGTCTGCTTTGCTCTTGGTGACTAGCTCCAGTCACCAGGAGCATTTTCAAAAGGCAGTCTAGTGCACCTCTACTGCAGGTGGGGACATCTTGCAGAGCTCCGTCCCAACCTATCAGTGGACCACCCTTCTGCATACACTGCTCTCGTTCTTGGCTGTCATGTAGAGCACCTGTTGGGGGGCAGTGGAGCCCCAGTCTTTCTACCTACTGGTCCTCAAAAGAAATAAGGGGGCCAGCACTACACTCTATGGATTGGCCCACCCTTCCCCTTGCGGTCAACTGCAGTCAAAGTCATTAGTCCATCCTTGCCCGGCATCAGATGGGCATATTTTTGGCTGTTGTTACCCCCCAGGTCCAGGGTATTCTCAACTGTCTGTCTCTCATGCATGAGTGTTTTAGTGGAGTGGAATGTTCTAAGGGCCTGATTCACAAAGGTAAACTGAGACGAAAGTCTAACTTTACAACTTTCGGTATTCACAAAGGGCATTTGTCTCAGTTAAACTTAAAACCAAAACTTAAGTTTAACTGAGACAAAAGTCTAACTTTACTACTCGTAAATGCCCTTTGTGAATACGGAAAGTCGTAAAGTTAGACTTTCATCTCAGTTTACCTTTGTGAATCGGGCCCTACATTTCTAGATGCTAGGCAACCCAAGCAAATTGTCAAGAACAAACCTGTGCCAATGAGGTCCATGGGAACAGAAGATGTTTACCAATTCCCTTCCACCACTACATGCAACAAACCTTCTAGTGGTATGCTACAATGCACCAGAGGTGGAACGAGATTGAGGAGATAAGAGAACCTCAAAGATGGTGAACCACTTCCTTCCTCAAGCTTCTTTACTGCCTTCCTTTTCTGTCTTTGGATGGTGTTTGGGAAATGAAGAGGGAATGAAGAAGTCTTCCTGCACCTACTGCTAAAATACAAGAACACACCACGTTATAAACAGTGCCTTTTGTCTTTGTGTGTAATTACATTAATTCTACTCCTCTTTCCCACTAATCTTCCCTATTTAGCTTTGTTGCCCCTGGGGGTTAGCTTCCCTTTGAACTATATTTGAATGATCAGTATTCTATTTAGTCTTTGCTTTTTCTGTCTTCAATAAGTTATAGAATATGGCATTTGCCTTTTTCTTTCCATTCGATGTTGTTTATCATTTAGCTCAAGTCTCTTATCAAATGTCTTCTCTCGCTCAGTCTTGCATGAAATGAAAAAATAAATTATATATATCAAGAATCGGTCAACAAAAATATAATAATTAAACTCACCAAGTTATTCTGCAATTTCTCCTCACTCGCTATTTCCTTGAAAATAATGATTGAACTATACCTCACGCGCAGAACCAAAGCCAAGGCACAAGTCTATTCTTCCTTGTGACTCACTTATGATACTGAGCAAGCTTAATACTGCAACTCTTCACTTGACAAATTTTAATTTTCAGTCACTGTGTATGCGTAAGAAAGAGACACTGCTTCCCTCTTCAGAGAAAAATTGAAGTGTGCAATGCTCTCTATTCACCTTCTCATTGACTCCCAGCACTGCTTTTGCGCTCCTGAAGACTAGACTGTAAAACTGCAATTACATGTACTGCAGCTGTCATTTTGAAGATTTTGCTTTCCTTTGCTTGAAATAACTTCACTAACTGAACAAAAAAGAAGGCTCAAGAAAGGGGTTACATCCTCCATTATGTGCAATTTATTACTCTGGACTTCTTTTGTTTCTTTTAAAACCTTGACTGGTTACACTGATCACTTGCTATTGTATTCCTGACACCAATTCTAGAATGCCACATCATCCCTCAACTCTTGCCACAACCCTCCTCCTCAACATTCAAGACAATCCATCATGGTGACTTCAGGTGTTCTCTTATAAGAGCTTCTCTGAGGGCCTCAACTCTGCACCTAACTGACATCATAAGGTGAGCCCTTCCTGTATTGGCCCCAGAGGTCAAGTCCTCCCCTTTGTTCTAGTGGGTCTCGGATGTCCCAAACCAGGTGCAGAGTGAGAAGCTAATTATTAGATGAAAATTTCTCCCACACCCCGATCCTCTCCAGGGAACTGGGTCAATAACTGATAATTTCTCTTTTTGTGTGGGAAGTAATTAGCTTGGCCCAGAAGGGGAAAAAGCCTGGAATATGATAATGAGCTGAGGCAGAGAAAGAGAAATATGGCAATGCCTGATATCCCATAAATTGTGGACATATTGTGTTTGGAGCTGCAAAATCAAAGTGGGCATCCAAATGTTAGCCTAGTTTGACACCTTGCTGGACTGTGTAGGCCTAAGTGGATCGAACATCACTTTAGGGCAGATTTCACCTATAGGTATAATACAATGAAAGCACTAGAGATTTTCCAGTAAGCCCTACTAACCTATAAATGCCCACTAATATTATAAAGAGCACCCCAGGTCAACACAAATCCTTGCAAAATCCCTTCTGCGCCCGGCTACTCGTATGCAATTCTGTACTGCATACATTGGTAGTCTCACGCACACAACCTGCACATGTACTCACATGTAATTAGTAAAGTGCCTCCTACCCCTGCTGCACAGCAGCAGCAACCTTACATTAAAAGTCAAACACAGTCGATCAACACATTCAGTCCAATTACTGTGAATCTACTGTGAGTGAGAGTCAGGTGGTGGGACTGACCAACATTAAATGTCCAAACACCGGGTAATCAAAAGTGAAAGATCCTGTGGACTAAATGGGCAGAACCCATTTGCTACACATACATTCAGTAATACTGACTCTGTTGTAGAAGTTTATACTCCCTCCTCTGTAGAAATGGCTTTTCAGACCACAATGGCATTATGTTGAAGTTTTTTGTATCTCATACTACCCAGAATAAATTCAAATGGCAAATTAACTTTACTAAATGAGTCTGAGTAGATGACCAAAATTCGCCTCTTAAATAAAGACTTTGTTTTACACTGTAGCGGATGCTACTAAGCGTGGGTGGTTGAGCGGGGGGTGCAAAGGGGGAGCGGACAGGGGAATAAAAAAATAAACATAAACAGACTTGTCTGGGTGCCGCCGGGTACTGCTGCCTCTTCTCCATCTCCTCCGTGCCGCACCAGGAAGCGCCCAACCTCCCAGAATCCCCTGTCCAATCACAATGCTGCCTTAAGTGGTTTGGCGCTCAGACGGGGGCTTGGAGGCTTTGCATGTTGCTCACCAGGCTGTGTAATGCAGCCTGGTGGGAATATCGCAAAGTGCAGATGGTGGTTTGACCGGCCCTTTAGAGTGTGCTTTACACTTCTCCCCTGCCCTCTGCACTAGTCCGCCCGGCCCACCCTGCCCCACACCCGAGCAGGAAAGAAAACTAAAATGATAATAACATTAGTTATCATCATTTTAGTTGTCCTTTTTGCACTGCTTGCAGAGCAGTGGGGCGATGCTCCTCCGCCTTAGCAGAGGAGCCGCGGCTGGTTTTACATAAATTTAGAAACACAAAATTAGGAGACTACTTAGCTTGGTAGGATTATTATAACAAAAATGTTTTAAAAATGTTCAGATAATAAGAAGCTATTGCCAAAATTAGAAACTGCTATCCACTTTACCAAAAAGCTTATCTTAGAACTAAATCCAAATTGGAAGGGAAATTATGCGAAGCAGCAAAAAACTCATAGCGAATATGCAAACTTCCCAACTAAAAGACATTAAGTTTATGATGGAGCAGGTATATACAGAGAAAATTCTTGCATGGTCAGCGAGGGCCAAATGAAATAAAAGTAGAGTCATAAAATTTGTAAACTCCAAAAACAAACAAGTCACCTCAGTTCAAGAGTAAATACAACAACCGTTTTAGAATCATTATAATTCTGTTTATACAGATATTAGTATTATAGAAAAGAAGGTAATTCAGGACTATTTATCCTAACTACTGCTTTCGCATTTATCAGAATAAGGTGCAATCATAATCATATAGCAGTTCCAAATCGAAGAAATAGAGGCTATTGCTAACCTACCAAGAGCAAAGCCTGTGGGGATGACAGGTATACCCTCTGAATTTTATAAAAGCTTTTCAAAATTTCTTGCTCCAGTGATTACTCAGATAGAAAATTAACTGCTGGCTTGCAAACCATCTTGTTCATCATTTTACAAAGGATGCATTGTAGTTTTCTTAAGTGAGGGGAAAACACAGAAGATTTGAATTCATATAGGGGCAGATATATCAAGCATTTTTGCATTCGCAAACGGGCAGATTCGCCCGTTTGCGAATGCAAAGATTGCTTTTCCGATGCAGCAAACCTAATTTTGCGATTCGGTAACCTGTTACTGAATCGCAAAATGGGTTTGCAACTCGGTATTAGGAAGGGGCGCGTTTAGGGCGTCCCTTCCTAATACCGAATTGCATCGGTATGTATGAATGTTTTGTGACCGCAATTGCAGTCGCAAAACATTCGCATTTTACCACCTGCTTCCAGTAGGTGGTAACCCATTTGCAAGTGGGAAGGGGTCCCCAAGGGACCCCTTCCCCTTTGTGAATGTTTGTAAAACCATTTTTAAGAGCAGACAGTGGTCCCTCGGACCACTGCCTGCTCTTAAAAAATGAAAAGAAAACTTTTCATTTTTAGGTCTCGCGCAGTGCGAGACCTTTAGAAAGGGCTTCTGAAAACGACCCACACGCTCGTGCGTGTGGTTTTGTTTTCAGAAGCCCACATTGGCTGTAGCGCGCGTTTTTTTAAAAAAAACGGCACGCGATTGGGCAAAGGCGGGCGCATGTCCCGCCTTTGCTCCTCCCATTCCCGACGGTGGCCAGAACGCGCAGCAGCGCGCGTTCGCCTCGCTGCCGCTGCCGCGCGCCCTCCTCCCACTCCTCTGTGGTACGCGCGCACCACTGGTTTCCCCTCCTCTCTCGCAGGCGTCTCGCGCCCCCTCCTTTGCAATCGCCAGCGCACTCGCACCGCTATCGTTCTTCCCTTCCGAAGGCTGGCCCGGCGCCCCCGCCAGCTCGCGCGCTCCTTCTCTCCCGTCTCGCTCTCCCTTTTCACGTGTTCTCCTTGACTCCCCGGCCGGAGGTGGGGGGAAGGCAATCCTCTCCCTCACATGACCCGAGTGTTTGTCCCCGTGATCAGCAGCGCCGATACCCCAAGTCCCTGTGGCCCGAGGAGGGAGAGGGAGGCCCGCCTGCCACCCGCGTGACTACAACAGCCTGACAGCAACCAGGAAATAAGAGGCGCCCGACCGCAGCGGGCCCAGCGCCCTCCCGCTCTCCCCCTTCCAGAAATTCCCATCCCCACCCCCACGGACATGCTGGATCCAGGCCTGGACACCAACTCCAGGTGAGTGCGGGGGAGGGTCCACTGACAGCCGCGGGCAGAGGGAGGAGGCTGACTTTGTGAATAGCAAGCCGCGGGAGCTCTGTGTGTGTAGCGTAAGACAAGGTGGATCAGCAGTGTGTATGTATATGTGTGTGTATATATATATATATATATATATTTATATATATATATATATTATTCTCGCTTATGACGCGTCGGTGTCATACATTGGAGTGTATAGCATGTACGTGCACCCTGTAAATGTCTAGAGGTGAATAGTTTTGTGTGCACTCTCACAATATTAGTGTACTATGTGTATTCTATTGGTTAGTATATGTATGTTCTATTATATGTACTCTATACACACACTAAAGTTATTCGTACACAGGCATGCACAGCAGATTGAGGACAATAGCCTGCTGTACACAGGGGCTTAGCGCAGATCCATGGCCTTCATCCAAGTGCTAATCCTGCCAGGCCTCGATGCTATGTGACAAATACCTCTGATTTTGGGTGCTGGGTGTAACTTCATTATTCATCGACTTCATCACGCGGTGGCCAAGGGACTGTTCAATATGTTATACAAGGATATTTAATTTCTTTTTGACAATGAGGGCTGGGATTGCGTTCAGAAACCTTCAATTGGTGCAGAATTAAGTCAGCCGTGCCTGTGACTCAGTTTTCTTTTCTTAATTGCTATTTATTCTATCGTTTAAGATGTTTGGTGGCTCTCAGAACAAGCTACTGTTTCCGGAGTAGGGTGAGCTCAGTTTATGTGCGAGGCAGACAGTTATTTTGGACTCTTTTCTTTCATCTTTGTGGGTCACGACTTTGAGACCGTTTTCCCCTTGCATGTGTCTGATTGTTGAAATGACAGGTGGGCTTCTCTGTGCTGCCGTTGTGCGCTTTGACCTCTGCATTCTTGGTACAAGACCTGTGAATTTCTCTAGTGAGCTAGAAAGTTACAGCGCTAGTCCCGCCTTTCAAGCAATCCCAACTAAAACATGGTTGTTGATGACAAGCTGGTCCCGTCTTTAAAGAAGGTTGATTGATGCCTGTTCCATGGAGTGGGGTATTTGTCTCACTTGCATGTGTAACCATTTCAAGAATCTAGTGAGATGGCTCAGAGGGGTGAGACCTCAGAGAACACGGATCTATTCCCAACACGAAGGTCATGGGTTCAAATTCTACCTCGGGCAGAGCTAGCTCATCACTCCTGCACCTTTGCATTGGGTGATGGCATGATCGTGCCAAGCTGAAGTTGTTTGTTGTTTACATTTTGAACGTGGTAATTATCATTGAATGTGTGCTCATAGGATTGTAATGGACAATGCCGAAAGAGTGTATTAACGAGGAGGCTTGTATTGCACTACTAACAGTTGCACCTAGGCACTGTACAGTTGGTCGCAGGATGACTAGTTGTGGATGTCAGTTTAATTTCTAATGGACAGGTAGTGTTCCCTGGAGCAAAATGTTATAGGTTGTAGTGTCAACAGGATTCAACCCCATTCTAGGGGCCCAGCTCCCCTCCAGTAGATAAGGTTTGGAAACATGACCCCCTCCTTGATCAAAATCTGCCTCTCAACCATCAGATTTCTGCAGTCACTAAATCTTGCTGTGTGTGTGTGTATGTATAAATATATATATAAATATATATATATATATATATATATATATATATATATATATATATATATATATATATATATATATATATTATCTACTGGCGGTCGCCAGTAGATAGTTATAGTTACAACCTATTATCCATAGGAAATCCGCGACATTCTATTTGAAATAACTCTCTTGCCGGTTGACGTATCTTCGCAAAATTTTCAAACTTTGTGGGGCGCTCCGGTCCGCTCCTACCCTGAAAGTCTTGGGGGGGATTCGTCAAGCGGGGGCCGAGAAAAAAGGGGGTCCCAAAACGCGTTTTCCCCATGCAATTTTCCATAGGACACTTTAGACACGGCTACAGCCCGAACTGCTGAACGGAATTACACCAAATTTGGCAAAGAGGTAGTTCTTGGTTCAGAAAGAACCCTTTTGTTAAATGGTGTAAATCCGTTCAGTAGTTGCTGAGAAAATCAAAAGTAAAAGTACATATATATCTATGGCCGCGTCGGATTCGCGCACCCTCCCGATCACGAGCTGCATGCTAATTGGCTGTCAACACTCCAAATCAGGAAGTGTTGGCAGCCATTTTATCCCTCGGTAGAACCGAGGGACAGAAACAAGTGTGCAAAGCGCACAAAGGGGGCAGGGTAGAAACACCCTGACCCCCTAGGTCTGCTCAGGGGGTCCCACAAGGACCCCCTGGGCAAAAAATTTTTTTTTATTTTTTTTTAAAAATCGGCAGGATGCGCTCAGGGAGCGCGAATCCTGCCGAAAAAAAAAAAAATCGAAGCGCGGTCTCCCGCGCTTCGATGTTAATTGGCCCCCGGGTGGGCCAAGTCCCGGGGGCATGCTGGGGGGGGTTAATTTTATGTGTGGGGGGCCTCTAAGGACCACCACCCCCCGGGGCTTTATGTATAATGGACCGGGAGGGCTCTGAGCCCTCCCGCAGCCCCGGGGACCACCACATCCCCGGGGCTTCTTTTTTTTTAATTAAAAACCTGTGTGGGGGGGCTCCAGCCCCCCCACATGCCCCGGGGACCACCACCTCCGGGGCACTAAGAAAAATTAAAATGGGGGTCCGTTTTGGACCCCCAAGCCCCGGGGACCACCACCTCCCCGGGGCTTTCAAAATGTAGGGAGGGGGCCGCGCGGCCCCCTCCTGGAGCCTGTGGTGGCCCTGGGGACTGCCACCCCCAGGGCCGGCTCCTGCAGTGTCCCGGGGTGCCTACCCCCGGGACACTGCTGTTTGCAATGACAGGACGGGAGCCTCGCGGCTCCCGTCCTGTCATTGCAAACTTGCTTTGGATATTGGAAGAGAGAGCAGGGAAACCTGCTCTCTCTTCCAATATCCAAAGCCGATTGCTTTTCCACATGGGGAGCTGCATCTTAGCAGCTCCCCATGTGTAAAAGCAATGCCGGCTCCCGTAGGACACGGGGAGCCGGCGGGACTGTGGGGGGCTTGGGGACCCCCCCACAGTCCCCAACGAGAGGCCAGGCCCCGGGGGATGGGGTCCCCGGGGCCATAAGTGGCCACGGAGGGGGGCCACGCAGCCCCCCTCCCCAAAGTAAAAAAAATGGGGAAAAAAATTTAAAAAAAAGTGCAAGGCCGGCCCGGGGGATGGGGTCCCCGGGGCCTTAAATGGCCTGAGGAGGGGGGCCGGGCAGCCCCCCTCCAAATAAAAAAAAGAGGCCATGCCCCAGGGGATGGGGTCCCGGGGCCAATACAGGCCCAGGGAAGGGGGCCACGCGGCCCCCTTCCCGTTTTTTTTATTTTATTTTAATTTTAAAAAAAGGGGTAAGGCCCTGGGGGATGGGGTCCCCAGGGCCTAAAAATAGGAAAAAGGAAGGGGGGCCACACAGCCCCCCTTCAGGGGGGAAAAAAAACAAAACAAAAAAAAAAACGATTGGGCCCGTAGGCCCCGCCCCCTTCCTTCACCACTCTGCAAACGCGCCCCCTGGCACGTTTGCAGAGGGGGAACGAATTCCCCTTGAATACTGGGGGTCCCTGGGGGCCAACTAGCCCACCAGGAACCTCCAGTATGCGCCAGGGGGCTGCCTTGCAGAGAGGTGTACAGAGGCCATGCCCCTTTTTACACCTCTCTGCAACGCAGCTCTATGGCGCTTTTTGGAGGTATATGGTGGGCTAGTTGCACCCCAGGGACCCTCAGGATTCAAGGGGAGTTAATCCCCCGACTTAAAACGCGCCACGGGGCGCGTTTGCACAGTGGTGAAGGGAGGGGCGGGGCTTCAGGTGACATGTGTGCAAACAGGCCCCGTGGCGCGTTTTAAGATGGGGAATTAAATCCTCTTCAATCCTGAGGGTCCCCGGGGGCCAACTAGCCCAACAGGTACGTCCAGAAAGCGCCACAGAGCTGCATTGCAGAGAGGTGTAAAAGGGGTGTGGCCTCTGTACATGTCTCTGCAACGCAGCCCCTGGCGCATACTGGAGGTTCCTGGTGGGCTAGTTGGCCCGTAGGGACCCTCATGATTCAAGGGGACTTAATCCCCAACTTAAAACGCGCCACGGGGCGCGTTTGCACAGATGTCACCTCAGGCCCCGCCCCCTCCCTTCACCATTGTGCAAATATTCCTCTAAAATCAGCCGAAATACGAATTCTGATTTACTCACCTGTTATCAGGAGAGACCTCAGTGCTGCATCTTTCAGCCCAGTACTGGTCCTGAAAAGTAATTTTAACCGTACTTACCAGTAACTTGAATTTCCTTCCATAGGCTAACATTGACTGGTTTCACTTGGAAATTCTTCTAAGTGTGGAGTTTTGGAACTTTAAAATATTCCTCTAAAATCAGCCGAAATACGAAATCCGATTTACTCACCTGTTATCAGGAGAGACCTCAGTGCTGCATCTTTCAGCCCAGTACTGATCCTAAAAAGTAATTTTAACCGTACTTACCGGTAACTTGAATTTCCTTCATAGGCTAACATTGACTGGTTTCACTTGGAAATTCTTCTGTGTGGAGTTTTGGAACGTTAAAATATTCCTCTAAAATCAGCCGAAATACGAATTCCGATTTACTCACCTGTTATCAGGAGAGACCTCAGTGCTGTATCTTTCAGCCCAGTACTGGTCCTGAAAAGTAATTTTAACCGTACTTACCGGTAACTTGAATTTCCTTCCATAGGCTAACATTGACTGGTTTCACTTGGAAATTCTTCTAAGTGTGGAGTTTTGGAACTTTAAAATATTCATCTAAAATCAGCCGAAATACGAATTCCGATTTACTCACCTGTTATCAGGAGAGACCTCAGTGCTGTATCTTTCAGCCCAGTACTGGTCCTGAAAAGTAATTTTAACCGTACTTACCGGTAACTTGAATTTCCTTCCATAGGCTAACATTGACTGGTTTCACTTGGAAATTCTTCTAAGTGTGGAGTTTTGGAACTTTAAAATATTCATCTAAAATCAGCCGAAATACGAATTCCGATTTACTCATCTGTTATCAGGAGAGACCTCAGTGCTGCATCTTTCAGCCCAGTACTGATCCTCAAAAGTAATTTTAACCGTACTTACCAGTAACTTGAATTTCCTTCCATAGGATATCATTGCCTGCTTTTTGCTGAAAAAGTTTCTAAGTGTTGATTTTTGAAACATACAAATATTCCTCTAAAATCAGCCGAAATCCGAATTCTGATTTACTCACCTGTTATCAGGAGAGACCTCAGTGCTGCATCTTTCAGCCCAGTACTGGTCCTGAAAAGTAATTTTAACCGTACTTACCAGTAACTTGAATTTCCTTCCATAGGCTAACATTGACTGGTTTCACTTGGAAATTCTTCTAAGTGTGGAGTTTTGGAACTTTAAAATATTCCTCTAAAATCAGCCGAAATACGAAATCCGATTTACTCACCTGTTATCAGGAGAGACCTCAGTGCTGCATCTTTCAGCCCAGTACTGATCCTCAAAAGTAATTTTAACCGTACTTACCGGTAACTTGAATTTCCTTCATAGGCTAACATTGACTGGTTTCACTTGGAAATTCTTCTAAGTGTGGAGTTTTGGAACTTTAAAATATTCATCTAAAATCAGCCGAAATACGAATTCCGATTTACTCACCTGTTATCAGGAGAGACCTCAGTGCTGCATCTTTCAGCCCAGTACTGATCCTCAAAAGTAATTTTAACCGTACTTACCAGTAACTTGAATTTCCTTCCATAGGATATCATTGCCTGCTTTTTGCTGAAAAAGTTTCTAAGTGTTGATTTTTGAAACATACAAATATTCCTCTAAAATCAGCCGAAATACGAATTCCGATTTACTCACCTGTTATAAGGAGAGACCTCAGTGCTGTATCTTTCAGCCCAGTACTGGTCCTGAAAAGTAATTTTAACCGTACTTACCAGTAACTTATATTTTCTTCCATAGGAATCCATTGTCTGGTTTTCAGCAGAAAAGTTTCAAAGTGTCGATTTTCACAAACTACAAATATTCCTTAAAAATCGCCTGTATGACTTAAACGCATTCTTTCAACTGTTTACAGGAGATGCACCAGTGCTGGATCCAGGATCCAACACTGAGTAAGAAAAAGTAACGATAACAGTTTTTACCTGCTAAGTGAATTTCCTTCCATAGGATAACATTGGTGATTCTATGAGAAAAAGTTTCTAAGTGTCAACTTTTAAAATACAATAATATTCCTTAAAAATCACGACTGTAACCAAAACGCTTTTACTCAACTGTTTACAGGAGATGTACCAGGACTGAATCTAGGATCCAGTCCTGTGGTTAGAAAAAGTAATCCATAAAGTAACTAATTGCATTTAACTAGAAATTCACATTGAGCTGAATGTTGCATTGTGTATGAAAATGTGTTGCCCATTGCAACAACTGTAACTACTGTACTTAAAAGTCTATTGCCTATGTGCAAAGTATTTAAACTAAAGTAATTCATTCTGAGAAAGTATTTTTTGTAATGTAATGTATAATGTAATTACAATGTAATTTAAAAAATAAAGGGGCATATTAGCAAGACCGGCGATAAAATTATCGCCGTTTTAGCGGCAGGAAACTGCCGCTAAAACGGCGATAATGGGCTTGCTAAAATGCGTTATAGAATTCCAATAGAAGCCCAGGTTAGATGTCCTGCACATCTAACCTGGGCTTCTATTGGAATTCTATAACGCATATTAGCAAGCCCATTATCGCCGTTTTAGCGGCAGTTTCCTGCCGCTAAAACAGCGATAATTTTATCGCCGGTCTTGCTAATATGCCCCAAAATATGTAAAAGAAATTGTTTCTAAAAATGTAGTAAATCAGTATGAAAAAAATTAATATAAAAATTTATACATTTAAAAATTGTCATTTAAAAAACCTTTGAAATTCACTGAAAAAACCGTAGGTTTCAGGCACGTTATAGTTACAAATTAGCATTTTAAAAACCTTTGAAATTCACTGAAAAAACCATAGGTTTCAGACACGTTATAGTTAGAAATTAGCATTTAAAAAACCTTTGAAATTCACTGAAAAAACCATAGGTTTTAGGGACAGTTATAGTTAGTTGGACATTGCACTCGTACAAAACCCGTGAAATTCCCCCGTTATAGTTAGTTCAGCTAACTATAACTCGCGCCCCGCAATGCACTGCTGATGACGTCACATATTACATCACTCATGACATGGTCAGTGACATCACTGATGACATCTCAAATGACATCACTGATGACATCATCCACGTGATAATCTGATGCAGCTCCTCAATCCCTAATATAACCTTTGATACACCCAATCTAAATTACAGAGTGCCATTCGCAAAACCATAGACACTCCAACACCAATAACTACATACCCACTCACTGATTCTTAGGTCTACACACACACATCCACTCACTCACCCGTACAGTCACTCATACTTATGGTCACTCAGTACAGGACTATCATATGCACTCTTACTCCTATATAGACACTCAAACACCGCCACTCATCCATAGAGGTACTCACACACCTAGTCAGTCATGCAAATAATTAAACACACTGCCATTTACTCACCTATACAGTTATACACACACCAGCTCACTTAATCATACAAATACTAGCACATTGTTACGCTCTTATACAATCACTGATACAAGCACACACTCATCCATACAGCCACTATCACAATCACTCACTCTCGCTTATAGCTATTTATATACTCCAATACACATATATACTGCCTTTCACATATGTAGTTACTCACACATGTACCACTGGGACATACATTCACTCACTAACACACTCTTACACACACTTACCCACCCATACAGTCTATCACAGATGCACTCTTGAAACCATCCACCCAGTGAATCACCCACTCACACATCTATGCACAGTCGCACACACCCCATCCACACAAACACTCAGGCACCCATACATATACTCATAGAACCAATCAATAACCCATATAGACACTCATGTAGCTATTCGCAAATCCATGCATCCACTTACACACCAACAGACGGATACAGACATTCACACAGTTTAGTCACTAACCCATGCATTCAGTAAGATACGTTTAATCACTCACTTGTAGAGTCAGTCACGCACGTACTAAATCATCCATTCAGACACTTATACACCCACTCATTCTTCAATACGCCTTTCCCTATATATATTAAACATATTTAAACTTTACAGAAACACACAGTCACTGGATGATGTCATCAGTGATGTCATTTGAGATGTCATCAGTGATGTCATCAGTGATGTCACTGACCATGTCATGAGTGATGTAATATGTGACGTCATCAGCAGTGCATTGCGGGGGCGCGAGTTATTGTTAGCTGAACTAACTATAACGGGGAATTTCACGGGTTTTGTATGAGTGCAATGTCCAACTAACTATAACTGTCCCTAAAACCTATGGTTTTTTCAGTGAATTTCAAAGGTTTTTTAAATGCTAATTTCTAACTATAACGTGTCTGAAACCTATGGTTTTTTCAGTGAATTTCAAAGGTTTTTAAAATGCTAATTTGTAACTATAACGTGCCTGAAACCTACGGTTTTTTCAGTGAATATATATATATATATATATATATATATATATATATATATATATATATATATATATATATAGATTAGCCTTTAGCTTGTATCTTCCCTTTCTTTTCTCTTTTGCCCATAGGGTAGCTGTGGCATTTAAATTATCCAGCCCCGTCTGGACTTAAGCAATGCTATTTGCTTCGTGTTCTCTAAACAGTTCTTTAGTCGACCAGACTGCTCAAAACTCCACAGCCCAAGCTTTGTTCAATCTGAATACATAGCTGGAACCGAAAGTTCTCTCCTTTTTGACCTCTGTCCACATCAGATCCCTCGAAGTTCCGGAAACGTATCAAAACCTAGTTGAAAATTGAGTCTATGCCTCCCATCATGTTGAGTCCCCGGCTGCTCCAAGAGACTCTTCAAGAGTTATATAAATCTAAATAAGGGGTTTCGTTGCTTTATTTCTGCAGCGTTGTATCGCTTTAGGGTACCCTCAAAGCGCTGAGAAGTGCCACCAATGCTGAGAAGCAGAAGTGTTGCACGAGAATATTTTAGTGACCTGCTTGTGATGTGAGACAGTCTATCAAGTTGTCTGTAAATATGGTATCTTGGTGTTTGTCCAACATCTCCTTCCCACGTGCACAATCTAAAGGGACCTGGAGACTTAAAGCACACTGTCAAACGTGTTTTTTTTCTTTTCTTTTTTTTTTTTTACCTGTGAGGTCTGCACACCCAACCAATGAGATGAAAAAGCAACGTGAGTGGCAGCAGGTATGTCTGGCCACCATGCAGAGAACTAACAACCAACAAGTTTAGGCAAATTACGTTAAATGCCTCCTTATGTCGACATATTTTTTTGTGTGAAACGAGTTAGGGCAGCTATGAACACAAGGAAACTCAACGAACCGACTGGTAAAATGAAAATTGAAATGTGTAATTTTCTTAATACACTAGCCCCTAAACAGCAGATGCAAATGGACGCCATATTTTCAGTGCCGTTTGGAGACCAATTTTCAGAGTAAGGCTTTTTTTCAAAACCTTTTTTTTTTTAAAGTTAATCAGCTGCGCTGGTCCAGTTGTTTCCTTTGCACTGAACCGAGACTAAAACTCCCAAAAAGCACTGATTGATGAATTAAAGTATAGAGCGGGAACATCGTGCCATGGTTACATGCAGTTATTTGATCACCATATGCATGCCACGCAAACCGATAGTTTCAAGCAGACATTGGCTGAAGTGAAATCAAGATGCCAAGAAATGAAGCAGTGCCCAGATATCGCAAGAATAAAAGGGTCACAGGAAAGGCACCATGTTGCTCCAAAAACCAAGTACCAGCATGCAGCTTATTAGAATAAACTCATTAATCCATTAACCACAAGCAAACACATGAATCATCTGTGTACTAAGTGATAAGTCAGAGAGCAGCACAAAAACGCAATACATGGCTTGCTGACTGGACCATAGGTATTGGTTTGTGCATCGTTGGTGCAGCAGCTCTAACTTCTCTGAGTGCTGCTATCCACTGGAAGCCTGTGATGTCAGGGACAAGCACTGAGGCTGGAGATGCAAATACTGCTTCACATGCTGCGCTCAGGGCTACACTTCAGGAGAGTTGCATAGGTGGCACTGGTTGTGGGATGGAAACTGTCTGCCTCCGGTGTGGTGAATGACTTTAACTTAAGTGCTGGATGAACTGGCAGGCACAGATGTTTATTTAGCGTGCGTGTCCATTTCAGCCCAGTTCAATAACTGAAAGTCAACTGGCAGCTGCTAGCTGCTTCTCTGGTCACATCAGTAATTCCTCATTCTAAGTCCTCTCGGCAGTGCTGCAGCTGCTTCTCATGTCCAGTCGGTATTTCCTCATTCTAAGTCCTCTAGACAGTGCTGCTAGCTGCTTATCTGGTATCATCAGTAATTCCTCATTCTAAATCCTCTCGGCAGTGCTGCAGCTGCATCTCTGTTCCCAGTGGTAATTCCTCATTCTAAGTACTCTAGGCAGTGCTACAGCCGAGTCTCTGTTCCCAATGGTAGTTCCCCCATTCCGAGCCCTCTAGACATTGCTGCAGCTGCATCTCTGCTCATACATCCACTACACTCAAAAACAAAACACATAGGTAAAAGACATTGTCATTTACAACGCAAATAGCTCTAACTCTAAAAAATGCGAGACCTATTGCATTGCAAATGCTTGTTCATTTTGTAAAGCATCTAGTTTTCCTTTGAGGAAAACGGGCTGCTTTACAAAAAAAAAAGATTACTTTATTGAAAAGCAATCACGGACATGGTGGTCTGCTGATCTCAGCATGGCACCAACCCCGTGATTTTTGCGATTCCTAGGGGGTTGCAAATTGTGACCTACCTCATTACTATTCATGAGGTAGGTCATTTGTGACCCCCTAGGAATCGCAAAAGGTGTACTGTACACCTTCATACATTGCATTTTGCGATTTCCTAACTGCGAATCCTTGTGATTTGCAATTAGGGAATCGCAATATGCTACCTACATATATCTAGCCCCTTGGCCTTTAAAATTATTAGATACTGATTACAAGATTATTCCAAAGGCCTTAGCAACCAGACTTACCAATTCAATCTCCACATGAATTTTCCCAGACCAATCTGGTTTCATACCCGAAAGACAGCTTGACCCCATACTAATGATGATATCCCGGCTACAATTGTATTCCTTGATGCAGAGAAAGTTTTGACCTTGTGAACTGGGAAATTAGGTTTACTGCATTGGATGCATATGGGTACCATTCCTAGTTCACAAGGCTAATTTCTATTTGTTGAAATATGCTATTACAGTTCAAGAAGCAATCTTCAGCTACAGAGGAACAAGACAGTGATGGCAAATCACTGCTCCCATACTATTCACCTTGTTCATTAAACAGCTTGCAATCCAAATATACTCGGAAATTTAACTTTTACCACCATGCCCCAATTGTCCTATTTTCAAATTCTTTGCAGATGACATTGCATTACGCTTAAAGGAAAATCTGGATAACAAACGTTCTATACATGATGGCCAAATTCTCATGACAAGGAGGTTACAGAATTCATCATTTAAAACAGAATGCCTACTTTTCAGTCGTGATAAGAGAATTTTACCTTATCAGCTAAATTGGAGATTTCACCACGAGACCCAAAAGATACTTCATTATAACTGTTAACAATAAATCCATACCTCTTTATTTCCCAACTATGTAAATGTAAAATGTAAATCCGTATTTGTAAAGCGCGAACTACTCACCCTTACGGGTCTCAAGGCGCTGGGGGCCGTCGTGGAAATTAAGTGAGCTATTGCCCAGAGTCACATGGTGCTGAGCTGAGCTGCCGCCGGAGCCGGGGATCGAACCGTGAACCCTGTGCTCCGAAGTTAGCTGCCCTGGCCGCTGCACCACACCTCTCCACTAACTATAAGCCGTTTCTAAATAAAGGCAGAGCAATGTTTAATAGAAGTATTCTAGTACCTCTTACAATTATATGACAGATATCTTTGACAAATATATGTATCCTTCTGCTATTTTATTTTTCTATTTGCCTGCCTTCCTGCATGTTTATATACCAATTTTTGTGTTCAAGTTAAGTCTTTGTTTCATAGTTTCTTTTGGAACAATAAACATTTCCATTTAGCTTTGAAAGAAATTTCAGCCCTTAGAGATCAAGAGGGCTTGACCACTCCCAGCATACAGTTGTACTAATACAGCTGCTTTCACAATCTATATCAGTTCATTCATACTCACTCAAATCCTTTAAAATTATGACAACTTCATTTTAGATCATATCTGCAAAGAAGTGGTCCCAGAGATTCTATGTTTGCTAAGAACACCCAAGGTCCTAAAAAAGTAAGGTATAAAATGTTCCCAAAAATTTTCAGAATAGAAAAATTATTTAAGCTTTTTAAAATCTTGTTTATTAACTAATGAACCACGTTAATAGATTGCTACATTATCTTCCCATTCTGTATTCCCACCATTATAGGAAATTGCCAAGATACTGGTTTTCTTTACTTACTGATTTCCGTGGTCCATCAGTTGGAAGTCAAACCAATGGTTTCTGGAGAATGGGGGCCAGATGTAAGACCACACCAAATTGCGACTCGCAATTTGCGCTCATTTGTGAGTCGCAAATTGCGAGTCGCAATTTAGTATGTACAACAGTGTCAGAGACACTGATTGCGATTCCCAATGGGGTCGCAAAATATGAGGCACATTAATATTAATGAGGCACCCGCATTTTGCGACCCCATTGGGAATGACTGGCCCTCCCAGGGATGGTGGCCTGCTGGGTTCAGCAGACCACCATGTCTGGGACTGCTTTTAAATAAAGCAGCTTTTTTTTTTAAATGCAGCCCGTTTTCCTTAAAGGAAAACGGCATGCATTTAAAAAAAGTAAAAATGAAACGTTTTCGTTTCATTTTTTAAGAGCAGGCAGTGGTTCCTGGGACCACTGCCTGCCCTTAAAAAATATTTTTGCATGCATTTGCAAAGGGGAAGGGGTCCCTTGGGGACCCCTTCCCATTTGCGAATGCATTACCACCTACTTGAAGTAGGTGGTAATTGCGAGTGTTTTGCGACCGCAATTGCGGTTGCAAAACATTAGTACAGGGGTTAGAGAGTCGCTATTTGGAAGGGAACGCCCCTTCCAAATAGCGAGTCTCTAAACACTTTTTAGTGAGTCGCAATTCATTTGTGACTCGCAAAATTGTGTTAGTACATGGCCATACCAATTTTTGCATGCGCAGACGGGTCGCTAACCCGTTTGCGCATGCTAAAATTGGTCGTACATCTGGACCTAGGTTTCTTATCAATAGCCAGTTTTGGTTTTTATTAGCTGAGTTAGACTAGACTAGCTAGGCTAGTGATCAACAAACTGTCTGTATAGGGCCCACTCCTATATACATTAATCAATATGTCTCAACAAAAGATAGGGTGTTAGTTCATACTTTTGTACCAAATGACTCAGGCCAAATTAGCCAGTAAGATCACAATAAAATGGAGAATATTGAATGTTTTTGTTGTTATAGAGTTGTTATGGATGCATACATGTAAACTGAATTTTGCTACACTGAGGCAAATTTTCCATTGGATGCATTTCTGTAGCAAATGATTATTGTAACACCTTCCTTTTTGTACAAGTAGGGACCAGTAAAGATCCTTGTTTTCCAGATGTTCAAAGATTACACATGGAATCCGGTTGCATACGTTTTGGCTCTAACTGAAATTGCATCAAAATGTTTTATTTTTATTTTGTAAGGTCTAGAATTAGCACAGATAACAAGCCAGATTCAGTAAAAGCTCTTTTCCCTTTTCGGAGCCCCATCCCGCAAAGTGTCTTTCCTAAAATTCAAGTCAAACAACCCTTTAGCAACATGATTATAGCTAGATCATTGACCACCAATAACTGGAAACTGGAAATCATCCACATCACCATGTTGTCAATACAGAATGCATATATGCTGAACATAATGGGTGTTCAGGAACTGGTTTGTTCGATCTTACACTCAGCGTGTAAAAAAGTGAAAGACACCTTTGATTTTTTCTGTATTTTTCTGTTGAGGCTACATGTTGTGGAATCCAAGCTGGAGTTACTAAATACAATTAAAAAAACGTGCCCACATTTGACTCTACAACTACCGATGCTATGTGATACATAAGTTAAGAAAAGTTGTTTTTCATTGAGAATATTGAATATGATTATTTTCTATCTCTTATGCATTTTAGCTTTGATGATAACTTTTGAAGTGATCATGAAATGCTTAGGTTGTTGTTAAATTGACTTTTTTATTGGTGTTATATGGACAGTTTTGCTTTTAAATGGAATATAATGGCTTGTACAAATAGAACGCCCACTTGGGCTTAATTTTGTATGGGATCATTATGTTCAAAGTCATTTCAGATTAATTAAGCAAGATGAATAATGAAAACCATAGATAATCATGCTCCAAATTATCTATCAAACTTTCTCTGCATTCTTTTCATCATTTTTCAAAGTCCATTTTCACAATTCATTCATATTCTCTTTGGATTAACACATGATTATGACTCAATAATTGATGAAATTTAAACTGGAGTGTGCTTAATAAGTTATAATATCAAATGCATGTACTTTTTAAACTCTATTTTCTGGGCAAGTATGTTAAATCTTTTTCCTATTTTTTATAAATAACACTTAGGGGTCGATTCCGATTCGGGCCGGAAAGAGCACCGACCGACTCGGATCCGGAAAAAATACCGACCGACACGTACCCGTGGCGCCCGACACGCCAAGTACGATGCAAGGCGCGAAAAATCCGACCGACACGTAACGAAACCAAGTCGACCGACCGAGCCGCACGGAAAATAGCAATCCGGCCGGAAAAACACGCGAATCCAACCGACCGACACGCACCCGGAACAAATCCGACCGAAACGTACACGCCAACTCCAAACCGCAAAGTACGATGCAAGGCGCGAAAACCACGAGCGAGTCGGACGGAGGACAGGCCGTACGACCGACACGCATACAAAACCGAGCCGAAGCAACACAAAACACCGCGACCGACGCGTACGCAGCATAGAAAACTGCACAAACACAGCGTGAACGAAACGGAAAACACCGTACGAGACCAATGCAGGGTCCGACTCGGTCACAAGAACGTTTCCAACATACACAAACAACACAAAGGAAAAATCACCCAAAAAAAGGCCAAACAAGCAATTACCAAGCCAATAAATACTGGGGGGGTGGGGACAGAGAACAAAGACACACCCACAACTCCACCTATATAAAGGACACAAATCACTACCATGAGCCTTTGCAAATGCCATTCCACTGCCAGCACCCAAGAGAAAGCAACCACACACCCACAGCTCATCCCTCACACAAGCCACACACCAGCAGCACACCAACAAATACCTACCTCACATACACCCAGCAAAACACACACTCACACACCCTCACCTGCACACCAACACACACATCACTCACCATCACCACCCATCACCATGCCCCCCAAGAAGAATCACAAGTTCCTAGATTGTGAATTGGAAGTCCTGGTAGACGAGATCCTCAGGGTAGAGCCACAGCTGTTTGGCACATTGGTCCAACAGACCCCCATGTCGCAGAAAACCAAGATGTGGGAGAGGATCATCAACAGGGTGAACGCCCAATCACCATGTCGGCGCACAAAGACCGACATCCAGAACAGGTGGTATGACGTGCGCAGGAGGGTACGGAAACTGCTGAAGCAAGACTACATCAACAGCCAACACACCGGCAGTGGCCCTCCTGCCAAGCCAATATACCTCAGGCCCTGGGAGGAGAAGGTGCGGGCCATCCTACCGCCAGTGAGCATATATGGACTAGAGGACATCCCAGAGCCTGGTGAGTACACAACAAATGTACACAATATACTGCCACAAAACACACACACATCACTGTCAAGGGGAGAGTCAAACCATGCACTCATAGCAATCACACAGCAACCAGAACAGAATCATCCCAAAATGTGTATGTCAGTCAGAGAAACACAACACATGCCATCAAAAAAGTCACATCCAACTGTGCCAACACATGTACAAACACAACCACAACTACAGCTAGGCAGTGGCACAAATAGAACTAACAAACACATCCACACATGTAGCCACCACAACAACACCAACACACAGTGAAGACCACTCAAAGGAAGGAATTCTGTGTATGCTGGCCAAGTCAGTGTAGCCAATAGCATCATGGGAGTCGCAGTCACACATATTGCCCGCCCCAAAACTGTCCCATCAACACCACCATGAACCATGCGCACATCACAGAGAGTGGAGAAGGACTCACAAGATGGCTGACACTGGCTACTGCTGTGGGGAGCACAAGGCCCTGCTGCCAACTGTGCACCAACAAACAGCAGGACACCACTGACTGACATCCTGAGAGACAACTTCCACTCCCTGCAATGCAAGCACGTTCCATGGTGGGATATCTGGCTGGCTGGGTGGGAAGGGGGACTTGCAGCACTGACTATAGTCACCAGCACCTCCCCTCACACCCCCCCAACACAAACTCCACAGTACCCACCTGGTAGAATGCAATGCCCTCCATCCTAACACAAGATCCCACAAAGCACCACCACCCAGGGTTATGTTGTGTGAAGCACAGGGACACTCTTGGGACTCTTAGCCAAACAACTGCCAGGACAACACTCCCAGCCATCCTGTCAGCACAGCCAGCCCAACCCACAGGGAAGCAGAGTCAAAGGAAGGAAGCATGGGCATGCTGGGAAGGGGGAGGAGGCAATAGCATGATGGGAGTCGTACTCACAGCCCTACATCCCCCACCACATGGCCCAGCAAGCTCACACTCACGCATGCACATCCCACAGAGAGTGGAAAGGCCCATAAAAGATGTCTGACACTGTTGCTGTGTCGTGGGGAGCACAAGGGCATGCTGGGTACTGCACACCAACCAACAGCAGGACACCACTGTCAGCCATCTTGCCATTGCCCTCACACCCACACCCACTGAGCTCCACACAAAAGCAAGTAAGTATGGGAATGCTGGCAAGTGGGGTGGAGGCAATGGCATGATGGGAGTCGTAGTCACAGACATAGCTCACCCCCACAACTGTCCCATCAACACCACCCTGAACCATGCTCACATCACAGGGAGTGGAGAAGGACTCACAAGATGGCTGACACTGGCTACTGCTGTGGGGAGCACAAGGCCCTGCTGCCAACTGTGCACCAACAAACAGCAGGACACCACTGACTGACATCCTGAGAGACAACTTACACTCCCTGCAACGCAAGCACGTTCCATGGTGGGATAACTGACTGGCTGGCTGGGTGGGAAGGAGGTCTGGCTGTCAACCAAACACAAGCAATGCAGACCATGTTCACACCCCAGAAAATACATAGAAATGCCCAAATAATGCAGGACAATGTGCCACACCAATATCAACCCCTGACTGTGACGACTTAGGACAATGCAATGTACAGGCCCGCACCCAGAGGCACAGTCACAACTGTCATGTGTGTCAACCACTGATGCCTGCAGAAACATGACATACATTGTTTGTGTCTCCCAAAAACAGGTGATGATGGGGACACAGCAGCAGACGCTGAGGAGTCCCAGTCCCAGGCTCAAGAGGATGCCGAGCTCACTGGCGTCGTACAGCCTCTGTCCTCCTCGGACGATGAACAACCTGGCACATCCGGTGCAAGTCAACATGCAGCACCAGCAGGACCACCAGCTGCAGCACCAGCAGGACCACCAGCTGCACTCCCTGCACCCACCCCTACAACGACTGTCACCACGAATACCATCCCTGCCGACATGGACAGAATAAGGAGCAACACCAGCGCAGTGACCCTGGACCAACCTGGGGCCATGGACACCACCACCACCACCAACCCCCAAGGTGGACCAGGGTTATCTGTGCGTGCAACTGCACACACTGCACATGTCAGCAGGGGTGGTGGGAGGGGTGGGAGACAGAGGTCGCTGCTTGCAGACGTTGCTGGTGTGCATGACGACCCACAACTGGTACGCATAGCTGATGCGTACCAGTCCAGCACCGGAGAGCTCAGCCAGGTAGTGGGGCTCCTCAGAGACATCAAACAGCAGCAGGCTGCCCATCATGCCCGCTTGGACTCCCACATGTCCCACGTGGAGTCACACATGTCCCGTGTGGACTCACACATGTCCCGCGTGGAGTCCAAGTGGGATGTACTGCATGAGATGACGGCGGTGCACAGGGACATTTTACAATGCCTCCGCCAGATGAACAGCAACCAGTCCACACCTCCCTGTGTGAAAACAACATCTGGTACCGAACAAACTGCAACTGCCACAGGGAGGGAGGAGGACTCTGGCGGAGAGTCCCCTGCACCGCAGCAGCCTGCACTTGAGGGCCCCCCCCAAGAAGAGGGGTCGTCCGAGGAGGGGAAAGTGAGAGGCCGATGGCCAAGCGCAACTCCCAGGAAGCCTGAACCTGTTCTGGATGTTCGCCTTTGTGCACAGACTGTTCACCCTGTTGACGACAACACTACTCCCACACATTGCATGGGGAGTACAAGTTGGACCAATGTGTCAGACAACTGTGGCCCCGATACTGGGGATCCTGTCTACCCGGACTTTCAATTCACCTAGGAACTTGGGATTGCAAGATTCATGTACAGCACAACACATCCTATGCACTATTTACACAAATGTATCACAATAAACACACTAATACACCATACTTGCCTCTGTCGTGATTCCAACGTGGGTGCTGTTATGGGGATGATGAACTGCAAAATTACACTGTGTATGCGAACTGCAACAGCAAGGACAACACAGGCATGTGAGTAAAGGCAACGTGACACATATGAGGGAGACACACCACCAGGGCTACACAACACATACACACCTAGGCCATCTGACTCATTGCCTACACTGATGTTGCCAGGGAAGACGGTGCAATGCACAGACACCACACCCATTCCCAGTTGTAGTCAAGTAGCCCACAGGTGCAGTAAGCAAATGGCAGTCAAATGTGTGACCACAGACAACGCACATCACAAAGTGAAGCACAGGTTTATTACACAGTAGCAACATGCCGTAACCACTACAGATGCAAGGTAACCCCACCTGGTAGCGGGCACGCAGTCAACAACTGTAGACGGAAGGAAGTCCATGGGTGTGGCGCACATCACCTGTAGGGACACAACAGCTACCAGCCTGGATGTGCAATCACGTCGTCGGTGGACACAGTTGACCAAACGACTCTGAAAGTACCCTGTGAAGGACAGAAATGACACACAGTCAAAAGCAATGCAGTACAGGACAGAACAGCAAAACTCATGCACAATACATGTTACAAGATACCCACCCAGAACCAAGTTAGCATGTCAACACTGTTGGGGAGTACAGCCCACCTGTAACCACACATCGCAACACACATCCAGTCAAGTAGCCCATGGACACACTCCAACAGCGCCAGAGCCCCACCCACACATCATGCCAACTCACATCATTCACATGACACCTCAGGATACTCACATTCAGCTAAAGAAGTTGGTGATGAGCTGTGTGCGGACATCACCATCACCATCACCATCATCATCATCATCGTCACTGGCATCTTGGTCCAGGCCAGGATCCTCCACAGGTGGCGGATGTTGGTCATCGTCATCCTGGATGAGAGGCAACTCCTTCCGCACTGCCAGGTTGTGTAGCATGCAGCAGACGATGATAATCTTGCACACTTTCGCAGGGGCATATGGGAGGGACCCTCCGGTCTTGTCCAGGCAGCGGAAGCGGCTCTTCAGGAGACCAAAGGTCCGCTCAATCACTCTCCTGGTCCGACCATGTGCCTCATTGTAGCGCATCTGGGCATGTGTCACAGGGTTCCTGAGGGGTGTCAGCAACCACGGCATGTTGGGGTATCCCGAGTCACCTACGGACAGACAAGTGCACATCAGCTGACTTGGAAAAGTGGGCGGAATACTACAGATCAGATCACACACAATGGCACAAAGTCAGTACACACCGACAAGCCAGGCACGCTGGTTCTGCATCTGTGCCATCATCCTGGGGATGCGACTACTCCTCATCACAAAGGCATCGTGTGCTGAACCAGGGAAACGGGCACACACGTGTGTGATGGTCATGTCTGCAAGACACACCACCAGTGCATTGACCGAGTGGTAGTGCTTGCGGTTCCTGTAGGCCTGCTCCTGGGCCTGTGGTGGTACCAAAGCCACATGTGTCCCATCAATGGAGCCAATGACATGCGGCATCCTCCCCAGGGCATAAAAGTCACTCTTCACGTCAGTGAGTCGTCGCAGTCTAGGGAAATAGATGTACCGGTTCAGGAAGAGCAACATTGCCGCCAAAACATCGCGGAGCACACGGCTGAACATGGTCTGTGACATCCCACCAGCAGACGCCACAGTATGTTGGAAGGTACCGGTGGCAAAGAAGTGTAGGGCTGCCATCACCTTCACCTTGGGGGTCAGCGCTGTAGGATACGGCCGGCCAGGCTGCAAATGTGGGGACAACTGCACTGCCAAATCCTCAATCAGCTGCCTGGTGAAGCGGTACCGTCGGATGCTGTCCCGTTCCACCATCATTGCCAGGTCTGGGAATGGCCGATGGACAGCAGGAGCCCTGCAGTGCAGAGGAGAAGTAAGCAAGATCGTCAGTCACCCCACATATGCGGCATTGAACACACTCAAGATCCCAACATACATCATCATGAGGCACAACTACATGAAGTGTGCAGTACCGGAAGGACATGTATGGTACATACATGGCAACATCTGTCAACACGGTCCTACAGGTGGCATCAATTTGTCCCAGGTTGGCCCATTGGATATCATGATGACGTGTCACAGTCACCCCCCACAGTGACATGTGAGGACAGATGTGCCCCAGGCACCACAGCTCAACGACAGGTACATTCCCAGGGACCCTGTAATGCCACATGGACACTGGCATCACCTGGAGTATCATGTGTACACCACAGCAAAACAAACATGACCCCCACAGGTAGTGGCCACACTTGCCATGGCAGGACAGACATGGACGTCTGTGACACACACGCACAACATCAGAGTCCATGCACACACAACGTGGATGTGGAGACTGTCTCCCATTGTGCACATGAAATCAGAGACATTGTAAACACTACATGCACAAAGACTGTGGAGGGCCATCACTATTGTGCCACTGGGACACCCTGGCTCAAACATACCGTCCCACATGGGACTCACGGGGTATGTGACATGACATACACAAACACCACTGTGAAATGTGACCATGACACATGCACAGATATGAACAGTTGCACATCACAGTGGTCACGTACACGTAACACCCAGGATCCTGTCCCCATGAACACGTGCACAGCCTGGGGGTGGCTGCCCACAGGTGACACCCACAGGACAACATGTACACCAACATACACACAATAGGAAATGCAGCCTTACATGCCTTATGATAAGGTTTGGACAGGCTGTCGTGATGTAGGTGTGCCCCTCACTCCCTGGGAGCTATCTGTGGCTGGCATATGTCCATCTGAGACAGGCATGCTGACCTATGCCAGTCACATGTACAGTGATGCGTTGTACCGCAATGGACCGATCGGTGCCTCCGGCCGGCCCATTGCCTTCAATGTGTGCGGGTACGCGTTGTACCCCTGTGCGCGTTGAACCGCAATGGACCGATCGGTGCCTCCGGCCGGCCCATTGCCTTCAATGTGTGCGGGTACGCGTTGTACCCCTGTGCGCGTTGAACCGCAATGGACCGATCGGTGCCTCCGGCCGGCCCATTGCCTTCAATGTGTGCGGGTACGCGTTGTACCCCTGTGCGCGTTGAACCGCAATGGACCGATCGGTGCCTCCGGCCGGCCCATTGCCTTCAATGTGTGCGGGTACGCGTTGTACCCCTGTGCGCGTTGAACCGCAATGGACCGATCGGTGCCTCCGGCCGGCCCATTGCCTTCAATGTGTGCGGGTACGCGTTGTACCCCTGTGCGCGTTGTACCGCAATGGACCGATCGGTGCCTCCGGCCGGCCCATTGCCTTCAATGTGTGCGGGTACGCGTTGTACCCCTGTGCGCGTTGAACCGCAATGGACCGATCGGTGCCTCCGGCCGGCCCATTGCCTTCAATGTGTGCGGGTACGCGTTGTACCCCTGTGCGCGTTGAACCGCAATGGACCGATCGGTGCCTCCGGCCGGCCCATTGCCTTCAATGTGTGCGGGTACGCGTTGTACCCCTGTGCGCGTTGAACCGCAATGGACCGATCGGTGCCTCCGGCCGGCCCATTGCCTTCAATGTGTGCGGGTACGCGTTGTACCCCTGTGCGCGTTGTACCGCAATGGACCGATCGGTGCCTCCGGCCGGCCCATTGCCTTCAATGTGTGCGGGTACGCGTTGTACCCCTGTGCGCGTTGAACCGCAATGGACCGATCGGTGCGCACCCATTGACAATGGGCTTGCCTGGCAACGGACGCGTTTTCGAATTTCGAACGAGTCGGTTGCTGGGAATTCAGTTGGTCACCCACAACAATGTTGCAAAATCATGTATGTCATGAAGTTGAAGATTTGAAGGATGCTGTGGGCGTGTTTTGGTGCTGCTATTCCATGGATTGGCCAGATTCAGAAGATGCAAACGACTTGGACCTATCACTTTGGACACAAGGGACAGGATCTGCCTCTCCAGCACATATATATTGCTGGCTGTTCCCCTGAGAGCCCACTTGCCTGCACTACATGCTCCAGGACGACATCTGCCACTGCACTGCTGCTGTCTCTGCCCCTCTGGACCCTGCAATGGCACGTACTGTGGAGAGAGCCCCAGCCTTCAGCCTTGAGGAGAACCAGGCCCTGCTGGACAGCCTACTTCCACAGTACAGCAAGCTGTATGGGACACCAGGGGAGCAGGTGAGTGTCCTGTGCACTGCCTTTCTGAATGTGCATTTTGTCTGACTAGCAAGGCTGAGAGTCTGCACGCCACTGGCTAGCAGGCTCACTGAGTAGTTGTCACCCCCCATAGTGTGTAGTGACTTGCACTGGACAGGTATGGTGCAGTGACAGTGCTTCTGAACAGGGTTTTACTCCCCATGCAATGATACCATGTAGTGACTTCTGGAAAACTGTCCATGGGCAGCCGTGCACTGCCTGTGTACACCATGTGCCCCTGTGATTGCGACATGTATATGCAACTGTGTCATGCACGGATATGTTGCATGTGTAGTAATGGCCTTATCACTTTGTCATCCTGACAGGCTTCTGCCCATCGGAAGCAGGAGATATGGAAGGACATCGTCCGGGCTGTCCGGTCCGTGGGGGTCTACAAGCGCCGGATCCGCAACTGCCAAAAGAGGTGGCAGGACCTTCGGGGCTGGACCCGGAGGATTGCACGGGTCCAGCTGAAGCTGTCGCCTCCTCGCAGGAGGGGCGGAACATGGACCCTGACCCCCACATGCTCAGGATCCTGGCGGTGGTCTTTCCAGACCTGGATGGGCAGCTGAAGGCCAGAGAGCAGCAAGGAGGGGGTGAGTCAAAGACTTCACTGTGTACTCTGTCTAACATGCTATGTGCCCTCCTCGGGCCTGGTTAAACTGCCACAGTACAGCGGTCATGTTGTCCAGGAGCCATGTCCCTCTATTGTGCACTGCCCACTCCTCATCTGATACCCAGGTGTGGCCCTTACATGCAGGGAATTCTGTCACTTAGGACTGTGTCCTTGCAGTTTGCTTGACTCAAGGTGGGAGACAGCATCTGTTTCCCTGACTCTGTGGTGGGCATCATGGGTGGGTCCATTGCTTACACAATGCCTGTATTCTGACATGTATTCAGCGTGTTACTTTGATCTGTGGTCCAATTGCTGAGCTGATCCACCACATGTGGCTGGGGTATCTGGCACACACCCATGCTGCGGGTGGGAACAATGTTTGGGCCCCAGGAGTATGTATATGACGTGTGTCACACATACTTAGCCAGCTGCCTACAGTCCAGGGCTCATCCCTCATTCATGTGGGGCTGGACAGTCATGCCTACTCCAGGCCATACAATACACTCTGTACTCCCACTCCCGTGTATCAGCTGACACATTGTGCGCAGTGATTTGACCCCTCAGGTGTCTGCCTCTGTGTCAGTGTGCTGTGGATTAGTCGCCAGGACTGCTGTGGAGTTTCTTGGTAGGGGCTCAGCATGCCACTGGAGATGTGACCATAGGAGACGATACTTGTGTGACACATAGGTGTCTGATCAGCTGCCCATGCAGACTGGGGCATGTGAATGTGAAGTTCAGGCAGCTGTTCCCCATGCACAGCAGAGTGTGAGGGGCTCAGGTTCAGAGGGTAGTGTCACAGGTCTACCATATGTCCAATAGGTATGACCTGGACAGATGAGGGTTAAGAGGATGTGTTGTGGGGGATGTACATGTGCACTTGTGCAGCTCCAGGACTTGCATTCCCCATGACCTACTATTGTGACACAGTGCAGAGTGTTGTTGTCTGGCTGCAAAGTCATACATCACTGAGACAGTGATGTATGACTTTGCAGTCATGCCTCCGCCATGGCATGTGTCTACTGATTGGTGAGCCTGCAGGGGAGTGACATGTGCTACATGCACACCATAGTGTCGCTGGCTATCAGGACATGGGTGCATCATGGTGTCTGTCGCTGGTATGCATCACATGCATTTCCTATTTGACTCTGGGCATCCCTTTCATCCGGAAACCTGTACTGACTCAGTGGCAAGAGCTGTGATGTGTGCATGTCCACATGCCACACCATGTCCTCTGCACTGTCCAACTACTGTGTACTTGGTGCATGTGTCAACACTGGGGTGTTGCAATCCAACAGACACCAGACAGATGGGTGCAAGGCCATGTGGGATGTGAGTGCCATGCTTGGCATCGGACTGACAATTGACTTCTCCTGTTCAATTAGGGCACTTTTAGCAATGTACAACTGATGATGCCAGGGCTTGCTCTGTGATGTGCTGTGCTCACAGTGGTGTGTGCGTTATGTGCAGGTGACTGATGTCTGTCTGTATCCCCATTGTTTGCAGATACATCCACGGCCACGGAAGGGGACAGCTCCACGGACCAGGAGGAGCCAGAGAGCCAGACTGGGTCAGCAGCCGAGGAGTGGTCGGAGGGACCCAGTGGCACGGAGGGCGAGGGGAGCCACACCGAGGAGTCCTCAGCAGCATCCACCTCAGCTGAGGACCAGAGCAACTCGGAGGATGACTCCCTTGTGGAGGCGGGTGTCAGCAGCCACCACACCCCAGCTAGTGTTGCTGTCCCCGCCACCACCAGCACCACCACCGCCCTCCCATCGGCTCCCATTCCCCAGGTCCGTGGAGGCTCCCATGTCCGGGAGCGTGTTTCCTTTGGGCCAGGCACCGCACCCCCTGCACCTGTGTCCCCTGCTGCCCTGAGTGAGGAGTCTGTGTACCTCCTTCGCCAGCTCCATGTAGGGCAGACAGCCATGCTGAGTGTCCTCCATGCGCACACCGCGCTGTTGACTCAGCTGGTGTCGTTCATGGAGGGCATCTCATCGGGCATGTCTGACCTACAGAGGGGCAATAGGTCCATGGACTCCTCCCTGACGGCAGCAGTGTCCCTCCTCAAACGGTCCCTCACCCCTCCTGCCTCTGCTCCATCCACACTCCCCAGCACCTTACCCGTCCCAAGCACACACACACCGGCACAGGCACACACCAGCACACACACATCCAGCACACTGACACACACGCCAATGACAAAACGCACACGCACGCACATTCAGGGGACTGAAGCCAGACTCACAGGGGATGGGGCCCTGGAACACACACACGCATCCACATGCACTGCGCAGTCCTCAGTTCCCTCTCCCTCCAAAGCACCCTCCCTTGCCTCACCTGCAACCCCAAAGTCACAGCAGCTCTTCCTCTGTGACCTCGGCCTCTTCCCCACCGATGAAGCTGCTCCAGCAAGCCGGGGGAAGAGGAAGCCCACCCACACGGAGCAGAGTGCCCCTCGCCCCCGGACACCCTCCCCCAGGCGCAGACGGACTGAGGCCCCCACCCGCAAGTCCCCCGGAGTCCTAAGAGCAAGACCCCGCCACCGCCCTGCAGCTCAGGCACAAGGTCTCCGTCCTCCATCCCTCAGGCCCCCACTGCACAGGTGCCCCCACCACACCCTGCCCCAGGTTCCCCCACCCACAGATATACCATCCCCAAGAGGATCAGGCCTTCTCCCCCTGCCACTTGCTCTCCCAGCACCACACCCCCGCTGCGCTTGTCTGTGCCACTGATGTGGTGAGGGTGTCCTCCCCCTCTGTCCAACCCACCTTGCCTGTTCCCCATTCTCCTCCCCTGGAGGTAGGCACTGCAATGGAGTCCACTACCGCCCTGTCTGACTTGGGCACTGCAGTGGCGGACCTGTCCACTCCATCTGCAGGGTCCACTGCAGTTGTGCCGGCACCCACGACATCTGAGTCATGCCCCCAGTTGTGCCGGCACACACCATGTCAGACACCTCCACTGCAGTTGTCAGTGGCTCGCCAGCACCCACCACCCCTTCCCTGACTCCCCCTGGTGAGCCCTGATCCTGTCCCTGCGGTGCCTGGCCTGCCCCCCGGTTGCCCCTCCTAGTGGATTGTCCCTGGTTTTGTGCAGGCATGCGTAGGGTGACATCTGCCAGTGTCACCCTGTTTGAACTTTGACAATGGACTGGCCATTGGCCTTTGCTCTATTTTTTCTGGACGTCGTTTTCAATCAACACATATGCTGAATAAAGCAACTTTCTTTTCTCTAGTGCTCATGCTTCAGATGTACATGTTGTTGGTGCTGCTAACCATGCCCTTGCTGCAGTGATGGTGATATCTGGTCTCATGATTATGAAGTGTTACTGTGCAGGAACCCATGTGGTCCAGGGGGAATGTGTCCTATCATGTGGTGTATCCATATCATCAATAGCAGCATCTGAGGGTGTCATGTGTTCAGTATTTGGCAATGGGTTTCCTACTTACATTAGCAATTTCATATCTGTGGCTTCCACCCCTGCACATCTGTTGTGCCTGCCATCGTTGCATTTGTCTACTTCCCTGACCGTGTTGCCATCTCCAGTGGACATGCAGGTTTGGGCATCAATGGGGAAGGACTCATCCGTGTAGTCAGTGCAACATTGCTATACAAGTGTGTTGGATCTGTGCTGATGATTCCGTTGGCACATCCATGACCAGGCTGATGTGATGGGAGCCCTCATTTGGTGCTAATTGTTGATTGTGTGACCAAGTGCTCAGCTGACATGATGGGGCCCTACTGAGGCAACATATGGCACAGCTTTCCTCACACAGGAGTGGAGTCCCCTCATGGCAGTGTGTACACGTGTGACATTGCCTGCGCCCAAGGTGTGTGTTGTATGTGCATGTCTGTTTGTTCACTTCCATTTATCTGCGCATGCTGTGATCCCTAGTGTTGTACCTGTTTGTGATGCTTGCTGACTTGAGCTATGTTCCCCCAAAGTCTTCTCCCTGTGTTCTCTGTGATGTGGGTGCATGGCACATTACTGGTCATCAGGGTGTCACCCATAGGTGTGTTTGCTGTCAGGGCTGAGTTTGTGTGCAGACGCAGATGGGTCACAGTCAGGTTTCCCCTTGGCACTTGTTGTTTGCCCCTGTCATGTGATTTTCAGTTCGTGTTGTCTTTCAGTGATTGTGACACGTTGTGTGTGTGACTGCTGGCACTCCTCAGGGTCCGGGCTGCAATGTTGGTTGTTGTCTATGTGTGTTCTTTGTGGGTGACCTTGGCTTCTTCATTGGTGTGTGACTGTGGCTGGGATCCCATTGGTTGGTGTGGTATCGCCGTCATGTCCATGTACAGCGTAGTGTGCAGTGTGTCAGACATTCAGGAGTCTTGTTGAGTGGCCATGTGTGATGTGTTTCTGCACCTTGGTTCCCACCCACCACCCTGGAATAGTCATGGGTGCATGTGCAATGTCACCAGTGCATGTGTACTTCACTGCTGCACATTGTTAGAGGTCGAGGGGTGTGGTCTTGAGTGTGTGCAGATGGGAGTTGTTGCCCAGCTAGTCCCCTGCCTCCATGTTGGCCTTGGCTTACTGGCCATGCTGATTGATTTGTGCTTGTGTAGGTGTGATGGTAGTTTGTTGCTCAGGACACCTGACTGTGGTTCACAGTGTGAACGACATTTAGCTTTGTCATCACAGTGGGATTTTTATTCAGCCCAGGGTCACCACATTGTGGGGGCCCTGGGGGTGGTGCGTCTGTGTCTTGCTGTGTCAGTTGTTGTTCCTACGTGCCTGTGTGACATGTGTGTTTTGTGCTCCCTCTCATCTGACAATGCCTGCTTGCCCACATAGGGGATTTGGATCCATGAGTTACCTTAGTGTGGCAGTGTATGCACATCTGTATGATTGGTATTCAGCTCTCCTCATGTGTTGTGTGGTTGCCTGGGGACACTGGCACCCCCACCCCTCACCTGCTGTGTATGATGACAGTGTTGGTCTGCCTGTTTGTGTTTGTGCATCTGCACCACTGCATTGGCATATCTTGGGTGTGCCATTGGCTGTATGTTGTTTGGTGTGTTTCCCCTGCTGTCCCTGGGACTCCTAGGTTATCGGTCAGCACAGTGATCATGGTTTGTGTGTCCCATTGCTGCCATGGTATGGTATCTGTTCACCTCACATCTGCTGTCTCCACAGGATATCTGCATTTGTGTGCCCATTGGTGCAAATATGTGGTTCTGCATTCTGATGGTCACTTCTGTCATTGTGTCATTGATGACTGTTGACGGTCTCAGCCCCCATGGGTGTTGTTTGTCTGCACATGGCCAAAGGAATGTTTCATTTGCACTGCAGTATTTGGCTCCCCCAATTTATGTTGCAATGGGACACCTACACTACTTTGCCACAGATGAGTTTTTGGTTCTGTGACCAGGAATGATCCAAGCAGTTTGGCAGTTGCAGCTCTTTCTTTGTCAACAATTACCTTTTGGTCACTGTGATGATGAGGGTGTAGACCCCATTGCCACAATGGTCAAAATGTGCTTCGGCTATGGACCCCACACTTGCCTTTTGGTCACTGTGATGATGGGGGTTTAGACCCCATTGCCACAATGGTCAAAATGTGCTTCAGCTATGGACCCCACACATGCCTTTTGGTCACTGTGATGATGGGGGTTTAGACCCCATTGCCACAATGGTCAAAATGTGCTGCAGCTATGGACCCCACACTTGTCTTTTGGTCACTGTGATGATGGGGGTTTAGACCCCATTGCCACAATGGTCAGAATGTGCTTCGGCTATGGACCCCACACTTGCCTTTTGGTCACTGTGATGATGGGGGTTTAGACCCCATTGCCACAATGGTCAAAATGTGCTTCAGCTATGGACCCCACACTTGCCTTTTGGTCACTGTGATGATGGGGGTTTAGACCCCATTGCCACAATGGTCAGAATGTGCTTCGGCTATGGACCCCACACTTGCCTTTTGGTCACTGTGATGATGGGGGTTTAGGCCCCATTGCCACAATGGTCATGGGCTGCTTGCATTGTGGGTGCCACACACATATATGTGTGGCACATGTGCTAGGGGGTCACATTGTATGTTCAAAGTCATGTTCGGTGTTGTAGGCATTTGACACAGCCTACACACGCTTGTCATGGTGGTGGGGGGATGTCTTTATCTTGCATTCCCTAGGTTGTGGTGTGCTTGTTGTGTCATGCATTGTCCATCTTATGAGTGGGGGTGGTAGTAGTGGTAGGCATCCAGCCCCCCTGGCTAAGGGTGGGAGTAGTGGTAGGC